>JAPDNY010000010.1:78058837-79411121 GCA_029375565.1 Gekko gecko
AGGGTCCCAAAGGTGTACCAATGAAACTAGTTTTTAAAGCTTATTAAATGTATTAAAGGAAATACGTCCCAGACACACATCCCAATTAAGGGCGATATTTTGTATTCATTTACACCCATGTATCCCAAATGAGATTTATGAGATTTTATGGATAAGATGGGAAAGTGTATTTAGACCACGTTTATTGATAACATGATGGCCACATAACTTGCTTTGAATACCATTAAATGCAAATTGTCCTAGGAGATTTTTAGTGGGAGTGGAAATGAGGAAGAGAAGAGTGGACCTTTGTTATCAGATTTCTGTTCATAGGACGCTTGTAGACAGACATTTTACAGAGATGACTCAAGGGTACAGAATGAGGTGGGATAAGTTCAGAGTAATCTGTATCTAAAACAAATAGCCTGTATCTAAAACAAATATGTGTATAATATACTCATATAGAGTTGCACCAGTTTTAGCCCATTGATATCAGCAGACTTAGACTAGAAGAACTGCATAGGATGGTGGTGTAAAACCTCTGGGCTGAAAGCTTCATTGCTCAGTCTAGGAAATTTAAATATCAAATAAATCTATATCACTTTAAGAGCTTTTAAATATATTGTGGCATGAATATGCATAGGCTAGAGTCTGTTTTATGAGATTCAAAATATTATAGAGCCACAATTTTTTTTAAAGAAAATGGTGATGTACTTTGATCAAGAGTTATGCATAAAACATTATACAGGGGGCCTATCTTGTATGTCCGACATATCAAGCTTAATTTCTAAACCAAAGAGGTTTGCATAGCACTGAATAGGCAATGATAGCCATAAGAGTGCATATTTAAGTGGGTGGTGGTACTGAGAGCAAAACCCATCTCACAGTGGGGAGTCTTGTATCACTTCTCAGCCTTTACAGGCATTTGCTTCTCCTAGCAATTGGTGAAATTGCATTTCACAACTGAAAAGGCACATTTCTTGAGGTTTTAGGAGCCCTTTAAACAAATAGTACATTGTACTTCTGAAAAAGGAAGAAGAAGAATTTATAAATTTGCAACGTTTAAACATAAAAAGTGCATTACTTCCCATTAGCCACCTCATTTCCTTTTATACCACTGTGTATCCATCTGAACAGTGAAGGCCTGCTCTAGATACTGTTAATCATGTCAAATAATTCCCAACAATGTGAATGAATCTATTGACTTCAAAGCAAAGCATTATAGCATAAGATATTATTGTACAGAAGTTAGATCAGAGAATCTAGACCATTACATTAGCAGCCTGTTCCCTTTTGATCATAGTTCTAACACGCCTCTGAAAAAAAATATGAGCCCACATAAAGAATAATCCTTTAAAATGTAGCAAAATGGCAGGTAAAAGTCTTGCAAATGTTATTTCTTGGCTTCTATACCTGCAAAATAGCTACTGCAGAGAGATACAGTTCATTATTCCTTTAGCTTGTTATTTCCTATGTCTTAAATAACAAGACACAAATGGTTATCTATTTAGTATGCACTTAACATTAGAGCTGTTTTTTCAGATTTCTGGGGATGCTGTTCTTATTTCCATGTTCCTCGTGCAATCCAAAATGAAGGATTATACAATTCTAAAGCTGGATTTGTGAATGCCCTCCTCACCTCCCCAGTGAACTTGCATGAACCACATAGAGATGGGTGGATTTTTCTGTTCTAGATTTTTGCTCTGTGAAGCCTTCCATTCCTCTTGCATTCTGGTTTAATCAGGTCCAAAATTAATTCCAGAGCTGCATTACATGCTACAGCTTTTAGTGTTTCATATTCACTTGTCTCTTTCCTCTTCCTGTACATTGAATGTGATTGATATGCCTGTAGATTGTTTTTGTGCATGGCTTAACAGATGTGCAAATGTGCTTCTGTGTTTTGGCAAAAAAAAAACACGTTTGGTGACACAGTGGTAATATTATAAATTTTGGAAGTGGATCATATTTTTAGAAGACTATATAAGGAAATGGGAGGGAAGGTGGTATGATATAGCCCAATCTCATCAGATCGCAGAAGCTAAGCACACACAGTACCTCAAAAGGAGATGACCAAAAAAGGCTCTGTAGAGGAAAACAATGGCAAACTACCTCTGCTTCTCTCTTCTCTTGAAATCTTCTTGTTGGGATTGCCATAAGTTGACTGCACGTTATACACACAAATTTAAAGAGAAAAAAGCACAAAAAATTAAAGAGGTGCTAGAATAGAAGAAATAATTGAAAAAAGTTCCTTTCTACTGGATAACAAATGCCAAACAAGAAGGAGTTTGGTATTCAAGGGATGAAGCAGATGTTCTCAGCTAGGACTGGGGAGAAGAGACATGCACACAGAACTTTTCTGTTGAAATCTAATGATGGGAGAGAGGGAGGAGAGATTACCTGAAGAGGTGTTGGCTGTCTTCCCTGAAAGCTGCTGAAGTAAAATCTTCCACTTATAAAAGTTAGCATTACAGGTTAGCAGTACAGGACAAACAGTGCTAGAACTAGGGCAGAATGTTTTTATCTCATTTTTTAATGGCTTCAATTGCTTCTTTTTTTTTAAAAAAAAGAGCTTCATTTGGTTTACTCTTAATTATTCTGTAGTAAAAAGGATTATCTGACAGTGGTCTAGATGCCAAATTTGTACAACCCCAGTAACTAATGCATTACCATACATTTATTTGTTTAGAAAGAAAGGAAATTACTTGCTGCCCCCTCAGTCCAGGAGGAGGTGCTTCACAGTAAAACTGAATGAAGCAAATAATAGTTTAAAAATGCAAAACAAATCATATCAGTAAAAACAAAAAAACAACATCATTAAAACATGCCAACAAAAAACAGCTAATCAAAACAAGCCATATAATAAAAGCGCATAAAATAGAGTCATCTAAGTGGATGCTGGTAAAACAGTCCTCAGGCTAGGAGACAGCCAAAGAAATAGAACCCAGTTAAAAGCCTGTATAAAGGGAAATGTTTTGGCCCTGCCCCTAAAGGAAGGTAAGGTAGTCTCCAGGTGAACCTCAAGGATAAGGGCATTTTGATACTCAGAATTTCACTGAATACCACTGGTCACCTTGACTTTAGTGATAAGTAGCATTTTTAAGGCAACTGATAATTATTCAGCTGAACTCTAATTCACGTATTAGTTTGAACTGTTTTATGCTGAAGCCATCCATTAAAAAGAGAGGAAATGTTTGTGCTTTCAGATGGTACACTCTATGTCTGCAGATCATAGATTTTTTTTTTTTGTGGCTGAAATCCATGAGCTAATGATTCATAGTTTGTTGTTCACATTGCTAGAAACTGTTGTGAGTGCAAAAAGACACTGTATGAGGCCAAATGAAATGCATTGAAGACATGAATTGGTTGCCATGTTCTACATTTTAACAGCTGTAGCTTAGTTACCTACATGCAATCTTAGCAGCAGCATCACTGTACTGTCAAAAGACAGAATTCAGCATCTGACTATCCTCTTGACTGGGATGATGTACCTTGATCACTCCTAAGTTGTACTTGGGACAGTATCTGCTTGGATTTGTTACTTACATCTGTATGAGGCTATGATGTAGATAGATCACCTCACCCTATAGAAAGCTTAGAATTATCTATATACTATTAGTGATGTGAGGACCACCCATCTATAGATTCGTAAATCCACCGATCGGGATGTCTGCACCTAACTTGCTTCTGCAGTAGTGATTGGGAGATGTTGGTGGAGCCCTGGAGTCCAGCAGCAGTGAACACTGGGAGCCACGCTGTGCCCTGCCACAAGGGCAGCGGATGTCAGGAGCTGTTTGAGGCCCTGCTGCAGCAGTGGTGGTGGATGCTGCAAGCTGCTCTAGGCCCTGCCACAGTGGCAGCAAATGCTGGAAGCTGGTCAGGACCCTGCCACTGGTCAGGGCCCTGCTGGGAGCTGCTCTGGGCCCGACTGCGGTGGTGGTGGATGCTGGGAGCTGTTTGAGGCCAAGCAGCAGCAGATACTGGGTTCCAAGGCAGGTGTCTACACTGGATTCATGTGAAGTTCCCATGTGAGTTCAAAAAAAAAAAAAACAGCCAAAAAAACCCATTACATTATAATTATAATAGTGATGTTGATCGGAAGGCAAATGATGGTTGGAAGGCACATGATGCACCCACCATAATGAAGCTAGCTTGGCCTGTGTTTGTTCAGTTCCAGTATTGAAAACCTTCTGGGAGCCTACAGGATATAAATACAAGACTATTATTTCTTGGGGATTTCACTGTCCATGCAGATGAAGCTACTACCTCTATTCAGGCTTCAGACATGGTGTCTTCCATGGCAGCACTAGGGCTATCCCAGTTTTTTCAGGTCCTATATGCCAAGCAGGCCACATGGGGATGAATGTGGATCTGACTCTGAAGGAACAGGTGTCATGGTCAGACCACTTGATTCTGAAGGCCCATTTGGGCATTTCTGCCCCCTCCTGTCTAGGCAGTGAGCTCATTTATGCTTGCCTGTGGAGACTAATGGACCCAATTAGGTTTCAGAATGCTCTGCGGGATCCAATGCCTTCCAGCACCTCATTAGATGAGCTGATAGAAGCCTGGAATTCTTGTCTTTCTGAAGCCATTGAAGAGATTGCTCCATGACATCTTCTGTGCTCCCACAGGAAAATATCCCCCTGGTATACGGCAGAACTCAGGAGGATGAAATGGGAACTCAGACAACTTAAGCGAGTTTGGTGGTGTACTCACGACGAAGCTACAAGAGCATCTTATAGGACGCTTATGAAATCCTATGAGGTGGCAGTAAAGGCTGCGAATAGGGAATTCTACTCAGCTTCCATTGTGTCCATTAGGTCTCACACAGCACAATTATTTAGGGTGATTAGATCTTTGACATCCCTCACTGAGAGGCACCAAAATGGACATAGAAATTAAGCTATTAGTTCTGAGGCATTTATGAGCTTTTTTGCAGATAAAGTCTTCTCGCTCCACCATGATTTGCCTGTCAGTGTTGATACAGTATGTGAACTGGATGCCCCTTGGCCATCTTCAGATTCAGTTTTTGAGTCCTTCAACCTGCTTCTGCCTGCCGATGTTGACAGGGTCCTCGGTGCGGTTAAGCCGACCACATGCCTCCTTGATCCATGTCCCCCATGGCTAGTCAAGGCTGGCGATGAGAGGCTAGGAGGCCCTATGATCAGGGGTCTTTTCATAGAAAAACAGCTGCAGGAGCTCATTAGCATATGGTATGCTAATGAGCTATTAGGCTATTAGCATATGCCACACCCCCTGACATCACCGGAAGTGATGTCAGAAGGGGAAGCAAAAGGGGGGGGAGGCATCTTCAAAAGCCTCCCCTTTCCTAGATGGCCTGGGTGGGGGAGCTATGAGAGAAGGGGTTTAAAGTTTAAATTCCTTCTCACTAGAGTTGGGCCACAGAAGGAGGAAGGAGGGAAGGAAAGAGAGAGAGTAGAGAGAAGGAAAGAAGGAGGGAAAGGGGGAAAGAAAGAGAAGGAAAGGGGAGGGAAAGAAAGAGAGGGAAGGGAGGGAGGGAAACAGGGAAAGGAGGAAGAAAGAGAAGAGAAGAAGATGGGAAAAAAGAAAGAGAGAAGCAAGAAGGAGGGAAAGAGGAAAAAGAGAGAAGGAAAGGAGGGAATGAAAGAAATTCGGCAGCAATTCGGCCCCATTATATCCTATGGGCCATTGAAGTCAATGATGAAAACATAGGGTATATTCTGGGTGCTGGAGGGGAGGGGGTTTGAGGGAGTGGCTCCAAACTCACAGGGTAGCTTATGAAGCCTCTCCCCAAGATACTCACCAGGTTTCAAGAACATTGGACCAGGGAGTCCAATTCTATGGGCCCCAAAACAGGTTGCCCCCATTCCCTCCATTGTTCTCTATGCTGGGAAAAAAGTAACTTTTTCCCACCATAGAGAACAATGGAGGGAATGGGGGCAACCTGTTTGGGGGCCCATAGAATTGGACCCCCTTGTCCAATGTTCTTGAAACTTGGTGGGTATCTTGGGGAGAGGCTCTACCAGCTACCTGGTGAGTTTGGAGCCTTTCCCTCAAACCCCCTCCCCTCCAGCCCCAGAATATACCCTATGTTTTCTCCATTGACTTCAATGGCCCATAGGATATAATGGAGCTGAAATTGACATGCGGCTGCCTGATGCGCTCCCCCCAAAAAAGATCCCTGCCTATGATGAATATTATCAACTGGTCACTGGAAACAGGGATCTTTCCAGATGGTCTCAAGATAGCTGTGGTTGTATCACTCTTGAAAAAACCATCATTGGACTTTCTAGATCCAGCCAATTACCGTCCAGTTTCAAACTTACCATTTCTGAGTAAGGTGATTGAGATACCAGTAGTTGAACAGCTCCAGGGTTTCTTGGATGACACATCAGCATTAGATCCATTCCAATCTGGCTTCTGCCATGGCGATGGGATGGAGACTGTGCTGGTCGCCTTGACGGATGATCTCTGTAGACAGCTGGATCAAGGCAGGTCAGTGCTGCTGTTACTGCTTGATCTTACAGTGGTATTCAACACAGTTGACTATGATCCTTTGACTCACTGCCTCACCAATGCAGGAGTATGTGGGGTGGCCCTTCAATGGCTTTCCTCATTTCTCCATGGTCGGGGACAGAGTGTGACACTCCTCTCCCTGATGTTATTTAACATTTACATGCACCCCCTCGCCCAGCTGGCAAGGAGTTTCAAGCTTGCGTGCCATCAATATGTAGATGACCACTCAGCTGTATCTGTTATTGGATGGCCAGCCAGCTACTGCCCCACAAAGTCTGGCTGAGGGATTGGAGGCTGTGGTGAGGTGGCTAAAAAAAAGCAGGCTGAGGCTGAATCCATTGAAGATGGAGGTTCTGTGGCTGGGGGGGATTTCAGGACTGGAGTTCAGGTTACTAACACTTGATGGGGCACCATTGACACCTGCACCATCTGTCAAGAGTCTGGGCATAACCTTGGATACCTCCTTATTGATGGAGGCCCAGGTCACGCATATTGTCAGGCAGGCATTTTTTCACCTTCGTCAAGCCCGGCAGCTGGCTCCATTCCTGTCATGCCCTGACCTAATCCATGCAACAGTTGCCTCCAGACTAGACTACTGTAGCTCACGCTACGCTGGCCTACCCTTGATACTGATCTGGAAACTTCAGCTGGTTCAGAATACATTGGCGCGAGTCCTGATGGGAATGTCACAGATGGCACACATTCAACCGGTGCTGCACCAGCTACACTGGCTTCCAGTAGAGTACCAGGTCAGGTTCAAAGTTTTGGTATTGACCTTTAAGGGCCAATGTACCTAAGGAACCGCCTTCTCCACTATGTCCCTGGAAGAGCTTTGCATTCCATTGATAATAACTTATTGGTGATCCCTGTTTTCAACCAGGGCCAGAACCTTTTCAGTCCTGACCCCAACCTGGTGGAATTCTCTTTGTGCAATTCTGTAGGGCCTGTAAGGCAGAGATGTTCTGCCAGGTTGAGGACAGCAACTGTTGGTTATACTGGCTGGCTCCCTTCCCCCCCTTCCCCACTCTTCCTGTATGTATATTTTGTTAAGTTTCTATGCCCCTCCCCCCACCATATAGCCAAGTAGTCCAGAAAGGAATAGAAAACTGTAAATCACCATCTGGGATTTTATTCTGGTTTTATTCTTATTAACTGTATTGGATTTTAAAAATGTGCATTTTGTTTTATGGCATCACTAGCGGCAAGGCCCATTGCATGGCCCATTGCAACGGTCACTAGCCGGACTCCCCGTGTAGGGCCCATTCCCCTCTGTGGCAGCGGTGGCCAGAGGGCTAGGCGAGGTCTGCCTCCCCCTCCGTGCGTGGCCCTGCAGTGGCGGCACGGCAAGCAAGGGAGGGCATGTCCATCTTCGGGCCAGCCAGGTGCTCATGGCCCCTTTCCCCGGGTGCACCTGCATGGCAAGGCCAGCTGTGCCGCCTCATTCCCACCACACAAGGCATCAGTGGCCCCAGTTGCTTACTGGGGTCGGGGTGGGCCTGCAGTGAGGAAGGCCGTTGTGGAGCCTGGCCCATCAGCGGGCAGCCACCGGAGCATCCACCCAGCCCGGCAGCTGGAGGAAGACTGGGGTGAAGAGGCTGTGTGCTGGCTGTGTGGGTGGGACAGAGCCCACGCAGCCAGGCATGCCAGCCAATGGCCAGAGCCAACTGTGAGTGGCATCCCCTGTGGCCAACCCATTTTGCCATGCATTTTTACCTTATTTGGGCATGCCTTATTTGGGCATTGCAGCCAACCACTACTCTTTTATATATAAGGAAAGGATGCCTCTCTTAGACATTGCCCAGAGCCCGGCATAATAATAATAGTAGTAGTAGTAGTCAGAGGTGATTTTAGAAAATCCTGTTTAAGTGAAATATCTGTAGGGATCTTGAGGGAGCATAAAACAAAGTTAATCAAAGTGTAGATTACACGTTTCTACAGCAATGAACTTAAATTATAACCTTCAGGTCAATTCTGTTCTGTGATGCTACAATTTGGGCAATATGAAATACAAAATATTACAAAAATAAGTAGTGGGCAAATTCTATATTTTTATTTATTTAACAAACTTATACCCTGCCCTCCCAGCCAGGATATTATGGAGGACAGTTGCTTAACATGGAGGTTCTCTCTATGAGTTAGGTTAATTTTTATTACTTTGGTGTCAACAGAATGCTTGAAACATAGCTGATCAAGCTGCAAGACACACTGCAATAGACTTATTTTTGGAGGCTTTAAGACAGAATTTGTGGCACCTGAACAACAACTGGAGGCTATAAAACTGGGAAGTATAAAGTATTCATATCAGGTATTATGGGGACCCCAGTAAAGTTGAATATGTTTTGGCAAGGTAAGTGTTTATAGGAATGAACACTTGGGATGAAGTCCTGAAAGGCTTAAGGAAAGCAACTTACCTAATTAGCCAGCTGGGAGTGGTGCTACATATCAAACCCAACTAATATTTTGGCTCAGTTAACCATCAAAATCCCATAAGGAATAAAACAGAAATATTTGAACTAGCAGTGTGTTCATAATGGGAAAACAAATGCTGAATAAAAAAGGCCAAGCAAAAAAAATGTCCATATGAGATCATAAAGAGGGTGAGAGATGCTACAGAATTTCTCTTGGGGACACTGCAACTCTTGTCCCACTTTACCATGAAGGTTGAAAACTTTAGAGATAGGATAAACGTATCATCATTTGCAAACTTATGGGATCATTCTTCTGCACAATACTCATAGGTAACATGCATCAGAATAAAATTCACCTGGTGGGTGGGACTGGGGAGTTAGAATGCCATAGGAAGAAAGCATTAGCGTGGTCCCATTTATGCTTCTGATAAGGTTGAATGACAGTGATTAGCACAGGACACAGAATTGTGCCTGATCCTGACCAAATTATCTTCTGCTTCACTTTGTTCCCCATTTTTTTCAGTTTCAATTGACTGTGGTTGATACTCTTTAAATATCCATTTAAATGTCTATTTTTATTGTAGCATTTTTCTGGGGGATTACATTTCTTTTTCTGAAACTCACTACTTTAAAAATATAGCCATTGGATCCCCCCCTGCATGAAGCCATGAGATACCAAGCATAGGTTCAACTAATTTATTTATTTAACTGTACTTTGTCACTGCTTATTTCAATAAGTTGATAATTTTGAGGGCAGGCTGCTGTAGGCATCTACATGGACTACCTTCAGACAGATCCACCCTAGCTCCAAACACAGCTAGTGTTTAATGCTAGCCTTGTTTATGAGCACCTGCACATCCCTATGTGCAGAGAGGTGCCCAGCTTCATCCGTCTCCTGTGATTTGCCTCAAAGCTACTATCATGTTCAAAAGATGCCACTCAGAACTAAGGACTCTCCTTCACAACTTACTCAGCCACAACTCATCTGATGGCCTGTATCAGATGTGTCCTCCATCATGTCTCATTGTGCTTGCCAATTAACTTTACCTATTCAAAGCAATTCACCCTATTTTTGCTAACTAGTTGTGGCCTAACTTCTTGTAAAATGAGGCCTATTTAATGGGGGGACCCATCCCACAGAAACAGCACAGAGCATGCAAAAAAGAGACTTCCGGTATAGCCAATTTCCAAGAAATCTCCCTGAATTCCTTCTTGGCCTTACGTAGCAACCAGCTAACCCCATACTGCCCCCAGGGAAGGTAAGAGATAGCAGTAGGGCAAAATGGCCAGCTGCCCTCATCTGATTGGCTGCTGTTTTCTCTGCAGCCAATGAAGCCTTGTGACGTATTTGAAGTAAGATGGGAGCCAGAGCAAATTCACTTGCTGTGAATAAGAACCTAAGAGAAGCCAATGTTGAATCAGGCCAATGGCCCATCTAGTCCAACACTCTGTCACACAGCGGCCAAAATATACCAGGTGCCATCAGGAGGTCCAGCAGTGGGGCCAGGGCACCAGAAGCCCTCCCACTGCTGCCCCCTCCAATATTATTTCTCTTTGATTTCTCTTTGTAGTTTCTGTTCCACCACAGATCTGTGCTCTTTGCACCCTTTTGTAACATCAGTCCTTGCCTTTTTTGATCTTACACACCACTGGGGGGTACTGCAGCAGTAGGATGTTTGAGAAGCCAGTGCCTGCCTCTGACCACATGAAGAGTGAAATTATGAAATGTTGGAGGACTTCCTTTGTTGGCCCTCCTCTGTTCAAATCTCTCTTTTGATCAAAATGGAGTTGATTCAAAACAAGATGCCAAATTCATTAAAAAGTGACAGAAGTAGACTGCTGGATTTCTGGGAGAAACTGGGTATAGAAGAATTATGAGAATTTCTCTTATGCCATTATGTAGCTAGGAAAAATCAGAATAGGTGGGATGTACTTGAATGGATGGCTCACACTCTGGTGAGCCTGCCAAAGGGTAGTACAAGCAGCTGGGGTCATTTGGGCCGGAGCACATCGGAGCACCGCTCTACCAGCCCAGGAGTGTGCACAAATGGCAGTGGCGGCAAGCCCCACCCCTAGCTTCCCACCCTATGCTCCTTCTTTCTAGAGTCACACCATAGCCATAGAGTATAATGGAAAGATTATGCCAATGCTGCGGCACGACTCCAGGGAGAAGGGATTTAAAGTTATGCTAATGAGCTCCTGCAGCTCTTTTTCTACAAAATGACCCCTGACAAGCAGAGAGAGTTTAACTGCCAAGTGGGACAAATGGCTGTGCCACCTCAATTGCAGGACCAAAGCTGAATACATGGCCCCATCTGTGCTGCACCAAATAATAGACCAGGCAAAGGCTCATAGTACTAATGACTTAAGTGGTCAGTTTGTCTAAACATATTTTCAAGTAATGAATAAAATGCTTATGAAGCTTGTGTTAAAGAGAAGCCCAATACAAGGAGGAGGATGAATGGAATCTTTATATACTGGTAACATAATTCAACAATCTGTTTATTCCATTGTCAGTTATTTTAAAACAGATGTTAATATATACTGTATTTACTGAAATGAAGACTAGATCCTCCCAATATAACTTAAGGAGGGAGGGGATAAGAGGGGGTAATTTTACATTTGCCTACGATTTACATTATGTCCAGTGATAATCGAGGGGGATATAGCATTTTAGGGGGATTCCTCTTACATTCAGGGTTATCTTCCTTTTGAATAAATATGGTAAAAAGAATCCTGCAGTATCAGACCAATACTCCAGGGACAAGCTTGGTGCTGTTGATCTACCTGGTGTTTCTGGGATACACAAATGCAATGAAAACAAATACAGCAATACACAGAAGCAAGGCCTACAAACTGGTCCAGAGTCAGATATCCAAGGGTCCAGGTGTCCAAGGGTCCAGGTGTCCAGTTCCAAGGCTTTGGAATAGGTGCAGGATACAGGGTCTGAGTCCTAGGCTTCAGGAGCAAGCACAGATTACTGGAGAAGAAGTACAAGGCAGCAGGGTCAAGATAGAGCTCTGTTTGCTAAACAGGTCAGCACCCAGGGAGGTACTGAGCAAGGTTGCTTCCACATTGCTCAGTGTGTTCCTTTTATCTGCCTCTTTAGCTGCCTCATCCCCCAAGGGCCAGGTATTGCTCCTTACAGTTGTGTTCACCTTCCTACAGGTACACGTCTTTTACGGTTTCTCTATCATCCTGTCAGTCCTGGTCGTGCAAGGACTTCACTCCAGGAACTAATGCTGAATGTTGCTGAACAGCCAAGTGGGCATTCCATCATCTCTCCTGAGCCACCAAGTGGTCTCTTCTTCCTCTATGCTCTTCTGGCTCAGGAGAGACTGGTGGGGAAGCTGGCCTCTGTGGAGTCTCTTTCTTCTCCTGGAAGATTAAGCTGCCCAGCTATAACATTCTTACTTCCCAATGCTTCCTCCATTGGATCTGCTGCAAGATCTGGCTGCTTAGATGGGGATTCCATTGGTGTGGGGCTCAGTTCTCCAGATTCTTCCTCCTCTGAGGATGTGGCAGCTGGCTGGCCCATGAAATCCATCTAGTTCAGTTTCCTGTCTTCTCACAGTGACTAACCAGATATCCTGGAAGGCTCACTGCAGGGAAATACAGGCTGTCCCTTTCTGCTGTCCTTAAGCCACTGGTATTCAGAGGTACACTTCATTCCATGCAGCTATCATGGATTTATCTTCTATGAATCTATACAATTCCATTTCAAGTCACCAATCTAGTAGCTATCACCACTTTGTTGCAGTGAAGCCTAAAGTTTTTCAGGAGTGCTTCCTTTTATCTGTTCTGAATCTACCATCAATTAATAAACATTTTCATGTCTGGAATTTTAAACTGTAAATAAAATATGAGTGATTTTTGTTTGTTTATTTATATTGCTACACTTCCTCCTCAGAAGTTCAGGCCCCACCACCCTTATGGAGCACACTTGCTAACTTGGCGATAAAGTCCTAGACTACAATTCATTTTAACCACACATCTACAAATCTTCTTGTCGTTATTCAGTCTTCACCATTGATGCTTACCTAACCCATCAACTTGCAGTCTGGTGCTTTTAAATTCTAGTCAACTGTGTTCTTCCAAAAAGTTTCTTATAATCCTTTTAGATCTCCATGCACAGGTTTTTGCTGTCAATAAAATCAGAGATAATCCTCATATAACAGTCAACTGTTTCTTCAGATCTCAAGATCCAAACTTCTGCACAAAGATCACATCAGCATAAAAATATGGTCATAAGGATGGATGATATCTGCAAAAATATTTTACTAACCTCATGGTTTCCGGTGCAGCATGAATTCAGAACAGAGAACATTTAACAGAGGAGAGAGGGATGATCACAGGAATCATTTTGTACTGCAGTCACACATTATTTTTAGAACAATATATTGTTAGTTATTTTTAGAACATTTATGAACATTCAAATAAAAATTACAAGGTTTTTTTCCCTCCAGCTGATCACAATTTCTGATAGAATTACAATTTGAATCAGGTGGATGATCAACCATCCTTGTCAATCACCCTTCTATTTGACTACAAATTATAAGCAACACCCTTGAAAGATTAAAAAAAATGTTTCCTTGTGTCCAGATGTTCAAGATAAATGACAAATGCTTTGTTCAAGTACATTTTACCCTATTGTATCAGTCTCTATCCCTTCATCTTTGTTATACCTTTAAAATCAATAAAATAAAAAGGAGTTTCAATCCTGCCAGGACTGGGAGAGAGAAAAGCTGTATGGATTGTTTCTCCACTCTAGCCTTGTCCATTCTACCTGACTTAACGTTCATTCGTGGGAGTATTCTGGTCCAGATTATAAATATTCTGTATATGCACATTTTCACACTGTTTTCCTTTTAGCTGTCTCCTGTTCTTCATCTGCCAAATGCATATTGTTGCTAATGATGACAAAAAGAGGTGGTTTGGTCCTGTGTGGAAAGATGAAACTCTGTAGCTTGTCTCTTTATTTTAGCCTTTCTCATTTACATGCTGTCTGACTCCCAAGGATGAGCACATTCATTGGATCACAAATACGTAATGCATTCTTGCAGTGCAGCCTCGGGGGACTAGTTCAATCCAGTGAATTTGAGCATGCACCAGCATGATGAATACCACAGAGTGTTGAATTCTATCAACCATCCAGGAACAAAAGCAGGCATATATTCAAACTGTAGCTGTTTTTAAATGTGACAAAGCCTGCCCATGGAAACATGGGGCTGCATATTCTAAGCCAACCAGTTAATTATGAACATGCATCAAAAACACCTATCCGGTAAACTAACATAATGCAAAACTATTTGAAATGTTCTTCTGTGTGATGGCAAGAAAATCAACAGTATGATGACGGGAGGCACTCAACTTGATCAAAAACAGACATTGCATGCAAGGGAAGATGCTCCTCTACAACTTGCCAGTTTCCCCTTGTGAGTATGCCCATCTTAATGTTCAGAGGAGAACATGAGGCTGCAAACAAGGATGTCTCTCATAATGTCTTCTTCTGTTCTTAAAAAAAAAGAAAAAAACAGTGTAAACATTTGTTTTGAATTGCTTTTCATTAGTGTACATGTAACTACACATTTCAAAATATAACCATAAGTGGACAAAGTTGATACAATACTAGTTCCATGAGCCCCTATAGCTATAAAGACCTTTCCATGAGATGTACCAGAATATTCTGAAATCCCAGATTACTGCTCCTCCTCATTCGAGGGTGACTTGCAAAAGACACTCTTAGTTCTGCCACTTTCAGACCTGCAACAACCTTAGCTAATTTCCTTCATGTGTGTCTAGTGGAAACACAAGTTTGGTGATAAAGAGACTGAAAGAGTAAGAGCTGACATAGACCTTCACCTCTCTTATGAACCTGCCAATAATCTTCAGAGGCCCTCCTTAGGGTGCTCTATGTACACTGAGAGCACTGGAGTCCCCCCCCTTGGGGGCCCCTTATAAACATCCTCCCAAGAGATATTTGCTTGGCAAATCCTTTATTAAGTTTAAAGAACCAAGTCAAAATAATGTTGTTTTCCTTAGCCTTAAATTGCTTTTATTCCATTTGCTTGCCATTTTGGTATGCACACAGATTATTTTTTTTTTTTAATTTTTGTTTTCCTATTCATTTTTTTATTATATTCATTATTAATGTTCATGGCCTCATTTTCATTATGCTCATTATTACCCCATTCATCTTTGGTTTTACTTGTGTACTTATTTTCATTTTCACATTTTCAGATATAACTTGTTTGTTTTTCACCCAATTTGAGTGAAAAAACTCCCGGACTCATGAGATTGTGCCTGCCAAATGCCAAACAGATAAGAGATGATGTCTCTGTTTTAAAGACAAGGGGAATAAAACACATGCCCATCATTATCTTCTTGTTTCTCATCCACTGAGGATTAGAGTTGTCCACTGAGACTGTGGCTAACGATAGGGACTGCCTGGCAAGGTCTCGAGGCAGCAAGAGGAAGGTTGTGGACTTAACATGCATGGGAAACGATAGGTGTTTATACACAAATGCTAGAAGTGTATAAGTGTATAAATCGGAGAATTGGAATGCTTGGTGTCGGAGGAAAAAATAGACATTGTGGGTATTTCAGAAACTTGGTAGGATGAGGAAAATCAGTGGGATACAGTGATTCCTGGTTATAAATTACATCGGAAGGATGGGGGGGAATGGTTGGAGGTGGAGTGGCTCTGTATGTCAGAGGTATACAGTCCAGTATGTCTGAGAGGGTAAGTGCATTGAATTTGCTTCTGAAAATGCTATGAGTTGAAATAGTGGGCCCAAAAGGAAGCTTAACACTGGGAATTTGTTATCGCCCACCAGATCAAAAGATAGAGGAGGATTATAAAATGATGAATGAATTAAAGACAGCGGCTAGATGAAATAACTGTCATAACTACCCACACATTGATTGAGTCGATATGTGTTCAAGTCGGGAAAAAGAGACTGAGTTTTTCAACAGTTTTTCAATGAGTTTTTCAATGAATTTCAACAGGAAAGAAGGAGTTTAAAAATAAATAGGACATGGTTTCCTGTCCTGAAAAACACAAAATGCTTGACAGCTGGCAATAGCACTACAGATAAGATTAGAGTTTCAATAGCCATTCCACACACAAAAGAACATCCTCAAACCTTCTTAGGAAACAATCCATAGACAAAAGAACCTCCTCAGGAAAGCTCCTCCATTAACATGTTAGTAGCCTGGAGAACTATACTAGATAATTGACTCAGACCTACGTCACCTTCCAGGGTAGAAATAAATTACTTGCCTATCAGTTTTCTGTTCACCTTGACACAGAGAGTACTCCATCTTTCTGTGTTACACCACTGAGGATGCCACTCACAGCTACTGGTGAAATGTCAGGTCCTACAATGCCAAGACCACAGCCACACAACCTGGAAAATCTACAGCAACTAAAGTTACCATAATGTTATTGAGTTCAACATTTGTATAAATAGGGAGTTGCCCAAAAAGACTGACACAACCACTTTTAACTTTAAAAGGGGTAACTTCTCTGATATGAGGGGACATGTGAAGAAGAAACTGAAAGGAAAAGTAGAAAGGATCAAAACCATTGGGGAAGCTTGGAGACTATTTAAAACTACAATCCTAGAAGCTCAGAAAAAATATATACCACAGGTTAGGAAAGGCACAAATAGGTATAGAAGAAAGTCTTCATAGTTAACAGACAAAGTAATGGAAGCTGTGAAAGGTAAGAAGGATTCCTTTAAGTGGTAGAAAGCTAGTCTCAGTGAGGTTGATAAAAGGAAACATAGGCTGTGGCAAATAAAATGCAAGTCTGTGATCAGGCAGGCAAAAAGGAAATATGAGGAGCATATAGCAAAAAACATAAAGACCAACAATGAAACTTTCTTCAAATACATTAGAAGCAGGAAAACAGCCAGGGAGGCAGTGGGGGCCTTAGATGACCAAGGGGTAAAAGGAGTATTGAAGGATGATAGGGAAATGGCTGAGAATCTTAATGCATTTTTTGCCTCTGTCTTCACTGTGGAAGATGAGAAGTGCTTGCCCACTCCAGAACCGCTGATTTCGGGAGGGGTGTTGAAAGACCTGAGTCAGATTGAGGTGATGGGAGAGGAGGTCCTAAGACTGATAGACAACTTGTTGTTCAGTCGCACAGTCAAGTCCGACTCTTCGTGATCCCATGGACCAGTTTACGTCAGGCCCTCCTGTCTTCTGCTGTCCGCTGAACTTTGCTCAATTTCATGTTCGTTGCATCGATGACACTATCTAACCATCTCATCCTTTGCCGTCCCCTTCTTCTTTGACCTTCAAACTTTCCCAGCATCAGGGTCTTCTCCAGTGAATGCTCCCTTCTCATTTGGTGGCCAAAATATTTGAGCTTCAGCTTCAGGATCTGGCCTTCCAGGGAACAATCAGGGTTGATTTCTTTTAGGATTGACTGATTTGATCTCCTGCAGTCGAAGGGACTCTCAAGAGTCTTCTCCAGCACCATAGTTCAAAAGAATCTATTCTTTGGCGCTCGGCCTTCCTTATAGTCCAACTCTCATTACTACGGGGAGTACCATTGCTTTGACCATGCGGACTTTTGTTGGCAAGGTGATGTCTCTGCTTTTTATCATGGATAGACAACTTAAAAACTGATAAATCACCAGGGCCGGATGGCATACATCCGAAAGTTCTGAAAGAACTCAAATGTGAACTTGTGGATCTCCTTATATAAATATGTAATCTTTCTTTAAAATCTGCCTCCATTCCTGAGGACTGAAAGGTAGCTAATGTCATTCCCATCTTTAAATAGGGTTCCAGGGGAGATCTGGGAAATTACAGACCAGTCAGACTGACATCGATACCGAGTAAGTTGGTGGAAACTGCTATTAAGGAAAGAATTAGTAAGCACATTGCTGAACAAAAACCTTGAGGCAGACTCAGCATGGGTTCTGTAAAGGAAGATCTTGTCTCACTAACCTGTTAATGTTTTTTGAGGGAGTGAACAAACATATGGACAAGGGGGACCCAATAGATGTTGTTTACCTTGACTTCCAGAAAGCTTTTGATAAAGTTCCTCATCAAAGGCTCCTAAATAAGCTCAATAGTCATGGGATAAAAGGACAAGTCCTTTTGTGGGTCAAAACTGGCTAATTAATAGGAAACAGAGAGTGAGTATGAATGGGCAATTTTCTCAGTGGAGGGTGGTAAGCAGGTAGGGTACCAGAGGGATCAGTACTCGGTCTGATGCTTTTTAACTGGTTTACTAATGATATGGAGTTGGGAGTAAGCAGTGAAGTGGCTAAATTTGCAGATGACACAAAGTTGTTCAGGGTGGTGATAACCAGGGAGGATTGTGAGGCACTTAAAAGGGATCTGTCGAGGATGGGCAAGTGGGCATCAACGTGGCAAATGGGGTTCAATGTGGCCAAGTGCAAAGTGATGCACATTGGAGCCAAAAATACTAAATATAAATACACATTGAAACTGGCCAAGAGAGAGATCTTGGAGTCGTAGTAAATAACTCAATGAAAATATCTAGACAGTATGCAACTGCAATAATAAAAGCCAGCACTATGCTGGGGATTATTAGGAAGGGAACTGAAAACAAATCAGCCAGTATCATAATGCCCCTGTATAAATCAATGGTGTGATCTCATTTGGAGTACTGTGTACAGTTCTGGTCACCATATCTCAAAAAGGATATTATAGTATTGGAAAAAGTGCAGAAAAGGGCAACTAGAATGATAAAAGGGTTGGAACACTTTCTTTATGAAGAAAGGTTAAAGTGCTTGGGGCTCTTTAGTTTGGAGAAACGATGGCTGAGAAGTGACATGATTGAGGTTTATAAGATTGTGCATGGAATAGATCAGGTTGAGAAAGAAGTACTTTTCTCCTTTTCTCACAATACAAGAACTCGTGGGCACTCCATGAAACTGCTGAGCAGTTGGGTTAGAACAGATAAAAGGGAGTACTTCCACCCAAAGAGTGATTAATACATGGAATTCACTGCCGCAGGAGGCAGTGGTGACTACAAACATGGACAGCTTCAAGAGGGAATTAGATAAGCATATGGAGCAGAAGCCCATCAGTGGCTATTAGCCACAAGGTATAGATAGGAACTCTGAGGCTGGGGCAAGTGATGCCCTGTATTCTTGGTGCTTGGGGGGGGGCAACAGTGGGAGGGCTTCTAGTGTCCTCGCCCCACTGCTGGACCTCCTGATGGCACCTGGAGTTTTTGGCCACCATATGACAGAGTGTTGGACTAGATGGGCCCTTGGCCTGAATCAACATTGGCTTCTCTTATGTTCTTATCCAATTGGGCTGAAATGTTGAGTTTGTACCTCTCCCCTGAACACATAACCCTTCTAACTTTTAAACAGACAGAAAAATATGTTCATGTTTTAGAGGCAATTCAAATATTACTTGCAGAGAAAGCACAGGGATATATGATAACATTGGCAACTAAGTGTCCTTTCCTGTCATAGTATCCTCATGTGGTATCTCTCTCTCTTCCCCTCCCTCTCTCCCCCCCTCTGTATAAGTGTGTGTGTGTGTGTGTGTGTGTACTTGAACAAAAATGGAACAATGAGTGAAAACTTGCTTCCATCTTACCTTCCTCCACTTGTTTGGTTTCAGCACTGTTTTCCCTTGCCTGATTTACTTCCTATGTCAGAGCCAATATGGGTGAAAAATGCATCAAGAAACAGAATGAAGTGTGGGAGGGAGCAGGGCTTCACTTCTGGATTTTGTGTGTCGCAGGTGTGCTTTGTAGTAGCAGTCCCATGTTGGGTCTTGTTTTGTTTTTGTTTTTTAAATTACTTATCAAGCTTTGTGCCTTTTCACCCTATTAGGGTAGAAGCAGCTGAGGGGATGTGTGCTGTGTACTGAAGAAACAGCAGATCTGCTTTTACAGGAAATTTAAACACATCAATGGATCTAATATTTGATCCATAATCATCTCTCATATTGGAAGAACTTTCATGTCTTTCTTGGTGGGGCCCTGCCTTTAGTTGGGTGGGGGAAAGAGACATTTGCTTTGCAGCCACCTGCTTGCCTAACTTTCAGAGAATTCAATGTGCTTATCTTAGTGTGATAAAGCCTGTAACTTCCTGCAGTTTGTGTGCCTGCTTTTAGACAATACCAAGCAGGCAGGCAGGCAGGGACACCATCAAAACACAGCAGAAAATATAATTTAGGTAAACAGGATGATGACATGATCAAAAAAACCCTTCCATACATAGTGGGAACAGTGCAGTAATTGGCAGAAGGGAAATGCTGTGGTTGAAAAGCCAACAGGGATCATCTTCATCAGCACAAACATCTACAGGCTGTTCCATTTGGACGGTGTCCCTGTCACTTAGATAATCTACTGAATCTCATCATTTTTCTCCTCCCCATGCTTCATGAATTATAAAAAACACACAGCAAGACACCAGAATAATGGTCATTTCCCAAGGTTTTCAGAAATTACCATTGGTAACAATTTTGGGCAGTTGGATACATTGTGCTAAATGTAATAAAGAAAGCAAGTGGTTGGTTTTAATTTTCATTAGCAAATTTCCAAATGGGCATCCTTAATTTAATTTAATGTAAAGATCTTCTTCTGAGATGCAGATACCAGAGTAGCTTGATCACCCCTCTGTTTGGATTGCAGTTTGTTCACAAATTTTGAGTAGGGCCTTCAAAATCTTGCTGAGTGGGACCTATTCTGCCATGGGATCTCTATCACATATATTTTGCCAAGGATGTCTCTTTGCCCCATCCATTTGGCCATCACACCTCAAAGGGGGTGGGGATCTCCATTTACCACCCATGTGGATTTCTCAGTTCTCTAAATCTTGCTGGGGTAGGAGTTGGAGAGGCTTGTCTTTCTAGTCTTCTAGCCTTGTTTATTTTGTCCCCCTGCATGACTTCAGAGCTGATTCATGAGAACTTCAGGTCAATCAGTTCTGAGCATCTGCCTGTATGAAGAATGCCACCTATTTATGAATGTCCCTAAATGTGCTAGTGCAAAAATAGAACATATATTCTACAGAGCTACATAATCTGTTCATGATGACCTTGGATGATACATATCCAAGCGAGCCAGTATATTATTACACAGCCAGCTGCCCTGCTGAATATCGACACTATAAATATAAAAAAAAAACCTATTTCAGCTCTGTTCATTTTGAATTCCAAGCAAATTTTTGAGGCAATTATTATGTAATTGGAATTGCAAACAAGGTACTTGTATCTTAACAATTATTTCATCAGCTGCCAGTAGCCCTCATACATGTGTAGGAAGCATATACATGTAGGCTTTCTCGTTTGTGGCTGGGAGTGGGTTTTTAACATTTGTGTACACAAGGGATGGCGCCAGCATGGTCATGCTTGTGCCCTTTCTATATACATTGTTTTCAATCCTATACATTGATTTTTCTATGCACATTGATTTGTACACTTTGTAAATATATAAATTAAATAAATGAATGAATCTTCTACACAGGGCTACAGTAGAGAAGGGAAGGCCAAGCATCCATAAACTGAGTATATGCACTATCACAAAGCTGTTCCAGTCTGCAAACAGACCAGGGTTTCCTATAGTATTGCTCTTCAGGGAAGGCTTGTGCTCTTTTGTAGTAGGTATTTTCCCAGCTTCTTGGCAAGTGCATCTTATTAACTAAAATATTCCTTCTTGCAGGCTGATGTCTGGAAGTTTGCAGTACAAATGTGTACTAGACACAGATCCCCAACTATTTTTTTTTTTTGGGGGGGGGATAAAATTACAAATTGTTTTATTTACAAAATTTTTATCCCACCTTTCTGCCCTTACAAGGGCATCCAAGGTGGCTAACAATTTAAAACATACATGATAAGCTACATTATAAAATCACTGATAAGCTACATTATCAAAGGCTCCTAAGTAAGCCCAATAGTCGTGGGATAAAAGGACAAGTCCTCTTGTGGATCAAAAACTGGCTTATAAATAGGAAACAGAGAATGAGTATAAATCGGAAACTTTCTCAGTGGAGGATGGTAAGCAGTGGGGTACCACAGGGATCAGTACTCGGTCCGATGCTTTTTAACTTGTTTATTAACAATTTAGAATTGGGAGTAAGCAGTGAAGTGGCTAAATTTGCAGATGACACAAAGTTGTTCAGGGTGGTGAAAACCAGGGAGAATTGTGAGGCACTGCAAAGGGATCTGTTGAGGATGGGTGAGTGGGCGTCAACGTGGCAAATGGGGTTCAATGTGGCCAAGTGCAAAGTGATGCACATTGGAGCAAAAAATACACGTTGATGGGATCTGAACTGGCAGAGACTGACCAAGAGAGAGATCTTGGAGTTGTAGTAGATAATGAAAATGTCTAGACAGTGTGTAACTGCAATAAAGAAGGCCAACGCCATGCTGGAGATTATTAGGAAGGGAATTGAAAACAAATCAGCCAGTATCATCATGACCCTGTATAAATTATTGGTGCGACCTCATTTGGAATACTGTGTACAGTTCTGGTCGCCACACCTCAAAAAGGATATTATAGCATTGGAAAAGGTGCAGAGAAGGGCAACTAGAATGATAAAAGGGTTGGAACACCTGCCCTATGAAGAAAGGTTAAAACGCTTGGGGCTCTTTAGCTTGGAGAAATGACGGCTGAGGGGTGACATGATTGAGGTTTATAAGATTATGCATGGGATAGAGCAGGTTGAGAAAGAAGTACTTTTCTCCCTTTCTCACAATACAAGAACTCATGGGAACTCCATGAAATTGCTGAGCAGTCAGGTTAGACCAGAGAAAAGGAAGCACTTCTTCACCCAAAGAGTGATTAACATATGGAATTTACTGCCATAGGAGGTGGTGGCAGCTACAAGCATGGACAGTTTCAAGAGGGAATTAGATAAACATATGGAGCAGAAGTCCATCAGTGGCTATTAGCCACAAGATATAGATAGGAACTCTCAGTCTGGGGCAGGTGATGCACTCTATTCTTGGTGCTGGGGGGGGGGGGGCAGCAGTGGGAAGGCTTCTAGTGTCCTGGCCCACTGCTGGACCTCCTGATGGCACCTGGTATTTTTGGCCACTGTGTGACAGAGTGTTGAACTAGATAGGCCATTGGCCTGATTCAACATTGGCTTCTCTTATGTTCTTATGTCCACTGGAATACCCCCTCCAAAATCATACCTCATTAAATGTAAAAAGAGTTAAAAACAGAGTTAAAAAACATACAAAATGGAATTAAAATATGACCAGAAAATAAAACATTGGTCAAGAAGGAGGGACATTGAGGGAATGCCAAATGAAACACAAAAGTCTTCGCCCATTGGTGGAAAACAGCAATAGACGTGAACAGAGAAATCTCCCTAGCAGAGACTTCCGGAGCTTTGATGCCATGACTGAGAGGGCCTTCTCCCGGATTACCACCCACCTAATCTCAGAAAGTGAGGGCACCTGTAGCAGGCTTCTGAAGATGACTGTAAGAGTCAGGCAGGTCCATAAGGGTGTAGGCAGGGTGTAGGTGTAGGTATTATTAAACCTGCCCTCTCAAAGAGTAAAAACGGTAACATCTGGAATAAGAAAGGATGATAAACTGAAGTTTGTTGACTGCTTAGTTTATTGAATTATGTTACTCAAAGTTTGTTAAATAATTTGATGCTCACAAAATCTATTGCTAATTTTTTTTTTAAAAAAATGTATCATTTTTATTGCTGTTTCTATCAGCAGATTAAAACAAAAACAAACAAAAAAACAGAGAATTATCCATAAGCTTATTCTTCTGATTGCCTCCACTTTGTTCCCCAGGATGTCTTTTGTTGCTTTAGAAGGATTTATCTGAAGATATGCCAAAATCTCTTGGTTATTTTTGCAGAACCGTTTCAGAGGAGCAGGAAAAATAGGTACAAAATTAGATGGGTTTATTTGGTGGGTTTTCTTTTTTACTTTTCAGATATAAAAATTAAGCTGTCATTTTACCCCTAGAGGAAATACATAAAATTCCACAAAGGATGAAAAGATTTGCCTGGGGTCTGAAAGGTATCTTGCAACTTATGTCAATGTGCTGTGCCACTTACCCTTGTACTCTATGAATATGTAACTTGAACTTTTCCTTAAGATCCTTCAGACAGCAACAATTACATTTTCAGAATCCAGCAAATACTCCCCTACAAGAGTCTAAGAAAGTATATGCATTGATACAAAAGGCAGAATTGACTCAGCATGTGGATCCTGTGGTGGTTCTCTTGTAATGGACTTTCTGCACTGATATGGCGTGACTACGAAGGAAAATGCATGACAGGAATTCACATCTTATTAAAGCAATGCCCATTATGATTTCATAGAGTCACAAGGTTGGAAGGGGTCATACAGGCCATCTAGTCCAACCTTCTGCTCAATGTAGGATCAGTTTAGAGCATCCCTGACAAGTGTCTGTCCAGCTGCTGTTTAAAGACTGCCAGTGACGGGGAGCTCACCACCTCCCAAGGTAGCTGATTCCACTGTTGAACAACTCTTACTTATTGTCCATTATTACAGAATATTTTAACATTATTTCCTGAAACCATTCCATTTGGGGTTCTTAGAATATTGGCATGTGCTTAAAATGTCCACTGAAATGGTGGCAACAAAAATTGCTTGAAGTGGGCTAAATGGCATCTTTACTATTATACCATCCACTGGCAGTCTTTAAGCAAAAGTTCTTTCTTATTTGCACTGAACAATAACAACAACAAAATCACAACTTTCCAACCAAGCTGGTGTGCTTTCCCTACATAGAACTGGGGAGATTAACATCAGGAAAATAGTAGGAATGAAACTCATTCTTCAGTTCCATTTACCTTCCCAATCCAGTCTGGGTTCTTCTGCATCTGCCTTGCCCCCTCCCCTTTTAAAAAGAGATCTAATAATAAATTCCTTGCTATATTGACTGGTTTGATGTGGATACTGGTTCCCATTCTGTCGGGCTGAACAATGGTACTGCTGCCATTGTACTGGATGTAGAACATAACAGCTAATAAATATTCAGTCAGCAGTATTAGCAATATTATTGATCATAAGAACAATCTAAAAAAATAAATTTTGTATTTGTCAACAAATCCATTGAAAGTTTATTCTAAACCATGCAGTCTAGCAAAACTACAATGAAAAAGTCAGACTCAGAAAGGAAGACCACTGAATGATCTTGAGCTGATCACTATTTCTCAGCCTAACCTACCTCACAATTGTGAGAGTACAATATGAAGTGGGTAATTTTGTACAAGGTCTGAGCTTGTAAGAGGAACACGTGCCATTAATATCACATTTGCAATGGGGTTTTGAATTGTTGATACTCCTTGACAGATGTGGTTGGGTAGTTCATGACAATCAGTCAAAAATTTTTCCCATACAGTGAGTGGTTAAATAACTTTTGTGCATATACAACTTGTTTTCTATTTCACGTCAAGATTTCTATATCTCAGCGTGGCCAGATCTGTAGATATTTAAATCTGGAGACTGGAGCCATGAACAGACAAGACACATCTATCTGAAAACCTGAAAAAAAACCCAGGTTCGCAGAAAAATCTGAAATACAAAAAAAAAATAAAAAATACAACCCCCTCCAAAATAATAGAAGCAGCTCCTGAAGCTTTAAGAAATAAATATCCACTGCAGTGATCATTGAAGGGGTTGCTAAGCAACCACAACAGTATTGTCATCCTTGGTTTCTGTCAGAAAAAAGAATGGGGGAAGGAGCAGGACCGCTAATACTGAGCTTAATTCCCTAAATTTATTATGGTTCTGGGTAAGAGTCCCTCTCAAACCCAAGTTAGAGAGTTCATATACATCTAAGAATACACACGAAGGGGGACACACATGGTAGCAAGGCCCAGGTTTAAATCCCCAATCTACCATGCAAGCTTGCTGTGTGACCTTGGGTCTGTAACTATCTCTTAGGCCGAATCTGCATTTGTCTTTCCCACCAGTGTCCCCACCTTTTGACTCCATCTTCAAAAAAGCTGTCCACATTTGGTGTCTTTTTCACACGTCAATGGTGCTAGCATACATTCACACATCCACATATGTTTCTCATCCTTTCAGGGCAGCTCCACTGTCACTGCACCTCCACACTGCTTTAAAAGAATCTTCTTCAAACAACATTCACACAAGCATAGAAAAAGACGACATCGCAGAAGCACGCAACTGATTTAAAAATGCAAATGCAGATTCGACCATAGTCTCTGGAAGCCACTATTATTATTATGTCAGGAATACACAGCACAAGACATCTGAAGGAGTTCATAATTGCCAGCAGGGCAGCGGCTTCTTCTTTTTCTTCTTCTTTGAAAAAGAGGTGGCAGAACGCTCGTTCACACAACTGATTTAAAAATGCAAATGCAGATTCGACCTTAGCCAGATCTGTCTTACAGCACTGTGAGGATAAAATGGAGGAGATGAGAATGAGGTAAACTGTTTCAGGTTCCCACTTGGGGAGAAAGGGAAGTAGAAATAATAAATAAGGCTAAGGACTGTGGGGACAGATAAAATGAAGGCTGGTTGGTGAATGGGAAAGAAAGAAGGAAGCAGAGAAATCAAGAGTATATGGAGGCTTCCAGGAGGAAAGAAAAAGGAAACAGTGTGAGGAAATGAGGTGACCCACAGTCCTTGTGGGTTCCCAATGTGTAGCTTCATAACTATCAATATGTGTTTCCATAGTGGTTTAATCTAGAGGAAAAAGAGAACTTTAAAGATTTGTGTGGGTGTGGGTGTGCCTACAATGGAGCCTGATTAGCTTGAACTCCAACTGTGCATGTGCAAAATCTTAATTAACATTGTATGTCAGAAAAGAATAATTCTGGTGAAAAGGACACCTGATTCATAATACAACAGAACATTATAAACTGGGGAAAAATCTGATCCAGATAACTATGAGCCTTTATTATTTGTATTTCTTATATAAGAAGAAAGTTCCAATTCACACCCTTTTCTGTCTAAGATACCAGTTTTGAACAAATTGCTTTGACAGCTTCAGCTTCACTTAGTTCACATCAGCTATTGTGGCTTCAACCAGCTTGACTCTGTTTCACTCACTTCCAGAAATTAGACTAAAATTGAAGCAGACATTGCTATAGCACATGTGATGTGCTGCCAACCTCTCCAACTTTAGGGGAACTGTGCTCACCACATCTGCAGTGTCATTTGGGAGACTTAATAGAAGGCAGTTTTGTTAGTCTGTAGTTCAGAGATACTGGATACTGGCTTGCATATATTATGTGAAATGCTAGTGTTTCCACAGGAAGTAATAATGTTCTTCAATTGTGTGGGAAAATAATGCACAAAAATCCCTATATCAGCACATTATGCTATCAGCTGTGAAATATCTCTGCTGCCATTGAAGTTTTTTTCAAATAAAATGGAAGGATTGTTGAATATCCATTTCTAACAGACACCATGCAACGGACTGCATTATCCTTTATCAGCTCTATTAAATGGGTTGGAAAGTTTGCCTGAGTACTGTCCCTCAGGAAATTTAAGCCAGATCAAGAGGAGATGGCTCCACAAGCTTTAGGACTGTTCTGCTAAGAAGCTAAGAAAGTGAGGCTCCATTTCTTAAATTAAAAGTAAGCATTTTGAAGATGGCATTCTAAAATATTGATTCAGAGCTAGATGCAGATGCAATGTATTATAAAATGTGTTTGACTAGCTTTCTAAACAAGGCCTTTGAAACAAAATGAATAAACTGCACCTTAGTTTGGAATAATTTGGCCCAACAAAGAGAATCCCAACAAGCAAATAAATAAAGCAAGCTTATAACTCAGGCTGCACTATTGTTGACCTAGTAAGCCAAATATAGTCATCCAGCCAAGAATCGAAGCAGACCACAGCTTGACATTGCAGAACCAAGACCTAGAAGACTCAATACATGGTGGGTAAACTGTATCCAGTTTAGTGAGCCAAAAGTGGTACAGGCTGTTGAGAATTTATATGGTGCATGCAGGATGATTATGAAGGGGAGCTGATCATTCCCTCTGACAGGAAAGAGCTTAGTTGTATTTGTCTGCAGAAGAACAGCTAGATTTGAATCCAGAAGCACCTTAGAGACCAATGATATTTTCAGAGTATTTTCAAAGCTTGGTCTGAAAGGTGCTACTAGACTCAAATCTAGCTCTTCTAATAGTAAAGTGGCAAACCCCTGCTATTATCAAGAAAGCAGAAACAGCAGGCTATCCCAGAGAATGTGGGGGTTTCTACATGTTTCTCATGGAACTCCCCAGGTATACAGAGAAATTTGACTTTGTAAATTACACACACACACATTAAAAACAACAGCAACAACATTTAAACTCAGAGGGGACTGATACGCTTAAAATACATGGGATGTTGAGAGCAGTTGGGAGCAGAGATTTTGTGAATTTTACCATGTGAACTTTCTATGTTTAAAGGTGGTGATGAGGCATGAAGCCAATCACTTGGTGTGTTCAGTTTGTGATGAGCAGCTGTGAACACCTGCCAAACTGGTTTGAATTAGTTTTCTGAAAAACTGTGCATGTGCAAAGATGCTGCTGATTCAAATTGATTGACAGCTATTAGCATCATGAAGGATTACATGAACACTAAAGGGTAGGATTTCATTGGAACACATTATTTATTAATGACTGATTTATATATAAGTGATCCAATTGTTTATTTAAACTATTGTCTGCTGAAGAGACCAGTTACACAGCAAGGGCGGAGGGTAGGCTGACAATAAGAATGCACATGCGTAACTAGCCAGTTCCCTTGTACTGCTCAGTTAGGAAGGAATGCAGCTAAGCAATGTGCTGAACACAGACAAACAAATCAACGAGCAGTCAAACTGATGGTTGAAAAATCAGATCTCTGTTTGCACTTGGTGAACAAGAGACAAGTTGAACTGGCAGGTGTTCAAGCATCCCTAGTGGGTGGTCAGTTAAAGGAAAAATGACAGAGGGGGGAGTTCATCTTCTGTACCCCTCCCCCAGATTCATACAATCTTAGAGGAGGAGGAAGATGGACCAAGATTTCTAAATTGTATCTTACTCTCCTAATATGTGTGTGTATGTGCATGCCCATGCCTCTGTGTGTGTGTGTGTGTGTGTGTGCCTGTATCTATGTGTGTGATACATAAATATCCAAACCTTATTTTATATGTGCATTTAAGTTGATAACGTACTCTCAAATATGCACCATTCTCCCAGAGTATATTACACAGACAGACTTAAGGGCTCAGTTCTGACCATACTGTAACTTTTTTGGGTGAGCACAAAGATATTTTAGGATGGTGCTCATAACGATAGGGACCAAAGTGGTACATGAATCAAAAAGTTCTGTGAGAGTGCCAGTGGAGGATTGTAATTGAAGGCTTAGTTTAGTTACAGTAGGAGTTATAGAGTGTTAAGTAAAGGTTGTTCTACACTTTGTTGCCTATGGCATTACTTTATAAAGGTTGTAGAAAAGATTTCAGAGCTAGCAACCCCAGCTTGGCATCAGAGTTACATGCAGAGACTTGGGAAACTGTCTAACGGACATTCTATTAGTTTTGCATTTTAGCAATACATATACAAACATGATTCATCTAGTATTAGAGAATGAATACAGGCTTTGATGTATTAACAGCATATTAGTCTACACCTGTGTCAAGCAACAGTGCACACACTTGCATTATTTGTCTAGAACATTTCTGTCTAGACTGATAAAGACAGTTTCTAAATAATCCATCATATCCTAAGTACAGTGTGAGCTTAATAATGTGTACAGCTTTTGTGCCAAGGCTGGTAGGTTTAAGTGCAGATGGATGTATTTGTTCTTGGGTCAGGAAAAACTAATTATCAAGTGAGCCACCCCTTACACATCCCTGCAATACTAGATTTTGAGTCTGTTGTGTGTAAAGAAACCAGACAGGCAATATTTCATTTCCATTGAAAATGGTTTCATCTTACTTAGTAGAGCTGAGAGACTTTGTAGGGAGACAGAGTTTGGGAATCACTGCATGTTCCGTTTGACAGCCTTGTCTGAAACTGATGAAGCTGGCATGCAAAGCAAGGCACTCATGTTCAGTTCTACAACAGGTGAAAATTAGGACAAAAGTGTAAAACCTTTTTATCTTCTATGTATTTGTGTTGAAATGTCACCAAAGGGAATCAGGCATTAAATATCTGTGCCATTATCACAACTGCAGACATGTTATAGGAAACTGGGCACATAAAAATTCTTTCGAATGCTTGTACTTTGCAGAAGGGAAGGAAGAAAACATGGACACCAGGAACAGGGATTAAAACAAGACACAATTTGTTAAAGAAACATGTCCTGTATCCAGAGGCTGGCAATGAACAGCCCTCCCCTAAGCTACACCCGTTGAATTGCAAATGATAAAGCTGTCTGGCAAGACAAGGTGCCAGCAGTACTAGTGTAGTGGTTCAAGTGTTGGCTCTTGGAGACCCAGGCTCAGATCCCCATGCTGCCATAGTAGCTTGCTGGGTGAACATGAGCTAGTCACTTTCTTTCAGTTTAACCTACCTCATAGGGTTATTGTTGTGTACATAAAATAGAGGAAAGAGGAATGATGTTGCAAGCTACTTCGGGTTCCTACTGGAGAGAAAAGTAGAGCATATGTCTCTAAATAAATAAGTGGTGAGCCCCATCTAGAGCAACATGCTGGGAAAGTGAAGCATATATATTTAAATCAGAGAAAATAAATTGTAGCCTCTTTCCCAGGCAGATTAGGCATGAGCCAAAATGACCATTTTTGTTTCTTTTCAATTGTGTATATCGTAATTGTTGGTTTTGGTTTTACCTTGTTTTTGTTGTTATCAGTTATTCTTTTGTTCCTCCCAATTATGTTAAGCTATTCCATGTTAACACCATTTATATGTTATATGTAATTTATATGCCATTTATGCCAAACTGAGGCAAAATAATGATGAAAAATGTCTTCATATTAATGAGGAAAAATTCAGTGGGAGGAAAGCAAACAAGATGACAAAATAGACTCATGCTTTAATTTCTCACAAGGGAGAAAAGAAATTGGCATGGGACATTCAAACTGAACTAGACAGCTATTTGTCTCATCCCTAAGGTAGGTGTTTGGTAGACTTCCCAGTCACTTATCTACAATTCAGTTGGATGCAGTGTTCCTGTTAAGGAGCATCAGTGCATGCTTTTTAGCTCAGTGCAGGAGTGCTTCCTCTCCTGGGACAACCCTCCCTCCCACTCAGCTGGCCCTATAAAGGGATGCCCTGAGGCTTCCTTCTTACAGTGGCACAAGGATTTTGCCTTCCCTTCACTGATGGAGGCATGCTGCTGAGGTGGTGTGATGCCGGAGTGTAAAGGGGGGATTTTTAAATTCCTCCCCTTCCCTCCCTGAGTCATGCCGCAGCAGTGGCACACCTCCAAGAGTGAAGGAAAGGCAATTTGCCTTATGTTAACTTCTGGAGGCATGCCTCCAAGGCAGCACAACTCCAGAGACTGAAGGGGTGCATTTTTAAATGCCTCCCCTTCCCTATCTGAGTTGCACCACAGTGACAGCACACCTCCAAGAATGAAGGGAAGGCATTCTGCGTGTCTCCAGAGAGTAAAAGGGGGGTCCAAAATGCAAGGTCATCCAGCTCTAACATGTAGTATAATTTACCTAGTTTCCAATGCCAGTGTACTCTGCATTTCATGAGTGTTGCTGGATGAAATGGGGGAAATATACCAAAAAAGATTCTAGGACCTGATCTAATGATCCTCCTGCCTTGTTATAAACAGTAGAGTTAATATTGATTTAAACAAACAACAACAGTTATTGAGTGACCCTTTGTAGAGGTCAGAGTATCTCTCTCACACACACGAACACACAAAGTTGCCTTATACTGAATCAGACCCTTGGTCCATCAAAGTCAGTATTGTCTACTCATACTGGCAGCAGCTTTCCAGGGTTTCAGGAAGAAGTCTTTCATATCACCTACTGCCAAATCTTTTAACTAGAGATGCTGGTGATTGAATCTGAGACCTTCTGCATGCCAAGTAGTTATTTGTATGACAAGTCATGGTCAAGGACAGCCAGATGTCTTTTGGGCTAGGAATCAGCAGTAGGTTGTTCTCAGCAGAGCATAAAGCTCTTTGGGAGACATACACATGGGTCCCAGACTGCTCAAGGACTTAAAGGTCAGTACCAAAACCTTGAACCTGACCCGGTACTTCATTGGAAGCCAGTGCAGCTGATGCAGCATAGGTTGAATATATGCTGTCCATGGCAATCCTGTCAGGACCCGCGCTGCTGCATTCCAGACCAGCTGGATTTTCTGGATCAGTCTCAAGAATAGGCCAGTATAAAGTGAGTTACAGTAATCCAATCTGGAGGTTACTGCTGCATGGGTTACTGTGGCCAAGTCAGGGCGAGACAGGAAACGGGCCAGTTACCTCACCTGGCACAGCTGGTAAAATGCCAGCTTGGCAATGTACATTATCTGGGCCTCCATTGATAAGGAGGTGACCAAGCCCATGCCCAAACTCCTGATGGCTCCAGCCACTATTAAAGGTGCACCATCAAGAATAGGAAGTTGGCAGTCCAATCCTGAATCCCTCCTAATCAGCCACAAAACCTCCATCTTGTTTGGATTCAGTTTCAGCCAACTCTTCCTCAACCATGCCACCACAGTGCCCAGACCCTTGGCCAGATTTTGTGGGGTGGCATCTGGGCAGCTGCCCATCAACAGATACAGCTGGGTGTCATCAGCATACTGGTGAAATCCCAGCCCGAAGCTCCACACCAACTGGGTGAGGGAGCACATTGGTTAAGCAACATTGGGTAGAGGATTGCTCCCGGAGGGACCTAGTTGATACCCTCCCCCCTAGCACAATCCTCTGTTCCCAACCTTGGAGAAATTAGGCAAGCCACTGCAAAACTACTAAACAAAATCCTATGTCAGTGAGGCGGTGGGTCGATCTTGTCAAATGCTGCTGTAATATCCAACAACAGCAGCAGCACTGACTGTCATGGCTCCTGCCGCGCCTGAGCCCTCGGAAGCCGTGGAGGAGCTAAGTGTCAACAGGGATGAGCTCCTCTCGCCAGAAACCTCCACACCTGACAATGCAGTGAGCTCTGAGCCCAGCCCAGCAACAGCTGGGGCAGATCACTGCTTGAATGACATGCCCCCTGACTTGCCGCCACCGGTGTCTCATTTATGGGAGCAGCGCTGGCAGGACATGGCAGCCCGGCAGTGCAAAGCACGCATGTGTACCTGGTGTTCGATTAGCCCAGAGTATTAGTGGGAGCTGGACCATGCTTGGAGCGTGCTAATTACCAGTTACTGGGATTATTATTTAGCCTGTGCTGGCATGGCATCAAACTTGTGCCAGCAACTAGTTGCATCCGCGAAGCTTTGCACCGCACCACTCCGGTTCCTGACTCCTCGTCTTGGTTTGGATCCCTCCGGCTCCTTGACCTCGGCTCATCTTGACCTCACTACTCTGTATCTCGCCCCTTGGCTCTTCGACCGTCAGCTCTCAGATTCTCGACCCTCAGCTCTCTAGACCACGCTCACGTGATTTGGACTTGGCTCCCCGGTTTTCTTGGCTTGCTTGGCCCCTGACCCTGAATTGTCTCTCGACCACCCTGCTCATCTTCCTCCCTGAACTTGGCTCTTTGGTTCCACCTGGCTCTGACCCCGGACTGTGCTCTGACTATCCCATGCTTGCCTGGCCCCGCATCCCAACCCATGACACTGACCCACCTCAATCCAGTTGCCTGCAGAGATAGTCCATGAGGGCAACCAATGCCCTCTCCAGCTTGTGGCCAGGGTGGAAACCAGACTGGAATGGGTCAAGTGTCGATGTGTCATCCAGGAAACTCGGGAGCTGCTTCACTACCACTTTCTCAATTATCTTACCTAGAAACAACAAATTTGAAACTGGGTGGTAATTGTAAGGATCTAAAGGATCCAGAGATGGCTTTTTTCAAGAGCAGTATTACCACAGCCTCTTTCAGACCCTGCAAGTAGACCCCCGAACCCAGGGACAGGTTGATAATGTCTACTGGGGGCTCACCAGCTATAAGGGACACAAGGCATGTGGTAGGCCTAACAACACTCAGCATTGTAAGGAGAACTTATGCTTCACTCTTCACACTATGAACTTTGTTGCCAGGAGAAACAGTTGAAATCGGGTTCCAACTACGCAGCTGGCAAACTGAAGAAGTTGATGGAAATGTCTCCTTTAAGTTTTTATGAAGGCTGTTTTTGAAAATGTTTTGTAAATGTGGATTCCTCCTACCAAGTCAAACAGACTACATGGACTAATATTGGTTTTTGAAGGAGGAAATATTGTATTCTATGCCTTGTTTATCGTTATAGTATGCACTTATTTTGATGTTGTGGCACCACCAACTTTAAAATTGTGAAATAGTGATTATAACTGTGAAGCAGAGTTTATATATTTTGGCAATTTTTGATGGTTTTTTCCTAGCAGAATCTGCATATTTGGTACCCCCTAAGGTAGAGGCATCAAATTGGCAGTGGTCCTCCCTGGGTGCCCCTGTACCTGCCCTCCAAGTAGTGTGAAGATTGACTTTGGGGGAGAGGAGGTCCTAGGGGCTATGTGCAAAAGGGGAGGGACTGTGTTGAATGGCTCCCCTGAAAGCTAGAAGCATCAAACTGGCAATGGACCTGGCAGCAGCTTGCAAACTGCATTTAAAAGGATGGTCCCTTCAAATGTGTTTTGCAAGCCATGGTGCAAGTGAACCCAGATGGGTGAACCTTCTGGGTTCACTTGTGCCACAGTTTGCAAAACACATTTAAAAGGGCCATCCCTTTAAATGTGTTAGGCTTATCCTGCCTGGTGGTTTAAACCACAGGCCAGGAGAAGCTGGCCCCAGGATCTGCATGCGAGTGGAGGCCTCTTCCTGCTGCACACAGACCTGGCTGTGAGGTTTCTCCTGCCTTGTGGTTTAAACGGTGGGCCAGGAGAAGCTGTGATTTGGTATTGCCATGCCAAGCCAAATAAAAGCCAAATAATATCAGCTTTTATCAAGATTCTCTATATCAGCTTGATAAATACTGAATGCACACCCCTACATACAACCCACTCCAGACAACATCCTGTTTGCACCATTCTGTACCAACTGAAGTTTCTGAACACTTCTCAAGGGCAGCACCAAGTAGAGTACATTGCAGTAATCTAATCCAGATGTAACCAAGGCATGCATCACAGTGGCCAGATGTTTTCTGCTCAGGAAAGGCCCCAGCTGGCTAACCAGTTGAAGTTGGTAAAAAACATTCCTGGCCACAGTTGCCACCTGTCTACCCAGTTGGAGCTAACCTAATGGTGGGGCTGGGGAAAATGAGTGCTTACAGGTCTGCTGGAGACTGTCTGCTTCATGGCCTGACTGGCCCAGCAGGATGTAAATGTGGCTCGGATGGAGGTGATGGGATGGAAAGCCTCCTCCCTCCCATTGTGCAATGCAGAACCAGAAAAACTTATTTATGGGGCTTCAGTTGAAGCTACAGGGCCAACAGACCACATAACCATTGCTGTAGCCAGGAGAAACCTTAATCAAACCAGACAGATCTGCTCAAGTGTTCCAACCAGGGAGCTTGTCAAAGACAGTTAACTGGTTTCTGCCTTCCTCCTTTTAGACAGCACTCCTTTCTGACAGAGACATAGGTTATCGATATTTTCTGCACCCTAGAAAACACAAGAGACACAATGGGAAGTAGACTCAGGGGACTTTCTTTCTTCTCTGGCTTTTCCTTACTTACCTTTGAGACCACTGATGAATAGAGGAGGTATAAGGTTATTCTCTTTTCAGCCAAATGGTGGTGGGCTGTGTTGGAGTGGGCGATTCAGCATGGGAGGACACTGGAGGGGTTGCTACATTACTTGAATTGGATGTCTCTGTCTTAACCTGGGAGCTGCCCTCTGACCCCTCCTCTCTGTGTGTGTTCGTTCTTCCCATTTTTTACATGGTTTTCATGGAGTCACACATCTCTACAGATGTCTCCTGCAGAAACAATCTCCTCATAGTTCCATACACATGATGCTGGATCTAAAGAGTACTTTCTCTGTAATTTATTTTTTAAGTTAGGCTTCTCTCTCCTTTCAACTGCAACCTGAATATAACAGAATCTGCTTGAATACATTTAAGTTTTACTTTTTGCAATATACTTCTTGGGAGATTTATTTACTGCATTCCATATTACACTTGTATGACTGGGCAAATCTACTGTATTAACCAAATATTTATTTATTTATTTATTGTATTTATACCCCGCCCTCCCCGTGATCAGGCTCAGGGTGGCTTACAGTGGTCGGTACGATGTACCTAGTCTACATAAAACCTTTAAAACATTTTAAAATGAATTAAAACAATCAAACATTTAAAGCGCTCACAATACTGATCATTCATTCCTTAAATTAGATGGTATGCTCTAAAACCTACTATCAGCATTCCCAATTCAGTGATCTTCTGGCCTCCTGCAGAGACTTGGCTCTGTCTCCACACTAGGGCCAGGCCGGTACTACAGATGTTCAGATGATGGTAGTTGGTGGTAGTGGTGGATGGCTCCTAATTAAAAGCCAATAGGCTGAACAGCTGATGGGGTCTCTCCCCTGCTGGACTATGACAACTTCGCCTGAAGTTTCACATAATCCTGGCCTTGACCTCTGCTTTTTGGTAGACATCACATAAGAAGCCTCACTGTTTTAGGGTAAATCTATCAAGCCTTTCCCTCCTCCCCTTCAAGCTATGAGTATTGTCTATCCAACCTGCAGGCTTTGAAGATTTTTACAAGCAATTGTAGTTTTCTACTTTCTAAATTGAATAGTCATATTGATTAAGGTAAAGCATTAATTCAGGGAATGATGAGCACGACCCACTCATAGGTACTCAGGAGTTCCATATATGAAGTCCTCCTACTGATAACATAGACATTTTTCTCTAATCAGCTACCGAGGAATTGACAGGAATGCCTTTTGTGAAAGTGAAGTTGAATGTTCCCTTGTTGTTGTCCCAGTGTCCACTTTTGTTTTAGTTATACATTCTAATAGACAAGCAGTACCAACCATGTTAGTCATGATACCTTGCCTTGATTTTGCAGAGCTATACAATAGAACAATAACAGGATTGGGAATAATGTATGTTTGTTACTGCCAATGGCCTGCCTTGTTGTTTAGGGAAATTAGCTTTGCAGCAGGGGGGCAGAGGGGTACAGGGACTGCACACCACTTGTATACCAAGGTCCAGCACAGTAGGAAGACTCCAGATTTGAAGAATTTCCCTAATTACAAGCACACTAAACATTCAAAAAGAGGAAACAATACAGAACTAAGAAACCAGAGGTGATTGATAGTAAATATAGGGGTTAGTTATGGGTTAATGCAACTTGTCCAGATGTTCAGGGGTCCACGGAGATGATTATGGCCCAAACCAAAGGTTTGGGGGTGAACTGCCAGTTGGAATCAGGGGCACACACACAAAATCTGAGGCCATGTGCTCTGATGGATATAGACATTGGAAAACAATGCAGACCAATGGAAGGCCTTGGGGACTGGTCTCAGGTGAGAACAACAGATTTTCTAGACCAATAAGGAGTCCATGGAGGTGTGGTATTAGGCAGAACATAATTCAGGTGTGACCAATGGTGTTCCAGAGGGGCAGAGTCTTCCTGTACAACAACCCTTGATGAGACTATCAGTGGCATCTGAATAGATATGACGACCCCTTGATCGACCAGTCTAGGTGAGTTGAATAGGTTCCCACATTTAAACAAAAGGTGTAAATGGATCCCTGATTAGCATCAGGAAGGACTGCTAAACATTTGAATGTATGATTGGTTTATCTTAGTATCCTGAGGGATGGAGCAGGAAAGACAACTTTGGAGAAAAAGGATTCTCACATAGACATAGGTAAAGGTTCCCTTGCTCGAAAGCCAGTCGAATCCGACTCTAGGGTTGCGGTGCTCATCTCCGTTTCAAAGCCGAAGAGCCAGCGCTGTCCAAAGACGTTTCCGTGGTCATGTGGCCGGCATGACTAAACACCAAAGTGCACGGAACGCTGTTACCTTCCCACCAGAGTGGTACCTATTTATCTACTTGCAATTTCTTGCTTTTGAACTGCTAGGTTGGCAGGAGCTGGGACCAGAGACAGGAGCTCACTCTGTCTTGCGGCACCTGGGTCTTGAACTGCTGAACTACAGACCTTCCACAGCCTGCAGTTCAGCGTCTTAACCACTTGAGCCACCGCATAGGGTCACACAAAAAGGGCTAGGTGAAGTTCTGGAGATAGGACTATTCGCCAGGTGGCCTCTGAATAGCTTTAGAAATGCAGATACAGTGTACATTTCTACTGTTTATAAGGTATAAGACTCTTACTGTTGATGACTTTATATCTGTTGTAATTTTTGCATAGTTTGTAATAAAAAATAAAGTAAAAAAAAGAAATGCAGATATTACACCTGGAGGAACCTGTCTTTGTTGTTGCTGCTGGAGGAGGGGAGGTTGAAGATTGCCTTGGAGGGCTGCCATATATGAAAACCTGAATATGAAATTCCCTTTTTGCAGAGTGCTGCTCAATTGCTGACTCTGAGGTTCAAGCTGATAGTGCTTGACTTTTAGGGAACTTTGCTTCAGGTCAATAGTGGAGTGGCCCTGCTGTTAGGGCTACCCATACGTAAGGGCTACATGTTGTCAGGCAATACAAACAGAGAGGCTCACAGTCAACACCTCAAAAGCTCATTCTGCCTCAATGGTAACTTTTATTACATTCTCATTTGTAGTCATGAGGGCTAGAAACATTTTGAACATTGGAGTTCTTAGCAATTTAATGAATGTACTATGTACCATTCCAGAAACCAAATTACACAATTCATGGTACAATTGCAACCATGCAGAAAATTAATGTCCTGGTCATTATTATGATCTCTAATGGCATTTAATTCCCAGAGTCTTACATCATTAACTATTTTAAATGATGTTTCCAGTGTTAGAATTTTGTAAGGATCAACATATTATAAATGTATGTAGTTATATGCTTTTAATTCTATTACATTGCAACAGTTTACAGTGGGTTTTTTGTGAACAAATCATCAGCTAGACTTGGCAGGCAAAAGCTGCTGTTCTAATATCACAGTTCAAAAGATTCTAGAAACAAATAATAGGATGACCGGGCTATATCATCATATCAATTAAAAGAGAATAATAATCAGCATCTATAGTTAAATGAATAGATTCCATTCACAGAAACAAATTTCTAGCAGTGCAAGTCTTCTTCAAGATATGTATGATGGTACCATGACTGGACAATCCTTATTCTAATAGCCAAAATGTGCGGATACCTATTCCCACCAACAGGGGGGCTCACTGTCCCCCAACAGCTTTTCCTGCATAGTCAGTAGACTTCCTGGGTTTGTAGAAAAATCCAAAAAGTGAAGAAATCCCTTCAGGAACAGTTGAATTCCCCAAAAAGGCTTTTGAAATGGCCTCTGCAGGGACCTAACTCCAGGCATCAATGGTGAGAGATTAGAACGTTGGGGCGGGGGGAGGCTTCTAACTGGCTCTGTCAGTGAAAGGGTGGGGGAAGGGCACTTTCCAGGCCTCTTTCGGCCTTGGAGGGAGGGAGGGAGGGAGGGAGGGAGGGAGGGAGGAAGCCTTGGGGCTAGGCCTCACAAGAGCTGCCAGTGCCAGGCTGGGGGATTTCTAGAGATTTTGTGGTGGACTCTAAGGAGGGCTGGGTTTGGGAAGGGAGAGGCCTCAGCTGTGTATAATGCCACAGAGTCCACCCTCCAAAGCAGCCATTTTCTGCAGGGAGACAGACCTCTGCTGTCTAGAGTCCAGTTGTAATTCTGGGGGGTCTCCAGGGCCCATTTGGAGGTTGGCCACTCTAGACCTGGCAGCAGTCTAGGGTTGGCAGGTCCCCCCTGATTTGCATGACTCACCTAGCCTCGGCTGCTTGCTACCATTCATCAGCAGCCACCCTATGAAAGCCAGTGAGGTGCAGCAGTTAGAGCTTCAAAGTAGGGTCTGCAAGGTTCAGATCCCCATCTTGCAGTGGAAGCTGACTACATGATTTTGGACCAGTCACATATTTCAGCCTAACCAACCTCACAGGGTTGTTGTGCAGATAAAAAGGAAGAGGGAATAATGAAAGCTGCTTTGGCCCTCACTGTGGAGAAAGACTGTAATTTTCCTAGGTAGAGGCTGGGGGGTGGAGATGGAAAACAGGAGACAGAGAGGCAGATAAAGGTAGGTTGGCTGTTGGTTGGGAAGAAAATAGGGTTGCCAACTCCAGGTTGGGAAATCCCTGGACATTTGAGCGGTGAAGCCTGGAGAGGGTGGGATTTGAGGAGGGGAGGAACTTTGGACTGGTTTAATGCCACAGACTCTACCCTCCAACCATTTCCTTCACGAGAACAACCATTGCCAGCCTCTGGGTGAGGACTGGAGATCACCCAGAATTACAACTGTTGTCCAGAAGACAGAAATCAGTTCCCCTGGGAGAGTGATGGGGGCAGAAAGAAAGAATGATGGGGTGGGGAGCAGAAAGAGAGAGAAAGAGTGATGAAGTGGGGAGGCAAAAAAACAAAGAGAAAGATGACAGATCAGAAAGAGTGAGGAAGTCACATGCATGGAGCAGAAATAGAGTAAGAAAAGGGGGGGCAGAGGGGAGAAATAGTGTGAGAGAGGTAGGGGGCGAGGAGAAGAAGCAAAGGCGTGATGAATGAGATAACCATCCTGCAAGTTTCTTGCGGGTCTCCACTTGTTACTTCTAACACCAGGGCTGCCCACATAATTCTGCTAGATCAAGGCTACTTATGCCACCCTGATTAAATGATCAGTGCTCTTAGTTTTGACAGTGTCATTCTCCTGATTGGGAGCAGGATGAAAGATAGAATCCAGCTGAATACCTGGATCAATAGGCAACTGCATAAAAATATGCAGTTCTCTGCAAAGTTGACAATACATAGTCTTTTTTATATTGAAGATCTAAATTTCTACTAACATATCTATCTGCTTAGCAGTATTAACATTTTTAAAAAATCTTAAAGATTCATTACACAAGTGTGATTTTTTACAATTACGAAATTTGTGATTATTTAAACTGGTAGAAAAATTTAGTTGGACTTGCTTATCTACATTGACCTTTTCCATGGTAACTTCATGTAAAGTGGTTAGCAGATGGCTGTTGAAGTTTCATGTAACTGAGTTAATTTAATAGAAATTTTTCAAACTCTTGTGTAAGCAGTGTTGGGAATTCTTTATCCAAATTTTTATCATTATGATACATAGTTATTTTTTTTTACTAAACTGAACACCAAATGAAGCTGTATAATTTATGGCAGACTTGAAGGATGGATTAATAGTCTTGGAAGTCAAAAATCCATATCATAGTATGTATGATTTAATGTGGTGACTGGATACAAGAAAGTCCATACAAAAGCTTTTGTGTGTTCAGTAGTTTCACAAATAATATGTAAATCAATGAGATATTTTTGTTTTGTTTTAATATGCATTTTATTGACTTAGTAATTCTAACAGGATATCATAGAGCAGGGATGTAATGTGAATGAATAAATGGGTGATTAAATATTAGGGTGCATTGAAATAAGCATCCCTCTTGAAGATTTTTCTGCCTTTATCATTTTATTGCTCCACAAAGAATTTACCTCCTTAAAATGCACATTCATTTATCATGACAGTGTAATGTATTTGGATTGCAAAATTACAATGTCATTTTGCTCACATTAGGCACTTTCATTCCATTTGCTTTGTGCACTTACCATGCTAACACAATGGTTCTATTTTCAGAAGAACTTTTCTTGAGGAACAAGATAGTGCATTGCTATTTCATGAAGAGAAATACAAATATACTGTAGATAACCAAAATGTTACAACTAATTGGTGGGTGTTAAAAATAGGATACAACAAAAAGTTTGTGCAATCCTCAGGGGAAAAAAAAATCAAGATGCATATTCTGCAGGCTACAGAGCATGAAGTCTGGAGTTTGCTATGGGAGGAGAAGAATGACAGGCATCTGTAGAAGACAAAGATACTTCCCAATCAGTATCCATTCCTGAGGTGTTTGAACTGTAATGCAGAAGATTATAATCAGTTCTTGCAGGGATGAAGTAGAGAAGACCATGATAACTAGCTAGCAACAGCTGAGGATGATATGGCTGACTTTGTTTCTCCCTTGGTTGTACCATTGTCCTTTGTTCAGTCCTTGACGATTGTGAGAAGAGCAAGGAAGTCTGGATTGTGGTGCTTATACCGCCAGCAATATTTTTTAAAAGATTGCAAGGGGATGTATCCAGTTAACTTTATTTCCTTTTCTGTGTTTATTTCCTTTCATCTTTGCCAATTTTATCTAAGCCCTTATTGACATCATTTCCAGCCTTTCTATGTTTGATACCCAAATACATTTCTTTGCTTTAGCTTGGAATAAGTAGTTGCTACATATTTAGTGAGCCCTCTGCACACAATCTGCAGACCCTGCTGCACCTCTACTCCAGGGAAGCCAGGAAAGAGTTAAATTTTGCCCTAGTTTATCTATTGTGTTTCTTTGCTGGACCATTCCAAAGATGGGCTGTGGTACCTACTCTCTTAAAAATAGTTCCTTAAAATCTGCATTCCATCCACCACCTTGGATTCTGAGGATTCTCAGATCATTTTGCCCTACACTTGACTCTCAACCACCTGGAGAAAACAGAACCCTAATGTGTGGAAACGAGCAGGACCTCCCTCTCAGAAGTGCTACCTGTTCCACACACAGGGCTGGAGAGACAGGCACATATCAGGAACCTCAATGTGTGGATGAGACAATGGTGTAGGGGGGAAAGGTTCAAATTTGTTATGCAGTAGGATGCTTTTTGGAACAAGAGGGAGCTGTACAAAAGAGATTGTCTCCACTTGTCCCAAGGAGGAACAGGCTGCTGGTGCTTAAAATCAAAAATATTGGGGGAAAGCCGACAGGAGATAAAAAGTCTCTGGTTTGGGATGGCTCATCTCAAAGAGATGAAGGGGTAGCTGTTACTTCTCTACAAGGAAAAGGATTAGAATTGTCCACAGAGACTGTGGCTAATGATATGGACTGCCTGGCAAGGTCTCGAGGCAGCAAGAGGAAGGTTGTGGGCTTAACTTGCATGGGAAACTATAGGTGTTTATACACAAATGCTAGAAATGTCTGAGGTAAAATCAGGGAATTGGAATGCTTGGTGTTGGGGGGAAAAATAGACATTGTGGGTATTTCAGAAACTTGGTGGGATGAGGAAAATCAGTGGGATACAGTGATTCCTGGTTATAAATTATATCAGAAGGATGGGGGGACAGTTGGAGGTGGGCTTCAGGGACAGGGTAAAAGCCCGTTCCGGGCCATTCCGGCTTTTACCCTGTCCCTGGGCTTCATATGTCAGAGGGTATACAGTCCAGTAAGATTGAGAGGGTAAGTGAATTGAATTTACTTCTGGAAATGCTATGGGTTGAAATAGTGGGCCCAAAAGGAAGCTTAACACTGGGAATTTGTTATCACCCACCAGATGAAAAGATAGAGGAGGATTATAAAATGATGAATGAATTAAATATAGTGGCTAGACAAAATTTTAACCACCCATACATTGATTGGGTCAATATGTGTTCAAGTCAGGAAAAAGAGATTGAGTTTCTAGACACTCTTAATGACTATGCTATGGAACAGATGGTCACAGAACCTACCAGGGGAGAGGCGATTCTGGATTTGGTCCTAAGTAACGCCTAAGACCTGGTGAGAGATGTAAAAGTGATTGCACTGCTTGGGAACAGTGACCATAATGTTATTGAGTTCAACATTCATATAAATAGGGAGTTGCCCAAAAAGACTGAGACAACCACTTTTTACTTTAAAAGGGGTAACTTTTCTGATATGAGACTGAAAGGAAAAGTAGAAAGGATCAACACCATTGGGGAAGTTTGGAGAAGCTCAGAAAAAATACATACCACCGGTCAGGAAAGGCACAAATAGGTATAGAAAAAATTCTGCATGGTTAACAGACAAAGTAATGGAAGCTGTAAAAAGTAAGGATTCCTTTAAGTGGTGGAAAGCTAGTTCCAGTGAGGTTAATAAAAGGAAACACAGGCTGTGGCAAATAAAATGCAAGTCTGTGTTCAGGCAGGCAAAAAGGGAATATGAGGAACATATAGCAAAAAACATAAAGCCCAACAATGAAACTTTCTTCAAATACATTTGAAGCAAGAGGCCTAAATTAATCTAAAGAACATTTCTCAGAAACAATAGATGAAGTGGTAAATTAGTGTCTGGTCAGGGTTACTGAAGGGATACACCTAAGGTAGGGCAGACTTTATGTTGTTGGGAGCTGCTTCATTTTTTTCCCAAGAGCCTTAGGAACTAGTAGCCATGTAATGGTGGTTTGATTGATTGGTACAAAAATTACAGTGTTTCAGAGCAGGTATGGGGAAGCCAATTTGGTGTAGTGGTTAAAAGTGGCAGACTTAATCTGGAGAACCAGATTTAATTCCCCACGCTTTCACATGCAGCCACTTGGGTTATTTTGGGTCAGTCATAGTTCTCTCAGAGCTGTTCTCTCAAGAGCTCTCTCAGCCCTACCTGTGTCACAGGGTGTCTACTGTTGGGGAGAGGAAGGGAAAGAGATTGTAAGCCACTTTGAGACGCCAAGTGAAGGGCAGGATATAAATCATCCCCCTTTGATCCCCCACTCCACATGCAGCTGCTGGTGTGACCTTGAGTCAGTTACAATTTATTTCAGAGCTGTTCTCTCACAAACAGTTCTCAAAAGATCTCTCTCAGCCCCACCAACCTCACTGGTTTTCTGTTGTGGGGTGGGGAAGGGAAAGGAGCTTGTAAACTGCTCTGAGGCTCCTTCGGGTAGTGAAGGGTGGGATATAAATCCAATCTCCTCCTCCTCCTCCTTCTGCTTTCTCAAAGGAAACCACCACTCAGACTTTAACTTACCCTGCAGGGGAATAGATTGGACGGATGGATAGATGGAAAGAGTTACCTCTGTGTTTTCCCTGGAAGAGAAAAATAGCAACTTTGATGCAAGGGGAAATGATCAATAGCACAGTTATTTCTCATCCAGAGCAAGGATGAATATGTATGCATATGAAGGAGGAGAGGTAGATAGGAATGGGTGCTGGTGCTGTTAGTTTCCCATTCAAAGCAAAGGTATGTGCACATGTGTGCCTCTTTATCCTTTGCATGAAAAGAGAGAAGAAGCTTCTATGGTACTTTAAAGGGAAGGATAAGCTATTACAGCAGCACTAGAAGAGGAGTAGAAAGGTACTTTTAATTGCTTGGAGAATGACTGGTGACTCCAGAGTGACCTTCTGTCCACCCCTGCCCTGTATTGGGACTTTATAATGATGAATTATGCCTTTGAGTTGATGTGGAACATTAAGGGAAATAACTTACATTTTCGATTGAGACCATGTAGTAGGCTGCAGTCTGTGTAAGGAAATATGAAAGTAATAAGAGTTATGCAGTTGGGTCACAGGTTTGTTTGTAGGAATAAGTATAGCTGTGCGTTTAGGGCAGTTAATGAGCTAACAGTGCCTTATGCTAGTCAAATCACTAGTCTCCAGTGACAAACAGAAAGCCAACAGCAGTGCCTCAGGACTTCTGGGTCCTTGGAGCTAAAAGAATGACAGAGCTCCTAGTGTGGGTTTTACCAACCCTCTAGCTGATAAATGTAGCTAATTACATTGTTTTCTTACTGACTTTTTAAAGGCAATGAGAATACATTGTGTTATTATTGAATTATTTTATAGTTGTAAATATTATCTAAATGTTAAGATGTTTCCATGTTTTTAATGTGCAACACCTTGGGGACCCTAATTGGGTAGAGCGGTGGCATAAAATATTTTAAATAAACAAATTAAATAAATAAATACGTATGTGCAAAGAATCTATTGATATTTAAGGCATGGGAGATAAAATAATGGATCTGATGTGAGGGATAATATGAGAGAGAGAGACAGAGAGAGAGAGAGAGAGTGCAGAAGGTGATCTTGTGAGTTACGAAGACAATATCTGCTTAGAACTAATAAGTAGCAGTATGAGGCAAAGCAGGATGAAGTTACAAAGATGAGGCTTGTGGAAAATTCCTAAGAGGATTTCCTTGATGTTCCCTTCAAAAGTTTGGATCAGACACAGCACCATTTTAAGCAGGTTGGCACTTGCACAGTAATCATTGTATTACAGTGCCATTCATTGCAGTCCTTTTGCCCAATCCTGCTCTCAGAAGTAAAGGTGAGGAGAAGGAAAGGAGATGAAAGAGGGGACCAATAGGTCTATCTCCAGAAATTAGGAAATCCAGTTTTAAACTCAATCTATGGAATACCTCTCTCCAGAAGCAAAATCATCCTGGTTACTTAGCGATGAAGACAAACAAACTACTCTCCGTGTGGCAAAATTTCTAGCAATGGTTGTCAAATCACATAACAACTTTTGCAGTAGCAGCCTTTACATTCTTTCACGTTTTCCTGTAGAACAAGGTTTATTGTGGGATGAGAGTTTGCTGTTTATGACTCCAGTTGCAAAAATGGACAATTAAAAAAAAAAGAAAGAAAGAAATTACAGGTAACTGTGCTGGTTCATTAGAAAAACATAAAAACAAAAGTGGTTAGGGATCAGCACAAACCAGCACAAATCAGGGGCAGTTCATGGTTTGCAAAGCAATGTTTGTGGCTGTTCATGGTGTTTTTGAATGTTTACATATTCCAGACAGTCTCTGCTCAATTAAACTGTTCACAAAATTCCAAGGCAACAGGGGAGGGGTGGAATTTTCCAGCCTTAGAAATACCAAAGTAGTTCTGCTCCACGCATAGGAGATGGATGCAGACTGCATGGTGCAAAACCATGATACAGAGTAGCCTGAGGGAGTGGGTGGGCAGTGGCAACATCATCCGTGACTACATGGTCACAGACACTGGCCCCAACATGTTGGCAGTGGTGAAGGCTGCACGCCTAAAGAGCATAGTCTGCTGGGCGTGCACACCACCTAGTGGTGAAGGATGCTCTGGGGCTGAGGAGCACTGCTAGGGCCACGTGGGATGCTGTCACCCTTGACATGCAGATCTTGCTGGAGACCTGCCGGTGCCTGGCCGCCCACTTCTGGCTCAGCATTAAGTCTACCTGTCTGCTATGTGAGAGGTGGAGGAAGGGGATGACTCTGAACACTGGCTCATCCTGTATTTACCCACCCACTGGAACTCTACCTACACCATGATAGTATATTTGGTGGAGCAGGTTGTCATCTCCTCCATGACCATCCTGCACAGGGAAGAGGAGCTCAGCATCAGCTCAAATGACTGGTTGACCCTCTTCCAAATGGTGCATGTCCTCCAGCCCTTCTAGGACACCACTGAAGTGCTCTTCACACATATGGCCAGCCTGAGACAAGACATCCCTCTGGTTTGAGGGCTGGACTGGGTGTTGGCCTCTACATTGCAGCTGGGCCCTGTGGGAACACCTGTTCTTCCACAGGTCAGTGCCTTGGAAGAGATGTTGCAGGTAGGCATCACCACCAGGAAGGGGAGTACAGGCTGGCCTGTATCTGTGATCTCTGAATGAAAAGCAGCATTGCTCTCTGGAATGTAGAGTTCATGCAATGGAAGCATGAGCTCTGCAAAGAAGTGCAGAGGCTACAGACCAGCAGACATGGCCAGAGGGAACAGTGGGTGGAAGAGGCTTGGGGGGAGGAGAGGTACAGCCTGGCACCTCTGACTCAAAGAGCCCAACCAAAGAGAAACCTTGCTGCTGATTGTCAGTGGTGAACTGGGAAGTCAGCAGTAGCATCCAATGGTGGAGGATTTGGCAGAGGTGATGGGGAGGGAGTACCTCGCCATGTCCCCTGAACCTGCCTCCACCAAATCCCTAGAGTACTGCTCACACGAGGCTACCGTCTGGCCTGACGTCTCTTGTGTGGCCATGAGTCTCCTCTCCTGCCCTCCCACCTGTCCAGAGTGAGCAAGTGTTGTCCCACCTGGGAGATATTCTCAGCCGCTACCACTCACACCTAGATCTGGAAAATTATAGGCCGGTCAGTCTAATGTTGATACTGGGTAAGTTGGTGGGATCTATTAGTAATGAGAGCATTAGTAGGCACATTGATGAACAAAAACAGTTGAGGAAGAATCAGTATGGAATCTGTAAGGGACGATCTTGTCTCACTAACCCTTTAGAGTTCTTTGAGGGGGTGGACAAGGGTGACTTAGTAGATGTTGTTTACCTAGACTTCCAGAAAGCTTTTGATAAATTTCCTTATCAAAGTCTCCTAAATAAACTCAGCAGTCATGGAATAAGAAGTCAAGTTCTCTTGTGAATTAAAAACTGGTTAATTAACAGGAAACAGAGAGTGTGTTTAAATGGGCAGTTTTCATAGTGGAAGATGGTAAGCAGCAGGGTGCCGCAGGGCTTGGTACTAGGTCCAATGCTTTTAAACTTGTTCATTAATGATTTGGAGTTAGGAGTAAATAATGAAGTGGCTAAGTTTGCAGATGACACTAACTTGTTCAGGGTGGTGAGGACCAAAGAGGACTGTGAAGTGTTCCAGATGGATCTGTCAAGGCTGGGTGAGTGGGCATCAGTGTGGCAAATGATGTTCAGTGTGGGAAAGTTCAAAGTAATGCAAATCGGAGCCCAAAATCCTAACTATAAATATACATTGATAGGGTCTTAACTGGTGGGAACTGACCAGAAGAGAGATTTTGGCGTCATGGTTGTTAACTCACTGAAGATGTCAAATCAGTGTATGACTGCAATAAAAAAAGGCAAAAGGTACCCTGGGGATTATTAGGAAGGGGATTGAAAACAAATCAGCCAGTATCATAATGCCCCTGTATAAATCTATGGAGTGTGTGTGAAGAAATGCATTTTTTCTTTGGAGGCTGGAACTGAATAAGACCTTTACTCTGAGTTTTAAAAGTTTTCTCTCCGGGCTGAGAACAGGAGGGAGGAAGTCAGTTCAATTGCTTTCCAGACTCACCTCAGCCACCTTTTAGAAATGCTAATAGGTCTATCTAGAGACAATGGGATGGTCAAGCCCTTCCCCCCCAAGCAGGGAACAGAGATTTGGATGAATTAAGATGAGAAAAACTTCAGGAAGATACTCCTAAAGAGATTTCAGGAAAAGTTTCTTTGACCTGGCCTGAGTGGTTCTGTGGGAGGAGAATGAGAGATGATAAACCTCCTGGGAGCATAAATCTCCTGGGAGCAAGGAGGAAGGTCTCTTTTCTGCTGATTTCATCGAGGCAGAAGGAACTCTGTGATGTTCCCATCAAAGCACTTAACTGAGTTCTGGAGGAGGCAGACATTGCCATGTGCTGGCATCCACACCTGAAAGAAGCTTGAAGGTAATGGGATTCCTGTAAAAGATCTGCAACTTTCTAAGCTAAGGATAGAGCATGTATAGAGGGCGGGACAGAGGAAATGCATTTTACCCATTTCTTTTGAATCCTTTGCTTAATCTGGTGCTGAACTAAGAGTATGCTTGTAAACATTTTTCATTTTAATAAATACTTTATAACTTCTGATGCTGGTAGGGGTTCTCTGTACCACATAGACCTCCGCTATCTTGGACACACTATTTTGAAATGGGCACCAGGAGGAAGGAAAGTAGTCAGTTGACAATAGGAGTGTGCAAAAAAAATAATTCATCCACATTCGGTTTGGCCTAATCAGGCAGAAAGGCTCCCGCATGTCAATTTCAGCAGTACCAGCCAATTCGGAAGTCTTTTGCCAGCCACATGTCAATTTCAGCCCCATTATATCCTATGGGCCATTGAAGTCAATGGCAAAAACATAGGATATATCCTGGGGGCTGGAGGGGAAGGGGTTTGAGCGAGAGGCTCCAAACTCACAGGGTAGCTGATGGAGCCTCTCCCCAAGATACCCACCAGGTTTCAAGAACATTGGACCAGGGGGTCCAATTCTATGGGCCCCCAAACAGGTTGCCCCCATTCCCTCCATTGTTCTCTATGGTGGGGGAAAAAGTTATTTGTTCCCCACGGTGCTGTTAGTGGCTCTGGCGGGGAGGGGGTTTGAGGGAGAGGCTCCAAATTTTCAGGGTACCTTCGGGAGCCTCTCCCCACATAAACCACGATGTCCTAAAGCAATTGGACCAGTGGGCCTAATTCTATGGGCACCCAAATAGGTTACCCCCATTATCTCCATTGTTTCCAATGGGGAAACCCAGCCAGCAGCACTTAAGGGAGACAAGCAGACAGCCATGCAGCAGTCAGTCTCTCTCAGAGAATCTCAGGGAAAATGAACTGTCTTGGGAAGTGCTTGTTTGCCATGAGAACAAGTGGCACACTCTAGAACAAGTGGCACTGTGGCAGTGCAAGCATGCCACAGTGCCACACAGAAACCCCAAAAGACCAACAGGAACAACATTTATACATATATAAATTGATGGTGCAACCTCATTGGACCAATCACACCACACACACATCAAAAAGAATATTTATAGCACTGGGAAAAATGCAGAAAAGGGCAACTGCAGATGAAAGGAAGTACTTGTTCACCCAAACAGTGATTAACACATGGAATTCACTGCTACAGGAGGTGGTGGTGGTGGCTGGCATGAACAGCTTCCAGATGGAATTTGACAAATGTATGGAGGCTGGAGCAGACAGGAAAAAACAAACTAACCCCCCCCCCAAGCAACAACAACCAGTAGAACTTTTTAAAGTTGTAAACCTGTAAAAACCAAAAACACTTTCATCTGTTCTAACTTCTAACCTGACTGCTCAGCAATTTCTCTACCTGCTCTATCCCATGCATAGTCTTGTAAACCTCTTATCATGTCACCCCTCAGTCATTGTTTCTCAAAGCTAAGATCCCCAAGCCCCTTAACCTTTCTTCATAGGTAAAGTGTCCTCCTCTTATCATTGCAATTACCCTTTTCTGCATTTTTTCCAGTGCTATAAATATTCTTTTTGAGGAAGGCTGGCTCCAGAGCAAACTAATTTATTCAGTAGCCAAATTGTTCACTCACAACTTTAATGCCAGTAGCTCACAAAGTATAATTTTTGCTCACAAGACTACACAGCTTAGAAGGAGCATTGTATGTGATATAAGTTATGTAATTCAGTATGAAAGGGCAATGAAAAACAAGTCCTATAACAAGCTATATAGAACTTTCTTCCAACACAGCAAGACAGCAGATTCCTACAAGCAGAAAGGTGTTTTTAAAGTGTATTTTAATATGCAGATTTTTTTCACACCTGAACATCTTTAACTGAAATTACATACCTCTAAGCATTTGTAAGTTGTTAGTTTGGGAACAGTATCCTTAAAGCTGTTAAACTGAATAGCACATAAAACTAACAATCAGTATTTTGAAAGTGTACTTCTTGTTGTGGTAATAAATTTACTGCTAAGAAATACCAAAGGTCATAAAAGGTGTGTCTTAACTATTCTGAAAGGTCAGCTATCCTGTCTGAAAATATCTCTCCCCATTATTATTTTTTTTTTACTTTGGAAGGTGGAAGCCATAAAAGCATCAGATTTTTTTTTAACATGTGGAACATCTCTTTAAGTATTTACTGTGATTTTTAGAATATGATGTTCAGTGATGGTTAAAAATAAGCAGAAGTTAAAGCTAAAGTAAGAGAAATACATGATACAATTTGTTGTACTAGACTAACACATCTAATCCCATTCAGTCATAGGAAGGAGACAGAGGCAAAGGAGTTCTTTGCTGACTCAGATTATTCTCCAGGCTGGAGAAGAAGAACCAGACTTTAAAAGTTGACCTTGCTGGAGGAAAGCATTATAGGCCTCTTAAGTTTATTATGAATTTTGGTTGCCTCATGAAATTTCCTACAAATGGTGATGTGTTTCTCTTCTTGTTTTTCATTGTTTAATTTACTTTTACAGCAGGAACTGTTGTCTCTATAGACACAGTTACAATGGAGCTCCCGGCCTCCCAGAAAAGCCGCTGGAGGTCCGAGGGCTGTTTTGCCACCCCGGAGGAAGCCGGGGCAGCAACAGCACCCATGACACGCTGCATTGTGACCTGGGTGGTGAGGGTGGAGCTGGCTCTGTTGGAAAAGGATGGGCTCTGCCCCCCCCCCCAATATCAGTTGCTCTGCGTGCTCGCCCACCCGCCCTGTTCTTAGTGTAGGCTATAGCTGGTTGCCTTTTGGGGCCAGGTAGGAATTTTTCGCTTCTACCCAGGATTAGCTGTTTGGGCGGAGGTGTTTTTGCCTACCTTGCACTGAGAGCAGTGAATTGGATGGTTGGTTGTGGTGGTCGACATCTTAATAGGCTGGTCACTTGGCAGGTTGGTGCGGGCAAGAAACCAGAACCGGTGAGCACTTTATGGCATTTTCCCCATTAGGGAACAGGAGGTCATTAGGAACTGCCTTCAGATTTTCAGATCCAGGGTAGGGAACGGTGATCACCTCCTCTGGGAACCTCCTAGGGTATGCTCCTCTCTGCAAGTTGTCAGGCTTCAGGGGTAGGCGCTCCTAGGTGACGACCAGTTTGCTGGGCTGCCGGTCGTGATCCAGACCGATTGCTCAAGACCGGAGCTGAGTGACCTGTCCAAGAAAAGGGCAAGGAGGTTGGTTAAGGGAATGACACCTGCCTTGCCTGTTCCATGCTCACTTAGCTGGTCCCTTGCTACAATGTTATGTTAAATAGTTAATAAAGTGGCCCTTGTTTACTTCCTAACTGTTGTCTGTCTCATTATTCTGACTGGGGGGGGGGGGCAATGATCTGTTCTTGTGATACATGACTTCACATGGTTCCTTGATATTACTGATGCACATGTGTATATTGATAAGATTGCAAAAAAGGAATCTTGATCTGATTTCATGCATGATTGAATCTTGGATGTTTTTTGTTTAAGGTAGTACCAGTCTGTGTATATCTGTGATATAGTTATGAGCATTAAATGAATGCCATAAAAACCAGTTTTGCTATGATTGTATTATTAGTTGTCTAAAGATTCTTCTGACTGTGTTTGATCAGCCCCTGTAAGAACAAGCATGAATTAATAAAATGTGTCACAAAAAGAATGTTAGTGCAATCATATGTACAATCACATCAAGATTTTTTTTAGGGGAAGTGCTTTATTAACAAGCATGCATCAGTACTGCAGAGGGAGGGAAAGATGCAAATAAGCCAAAGGAACAGAAATCTAAAGCAAACTGATATAAGTCCAGAATTAATTTTAGATTTTATTCTTGGTTGAACTGGAATTCAAGAGGAATATAATGGAAATCATGAAGAATCTGGTGCCTTGAATGCCAAAACAGTATTTGAGAAGAAAGAAGCTTTTTGGACCAGAGAAGGAGGTAGGAGAAAAGAAAGAAAGGGACTCTTGCCTTCACCCTTGCATTCCTTCCTGCCTAACAGAAGACCAGAAGAAAATCAGGTGGTATAAAGGGAAGAGAGAAAGAAGAAGACAGTGATCAATTCCTCTCCAATTCAGATATAAAATCTAACTGGGAGAATTTGGGGCTGCAATGCTCTTCATATTCAAACAAATTAAAAAGAATATTTTGAAACAATGAAAAATGTATTTCTCTGTACGTAGTTGAAATCCTGCTGAATTGCCTGGTTTTCAAACAGCTGTTGCACTAATCAAACTGTCTGATTCTAGTTATAGATAATGATAATTTATTTTCTTCTGCAAGTGACAAAATCCAAATTTCCATATTCTTATTAAGAATTAATTAATTCAAGGATTCACACTTAGGGCACTAGCATGTTGCTGTGAGACTTTTACTTGCCAGCAAACTGAGTTTGTCCTATTGAATCCGTATTTCAATGGGGAAAAAAAAGTTGCAGCTATGATTGAGTATAACATTTCTTTTACTTACTAGAATTCAGCTTCTGACAAAAACTAGTATGTCAGCAAAAACACAGGTCTAGAGAAAGTGAGAAGATTGCAGCTTTATTTTCCAAGCATCGTAAAAGCTGAAGAAAATGCACAATTTACATTCTAGTCATACTTACCAGCAGAATAATTATTTACATTTCCGTTTTGCCTGCCACAGCATATTTTTGCTTTACCAATAAGTCCATGCTTGTTTGAATGAATAGTCTTGGGGATATATGCCTTGATCAAATGAGACAATCCATCTCAGTCACTTTGAAAAAACACCCTCAAACTCACTATGGTCAAATTTACTTGCAGAACATAGTTGTAGCCTCAACCAATACATTCCTTTGGATCAGCAAAGAATCTTATGGAACATTAAGACTGTAATAGTTATTATGCAGTTTGTGAATTGGAGACTTAGGTTTTAATATGCCACAATTTGCCCTACTCACAGAGACCAACAGAGCATCACCACAGGAGGCACTATGAATCTCCCTTGACTAGTCGCCATCTTTCTGATCAGACTGTGATTCATTTTTAAATTTTATCTTTTAATGTTAATTTTGTTTAATTTTTTGTTCTATTTAAACTAATGTTTTAGTGTTATTATGTTGTTGATTGAAATGTTGTGACCTGCCCTGAGGCCACTTGTGGAGGAGGTCAGGATATAAGTCTAATAAATCAAATCAAAATTCCTTGCTGCTTTGTAGAAATATAAACTAGACCTTGGCCAAAAAAAAAAAAGACAGTGGGACTGTATATAGTTCCTTGGCTGCCTTTGGATTCAGTTTTTGACAACTTTAGCCTTCTCTCCTCTGCTGATGTTGACAGGATCCTGGATGCTATTAGGCCAACCACATGCCTCTTGGATCTGTGCCCCTCATGGCTGGTGAAAGGATGGTAAGAGGATACAGGGCCCACCGATAGATATTACCAATCTGTCCCTGGAGACAGGGGCCTATCTGGATGGTCTGAAAGGAGCTGTAGTGGTACCATACTTGAAAAAGCCATCTCTGGATCCTACTGATTCTGCCAATTACTGCCCGGTTTCGAACTTATCCTTCTGGGTAAGGTAATTGAGAGAGCAGTAGCCAAAGAGCTCCAGAGTTTCCTGAAAGACACATTGGCATTGGATCTATTCCAGTCTAGCTTTCACTCCAGTCACAGGATGGAGATGGTGCTGGTCACCTTGACAGACAATCTCTGCAGACAGCTGGACCAAGGCAGATCACCACTACTGCTGTTGCTTGATTTCACAGCAGCATTTGATACAGTCGATCATGATCTTTTGACCCACCACCTCACTGATGTGGGAGTCTATAGGGTAGCCCTGAAATGGCTCTCCTCATTTCTCCTTGGTTGGGGACAGGGCTGGAGTAGAGAGAGAGGATGTGAACTAGGTACCCCTTAACATGCCTCAGGTTCAAGGTTTTGGTACCTACCTTTAAGGCCTTGAGTAGTCTGGGACCCACATATATTCAGGACTTCCTCCTTTGGTATGTTCCAAGGAGAGCAACTTACTGGTGATCTCTGGTCCAAAAGATGTCTGACTGTCCTTGACCAGAGCCAGGGCTTTGTCTGTCCTGGCTCCAACCTGCTAGACATCTCTGCCAAATACCACCAGGGCCCTGTAGGACTTAATGCAATTCCACAGGGCCTGTAAAGCTTTTGGTTGAGGACAGCAATAGTTTTGCATCACGGCTGGCTTCCTCCCCTTTTTTTCCATTTCTTCTTCCTCTTTACCCCGCCTGTTGGGCAGTAACACAGTCCAGTATGGTTTTAAAAACAAAATTGCAATGCCATCTTGAGGTTATTTTAAATATGTAAGGAATGTTATTTATTAATTTTAATTTTGTCTTCTGTCTGATGTGTTAACTTTTGTTGTACATTGACCAGAGCCCTGTCCATACAGGGACTGGGTGATTCACAAATTTAAAATATAAATAAATAAAATAAATATCAGAAGTAAAACTAATTGTACTAAAACCAATTCAACAGATTTCTATTAGTTTCTGGGTGTAACTCCACCTCAAATGTGTGGATCCTTCCCCTACAGAATCCTCCCTCCCAAATCCAAGCAGAGATCCACATCTGACTTATGGCAATCCCTTTAGGTTTTCAAGGCAAGAGACATTCAGAGGTGGTTTGCCATTGCCTGCCTCTGCAACATAACACTGTTATTCCATGGTGGTATCCCTTCCACATACTGACCAGGGCTGACCATGCTTAGCTTTGGAGATCTGATAAGATTGGGCTAGACTGGACTATCCAGATCAATGCATGTCCCTCTCCTATAGGCAATTTAAACCCTCACTATGAGATATAGATCAATAAAATCTTAGTTGATCCCATATTTCTGGTATCTTTCATCTTCCATCTACGTGTAGTTACAAAAATTAGACATCAGTAGTTATGCCAACAGTTCAGGGCTTGGAGATACAGGAGTTTCTTTTTTCCCTAAATTGTACCACTATTGGTTGATCTTTCTTTTGATATGCTGATGACTCAGAATGATATCCTTAGTTTAATTAAGAATTAAGAACTCAAGGCCACATGAAGGGAAGACATTCATTCAACAGCTTGTCTCAGAATTTTTCCTTAGTGGCTGAGAGCCCCAGGACAGGCTGGGTTGGTTGATTGAATGGTCTGGGAGGTAACAAATGTCTTTTTGTTGGTGGGTGTTGTCAGGCCTCCAGAGAAACCACTCTCCACACAATATTCCACAGTTAAGGTTTATTTGTAAGATTTAGTCTTCTGTCAAGGTGAGCATCTTTGTCAGGACTGGTGAGGCCAAAGCAAGGGAATAGATATCAAAGTGTAAGGCCCACATTCCAAGCATACGTCACTCACACCAGCGTTACTATAAGTCAGGGCAGTAATAGGATCCAACTAGCTATTCCCAAAGTCTTATCTCTCTCCCAAGGCCGTCTCTCAGGCTAAGCCATGAGAACACCTCGGGGGCTGTATTCAAAAGAGTTACAGTTCAGTGCATCATTAAAACTACAGACATTCACAATCACACACACACCCCTGTAGGAATTACATGTCAGGTGAGGGCAAGATGATAAGGGATTGAGAGCAGAGCCAGATGTGCCAAGCAGGGATACAAAAGTGAAACTAAGCATTAACAATATAGAGGGTTACACTACAGAGATCAAGAACCACAAATCAAGGGCCTGATTCTGACAGGTGTAGTTATGACAGATGTGAACAAGATGGATATGAGACACCTCTTCAAAAGGCCTCCCTGGACCTGAATGACCTGGTTAGTTACAGTTCTTGGGCAAGGTACTTGAGTGGGGGGGTAGGTGTTTGCACAGCTTGAGGTGGTCTTGTGGAAGATGGATTATCAAACAAAATGTCAATCAGGACTCAGGTCTGGGTTTTAGATGGAATGGCCTTGGTCACCGTGACTGATGATCTTTGCTGAGACAGTTACAAGGAGGAGTGATTTCATCAGCCATAGTATCATTCTGAAGTTATGAGTTTGTTATGAGTAGACGCCCCTGTGCTTCTGTAGTTTCACTCTTACTTGGCTTACTAATTCAAGAATGTGGTGCAAGGGGACTGTAGCTTGTTCATTTTTTGCTGGATGTCTCATATCTACATGAAATTGCTGAGATAGATTTTTAGGGGGTTTAAAACGAGATCCCAGTAATATGTAGCTGATTATCAACTCAATTTCTCCTAAACAGTTGAGTCAGATGGATCTGTGGAAGTACAGAAGAGAAGCTTGGATAAGGTAACAAGATGGATGAGAGCGAATAAACTGAAACTCAATCCAGAAAGTGGTGGCAATGAGTGACATGTCTTTTTTAATTGTGGCAGCTTGCATTTGGAATGCCCTCCCCCTTGAGACTTACCTGGCACATACTTTTTTTTTTTTTTTTTATGAAGCTGTGGTGGCTCAAGTGGTTAAGACACTGAACTGCAGGTTGTGGAAGGTCAGTAGTTCAGCAGTTCAAGGCCTGAGTTCAGCCGCATGACGGAGTGAGCTCCCGTCTCTAGTTCCAGTTCCTGCCAGCCTAGCAGTTCAAAAGCAAGAAATTGCAAGTAGATAAATAGGTACCACTTCAGTGGGAAGGTAACAGCATTCCATGCGCCTTGGTGTTCAGTCATGCCGGCCACATGAGCACGGAAACTTCTTCGGACAGCGCTGACTCTTTGACTTTGAAATGGAGATGAGCACCGCAACCCTCGAGTCAGATTCGACTGGCTTTCGAGCAAGGGAGCCTTTACCTTTACCTTTTTTTTTAGATGCCAGACCAAAACATTTTTACCCAGCTGTTTTATGGCCTATTTCTAGCCTGAGGACTGTTTATGGATTTTTAAGCAGAATTTTGACCACTATCTCCTATCCTTGTATAAATCTTTGAAAAAGTCAACACATAGCTAAAAAAGTAGCCTTTCTCTAACCTATACTTCAGCACTTTTATTATGCAAGGTCTCAGAATGTTCAGCTAACAGGAACTCAAAAAGTATGTGTCTATGCTGGCTCATAGCAAAATACAAAAACAAAAGCCACATGATACTTCAATAATACCATGCACACTCTGTTAAAATATCTTGATTGGATTTGATATTACATGGCTTTTGTTTTTCAATGATTAATTGGTGATTTTCCATTAGGAGAGTAGAGTTGCAGACGACAGGAAGGGAAGGAATTCATTCCATGGTATAAAAATGCTGGGTTTAAGGCAAAGCACTTTGAAAAAGTTCATATGAACATCCCAAGACTGCAAAGGATTTTACTCCCATATCCCAGAATGAAGATACAAGACTCAAGATGAGCCTGGATCCATGCCCATTGTGGCTAATTAAAACTGGTCATGACGGGCTGTGAGGTACCCTAACAGAAATAATTAAGAAGTCCCTCAATGAGAGACTGTTCCCTTGGGCACTCAAGGAGGCAGTGGTATGCCCCCTCCTAAAAAAAACATCCTTGGATCCAGCCAAATTGGCTAATTACTGGTCGGTTTCCAATCTGCCCTGTTTGGGCAAACTAATTAAGAGGGTGGTGGCAACTCAGTTGTAGAGTTTTCTGGATGACACCTCCACATTAGATCTCTTCCAGCCTGGCTTACAACCAGGCCATGGGATGGAGGGGACATTGGAGGCACCTGGATCGGGGCAGATTGGGGTGTTGCTGCTGTTGGACTTGTTGGCTGCATTCAACACAGTTGACCATCTACTACTGAACTACTGATCCACCACCAACTGGGATCAGGGGTCAGCCTTGCAGTGGTTCACTTCATTCCTTCAGGGTCGGGGACAAAGGGTGGCCATTGAGGAGCGGCTGTCCCAAAGGCACCCACTAGCTTGCAGAGTGCCCAAAGGGGTGGTACTTTCCCCAATGTTATTTAACATCTATATGCGCTCCCTTGCCCAGATTGCCCAGAGGCATGGGCTGGGTGTCACAATGGAGCAGGTGGGGTAAGGCAAAGAGCAAAAGTTCAAAGTCCAGTCTGAGGGTCAAAAGCCAGAAAGAGCAGGATACCAAAGAGTCAAAGTCCCAATACACAAAAACAGATGTGCAGTCAAGGTTTTACTGAAGGTCGCAGTCCAGTTTGCTGAGAGTCAGAGTTGAGGTGCAGAGCCGGAGGTCAAGAGCCAGGAGAACGCCAACACACGGACTGGAGTCAGGAACCAGGAAGTCAACCGATAGCAGGATACCAGGAACAGAAAGATGCAGTATCTGAGGTGTAGAGCTTTGGTCCAAAAGGACTAATTGCCAGCATGAATTGGGGATTCCAGAGAGCTGCCTTAAAAACCTGTTCTGCTTGTTAGCTAATTACCAGCTGCCCCCAGAGTCCCAGCTCCTGTCAGTACTCCGTGCTGAGAGAACGCCGACCTTGCATGCGTGCTTCTTTGCATCGCATTGCCAGGTCCCGTCACCTTTGATCTCTTAACCTATTCACAGCTGGAGGAGAATCAGGAGGCGTGGTTCTCGTGCTTGGCTCTACAGGAATGGCTCCAGGTGTGAATTCTCCTGTTAACTGGTGCTCATCCTCTGCGGGACTTAGGTTTGTTACTTCCACGGGTACAGGGAGCTCGTTTTCAGGTGTTAAAGGTCCAGAATCCCCAGGATCAGGGTCTACAGATTCGGGCTGCATGGTGAGCATAACACTGGGATGTCACCAATACATGGATAACACCCAGCTCTATCTGTTGTTGGGTGGCAAGTCTGACTCTAGTCCAGAAGACCTGGACCTGGCATTGCAAGCTGTGGCTGGTTGGCTTAGACTGAGCTGGCTGGAATTGAATCCAATGAAGACAGAGGCCCTGAGCAGACCAAGTGCAGGGATCCCACTTCTGACCTTCGATGGAGCACCATTGGTGCCTGTGCCAGAGGTTAGGAGCCTGGGAGTGCTCTTGGATGCCTCCCTAATGATGGAGACCCAGGTAGCAGCCACTGTGAAGTCAGCCTTTATTATTTCCGGCTAATTAAGCAGTTGGTTCCCTTCCTCGAACACAACAACTTGGCAACAGTGATCCATGCAATGGTCACCCCGAGATTGGATTACCGTAATGCTCTCTACATGGGTCTGCTGTTGTCCCAATCCCAAAGCTGAAGCTGGTGCAGAATGCAGTGGCCAGACTGTTGTTGGGCCTCCCTATAAGGGAGCACATTCAGCCTGCACTAAAAACACTGCACTGGCTGCCGATAGCATTCCAAATTTGATTCAAGGTGCTGGTTCTGACCTTTAAAGCCCTTTATGGTCAGGAGCCTACATATCTGAGGGACAGCCTTTCCCCACATGTTCCCCAGAGAGCACTACAATCAGGGTCCCAAAATCGTTTAGCCCTACCAGGCCCCGAGAAGCCAGGCTGGCCTCAACAAGGGCCAGGGACTTCTCAGTCGTGGCTCCACACTGGTGGAATGAGTTCCCAGAGAACATCAGGGCCCTGCTGAACCTTTTACAGTTCCACAGGGCCTGTAAAATGGAACTCTTCCACCAAGCCTTCAACTAGTGAGCTACATCCAACAAATTAAGGCCCTGGCCCCAATACTAACATCATTACTGACAGCCTGTGCACTGCCGATATGACCCAAACTGTAATACCAGCCGATTGTACTTCTATGCAGATGCTACTAACGCCTTGCCACCGTTATACAATCTGTATTAGCACTTTATGAAATATTTTCATATTTTTATGTTTATATTTATACTCCTATTTTATACAGTTTGCTCTTTTGTCTAATAAATTTTACGTAAGCCAACCTGAGCCTGTTCTGGCAGGGAGGACGGGATATAAATTAAATAAATAAGTAAATAGTAAGCTAATGGTTCAGATCAAGGGTTTGTTTATGGCTGATATGTTGCAATCCACTTTTCATTGAGAGCTCCTCTAGCTAAGGATAGGTTCTTGGCTACTGGAGTTTGGGCAAACCACTCTGGCTCAAATCTCCACACTGATGTATTTCTGTACATTGCTTCTTGAAGTCTGCACACTAAAATAACAGTTTATGGAAAATAGTGTTGCATTCTGTACCATCACAACCTATAATTGCTTGGCCCTGATCTAGAGTGCCTATATACTATGCAAATGAATCAAACTGAGGGAGAGCTGGTTAGCATTGAGGCCTAATAAAAGATCATGGATCAGGTACTCTAAAGTGCTAGAAATGATTCACAATTTTCCATTGCAAGCAAGAAGGCTGGGACATTAGACTACTATAATAATTTTGCCTAACATAATTACAGATGAGATTGCATCAAACTAGCGATCCTGCTAAAACAATCTGTATGATGGAAATAAAAACAGTATTTCACATAGTATCTAGCAAGTCAAATAATGCTAGAATATGGAAAATGCTAAAAGCTGAGAATCATTTGAGCTATTGTTAAATTACCTTGGTATGCAAGTTTATCCTTTTAATCCTTTGTTTCTTCCTGTTTTACAGACAGATGGAATTGAAAAATGACAGCTATAATTCATTCACATTGAGCACTATTTTATTCCCACCATGTTATTTACTTTTGCTAAATGTCAAGCATTAAAGGCCACCAACATCTACTAATTAGAAGCTTAATTGAACATTGAGAAGAAATTATTTAACTGAATACCTGTTTCATGCTTTCTGTGGACATTTACAAACACCAAATGAAAGACCTAAAGTGGAACATCATCAAAATATTAGTCCTTCATATCTTTTAACAAACCTAATAGAGAAATAAACTTTTAGAATAAACTGGTGTAACATAATGCTATCCTGGCACCAATCACAGTGGAACATTTAATAGAATCATAGAGTTGGAAAGCACCTCCAGGGCCATCAAGTCCACCCCCCTGCACAATGCAGGAAATTCACAAATAACTCCCCCCACACCCCCATGTTCATGTTCATATCTAAGAATAAATATGTTTGCAATTACTTCTTTGGAATGTTCTATTACTGCATGTAATGTCTGCTGGGGATTGGACTGAGATACTTTTTAGATAACAATGTCTGAACATTACAATGTTTTGTTTTTAAAAAAATCCTAACTGAAGACCAACATCAATAGTTGCAAAAAGGGCATTGATCATTTCAGTGTTCAACGACTGAAATGGTACACCTTTTGAAAATATAAAACAGGTGTCCAGTATGACCTTGAAGACTAACAATATTTATTCTAGACTATGATTTCTGAGGGTATCCATGAAATTGATATACATTTATTATATCATGGGCAATCTTTAAGCAGCCTTATATCACTGGCAGTCTTTAAGCAGTGGCTGGACAAACACTTGTTAGGGATGCTCTAGGCTGATCCTGCATTGAGCAGGGGGCTGGACTAGATGGCCTGTATGGCCCCTTCCAACTCTGTGATTCTATGACAACAGAACAGTGTGTATGAAAAAATTAGAGGCCTGTTTGAAACAAGATCTAATCCATAGAGTGAGTATGAAGTATATATTATTTATAGAGAACTAGGATTCCTAACTCACAATAAGTGCTAATATCTTGGATATCACATTGTTTACAGAGCTTAATTACTTCAGCCATGCCTTGGTAACTTATTGTCAGAGGCAGCCTGCCTGCTAGGTGGCCCTAGGCAATTGTCTAGGGAGCCAGAGACAAGGGCACCAGAAGCATGAAAAGATGTTTGCCAGGGGTGAGCAGTAGCCACAAGTGGTGCTCCCAGCTCCAATGCTACTGCCTGGGAGTCTGCACTTGCCTCCCCTGTATGCCCCCAGGCACACTTCCGGGGAACAGTACTCAAGAGAGCTGCCTATGACGCAGGGGGCAGGGATGCAGGCAGCCCTGTATTAGTCTATTAGCACACTACTTTTCAAGTGTGCCCACTCCTTCCAGGTGGGGGACAGGGCACAGCTGTGGTTTGGGGCACCAAGCTGCTTCCCTACTATGCCTGCAGATCATCTGTCCAAGCAAACCATAAAACTCATTGCCTAGTTTTCATGGAAGTGATATCACACCATTGCCAATGGACATTTTAAAAATTTTGTTTTCTCCCACTGGCTGCTAGAATGGCCATAAGCAAGACCTGAATCTCCTGCCCCAGCAGCCACATGGCAACTTTATCTCTGCCACACAGGAACCCCTCTTCTATGGGCTGCGAGGGCTGCTTGGGCCAAATGTGTCTGTTATGGTTGTGCTGTTGCTGGGCCTTTCCTCTTTGCCTGCTGGCTCTCCAAGAGGGGATGATGTTGAAGGGCAGTGGTTGGATCAGTGGGTGGTGATTCTCTGTGTAGGATTCCATATTATACCTGCCTCAGATATATGCATATTTTTATATGTTACCAGAGACTGGAAGACTGGTCTCTGAATAAGGCCTATCTCTGAATAAAACTTTGTTTTTGCAGCTTGAAAAGTCTCTGAAAATGACCATCTTACTCAGTTACCTAGAGCAATGTAGAAGGTCATTGCAACCCAGTTAAAGTAGAAGTTCAAGAGTCATTGGCGAGACTCTGAACCATGAGTGCATATTGACAAGGGATGATCGCAATACCATCCCAAGTGGCTGTGACAAAAATATGGAATAAACAAGTACATGGCCAGAATGTTCTTGGCAGACAATTCACTGAGGAGAGTTTTGAATGTGGGGGAAAGGGTCATTTGGCATTTTATAAGTAGTAGCAAGGGTAGCTGACTTTGTATGAGAGACAGACAGACCAGAACCTGGAATATTGGTCTATTTAGATCAATATCTTTAAGATGAGGGGCCTGTTAGTTTGGAAATTCCCCAATCAACATTTGTGAAAAAGTACTTAGACATTCAAGTCAAGGACTACACAGTGTTACACACAGACCGATTACACAGACTAGCAGACACACACAGGCATGATTTCTTCTGCTTCATTCTAATAGTCTAACTGAATAATTGAAACAGTTATAAATCCATAGTATGCTTAGATATACATGTTAGTCACATATAAGTAGGAAAGGAAATTGTGCTTTATTATGAAGCCTATTTGGATTGGCTGTAAGAAACACTGAAACTGCAGTAAGTCTATGTGTAGGCTGTGTAAGAGTTTGTATTAACATACTATAGAGAACTCATATTAATCCAATCTTATCATTAAGATTCATTAGTTTCTGGTTGTAAAAGTGTTACCTATATTATTCTAAATGTAAGAGGAAAACTCTCCTGATCTCTCATACTATAGAGTGGATTAGGGCAGATTGATAGGAGCAAAGGAGAGACTTAAAATGGATACATGAGACCCAAAACCCCAAAATGGATGGAAAGAGAGTATAATTGAAGGCCAAGGTCAGGCAAGTTGGCAAATTGGGGAAAGATTCCAGGAAGGAATCTGGAGGATAGGTTCATGGCTAAGCTAATCTTGGCTAAGTTGACTGTTCTTGCCAGAAAAGTCCAAGTAGGTAGGGTACCAAGGGATGCGATGACATTTGGCACGAAAGGGCTTAAGGGTAAGGGGAAAATCCAAATAGGAAAGTCCGGAATCAGGAGATTTTAATTATCAGAGAACCGTATGGCCAAAAGTGATAAGTTAAATTGATAACGGTTAATGATTCTGATTGGATAGTGAAGATGGGCAGATGCCGAAAAAGAGTATAAAAATGGAGCAATGGTTCAATGGAAGTCAGGCTGAGAGAGAATTACATCTGTACTCTCTCTCCACCTCACTTCTCTCTTCACAGGTTGGCCAAGGAGGGGAGACTCTCTCCTACCAAGCTTCATATTGGGATTGGTGAGATATATGCTGCTACCATGCTGCTGTATTTTTATTATTTTCATTTTTTTGCTTATTTCAATAAAGTAATGGCTAAGCTGAACTAATGTAAAATTAAAACGTAGGTTGTGGACCCACACAGAATGCATTTGGGTGAGACCTTGAAATTCTGGATATGACTACAAGTAAGAATTCATGTTAAACCTTATGTATCAATAAATTTTATAAAATTATGAGTGTAATGTCTGGTCTTCTCTTTTCCTGGGAGTGTCATGTCTCAGGGTAAAAATTAAAGATCCTCTCCCATAGCCAAGGGCTTAACCTGGGATAGGCTGTGCCCTGTGTGTGCCACTCACGGGGGTGTTATCAAGTGTCATTGTCTGATTGATGGGTGTTGTTATGGTCTCCAGAATGCTCGCTAGACCACCTGTGCCTTGTGGAGGGGAATGTGTCATCATTTTCCCCTGAGGAATATTCATAAGGAATGGGCCAGCAACACCACTTTTGCATCAGCAGCTGGCTGTCACCACTGAAGTGGCCCTCAGGATTGTGTTGCCCAAAGCTGAACTTTCAATACAAATTGTCAGCTATCATTCTTCATTATGATTTGAACTTCTTGTTTGTTGGGTAGAGACAAAGAAGCTAAATTCTTGCCAGAGGCTACCCTGAAGGTCAGTAGTTAAAAGGTCAGGGACCCTTAATTAAAAATAGCACATGAGCCAAATATGCTTCGATGTTTCAGCCAATGTTAAGTTGGAAGCTAATTACTAAAGCAGGAAAATGCTGAGGGGAAATCAAGTTGACAGACCGATCTACATTGTACAGCTGAGTCCTAAGTATATAAAATTAAAATGACCTAGGCTGCAATTTTGTGTACATTTACTGAGAGCCAGTGTGGTTAGTGGTTAGAATGTCAGACTTGACTCTGGAAGACCAAGGTTTGAATCCCCACTCTACCACGGAAGCTTGCTATGTGAACTTGGGCAAGTCACACACTTTCAGCCTAACCTACCTCACAAGGTTGTTGGGAGGACAGAATAGAGGAAAGGAGAGGGCTGTAAGCTGTTTTGAGGGCCTATAGGGAAGAAAGACAGGATATACATGAAAGAAATAATAAAATACGTAGAGCTTTTACATTGACCTGTCTAAATATTTTCCCCTCAAAAATATTAACTGGTTGGTATAACAAAGTCCCTTTCCCTGAAAGGCGATGTATCTGTCCTCCGAAATACAGATTCAATCTATCACATTATCTTGAATTGTCAATTGCATGCAGGTTCACATAAGAAACTCCTTTCCTCTCCACCATACCCTAAACATTGTGTTAACAATGACAGAATAATCCAATGTCTATTAAATGACACAGACCTGGACGTCACAGCTCTGGTCGCTAGGTTCTTGGCTGAAGCGGTTAAAGATAGATACAAGCTTTCTGTATGAGCTGCCTTATTTTGCTGTCTCTGTAACCCCTCCTTGCTCATATTTCATCACACCATGTATTTTATTGATAGGCCAGTACAGGTATTTTATTTTATTTTAATAAAATACTCCCAGGGAAGGGTTTACATTGAACTTGGTGGGACATACTTCCAGTCATCATACATAGGATCAGAGCACAATCATCTACTCACTTGTTTTGAAGAAAGTCCCATTGGACTCTACATTTACTTTTGAAAAAGAATGGGCAAAATCACACTGAAAGCAACCTTATTAGGCAAAACCCATTGAATTCACTGGAATATCTCCTAGTTTGCATAACTGCAGAGCTTTTGTTGTATTCTGAATCAGGCTGTCCATAGTTTGCTCTGTCCCATTTATTGTATTGTATCCAGTTCAACTGTATGTAATAATATATACATTTGAATCAGTACTTAGACATTAACTATTGTTTTATATAGTGGGTGGAATCCAAGGAGCCAGTCTGAATATGTTCAAGGGCTCTCATTTGCTCAGTGTAAGTTCTGCCTGCCCATGGTTGCTACTCCTGGGATGGGAAATTCTTTGAGATTTGGAAGTGGGGTTTGGAAAGTGAAAGGAGTTCAGCAAGTTATAATGTCAGCTTCCAAACCAGCTCTTTTCCCTCAGGAAATTTATGTCTGAAGTATGGAGGAGATCAGTTGTAATTCCAAGAGATTTTCAGGCTCCACCTGGAGTTTAGCCTTCTTGAACAGCAGAACGTGCATCAGTCTGTTGTATTTTAATAGCTGCAGCCAGGGCTATTTTGGGGCAGGAACACACAGGAACAGAGTTCTGGCTGGCTCCCGAGTTGGCCATGCCCAGCAGGAACTCAGTAGCATAACAGGCCACACCCAACAGCAGAAACTCATTAGGACTGGCTACATTAGGGGTGTATGGCCTAACATGCAAAGGAGTTCCTGCTACAAAAAAGCCCTGGGTTTTGACAACAAATATGGTAAACAGAATAGGAAGCAAAAGGTGGGTGTGGCTGGATGACCACACTTCTGGTAAAGGTGGGGTATGGCCTAATATGCTAATGAGCTGTGCTGTTGGGTGTGGCCTATTATGCTAATGAGTTCTGGGCTGCAGCTAGTTTCATTACTGATTATTAGCAATTTGTCCCATTAGGGAGACTGTAGTCTTTGCTTGGCAGACTGGCTTCCTCAATACTGAAAGGAAAAGTGCACAGTTGGGGAGTGGGGAAAACTCGAGCAGGGCCCATAAGAAGGACAGAAGAATAAAAGCTTTCGTTAAGAATCTAACCTTGTGTTGACTTCCTTGACTTCACCAAGCTACACAACATAGTCCTTTCCATTTCAAATGCAGTTTTCCATGTGGTCAAGAAGGCTGCTTTTTGACTCCAAAGCTCCCTTGTGCAATGGAACTAGTAGTCTGACTCTTTTACATCCAACCATTTTATTTCTTAAATATTGGCATTTCACAAGAGCAAAGCATACACAAAACTGTGTCGCAGATTCCAAGTATCATACTTCACATTTTGGCATATTCTGAAGCATTTTATCATTTTTTTATTATCATTTTAGATTCAGGGGGCTGAAAGGCATTGTATTATAAAAGTGAGAACATGATAATTTGCCAATAAAATGAATATTGTTAGTAGGCCACATAGATTAGCCGTTAGGCCCTAGCACACTGTGATCTTTCCAATCAAGAAAGTTTAAGGTTTAAAATCTCATTAGCATTGGCTGAGTCAGCATCATTAAAGATCATCCTAATGAGCAAAGCATATTTGAGTATAATGGCTGATATTTATGTTTATAAGCACAGTGGGGAAAAACTGAACTGTGAAATGTGTTAATCTGCTAATTCTGTACCATAAATCATTCTCTTTTTTACTCCTGAGTACATAGTATTATATCATTTGCAAATTAACACTTCTAGCTTCTCCTCTCAAAAAAATTCTTGATGTCAGCTAATTAAACCTCCAAACGGTTACATATGCACAAAATTTAGTAAACATTTTTGGAGTACCTCTCTCTTGCTTTTGATAAGGAAATACTTGCCATCCCTTTTCTCTTAAAAACTACTGTGTCCATCAGCTGTTGGAGTAGGATATTCCCCAGGTCAGCCACAGCAATTAAAAATAAACTTGATTGAATTGAAAAAGTCTAGATTAGCATAAGAAATTAATTTTTCTTATTTCTAGCATGTCAACATAAATCTAATATGAAAACTATTGTAGTGTACAGCACCCCCACTTCCTAAACAGTAAAATCCCAACAGCTATGCAATTTGGGTTAAATCTCCCCCCACATACTACTTTGGTGTTGTATTTGGAATAATTAATATACAATAGCACATTAATGATCCAACCCAGACGTCCCTTCTGACCCACAGGAAGTTAACTTCTAGGAGGTCATAGAAACCTGGTGATCAAGCAGCTCCGCCTCCTTCTCCCAAAAGCAGGAAGACCAATTTTTCCTCCCCCCTCCTCCTCACTACAGCCCCCAATCCATATAATTGTTTATTGACACACACCCTGCAACCCAAGGAGTCAACTTTCCAAAACTCAGAAGGCAGGGCTGAGGGAAAGAGACTAAGGGGAAAATCTGCATCTGTCTGAACCATCTGCTGACAAATCTCTGAATCCAAACCAAGATAACAGCATAAAGCAGAAACAACTGAAGCAGCCTCATGATTGTCAGCTACATTTAAACAAAACGTTTACAGGCAGATTATTCCCCCTTCTTGGCCATCAGCTACTATGACACACACACCCTTTATACTGACAGCAGTACCGTGAGGGTCTGCGTGTTGTGCCTGGTCAGAGCTGCTGATAATTTTGCTGACCAGTCCTCTATACAAATCTACAATAGTCTCTTTGGGGTATTTGTTTTCCCTTCTTGGTCAGGGATATTTGTAAGGACCACTGCTAAGTGTATTTGCTTTACCATTAAATAGATAGGCACCATGGCTTGTTAACCTCAAAACAGAACAGGCTTTATTTAAAGAAAACACAACAGGATAATGGAAGTTTTACATGGAGGTTAATATGTTTCTTTTTCTCAGTTAAACAGATGCTAAATAGTTCACTATACTCTCTGATGATCACACCCTCCTGCATTGATTCGTGGTTAACTTTTGCCTTTGGTTCTCTAGCCCCTTTTTGAGTTCAACTGGCCACCACCAATTTTCCTGACTTGGCTCAGACCTTTTTCGTAGCCCTCATGAAACCACTTCTCTCAGATCCCTTAAGGAGTGATGTCTCATTGGTGTATGACACTATTGTGTTTTGTTTTTAACCAACTGGTCACTGTCTACTGGAACTCAGTAAACCAGGTTATTCCACACAGAGCTACAGAGCTCCTTCAGTTGGCTGACTGACTCCCTGTTAGCTCTCCATCCAACAACTAACTGCTGCTTCTCAACTGCCAATTCCAAACTGACTGTTTGGTCTGTTAAATGCCAATTACTGAGGGTTCCAAGCTAAATGGTCCCCTCCTCACTCCGTCATATGACTCAGCAGGGTTCTGTGTTTACTTTCTGCTGGTCCCAGATCTTTAAGTCCATCACAGCTACATTCTCACAAACACAGTAATTGACTATTGTATGTTCATGCCAAACAACGTGTTTCAGAGGTATGACATCATCTCTGTGATTCCATAGCTCTGACCACATATTATAGTAAACACATGTACACCTTACATATACATGTATACCTTGAATGTACATCTGTTTGTAAGAAAGAGCCAATGTGTGTTCACTTTACAAATGAGGCCTGGATAAATTAGGGATTCAGTTGTACATTAAGAATTGCTTGTATAATCAACTGTATACTGTATGTGGATTGTACATGTGTTCACTGTAACTTGTGAACAGAGCTTGTGTTTTCAAGTGTAGAGATAATAAATGCCATGAGGGTCAGAGGCTTGGGACAAGGAAGTACAAGGAGATGAAACAAACTCTTTCACTGCAAAGCTGCACTTGCAGAAGAGGAAGGGGGAGAGAACATGAGAAGACCAGTGCCTGCCAGTGGAGCAGGCACTGGTGGTTGCCCATTCCCACCTCCTCAAAAGGATTGCAAAGGTGGGGGAAGCCCGTGTGGGCTCAGTGTGGGAATGCTGGAGGCTGGCTTGCCAGCCAGGTAGGGCAGCAGCTGCCTCCCCCAGTAGTTCAGTCCAGCATGAACTTGCATGCGAGCCATGAGGAGAAAGGTTTGGAAGGATTCTGGACTTGGCTCAGAGTCAGGGTGTTTTTGCCCTGTTAGGAAGCTTGCCTGGCTAGCACGATATAACCTGTGCTTTAACATGTTAACCAAGGGGTGCAGATCAGCTTATGGGTAAATAAAGTTCCCAATTTAACCCAGAACATGTGCCACAGTTCATTCATAGGGTGGGTGGGCAAGAACCCTGCTGGATTAGACCAGTGGTCCACATAGTCCAAAATCCCATCACACAGAGACCAACCAGTTCCTCTGGAGGGCCAACAACAGGGCATAGATACTGAGACCTTCCCCAAATATTGCATCCTGGCTCTGGGATGCAGCAGTTTAGTGCTTCTGATTGTGTACGTTTCCCTCAGTCACTATGGCTAATAGCTACTGATAGACCTATCCTCCATGAATCTGTTTATACGCAAATAAGAAGACAGATTTTACATTTAATTTTGCGATGGATCTCAAAAATGTTATTAAATATTTTACCAAGTAATGTTATGAAAATACATAGTGAAGTATTCAAGTATATGGAGACTGCAGCTAGAGTAATATTTGCAGCAAAATGGAAAGCAGCAGAATGCCCAGATTTGAAGGAATGGAAGAATAAATTAAATGAATATGTGACTATGGCAAAATGCTGGCCAAAAAATCCCTGTGTTACTAAACTATTAAATATTTCGTATAATTTGGACATGTTATGAATAACTAATTGATTGATATGTATTTGTAATTTGCTTAAATACACTTGAGACTCTTGGTCATATGAGCAAAATAAATAAATATATATAAGACTATGGCAAAATTTCAGAATTTCAAGAAAAATGGAGAGGATTATTTCAACTACATAGAAGGAAATCAAATATAGGACAATAGAAAAAAAATGGATAATATATGACATAATAAAAATGTTAATAGATAGGAAGATAGAATAAAGTTGCCTAAACAAAAATTAAAAGTTAAAAAGTTAATCTAAGTAACTTAATTTAAGTTAGTTATATATAACTGGATGATTTAGAATATGAAAATGACAGTATATGTTATAGGTTTGTATGTGTGTAAACTGAAATTTTAAAAAAATGATACAAAAAAGACAGATTTTACCTCCTTTGTCTTCTTCCTTCCACTGTCCACTGTTCCTCAATATGTTCCTGCAACCCAGTAAAAAGTCACATGAGAAAATAATAAAAAGTAAAAGTTTCCTTTGCTCAAAAACTAGTTGAATCTGGTTCTAGAAAACAATAAAAATAAGTGATAAAAAGCTTACCTTGATGTTGCCTGAAATGATGCTAGGAGTTCTATAGATGAAAAGCTGATACATTGGAGAACAGCCTTAGATCATTTTTTCCCTCTCCCACTTTCCTCCATTACCATATACCTGCTGAGGAGAACAAATATATATTTGTTGCCAGTAATATATATACACACACATATATACACGTATATAATATACACATACACAGGGCTCTTTTTGTAGCAGGAAGGCCTTTGCATATTAGGTGACACACCCCTAGTGTAGCCAATCCTCCAAGAGCTTACAGAGCTCTTCTTACAGATATATATATATATATGACAACATGTATCTTCCCACAGATGGGCAAGCACTGATTTCAACTGCCATTGTTCAAACAGCCAGTCTGATCCTGCAAAACCACTGTAAATCAAGCAGTAAAACTGTGACTGTGGCAGAACATGCCTGCTCTGGCCTGCAGTTTAATGCCTTGGGCACCCTTGAGGAATAGCTGCTTGCTGAGCCACCTTTAAAATAGACTGTTTAAAATAGTGGAGGTATATGTGGTACAGAGACCCTCTCCCAACATCAGCAGTTTAAAGTATTTATTAAAAAGAAAATGTTTACAAGAAAATGTTTAGCATCGCACCAGATTTGAGCAAGAGAAACAAAAGAAATTGGTAAAAACATAAATCCTCTGTTACTTCCCATATACATGCCCTATCTTATGGTGAAATAGGACAGGCTCTTTAAGCTTAGCTAGTTACAGATCTCTACACAGTGTCCACTACCTTCAAGCTTGCTCCAAGTCTCCCAGGTGACCACATGGCCAATGGCTGCCTGCTTGCAGACCAGGGCTCAGAGTTCTCCTCAAAGCAGCATCCCAAAGAAAAGACAACTATTTCCTGTTGTGCTGAGATTTAATCATCTCTGTCTCCTCTCCCACATGGCCCATTCAGGCCAGGTCAGAGAACCATTTCCTCCTGCCTCTTCCTGGAGATTTTTTCCTTGGCTATTCTAGCCTAAAGCCCTCCAAACCTCTATTCCCTGCTAGGAGAAGGGGGGAGGGAGGTTTGGCCATTCCATTGTCTCTAGCTAGATCCATTAGCATTTCTTAAGAGGTGAGCCTGGAAAGCCACTGATGGACTTTCACCTTCCCAGAGAAAGGGGGGGGGATCTTTTAAAATGCCAATTGGAGGCTTGTTGCTTGCCAGCCTCCCAAGAGAACATTCATTTAGTCACAGTTTCACAGATGTAGGATAATTTGTTCTAGACAATTGTTAAGAACCCAGATATTGGTTTATTAGCATAAGAGATGTGACTACATGATGTAATTGTTATTTAGATATTCCAATGTGAAGATTCAGTAGCCAAATGAATACACAGAGATGTTCATTATACTCCCTTTTTTCTTGCATGCCACATCATAAATGTACAAGGGAAAAAAGAAATTGATGTGAATAAAGTAGAGTTGCATAATGTAATCAAGAATGAAAAAGGATAGATGATGTTCTATATGAAACAGGTAGAGCTAGATATGAGGAATGTGGAGATAGCAGAATGGAATTAAGCAAAGATAACAAATGCTAATGCAGAGAATGGAAATGAATTGCACAAGAGGTGAACATAATTAAAACTTTCTCCCCAAGTACCTTAGAAACTAGAGATTAGGAGAGGGAAGAGCTCATCCTTGGGGAGATTGCAAAATAATACCTTGACTGTTGAGGCAGGAACAATGATAAAAATAAATGAATTCATTTCTTCAGTATTCATAGTAGTGAGTATTATGGAGGGAGTTGGGGGGAATCATCATAAAAAATAAGCAGTAGGCATACTAGACCAGATGTTGAAGAAACACCGATATGTTAAACTACAGTAACCACCTGAGAATTCATAATGGTTAAGAAGGTAACAAGCCTTGACACCAAACAGCAACTGATTCAATCAGATGCTTATAATAACATGAAATAGCCCTGGAAATCAAATCTCCAGTTTGCATGTAAATCAAGTGTGTCAATGTAGATATTATTTTGACGGCTGATTAGCTAATAAGCCTATCTGAAAGCTTTGCTGAAGCATCTGAACACCACTAAGAAAACACATATATAAAAACAAATGAAAAGCTATTTGTTAAAATTAAGGTGTTTGTCCCTTAGGGATGTAATTTTACACAGAGGAAATAGTGGTAGCCAAATCTGCTGATGCACTGTCTTCTGAGATCAAATAGTTGTTCATGTAATGCTGTTTATGAATTAAGATTTAAGGCACTTCGCATCAAATGAACCAGCACTGGTTATTATACTGCATTTTATTTCTTTCCTCACTCCAAGGAGCTCAGGGCAGAGAACGTGGTCACCCTCCATTTATCCTCAAACAAGCAAGGTTGACTGGGCTGCAAGACTGGTATTTGCCATGACCCCCACTGACCAGCTAAGCAACTCAGAGAAGCATAAGGAGCCAAAACCACCAGCTAAGAAGGACCATCAGAACCAGGGAAAGCCTAACACAGCCGAAGCATCTGTTGACAATAGTCCAGTGTCACCAGAGGCTATCCTGCCTGAGCTACCAAGCAAGTGAGGCCTCATCACTGGTCATTGAAACAGTTACCAGGGCTCCTCTAGGCAGGGTGCAAACCTGGGCCCATAACCTCCAAGGGTGCAGGACAGTATTGGTCTATTATCACCCACTATACTTTGTGGTCAGACAAGGATTTGAGCCAGGATTTCCCCAGTCTAATACCAACACTATAGCCCTTGATTCATCCTGAGTTGGTTTCATTGCTGTTCTGGAATTCTTCAAACCTAGGGAGTAGCATGTCACATTTTAACCTTCTAAATTTTAGAATTAAATAGGATGGTGTGACAGGCACAAGACAAGCTGGTGAGGGAATCTACTTACCTGATGCCAGGAGGTACACCTTGTGAGGAAAGCCCTGAGGTGCACCTGGAAGCAAAAGGGTGCAAAAACAGTTCTGAGAAGCCTGCTTAGGAAAAGCAAAACAAGGCAAGCCCCAGGTGGAGATGGTGAGGGTTAACAACCTGGGAGACATGCCGAGCCAGCAGCAATTAGCAGCAGTTAGGGCATCAGGTCAGCCAAGCTAAGTTGCTAGTTATGACAAGGCTAAAAAGCATCAGCCAGAGGCTTGGGGGTGGGGTGGCTGATGGAATAGCAATGGGATGTGTGAGCAATGAGGCAGGGAGTATATAGTCAATTACTTCCTTGTACAGTATGCATGATGGTCTGAATATATGACTGACAGAACTGACTGGACAGTCTGGTGTGTTCTTGGGGAATGGGACCAATGGACTATAGACCCTTAGCCAGCTGGCTGTGAACTGCAGTACTACAGGTTGCCTGGGAAATGCCCATTCCTGCCACAAATGAAAATAAGAGCCAGGTACTATTACTTGAGGGTATATGCTATTTATGTAGCTTTTATCAAAATCAAAATATCTACTGACTGCAGACTGGCAGTTATCTAATAATACAGTCACATTCTGGGATTGCCAGTTTCTTGTACCCTAAAAAGACACGATTGTGGATCCTACTGCTGTCACCATGTGATGCTTTGCTTTTGCTTATATGTCATGCATAGGCTACTTGCTCAGGTCCCAGCTCTTAAGTTCACACAGCAGAGACTGGTGTGTTTGAAACAACACCTATTAATTAGCAAGGAGTTATAAGCAATGAGCAATGAGTTTCAGAAGAAGGGAGCTCATGCAGTCTACAATTTGGACTAACAAATACAATTAATAGAGCTTCATCCTATGAGATTAAATCAATGCACACAAATACGGGGGGGGGGGCAGATGGTTCCATTGTAATTTATACAACAGATGCATCATAATGACAATGCACAGTTGTCTTGTTGATGGTCTGTGATGCTGCTTCTTCAAAGAAATTATGTGCTACTAATCCTTTTACTGTTATCTCACAGTTCTTAGCATCAGCATATAGTTTTCTTCACATGGACTCCATTATCTTTCAAATCAGTTCCATAATACTCTGGTTTCCAACATGCATCCATCCTTTCAAAGCCTACTCATATCACGCTTAAATTATTTCAAGAGATATTTTCATGGTTACATCAATAAAAATTAATCTATATACTAATAGTGAAGTCAGCCAAATCTTTGGATACTTAGTGACTAGAGCTGTGAAGGGGCAAGACAGATCTTTCTGTAAACCTGAAAAGGGCCCCAGGTTTGCAGGAAAATGTGAAATCTTAAAAATAAAAATTGGGATGTTTAGAAAATCCTGAAAATGATCAAAGGAGCACCTGTAGCTTTAAGCAACAGATTCCCGCAGTGGCTGTTGCTAGAGAACCACAGTGCACCAAGGCTTGTTTCTGTCAGTAAAAGCAAGGGGGGGGGGTAAAGCCCTTTCCAGGCCTATTTTGGTTTTTGAGGGAGAGCACCTTGGGACCAGGACTGGCATATCCAGGTTGGGACATGCCTGGAGATTTTATGGTGGAGTCTGAGGAGGGAAGGGTTTGCCTCAGTAAGTCCACCCTCCAAAGCAGTTGTTTTCTCTAAGGGGACAGATCTCTGTTGTCTGGAGTTGTAATTCTGGGAGAACTCCAGATCCCACCTGGAGACTGGCAATCCAAGGCCTGGAAACAACCTCCAGGTGACTTGCTACCACCCAATCTGCATGACTCAACTAGGTTCGAATCTACATCTTGCTGCAAAAGCTCACTGGGTGATTTAGGGCCAGCCACATATTTTCAGCCTAACCTACCTCACAGGGTTGTTGTGTGGATGAAAAGGAGGAAAGGAAAATAATGTAAGTTGCTTTGGTCCTCACTATGGAGAAAGGTGGGGTTTAAATGAAGTAAATAAAGAATAAATATATCTGAAGATGGGAGGCAGATAAAAGGTTGATTGACGAATGGCTGAGAAGGAGAGAATGAGGCAGGGAGAGGGTAAAGGATTGACGAGAGGATAGAGGACAGAAAGGGGAAATAATTTTATAAGAGGAATACAGGGGAAAGTGGTACCACTCAAGTCCTTGAAGGCTTGGTCCAGTGGCTGGCACCACACAACTAGGCAATTGTTTTCCTTTGTAGTGGCAACTGGGGGAGAGGGAAAGCTGAAGGCAGAGGGGCAGATAAGGTTAGGCTGGCTATTGGGTGGGAAGAAAATAGGGTTGCCAACCCCAGGTAAGGAAGTTCCTGGAGAAATGAGGGGGCGGTCTGGGAAAAGGAGTACTTAGGGTTGCTAATCTCCAGGTGGGAGTTGGAGACAGGGTTGCCAGGTCCCCTTGCCCTTCCAGTGGGGAGATTTGGGGAGCATTCTGGGGGTGGGTGGGGATGCCCCCAGGCCCCGCCCCTCTACTGGGAAATCAGTCCTGTGTGACATCCCCTTCCAAGTGTGATACTTGGAATGTGAGACACAGTTACTTGAAAATTTTGTGTATGGTTTGCTCTTGAGAAATGCCAATACTGAAGAAATAAAGGGTCTTTTTGCAAGCAGAGCTGTGGCAGGCAACAGCCCCTCTCCCTCCCTTGTGAAAGATTTAATGGGCCCTCCAGCTGATTGGTGGGCCACATGGTCCCTGCTGATCAGCCGAAGCCCTTTAAATTGCTGCAGGAGGGGAGCTCTATAGGACTTGTCTGTGTTCTGCTGGGCATGTAGGAAGAGTTCTTGTACCAGGCATCATACTACTGTGATTTTGGGGGACTCTGCAATCAACACTGTTGATTTCTATGGCAAAAGCTTTAGTTTGTTTTATGCTGAGTTTTTAATTGGATTTTATTGCAATTGTGTTTTTATTATTGTTATTGTGCTACAAAGTTGTTAGCCATCCTGAGATCCATTTTGGGAGAGGGGTGGGATAAAAATCTGCCTCCAATGAATAACTAACAGTAGGAGTGTGGGACTTTTTCTCCTTTCTGTTATCAGTCAATAGTGATCATTTACTATTTTCCCCAACCTCACAGTACAGAAGAAATCTGCCATAGAATATGGAGGACAATGTTTTAATTGGCTATAAATTATGTATGTGTACAATTTAAAGCTCATTCAATTTTCAAAATATAGTATTTTTTATTTGTACTCTATTTAATTTGGAATGATTTAGCTGTTTTATTAGTGCACCACTGACAAAAAAATCATGCAGATTGTAAGAATTCTGTTTTAAAACAAACAAACACACCACGATGTAGAATTCAGCCACAGGAAATGAGGACTTAATATCGTTTAGAAGCAGAAAACTTACTCAAGTAAAAATTAAAAGAAGAAAAACAAATCCTCCTATCACAAATATTAGCATGCAAACAAAACTTTCTTCATGCTATCCCAACTTAAAAATTAATTTCACTGAAAACAAATATGATTGCTATTCAACCCTACTGTAATCAAATCTGTTTGTTTACACATAAATCATAAGAACATAAGAGAACATACGAGAAGCCAATGTTGAATCAGGCCAATGGCCCATCTAGTCCAACACTCTGTCACACAGCGGCCAAAAATACCAGGTGCCATCAGGAGGTCCAGCAGTGGGGCCACGACACTAGAAGCCCTCCCACTGCTGCCCCCTCCAGCACCAAGAATAGAGTGCATCACCTGCCCCAGACTGAGAGTTCCCATCTATACCCTGTGGCTAACAGCCACTGATGGACTTCTGCTCCATATGTTTATCTAATTCCCTCTTGAAACTGTCCATGCTTGTAGCTGCCACCACCTCCTGTGGCAGTGAATTCCATATGTTAATCACTCTTTGGGTGAAGAAGTATTTCCTTTTATCTGTTCTAAAACAATATTAAGGGGATCATGACCCTCACCAGATCCCCTTAATATTGTTTGTTTGTTCAAACTGAAAACTATGTTTAGCAGTTTTATGCAGGGTGCAGGGGTCCATGGATTTTTGGCACCCAAATGAACTATGACCTTCATGCCCCCTCTTCCTCAGTGTACTTCATTCATGTAAAAAGGAATTATTTTAAATTCCTGAATGAGAAAAATTTGCCTTGCAGGAGGTTGCTTACAGTCCTAAGAACAGTTTCCTGGAAGTAAGCTCGTTGAATAAAATGGAACTTACTTCTAGGTAGACCTGATTAGGATTTGCTCCCAAAGTCACTTTCCCACCCCCACCCTCATTTGCCAACTGAAATGAAAAAGAAAGCAAAAGATTGGCTTTTTAAAAAAGTCTTAAAAGTAAAATGACAAAGTAATGCTTGGGTGACTCGTTTTTAAAACCAGGCCCTGCCATCCACAGTTTTTATAAAAATCCTTGCCCAGATAGTGGGGGTGGGGGACTCAACTGCTCAGTCTCTAGGGATGCCAGGCTCCAGGTGGGGCCTTGGGATCCCCTGGAATCATAGCTCATCTCCAGACTACAGAGATTAGTTCCCCTAGAGAAAATGGATGCTTTGGAGGGTATACTCTATGACATTTGTAATGTATCCAGCTTGGCCAGGCTGTAATGTGTCCACTTGAGGACATGAGCTCAGGGCAGCCATGTGCTTGGACTGGTTCTAACCGGTCCACCGTGTGGCCAGGCGAAGGGCCTGAGCTTCGCTCCGAAAGACAATGGACTAGAGGATCCTAGTTCCCCTCCAACTGAGGAGCAGGAGATAACTCAATCAATGTAAATAGCGAATCACTGTGTGTGTGTGTTTGGGGTGTGGGTTCACTGGAGAATAAAAGCCGGCCTGCGAGCCGGCTTAGTTTGTCTTGTTCTTCAACTAATAAAGTATGTGAGAGCTGAAATCACTCATCAGTCTCAGTACTTTTCAACATTGTACCCCATTGAGTTCCCTATCCTCCTCAGGCTCCATCCCCAAATCTCTAGGTGTTTCCCAACCTGAATCTGGCCACCCTACCCCCCCATCCACCACTGGTGGCCAGGGGGGACCGGGCAACTCTAATGGCATCTGAGTCCAGAACAGTGCTCCTCTTGGGGGAAGACAGTCCTTCTCTCCTACCCCTTCTTGTTGAAGTCTCAGGTCCAATCTGCATTGGTCTTTCCCATCTCTGTGCCAATGATCTCACATTGTCTCACAAATTTCTGCCTGCATTTCATGCCGCATCCGCTCTCCTATTGGGCACAATGGAATGAAGAATCCTGTCAGGTTGACAGCAGGGAAAGTCCAGGGAAAGCATCCTAGGAGAGATAAAAGGCTGTGATAAAGAAACCAATGAGTTTTGTTACCCAAGTTCTCCTCTGCATATGGAGAGGGATGCTCAGGCACCTTGGTCCTTTTGACCTAGAACTGGCTCCCTACGCAATTGTCTAGATTTGTCTAGTGGCCAGGCTGCCCCTGGCTTTGTGCCTGCATAGTAAATGGTTCTACAGACTTTCCTGAATAAATTATTTGATAATCTACAAGGTTATGTCAATGTGAAGATAGCCAAGCAGAGCATTTCTTGACAAGAGTCACAAGACAAGGCATAAATCTACCCCCCCCCAAAAAAAAAATAACTACAGATTACAGGAGACAGTGTGAGAATGTACATGCAGAATATATTTCCAGTCTGGAAGGTTTGCCTGCCTTTCCCATTTAAAAACATTGCATCATAAGGGTGTGGAAGTCCAAAAACATAGCCACACAGCCCCAAGACACCTATATTCTTAGTGGGGAAAAATTAATAAAACCTTAGTGGATGTCAGACACAAGCCTAAAATTTCCATGAGGCAGTGTGAGAACATACATGCACAAATTCATCCACATCTAGGGAGTTCACGTGCCTTTGGCATTAATAAAACCAAGGTCAAGCAGCCCTAAGTGATATAGAGATACCTCATGTCCATAAGTCACTGTGAAGACATTGCAAAGGATTCTCTTTTACTTTAAAAATATGGTGAATTGAAGGAGGGAAGGCAATGGGAGATGCAGTAACAGCTGGGTAGAAATCTGTGAAAAAACTATATAAAGTTATGCATACATGATTGACTTTTAAGCCTAATTAAGCATGTTCAAACAGTTTGAACACTGGTAGAATATTTGTTCAAAGTTCAACTGTGTTGATTGTACCTGGTGGGAAGATTGTGGGTGATTGAACATCCTGGTTGAGGCACCTGGGAGAGGGAACTTATAGGATCATTTGGCCTGTTCTGTCATAGAAGAAATATACCTCAGACTTTCAGCAAGTACCACAGATCCTACAATTTTAGAGCCTGGTTACAGTAGCTACTCTTCTTCATAATGTCTGGAATACAATGTGATGACTGGCTGTTTTTCAAGTTTGCCTCACTGACCTGACTTATGGCAGTTGATTATGATGGGGTGTATTACCACAATGGTCTCTACTGTGCTTGAGTTTGCTTTTCACAATGGCTTGACTACAAAACATAAGCAATCTCCGATTATCCTCAGAATCAAAACTTTTTGTTCCTGGTAAACAAAACTGTTAATGTTTTTAACAAGCTCTCAATAAGTCCTCTATACTGTCTTTCTCTTTAGCTCTGTTATTCACTGTTATCTCCTTGAGTAGTTCAAGATGAATGAAGTTCAGCTATGGATCAAACACTTAAAGTAATGCTTTTCAAGTATCAGGCACCAGCTATGCTTATTAATATTTCCCAGATAATTTCCTACTTTACTGCTTAAAAAGTTCTCCCCAACACCTTCTTTGCTTAAAAAAAAAAAATCAGATGCAGCAGATTGTAAGAAGCCACCATGAATTATTTGAAGATAATTACATGCCAGGATGCCCTTGAGAAGAACCAAGTGTTTGTGAACTCTTTATTTGAGCTGATTAGTACAGTGTATGGAACACTGTATAGAAACATCATTCCGTGGGTATTTGGTGACATATAATTTATGAAGGTGTTAATTGCCTTTGGCAACTTCACATTACAATAAACAGCACTATGCATGCTAAAGACTCCAGAGATTGAAAATAATTTTACATATCACCAAAAAAAAACCAACCTACCCCAAGCTCCACATCAGCATAGCTGTGGCAAGAAGGGGGCTGAGTGAACAATGAATCTTGAGTAGGATGGCCTTATTCCAGAAGGAACAAGAAATGTTTCTGTTGCTTTGAATAGTCTGAAGAAGACAACAATTTTAAATAAGCAAGCTCAAGCAACCACCAGTTCACTTTGTGTCTTTATGTTACACTTGTGCATCACAATCACAAGTCTTCTCTGGATAGTTTTCCATGTCTATATGGTGCACTGAGTGGCATCTATTTGTAAAGTGAATCACTACCATCAGTACTCACAGTGACCAATTGGTAAAAAGAAGACAATGACATAGATGTAGAAACAAATACTTCCAGAAAAAATACCATGTCTTACCGTTTTGTGTTTATCTGATTGCATCTAATGGTCAAAGTGTCAGACTGGGATTGAAAAATCCAGGTTCAGATTGCCACTCTGCCATGGAAGCTTGTTGGGTGACCTTGATCCACTTACACACATTCTCAGCCTAATGCATCTTTTTTTTTTTTTTAGCCTCCTGAAGGGGATTTTTTAACTGCATTTTCTATAAACTACAGCAGAAAAATAGGGTAGGGAACTACAAATGATAGGAGAAAGAAAACCCACTAAAAACCCAAGAGATGGTGGTCATACATAATGCTTATAAAATCAGCTTTTAGCCCAAATTTACAAGTAAAGTTCATTGAAAATGTTCATCTACTAATCTATGTAAACTTGAACATCTACAAATTAAAGCCCCCCATATCTGCCTCCATAAAGAACCAAATAAGAAGAGATTATACACGTTAAAAACTTTAAGAAATTCCAGAGTGCAATAACTACTCCTCCCCCCCTTTCCTTTCTCAAATGATAGCTTAGTTTTGGGGCTGCTGCCCCCAAAGCTGAGTCTGAATTGTCATCAGAAGATGCCAAAGCTCCCACTTCCTCACTTCCTTTGGTGCTGTCCTCTTCCTCCTCTTCTTCTCCTTTTGCTGGACACCTATGAAGATGCAGAAACTCACATGCTTTTTCAACAGAGTTAATTTTTTGCAGCCAGTTTGGTATAGTGGTTAAGTGCGCAGACTTTAATCTGGGAGAACCAGGTTTGATTCCCACTCCTCCACTTGCACCTGCTGGATGACCTTGGGCAAGCTGTAGTCCTGATAAGAGCTGTTTTTGAAAAAGAGCAGTTTCTATAATTAAAAAAAAAGCAGTTTCTGTCAAGAGTTCTCTCAGCCCCACCTACCTCACAGGGTGCCTGTTGTGGGGAGGGGAAGGGAAGGGAGTTTGTAAGCCGCTCTGAGACACCTTTGGGTAGTGAAGGGTGGGGTATAAATCTAATCTCTTCTTCTTCTTTTTTGTCCATAAATTTGAAGATTATGTCCTTGGGTACAAACCATCTGTAGGCGACGTTATTTTCCCCTAAAAATAAAGCCTAGTCCCTATATTTCCTTATTTCAAACAGAATGTCCTTCAACACTTTTATTTCCTTGTCCTTGATTTTCAAGGTAGCTCCATTAGTTGCTTTGAGTATTTGATCCCTCATGTCTTCTGGAGAATCTCATCATCACTTCCCCGGGCAGATTATTTTTCCTTGTAAAGTCTGAATACGAGCTATAGATTGTATCAATTTCGCTTTGTAATAGCTCCGTTTTAACATCTGCAGTCGGGCCCAAAGCATCACACATAATCCATTTCAGATCTTCTCCCTTCTCTTCCGGAACACCTTGGAATCTTAGGACATAGCTTGCCCTATCCATTTGCAGCTGTAACAAATGGGACTCATTGGATTGTCTCTTTTTTTCCATTGTCTGCAGTTGTTTCTGAAATTTCTTGGAATTGGCATCCACCTCTTTAAGCTCTTTCTCCATTTTTACTGTTTTTTTAACTGCCTCGTTCAGTTGAGTCTGCTGTGCATCGAATTTCTGACGTAATGCCGTAACTTGTTCCAGCAGGGGTCGCAATGCTTCAGTCAGCATCCTTTGAAGCTCTGTTGTTGCGTCCTGTCTAGCAACAGAACTCACTGGACTGGCATTTCCTGCCAGCAACTTAGGTTTCGCTTTGTCTTTCTCTTCCCTCCGTGGAGGCACCATGTTGAGAGATTGTTTACTTTTTGTAAAAGTTAGCACAGTCTCTAGAACTCTTTGCAATGCCTAGTAAGTTCTTACAAGTTCTTTATTTTAGTCCATTTGCTTCTATAGCCAACCCCCCTTAAGTCCATAGCTGAAAAACGTTTGTTTTCTTCTTATCGGGGGAGAGTTCCCCCCCCCATGCTTTTTAAGGGAAGGTTTTCCAGCTAGATTAGGTGCTTCTCACTTTCAGTTAGACTTACATTTCAATGATGTAGCTGCTTTAAAAAGTTTGCATTGCTTGGCCACCCACCACTTGCTCCAGTGTGTGATTTTAGTTCCCATTCAGGACGCTCAGCGGGACCTTCGGGGCATGGAGTAACCCCCCTTCACTGACAGGTTCACCAGGGGAAGGGCTTTCTAGCACCCCATGGCTAGAAGCCCAACACAAGGGCTCCAGGGGTGGCATGGACGATCACACCCCCTCCCAACCATGGGCTCTGGCGCACATCTCCCAGAGCCTTGGGAGAACATGACCGCCATGGTGAATGCTGAAACTGGAAGTCCCTCAGCCTAATGCATCTTGAGGGAAACCTCCTGTTCCCACTTTATGATACTTTCCAGCTTGCTGAAGGCTAGAGGGAGGAAATTTGTTCTAAGTGGCTCCATGCCAGCAGCTCAACATCACTTTTGGCAAATGCCTGGAAGTGATATCACATCTCCAGCAAGACATAAAGGTTTTACCATAGAGTTTTGCCCAAATCCTAGAATGTAATCTAAATATTGTTGGCAGAGTTGTGGAAATAATCCAATCCACACCTTGGAGTCTGTTTTTAAAGAATTTACTGCAACAGGATTTTGATGACAGAAAATAACTTATTGCAAGCCATTAATGTAAGAGAGAGGCCTTCAGAGCACAAGCACTAACACACAGCAGAGAGCGAAAACAAGAGGTTGGTAGGCTGAACTACAAGAGAAAACATTAAATAAAGCCTAAACCTAGAGAATGATACACCTAGGGAATTATAAACCCTAGGGAACAAGTGGACTAAGCTGCTCTTTCAGCAATATTTACCATTGTAGACTCTTAGCAGTCTGTGGCTTCTCCAACAAATATCACACCAGTGATGTGACATCACTTCAGATATTTGTCAGAAGTGATGTCACACCACCACTGTGGCTCTATTTCTCCCATTCCCATGACCTCCAATCTTCTGCTGGTTTCCAACTATCAACTGTCAGCCCTGTTATCTCACAGGATTTTTGTGTGGAGGTGAGAATGATTGACTTACCATTAGGCAGAAAGGTTAGGTACAAAATAAATATATTTTTTTAAAGAAAAAAAACACTGACAGCTGATGATCTTTCCGCATGAACTGCAATTCACACATGTGGGTTCCCACATAGCCTTATTGGAGTCATAGTTTATTTCCTCAACATATGCTATTAAATGCTCAACATTTTTTTAAAAAATGTTGTTGTTCAGATAGCTTCCTTCTACAAAGGTTCATGATCCGGTCATGGCCAAAGGTGACAGATCTTGTGATAGATTCTACTAATTGTCACTGCAGCCTCCAAACAGTAAGCAGATTAAATGATACTTCTTACTGCAGGCAAAAAGAGGGAGGAAACTGAGTGATCTATGCACTATACAGACTTGACCTACCCATTACCCTGGATCAACTGATTTCTCCTACTGCACAGGTAAAAGAGCAGCTTCAACACATAAAGTAACAAAACCTATCAACCATGGCTACTGCACAGTTGCAAACCTACCCAGCTTCATACTTGAGCTATGTAAGGCATGTTTCTTTTTTGGCTTCTTTATCGTAGGCCTTTTCTTATGCCCATTTTGTTGCTGGTAATCCCAATTTATATGCTGTTCTGACACTGTAGTTTTATGCCATTGGTACATGATTAACATGGAAAAATATATACATTTAATGGCAGTAAATCAGTGCTAGTAAGAAAAGATGATGCAAAAATAAAGACTCATGGGTTTTATTCACACAAGGAAAATCAGAACTGGGATTTTCAAATCAAACCAGAAATAGTATTTTGGGGGTTTTTAATTCTGTTTAGAGATGGTATATGATTTCTCACCCCTGGTGAAAATCCCCATTTTGCCTTTGTTCTTTACATTTCAGTGGATTGGATCCAACTTCCTTTTCTACTGATAAAAAATGGATAAGAGAGTCCCCTTTGACCACTCAAAAGTCTATGCTGGGAAATCATTGTACTTGTATGAACAAAAACAGTACAGGGGCTATAGTATAGAGGAAAATAAGGCCCAAAGCTGCCTGGATCTAAATTATCTACTAGGTTTGCCAGGCCTGGAAACCAGTGGAAGACTGGGGGTAGGGACATGGGGGTGGATGGCTGTCAGTGACAATGCGGCATCACTTCTGAGAAAACCTGGAAGTGACATTGTGCCTCTCTAGGGATTACTGGAAACTCAGTGGGATAACAAATGTATTTTAAAAAATCCTTTCTCTCACCAGCCTCTGGATTGCCAGCAGGCAAGGCCCACTGAGCGTGGGAGATCTCCTGATTTAGCAGGCGTATGGCAATCCTATTACCTATGTAAGAACCCAAGAGGTGCCCTGCTGGATCATGGTCAGTGGATCAGATCACCACCCTGTTTTACACAGTGACCAACAAATTGCCGTGGAAAGTCAACGAACAGGGCAAAGAGACTGAGGTTGTTCCCGTTGCATTTTGAAATGGGCGATAACCATTTCTCTTCCCCCTTCTCCACACATGCAATCAAGACAGACCATTCTTTTAGAAGTACGGTCTCAACCACTTCATTTTAAAGTCTCTAGTCTTCTCTAAGTCCTTGTTGTTAAGTGCAAAAGTGAGGTGCTTACTTGAATCTGAGGTGTTCTTTTCCTAGCAGATTGTAGCTTGCCCCTCTTCACTGGATACAGCATCAGGATCTTTTCTTCTTGGGATTTGGGTGATCCTCTGTGAATTCATCCAGCACCTCTCTGTGTTTCCTTGTAGAGGATTAAAAGGAGCCTCACTGTCATCAATTGCCATAGGGTTGATCTGGCTGTCACTTGACAGTGGTGTTGCAAGGATCTCTGTATGGACTTTGTCCCTATAACAAGCTGTATTTATAATTTTGAGGTGTTCAGTGTCCCTCTTCACTCTCTTCACTCCTCTTTCTTTTCTCCCTCTCTTTCCCCTGCCACAATCAGACTGTTCAAATTTCCTTTATTATAAAGTTTCAGCTATTGTCGCACAAAGGGTATGATGTCAAAGACTGAAAAGTGATATATTTCCAATTTAATATAGGATGCTGGGTCACACTCATCTGCTAACATGCTTGCCACATTTTGTTCATTGTTTGGCTCATACAAATGTTTGGTCAACTGTTTATTATTTCCACTCATACTGAGGTGACCACTGAAAGATGTAGCATTTGCCACTTTCAGCAGGTCCTTTCCAGGTTCTTGTGGAACCAGTAACTGCTCATGTGGTTTAACTGCAATTTCCCCTCTTTTCTCCATAGACTCTTTACATAATTTGCTCTGTTCCTTTATCAACTTTACAGGGTATTCAGGTGTGAGGTCAGGAGGGTTTCTATTAGCCCCTCCTTTAAAGGACTGCAATTTGTCATTCTGTTGTCTTTCTGCTATACTTTCAGCTGATCCCTTTTCCATAGCTGGAATCACACTTATTCCCTCCAATGCATCCTGGGTTTTAAATCTATCCTCAGAGGTTTCATTACATTGCAATATTTCTTGGGTGCCCACCCCTTGTTCTGGGTTAGATGTGCTTTTCTGCAGTTCATTTCAATGGTCAGCCAATTCCAGGATCTGGGGCAACAGTCACTGGAGGTAATGCCAAAGGTGATTGACTGGAATTGCTCTGAGCTCCTCCCTTGCAAGGATCTTATTGGTTAGAATGATGTAATTACCCGTGCTGCTGCTAGTTCGGTAAGCATCCAAATTTGAAAACAACGTAGATTTTTTGGGGGGATGGTTGTTTTGTCTCACTAAGAATCATATATTACTAATATCATTCCAGGAAACAACCATAACAACCTGAAACAGTGATTTCCATGAACATTTTAAGCTTGGGAATTCCATTAAGCACTTTTCTAATTTCCAGTTACACAGCTGGAAGTAAAGTTGTGGTGTTGTCAGAAGCCATTTTTCTCCCTCCATTTTGGGGGTCACCACCCTACTGAGCAGCAGTGGGGGCCACAGGTGATTGGCAGGATGCTGCCCACCAAAGTAGGCAGCCTGGCCTATCTAGTATCTTTGCAATGTAATAATGCTTTAATACATTACTGAAAGAGCATCCCTTTGTTCCAAGGAGCCCATAGCAATCTTCATAGGTATTATCTCATTCTTGCTAAGAACAATCCTTCTGTGTTTGCCTTGCCCACAAAGAAAAGTGCTTGATATGTAAATATTATTTTATTCATTGTGCAAATGATCAATTTGTTTGAGGGTTTTTTTAATGTGTAAATGAAAATACACAGACGTTTCTGTTTTACATTATGCTTTGGAAAATGCAACAGCACCTTGATACATTCCATAGCATACACAGTTGAAAAAACGATGTGGGATGTTTCAATATAAGCTTTCTATTGGAAAACAAAGGTGGTACACACAGTTTCAGGCAGAAAAGCTGCTGTCAATTCTCATAATGACTTTCCTTATCTGAAATTGTACAGCAGACCAACACTGCAAAGAAAAATGAGCAACATGCTAAATTAGAAGAGGAAGTATAAATAGCTTATTAATGCTAATAACAAATGATTAACATGCATGGTTTTTCTAAACTGAATTCTTGTAGAACATATTGTGACACATTGAAGAGAGAGAAGCATGCAAACCATATACCTCATCTGCATTGTGACACCTGATGCAATGTCAGATCGTTGTTCCCCACACACTGAATGATTGTGGCAGGAAAATTTGCTTTTATTCCTTAGGTGTAATGAAGAATAGAACCTAGACTTTGGTAATGTGCAGCCTTGGTAGGGCCAGCCAAGGGGTTAGGGTGTGGATAGACTATTTAAGCAAGTCGTAAAGAGTAGATTGATAGCTGCTGTATGTATGGCCATGGTCTTGGCATTGTAGGACCTGACGTTTCACCAGTAGTTGTAACTGGCATCCTCAGAGGTATAACACAGAAAGATGGAGTACTCTCTGTGTCAAGGTGAATTGATATATTGATAGCTTTGAGGTGTTGCCAGATCATGGCTTATGGTAGGAGGCTCAAGCCCCCTCAGTGACACTGTGAGCCATTTCTTGGCATCATCTGATGTATCAACTATGGCTGTCCACCAAAAAGAATGATCTGGCCACTGGTGATCCATGCTGTCATCACATTCAAAGATTACTATAATGTGCTTTATATGTAGCTGTCTTTGAAACTTGTTCAGAAACTTCAGTTGGTCCAAAATGCAGGAGCCATGTTATTTTCAGCAACTGGATACAGGGATTGTATCATTCCAATGCTGAAAGATCCGCACAGGCTGCCCACCTGTTTCCAGGAACAATTCAAAGTGCTACTTCTTACCTTTCTTGATCTTGGCTTCTTGCTTTCTTTGGCTCAGGGACCTCACCTCCAGAGGTGAAGTGGTGACTAGAGAGGGCTTTTTCAGTTATTGCTGTTCACCTGAGAAATGTTCCTCCCCCTGGAGACTTACTGACACCTCTCTTAGTGTCCTTGAAGTGCCAAGCCAAAACATTTACTGTAACCCAGGTTCAGCCAATTTACCCATTTTTAGCTGCTTTATGGTCTATTCATAATATCATTTTAGGTTGCTGGATGTTTTTTGTATGCTGCTTTTTATTCCCTGGCTTGTTGCATAGTACTATATTGTTTTAGATATCCTTTGTGTGGGTCTCTGGAGACACAGAACATACATTTTCTAGATAAAACAGATAAAAAAGAAGACACAAGAATGAAGGGCTGGAAGAATGTCTGAGCCATAAAGAAGGTTCTTTGAAAAGCTGCACATTTGAATTAAAGGAAGCAACAGAACCATGTAAATGTCCAAAGGGAAAGAATTCCCAAGAAAAGAAATTCAAAGAGAAAAAAAGACCAAGACAGGAAATAGATGAAGAAATCTTAAATTTGAGAGATATCAGTGAACTAGCAGAATAAAGCAGATGGGAGGGAATGAACAAAGAGATAAAAGATAAACAGGAACAACAGAATGTAAACATTTGTAATTCAAAAGACAAAGCTTAATGCCAAAATAAAGGAAAGCCACAAGAGGAAGAGGGTGTGAAGAGGAGTGATGTGATCAAACAGCAAAGCAGAACAAGGCACAGAGCAATGGAATATAGGCTAGAAGAAAAAGTTTGTACATGTGAAACAGGAAGATCATAAAGAAGGGCAGACAATACCTAATCTTCAGCAATTTTGACACATTTTCTTCAGTAACATACCTGTTTGAATTTTCTAATATCATTATGTCCAAGTATTCAGAGTTGTCATGATCATGTGACATTTCCATTAGTTTCAAGGGGAAACAATTTTTCAATGATTAGTATGTCTAATTCTCAACATGGCCACATCTGTGGATACTTAAACCCAGAGACTGGAGCCATGAAGAAACAAGACTGCTCTACAGACCTGAAAAAGCCCCACCTTTAAATAAAAAACTGAAATATTACATAAATAAACACACACACACACTGAGAGTTAAACGCTACAAAATACAGAAGCAGCACCTATATCTTTAAGAAAAGAATACCCCCAGTGGCCATTGCTCAGCAACCACAACAATATTTCCAGCCTTCAATCCTTGGTTTCTGTCAGTAAAAGGTGGAGTGAGGGGACAGAACCTTTTATAAGGTTGTTTTGAATTTTAAGGGAGGATTCATTGAGGTCAAGTCTATCGGCAACTACTGGGCAATTTGATTTGAATGATTCTCTGAGGCCTGACTGCTTGGTACTGTTCAACAGCAGCCACCCAATGCAAACCAGTCTGGTGCAGTGATTAGCATTTCAGGATAGGATCTGAAAGCTGTTGGAAGTTCCAGATGTGATGTCCCCTCTCTCAGATGCCCAAACTGAGTGGCAGAAAAGGCTAGATAGCTAGATAGGCACACTGACTTTTGTTCCTGTCTTTATTCTTCTGCCACTGTCCCCCTTGAAATGCAGATTATGTTATCAAGAACTAATTTCACCTTCCTTCTGCTCTCTCACTCACTTGAAGACAAGCTCTCTCCCTGCACGCACCAAGAGAGAGACATGCGGTCCTCTCTTGGCACCATGAGGCAGATGGGCCTCTTACCATCTGCTTCCATTCTTTACCTAATAAGTTAGTACTCTACCATGTCTTTGCTGTTTCCTACCCGAAGTGTACTTCTCAAATAACGAGAGAAGTATTTCTCTTCTAAACTTGCAACGTGGCTCTGTATAGCTTTGTAAGCTGCATAACCTGGTTAAGTGATGCTCCTGCATTTGTAGCTGTATTGTAGCTCTCTGCTAACTAGTGGTGACTGGACTAACGACACAAACTCAATAAGACCATATTCAAATCCTCATTCTGCTGTGGAAACTCACTGGGTGACTTTGGGCCAGTCATACTCTCTCAGCCTAACTTACCTCACAGGGTAAGGTTGTGAGGATAGAATGGAAGTGAGGAGAATGATATAAGTTGCTCTTTGTCCCGTTTGTGGAGAAAGGCAAGGTATAAGTAAATAAATATCAATATGCTAAAGATGGGGGTGATACAAAAGGTTGGTTGGTGGATGGGTGGAAATAAGATAAAAAAGCAGAGAAAGGTGAGGATATGGTGGTTGCCAGGAGGAGGGAAAGAGGACATAGTGTAGTGAAGGGGATATAGCCCACTGCAAGTCTTTCAGTCCTGGAACATGCTAGGTTCAGGGCAGGTTAGCCAGGTTGGAGTGTGCACAAGATGAGTCATGGGCACAGCTAGCACAGTGTGGTCAGAATCCAGCTCCCAGGTTGAACACAGTGTAGGTACTTTGGAAGCAGCAACAGGTTTGTGGACAAATCCAGAAATCAGAGTCAAAACATGGTCCAAAGTTTCAGTCATGAGTCAGGGGCAGGGTCTGCAGAGACAAGGATGGGAATAAAGTGACACATTGCTTCCACAGCCAGTCTCTCCACCCTTTATAGCAGAGACATTCCTCTTGCAGCTGGATTGCATCATGCAGGTCTGTGTGCACCCCTCCTCACTGTCTGGATCCAGGTGTTTCTAGGTTGCTAATCATGCAGTCCACTGTCTTTCCAGCATCTCATGTCAAACCCTCCTTTGTCAATGTCCAATGGTTCTGGAGAAGGGGGGGTGACCAATGTTCCCTCTAAGCTGTGGAGTCTTGTGAGCAAAAATTCTACTTGGTGAGCTACTGGCATTAAAGTTCTGAGCGAGCAATTTGGCCACTGCATAAATTAGTTTGCTCTGGAGCCATCTTTCTGGAGTGAAGACAAAAATATGTGAGCTGGAGGCCAAAAAACTGTGAGCTAGCTCACACTAACTCAGCTTAAAGGGAACACTGGGGGTGACATGGATGGTGGGATGCTCCCTGATACTGAACCATGGGGCTATACAGCTGGGATGCTGTTATCAGGCTGCAAGTTATTGGTTGGCAGCATGGAAGTAGCTTCCTCTCACAGGCTATCCATAACTGGCTGCAAGCTAGGACCTTTTTCCCACGCCCATTCCTCTTCCAAAGAGTCCTCTGCCCTTTCAGGTTTAACTGTGACTGGCTAACCCACAATACTTTGTGGGTTCCCCACTGTTTCACCCTCAGTAGCCACCATATTGCAACTTGGCCATAGTTTTCCTAGGTAGAGGTTGCAAGGGGACAGAAGGGGGAAAGCTGAAGGGGGGAGGAAATAATGGTAGGTTGGCTGGTGGGTGTGGAGACAAGGAATCAGGAAAGGGAGATATGCTAGGAGGGTTAGGAGGAAGGAAAATAATGGGGAAGGGTTAAATGAGATACTCCCTGCAAGTCCTTGTCAGTGTCCCTCTTCTATCACACAGCTGAAATGAATTAGATTAAGATGAGGCAATAAAAAGCAGAACATGTATACAGATCTCCCCCTTCCAAATGATATTAAGTGAGGGGCCTCCACAAGGACTCACAGGGAAAAGGTATATTGCTCTTCCTCTCCTTGCCACTGGCTCTAGCTCCACACACTCCATCTTGACCTGAGGTCCTTCTCTCCCCACCTTGCTGCCTGTGGCTTGCTTCCCCAATTTTATGCTGGGCCCAGCTTTCCCAGTATCACCTGTTTAGATTTATCTATATCTGGACTGCTGATTCACTGGCTCACTTCCCTCCCCCTCCAATGTTAGTTATGTACATGCAAGCATGACTTTTCCATATTGGAATGGGAGTTACCCCAAGTTAAATTTTGGGTCAAAACACGGCTATTTCCTTCAAGCCTGTGGCTTTCTTCATGTATGCAGAATCCCAAATGTAGGCCTGAATGTCCCTGTTTTTAGCTACATGGAGGACAGTCCTTGTCCATTGTACATAAGGATTCTCAGGGATATTACAGTGCTGGCATACAGAAATGGTGATTAGTTTTTTCTCCAGTTGTTCCTAGTGCTCTTATTCTGATTGGGATGGGCAGGCTATTTTTAATCACAAATTAAGGATGCCTTCACTTGTGCAGCTTTGGATCATGTCCCTGTTGTCAGTTGCAATTATGCCACCAGTTTATCAATGACTGGAATGGCTGTTTGCCAACCCATTCATTGGAGTTTGCTGGATGGCCACACAACAGCACACAAATACACATGCATGTTGTCTTTTTATGGTCTGGCAGGGCTGCCACATAGGCATATTTCTTTCCTTTGCTTGCAACCAAATTGAGATCAATCACAAATGTCTTGGGAGATGAATTGGCCTCAAAGTAGATCCTATCTTTCATTGTTTCCATTAAGAGTTTCCAGTCATAGCCACTGAAATGTGTAGTTTGGCAGGTTTTTGCATGTGCACGGTTTTGCAAAGTTAGTCATTTTCATTTTTAAGTCCATGCCCCCCACCCCCCCATTACTCAGGACTGCCTCTGGTGTGGCCATGGCAATACTGGGTACCTTTAATAAAAGTAATAATAAAACTAATACCTTTGTGTTTGGTCACCGAAGATTCATTTACACATTCAGTCATTCAGCCATAGTAATGGGAGAACCATGTCTGACATCCCTTTTGGGTACACAGCCCAACCTTCCGCCAGTGCGGTAGTGGGGCTCGATGTTTTTTAGAATTATTCATTCTGGGTTTTTACACACATGTGCAGTGGCAGATTAACCATTAAGCAGACTAAGCATATGCTTAGGGCATCAGGGCCAAAGGGGGCACCACAAAGTTGGGGAAAGAGTGAAAAGAAAAACAAAACGAATGAAGATTTGTAAAAAATAAAATTGATAAAACTAGTGCAAATTGATCATGGTGCACCCTAGGGTTAACTTCTATTTTTTGTTGGCGAGGTGCAGTGTCATAGGCTATGTTTAAAAGTAAAATGCATGTGTTTAAAAGTAATTGTATATCTGGTCAGACAGGTCAACAACTAAAATGGACTGGGTCAGTGTGGAAAAGAGGGGGGCCCAAGATTGGTCAATGCTTAGGGCACCAGTGAGCCTTAACCTGCCCCTGCGCATGTGCCCTCCTTATGGCACCCCAGGGATGACAAAAACCACTGGAGAAATGCTGTGCAAGGAAAGAAGACCACCAGGTTGTGTCAGTTCTTTAGCCAAATGAAGTGGAAGAAAGGAACTATTAATGCCCAGATCACCAGGATATTGCAGTATAACAATCCCGTCAACATGGCCCTTTCAGTCATTCAACAAAGAAACACTGGGAAGCATTGGGACAAAAACAGCCTACCACTGCCTTGTCAGAACCTCTGGATGCAGTCCAAAATGGACACCCATGGCCTTGGGGGGGGAGGATCCTGGTTACTTTGCCATAAACAGTCTTGCTAGGATCTTCCTCAACCTTTGTGCCTGCATCTCAGTTGGCTGTGTAGCTCCTCTTGTGCTTCCCTCACACCTCTGTGGTCCAACTGTCCTGTCTCTGGATGGCCACTAAGGCCTTACTGGTGCTTTTCTCTGCCAGCTCCTGTGCCTGGGTTCTTGGGGAGCTGTCCTGAGCTGTGGCCATCTTTTTCCCTCCCTTCTCTTGCATACTGCAGTTCTGAAGGGGGAGAAATGCACCTATTTCTATCTCTGCTTCACATCTGAAACTTGCGTATAACTGGGTTCCCCCAGGAGTACATTTGGTGGTGAAGAAAGATCCTGTCACTTGGATTCTGTCTTCTATTTCCTGTGTATGTGCTTCTTTAAAAAGAATTTGAAAAGGTGGAAGTTTGAGCATTTATTTTGCAGAGCGGAGAAAAGAGCCCAAGTGGACTGACTTTTATCTTATATTGTTGTCCCTACAAGTGGCATAACAAGATTTCTATATTGCAAAATGTAAAGCAAAATATTTGCCTTCTCTAAAACCGAGTTAATATTTCAAAATCTAAATTCAAGTGAAAATAAGCAATATTAGAACTTTTTATCAAACAGGTTAATGAACTTTTGCTTAATGATTAAAGAACAAAAACTGAGGGACCCTGTATTCAGGATGAACAAGAGGAATTCTTCATTCAATGAGTAATTAACAATGCCATCCTAAACAGAGTTATGCATTTCTTTGTCAATTGAAGTCAATGGGCATACAACAATATAAAGCTGTTTCAGATGGCTCTGCAAATTGTGGAATTCCCTACCAGTGAGCCACTAGCATAGATTCTCTTTAAAGGGGATGGATTCATCAATGGATATTAACCATGACATCCAGGGGCAGGAAAGCTCTGAATGCCAGCGCTGGAAAGCAAGATGAAGGGGAGGCCTTCACCTCTATGGTTCCTGCATTAAGAAGGACATTGGACTAAGTAGACCACTGATCTCTTCCAGCAGACACCTCCTATGTTCTTAGAAGCAATTATGTAAAGGTATTTAAAATGTTGAAAGCTGAGAATAAACATAAAAAACAGAAAAAAATATGAATATAAGTAGGCTAGATTCAAGCAGTTCACCAAACAGATTGAAGAACAAAAAAGCAGTTTGAGTAGACTGAAAAAGCAAATTACCACAGAGGAAAGACACAGTGAAACAGCAATAGGCGTTACCAAGAATTTGGGAAGTTAGCACCACATCTGATCTGGAGGAAGGGGGGAAGAAGGGCCCACCACTGCAACGATACCAGCATTCTCACTTGGAACATCCAAGATGATGAGAAATAGAATGAAAGAATCCTCAGTTTGCATGCACTGGTTTTTCCCATACTATGAGTGGCCTAGTGAATCATTTTTTTTGGGGGGGGAAGCCCATCTACATATGTTCTTGACCTAATCTAAGATTGGCTGGACCTTGTGGTGGTGGTAAAGTCTTACTTGATAAACTGACTTGTTTTAATTATTTTGACTTTGGCCAACAGACCTTTATGCTGTTTTGTTACTGCTTATACATGAGATAAAATGATAGGCTGAGACTGGCAGTTTGCCCCGCTATAGCCATATTTCAGCCACATTTTACAAGCGGATTAAAGGGGGCATTCACACTGGCATATCTGCCTGGAAGTCCCCGCCTGTAGTCAACCCGTGCTGTTCCGCTTCGCTCCCGCATTTAAAAGATACCTGGTTAAAGCAGTAGCAAATCCCTGAGAGCCCATTTATCCTGCTTCATTCCGCTTCCGGGAAGTGTGAATACCATCCTTTAAAAGCTGGGAGCAACCCGCATTGCACATAAGGCAGCAGCGATATGATTGGCTGTGCTCTGCTCTACTGCCCAATGTAGTGCTGGTGCAAGGGGATCCTCCCCAAATTGCCCTGATGCACATGAGCGCATGTGTGCATATGTGCTCATGCACACACAGCCAAATTACCAGGAAAAAGCCATTTACAGTCACACCTCTGAGACAGCAGTCTGAACACTCCCACGCGCCTCCTCCTGGTATGCTCCCACATCAGTCGGTGCAGTGTGACCGTGAAAACCTGGAACAATTTGTTCCAGGGCTTTTTTGCCACGACTGGATCCCACTTCAAACTGCCAGTGTGAACTCAGCCATACGGTTGCTTTTTAATTATTGTGTTTGTTTTATGCCAGATACTCTGAGGCTCCACAGAATCTTGTTTAGTATGAGATATATAGTACAGTAAATCAATAAATGTGGATCTCTTATGTACATGACCTTCATTTACCTGGGATGCACTTATGGCTATAATCCAAAGTGAAAAGGAAAATATAGAAAAATATGCTAATAATTTTGTTTAGGCATCTAAAAGTCTGATTATAATTATCTGCATAATGCTAATTGTATGCAGACTATCATATGCAGAGCCGATTTTGTACTTGAAGCTTGATTTTCTTTGTGCAAGATTCTTTCATGAGTTGAAAACACAGACTTCTTTTCTAGTTTTTTGGCCAAATGACTCCCAAAGTGGTGAACCATGACACAATGTGAAATGTTGTCTAAAACAAAATAGATCAAAAGCAAAATTAACATCAGATAAAACCACAATCCCTACAATGACTTTTTAAAAGGTGGAATAAAGCAGTAGAAAACACCCAAATATTATCAGAGAAAAACCTGGACATCATGCTGTGAAACACCTGAAGAAAAAGGATACTTTTACTTCTAAAGGCCAGAACGTATGGAACTGAATGAGGCTAGGGTTTCCCCCCCTACCTAATGAATATCAAGATATTGTTAGCTACATTGCAAAAGTTGCCTTAATTTGAGAACATTTTTTCCTTTCTTTCATAAACTAATATGGAAATGTGAAAGTGTGCATACCAGACTGCACCAGCAATAATTTTAAATTTCTCAGTACTGCAATTTCAGCTTGAAAATACTTGTTTCACTTTTGCTTCTCCCATGTACAGATGAAATCCATATTTCTTTCTTTTCATACTGTTTGGTTTACTCACACTAAAATTTTCTTAACAAATGTATGCATTTTAACATGCTTTGTGCATTTATAAATTAGCATTATACATGAACTATATCTTATATGTATACATGACACGTACTGTGTGTCTCACTACCACATTATATGTATTGCATATAAAACCCCTAAAACATGCATGCACAATACTAATAGATCTGCAAAACCACAATGAAACCAGATAATTAAAACCATTGGCAACAATATCAATGAATGCACAAAGAGATGAAATAGGGAACTTTTGTTCATCCCTAGGTAGCAGCACCCTTCATGCAACCAGCAGGATGTTCATCCCAATATCTGTTATTCCAGAAGATGCTGCAGTCATTTTTTTACATACATTAAAATTCTATGGACACTTTGGTAGTGTCAGTTTCTGATTCCATAATCGTCATGATAATATGCTACCTAAATATAAAATTCCTAGATTGGTTTTCCTGATTAAAAGTGCTTCTAATAGAAAAGAGCATTGTGTTCAGTTGGTCGGTTGCAAACCATAATGTGAGTCTCTCTGAAGTGTTTATCAAGCAATGTGTCATAGCGTTTTAAACCAGTTCTTCATGCCTATGAAAATCTGCCTCATTTATAGACTTTGAAATGAGCCCATAGTAAATATTCTCATACATACCCTTATTACTGATTATGGTATCATCAGCAGGAGCAAAAAAGAAAAGAAAGCTCTATCACAAAGACAGCAATTAATGCAAAATGACAAAGCCCTTCACTTTTATGTCTGATGCAGAAAGAATCTCTGTAATAATAATAAAAAAAAAATGGAAAATGCAGCATCAAATGCACATTGTGAATATACATTCCCTGATGTTTTGTCAAACGCACACTGTTAAGAATTTTTTTTTCTTATTCTTATGCCCTATCCTATGTATATTAGTACAATTATCTTCCTCTTTTGACTCAAAATACTTTATTGAATCAACTAAAGCTAAAGGCTTATGGAGCTGCTGCTTATGTAAATAAAAACAATGTTTTGGAATATAACTGAGCATTGTTCAAAGCATCTTTTAGAATGCTCGATTAAAATACTATATTATTCAAGCAGCTGTTTCACACTATGTTTTCTCCCTTTGCTTTTAAACATTAGTCTGAACATTGCATTTTCAAAACAAACAAACAAACAAATGGTAAAACTGTTCCTGTAACAGACTTTTATCTATTATGGCATTTTACAACATAAGCAAATGACAGGAAAGGAATTTACAATGCAGTTCTAAGAGCCAGGAGTACAGCAGAGAGGGTATACCTGTTAGTCAAACAGCCATGAGAATTGGAAAACAGAAACCTTTTGCAGCATGATGCCACTGTAACTGGCTAGGAGCCTGGAAAGAAAGCAGTCAGACTGGATGTCTCTCCAAGGGGACCAAGGTGCCTGAGCATCCCTCTCCATATGCAGAGGAGAACCTTGATAGCCAGAATATCAAGCAGCATCAATCATCTGGCCTCACTTCACTGGCCCTTGGATAGCTGAGACTACTACCTCATGGTAATCTCTTTCATGGAAGTTTCAGGGTATACGTGGTGGGTGGTGCTTTTTTGTAAACAAACAAACAAACTGGTACCAGTACTCATATACAAGGCTGCACTAATTTCCATCAATTCTTCCCTTGGGGCTTTGGAGAACCCCCTGCCAAAAGGTGCTCAGTAATTGTGAGTACCACCACACACAAAAAACCCTAGTAGTGGACTATGTGGAAAGGAAATCTGTGGTTAGTCAGGTGGGTGTTTTGGAGCCTAGTTATGTAGTGTTCCCAGGCTGCCTTTGGATGGAGCTTTGAGTTGGGATTCAATGAGACTGTGGTGGTGCATTGTTTGGGAAGGTATGATGCTTGGAGGCATGTTGGTACTGAAAGATGAATCGGGAGATACAATGATACTCACCAATTTTACAATCTCTTTCCTATCCTGAGAATGTATTTATTTTGTCTGCCTTTCACTTGATTTCAACCTTAATATGCAATACTCAGTCAGAGAAAGAAGAGGATGATATGGTGTGCTAGACTAAAATTTGGTATCATTGACAGGTTTTACAGCCCTTTATCATCCCTTTACTGGGAAAGGAGGGGTTAGCTGTGATTATCCATGAGTTTGTCCTTTTGCAAATTCACAACAGTTGCCAACCTTGATTGTGTGTACCTCTTCTTGGGTACCACAGACAGCCTGGAGCTCCTGTAAGTGTTCTGTCTACCCAGATCACCTGTGGGCAACCTGGCTATGCTTGCAGAGGTGGTCTTGGGTTAGATTATTGAAATTGCTCTAGGTTGTCTTCTCAGACACTTCAATATTCAGTTCAGTGCTGCTTTGTTGGGCTAGATTCAGAACATCATGGTTGTGCAGGTTGTTATAGGTCTAACTCATAAAAAGGGAATCTGCTGGATTTACTTAATTCTTCTAAGTCTAGATACCAGTCTGGGTGATTGAAACACCATTACATTGATACATATGAATTTATTTTTCTGGTTGATCTTGGAAGTTGTGTGACCAAGAAGTTAGATTCTTGCCCCCCTTAATTAGTGGGAAAATACTTTTAAGGCATACCTTTCCCGCTTCTGTGAAGTTGGTGGTAACACCACCTTTGTTGAAAGAGTCCTCTTTTGACTAAGAAATTGTGGCCAATTATAGACCTGTATGTAATTTACCCAGTTTGTGTAAAACAGTGATAATGGAACAACATTGGTGATGGTGGAAAGTGCTGTCAAGTCACAGCTGACCTATGGCAACCCTGTAGGGTTTCCAAGGTAAGAGATGTTCAGAGATGGTTTGTCATTGCTTGCCTCTGTGTCATGACCCTGGTATTCCATAGAGATCTCCTATCCACATACTAGCCAGGGCCCACCTTGCTTAGCTTCCAAGATCTGATGAGATTGGGCTAACCTGGCCTGAATGATCCTTTGTCATTTGTCCTTTCTATTTTGCTTCAGACCTGACTTTGGGCCAGAGGATGATCTCCATTTGCAGATATCTATATTTTGAGACATCCTGACATCAGAGTAGATTTAAAAACTACTGGCTGGGTGTGGCCCTTCATCTGTTTCTTTCTTTCTTTTTTTTTTTTTTGTAAAACTCTCTTAAAAAAGAGAGAATTTTATTCTTTTTATAAGAAACGGGAAGGGTAGACAGATGGAGAAAGAGAAAGATGGAGTGAAATTTTTTTCTGTTAGTGAGGGTTAGTTTAGGTTAATAACCAATACCAATTTTGGCATCTATCATGATTAGAAGATCTTCTTTTTAACTATTGCAAAGTCCAAAGTCACTCTGTTAATGCAGTTAGTAAAGTCCATTGGGGTTAGTAATTAAACAGCTCCTTCCAGATGTTACACGAACAGTCCTCAAAGTATCTTCTTTTTAAATCTCTTCCAGTTATGGATTGAGTCCATTTTAGCTTTGAAGTTTTCCGTTCCATCACCACTTTCCCCTGGGCTGCTGTCTTCTTCACTTGTCCCAGTTTTGAATGCTGCATCTTCCTCCCTGCTGGCGTGTCTCTTCAGAAGTTTCTGTATTTTGAAGATGAAATCCGTCTTCTTTCTTTTCTCTTTTTCCTTAAACTTCTGGCCTTCAAGCTTCCAGGGCTCCATAAACTCTTCAGATGAAATTAGATCTCCAGTTTGTCGCCTGCTATGCTCAACATCCCCTTCTACTGGCAGAATATTTTCTTTTATAAAAGCGGAATAGGCTTTGGGAGCCTTATCCACCTCTTCTTTTAACTTTATCGCTTCACTGCCAGTTAGGGGTGCCAAGACATTTGTCAAGGTAAATCCGAGATCTTCTTTCTCTTCTTCTTTAACGCCCTGGAAACCTAGAATCAGATTCGATTTCTGTTCGATCTCCATCATCTTTCTAGTTGTTTCCGATATCTGTTTCTGTCGACTGATGAGAACACTTTCCATTTTAAACAGAGTTTCGTTGATTTTCTGCAATTGTTCCAGCAGGGGGCACAGCATCTCCTTTTCCTGTTGATTGACAGCAAACTCTTGGGGGGGCTGTCTGGACCGGAAGTCCCTCCTCTCTTCTCTTCCGGTGTCTGCAGGACTTTTTCCATTATCGACATTTTGTTTTTTTGTTTACTTTTAAAAAGTTCGTGCCGCATCCCCCAGGAAGCTAAGATGATCGTAGTCTTCCATGCAACCCCAACGGTACTTTCACCAACACTTTTTTTTCTCTCAGCCCCCTTCGTGCTCCCTTTGTAGATCTTGCTTCTCAAAGGGGGTGGGAACTCCTCCCTCCTCCCAACGCTTATACGCATACAGGGGGCTCCGATTTACGCTTCAAAATAGATCTTCAACTCACGATTCGATGCTACTTCTTTTTATGTTAAACCATGGCGCTGTCTTCACTCCTGGAAATCGGTGGCGCCGCTAAGTCCCATTACGGGCACGCCGCAGCGGGGCCGATTGGGGCGGGGAGAAAGCCTCAATTTCCCGGCTGTCTGCCGGCAAAGAGGCTACTCCCCAAGCGCCCCCGGTTTGGAGCCTTTGCCTAAGGCTCACTAGGGTCTTTCGCACATGCGAAGACCCCCCCTAACTGCGCGTGGGCTAACCGCCTCCGGGAGCGTCCCGAGAAGCGGCCGCCATTCGCGACGCTGAAACCGAAACCGCCCTTCATCTGTTTCAACCCCAGAGGCAGTCCTGAACCCACCTCACTAACCTGGTCCAATGGGGGAAAGCCTTTGCAGTGGGAGCTGCAAACAGAGGAGCATCAAGGCTCCACCTCACTGCCGGGTCCCATGCTGAGCATGAAGCCCAGGATCCTGGCCCTCACAACAGCCAGCTCCTGCAATAACAGCTAATTGCTTGCCAATAATATTACTGTGACAACAGAGAGTCAGTAGCCTTCTCGTGCCACAACAAGGAAAATCTGGCCAATGGCCAGAGCTCCTGGGGAGAAGAAGAAAAGAGATTGAATTTATACCCTGCCCTTCACTACCCAAAGGAGTCTCAGAGCGGCTTACAATTGCCTTCCCCTCCCCACAACAGACACACTGTGAGGTAGGTGGGGCTGAGAGACCTCTGACAGGAACTGCTCTTTTTTGAGACCCATTTACCAGTATCCTAGAAAATCCTGGATACCATCAAGAGACCTGAATATATCTGGAAAATACTGATAAGGTATTTTTTTGATATATATTGAGCTCAGTTGCATCCAAATGCACATCTCTAGAACATGAAGCTGCTGCAGTCATATTGAAAAGGAAGAGAGGGCGAGAGCAAGGAATGTTGCTTATGAGCATTGAAACACTATTGCTGACTTGATAATATGGTTATATAAATTGGCCTTAATTTGCCTTAAATTCTAGTATCTCAGTTTAAGCAGGCTGTTTCTTCAGCCATTTTTTGCTGTTCCTAGAAGTTCATAAAAGAACAAAGGAATGTGATTGTTGTTTAAAGGGCATGCTTGTAATTGATTTGCTTTCAGTGTCATTTGATCTTATTGGTTTTATAATATGAGCCACTTACCGGCTTGGTTAGGTAAATATCTATTTTTATTATTATCCTTTTATAATGAGACATTCCATTTAAATCAAGGAAAAGTTCTTTTAGACTGCTCCATTTAAAATAAGTAATGTCACTGCTAAGAATGTCAAGAAATGAATATTTACGACATCAGTTTAATAACTTTGAGGTGGTTCTCTGGGATCTGATGAATTAGGTTTATGACTTTCAGGCTTATGTCTAAACATGTGGAAGTAGCAACTAATTGAGATGAGTCAAATTTTAATATGAATTTTCACCACCTGGTTATATGCAGCATGCACAAACAAGATATATGCAAATTTTTCATGGAGAAAAATAAGTATTTCTGATAAAAGCTGAGGTATCTGTTGACAAGCTATTAAAAACTGTCTAGGGTTGTTGTGTGTGTTTTTGGGCAAACATGTATTTTCCAGGGCTTCTATTGTATTTATTTTTAACCTTTCTCTTCTTTATGTCATTGAATCTCAAAGTTACATTCTTTATAAAATCCAATCAGCAGAAAGACCAATGGAAGACAAGTCATCATATTGAATTGACTCTGGATCAGTCCCCAAGGGACAGAATAATTTACACCCATAGTATATTAGATTTTTTTAGCTTGATGCATGTCCAATGTCTAGAAAATTTTACATTAGTGTCTCTGTCACATGTACTCAGTAACTTGTAAAATCTATTGCATAGCAACTTATGTGTCTTTAATTTGTCTCCTGCTGCAAAAGTCATTATGAAGCCAATTACAGACCACTCACTTATAGTGGACATTTCACTGCATAACTTGTAGGAATGCATGGATGATTAAGTCACAGGACTGTTATCTATTTTCTGTGATTTTCAGAATTCATGTAGTGGAAGCAATGGTCCATAGCTCTTAGTATCTTGATAGGTATATTTCTTGGGGAGACACCACCAACCCTGTAAACATTCTAGAATATGTAGTGTCACACCAGTGGTTGGATCCAGCAATGTATTTATGCAAGGATTGTAGATCTTCCCTGCTTTCCACTTCCCCCAGCAATCCCTTCCAACCCTGAGAAAGTTGGTTCACATGACTCTGGGACCAGCATGGAATAATAGCCATGAAGGTGAATGGACTGCATTGAGGATATGGAAAGGGCTGAATTTGTTCAGTCCTCCTTACTCTGTTAGCAGCTCTTTGTTGATAAAGAGGCAGCAAAAATTATCTTGCCTCCATCCCCTTCCTCACAGCAGCCCATTTTTTACTTGTAGGCTGTGAACATTGTGATGGAAGACCAAAATAAGTAATTAATCAAACAGCCAATTCAAGCACTTCACAGATCTCATTCAAAACAAAAGAAACATGAAGAACATGGTTGCCCAAGAGTAAATCAAAGCTAACACAAGACCTCCCCAGTTCCTTTACAGAACAACCAGCCAGAACTCAGTGTGCTTCACCAGGTGGGTGGATTGTGGTACCTTCATGGCTTGATTTGGTGACAATTTTGGGGTCAACTGTCAGGGTGGTAACATATGCTGTCCCTGTCTGTAGATCCTGGCCATGAGACCCTGTGCCGAATCTCAGGATTTGCAACTCTTTATAGGCCACAGTCTTACTATGTGAGTTAAACCCAAGTTGCCTCTGCTTAATTCCCCAGCAATCTCTCCACTCCTAAGGCTCATCAATGAGGAAATGGAAGATGGCCTGTGTTTCATCACCCATGAGGTGCATTTACCCTAATCATCAGCAGGCGTCTCATTTTTTCTTTGAACCTTTGAATTTCCTTGGCAGTGGCATTATTCGAAGCAGTGAATGCTGCCAGACTGGGGAAGGTGGTTCCTGACTAGCACAAATCTTGCCCAACCTGGAGAGGGTGGCTCCCAGCCAGTGGAAGCCAGACACAGGGCCTGGCATAGCTCCAAGTATGGCTGGCTCCTTCTCCTTCCCTCTCTGCTTTGTGGGTGCTGGGCCCTTTTCAAGGGCTGTTCTTTTTTCCCTCCCTGTTTTTAGCTCTGCAAGTAGGATGACTGGGGGCACCTTGTTCAGGGATTTGTAAAATTAGAACACTTGTCCAAATCACTTGGAAATTGTGGGGGCAGGGATCTTTGGTGGACAGGCATCACTTCCTTCCCTGCAATTTTGGTGTCATTTGGTTGAAAAACAGCCATTCCAGTGCCCCCCATCCCCCATGGGGAATAATAGAGCCCAAATAATTCTGGAATCCTGCGGGGGGGCGGGGGAGACACTGAATCCCAAAACAGTATTGTGGGGACGCAAATACCAGTATTTATGCCCTGCCCAAAATCTGAATCCCCAAGATCCTTTTTTTAGGTTTACATCCTAGTAATTTCCACAAATAAAGTAATTTCCAGATGAACAATATTTTATCTTATAGTAGACATATTTTCATGGTTTAATTCATTTAACTGTCTACATTTCCCCCTTTTAACATAGATCTTCATAAAATACGTTTTATTGATATATTCAGGTGAATACATTTTGTTTCTTACACCTTCGTCTTTTTCTATATGTTTGTTAGCATGTGGATGTGCTACAGGTGATTGAATCCTTGTGATGCAAGGAATGTAAAGAGCCAAAGAAGGCTGCTTCTCAGTTCTTCTCTGGTTGTTTCACATTTACACACTTATGAGCAAGAGCAGAGCAAGGAACATGCTTTTAATATTGAAAATCAATCCGCTCTAATCCCAGTTATTATTCTTCTATCTCCAGGATGCTATGGTACAGCCAACAGTTTCTACTGATGCCTCACATCTGATCCTATGGATTAAGCTTAAGCTGCAGCAATGTGAGTAAGGATTTACACCACTGCAGCTGAAATACAAGCCACAGTTTGGAAGCAAAATTGTTGGGTACCACTTACCTAGTAAAGGCAATTCCTATAAATTCACTGATTATGAATTACGGCTTGCACAACTGTGTAACATTCTCTTTGACACCTAAGGGAAAACTTGCTTGACACAGAAGTTACAGCTCTTGACTAGGACCAAGAATATCCGGGTTCAAAATCCCAATATGTCACAAAGCTCACTGTGTGCCTTTGGGTCAGTAATTTAGGGCACTGAGGATATGCTATGAGGATAAAATGGAGAATCATGTACACCATGCTGATCTTCTTGAAAGAAAGGCAGGATAAAAATGAGATAAAGAGCAGAAGACCTATAGGACGGGAAACACCAAATCAGCAGCTGTGACATCCCCACAGTTGACTTCTTTCCTGGTATCAGTGCTAGAACTTTTTTTTTTTTTTTGGGGGGGGGGGTTCTACATTTTTTTTGTTTTGCTTGTGTATTCAGCTGTGTGTGTGTGTGTGTGTGTAAAGTGCCATCAAGTCGCAATCAACTTGTGTGACCCCAGCAAGGGTGTTCTGCCATTGTCTTCCTCTGCAGAGTCTTCCTTGGTGGCCTCCCTTCCAAGTACTGACCCTACTTAGCTTTTCTGAGATCTGATGAGATATATCATGCTGCCTTCCCGCCTTTCAGATATGCATATTCAAACATTAACATACACAAACCAAGTGTGAAAGACACACATATGTAGATTTTGGCCCATGGGTCCTTACAAAGACTGAGAAACAAAAACTGCCAAGGGATTTGGCTGCCACTTCTAAGACTTCTAAAGAACCAGATACTTAATTTGACATATACGTGCCATTCATACTTAATAAGGCTCATATGCATTTTGTAATCAATTATAGTACATATCCCTAACCAGAAAAAGTAAAAATTGTCCCTTTTCTGTTATGTAGTAGCTGCTTATCTTAAATGTCAGTGGTTCCTGTGTTTATTTTAGATTTCTCTTTGCAAAAGACAAAGGTCAGCAGTGAATAATACATAATACTAACACTAAATGAGGAGACTGTGCAATAATGTCTGTGCAATAATGCAGCCCCCCTGTTTTCTAGTCGTTTGAATTCCCCCAACTGTGATATCTTCATCGGTGAAGCATTAGTATTTGCATTTCTAAGATAGCTTAATAAGCATTCTGCATTTTAAAAGGCATGGGCTTGTGGGTGAGTAGTGGCAGGAACATTCCTGAAGCAATCATAAATATTTAGATCACTATGTTGATTTTAATCAGTTAAAAATGTAAATTATGTGCTTCTTTGTCATGTAGGAGAGAGATACCAGCGTCATAGTACTTTTATTAAAATTTCATAGAAATGGCTCTCCTTCAGTGCTGTCAATCTTCTCATGCATTTTGTTTTTAATTATTAAAATTGATTCTCATTAGCATAAAGTATGGTACTAGTGGCATTTGTAACATAAACTATTTCAATAAACAGACTGAATAAGTTGGACAAATTATACTCAATGTCTTCGGGGGGGGGGCAACGCTAGAATACAAACCACAAACATTTAATTCCTGTGATGTTCTGAGAAGATTTTTCCTTAGCTTTAAATTGATCTTCTTTTAAGTATGTTAAACTTGTTAGTTGCTCAGTAAACACCTAGACTCATCCAGCATTTGATGTGTGATATGTGTGTTAGTGTGCTCTGCTAGAGACACAGTCAACAGAAAGATGGTCTTAGCAAGCTTTCCTTTGTGGGTGAGGATCAGGTCCTTCCACTGAAATGAACAAGGCAGTTCTTTTGCAACTTCTTCTGTTAATATGAAACTTCTGTATGTGACCACTAGTTTTATGTTATGAGACATATTTATGTTATGAGACATATGTATGAGGCATAGTTTAATATGTTTAAAGGTATACTCGCACATAAGCCTACTGGAAGCACAACAAAGTAGATGGAATTGTTGCTGGGTTTGGGGAAAAATTGACTTATCCTGTTAGACTTATCGCCCCCCCAGAATACATATGGATTTAGAAAAAGTAAGAGAATTCTAATACATATAACCATAAATATATTTATTTATTTATTTTGTTCAATTTCTATCCCGCCCTTCCTACAAGCAGGCTCAGGGCAGGTAACATCAGTAGAAAATATCCAGACAGTTTAAAATAATTGTATAAACAATAATAATTAAAACAGTAAGCCATATTTGTTACAGTGGGAAGGTATTATGACATATCATAACAAGCTCCAGAGTCTAGTGCCAGAAAATGGGGGTGGAGACCTGGGAAGCTTTAAGGCACTGAAAATATCCCAGGCTTCTAGAGTGGGTTTAGTTGAAACAGTGGACAAACAGTGGCTTGTGTTTTAGTTTGTACCAGCAAGTGAATTTTTCCGTTTGTGAGAAGTGGAATTCCTGGCATTAAAGCCAGGGATCAGTTTGCCTCAGCACAGTAGCTTCAAATGGAGCACAAAGCTCATTGGGTTGCTCTCTGTGGATTCAGCCAATAGGGAGGCACAGCTCATAAGCAGATATTCTGGCCGCACCTCTTCTAGCCAGGCTTTTGCTGCCAGGTGCCACACCCTCTTGAGCTTCATGGGATTAACTGGTTGCCAATGGAACCGAGCAGGAATTTGGGGTGCTTCACTAGATTTGCCATAAGGGGAACCCCTTTCATCTGCTTTGTGATGTGTTGGGAGGGGTTTAGGCTAAATAGACCGGGTTTTAACTGTTTAAGTCATAATTAGTTTGGTGGGGTTATGGCTCATTGCTCAGAATAGGGAGGGATGATTGACAAGCATCAAGAATGATGGAGGGTGTGTTCAGAACAGCATGTCACTGGCTGTGTGTCAGGGTATGGCTGGGAAGGAGTGCCTTTGTTGCTGAGCTGTTTCTGAACCTGGTGGTGGCCATGCAGCACATCAAGAGAAGAGGCTGGGTGCTTCTCAGCACATTATATGCTGGCAATGATAAACAAGGTCAGCAGAAAATGCTTGCTGAGTTTGGAGTCAGGGTAGGTCTGCCCAACAAAGGCAGCCATGGTCAGGCTGCCCAGTGCAGCCTGCCTATTTAAATATGTTGGCATACTTAATGATATGATGCAGATCAACTTGATTAAATAAATGAGTTAAACCCAAACTGGTGTCTCATATCTTTGTGTGGGTGGGGAGTGCCTGGCGCAAACCTTCATCACTTTCCCATGCTATTATATACTGATGCTACTAAAGTTTGTAAGTACCTGTTGTGTTAAAAGGTTCTCCTAAATCAAAGAGATTTTTGAAGACCAACAGCAGACTGTCTGAAGAAGGGGAGCTTGTTTCTTCTACAAGGTTTTTCCATTGGATCCAACATAGAGATAAGTTTAACGTACTTACTGAATCGGCTGGTATCCTTCCACTCTGGTCAGCAAAGTCCGAAGCTTTTGTCCAGCCTAAGGTACATTCTTACAATTCAAGTGGCTCTTCCACTGGAGATCATTGTATTCTAACAACAACCCAGTGATACAGGTCAGGCTAGTCACTGAGTTCCAGGACTGAGTAGGGATTTGAATGTGGGCTTTTGCTATCCCAGCTAAACACTTCTACCACTCACTTTACGCAGCTGCTGCATACTACCAGTACTAAGGAGTTAAAAATGAACCTGTAGCTTTAATAGTGACCCTGCCTATAGCCAAAACACTGACTAAAGAATTTGTCTAGATGTCTGATCAAACTCAAAGTTTCTCTGCAATACCAAGGCACCTTCCTTGCAAAACATATTATGTTCCTACTTCTAATTAAGCCAATAAAGTGAGTTATGGCTTTGGCAGTATTTCTTATGGTTGCTTTTTTATCTTTAATTAATGTTTCATTTTTCATCTCTGCCTACATAATTGCTTGTAGTTTCTCTATAGCTTAATGCTGATTATCTTGAACAAATGCCTTCAGTAGGAAGTAATGAGGAACAAGGACTTACCTAGTTTATGTATAACAGCCCTACTTGTTTCTTATTCCCTATTCTTTTAAAGATTAACTATGCTGGCTTTATGAGGTATAGTTTCAAAGAATAAAACACTGGGCCAGAATAGATAGTTAATTGGTTATGTTATCATTTACCTCTCTGTTATTGCAAACATGTCAATAGCATGTGTAGGTTGAATGTAAATGCAATTCTAGGGTCTCTCCTATAGATCCCTGAGTGCTATGGTGCATAGCAGAAAACTATGTCTGTCATTTTGAATAGTAAGCAAAGGGATGAGGAGTTCTTAGTGAAATCCTTGGAAATAAGAATGCATTTCAGCTGCAACAATGCAAATCATTATGTATGTTGCTGCAGCTAAAACGAATCCATAAGAATGAGATAACAAACCATCACCCCTGGGAGTCAATCAATGTATGATTACAGAACAGGGCAGTAGTCAAGCATCTCGTGGCAAGCCACAATAACTGGATAGGGTTTTTGTGTGTATTCATGTTGGTAGGGTCATATTGCATTATGGACTGACATTGTCTCAAATGCCACGCACTCCTTTTAGTTCTTAAATTGGATGCTTTGAGACCTATGCAGGCTGTTGAGAATCATTGTAACCTGCACAGTTGATCTGGAATTATGATGGGTCAGTCAGGAGAGATGGACTTCTCGGGAGAAGAAGAGTCCTGTGTAGCCAGCTCTGAAGCAGCAGAAGCTGGCAAGCAAGAAGATGAACTGCAGTCTTGTCAGAGTTCACAGCTGACAGCTGATGCAGAGCCACCAGCACTTTCCAGCCCTGTTTCAACAGATGAAACCCAGCTGGTTGTTACCAGCCCTCCAGTTTCACCCACACCCTTCGAGCGCTGGAAATTAAAGCTTAGAATGGAGCTCCAGGAGAGAAGACAAAGCTCATGTCTCCTGACCTGACACCAGCTGCTTGCTGATGAGTAGCTGCAGGGTTACTCCAAAGCAGTTGGATGCAACTTCCAGCAGATGCCTATAAAAGCCAGTCAAGGGAGACTGCTTGATGTGGAAGCAAGTAGTCACCACTTGGTGAACTCTGTGACCACAGTTCCTGACTCTGCTTTACCCCAGTGACCTTTGGATTAGTTTTGGACCTCAGATCTGCTTGCTCTTGTGTATGACTTTGGAGTGAACAACTTTGTTTTGCCTATCTTCTGGAATCCTGACTTTGGACCAACACTGATGCTGACTCTGCACTCTGAATGTGACTGCATCTAGCCCAACAGGTATTAACTTTAATCCTCATAATGCTCTTCCCAGGGGCAATATTAGTCATGGGATAACTGGGGCAGCTGGCCTGGGCCCTGCCTTGGGGTAGAATCCCTGTGCTAGGAAGCCTTCGCAATCAAGCCCCCACTCAGACCCATAGCTATTATGGGGCTTTGGGGGGATCTGCCCCTTTCTTAAAGGTACAGCCCCACAATAATTTCTCCTGTAAATGCTTTTGTCAATCATTTTAGAACATTTTTTAAAAAAAGGTGTGTGCTCCTTTAAGCAGAGTGGGGTGCTATATTTGACTAATTCCTGCACTGAGCAAGGGGGCTGGAATAGATAACCTCTAGGATCTCTTCTAACTCTATGGTAAGAAACTGCTCTCCTTTAAGAGAGTTTTTCTGCCTAAGTGTTAGCTTTATTTAACATATAAGTCATCACCCCCACCTGCTGGCTTATCAGAATTGTTGCTTAGGCTGGCATATGGATTTAACTTGCAGCAGCTGAGAACTGTTATCTAAAGTGGTTGACAGCTTGCAATTTAGAGATCTATCCGGGCAATAGCTTTCTATTGGCTAAATGACTTTTCTCTCTGTACTGAAAACTTCAGCCTCACCCTCTCCCCCCAAAAAATTGCCCCACAAGCCATAAAATCCTGGCTATGGGCCTGCCTTCATTGTCAAGCTGCCCTGCAAGCTGCTACGGTCAGGGATTTCACTGCTGGAAGTGAAGGATTGGAATGCTGTCCCATGCCTCAGTCTTCAGACTATGTGGCTGCATAGTTAGACAACTAGAGAGGGCAAACCCTAAGCTTTCTTCCTGTGTTTAGTCTTCTGCTACATTCCCTTTGATATGTAGATCATGTTCTCAGAGAAAACTTCCTTCCTTCCATTCATCCTCTCACACAACTCTCTTCTCCCCGCAAGCACCAAGAAGGAGGACATGCTGTCTTCCTCTTGGCACCACGAGACAGATGGCTTCTCACCATCTGTGTCCATCCTTAGTAACTTAGACTAGAATGTGATCCTGTCTCTAAGCTTTTCTATCTGAATTGTAGTTCTAGAATAAAATGACTAGTATTAGACTTAAACTAGAAAAGTGGCTCTGGGTAACTTTATAAACTGGGTGACCTGGTATAAAGATGCTCCTGCATGTGTAGCTTTATTTAAAACACTCTGGTAACTAGTAGGTACTGGACTAACTATACCAATTAACCCAACATTCAATTGGACAACTACTGGCTGACAGATCATCTGTAGGGCAGTCTAAGCACCGGCCCCAATTTCATTTTACAGCTGCTGCATAAATCTCAAACAGCTATTGATGTAGTTGTAGATTTTCTGGGCCGTATGGCTGTGGTCTTGGCATTGTAATATCTGACTTTTCGCCAGCAGCTGTGACTGGCATCCTCAGACTGACACAGAGATTACTCCATCTTTCTATGTTATACCTCTGAGGATGCTAGTCACAGCTACTGGCGAAACCTCAGGTACTACAATGCCAAGACCGCAGCCATACAGCCTGGAAAATATACAACTAATGAACTCTGGCTGTGACAGCCTTCGACAAGCTATTGATGTGTTTGTAGCAGCTGGCAATGGAAGAGAAGATTGGCTATTTCCCCAGCCCCCTTAGCACTCTCTATTGTGTGCTAGCTCAACTTGCTCCAGACAATCCGTGGTGTATATATATATATATTGGGGGGGGTCTCTTTCAGAACAGGGCTGTTATTTTGCAAAAGTTGAATGTTCTTCCTGCCTTTTCCTATTTTCCACAGCACTCAGGGCCTCTCTTTCTTCCTCTTCCACCAGGGTTTTGCAGCCTGTGCATCCTTCCCTGTAATGGTAGAGCAGTTTTAGAACAAACCTAGGTATATCTACACAGAAGCAAGTCCCATTGTACTGAATGAGGCGTATGCTCATTTATGCATGCAAAATGTGTCTCAAAATTGATTGACTCTCCCAGGCCCCAAAGACGTCAGGCTGGCAACAACTAGGGCTAGGGCCTTCACAGTGGTGGCTCCGCACTGGTGGAATGAACTCCTAGCAGAGATCAGGGCCCTGTGGGACCTTTTACAGTTCTGCAGGGCCTGCAAGATGGAGCTCTTCTATTGGGCCTTTGGTTAAGGAGCCACCACCATTAACACCATCAGCAACAACATTGCCACTAAAGATCATTAACAATACTTGAGAACGATAGAGACTGTGCCCTGATTCTATCATTACAGCCTGTGCCTGCTGCATATATAGGATAAAGAACGAGAAACTGATGAGCAAGGCAGACCAGAGATTATATTAACATAATTGTTGCCATCATCTCTAAGTATTAATTACAACTAGCTAGCACTTTATGATATCAGATTGTTTATGTGGTTTTATATGGTTTTACCTATGTTATAATTGTTTTTATGTTTTATCCTTTAAGAACATAAGAACATAAGAGAAGCCAATGTTGAATCAGGCCAAATGGTCCATCCAGTCCAACACTCTGTCACACAGCGGCCAAAATATACCAGGTGCCATCAGGAGGTCCAGCAGTGGGGCCAGGGCACCAGAAGCCCTCCCACTGCTGCCCCCTCCAGCACCAAGAACAGAGTGCATCACCTGCCCCAGACGGAGAGTTCCCATCTATACCCTGTGGCTAATAGCCACTGATGGACTTCTGCTCCATATGTTGATCTAATTCCCTCTTGAAACTGTCCATGCTTGTAGCTGCCACCACCTCCTGTAAGCCGCCTCCTTTGTAAGCCGCCCTGAGCTTGCTTTGGCAGGGAGGGTGGGGTAAAAAAAAATCAAATAAATAAATATAGGATTTGATCCCATACAATGTAACAGTATGAATGTTTACTGAGAAATCATTCTGATTGTATTCAATGGGTCTTTCTTCAATATAAGTATGCATAAGATTGCAGCCTTTACAGTGTGATCCTGTGCACACATACTTGGGAATAATTAATGTTTGATTTGCACTGTTCAGAAAAATGTCAGCGATCTCTTTCTATTTCCATAATGCACAACTGATCTATAAAGATAGGTGAAAGAGTGGGTCTGTATAAGACTGAGTTGCAAGCCACTTTCTGAAGAAGAGTTGGTTTTATACCCCACCCTTCACTACCCAAAAGAATCTCAGAGCAGCTTACGATCACCTTCCCTTCCTCTCCCCACAACAGGCATCCTGTGAGGTAGGTGGGCTGAGAGAGCTCTGAGAGAGCTGTGACTGACCCAAGATCACCCACTGGAATAGGGAATCCAACCCAGTTCTTCAGATTAGAGTCTGGCTGCTCTTATCCACAACACCAAACTGGATCAAACTGAGCCCAAGATGGGGATGCAAAATGGACTATAAAGGCAAGGGGCTGCTGTGATCTATTTTCCCCAAGGCAGTTTCTCCCTACTCTGAAGCAATCAGCTGCCCTGATTGCTCTCCACCACCCTCACCCAGTGATTCTGGGGCTCCATCCTAGACTTTTGCCCAGAGACCCAGAATCACTAAGAACACCCCTTGCTCTGCCTCCAGGTAATTTTTGCTGCTGGAACGAAGAGATACCATAATTCATAGTCTTTCTAAAAAGGATCCAGTGTTCTCTGGTCATGAGAAGTAAGGTGGGTTACCAGGGGACAATCGTCAATGAATTAACAGCTTTGAGTAAATTTAGAGTCCAGTGGCACCTTTAAGACCAACGAAGTTTTATTCAAGGTCTTAAAGGTGCCACTGGCTCTAAATTTGTTCTACTGCTTCAGACCAACACAGATGACCACCTGGATCCAACTTTGAGTAAGTATCAGCTAACATTCAGTATCAGTTTAACAAAAAAATGATCTGCTAGCATCTGCTTATTAGAGAAACTCTACTTTTTATCTACATGCTTGTAGACTGTTCACAGTTTAAAGGACAGCGAAGCCCATGCTCTCCTTAACACAGGCACCTTAGAAACCTGACCAATGGCAGGATAAGAGTCAGGTAAAAAACATTCAATTGGAAAGTTTGCTGATGAAAACAAATCATTTAGAGGACAGAAAGCCCCAAATTCACTACAAAATACCTTCTATGAAGCCCAAACATTTCAATATTGTTGACTTCCTTCACTCCCAGAGCCTCATAGTCTAATACCTTAATTTACAGTCAATGTGTGGGCATTGGCCAATATGTATTGGTAAACATAATGCCTGAGCTTGAATTCTATCTCCTATTTAAGTCTGGTATTGTAACTCCTGCGAGCTGATTGGATACTCTGTGCAGCAGTCCAATCAGGATATGAGAGGGGTGCAGGAGGGAAATGATTTGTTTGGTTGTTATGTTCTTATTTTGATTGGTTCTTATCTCAACTAAGGGTGTGGCCTACCAAGCCCGGATAGTTTAAAAGAAAGCCCGTTGCTCTCATGTTCTGTGTTCGTCCCACATTGTAAATAAAGCTGAATCACTTGTTATGAGCTGCTGCCTTAAGTCTCATACTTAACATTGGTGATGAGGATGGGATATAGCAGGTAGGCAGCCCCACTGAACCACTGCCACCATGGCAGATGTAGCAGACCATTCTGGGGCTCCAGAAGAAGGAAAACACCCTGCCATCCCACCAGCAGAACCAGCAAGAGCGATGGCAGCTAAAGCAAAGTTTGAGGCATTCGAACTTGAGCTGGAAGACTGGGACTCATATCACTTGGTTTGAGTTCCACTTACGGGCCCATCAAATCACGGAGGATGCCACAAAGACAGCAATGCTGCTAAGCTCCTGTGGTTGAACCATGTTCAACGTGGCCAGGACTTTGGTTGCTCCGGCTGATATTCTAACCATCTCCCTAGCTGATATCAAAAGCAAGCTGAAAAATCACTTTGCACCCAAGCCCTCACAGATCACCTGCAGACATGTGTTTTACAAGCGGGATCAGGGGGCAAGTGAGTTGATTGCCAAATATATCATGGCTCTACGAAAGGCAGCCAGGACCTGCAACTTCCCTGACCTGGAGGCAGCGTTGCTTGATTGGTTGGTGTGTGGCCTGCGGGATGAAAAGCTCCAGCAGAGGCTTTTTGCTAAATCAGAGCTGACTTATGCTATGGCCTATGCCGAAGCCATCACCACAGAAGCCATGGAGAGGTCTACCAAGGAGGTTAGACAAGCTGGCAGTCTGCCCTGTCAGTGCCCAAAGAAGACGGTATGTCACGACTCAGCCAGTGAATCCAAGGGTGAGGACGATGACGTCAACAAAACTCGAGTGACAAGGCCCCAGCAGACCCCAGTGAATGCTGTACTGAGGCAAGCCTGTGTGGGTTGCGGTGGAGCTCACGACTGGGACCTGTGTTGGGCACATGACATCAGATGCTGAACATGCAACAAGTGGAGCCACTTGATGAGAGTGTGCCAAGCCAAAGGAAAGAAGAAACCACCACCCTCTTCACCATGGCAAAACTGCAAGGCACGGGATGTCGGAACAGCGAGGCCAGCTGACTGCAATGAGACCACCTGCTGCTCCTGCCCCACAACTGTCATGAGCACCAGACCAAGGGCCAAGAAGAAGATTCATGTAACCATGATGCTGGACGGGGAGCCATGCGAAATGGAGGTCAACTCAGGATTGGCTATGGCCATCATTTCCACGGAGATGCTGCAGTGCCTGTTTCCATGGAGGAGCCACTGCTAGTTGGCACCCAGCCAGTGCACCTGTCTGATTTTCAGGGACAGTGTATTCCTGTGGCCGGGGAGGCCGAGTTTGAGGTACAGTTTAAGGGCCACAAGGAGACGCTGAGCCTCCTGGTTACCAAAGGGCATAGGGCCAGTCTGTTAGGTTTAGACTGGTTTCTTGCACCCGGTATTGCTGTGACAGGGGTAAACCAGGTTTCTGATAATAAATTGAGTTCCATCTACTCAAAGTTCCCTGAGGTGTTTGATGGATCGTTGGGACAGTATACGTGCCCGCCAAAAACTTTTGACTTGGACTCTTCTGTGGTGCCCATCAGACTAAAATACTGGCGGGTACCCATCACGCTCAGACCACAGATCGAAGCAGAACTGGACAAACTGGTTGCTCAGGGCATACTCGAACCTGTACCCCATGCTAGGTGGGAGAGCCCTATTGTGACACCAATTAAGCCTGACGAGTCTGTGCGAATTTGCACCGATTATAAATGTACTATTAACAGGGAATTACAACAACATTTGTATGCAGTGCCTATCATAAGCTATGTGTTAGTGTCTCTTGTGGGAGGGCAGATCTTTGCAAAATTAGATCTTGCCCAGGCCTACCAGCAATTGCCTGTCAATCAAAGTGCAGCTGAGGCACAAACTATTGTCACTCACAGGGGGGTGTTCAAGGTTAACCACCTACAATTCGGTGTGAATGTGACCCCAGGAATCTTCCAGGGGTTGATGGAAGGGTTGTTGCGAGATCTGCCAGGAGTGGTACCATATTTCGATGATGTGTTAATTGCTGGGGCTAATGAGGCAGAGTTGGCTGATCACATCAGGGCGGTATTGGGTCGGTTCCAGGTGGCCGGCCTTAACCTCAGCTGAATTCCTGGAGTTTTTGGGAAACAACTTAATCAAACACATCACGTCCACACCATTTCACCCAGCCACAAATGGGCAGGCTGAACGGATGGATCACAAAGAAAGCCCTGCGGAGAATGATCCATGGGCACTAGGCTCAGAAGCTGGCATCCTTTATGCTGTACCAACATATTACGCCACATACCACAACTGGAAGGAACCCAGCAGAGTTTCTGATGGGACGCTGCCTGACATCGCTACTGGATCAACTCTACCCCAACTTCACCACTGACAAACCACCGCAGAGTGAAGTCCTGGAAATTCCTCATTCCTTCAAAGTCGGGGACTCCATTTTTGCCCAAAACTATGGGGAGGGGCACCTTCGACTTCCAGCAGTCGTCACTGAGGTAACTGGCACTTTATTATATGTGGTACAAACTGCAGACAGCAGGCAGTTAAGGTGCCACACAGACCAACTTAGGCAAAGATGGGCTGGCTCAAGTATTGAGGACAGTGTTGAGCCTTACGAGGTTCCAGCCCCCACAGCTGAGCAAGCGGAACCTTTGAATACAGAGGCTGGTGTTGCAGATCGGGACATTGAGTCGGTTGTCAGGGCAGGATCAGAACAGAACCCAATCCCTGATACTAGCCTCTCGAGCAGTAGTCCCCCTGGAGAACAGAGTGGTCCAAGAAACAGGGACGCAGAGACAGTACCTCCAACTAACCCAGTAAGACAGTTGCAACGTACGCAACAACCTCCCTCTTATTTAAAAGATTTTGTTTGTTCCAGGATTGATTCATCTTAACGGGGAGGGATGTTATGTATTGGTATACATAATGCCTGAGTTTGAATTCTGTCTCTGGAATTTAAGTCTGGTATCATAACTCCTGCAAACTGATTGGATACTCTGTGCAGCAGTCTAATCAGGGTAGGAGAGAAATGATTTGATTGGTTGTTGTGTTCCTATTTTGATTGGCTCTTATCTCAACTAAGGGTGTGGTGTACCAAGCCCGGATAGTTTAAAAGAGAGCCTGTTGCTCTCATGTTCTGTGTTCGTCTTACCTTGTAAATAAAGCTGAATCACTTGTTATGAGCTGCTGCCTTAAGTCTCATACTTAGCAATAATGATTTTTAAAAAATGATCTGCTAGCAACTGTAGGTGAGAAAAAGAGCTCCTTAATCCCCAAATCACAACTAATAGGCATCAACAGTTATATCTATTTTTCCCATTAAATTGCATCTGTAAATTGAGCATTTTCAGCAGCTGCTATTTCCTCCCTCAGCTTCATCAACAGCCACAATTTCCTTCTTCAGACTGAAAGAACACATTTGAACCTCAAAGTCTGAGTTGAACCAGTGAACACCCTTTTACTTCCCTGTTTCAATCAAGCTCTTTGATTCTTAGCCACTCTCCAGTGACCTAGTTTCCCCTCAGTGGTATACTTCTAGTTGTAAATGCAGAACTTTTTTTGTAAAGCTTCACTGTTCCTATTTCAACCTCTACCAGTATTTTGTCTGGCAATGCCACCACAGTTCTTTTTTTTTTGGCCTGTACAGAAGGTTCTTTTTTGCATACCAAACTCCTGAGTTGAAATTTAACATCAAAATACATAGCTGTATGTGTGATGTAACTATTCAACAGAGAGAAAGCTTGTGAAGTTATTCAAATAACTGAAAATGTCAAAACTCTAACCATCTGGGATGTGATTCACAATTAGAACACTAGGAGAAAGTAATGGATTCGTCATAGTTGGCACAGGAATCCATGATCTATCAATGGCCCCAAGCGACTGTAGTAACTAGACCCTGAATATGGAGGAAAATATAGTAAGCAGAGTTAATTATCAGTGGTGTGGTCTTTGAAACCTACATAAAGTTTCTGCAACTAATGGGCATCAAGGACATTTGGAATTTTGATACATTTAATATTTAATGCAAACATATTTTTCTGTTGAGAAAATTAGTTCAAAGAACCACAAAGAAACTAGCAGTGACTCACAAAAGCTAATATCCTGCCACATATTTTGTTAGTATTTAAGGTCCTGCTGGACTCTTGCTCTTCTACTGCTACGGACAGACTAACACGGCTACCCTTCTTGATTAACACACAACCATATGATATATAAAATATTCATATAGTGTCTTCTGAAGTGTAAAACAGGTTAACTAACTGTATTTAATCCTTCATATACAATGTTGTACTTACGCATCAAAAGAACTTCTGTTGTATCCATGGATAACAAAGATTGCTTACAACATTGTGGGGTTTTTTGCATATGTCTTGGAACAATACTAGAGTGATATGGTTCCTATGACCCACTCCAGTCAATATTCTGGCCACTGCATTCGGTATCAACTATACCTTCTGGACAGTCTTCAAGGACAGCCCCATATAGTATGCACTGCAGTAATGTAGATGTTAATAGGGCATGCATCATAACGGTAAGGTCTTTCCAGCCTAGGAACCCACTCACAAACTAAAGTTCATCATGATTTTTGGCTGGTTTGTGGTTCACAAAGCAATGTTCACGGAAGGGTGACTGGCACAAACATTCCGTAAACTTTGGTACTGTTTGTGGAGATTTGTGAATGGATACATTTCCAAACAGACTGTCTCCACTCAATTAAACTGTATACAAAATGCCAAAGCAACAGGGGGGAGGACTTCTCCAGCCTTGGAAACACCAATAAGAGCCCTTCAAAGCTTAACAGGCACTGCTGGCTGCCAATAAGAGAGTTTGTGTTCTGCTCTATGGGATCAGAATACCATATATAAGCTCAGCTCTGCAGCCTGTACTCTGTTGGCTGCTGGCAGTTAGACAGTGAGGCAGGGAACTTGTTAAAAACAGACTATTAATGCTACCATTTATCTGGGTGGGGTGTGTATCGCATATACAGGCCACCTTGTACTCCCCTTTATTGCAGACAGGATACAACCAGTGGTGATGTTGACCTGCAACCTCTCTGCCAAGGCCCTGACCTGTGGAAGAACAGGTGGCTCCAGTGTGAAGGCCAGTGCCTAATCTAGCCCTCAAATGAGGGGAATGACTTGCCCTAGGCTGCCAATATGAGCATACAGCACATTGGTGGTATCCTGGAAGGCCCTGAGGACATGCACCATTTGAGAGATGGTCCAGGCAGTCATTGGAGCTGATGCTGAGTTTCTCTTCCCTGTGCAGGATGGTTGTGGAGAAGATAACATTCTGTGCCACACTCTTCTGTTCCACCAAACATGCAATCATGGCATAGATGGAGTTCCTCCTCATCCTCCTCCTGCCTCTCACACAGCAGATGGGCAGTCTTGATGCTGCACAAGACATGAGTAGTCAAGTACCGGCAGTTCTCGAGCAGGGACCACATCTCAAGGGGGTAGTGTCCCAGGTAGCCTTGACAGTGCTCCCCAGTCCCAGAGCATCCTTCACCACCAGCTGAAGTGTGTGTACCAGGTAGTCAATGTCCTTGAGGTGCACATCCTTCACCTCTGCCAGCATATTGCCGCTGGCATCCATGACCATGTAGTCATGGATAATGTTGCAGCCACCCACCAACTCCCTCAGGCTATTCTGTATCACACAGCAGCAATGTTTTGCATTGTGGGATCTGTATTCATCTCCTGCACATGGAGCCAGGTAACAGAACTGTCCCCTCCTAGGGCCTCCTAGGCCCTGACAGTTCTCCTGACTGCTCTCAAGGTCTGCCATAAAGTGCAAGGTTCTGCTTTGTGCTCTGGAGACCTGAGCATTGACCATTGCCACTGCAGTCGGCAAAAGGCTACATCCTCCACAATGGGAGAAGGGTTAGTGAGTGATGGTTCCTGGGCTTCCCCCTCTGCTTTTCCCTGCTGAGAGGGAGTGGGCCTCTTCCGCCTCCCTCTGGCTGCTATTCTTTCCTCCAGCAGCACCATGGTTGGGTGCATCCTCTTCAGGTTCCTGTGGAAGATGGAAGAGGACAAGTATTGGGGATTTGTGCCTGCACAGCTGCTTTCTGGCCACAGAGGGGTGCACTCAAGGTGAAAACAGCAACAGAGAGTTGGTATGTGGAAGGAGAGGATGTTTCCTCCCCACCTTCTAGAACATTGCTGACAGAGTTCTCCTCTCCAACGAGTGTTCACAACTGCAGTGTCTCTGGGCAATGCTAACAACTCTTTTGCCTCTGTGGAAGGGGAAGATGTTTTTTCCCCACCTCTGAAACACTGCTGTCAGAGTCCTCTTCTCCAAGGAGAGTTAGCAATTGCTATTTTCTCTGGTAAGTGCTAGTAATTCTTTTGCCTCTTTTGCCCAGGAATAGATCAGGGGAAGGAGGCTCTGAGAGTCCTGGTGATGCCCAGCTAGGGCCAGGCTCCAGTGGACTGGCAGGATGGATTTGGTGGCCAGGGATGGGGAGCTGTGGTACACAGGTGGTGGAAAACTTCTTCCCCTCATGACAAACGTCTTTCACCCTCATGGCACACAGAGGAGTTCAGGAATTTTAAGCAAGCAGTGAACTGGCTTTAAGCACTTTGCAATGCATAAACCATATTCTGTAGTACTGGGAGCAATCCTGAGAGCTTGCTTCAAAAGCCACTCCTTTGGTTTTTCAAAATAAATAATATGGAAGAAATGTCCCTGGCCCCAATTTGGGAAGCAAGTAAGGTCTTTATCAGAGGAATCTTATTAGCTGTTGCTGCTAAAAAGAAATGAGAAAAAATAGAACAAATTAAGAGGATAATAGAAAAAAATTCCAGAAGCTGGAACAAGAGCACAAAAATAATCTTAACAAAAATACGCTGGCAGAGTTTAGACAACTAAAAAATCAATTAAATATTCAAGAAGTGGAAGAGGTACAGGAGAATTCAAGATTCTTAAAACAAAAACATTTGTGGTGTCTTCTCTCAGTAAGGAAAAAGGAAGGGAGTCGTTTGTGGTTGGTGGGAGAGCTTTTTCAAGATGGAGACTGTTACAGACGCATGGTGTTGAGCTCTGAGTTTTATTTACTCTGGGATTTGACAACTCCATTCTAAAGTGTTTCAAAGTGTTTCCTTTAGCAGTCTGGTAATAGTCTCTCTTGCCTTTAGTTTGACACCTGAATTGCCTTGAATTTTATCTCATTCGCCTTGGCATTTTGACTACTCCCTTCTGGCATCTATTCAGACTAAAAGAGACTGCTTGTGGCAGGGCCAGCTGAGTTTGCAAACTTATGCTGTTTTGTTATAAGATGGTCAATGGAAACATTTGATCTTAACATTTATCTTAAAATAAAAGGAGGCCTCTCTTGCTCGATAACTTGGTAAAACAGGACAGGATGGGAGACAAATGTTATTTTGGCAGAATCTTAAAAAAAATTAATACCCTGGCTTCAATACCTGCAACTCAAGAGCATGGTAGGATATTTAGCAAGATCTGGATCATTCAACAGACCTCTTTCTGCCTTTGAAAACATTCTGCTGACACATACAGACTCGAAAAAGGGGCTCCTGTAGAAAATTTATGCAATTTTAATAACTTCAGACAATTTCCAAAAACCTTCTTATCAAACAGCATGGAATAAAGATATTCAAGTTGAAATTTCTCCCTCACAGTGGCAGAGTATCTGGAGCTCACCTGCCAACACCTCTAAGGTGTATAATATATGGATGCAAATGTTTAAATTTATGACCAGATAGTACTATTCCCCAAGGAAATTGCATATTATATATCCTCAACTGTCTCCGCAGTGTTGGAAAAATTGTGGTTCCATTGGCACCTTCTGTCACTGTTGGTGGAAATGCCCGATAATTCAACATTTTTTGCAAGCTGTCCTGAATCAAATTACTGCAATCATGTTGCAAACAATAACTCTAAAACCTGAGCTCCTACTTTTTAACCTTTGGAACCCAGTGATTTGAGTTGACACCCATGAAAATCTTATCTCCCTCCTACTTGCTGTGGCAAGACTTATGATAGCTTCCATTTGGAAATCCTCCTCTTCACCAATCTTGACAATGTGGTGTGATAAGATATGGGGCCAATTCATTATGTACAAGATTTCTACTATTGTTGATTACTCTCATACAAGCTCTAGAAAAGTCTATGACAATTTCATCATCACCTGGCTTCCAGTCTTAACTTGTATGTCAGAAAGAGATCTTCTTCCCTCTAACTCAAATTACCATTCCTGGGTTTACTCCTGATATACTTATTGAATGATCTCTTTTTTTAAAATAACATTTTTATTAAGTTTAATAACAATAAAACATCAAAACAAAATATCTACACATCTTTGTAAATAGGAAAGGAGCAACCATCATTATGTCCTTCAATGTGTTACATAATAACCAATCTAATAAGCTTCAATATTTATCGCTTTAAATTACATCAGAAACATTTGTAAATCTTCAGGAATTTCGTTATGAGCTTGTAAATATTCCAATATTGGAGACCAAACAGAAAAAAAGCTCTAAATCTTTATCTAAACTGTTGCTCAGCTCAAACCATGTTATTTTCTCCATTAAATATAAATGCCAGAGTTTATTGTGCCATTTATCCAGCGATAAGAAATTTGCAGATTTCCAATGTGTGGCAATTACTGCTTTTGCTGCATATAAAAGTAAGGATATACGCTTTTTATTAATATTGTAAGTATCAAGATCGTCTCTATCATTAAGCAGTATCTTTTCTGGAGTAAAAGGTATATTAACGTGTGTTATACAAAAAATCTTTTCTAAGACATTTTCCCAATTTTTTGAGATTTTAGAACAAAACATCCAACAATGTAGAAAAGTGCCTTTTTCATTGCATTGTCTCCAGCATAACGATTGTAAACCTTGTATGTGGGCCAACTGAACTGGAGTAAGGTACCATAAAAACAAAATTTTAAATGATTGAAGTCTAACAGAGATAATAGATGAGGAATTCTCATATGAGTTCCATATATGCTTCCATGTATCGTCATCAATATGTTTCATTAAAAGTTTGTCCCATCTGGATTGGTAAGATAAAACTAAATTTACTTTAAATTCTTTAAAATTTGAATAATTTTAGATATTTTCCTTTTCTACTGATTCCTGAAGATCTAATAAGTATTTCAAATTTCGTTAAGGGTTGTTGATACAAATTTTCTAATCGTATTGTTCTACATAAGTGTCTGATTTGGTGGTAATGAAACCATGTAATTGAGTTTCCTGTGCTTGCTTCTAATTCTTCTTTTTCCACAATTCTATTATTTTTAATTAAATCTTGAAGCATGGTTATTTGTTTTTTATGCCATTGTGTATAACCTGCAACAATTAGCCCTAGTGGGAACCAATTTTGGCCTAAAAAATATGTGAATCTAGAGTATTTTGGAACCAATTTTGATCTTAAGGTATCCCAAACATCTAGTGTAGTATGTAAAGGATCATTAGTTAGTGGTATGTGCAACCTCTCCTTTTTAGTTTGCCATATAGTTTCTATTATTGTGTATGGTTTAGTGTCGTCTTCATAAATGTGGACCCAGTCTGGAATCGTCTCTTTTTGCAACATTATTAAGATTCTTTTCAAGTGAGTCACTATATAGTAGTTTTGTAGATTAGGGAATTGTAAACCTCCAGATTTACGTAATCTGTATAGAGTATTGGTGTTAATTCTGGCTTTTTTATTATTCCACAAAAATGATAATAAAATAGATTGCCAGTATTTTAACTTGCTCTTTGATATTTTAACAGGTAGAGCTCTAAATAAAAATATAAATTTTGGGAGTAAAAAAGATTTTATAAGATTGTATCTATCTATAAAGGAAGGTAAATATCTGTCCCATTTTTTTATCTTTTGAAGAATTTCTTTATGTAGTTCGTCATGATTATATTTGTAAATATTTTATAAATTTGCTGGTAGTTGTATACCCAAATAGTGTAAATTTTCGAAAGCCCATTGTTATTGGTAGGTGGATTGTATATACTCCTGGGTTTTATTAGAAAGATACAATGGCATTAATTTTGATTTAGTAACATTAATTTTTAGTCCTGAAACTAATTCAAATTCCTGTAGTATGGATTGTAAATAATATAATGACTTTGAGGGATTGGTAATAAATAACATCATATCATCTGCAAAAAGCGTTAATTTGTAATTGTAATCTTTTTTTCCAATAGTAAATCCTGATATATTTATCTCTTGTCTTTATTGAATGATCTCTCCATTGGGACTCCCCTTATTGATCAGAGCTTCCACTATTCACCCTATTATGTTTGAAGGTTTCCCCACTATTGGAGGCATAATTCATTAATTAGTTCATTACATCCATATTTATTTATTTTTTTATCTGTATGCTGTGTCTGTTTTGCTTCTGATATGTTGATATTTTGCCATGCTTTATCATAACCTTTATGTCTCTTCCATCATCCACATCCACATTTAACTGTTTTTTCCCTATTGTTTACTGATTCACCAGCTTTGTATACATTTATAGATAGATAGATGATGACGACCATGGTTGTATCTTGACATTATTAATAAACTTTTTTTTCTTTTAAAAAAGAAAAAAAGTAGGAAAAAGAGTCATAATAGGTGTAAAGAAAGGAGATTGAATCACATATGCAGAAAGAAAAACACAGGAGCAATTCATCAGTGCTCTTTCAGGATTATATAAGAAGAAGCTGATTCCAGAAGAAGGACTAAAAGATATTCTGATCATATGGTTTAAATCAGAACATTTTTAAAAATCAAACAATAACAATTCAAGAAATTTCCCAGGCAATTAAAAAAATGAAAAAGGATAAGGCACCAGGCCTGGATGGGCTGACAGCAATGTGTGTGTGTGTGTGTATATCTCCTTATAAATAACTAGTGAGCAAAACCCATTGTGGCAGGAGACAACGGGCCCTAGATAGGAAGTTAGGGTGGGTGGAAGGGAGCAAGGGAGAAGTGGAGGTACAGAGAGAGGGGAGAGAGAGAGACAGTTAGAGTGAGGGGGAGGGAGGAAAGGGGGGTGAGAGAGGGAAAGAGGGGGCAGTCAGAACCAGGGTGTGTGATGAGAGTAAGTTTGAAAGAAAGAAAGAAAGGAAGAGGAGGTAGGTAGGTAGGAAGGGAGAAAGAATGAAAGTCAGGAAGGAAGGAAGAAGGGTAGAAAGAGAGAGTCTGAGAGAGAGAGAGTGGAAGGAATGAAAGAAGGGAGGGAGGGAAAAACGGGAGAAAAGAAAGACGGGGGAACAGAGTGGAGAGAGAGAGAGAAAGTGTGGAAGGAAGAGAGAGAGAAAGGAAGAAAAAGGGTGGTGGGGGGAGGCGCAGGGTGGGAGAAAGTGGGTGGCTGGGCCTGCAGCTGGCATGCGGTGGCTGAGGCTGCCGCCACCGGCTTTCTCCTGGTGGGGGGGGGCAGGAAGGGGCTGCAGCCTGCGTGCGGTGGCTGAGGCCGCCGCCGCCGGCTTTCTCCTGGTGGGGGGGCGGGAAGGGGCTGCAGCCGGCGTGCGGTGGATGTGAGGCCGCCGCCGCCGCCGACTTTCTCCTGGTGGGGGGGGGCGGGAAGGGGCTCAGCCGGCGTGCGGTGGATGTGAGGCCGCCGCCGGCTTTCTCCTGGTGGGGGGGCGGGAAGGGGCTGCAGCCGGTGTGCGGTGGATGTGAGGCCGCTGCCACCGGCTTTCTCCTGGGTGGGTGGGTGGGCAGGTGGGGAGGGGTCTGCAGCCGGCGGGTGGTGGCTTTGCCGCTGCTGCCTTTCTCGTGTGGGGGCGGGCGGGCAGGGCCTTCAGCCAGCGTGCAGTGGCTGCGCCACCAGCGCCGGCTTTCTCATGGATGGGTGGGTGGGAAGGGCCTGCCAGTGGCCTGCGGCTGCCTGTCTGCCACCAGCGGCTATCTCCTGGGCGGGGGGGGGGAGTCCAGAGGCCGGCGCAGGGAGGCTCCGCCACTTGGCCCTCCCTGGGCTTCCTCGGGAGGTCTGGCTCACTCACTCTGTTGATGGTCCTCTCTCCTCAGAGGTCCAGAGCAGAGTGAGCGGAAGACCCTGGCTGGGGCTGACCTGGGCGGAACTGCACAAAGCAGCCACCCAACCCAGCCAGAGTCTTCTGAGTGACAGTTCATGCCGCCAACCTATTTTGGCGCGCATTGAACGTTCCCGCACGAAAACTCAAATATATATAAGGACAGGATTATATTTTGGTTTCGCAGGATTCCATGTATTCCCATTAGTTGTAAAATGCCCTCCCTCAGCCATTGGCCCATCAGCTGCCACTCAAGAGTACTTGCGTGCCATTGGCCGGGTGCTGGGTCTGCTCCTCTTCCCCACCCACTCCCCCTGGCAGACAGCTCTCTCTCCTGAGGAAGACAGTTCTCTTGGCTCCTGTGAGGGACTGTCCCCTCAGTGGCTGTTGGTAGGCAGCCAAGCTTGGTTCTGTGAGTAAAAAAACAAAGGACTTTCAGCATAACCCCCTCCCCAGTGGCCACTTTTCTGTCAGAATAAATGGAAAAAGGCTCTCTCTCCTGCTTAGCTTCAGCATGGCTGGCTCGCTAACGAGGTGGGCCAGCGACCATCAGACCATTTTCTACAACTCCCCGCTGTGTGGCTGACTTCCCCCTAGGGCTGCCAATCTCCAGGTGGGACCTGGAGATCTCCCACTGTTACAATTGACCTCCAGATGACAGAGATCAGTTCCCCGGGAGAAAATGGTTGTTTTGGAGGGTAGACTCTATGGCATTATACCCTGCTGAGTCCTTCCACACACACCCCAAATGCTGCCCTCCACAGGATCCACCCCCCCAAATCCCCAGGTATTTCCCTAATCAGAGTTGGCGCCTGTACTTTCTCCTCTGTCGGTAAAAGGCCCTTTCCACACCTGTGTTGGCCTTTGGGAGAAAACTCATTGGGCCCAGTCCTGATCAGGTTGCCAACTCCAGGTGGGCAATTCCTGGAGACTTGAGGGATGGAGCCTGGAAAGGGTGAGGTTTGAGGAGGGGTGGCATCTCAGACAGGTACGATGCCATAGACTCCACCCTCCAATCCAGCCATTCCCTGATGGGGAACCATTGTTGCTAATCTCCAGGTGGGGGCTGGAGATCACTCAAAATTACAACTGCTCTCTAGGAGGGAGGGGAGAGGAGATGGAAAACTAAAGGTGGGTTGATGGTTGGCTGGGAGGGAGATAGGGTTATCAAGTCCAGGTTGGGAAATTCCTGGAGATTTGAGGGGTCGAACCTGGCGAGGGTGAGTGTTGAGGAGGGGTGGAACCTCAGACTCCACCCTCCAAACCAGCCACTCCCTCCTGGGGAACCACTGTTACCAATCTTGGGGATGGGCTGGAGATCACTCAAAATTACTACTGCTCTTCAGGTAGCAAAGATCAGTTCCTCTGGAGAAAATGGTGGACTCTGTCATTATACCCTGCTGAGATTGCCACAGCAAATTTTCACTGAGTGCCCAAAGCCGGGGCACTCTCCCAGAGCCTCTTTCCAGAGCTCGTTGTATTTATTTCCACAACAGGCCTTATTCCTAGTATATATATAATATATATATAAAATATTACATATATATATATTTAAATTATTACATAAAATAGAAAGAGACCATAAGCATCAAAACAAGTAAGATAAACTATCTACATCAAATTTAAATACTATTGCCATAGGAAAGATATTAATGTTAAAAAACCCAAGTTTTTAATTGGCTCATACAGTGATGTATACAATATATATCTAAAAAAGTTATACGTAACTTTGGTAGAGGTCTTTTGGAATCTCCTTCTTTTCAGAAAGATCGTTCATAATCAGTAACCAGACCATTTTAAATTTGACCAAAGTTTTAGTGGAGGTCTGTTGGTTTAAATTAAGAGTGAGTCTGACTAGCACTTAGTAATTCCAAAGTCTTGCATGCCATAGCAATTTTGTCGGGGCAACTGGAGATTTCCGTTGCATGACTATGGACATCTTAGCTGCTGACAATATTGCTAACAATGATTTAAGGAAATAGATGAGTAAATATAAATCATATATGACTTAACATCACATAAGGCTCCAAATATTTCTCAAACATACAGTAGTATTCAATACATGAAATACAAAAAATACAATAGATAGGCTAGAGAATTAAAGCAATATTTACATTACTCTTTGACACTCTTAACAAGTGGATGTATTTGCTTTGCTTCATGGGCATTTGAAAGTCATGTTTTTCAGTCCATTGAAATTGTGAAAATTGCTTTTGGGAGTGTCAAAGAGTAAATGTTAGATATTGCTTTAAATTGCCAGCCTATCTATTGTATTTCTTGTATTTCATGTATTGAATGGTATTGTATGTTTGAGAAATACTTGGAGCCTTATTATGTGATGTTAAGTCATACATGACAATAATATTGCAACAATTTCTGCTTTCCAATGAGGTTGATTTTCATCTGTTTTTGGTCCCAGAGGAAGACAATCTGGAGTAACATCCCGGGTGAGTTGTGTGAGCTTTGTGATTACTTCCAAGACTTTGCTCCAAAAAGGTTGTAGCACTGGATAAGTCAGCCAGCAATGGATACATGTCCCTCCCATTCCACAATGTTTCTAACAGTTGATGCTAATTTGTGGAGTTTTATAAGATAAGTATTTTGCTGTAAGATACCAATGAGCTTTGATCTTAAAACCTTGATACCGTACTACCAAAATGGAAGAGCTAAATGCAGTCAATGACCAGATTGTATTCCAATCTTCAGAAATCAAAGCAGGACAGTCCTTCTGTCATTTTTTATATGGTAATGGAACAGAGGAATCCGGGTTTTCTAGAATTTTGTAAAGTGATGGGATCATTCCTTTTCATTTTACCGGATGTTGGTGGATGAGGCATTCCAGATTCATGAGAGGCTGCCATAATATTTGAGCAATGTCCACACTAAAACATAAATCTTGGAGTTGCAGGTAAGTGAACCAATGTTATTTACATTCTGTGTCCACTTTAGATAAAAACTATTTACTATCTGTAAGATCAAGTAACCTAGTCATTTGCTGTTTCTTCCAGGATGCTATATCTGCTACTGGTGGACCATGAAGGAACCAGTCCTGTATTACAAAAGGTGTAAATCTGAATATCTGTGGGAGAAAGTTCAGAGAGAGCTTATTCCAGATATTGAACAATGTTCACAGAAGGGGATTGTGTGAAGCTTCTGGATGCCGATGGTGAGGTTTTTGCCATAAAATATCATGTAAATCCAAGGAGGAATCAAAGTGTTTATAAACTATCATCCAGTTCCTGTCAGTAGGTTGAGTTAAAATTTGCAGTACTATCATCAATTGTGCAGCATAAAAATATCAGGTAAGGTCTGGTAATCCTAAACTGCCATGTGTACTATGTCAAAGAAGTGTACGCTGTCCAATTCAGTGTTTCCTGTAAGCCCAAGAGAAACAAAGCATTATCTGTTGCCACTCATGTAAAGTTGATTGTGAAATTTGTACTAGGATTGCTGTAAATAAGAAAATTAACTTTGGGAGGAACAGACACCCTGTAAGGTAGGTGGGGCTGAGAGCTCTTTCCAGAACTGTCCTTGAGAGAACAGCTCTGACAGAACTATGGCTTGCCCAAGGACATCCAGAAGCTGCAAGTGGAGGAGTGGGGAATCAAACCCGGTTCTCCCAGATTAGACTCCATGCACTTAACCACTACACCAAACTGGCAATGATGCAACACTACTGCAGTCATACAGACCTACAGACCTCTCTTTCTGTTGAACATGGATTATAAAATCTTTGCAACAATAATTGTGGAGAGATTAAGTAAATGTATACCAAATTTAACACACAAGGCTCAAACGGGCTTTATCTCAAAGAGGTATATGAAAGACAATATAGGATTTATAATAGATGCGATGAATTTGTGAATAAGAAGCGAAAGAAGGTTCACGGGTCGAAATTTATTGAGCCCTCCAAATTCTCCGCTTATGTTCCCAATAGAGACCTACCACTGTAAGAACACCAGAAATAAGAATCATGATACATTCTCACGGAAAAAAATAAATCATGACAAGATGACAGAGTTTGAACAGTTGATCACAAAACAAAATGAGCATTTGATATGGTGGATTTATAAGTTGCTACTCCAACTAGAGACAGAAGAACAAGTGAAAACATGTATGATTAAATATATCCAGAATTTTAAAGAACAGATATCTGTGTATTAATGGGAACTGTTATGGGAAAGAGATACCAAGTTCACAGCCAGTCAGGCATTAAGAGAACACTGGTACAAACTGTTCTTCAGATGATATATCATTCCAAAGGATACAGAGAAAGTAAATAAAAACTACAAAGGACAATGCTGGAAAAGTTAAGACATAGACAGAACTTTTTTTGTATGTGGTGGACATGTAAAAAAGCAAAAAGGTGCTGGAAAGAAATACATGGACAAATATAAAATATTTTTAAAGATTAAATTTTCCATGGAAGCTAAGATAATGTTATAAGGTATATTGCCTTACAATTTACCAAAAACCTTGGGAGAGGTATTTAGATATATGGTGAGGTGACAGTTGTTAGAATTATTTATGCAGCAAAATGGAAAGTAGAAATTTGTCCAAGATTAGAAAAGTGAAAAAAAACAAACTTGCTGAGTATGCAGTGATGGAGAAACCAACAGCCTCTTTGAGAAACCAGTTACAAAATTTGAGGAGAGATGGAGTGTGCATTATTCATTTGAAAGCAAGAGATAACTCTAGAGTGAGTAGTTTAAAATCTTGTATATAATTGTATTGCAATGAAGAAACAGAATGAGAAGTGGTTCTACATGTTAAAGGTAGAATAGAAATGTATCCCAACAAAAGTTATTTTATTATATAAAGAAGGGGGTGCTGGAAGAAAATGATTTCTATTTTTTCCCTATGTAAATTATGTAATTTTTTGTAACTATGTAAATATTTCCCTATGTAAATTATATAATTATGTTATATAATTACTATTTACCTTTTGTATTTTCTTTTATATTATTTGTCTGTCAAAAAAAGTTAAAAAGCTACTCCTCTGCTTTTTTTGCTCATGTGGTGCAGCTAGGGTGCCTACCAAACTGTCACGGAGTTACTTTGGGGAACCTCTGTTGTAACATTGAGGGATGTCTCCCTTTCTGTCCTTTGGAACCTGCCTTTGGAGGCAGAAGACCCAGGTCCAACAGAACCCACAAGCAACAAACCTCCTCCTCTGGGGGAATGCAACTTTCTCTGGAACAGGAGATATTCCAGTTCCTGGGTCAAATTTTCCACCCACCAGTAGCACTTTTGTTTTGTTGGGATTAAGTTTCAATTAGCTAGCCTTCATCCATCCCAAAACTGCCTCCTGTTGATGGCTTCCACATCCTTCCTGGCATCTGCTACAAGCCCAAGGTAGAGCTGAGTGTCATTCACATATTGGTGGCAACTCAGCCCAAATCTCTGAATAACCTCTCCCAGAAGCTTTACATAGATTTTGAAAAACATGGAGGACAAGAGAGAATCATGCAGGAGCCTGTAGATCAGAGGCCAAGGAGCAGAGCAGCAGTCCCTCAGCACACACTCTGAAACCTGTCTTTGAGGTATTGCCATGAAACTGCTGCAGAACAGTGCCTCCAGTCCCAATCCAGAAGAATACCAGGATGAATGCCATCATAAACCACTAAGAGGCCCATGGTAATTAACAGGGTCACACTCCCCTGTACATCTCCCAGCACTGGTTATCCACTAGGGCAATCAAGCCCATTTCAGTCCCATAACCAAGCCTGAAAATAGATAATAACAAGTGGAGACCCGCAAGAAACTTGCGGGATGGTCATCCCATTCCTCACACCTTTGCTTCCTCCCCTCTACCCTTACCTATCTCACACTCCTTCTCCCTTCTGGGGTTGGAGCCATGGACTCAACCCTCCAAAGCACCCATTTTATCCAGGGGAACTGATCTCTGTCACCTGGACAACAGTTGTAATGCTGGGTGATCTCCAGCCCTCACCCAGAGGCTGGCAATGGTAGTTCTCATGGAGGAAATGGCTGGTTTGGAGGGTGGAGTCTGTGGCATTATACTGGTCTGAAGTTCCTCCCCTTCTCAAACCCCACCATCTCCAGGATCCACCCCTTAAATGTCCAGGAGTTTCCCAATCCAGAGTTGGCAACCCTATTTCCTTCCCACCCAACAGCCAACTTAACCTTTATCTGCCTTTGTCTGTCTTCAGCTTTTTGTCTCCACCCCCTCCCCCACAGCTTCTACCAAGGAAAATTACAGTCTTTCTCCACAGTGGGGACCAAAGCAGCTTACATTATTCTCACCTCCTTTTTATCTGCACAACAACCCTGTGAGGTTGGTTAGGCTGAAAGTATGTGACTGGTCCAAAATCACCCAGTCAGCTTCCACCGCAATATGGGGATCTGAACCTGGGTCTTGCAGACCCTACTCTGAGGCTCTAACTGCTGCATCACTGCTGGCTTTCATAGGGTGGCTGCTGAACAGCAGCAAGCAGCCAGGCCAAGTTGAGTCATGCAAATTAGGTGGCATCAAGTCACCCAGAGGGTGCTGCCTAGGGATGCCAGCCTCCAGGTGGGATCTGGGGATCCCCTGGAATTACTGCTCAGCTCCAGACTACTGAGATAACTTCCCCTGGAGAAAATGGATGCTTTGGAGGGTGGACTCTAGGGTATTGTACCCCACTGAGGTCCCTGTCCTCTCCAGGCTCCATCCCCAAATCTCCAGGAGTTTCCAGACCTGGAGCTGGCAGCCCCACTACCCCATCCCCTGCCAGTGCCCGTGGGGGGACCTGGCAACCCTGCCAGGCCTAGGGTTGGCAACCTCCAAGTGGGGCCTGCTGGAGAGTGAACTCCAGAGATCTGTGAACAACAGAGATCTGTCTCCCTGGAGAAAATGGCTGCTTTGGAGGGTGGATTCTGTGGCATGATACCCAGCTGAGGCCTCTCCCTTCCCCAAATCCTGCTCCCCTTGCACTCCACCCCAAAACCTCTAGGAATCCCCCAGCCTGGCCCCAAGGTGCCCTCCCCCCCCTCCCTCCAAGGCCGAAAGAGGCCTGGAAAGAAAGGGCCGTTCCCCCACCCTTTGACTGACAGAGCCAGTCAGAAGCCTCTCCCTCCCCCCCCTCCAACGTTCTAATCTCTCACCGTTGCTGCCTGGAGTCAGGTCCCTGCAGAGGCCATTTCAAACGGCTTTTGGGGGGGAATTCAACCGTCCCTGAAGGGATTTCCTTACTTTTCGGATTTTTCTACAAACCCAGGAAGTCTACTGACTATGTAGGAAAAGCTGTTGGGGGACAGTGAGGCCCCTGTTGGAGGGAATAGGTATCCGCACAGAAAAAAAAAAGTCTGGGATTAGAATATAAGATGTTTTATAGTGGCAAGTACACTGTGTCTCCAAACTAACTGGTTAAACTCTGCCTACCTCCCCACTGCTCCTTGTTCCAGTTCTCAAGCTGTTTTCTTAATACAATCCCAGTATAAATGTTAAATGAAAAGTTTTTCTCTAATAGTGTATTTGGAAATCAAAGTATTCCAAGAAATTAAGAATAAGAGTATTCAAAAGAGTAGTCCCTCAGCCTTAGTATATTACATAATCCATAGAGGTTTCTTAAACTAATGCTTCAATGTAATTTTAGGAAACAATCAGGTGCAATGCTGAGATATTTTTTACGACTTTTCAGCTATATCATTTATCTCAGTATTACTTCAGCCTTTGTTACATTCATTGTTGTAGAGCTTCCTACCCATTTCTAAAGGTCAAAATGATTTGTCGTTACTGAGATACATTTTCACTTTATACTATGTCTCCATTACTGTCAGTTAATTTATTATACACATTTTGATACTTTTTATGAATCTGAACATGTCAAGAAAAGAAAAGAAGTGAAATTGCTTGCTCCTAGCATCTTTACAACATATTTAAAGGGAGTCCAGATACTTTTATCATTGGACAATGGCTTAAATGTGAAGAAGATATTTGAAAATCACAATAACTTTGTCCATTATCTTATAAGTCTGGTTGTTAGCCTACATGGGTCAGGAAATCACATGTAGAGTAAGAGCAGAAATCCATAAAGGTTTCAAGTAAAGGCCTAGCTCTCAGAGTAGGCATCACAAATCATATGGGCAGGAAATAGTTCAAAATAGAAAGCCGAAGGGGAAGGACAGCAAAGAAATACAAGCATGAATTATGGCCCAGGACAGACTGGCAATTTGCCCCGGTATCGAGTCGCGGCAAAAAAAACCCGGAGTAAACGATACCGGGTTTTCCCGTCCACACAGCGGGGGCCTCTGCCGGAAGATACTGGACGGAGGCGCGCGGGAGCGTTCAGACTGCCGCGCCGGAGGCGCGCTATATTCGCTGTTTCCCCATTATTTCGGCTGTGGGCGTATGTGCGCATGAGCGCTTGAGTGCTCATGCGCTCATGCGCATAAGCGCATTTTGGCGATTTTTTTTTTGCCCTGCAACGCCGGCACCACATTGGGCAGTGGAGCGGAGCGCAGCCAATCACACCGCTGCTGCCTCATGCCCAACGCGGGTTGCTCCCGGCTTTTTGGCTGCGTGTTCAGACTCCCCGGAAGCGGAGAAACGCGCGACAAACGCAGGCTTTCAAGATTTGCATCGGCTTTTATCAGGTGTTTTTTTAATCCGGCAGTGAAGCGCAAGAGCACCGGTAGGCTACGGGTGGGTGATGCCAGGCAGATGTGCCTGTGTGAACATTCCATTTAATCCGATATTGAGTCGTTGTCAGCCCGGGTCCCATCCCGCGGCAAATTGCCAGTCTGTCCTCGGCCTATGTTTTTACAATTCAGTGGTAGTTCCAGGCAGGCAAAAATTCCTTATGTGTGTTGGATGGGGGAGTAAAAGTGCAGCAGGTCTGGGCATAGTTAAGCACCACACCTAAGGATATGTGGCAAGGGCAGAAATGCTCAGCCCAGCAGAACACAAGTACAGCCCAGCATAGTTGTATTCAGGGACAGATTCTGGCTCCAGTCACAGTTTCCATGTGTGTAGTGTAACCAGGAATTCCCATGATTGTCTGGCAGCCAGAAGTTCCAGCTCTATAGTGTTATCCAGGGTGCACCACGAGGAGGCAAGCTAGAATTGCACACACATCCTGCATGTTATATATTAAACTGTAAATCAAGCCTATACATTGCCATATTAAGCTTGACTCTGAATGTGGCTCCTCAGATGTCGCATTGCTATTGGTCGGTTTCTGCGAAACCTCCTGTAAATACCAATCACTGTGTGAGATTGTTGCAAAGAGGGAATGGTCCTGATTGGCCTTTATCCGTGCAATGCCATTGGTCTTTAACTTGTTATGGGTGTGGCTTGGACAGCCCGGGAGAGTTTAAAAAAAGGAGCTGTGCTCCTCTTGTTTCTTGTGTGTTCCTGAGTTGGTGTTGCCGTTCAATAAAGCTGAAATCACTTGTTGAGCTTATTCCGTTGTTGAGTCTCATACTTAACACTGCACCTCCCCCTCTGCCACATCTCTGAAAGCAAGATACTGTTCTTCATGAATATAGAGAGTTGTCCATCCACAAAGACATGCCTAATGTGAGCCTACCCAGACTAAAGTCCCAACCCCTGGCAAAAAGATCTGTATATACCCTGCAATCACAAAATTTTGATCTAGGGAATGAATGGTTGCAAACATGGATGAAATCAATTCTGCCCAATATCCATAACCTGATAATCATCAAGAGGCCCACAGGATTTGACTTGCCACGTAAAGTATAGAAGATGGCTAACAGAATACAGGCTTTGGAAGTTGTGCAGACTTGTTGTTTAAATGAGGCAAAATACTAGGACCCAAATGCAATTGTGATATAGCCCACCAAACTATTTTCCATCTCTCACAGGAATGTGAGCATCATACTTTCCAGGGAGATGTGAAGGAGCTCTTTGTACTCTCCCAGGTTGTGATAGAGTGAATTGAAAGCTTATATATTTGTATTTAGAGGGATTGTCCAATCTGTCTGCATAACCATTGTATCTACTGAGTTACATATTTTATATTATTAAATGCTTCTTGTGTGTAACTCTGCCATATGATAAATAAATCCAGTTACAGTATTATAGGTTTGACTATATAAAAAAATGAAGGTCTTGTTAATTGGCACACTGGATCATATGGAAGAAGGCATTCTGTTACATATGTGAATCCACGGCCATGAAAGGATTTTGCCACCTTGACATGTGCCCAGAAACAACTAGGTAGCCAATGAAGCTGCCAAAGCACAGTTCTAATATCACACTGACAAACTGGTCAATACTCTAATCGCAGTATTCTGTACTAGCTGAAGTTTCTGAACAATTTTCAAGGGCACTCCACATAAAATGAATGACAATAATCTAGCCTTGAGACTACACTGGCATGGATGAGCATGGCACAGTCAGAAAAATCAACATAAGGAGGAAGTTATACATAATAGAAAACACTCCTAGCCACTTCCCTGACTTGCTTTTTCTAAAGAGAGATCAGATCCAGTCTTTACTTGATTGGATCCCAGACTTTACTTGAATAAAAAGTCATCTCCCTACTTTTTCAGACTGAAAGTGATCAAGAAAAAAAATTGTTATGCAGCTTTTTCACTACCAAGCAAAGGGGGGGGGTTATGTTAGCTTCTGAGCATTCACAGAGTACAAGTTTTACAGTTTGTATTGCACTATTTTTTTAGACAAATCCCTGGAATAATCTATCACTCCCCACATAACTGCCTATGAAACAATTATGTAAACAATATGTAAATATTCAAAGCAGATCTATCATATTTGGAAGCTAGGTGCTACCATATACAAGATAAGCTAATTGATTGGTTTTATTTTTCTTCTTCTTAAGTATGATGTAGGGTAACTACACCAATTACAACTAGAAAACCTTAATTTCCTGGTTCATCACTCTTCTGGAAAAGTGACCTCAGGTATCTTTTTTAATTTGAGAGAGTTCTTTACTATTTTCTACCAAACTGTCTTTTTTAACTTAATTTTTTTATTTTACCACAACAAACATAACAATGTCAAACATTTGTCATACATTCTCTAAGTAAACCTAGAAATCAACAATTACCAAGTATTGAACAAAGGAAATAAAAACACTGCAAAAATAATTAATCTGATAATATTGATAGGTTAAAAAATGAGTTAATAAGTCTTTGCATGCTTCCACCGCTCTGTTTTCCCTCTCAGATAACACAGTAAGAAAGCCAAACGAAGGATACCCAATTGTTGTTCCTTATTACTATGAAATGAACAGACTATTCTGATTCTATTTGCTCTTCCCAATTTTAAAGAACTGACCTTGAGATAAATCAGGGTAGTTTCTTATAATAGAAAAAAATGAGAAGCTTTGACTGACCGTGTAGATATGGGTGTAAATTATTGAATATGCATGAGCTTGAGATGGCTATTACATCTTCCCTTTCTTACTTGAAATTACAAGTGGAATGATAAAACAGGCCAATTCGTAAATACGAAACTTCCATTAATTTCAAGATGCAGTGAGTCCAGGGTATTATTTCTTTTTTTCTATCACTTCAGTCCAAGCAGGGAATCTATGCATGATGGACATCTCTAGCTGGAAAAGGAACTGTACAAGTGGTTATGCCTTGATTTGATTTACTATCCTCAGCATCTTCTCACCAACTGTGATAGGTACGAATGCACATTGGCTCAGAGATTTCTTTGTCTAACATGCCTGACTGCCATGCTTCTATGCACAGTTGCATTCAGGCTCATTGTGCAATGCAATGCAGAAAATACTTTTCATATCTGAAAAAATCTTTATATCTGTTCTCCTGAACAAATTTATTAGGAAAGCTTTGCACACTCAAAAAGTACATGCTATCATCAGTGATTTCTCCCCATACCCGATCTTTTGTTTTCCTCTCCATAAGTATCACCAGCTCTGCTCTATCTTTCCCCAGCACCTATTTTCTCTTTTTACCATTTTCTTTCCCCCTTTATTTTAGCTCTGCGACCAGTTCAGCCCTATCATCCATATTCACCATTGTCTAGTTTTGGCCATTTCCAACATGAAAGCTAAAATGGGAGGAGAGGAGGGATGAGCAGATTACACCCTGTCCAATTCTGTCAGAAGTTCTCTTTGGAATCATAAAGTCAGACCAGAGAGATAACAGACTCATATAATAGCAATACTATTAATCAGGACTTTCAGCAATGACTCAATGTACATCTTGACACAAAGTCTCTTATTATATTACTATTTTAACAAAGTACAGCATATTTAGTTAAGTTTCCCCCCTCATGTGATATGAAGCTGGACGGTGGGAACTTATTTCTGATGCTCCACAAGCTAATGAGGTATCCAAGATCACCTCTAACACACTTCTCTATCTCAAGACTTCCCATGTTTTCCTTAGCTGAAACATTCCCAGGATATTGAAACATTCTTCTCCATACCTTCTGACAATCAAGGAGTTTCCCTCTGAGTGCTATCCTTCCCAAGACCAGAAAAAAGGAAGTTGTATATATTATTCAATTTCAAATCCTGTAGTTGAAGCCAAAATCTTTTCCCAAATGTGCATCATTCTTTTCTCTATTTTTTGCTTACCTAGTCAGTGTTGGCAGAGTTTAAATATGCAAAGGAAGTGGGACACTGTTTAGAGAAAAATATGTAGGTTTATTAAAGAAGAACAAACTTATAGAAAATAGAAGAGAGAGAACCCTTACTGTCTAACCTAATTGCTGTGAGAGGAGCAACAACAAGAAGGAAGCTCTGCAAGAGCAGGAAGTCTCCAGAAGAGCCAATCAGGTGACAGCAAGGACACAATTCAAAATTGTGGGCAATCCCTAATCTAGCTATGCTAACTACTAGTCCTTTAGCTGTCCCCCTGTATGGTAATCTTCAGACTTTCTACATAGGGCTGCACTATAGAACTTTCATATTTCAACAGTCAGGTCTTGCAGCTAGGGTTTCAGGTGCATTGCTGCATTCAGTCCCACTTTGTGGAAGAATCCATTTACTTTTTGTGCTCTGCTCTTGGATCTAGACTCTAATTTGTTTTGAGGGTCTTTGCCCTAGACTTTGCCCTAGACTAATTTCCAAAGCCTGCCATTTTATCTAGTTTTGCATAGTTCCATGGCTCTCTTTTTTAAATATTGCCTGCCTTTGCACTTAAGAATCTTCCATGAAAAATCACTATTCAGAATTCTATCTGGATGTAGACCTAAACTTCTTCCTTTCCCTCTTGCTCTATCTCTAGTCCTCTAGTCATCACACTCAGTGTCTCAGGACTTTTTCCAAATTTGATCTAGCAGCCTGATCACTTTGTTAGCGATCATGTTTTTTTTAACCCATTGCCTGTATCATTGCCTGCATTCTCATAATCTAATGAACAACCTAAGCTAGCAGCTTCTTTTGCTTAGGGCATGAGAGGTCATAGAAAGAATATTGCTTCCTTATGCTTAGATTGCCCTGACCTGGTAGCTGCAGTTAGTCCAATCTTGTCAAATCTTGGAAGCTAAGCAGAGTTAGCCCTGGCTAATATTTGGAAGAGAGACTGCCAAGGAATACCAGAGACAGGCAATGGCAAACCACCTTTGAACATTTCTTGCCTTGAAAAGCCTACAAGGTCAACATAAGCCATCTGTAACTTGATGGCAACGACAACAAATGCTCAGAGTACTTTAGCCCACTGTGTGGTCTTAGGCAAGTCACTATTTGTCTACCTCACTTAAGTCTGCCTTGCATAAGTTGTTGTAAAGGTTATATGGGACAACCCAATGAATACCATTCTGAATCCTTGGAGGATGGGAGGGATGTAAATCTACTGAAGAAATATGGGTGGTAACTCAAGTGCTACTAACTGAAAGGAGATGATCTCATTTACTTATTTAGGGTTAGCCATATCTAATCAGATTTTCCTCCTATTAATTTCCATCCAGCCATATTATATTATAGCAAAATTTTGTTAGACTCAAATAAAAAATATGATCTTGTTCAAAACCAACAAATGAGCCAATAGGGACTTACTCTTTTTAAATCCAGAATTCTGTCCTGGGTAGCCATGATATTAGAATTAGAATGTAGCACATGATGTTTCTCTGTTTGTTGTTTCTAAATAAAAGTACCATGCAAAATAATTAAAACAGTATGCACCAACTGAAATTATATTTATATCTGGCATTATAGGGGGCACTGGTCACTGTAAGTGCAAAGCCCCTGTGACTGCTGCACTGCCAGCTCTTATTAATAATGGTATCCATTTAGAATAAGTGCTTGAAGGGGAAGTGGAAAGTATTAATTTGATTTTTAAAAAGATTCGGTGTCATGAATATTTCATTCTATTCAATGCATCATGATTCCTGTTTACCACTAATAAATTAACCTAAGGATATAACTTTTAAATTTACAAGTGAAATACCATTTTCCCCTTTTTCTTATAGATCTTCACTGAACCTTGCAAGATGCATTGCTTTATTGAAATACAGCCGTTGTTTAAAACAGTTTCTCAAACTTCCAAATGCATGTCTAATTTCCCTTACAAATATAACAAACTTACCAGCTCCTCAGTCTTGTAATGTTGTCCTGGGAGATTTTTAGCCCCTTTTAGTATTCTGTACTTTAACTATGATTAATGCTAATCACATTATCTGTGCTCTCTTTTTGATAAGCCATTGAACTGCCTAACCTTATGCCTTGAAGTAGGAGGCAGTGACAGGAAACTGGTTGATGAAACAGTGAATTGAAACCAATTGGCTTAGAAGAGTATAGTTCAGCTAACAATTGTATTGTACATTTACTAGCCTGGAAAACACATCTATACAGTACAGAAGCCAATATAGACATTAGGCATCCCAATGTTCAAGTGCCATCTAACTCAGTTTAAGCTCATGTTTGCCCTAAGTGTTTAGGGTACCTTACCAGTGATTTCTATAAAACCAACACAACTGTCAAAATATAAGGCTGGAGAAATCATGGCTAAATAAATATTTAAATCTGCTCTCTTCTATCCTACCCAAACAAGGCCATTCTTACTTGCAAACAAGGACATACTTTACTTGCAATACCAATGCCTTCTGAACTGAGTAACCCTCATTATCTTTCCTCCTATGGTGAAGGGCTTATCTCCACCTCAGCCTGTGGCTTGTCTCCACCCCAGCTCCGTACCAGGCCTCTTACCTGAAACGCCACTGCTGGATCCATTGACAAGGCTGTTGCCCTCATTGGAGGCAGGGTCCACTTCCTAGCAGTCTTGCTGGTGTGGGTATGCCAGACTGTTGCTGGTTGATGACCACTGGTCTTGTTGGCATGATCCCAAACCAACTCCCACCCTTGACAGCCAGTGGACCCACAGAACAGCCATAAGAAAGCAGCAAAATAATGAACATGTGCAAAACAAAATAATTAAAATAAATAAACATTTGTAAGAATTAACTTCTGACTTGGACATTTTATTTACAAATTTTGTAAGCTACTCTTGCACCCAGATACTTACCAGTAACTGCTTTATCTAGTTTTACTTTAAGTCGGGATGTGCACAGAAAAAAAAATGGCCATGTTCAGATTCGGAGGTATTTGGTGGCATCAAACTCAGCGCTCCACCGCTGGCCAGTTCTGGTCTTTGTGTGTGTATCCAATAAACCAGCATTGTTCAGCATAGTCCACCTCTCCATGCAGCGAACTCAGTACTTTTCGATAGCCACCATGTCCTATCTCATGGGCCTACTACTGCTCCCAGAGGGGCCAGTGAGCCCCCCCCCCAAGAGTGGCATCTATCTGGGGAGGTTGGGGGGACATGAGAAGATTGCTGCCTGGGAGAAGGGGGTTGAGATACCCTGGGGTGTGTCTCCTCCATCTCTTCCTCCTCCATGTCCTTCAGCTTCCCCTCTTGTTCCTCTTCAGAAGGCCTGCTGGAGCCTAGAAGGACCAGAGTAGTGGGCTGGTGGCAGCCACCCAGCTCCTCCTCTAGTTTCTCCATAGCCTTCTGAGTCTGTGGAGTGATCTCTGGAGTAGGGGTGTGCAAAAAAAAAAATTCGGTAAAATTCGGATTTGGGCATATTGGACCTGAATTTTTTCGGTATTCTCGAAAAACCCGAATACCTATACCGTTAAAGCATTGAAATCCAAAAAGTTTTGGGTTTCCCGAAAAATTCGGGTCCATTATATCCAATGGGGCCATTGACTTCAATGGCAAAATTTTCTGGAAAGTTTGCAGGGGGCGGGGCTGGAGAGGGGGGTTGTGGTAGAGACTCTAAATTTGGACTGTAGCTGCTGGAGCCTCTCTCCAAAAGACCCCCAAGTTTTGAAAAGATTGGACCAGGGGGTCCAATTCTAGGGGCATCCAAAGAGGGTGCCCCCAGTTCTCCATTGTTTCCTATGGGAATGGATCAGGCAAGCAGATTCTCCCTGTAAAAAAACCTGAGAGGTGTGGTGGTGGTGTGAGGGGGCATGTTTGCCAAGCCAGCAGCAGACCATGTGCAATCACCACCCCACCAACCCCAGGTCTCTCCCAAACCAACCCTAAGGAAGAATAAAATAAAGAGAAAAGAAATTAAATTTAAAAGTGCCCTAATAAATCAAACCAGTCTGAAGTCTTCTGAGGTATTGATCCGAGGTCCATGAAGACCAGGGAGGAAAGCAGGGCAGACTCAGGAGCAGGGGCAGCAGAAGCCAGCCAGCCACAATCTCCAACAGCCAAGCCAGGCAGCTCTCTCTCACCAGCCAGCAGGATCCAGGAACACAGCAATGAGAGTCAGCCCAGAGACTGGCTCCTTTTATGCTCTCTGAGCATACACAGCAAGGATTTCAAAAAGGAAAAACCTTCTGTGATTGGCCAGAGAGCAGATGCCAGAACCCTATTGGCCACCACAGTGCTCCTTCCCTGGGAAAGGAGCAAACTGGTGGTTGGGCTGCAGGCAGCAACAACAGCCTTGCAAGCTAGGAACTGCAATGCATTTTGCAAATGCATTGCAGTGATTGGCTGTCTGGAGCCTCCTTCCCCCCTCCTGGAAACAGGAGGAAAAGGCGGGAAAGAGGGGAAAATGGCGGGAAAAGGAATTCCCGGGCCCTTCAACAGTTTAAAAACCCCCACAACGCCATTTTTCAGCAATGCCGAAAAATGCCGAAAAAATCCCGAATTTTCCAGGATTTTTTTTTTGGAATTCGAAGATTACAGTGAATAGCCTGTCCGGGATCCCGAAAGCCGAAAAAAACCCGAAAATGTTTTTTTTCGGGTTTTTTTCTGTTTTGGGATTCCCGAATGCACACCCCTACTCTGGAGATGAACCATCCCCAGGAAACAACCCCAAAGATAGCTCTTGTTGCCCCTCCTCCTGCTACTGAGCCTCAGCAGCAATGGCTTGAGGAGGAACTGCCTGAGCACCTGCAGGGACCTCTGCTGGGGCCATCCCAGAATCATCCTTTGGGAAGAGGGCCACGCGTGGCTTCTTCATCGTACCACTCTGGCCAGAGGTCAGAGTGGTGCCAGGAGGGTCTGGAGCAGTCCTGCAGAGGTGGAGGGGACTTCAGTCCTCCTTCTAACCCTCCCCTCCCCCCTCTGGTCTTCTTTCCCTTGACCTTTGGGCCCCTCTGTGTTCCTTTCCTGCCACTCATCATGTTACCCTGGGCCAAACTCTGACTAATCTGTGGGTAGGGTGTTTAGGCACCTAACTGCACTGAAACCTGAACCTGACAGAGCCTGATACCTTTTTAAGAACCTTCCCACCAAATATCTACTTTGATTTTCAGAGGACCCTAAGCTATCCTCAGGGTTTGTTTGTTTTTTCCTTCTTTTGGTACCGGTTTAAAACTTGGTGATCCTGCTTCTCCCTAGTTGAAAGTTTTATTAAGCTATCCTAGAGATGGAAACAAACCTTTTTAGGTGCTTGGGTCTCTTTATTAAACTTCTCCTGGCTAATCTACTGGGACAAACCTGATTTCCTATAGGAAGGAAACACAGGTGTTCTCTGTGAGATGAACTAAAAAGCTGGGGTTCACCCTAGGTAATGTATAAGCACCAGCCTTCAATGAAGTTCAGGCACACAGAACACTGTTTTGTGTAAGTAGTTAAGGCTACTTATAAGTGCTGCTTCTAAAAAAACCCCTTCCTTACCTCCTTTAATAGTATCCTATTCTGGCCTAGTTAGGTATATGAACTAGAGCCCTACACTAGATTACTTTGAAGAGTTTTAAAATCAAAGAATTCCTGAGCAGACTGTTATTAGAGTGACCTGTTTAAATCAATGGCCCTAACAAACCAGAAACATCCACCCACCAAACCTAGCAAAACCTTTTAAAACCAACAAAAACCTCAAACCAATGCCACACAACTGAATTAACAGCAGAGCAGTGCCAAAGCCTTATCAGAGAGAGTGCAGAGCACCTCACCAGCACCCCACCCCCAGCAACCAGAAGGAAACCCTCAATTACACTATCATCTATCTATCAAACAAACACACAAACAGGAAGGAATCTACTACACCAGAAGGCAAACACACTATGTATTTTTCTATTAAATAGGAAAAATAGGAAAGCTATTAAACTATTAAAAAGGAGAACAGGAGAAGAAAACCAGGGCACACACTGCAACAATTAACATAAACCACAAAAATGCAACTCACGAGCACCTCCTCACTTCCAGAAGGAAATCCTCAATTACTCTATCTATCTATCTATCTATCTATCTATCTATCTATCTATCTATCTAATCTATCTGACAAACAAGAAGGAATCTATTACACCAGAAGGCAATCAAACACACTATGTATTTATATATTAAACAGGAAAATATTAAACTATTAAAAAGGAGAACAGGAGAAGAAAACCAGGGTACACAGTACAACAATTAACAATTAATACAATCCACAAAAATGCTTACAACTGAAGAAGGACAACCAGGACAACCAGCCCTCCCCACCAAAACCAGAACAAACAAACAAGATAAACTGGGAAACTTTCCTAAACCCACCTAACCTTCACAACAACACAACAGTTCCCAATAGTTCACCAAACAGGGGGAAAACAAACCAGCTGTAAGCCAGGGCAAAACTAGAAAAACCCACACTCCCACACAAGCAACAAACAGTAAAACTTTTAAATATTTAAAGAGAAAAAAAGAACTTTTTAAACAGCCAAACTATAGCAGCATTCCCTAACCCCCCAACACCCACCCCAGAGAACCCACAGAACCCACCCTCCCAGACTAATCCACCCAACCCAGTGTTACCCCAAGACAGCTTTATTAAACAAATATCTTGCCTTTGCTTTTATTGGAGAATTAGCTACAAAGGCAGAACTAGCAAGAGGCTGGAGTATAATGTGGATCTACTATCAGTTTTTGCAGAGATAGTTCTCTTTAGACCCTTAGTTTAAGGCAATAATGGGTCCAAATTGTAACAGAAATGGGTTTTATTTAACTAATAATAATAATCTAGATATTTACATTCAGATCAGAGGCTGCAAACATACAAGAAAATATAGAAAGGGGTTAGCAGACAAGATAGCGGAGGTTGGGGAATGTCAGGGTAATACTATACCTATCCTGAAGAGATGAAGGAATTCAAGGTAAGATGAGAGGAGATGCGTGGACAGACTAACAAGACCACAGAAGACCTGAGTTATGCTCAGAGGGGTTAGCTTTGTGCACGCCCAGCTCAAGTTACACTGGGCATGTGCAAGACTGGGTATATTTATACCCCAAAATGTATCCTGAAGGTATGTTAAAGTGTGGTAGCTAGTTTCACAATGGATTGATGAAATTCCCATTGTGGAATAATAGGGCAATCTGGTGTTTCCCTGGCACCAGACAAAAGGAGGAGAAAATCCTTTCAGTGTTTGACAAGATGAAGCTGAATGGATTACCATTCTACAGCAATGTTTACCTTGATGAGTCTGTCATAGGTGAGAGAAATGCAGATATCTTAGACACATATATGGAGACAGGCTTGAGAGAATTATTCCAAAGATATTTCCTGACATATAGGTGAAACAGGAGATGGGGGATGGAAACATGCAACATACTTCATTAATGACAATAGCACAGAACAGAGGCTCTTTGTCCCTGCTTGCCTGTACATTTGACAGACAAAAGACTAGCCATTTGGTCAGTAGAAGATGCTTGGGGCAAAGGCAGAGATTTGCCCTTTATCCTTTTGGACTGAGGTAACAGGAGAGAAGAATAGTGTTTTGTTTTTTGCTTGTATGGAGGATGTTTGACAGTGCAGCCAGTCTGGAGAATCTTCACTTGGCCTGAGGTGACAGGAGAGAAGAATGGGGGGGGGGGGTTTGCTTGTATGGAGGATATTTGACAGTGCAGCCAGCCTGGAGAATCTTCACATGGCCTGAGGTGACAGGAGAAGAATGTTGGGGTTTTTTGCTTGTATGGAGGATGTTTGACAGTGCAGCCAGCGTGGAGAATCTTCATTTGGCCTGAGTTGTCTTAGTCAAGATGTGGTTCTCTTAGCCTCCCAGCAAAAGCCACTGTTTGAGCAAAGCCTGGCTTCATGAGGGCACTGCTTGTGGAGGTTCATAGGTTGTTTGGGGGGTGTTTCTCTCTCAGGAAAAACCACCCCAGGTACTGGGTCTGTGCTGCTGGTTACACCAGAGAAGAAGAAAAAAATAGAGAAAAGCCCATTAAAATTTTCCCACTTTAAATCAAACCTGGTGATGTCTTCTTCTCAGGAGTCCACAGGGAGAGGGCAGGCCAGACACAGAGAGCAGCCAGCAGCTGAAGCCAACAAGGCTAGTGCAGCACAATCTCTCACAGCCAAGCAGCAGTCACCATGCAGGAAGGACTTTGACAAGCCTTTATTAGCATATGTATATGCATACAATAGGAGATCAGATTAAATATAGATCCAAAAATACAAATCCATATAGGGTAAAATTGGAGCTATGGTGAAGAAAAACAGCATAAAAGCATAAAAACCTAGTGGATACTTATCAGAACGTATAGCCATAACACTAAAAATAGACCTTGCTACTATTTCAGTTATTTCTGTATCTTGATTATCAAGCAAAAACAGAACCTTAAAATCATCAGGAATCTCTGAGAACTGAGCTAATATAGGGTACATAAGATCCTGGTAAGGCATCAAAGAAAAGGGACATTGAAGGAGAACATGCGGGACAGTTTCAACACAGTTCCTCATACAAGGACAGCATCTTCTGGAGTAGGGGACCCCCAGGAATCTGCCAGAGAGAAGAACAGAAGGAAGAACATTAAATCTGGCCAAGGAGATGGCTCTGTGCAAATTTGGAGCTATAAGTTGATAAAGATATACAGCTGGAAGATTTGTATTTGGAACAATCCCTAAATTCAGGGGGAAATAGGTTCTGTTAGCCAAGCTATAGAGAGTTTGTAACTCTGAGCCCAATAAACTAGATTTTATTTTTTTAAAAAAGCCTCAGTCTCAGAAAGCAAAGATACAGATTCTAAGGGGACCTGGATGGAAGTCGGAGGGCCCTTGGCAGGAAGTCAGGGGGCCAGGCCCCAAAATGCCCCACTGTGGCTACGGTCCTGGTCTGACTGCTGGGTGGCTGCCTGCTTGCCTGCCTTAAGTGCTGCTGGCTGGGTTTCCTCATTGGAAACAATGGAGTTAATGGGGGTAACCTGTTTGGGTGCCCATAGAATTAGGCCCATTGGTCCAATTGCTTTGAGACATGGGGGTGTACGTGGGGAGAGACTCCTGAAGCTACCCTGAAAATTTGGAGCCTCTCCCTCAAACCCCCTCCCCCCCAGAGCTACTAACAGCACCCTGAGGAAAAAGTAACTTTTTCCCCACCATAGAGAGCAATGGAAGGGGATAGGGGCAACCTGTTTGGGGGCCCATAGAATTCGGCCCGCTGGTCCAATGTTCTTGAAACATGGTGGGTATCTTGGGGAGAGGCTCCAACAGCTACCCTGTGAGTTTGGAGCCTCTTCCTCAAACCCTTTCCCCTCCAGCCCCCAGAATATACCCTATGTTTTTGCCATTGACTTCAATGGCCCATAGGATATAATGGGGCTGAAACTGACATTTGGCTGGCCAAAAGACTCCAGAATCGGCTTGTACAGTGGAAACTGACATACGGGAGCCTTTCTGCCATCCGAAGCTGCCGGAGCTGTGCTCCTGTGCACTCCCCCCAAAAGACCCCTGCTATAAAGTATTATAGTTTTGATTTTAGTAGGGTTTTCCCATTTGGAGACAGAATTTGCAAGTGCAATTCATTAATTCATTCATTTATTGGATTTTAACTGCCCTCCCCCACCAAAGCAGGTCTCAAAGCTGTTTACAACATAAAAATACATAGTACTGGATTAAAAATTAAAACCAATAAAAATACAATAAATGACCTAAAAAGATGGCATTAAAAATTTCAATGGAGTCACTGCCTCACTGGGGGGGGGGGGAGTGCCAGAGGGATGTAACCATCTTGGTTCTCAACCAAATGCCTGGCAGAACATCTCTGTCTTACAGGCCCTGTGGAACTGTAATTGTAATGCAATGGTGGGGTGTGTGCTTAACCAACTAACTAGATTCTTGTGGGCATGCAGATTCTCTATGTGATGTTAGAAATACAGAAAAGAGATGGCACATATCTTATAATACAGTTCCAATTCAAAATGGGAAATATACTTTAACCAAGGATTTAATTATGAATTATTGATCTGTCTTGTTGCAATTAAGTCTGGTAAATAGCTCAGCAATCAAGTTGGGAAACTGATTTGCTTGCCCTCCAGTTCCTTACTTAGCCGCAAAGTAATACTTCAAATGGTATAATGGTTAGGGTTCCAGACTTGGTGGGATTGAAATGCCAGTTTGTGTGGTTACAGAAGTCTGGAAAAGAGATGCCACACATCATGCCAGCTGTGCGCATATATATGTGTTGTGGAAGCTCTGGTTGCATTCTATAAAATTTACTGCAACAACAGGAATGCAAGATACATTCAGTAGCACAGAGGGCTTTGGGATATAACAATTCACAGGCACTGAGTAACCCCACATGAAGCAGGAAAAAAAGTTATTCCACAAGCTCTGAACACATAAATTACAACTCCCCCTAGGGTTCAAATGGACAAAATACACCAGATGGGTACTTACACTGAAAAAGCTCTTGTATCAACTAAAACACAAAAGCCACTGGTGTGTGTGAGCTTGTGTGTGTTAAGTGCCATCAAGTTGCTTCTGAATTATGAATTAATGACCTCCCAAATGTCCTGTTGTTAACAGCCTTGCTCAGGTCTTGCAAATTGAGGGGTGTGGGTTTCTTGATGGTGTTAATCCACATGTTGGGTCTTCCTCTTTTCCTGCTGCCTTCAGCTTTTCCTAGCCTTGTTGTCTTTTCCAGTCAGTCTTGTTTTCTCATAATGTAACTAAAGTGTGATAGCCTCAGTTTAGTCATTTCTGCAAACTTGCTTAAATATATTTTTATTTTTAGAAAACAAAGTAAAGATGTAAAGGGGACAAAGTAAAGATGTAAAGGGGATATAGAAATGAAATGGGGGCCACATTGCATTCAGATAGCTCTCTTCATCAAAATGTATGATTCTGTTTAGATTTTTTCAGCAAATAACCTGAACTTTCTGAAATCTAGGGTACATCTTTCAAGAAATATTCTATCAGAGCAAACAGCTACCTTTCAACTAAGTGGGATTCAGAGCCAGTGTGTACAGTGTGTTGTAGTGCTGGACTAGAATCTGGGAGTGTCAGGCACAAATCCTTACTCTGCAATGAAAGCTGGTTGGCCTTGAGGCAGTCACACTCCCAGACTAACCTACATCATAGGGATGTTGTGAGGATAAAATGGAGTAGAAGACAACAAGTAAACCACTTTGACTCCCCATAAGAAAGACAGAATATAAATGAATTAAGTAAATAAACCATGTTTAAATTGTTCTGTTTCTTATATCTAATTAAAACAAAAATGTTAGCTGTTCCCTACCATCTTGTGAATTAAACTACAGTTCAAACTATGGTGTAGAAAGTATATACTTTTTTTCTGAGTAAACATGCTTAGGATATGTCTACATAATGTCTATTTTTGCTCTTCAAGTCAGCTGCAATTAGAACAGAGGTTTTGCCACTATTTTTTTCCACAGTGGCTGACCTTGGAAGGACTTGTGAAATTGCCTCAAGAGAAAGGGAATGAAATTATCTATTTCTTGGACCTCTTATCTACGCTCACCTTGAATAATTCTTAAAATAAAATTTGCAAAACTATGCCTGAAATCTAAAGAAAACAGCAGCTATTATGATGAAACTGGCTGTGGCCTTTTATAGCTTTCTTTATCTTTTATGACTGCTCTGTTCCCTGCAGTGTATCTGTGAAGTGCAGAAAAAGTTCACAGCAGATGATTATACTAAGGTACCAAAGCCAGTGAAGTGTGAGATAATCTTTTGAGCTGAGAATTAGTGTCTCAGGCAACCTAGCGAGAATCCAAAGGGGAGTTATTCCTTCAGTAAAGTTTAACATCTAAAGGCTCACCTGAAGCTATAACTCTTTATTACTCTCCAAATCAATACTTGTGACCATCTGGTTGCATGTTAATGTTTTCTCCCTCCCTTGCTCTCATCTGTGACATACCTACTTTGGCAATATAATGCAAATTTGTAAGGCTCTAGGAAGGGCAGGATATGGCAATTGATATGGTCAGTTTAGAACTGTTAAAAGTTATGCTCCTTCCTTCCTTTAAGAGTGTATTTCCTCCTCAGAAATGCACAAATAAGAACAGAAATTTTGTATGTGTTTTAAAATGTGTAATATTACATGTCTGTGGTGTTAAAATATCTCAAGTTCTGAAGTAAACTCTGCATGCTAAAGTACAGTAGCTGTTTCAGAATCTCTCTCTTATTTTTCACAATTGACTTCTTGAAATAATTGAATTCTGAGAGGCATTTTCTATAGGTGATTCCCACGTCTAGAGATCATGTTTTTCATGCTCATGAGTTTTTAGCTTTGTTATAAAGACACTGTCATACACGATTGAATTTAAGAACATCACACATTATTTAAAATGGAAAATATTGTCTCCAAAGTTTACATTCACACACACACCTAAATAGGGAGGGACCTGCTAACGGAGTCCATGATATCGATTAATGCTCCAATTGTACTACTATCTCTCTATATTAATAACTGAGTTTTTGTGTGACTCTTTTCTGAACATTCCAGCCTTTGGCTCCCTGATCTGTTACTCAGAGGGTGTCTCTAGCCACTGGCTGCATTGTTTGAGTCCCGCCCAGCCACCACTCAAGAGTACTCACATGCCATTGGCTGGGTGCTGGGTTTGCTCCTCTTTCCCACCCACTCCTTCAGCCACTGTGCCCTGTAAGAATTTCTGGCAAATGGCTTTCTCTCTTGATGAAAACACTTGCCTTCTGTGTGGGACTAATTTTTTTCCCTCAGTAGCTGTAGGCAGGTGTAATGAAATGGCAGTTACCTGTGTCTGTGAGATGGCTGCCGTCTATGGTTGTTTCTTTAAAAATGTCCCCCCATAAGTCTTAATTGAGCTGTAGTTCCAGAGAGGGGCCAGCAGGGGTATCACTCACTGAGTTGAATCTACTGGCCTACAGTTCCCAGCTGGCCCAAGGCCAAAAAGTGTGGGGAAAGAGGGACCATCCCAAGGGGTGGGGCAGCATCAGTATAGACTCCAGCTCAGCCACAAGACAGAGATGTCGGGGAACCCTGGGAGGCAACAGAAATTCAGTCACTCCACAGTCGGCTGGACTGGGGAATGAATGGAAGTTTCCCTGCTCTCTTGGGCAGGAGAGAGAGGCTAAGGTAGAGCCAGAGGCCACAACCTCCAGAGGTAGAGTACTATGGGTAGGGAAAAAGGATTGTGTTTAACCCCTATTGATTTATGTCCTGTTGGTTCATGGTGTATGCTTATTCCTACAGTTTTGCTTTATTCATTTAGTGTGTGTGTGCTACATAATTCTGTAAATAGTTAAATAAATTCTTTTATTTGGGCCAATAATCTGTGTTATGCTCTGACCACATAGTCTCCCCCATTCTGCACAATACCAAAGGGAGGGGGTAGCCCAGGGAAGCAAGGAAAGGCCAGACCCTTGGGTTGCCAACTTTCCAGGAATCCCCCAAAGATTGGGGATTCCATCTCTAGCTAGGAAGATTTGGCCAGAGGGGTCTCACTGTCTGTCTAAAAAGGCAGTGACAATTCAGTGAGTGGTAGCAGCAAATGTAAGGAGTGAGATACACCCATGGGATGAGGGTGGGAGGCGAACAGCTGAGTTGTAAACTGGAGCCTGTTTCACCACAGAAGGCAACCAAGCTTGGTTCAGACAAAGGAAGGAAACCCTTTGCAGGCCTTTGTGAGGAATTCATTGGGGCCAGTCCTGATTAAGGTTGCCAGCTCCAGGTAGGGAGATTCCTGGAGATTTTCGGGTAGAGTCTATGGAAGCCAGGGTTTGGGGAGGGGAGAGGCCTCAGCTGAACAGAATGCCATAAAGCCCACCTTCCAAAGCAGTTATTTTCTCTCAGGGGGGAGATCTGTTGTCTGGTATTCGGTTATCTGAAGTTTGGTTGTGATTCCTGGTGATCTTCAGGCTCCACCTGGAGGTTGGCTACCCTGGGCATCACAGTCAGTGCTTCAGAGCAGGGTCTGCTGGATCCAGGTTCTTGCTGTAGAAGCTGAGTGGGTGATTTTGGACCAGTCACAGACTTTCAGTCAAACCTACCTCACAGGGTTGTTATGCAAGTCAAAAGAGAGAGAGGAGAATGATGTAAGCTGCTTTGGTCCTCATGGGAGAGCAAGACTACTTTTCCTCCTGGGAAACCATTGTTGCCAATCTCCAGGTGAGGCCTGGAGATCACTCAGAATTACAACTGCTCTCCAAATGGCAGAGATCAGTTCCCCTGGAGAAAATGGTGGACTCTGTGTCCTTATACCCTGCTGAGATGGCCACTGTGATGTGGAAGTCAGGGTTTCAGAGCACAGTGGAGGTTGCAGGTGTGTGTGGGGGATATGGAAAGCTGAAGAGGGGGAATAAAGGTAGGTTGATGCTTGGCTGCGAAGGAGATAGGTTTGCCAACTCCAGATGGGAAATTCCTGGAGATTTGAGGGATGGAACCTGGAAATGGTGAGGTTTGCGGAGGGGTGGGCCCTCAGACAGGTACAATGCCATAGACTTCACCCTCCAAACCAGCCATTTCCTCCTGTGTAATAATTGTTGCCAAACTCCAGGTGAGTGCTGGAGATCACTCAAAATTACAACTACTCTTCAGGTAGCAGAGATCAGTTCCTCTAGAGAAAATGGTGGACTCTGTGTCATTATACCCTGCTGAGGTCGCCACAGCAAATTGACACTGAGTGTCCAAGGCCTTGGCGCTCTCCTGGAGCCTCTTTCTAGAGCTTGTTGTATTTATTTCCACATTGGGCCTTATTCCTAGAATTAAGAAATAAATTTCATTTTGTCTCAGGCACCTCCAATGAAGACACACAGCCACAGCACTGAAACTAAACATTATTATCATCATCATCATCATCATCATCATCATCATCATCATCATCATCATTATCTTCAATTTATTAATCACCCTATCCCAGCTTATGTCAGGCTCTGGACAATGTACAAAGGCAAAATGCCATAAAGCCAATACAAATTTTAAAATCCATATACAGTCAATGAAATAAAACCATAATAAAATATTCCTGATGGTGATTTATAGTTTTCTGTTCCCATTCTGGGCTGCCCGGCCATTTTGTGTGTGGGGGAGGTATATATATTATATATAGAGATGGAGAGTTATGCAGATCTATGTCACTGGCCTTGTTTATCTTCACCTGAACATGATGTACCCCCAGCCCCAGCCCCTTCCCTGATGTGCCACAAAGCCACTATTAGGTTTAAGAAGGGTGTTCCTTCCCAGCTGCACACTGCCACATGGCCAGTGATGGGTTGTTCTGGACATGCCCTTCATCACTGCTGATGCCTCAGGGTGCTTGCTGATCATCCCTACCTATTGTGAGCAACCTGCCTACCCCTGCCAAACTAGTTATGGCCTAAACAGCCGAAAGATCTGGCCTATTTAACCACCTCTACTCCAATATCATGAAGAAGGCAAAAATGGCTGCTCTATAGCCAGAGGAAATCCCAACAATTCTTGCTAGGCTCCAAAGCTGACCAGCTGTTGTTCAGTCACACAGTCAAGTCCGACTCTTCGCATCCCCTTGGACCATATCACACCAGACCCTCCTGTGCTATTAAAGGGAGAGTAGGTGGTCAGCAGCCAGCAGAAAGCCTGCACAGAGGAGATGTGGCCACAATATAACTGGCAAGATCCTGCCTCCTTATTGGCAGCTTTAAATGTGACTACCTAATTAAGCATTGTGTGTTCCCTTGTCTCCAAGGCAGACTGAGGCATACCACTCTTTGGAATTAATGCCATGAGTTCCATTTTTGCCTCCAAAGGGAAAGGATAATGTGTCAGCCTGTTATCATGGGATAAACTTTTGAAAATATTACGCAGTGGACAGTCCTGTAGATGAACAATAGGCTCACAGGCCACTCCAGCGGAATGGTGTGAACTAGTACAGTTCAAAGAGTATTTTGTTTGCTTTCTACCTCCTTTCATTGTGGCATCAGAATCTTTTGTAATGAGAGGCAGGATGCTGAGTCAGGGCATTTCTCCATTGTCAGGGACAGAGGATGGCACTAGGAGAGAGGGTCTCACCATGATACCCTTTGGTAGGTAGAGTCCCCCAGGGATCAATCCTGTCTCCAGTGTTGTTCAACATATTCTCCCCCTTGCCCAGCTGATATGGAATTTCAGGCTGGGTTGTCATCAGTATGTGGATGTCACCCAGCTGTATCTGTTGATGGAAAGCCAGCTGGACACCATCCCAGTTATTCTGTCTGAGGTCATGGCTGGATGGTTGAAAGAGAGCCAGCTGAGACTGGACCCATCTGAGACAGGTTCTGTGGCTGGCTGGCTGGCTGGCTGGCTGGCTGGCTGGGATTCAGGGTTAGGGTGCCAGCTCCTGGCTCTTGATGGTGTGCCTTTAACACCAGTATGTTTCTGGATTCCTCCTTATCAATGAAGACCCAAATCACAAATGTTGCTAGACTGTTGTTCATTCAGTTGCATCAGATCAGGCAGCTGGTTCCCTTCCTGTATCACCCTGACTGAGCCACAGTGATACATGTAATGGTCACCACCAAGTTAGACTACTGTAACTCACTCTATGCAGGTCTACCCTTGAGATGGACCCAAAAACAACAACCGGTCCAGATTGCAGTGGCATGTGTTCTTACAGGAACTCCATCTATAGCCCATATACAACCAGTGCTTCGCCAGCTGCACTGGCTCCTGATTGAATACTGGATCAGATTCAAGATTTTAGTTCTAACTTCACGTAGAGTATTGTGTTCAGTTTTGGGAGCCACAATTTAAGAAGGATCTAGACATGCTGGAACGTGTCCAGAGGAGAGCAACAAAGATGGCGAGGGGTCTGGAGACCAAGATCTATGAGGAAAGGTGGAAGGAGCTGGGTATGTTTAACATGGAGAGGAGATGACTGAGAGGTGATATGGTAACCATCTTCAAGTACTCAAAGGGCTGTCGTATCAAGGATGGTATGGAGTTGTTTTCTGTTGCCCCAGAAGGTTGGACTAGAACCAACAGGTTGAAATTAAATCAGAAGAGTTTTCAGCTAACTACTAGGGAGAACTTCTTGACAGTTAGAATAGTTCCTCAGTGGAACAGGCTTCCTCGGGAAGTTGTGGGCTCTCCTTCTTTGAAGGTTTTCAAACAGAGGCTAGATGGCTATCTGATAGCAATGCTGATTCTTTGAACTTAAGCAGATCATGAGAGGGAGGGCAGGAAGGGTTGTCTCAGTGCTTAGTTCTTGTGGGCCTTTCTTACACCCACAGGGAAATGCTGATTGCCACTTTGGGGTCAGGAAACAATTTTCTCCAGGCCAGTTTGCCCAGGGCTCCTGGGTGGGGGAGGCTGTTATTTTCTGGGCATGGAACAGCAGTCAGGTGTAGGTTTGGAGAGGGAGGTATTTTGTGAATCTCCTGCATTGTTCAGGGGGTTGTCCTAGATGACCCTGGAGGACCCTTCCAACTCTATGATTCTGTGATTCTAAACTTTAAGGCCCTAAATGGTCTGGGACCAATGTATGTACAGGAGAGCCTCTCCTGGTATATCCCCCCAAAGTCATTATGCTCAGAAGAGAAGAACTTACTGGTGATTCCTGGCCCAAAAATCTGGCTGCCCTCGATCAGAGCCAGGGCTTTTTTCACCCTGGCACTGGCCTGGGGGAACTCTGTGCTAAATGAAATTTGTGCCCTGTAAGACCTAATGCAGTTCCACAGGGCTTATAAGACATGTTCCACTAGGCTTATGGTTGAGGACTGCAACTGTTTTTCCATCTTGATTGGTGCCTACCTTTCCACAGGGAAAAGGACACTAAATTGTCTGTTTTATGCACCATCTGTAAACTGTCCATTAATTGTTAAATTATTACACTTATTTTAATTCTTTTAAGTCTTACATTTTAACGTGACTGTGAAATTTGTTATTGGAAATGTTGTTCCCTACCCTGAGCCCTGTATATGGAGGAGGGAGAGCTATAACTCAAAATAAATAAATAAATAAAATTGACAAAATACTAGATAAGTGCTTTGATTAACCATTATATCAATTGGATACCAATGGTGAATTTTTATGCATGCAGGGTAGTCCTTATATTTCTTACCTGTTACTTCTGCCTCTTTCCTTTTCATTGTGAGTTTAAAAGGCTGTCAAATTACGCTTTGAATCTTCCAGGTATCTTTTTTCGCTAAGTCTCCTTGGAGTATTCACAACAGGAATTGACGATGGATGTCGTTTCAAGCATTAAAGCATCAAGCCAAGGATGGTTAGAGATGTAAGATAGCAGTAAAACAGCTGTCATTTGAAAATGACTTCAAAATAATGCAAACAAAACCTACTCTATATGGGTAACTGACCCATTAATTATGTGCTAGAAAAGCCAAGCATGTTGCCTGCTGTTTTCTGAATTGTCTGCTCACCACTGATTGGTCTGTGAATAGCTATCAACAGTATAATAAGAAATGATTTAAGAAAACTATTAAAAGTTAAAAACAAAGTTTATGAGGTTTGAACAGCTTCTTAAATGAGTGTGATTAATGTATGCTGGTAATAAATGCTCTACCCAATTCTTTTGGCCATGTGTAATAACCATAAAAAAAAAATTCATTGTTTTGAGGATGATCAAATGTGTAGGATTTTAAAATCCTGTATCAAGATGCAGATTTCATCCTGTTTCCAAGGAAAAGCTCTCAATGTGGAAATCTGTTCACTGCATTCACATCAATTGTTAGCCAGCCTCAGAAATGGAAATAGACACTGTGGAAATATGCATATATCACCACAGTGGCTCTTTTTATGAGTTAGGGTTAAGACTGTTTCCACTGTCTCTGCTCCTGACCTACTTGTGTTCTGTCCAAGGTATAAAATGAGCATAAATGCACAGGACTTGTACATGTGTAATTCCTAGTCTCCACGTGTAGAGGAACCCTGGGGGAAAGGGCAGGGTTAGCAGCTTTGTACAACACCATTGTATATACAGGGGTACATGAGTAGGCTCTGCTTAGATTTTGACTTAATATGCAGAATTTGTAGGCACAGGGCTAGATCCAGTCAGCTTTTCTGCAGATAAAAAAGGAGGAAGGGTTCCATTTGAGCAGACAGAAAAGTTATCCTGTGGATCATTGGACCTCCATGGACAAAAGACAAATGAGAGAGGGCTGTCATAAGGAGGAGAGCTGGGTGACATCACGTGGAAAAACTGTTTGGGTCCACCTCAGGGACATCATGCACATCCTGAATGCCGATAAGTGTTGTGGGTAGAGTTCCTGTCTTTGTAACTGATACATCCCCTCATGCTTACCTCTTAATTCATAGGGTAATCTGTTTTACAAATTATCCATTAATCCAATGGAGTTCTTAATTTTAAATCATTTTAGTCTTGTTGATAGTCAATTAGTTTTTATTCCTTTTAAAAATTTTCTTTACAACTTAGCTATTTTGTCTATTGCATAGATATATAATATATACTGTATCTTTATAGCTAATTCCTAACATATCCCTAGAGCATGTAAAACAAACAAAGAAAAACATAATGAAGCCATGAATTGATTGTTTGTTTGCAATGCTATATTATGTCTCAGCCCTCAATATTCCAAAAATACAATTATGCAGGGATAGAAAGGGGAAGAAAGCAACAGTGGGACAAGGCAGAGAAAGAAATGCAGCAGCAGGTCAAGAAGAGAAAGAAGAAGTGGCAGTCATCAAAGAATGAGGGGAGAAAGGTGGTAAGGAAGAAGAGGAGGCACCAGGACGGAGAGGCAGCGGTGGCAGTGAGACAGTGAAGGGGAGAACAGTAGTGCCAAGTAACAAGAATTGGAGACAAATGGGGGCATGTGATTTCACCTCCTTGTGAGTCCTCACTTGTCCTATTATATTATTAATATACAGTCACTGTATGTTGTGGGTCAATTTGAACAGGCAGAACTCAGCCCTGAGGAAGACTCCTCGAGTGTCACTGAACCTGGACCCAGCTCACAAGAAACAGCTGAGGAAAGACAGGAGCTCCATGATTCAACATTGGCAGCTGACTCCTCCAGGCAGACTACGGGAGGGAATGATGAAGAACAGCTGGAGCAAGATGACTCCTCTGATTCCCCCTCAGTAGCAAACCAGCACTGGGAGTGAATTCGCCAGCAGATTACAGAGAGAAGATGAATTGCGCATCTCTTGGCTTGATGCCGGCTGTAATGTATCCACTTGGGAACATGGGCTCCGGGCAGCCATGTGCTTGGACTGGTTCTAACCGGTCCACCATGTGGCCAGGCGAAGGGCCTGAGCTTCGCCCCGAAGGACAATGGACTAGTGGATCCTGACTCCCCTCCAATGGAGGAACAGGAGTTAATCCAATCAATGTAAATAGCGAATCACCGGGTGTGTGTGTGTGTTTGGGGTGTGGGTCACTTGGGGATAAAAGCCGGCCTGCGAGCCGGCTTAGTTGTCTTGTTCTTCAACTAATAAAGTATGTGAGAGCTGAAATCACTCGTCAGTCTCAGTACTTTTCACTGGCGACGAAGGTGGGATCCCAACTCCCTCCATGAACAACGACCACGAGACGAGCACCGCTGACCGCCCCAACGCCGAAAGCACCGAACGCCGCTGCCGAGCTTCGTGTCTGCCTCTTCGGTTCCTGGGCACCGCTCCGCTCCCTAGCACTGCTGACCCCGAGAGCGGCCTCGCTTCTGATGCCACCAACTCTACACCAGAACCGCGACCTCCACGGGTGAGCGCAATGGCCGCTAGCAACGAGAGCTTCCCTGCCTTCGACATCTCCCGTCCCACACAGTGGGAGACCTGGATCGAGATGCTGGAGCGTCACTTCGAGATCCATGGCATCATGGATGCGGGTACGAAGAAGGCCTATCTCCTACGCTACTGCGGCATCGAGGCACACCTCCTCCTGAAGGACCTGGTGAACCCCCTCCTGCCGAAAGACACGGCCGCCACCTACGAGATGCTGGTCAAGGCGTTTACCGACCACTTGGCCCCGAAGCCCACCAAGTTCGCGGAACGAATGGAGTTCTTCGCAAGAACGCAGGGCCCCGATGAAACATCTCCGGAATTCCTGGCCGGACTACGCCGCGCAGCCACAAGGTGTGCCTTCCCCAACCTCGCAGATGCCCTCCTAAACCGGTTCTTGGTGGGGCTGAAGGAGGCGAAGCTGTGCCGCAGGCTCATCAGCCGGGACGACCTCACTCTGGAGGCCGCCATCAAAGAAGCGGCCACCTACAAGAAGTCCCACGCGGATCGCCGGCCAAAGATGGTCCATCGCCTCCAGGACTCCGGCCCCTCTGATGACTCGAACGATGAGGAGGTCCTACAGGTGAACCGCCGATCACAGCAATGCACCCAACGCAACAAGGGACTCCCCGCAACACCAACCCAGCCCAACGCATCTGCCTGTGCCAGCTGTGGCGACGCTCACGAGCACCGGACCTGCCGTTTCCGGGACGCCATCTGCAGGACCTGCAACAAGGCCGGACACCTCACCCGAGTCTGCCGCTCCAAGGGCAAGCGCCTGGGATCCACTGCTCAGCTGGACGCTGCAAGCTTGCACAACGTGATGACCCAGCGCCGGCAGATGGTATGTAACTTGCCCCCTGAAAGCCCGGACAAGGTGCATGTGACTGTCCAAATAGAGGGGTCCCCCTGCCAAATGGAAATAGACTCGGGGTCCTCTTTCTCTATAATTTCCGTGGAAACCCTCAAAACTCTATGCCCCAAGGGGGGACCCCAACTGCACAAGCCACGGGGTTTGAAACTGACGGACTTTAACAAAAACCCAGTGGCGGTCCGTGGCTGGGGCAAGTTTCAGGTCCGATTTAAAGGGTTCTCGGGCTTGCTGGACCTGCTGGTCGTGGAGGGGCGCCTCTCGAGCCTCTTGGGGTTGTCGTGGTTTGGGCCTTTGGGACTCCAAATAGCGGGAGTAAACCACCTCGGGACCGCAGACTGGGAGGCGGTTTGCCGCGATTTCCCCAAAGTGTTCGATGGGACCCTGGGGAGGTACAATGGGACCCCGATTTCACTAGATCTGGACCCTAACGTACGACCCATCCGCATAAAGGCACGGCCCCCTCCCATAGCCATGCGGGAAAAAATAGAGGCCGAGCTCGACCGCCTGGTCGCCCAAGGAGTGCTGGAACCGGCCGCGTTAGCGCGCTGGGAAACCCCCATTGTAACGCCAATTAAACTGAATGGGGCTATACGCATTTCTGCAGACTACAAATGCACCATAAATAAGGCCCTGCAGGACCACGCCTATCCGGTCCCGGTAGTGAGCCATGTCCTGGCCTCCCTTACGGGGGCCAAGGTTTTCGGTAAATTGGACTTGGCACAGGTTTACCAGCAGCTCCCAGTGGACACGGCCACTGCGGAAGCGCAAACCATCACCACCCACAAGGGGGCCTTCCGGGTCAATAGACTGCAGTTTGGGGTTTCGGTGGCGCCCGGGATTTTCCAATCTTTCATGGATTCCCTCCTTAAAGGAATTCCAGGGGTCCAGCCCTTTTTAGATGATGTCATCATCGCGGCACTGGACTCCACCGCCTTCACCGAACGGCTGCGTCAGGTCCTGCAGAGGTTCAACGATGCTGGCCTCAAGGTGAAGAAGGAGAAATGCCTCCTAGGGGTGCCCCGCATCGAATTTCTGGGTTTCGCAGTCGATGCACTAGGCATCCACCCCACAGACGAAAAAATTAAAGTGATCACACAAGCCCCGGTCCCCACGTCCAAACCGGAACTCCAGGCCTTCCTAGGCCTCTTGAATTTCTACCACGCGTTTCTGCCCCAAAAGGCAACGGTGGCTGAACCTCTCCACCGGCTGCTGGACAAGGAGGCGCCGTGGGCCTGGAAGCCGGAACATGCGGCAGCATTCCAGGCGGTAAAATACTTGCTGGTCTCCAACAAGGTACTGCACCACTTCTGCGAGGCTTTACCTGTTGTTCTTGCATGTGATGCATCGCCCTACGGGGTGGGGGCGGTGTTGGGGCATCGGTTGCCGGATGGCCGGGAGGTTCCGGTCGCCTATTATTCTCGGACCCTGTCTTCTGTGGAGCGTAACTACGCGCAGATTGACAAGGAGGCACTAGCGATAGTGGCGGGGGTAAAAAAATTCCACCATTATCTCTATGGCCGTCCGTTCGAGATCCTTACGGACCACAAGCCTCTCCTGGGCCTCCTTGCGCCCGATCGACAGACGCCACAGATGGTCTCGCCCAGGGTTCTCCGCTGGTCCATATTCCTGGCGGGGTACTCTTATGCCCTCACCCACCGCCCGGGGAAGGCCATGGGTCACGGCGGACGCACTCAGCCGCCTTCCACTGCCCGCGAGGGACCCAGACCCGGCCCCCGCCCACGTCATCGCCCTCCTAGAATCGCTGCCCGGTCGCCCAGTACACGTCAAGGAGGTGGCCCGTCTCACGGGCCGCGACAAGGTTCTCTGTCGGGTTTTGAACTGGGTGGGGAGGGGGTGGCCGACAGCTAGACAAGACCCGGAGTTTGCGCCCTTTGTCACAAGGCGCGATGAGCTGTCAATCTATAAGGGGTGCCTAATGTGGGGAGGTAGGGTGGTCATTCCCAAACCACTACAGCCACAGGTACTGAGGGACCTTCATGAGCACCACCCGGGGGTAGTCAGGATGAAGGCTCTGGCGCGGGGGTATGTCTGGTGGCCAGGGTTAGACTGGGATATTGAGGACGTTGTAAAAAGGTGTCAACCCTGCCAGGCCTCCCGACCCGCACCCCCGACGGCCCTGGACAGGGCCTGGGAATCCTCTCACCGCCCCTGGTCGCGCCTGCACCTCGACTTTGCGGGCCCGTTCCAGGGGCAGCTGTTTTTTATACTTGTAGACGCCTACAGTAAGTGGCTAGAGGTAGAGCCGGTGCCGTCCACCTCCTCCCGGGCGGCCATCCAAGCGATGTGGCGGATTTTCAGCTCGCACGGACTCCCCGACACCCTGGTCACTGACAACGGGACGGCCTTCACATCCGGGGAGTTCCAGGAGTTCACCCACCAGCACGGGATTCGCCACATCAGGTCGGCCCCGTTCCACCCCGCCACCAATGGCCAAGCCGAACGCATGGTGAGGACGGCAAAAGAGGCACTCCGCCGGACCGAAGGAATGGACTGGGACTTCAGGCTGGTGCACTTCCTGTTCGGCCAGAGAACTACGCCCCATGCGACAACCGGCCGAAGCCCGGCGGAACTACTGATGGGCCGACGCCTCACCACCAGGCTAGACCGGTTACATCCCGATCAAGCACCCGAGCGGGAGCCTTCCACGGAAACTCCAGCGGCGGCACGAGGGTTTTTCCCGGAGGACCCGGTGTACGCACGGAACTACGCGAAAGGGCCCCCGTGGATTCCCGCCCGAGTAGTACGGGTCCGAGGCCCCCGGTCGTATGAAGTCTCGGTAGAAGACGGCCAGATCCTGCATCGCCACATCGATCAGCTACGTCGCCGGGTGCTACCCCTGGAGCCGGATGAGGGGGAGGAGTGGGACAAGCCAGCTCAACCAGACGCGGGGGCGGACGCACCAGAAGAAATCCCGGTGGACTTCAACTTCAGACAGCCAGCAACCGCAAATGACACACCGGGCGAGATGGTGAGCCCAGCCCCGCCAACACCAGAGCGGCCACCGGTCCCCACGGCCGCCCGGGAGGTCGTCAGTTCCCCCATGCCAGAGCCCCGCCGCTCCACGTGAGAGCGGCGGCCCCCAGCTATTTGAAAGACTATGTGTGCGGGTGTTTATCGGACCAAGGGGGGAGGGGTGTAATGTATCCACTTGGGAACATGGGCTCCGGGCAGCTATGTGCTTGGACTGGTTCTAACCGGTCCACCCTGTGGCCAGGCGAAGGGCCTGAGCTTCGCCCCGAAGGACAATGGACTAGTGGATCCTGACTCCCCTCCAATGGAGGAACAGGAGTTAATCCAATCAATGTAAATAGCGAATCACCGTGTGTGTGTGTTTGGGGTGTGGGTCACTTGGGGATAAAAGCTGGCCTGCGAGCCGGCTTAGTTGTCTTGTTCTTCAACTAATAAAGTATGTGAGAGCTGAAATCACTCGTCAGTCTCAGTACTTTTCACCAGCATTTGGCTAACAGCAGCCCTGAGTGATTGCAGGACCTTGGTGTGCCTCACTCAGCTCATTGTGAGAGGCTTACTTAAACCTAACTGGCATGCCTTTCCAGCCATGAAAGCAATGAGTCACATATCTGTGATCCCAGTGACCACAACTCCTGCCTTGTCTTGCTCCCTGTGATTTTCAGACTGACCTTGGACTTTGTTATCTGGACTGCCTTTGGATTCTGCTTCTTGGACCTGTCTGCACCTAACAAATTACTGATCCTTGGACTGGCTTTGATTTCACTATCTGGACTGCTCTGGCACTGTCAGGTGCCTGTTATGCCTGCTAGCTGGGACAACCTGGTTCATAGTATGTTGAAGAGCAACATAAGCAACAAATACAAGTTGCTGTCATAAGTAGCTTGCAATCTAATTGTTGAGAGAGGGTAAGAAATGAAAGATTGAGGTTTCGGTTTCCGGCGTTGCGAATGGCGGCCACCTTTCGGGAAGCTCCCGGAGGTGGTTAGCCCACACGCAGTTTGGGGGGGTCTTTGCAGGTTTGCAAGACCCTAGTGAGCCTTAGGCAAAGGCTCCAAACCGGGGGCGCTTGGGGAGTAGCCTCTTTGCCGGCAGTCAGCCGGGAAATTGAGGCTTTCTCCCCGCCCCAATCGGCCCTGCTGCGGCGTGCCCGTAATGGGACTTAGCAACGCCACCGATTTCCAACAGGAGTGAGGAACAGCGATGAATTAAAGTAAAAAGAAGAAACGGCAGGAACCGTGAGTTGGAGGTCTGAATTTGAAGCGAAACCCAAGCCCTTCCCCCGTAAGCGAATAAGCGGCTGGGAGGAGGGGAATCCCCCCCACTGAGAAGCGGGATTTGTATAAGAAAGCTAAGGGGGACGAAAGGGAAGAAGGGTTGGCGAAATTACCTTTGGGGTGCTATTGAAGCGAATGAGTTAGCGGGACTCCTGAGCGACGCGTCACGAACTTTTATAAAGTAAACAAATACAAGAAATGTCAGCCATGAAGAAGGTCCCTTTGAAAACGGAGAAGAAGGGAGGCGGGACTTCCGGTCCAGGTAATCCCCCTCCAGAGCCGACTGTCAGTCAACAGACAAGTGAGCTACTGCACCCTCTGCTGGTCCAAATACAGAAAATCAGCGAAACCTTAACTAATATGGAAGGTGTTCTCAACAGTCAACAGAGGCAACTAACAGAGACGTCAAAGAAGATGGAGGAGATCGCACAGAAATGTTTGGTCTCATCGGAAGACATCGGAAAAGTGAAGAAAAGGGTCAACAAGTTAGAAAAGCATCAGGATGTGCAAGAAAAAAGAATTTTGATGTTGCAAATGGAAAAATCGAATCTGACTCTTCGATTTCAGGGCATTAAAGAAGAAGAGAAGGAAGATCTCAGATCTATACTTGCGAATGCCTTGGCACCCGTAACTGGCAGAGATCAGCATGAGTTAAAAGAAGAAATGGATAAGGTCTATAGGGCCTACTCCACATTTACAAAAAAAATAATCTGCCAGCAGAAGTGGTTGTCAAGTTTGTCAAGCAGAGTACCAGAGATCAAATCTTGCGTGCAGTTGCAGCGGTGCCCTTAAAAATTGGGGAGCAGACCATCAGAATATTGAAAGATGTGCCTTATGAAATCCGGATGAAAAGGAAAGCTTATAAAGGATTGACCACTTTTCTACAAAGAAGACAGGTCATATACAGATGGACCTATCCTGAAGGCCTTTTGTTCAAGTACAAGGAGAAAAGAGAGAAGATTGACTCCATCTTCAAGGCGCAGGAATTTCTGAAGAGACACGCCAGTCCAGAGGAAGAGGCAGCACTTGCAACGTGGACAGATTTGAGTAGTGAAGACGACAGCGGCCCAGAGGAGGGAGGTGCCGGAGCGGGAGAAGTGAAAACCAAAGGTGGCCCATCCTATAACTTGAGGGATACCAAAGGAAGACAACCTAAGAAATAACTGTTCGGGAAGCGTCAAAAAGGAGATGACTAACAACTAACCCCAAAGGACATTACTAACCTCATTAACAGAGTTATTTTGAATTTTTGTTAGATGAAAAGAAGGCCCTCAAATCACGGAGATTGCCAAAAACTGTATCTATATTGATTTAAACTAACCTTTATTAACAGAATACTCACTCCGCTCTTTTCTTTATCCCTCTATATACCCTACCCTTTTCTATTTATAAAAAGAATAAATTCCTCTCCTTTTTAGGAGGGTTTTGATAAAAAAAAAAAAAAAGAAATGAAAGATTAAAGAATGGAGAATCATGAATGATAAACAGGAAAAAAAACCCAGAGGAATAGGATGGGAAAGAGTAACAGGGAAACAGGCTTTATTTCTGTTGGGAATGAGGAATTAGGTCATGTCAAAGGCTCTAAGAAAAAGATGGAAGATTTTTTAAAGAAAACATTAATCATGGAAGATGGCACATAACATAGCTGTTATACTTATCTTTTTTTTTTTTAAGGGATCTCCATCAGAGGAACAGGACTTCCTCACCTCTGCCTCCTCCTGCACCGAAAAAATGATATATTAAAACCCCCTGGGAGACCCTCCCCCAACAGCATGAGGGAGGAGTCAAAGTCTGAAGTGGAAGTGGAAAATCAGCAAATAATAATAATAACAACAGATCCTTTTGTTAAATTTTCCATAGGATCCAAGGCAATGTTTCTGGTTGCAGAAGTGAGAGTTTCTCAATACTCATATTTCAAACCTAAAATGCTAGAAAACCAACATAAGCTATTAAAAGAAGAAGCAGAAGAACAGGTTTTTATACGCCACTTTTCTTTACCTTAAGGAAACTGAAAGAGGCTTATAATTGTCTTTCCCTTCCTCTCCCCACTACAAGTACCTTGTGAGGTAAGTGGGGCTGAGAGTTCTAAGAGAACTGTGAATGGCCCAGACTTCCGGTTTGTGGCGCTTCGACTTCAGACAATCCCAGGAGAGCTCCCATGGATCACCAAAACTCAAGGTCCTTAAGAGGGGATCCAGAGTGACCTGGGCTCCATTGAGCCTTCCTGGACAGGGGCTCTTTGCAGAGGACTTGATCCAGGGGTACTCACACACAGCGCTATGCAAGTAAATCCCAGATTGTCCTGGAGCTGGGACCTATGAGAGATCACACTTTGACAACCATTGAGCGAAAAGGAGTGAACAACCGCTTGTAACAAGAGTTATTTTGAGCCTCATCTATATCATCGATGAAGAATCCTACCGTGAATACTTGAAAGAGCAACACTGAAGAATTTAATGATTGCTTAGCTAAGCCCCTTTAAGCTTTTAAAAGGACAAGGAAAGGAAGGGTGAAAATTTCCCCCCTCCTTCCTCTTTTTAGCGGCTGGGATGAGTTAACAAAGAAACGCTGCACTAAAACTTTTTCATTCAGGGATAAAGGGATAGAAGCTGTTGTGTGAGCTTCCAATCTCTCTTCTTGGATTATAAACTTGTTTAAACCTTAGATTTTTCTGGCTACTTTTTGGTATTTGGATCTAGATGATTTATGGAACTTACACAAAGATTCTTAAAGAGAAAGGACTAAATGATTTTAATAGAGAGCATATCTTTCCAAAAAGGTTATAAACACTTTTCTTTGGAAGGAAGAAAGACATTTAAAATTGAATCTCTAGATTTGTAACAGTTTCCCATGATGTCAACCTTGTTGTTGGAATTATGAAAGCCTGTTGTGCACAGACTCCATTTGATAAGGGCAAAACATCTGACCTAAGTTGAAAGATTCCTGGTGGCTAATATGGCTGCCGTAAAATTTACCTCGGGAATGTGGTTAATGTTCTAGGGACTATTGACAGTTTCAGAGACTTTTATTTTGCTGGGTTGAGCTGGCTTCTGATACTGTGTTAAAATATACATACAATACATACAATACAATATATATACAAAAGACTGCTGAATGAGACAGCTTTAGAAAACTATGCTGATCTTACTTTGACACAGCTGTCCTGGGAGGAGCTTAAGCGCATAATAGTGGATACAATCAATTTGTCAGTTCAAGAAGCTTTTGATTCAACACAAGATAAGAAGGAAATTATATCAACACCAACTACAGTTGAGATAAAGGAATCCCAGCAAGATATAGATACAGATACAGACCAAATCTACAAGCAACAGGATGCACCCTACAGAAGGATGTTTACACGAAAAAAAAGAGAGAAATTCATCACAGAAGATTATAAAAGAACTATTAAAATGCAGATAAACATTGAAATTTCCAAAACTGTAAAGGGGAAAAAAATTCAGAGAGAAGATAAAATACTATCCATGGAATCCTCTATCATTTCAAGAATTGAGTACAGATGGAGAATCTTAAAAGAAAACCTTTCCACCTACATAAATAAGAGACCATAGAATTAAGATATTGGTGAAGAGAGGGAACCAGAAAAAGAAAAAAAGGAGTTAAGTTTTACAAATAAGGTTGGTTTAGGTAAAGCTTTAGTATGGTTACTGATTGAGACTGGCTATGTTGGAATATGTTTTTGTATATCCATGGAGTATTGATTCATATTAAAGGTGTTGGAAGAGCAATCTAAAATGTCTAGCTCTCTATTGCAAAAGATGCTGCCAGAAGTTTAGATTGTAATAGCAAGATTGTGTAATGAAAGATCAACCTAAAACTTCTAGAGAAAGTATATTATAGATGGAAAAAAAAACCAGAATATTGTGCTCTAGAAAATCCAAGGTATATTCACACTAATAGAAAAGTATAGTGGAAGGCTTAAACAATGCATAATTAGTAGAAAATATGTATTGTTAAAATATAGTTTTGAAAAAAATTAGTTGACTTAATGGTAGTAAGATAGAGACTCTCTATATTATAAAAGAGTTTTCATGTCCCTCTTACCTTATGCTTCCACAGCCTTTGTGTGGCTGATCGGTCATTCAGGAGGGGGGGCAATCCCTTGGCCTCATTGCATCCCTCCATCACCTCAGTCCTGCCCATACACACACCGGCTGATATCTGGCCCTCAGTCTGCGGGGAGCCACTGGATGGGTTGGATGCTCCGGCGCCTGGACGCCTCCAAGCCGCAGACCAATGCTGCCGGCATCTCACCCTTCATCATTGGTTGAGGCCAACTGGGTGAGGGCCGGCGGGCTGATGGTGCTGCAGGCAGCCCACGGGATGCTGCCACCTGGCCGGACAAGGACACAGTGGTGGCCCATTCCTTCACCCCTCCACTCTGGAGTCAGTTGATGGGGGGAGACATTGCAGACTGCAGGCTGATCCTCCCATTGCCATCATGCCCATCACCACCACCCCAGCCCCAATCCACCTCACCGCCCGATCTGCGGCTGCACAGGGACTGGTGACCCGCTGGCCCACACAATACTCGAGGTGGCCCCAAATGCTGCCAGTGCCCAGCCAGCCATGGAGACAGCACTGGCCCCTTCCATCCCCCTCAAGCCTGCGGTCTCACCAGGGCCTGCCAGCATAGGCCTGGCCCTCATTCTCCTCACGGTCGACATGTGGCCCAATCCCCACACTGCTGGAGGCCCCTCATGCCGATGCCACTCCTCCTGCTGTAATGATGACCATGAGCCACCACCTCTGCACATGGCTGCTTGTCAGGTTCAACAGCAAGCAAGTCCAGGCACACTTCACTCAGAAAGTTATGCTTTATTGGAATACCAGTCTGTTGCCAAGTAGTACAGGTTCATTGTCAGGAATGACGGGTATTGCATGGGGGTCTGTGTATATACTCTGATGCTTCAACTAGCCAAGCAAATGAAATCCAAGCTCATGCATGGGAAACCTCCCGGTGGGACATTACATCATGAATGGGAGACTACCCCCCCTTCCAGAGTGCTGAAATATTCACACCAGCTGGGAACCCAAGCCCTCCTTTCTGTCAAGGTTACACTGATAGCGGTGTCTAGCAGAGGGATGTCTCCCACAGTTGCCTTAGCAAAGCAAAGCTATGCGCATGTGAGTAAGCTAGGAATGAGGTTATACAGAAAACATGGCAGTTATCTGACACTGCCCTGTGACCCCGCTGGTGCCACCATGCCACCTGGCTGGACAGTGCTGGAGCCACCCCAGGGGATGCTGCCCGTGCCCATGCAGGGATGCGGTCTTGGAGGCGCCTCCACGGCATGGCTGCATGGAGGTCTCATGTTCCTCTAGGGCCCGTTGTATTGGTCCTGCAATGGGCCTTGCTCCTAGTTATATATATATGAGGTAGATAAAGAGATATTAAGTTGATTTGATTATGCTCATTAACATTTGTATGTTTGTTTTGTCAGTTTTGTTTAAAATAATAAAAAGTATTATTAAAATAAAAAGAACTGTGACTGGCCCAAGGTCACCCAGCAGGCTTCATGTGGAGCAGTGGAGAATCAAACCAGAGTCCACCATTCTTAAACACTACACCATGCTGGCTCATCATCTATCATTATTATCATCTATCATTATTAATCAGTAACATTGTCGGTATTAGGGACTTATTTTTCTATCCATATCCATTGTTCACACAAATCTACTGACAGCTATAACATCATTTCAGTGCTTCCTTGGATGTGTTTTCCTATGCAATATCTCAGCTGACCCAGCTGAGCTTTGAGAAGGAGCAAGGTGTTTGAGCTGCCAGAGGGGTGAGTGGTATTTTTATCTATTTACTTTCAGCTGAGGTGCTTTAGCTGAGAAGGTACTGTGTCAGGGACTGTATTTGGGAGTGTGTGGGTGAGTTGTAACAGACTCCTGACTGCTGGAGTTAGGGTGTGAAAGGGTCATTGTTGCCTGTAATTAAGTGCTTGGGTGAAATTGAATAGCAGACTCCTGGCTGCTGGAGTTGGGGTGTGAAAGGGGCTTTGTTTGACCGTCATTAAGTGCCTTGGGTGATTTTCAGTAGCTGCTAGCCACACCCTCTCCTGGGAGACAATTCCATTTAAGGCAGGAAGTTTGCAAGAGGCACGAGCCTCTGGGCGAGAGCAAAAGGGCAAGGCTCTTTGCCTGTGGCTCTTGGCCTAGGGGCTCTGTAAGAAGCCCAGGAAGAGCCAGAAAGCCAGGACCTTGGCTCCTTGGTAAGGTAAGTAGACTCCTACAACAGGAGCCATATAAATACAAAGGGTTTTAAAAGGGGGTTATAGAAAAGTATTTGTTTAAAAACAATTATGAAGCCAGAATGCCAGCAGGGGGTTGGGGGCTATCCAGTGTTTTGCATGGAGTGTCACATGTATGACTATCTGCCCACTGGGCAGAAGTCTTGGGTGTGTGCTCGGTGCAAGGAGCTCCTGGTTCTCAGGGAGCGAGTTTGCTCCCTTGAGGCCAAGGTGGCTGACCTGGAGAAGCAGGGACAGTCAGTTAGGTGCACAGGGAAGACTCTCGGGGACTTGTTAGATATGTCCCACTCTGGATCTGGCAGCCCGGCTGCTGCCAGGGAGCATGAGGGTCAAGGGGAAAAGGGGCACCATGCTGAGGATAAGGGGAATGTGCCCTCAGAAGGGACCTCTTCTTCAGCTGGTGAACGGGTATCCTTTCGTACCAAGGAACCGTCCCTGGGAAGGGTGGGAGGGGGCTCTTGGTAGTTGGTGATTCGATCCTTAGGCAGGTAGACAGCTGGGTGGCGAACCCGCGTACTGACCGTATGGTGACTTGCCTGCCTGGTGCGAAGGTAGTGGACATTACGCATGTTTTAGATAGGCTAGTAGATAGTGCTGGGGAGGAGCCAGTGGTCGTGGTGCACGTCGGCACCAACGATGTGGGGAAATGCAGTCGTGAGGTCCTGGAGGAGAAATTTAGGCTGCTGGGCAGGAAACTCAAGGCCAGGACCTCCAAGGTAGCCTTCTCGGAAGTGCTACCTGTTCCACGCGCAGGGCCGGAGAGACAGGCACAGATCAGGAGTCTCAATGCGTGGATGAGACGGTGGTGTAGGGGGAAGGGTTCAAGTTTGTTAGGCACTGGGATGCTTTTTGGGACAAGAGGGAGCTGTACAAAAGGGACGGTCTCCACTTGTCCCGAGAAGGAACCAGGCTGCTGGCGCTCAAAATCAAAAAGGTGGCAGAGCAGTTTTTAAACTGAATAATGGGGGAAAGCCGACAGGAGATGAAAAGTCTCTGGTTCGGGATGGCTCATCTCAAAGAGATGAAGGGGTAGCTATTACTTTTGTACAAGGAAATGGATTACAATTGTCCACTGAGACTGTGGCTAATGATAGGAACTGCCTGGCAAGGTCTCGAGGCAGCAAGAGGAAGGCTGTGGGCTTAACAAACATGGGAAACTATAAGTGTTTATACACAAATGCTAGAAGTCTCTGAGGTAAAATCGGGGAGTTGGAATGCTTGGTGTTGGGGGGAAATAGACATTGTGGGTATTTCAGAAACTTGGTGGGATGAGGAAATTCAGTGGGATACGGTGATTCCTGGTTATAAATTATATCGGAAGGATAGGGGGAAAGGGTTGGAGGTGGGGTGGCTCTGTATGTCAGAGAGGGTATACCGTCCAGTAAGATTGAGAGGGTAAGAGAATTGGATTCACTTCTGGAAATGCTATGGGTTGAAATAGTGGGTCCAAAAGGAGGCTTAACAGTGGGAGTTTGTTATCGCCCACCAGATCAAAAGATAGAGGAGGATTATAAAATGATGAATGAATTAAAGATAGCGGCTAGACGAATTAACTGTGTTGTAATAGGCGACTTTAACTACCCACACATTGATTGGGTCAATATGAGTTCTAGTCGGGAAAAAGAGATTGCGTTCTTAGACACTCTCAATGACTGTGCTGTGGAACAGATGGTCACAGATCCTACCAGGGGAGAGGCGATCCTGGATTTGGTCCTAAGTAACACCCAAGACCTGGTGAGAGATGTAAAAGTGATTGCACCACTTGGGAACAGTGACCATAATGTCATTGAGTTTAACATTAGTACAGATAGGGAGTTGCCCAAAAAGACTGACGCAACCACTTTTAACTTTAAAAGGGGTAACTTCTCTGGTATGAGGGGACATGTGAGGAAGAAATTGAAAGGAAGAGTGGAGAAGGTCAAAACCATTGGGGAAGCTTGGAGACTATTTAAAAAGACAATCCTAGAAGCTCAGAAAAAATATATACCGCGGGTTAGGAAAGGTACAAATAGGTATAGAAAAAAGCCTGCATGGTTAACAAATAAAGTAATGGAAGCTGTAAAAGGTAAGAAGGATTCCTTTAAGCGGTGGAAAGCTAGTCTTAGTGAGGTTGATAAAAGGGAACACAGACTATGGCAAATAAAATGCAAGTCTGTGATCAGGCAAGCAAAAAGGGAATATGAGGAGCATATCGCAAAAAACATAAAGACCAACAATAAAACTTTCTTCAAATACATTAGAAGTAGGAAGCCAGCCAGGGAGGCAGTGGGCCCTTGGATGACCAAGGGGTAAAAGGAGTAGTGAAGGATGATAGGGAAATGGCTGAGAAGCTGAATGCATTTTTTGCCTCTGTCTTCACTGTGGAAGAGGAGAAGTGTTTGCCCACTCCAGAAGCACCGATTTCGGGAGGGGGTTTGAAAGACCTGAATCAGATTGCGGTAACAAGAGAGGAAGTCCTCCGACTGATGGACAATTTAAAAACTAATAAATCACCAGGCCCGGATGGCATTCATCCGAGAGTTCTGAAAGAACTCAAATGTGAACTTGTGGATCTCCTGACAAAAATATGTAATCTTTCTTTAAAATCTGCCTCCATTCCTGAGGACTGGAAGGTAGCTAATGTCACTGCCATCTTTAAAAAGGGCTCCAGGGGAGATCCGGGAAATTACAGGCCAGTCAGTCTGACATCGATACCGGGTAAGTTGGTGGAAACTGTTATTAAGGAAAGAATTAGTAGGCACATTGATGAACAAAAACTATTGAGGCAGACTCAGCATGGGTTCTGTAAGGGAAGATCTTGTCTCACTAACCTGTTAGTGTTTTTTGAGGGAGTGAACAAACATGTGGACAAGGGGGACCCAATAGATATTATTTACCTTGATTTCCGGAAAGCTTTTGATACAGTTCCTCATCAAAGGCTCCTAAGTAAGCTCAATAATCATGGGATAAAAGGACAAGTCCTCTTGTGGATCAAAAACTGGCTTATAAATAGAAAACAGAGAGTGAGTATAAATGGGAAACTTTCTCAGTGGAGGGTGGTAAGCAGTGGGGTACCACAGGGATCAGTACTAGGTCCGATGCTTTTTAACTTGTTTATTAACGATTTGTAATTGGGAGTAAGCAGTGATGTGGCTAAATTTGCAGATGACACAAAGTTGTTCAGGGTGGTGAAAACCAGGGAGGATTGTGAGGCACTCCAAAGGGATCTGTTGAGGATGGGTGAGTGGGCGTCAATGTGGCAAATGGGGTTCAATGTGGCCAAGTGCAAAGTGATGCACATTGGAGCCAAAAATCCTAAATATAAATACACGTTGATGGAGTCTGATCTGGCAGAGACGGACCAAGAGAGAGATCTTGGAGTCGTAGTGGATAACTCACTGAAAATGTCTACACAATGTGTAGCTGCAATAAAGAAGGCCAACGCTATGCTGGGGATTATTAGGAAGAGAATTGATAACAAATCAGCCAGTATCATCATGCCCCTGTATAAATCATTGGTGCGACCTCATTTGGAATACTGTGTACAGTTCTGGTCACCACATCTCAAAAAGGATATTATAGCATTGGAAAAAGTGCAGAGAAGGGCAACTAGAATAATAAAAGGGTTGGAACACCTTCCCTATGAAGAAAGGTTAAAATGCTTGGGGCTCTTTAGCTTGGAGAAACGACGGCTGAGAGGTGACATGATCGAGGTTTATAAGATTATGAATGGGATTGAGCAGGTTGAGAAAGAAGTACTTTTCTCCCTTTCTCACAATACAAGAACTCGTGGGCACTCTATGAAATTGCTGAGCAGTCGGGTTAGAACAGATAAAAGGAAATACTTCTTCACCCAAAGAGTGATTAACATATGGAATTCACTGCCACAGGAGGTCGTGGCAGCTGCAAGCATGGACAGTTTCAAGAGGAAATTAGATAAACATATGGAGCAGAAGTCCACCAGTGGCTATTAGCCACAGGGTATAGGTGGGAACTCTCAGTCTGGGGCAGGTGATGCACTCTATTCTTGGTGCTGGAGGGGGCAGCAGTGGGAGGGCTTCTGGTGCCCTGGCCCCACTGCTGGACCTCCTGATGGCACCTGGTATATTTTGGCCGCTGTGTGACAGAGTGTTGGACTGGATGGGCCATTGGCCTGATCTAACACTGGCTTCTCTTATGTTCTTATGTTGTGCAAAGATAGAGAAGATGCCAAGAACATTCTGCAGGGGGCAGCAGAAGGGACAGCTAGTTAGCATTGTGAGATTAGAGACTTCCTACTATTTTCGTATAGTCTCCTTCCTGTCTCCTGATTGGCTCAGTTTGGTTTCCTTCCTGCTCCTGCTGAGAACTCTTAGTCTGCTGACCTACTCCTAGCTAGTTAGACTTCTTTTTCTCTCTCTTTCTTACAAAGTTTGTTCTCTTCTTAATAAATTGACTTTATTCTTTAAACAGCTTATGCTCTGCTTTACTGTATATCTATACTCAGCCAACAAAAACTTCATGAGACAGTTTTTGAACCAATTATATTGACTGTAACAAGAGAGCATTGACATAGGAAAATCAATAGATTTTTTTTGGGGGGTGGAGTTGTTACATGGTGCTTTTCTGCCAACAAAAAACAAAACTATAACTGCCAGGTAGCTATATTTTGGGGACATCATTTACTAATGTGCAGGTGACAATATCCTGAAAGGTTAAAAATACTGAGTCACTGCTGTATGAATTCTGCCAAACAAATAGTGCAATCAGGGTGAAAATTCCAGCCAAATTATTTCCAAAGTGATGTATCACTATTAACTGCATGTCAGGCTCCTTAGTCAGGTCACACAACGCAGGGCTTCAGTAGAAGAATCTCTTTATTGGTAAATCATAACTAAAGACATGTGTACAGCTTGTGTCAGGAATGCCCGGGTACAGCAGGGCTCCCTAAATTATAGTGGAATCAAACACCCCCCTAAACAAGCTGAAGCCAATGAGTATAGTTCACACGCACTGGCAAAGCAAGTGGGCAAAGCGGGCAAAACAATTTAAAAGCTGTTGATTCCCAGCAGAGGAGTTCTGCAGCTGGAGACACTACAAGGTCAGGAAGATGATAACATACAGATAGTAGAATAGTAATAGTCAGAGGCTGGTAGACTGAGAGTATTCCAACTCCATGACAGGGCTACTTGACACTGCAGCTAGGATTCAGTGGCATCATTTATGAAAGTGCAATAATTTATGAGTCCAATAGAATTCAAATGACTTGTCAGCCCCCCATACTTCATCAAAAATAGCACTGCACAAGAATTTTGTAATTTCACTGATTTGACGTGAATTTTGCTGATTTGTATGGGTTCTTTAAATTTTTGTTTGGCTAACACAGAGAACACAATTATTCTGATTAAATTTTAATTAATGACAATGCATTCTACAAATATGTATATTACATTTGTTCTTCACTGGCCTTTTAGAATTGTATAAGATCTTCAAATGTCTAAGAATGCAAGCAAGAGGGGCTTTGGGGAGTACAAAGAAATTGAATGGATTTAGGAAAAAAGTAGACTAGTCATATTTATTTTTATTGCCATGTGCCTGCTTGTGTGCCTAAGGGAAAAATCTGTCAATCATTCAATAAGGAATGCTGCTTTGAAAGTTTGGTTTTTTTCTTAGCAGTTGAATAGTCTAGCAGATATTTTTTTTACAATGATGCATGCAAAAAAATAGTGGGAATGTTTCCAAATTTTGTAAGCTTTAATACACTTTCAGTTTCTTGTGCTTTTTGCAGATCCCTTCTGTTATGAAAGGATAAAATATGTATGTAGAACATAGGCTCAACTGTGGGATTAGGATAATTAAATTCTAAAATTACTTCCCAGGAAGGGGAGCAGCAAGTATATGATGATCTATGTGCTAACCACTAGGAAACTGGATCCCAGCTTCAATTTGCCTTTTGGCAAAGTTGTCAAAGGAGCCATGAAATATACTTTCTTATTCCATAACCTCTACTATCCAGTCTTCTGTGGGATTGGTCAATAACGGAGTTGGAAGGAAACTTTGAGCCTATAACCATAAAAATTTGACTAGGGTAGAGAGAAAATTCCAAGGCTGCAGGGAAACCGATAAACTTTTAGTCTAGATTGGAGTTCTATGTCAAGATGCTGTTATCAAAGGTAGGAGGGCCATGTCAGGTTGTGCCAGGATGCTCCATCTTGGCCCCATTCCTGGGAAGAGGAATGTCTCTCTTTTTTTTTTTTGGTAAATGTAGGGTTAGCTGGTGAGATACTTTTTCATTCTTCCTTTCTAGTATTTTGCCTAACATCTATCTGCTGATAGTTTCCAGTTATCTGTGCTTTCTAGGGTTTAGGTTTAGTTGTTAAAGTTTCTTACAATTTTTGAGGATGAACTGTCTGCTTAAAGAAATTCCACCTACATTATGCCAAGCTGCCTGGTTACACCAACAGAGCTCAGCCAGGTGCTGAATTGACAGAGATGCCTGAGAGACACAGAAGAATTGGGGGGGGGGCAGGTTAGAGATGTGAATTCATAACATAATTACCCAAAATAGAGGTATAAAGTAAAGGTAAAGGTTCCCTTGCTTGAAAGCCAGTCAAATCCGATTCTAGGGTTGCGGTGCTCATCTCCGTTTCAAAGCCAAAGAGCCAGTGCTGTCTGAAGATGTTTCCGTGGTCATGTGGCCGGCATGACTAAACACCAAGGCGCACGGAACACTGTTACCTTCCCACCGAAGTGGTACTTATTTATCTACTTGCAATTTCTTGCTTTCGAACTGCTAGTTGGCAGGAGCTGGAACTAGAGACGGGAGCTCACTCCGTCATGCGGCACCTGGGTCTCGAACTGCTGAACTACTGACCTTCCACAGCCTGCAGTTCAGTGTCTTAACTATTTGAGCCACCGCAGCTCCTATAAATAGAGGTGTAGTCACCCACTAATGTTCAGAACTTGACAGGAACTGAATGTTCAATATATTGGTCATCTGTGTCTGAACATTCTGAATATGTCAGATTATGAAAAATACCACTGTACATTTGTGATTACACACAGCTGCCTACTCCCCCTCCCCCACCTCAATCCAGAATTAAAAGACTCATTTTTTAAAAAAAAACCATTTTGGAGACAAAACTTAGTAGTTAGGTGGTGTCTCTTATGACAGCATCATTTGGTGTTTATTAATGGCTGCAGAGTTGTCCTGATTTGCATAGATTAATGGATGTTATCCTTGAACACATGGGAACTCCTCCCCCACATGTTCACAGAAATGTGTTTCTTTTTCAAACTTTTAAACTAATAAAATACATCTCAGGGCTTTTTTGTCATTATTGTATTTAGAAAATTTGTATGCCATCTCCATAGGGTCCTGCATGAGATGGTTCACATAGAAAAAATACAATACAAATCATTAAAAAATGACACTATAAATATCTTGGGTTTGGGCAGCAGCCCCCAGAACTGCTGAATAGGAATGCACTTCTTCATCACTTACCCAGGGAAATTCATCTGTCAGGGAAACAAAGCAATTTCTGCCCCAAAACTAGGTCTGAATCTGGATAGAAATAGGTCTAATCTATCTCCTCCAAGATCACTCAAAGCAGCATAGCCACCAACTGCTTGAGCACATTGCCAAAGAATGAAATGTTGGCCACCAAGCAGTAGTTATTAAGGTCATTCAGGACCAGGGATACCTTCTTTCAAATCTGTTGTAGCTGTACCCTCACTTTTTTGCTGTCAATTCACAGCTGACTTATAGTGATCCTAGGGTTTTCAGGGCAAGAGATGGTCAGAGGTGGTTTGCCATTGCCTGCCTCTGTGTTGCGACCCTGCTATTTCTTAGAAATCTCCCATCCAAATACTAGCCAGGGCCAAACCTGCTTAGCTTCTGAGACTGAGCTAGTCTGGACTAGCCAGGTCAGAAACACCACATAGAAATTTACTTTAAATCCCGCCTTCCCCCGCAAGTGGGCTCAAGGCGGGTCACAACATTTCATTAAACATTTCATTAAGTAAACATAACAGCATAAAAACATAAGCTACAGGGCTATTTTTGGGCAGGAACGCATAGGAACAGAGTTCCAGCTGGCTTCCAAATTGGCCACATCTACGCCCCCCAGGTTCCCCAAGAAGAAGAAGAGACTGGATTTATACCCCACCCTTCACTACCCAAAGGTGTCTCAGAACGGCTTACAAACTCCCTTCCCCTCTCCACAACAGACACCCTGTGAGGGGCTGAGAGAGCTCTTGACAGAAACTGCTCTTTTTCAAGGACAGCTCCTATTAGAATTACAGCTTGCCCAAGGTCATCCAGCCAGGTACAAGTGGAGGAGTGGGGAATCAAACCTGGTTTTCCCAGATTAGAGTCCGTGCACTTAACCACTACACCAAACTGGCTCGCAAGCTGCAAGGTGCCTGGAGAAGCCAAGGCAATCCAGGGAGGGAAGGCAGTTTAAACTGCCTCCCCTCCTTGGGTTTCCCAGGTGCCCCAGGGGAAGCTGATCCAGAAACTGCCTTCCTTCCCTTGGGTTCCCCATGCACCCTGCAAGCTGCAGGGCACCTGGGGAAGCTGATCCCGGGAGGGAGCTGTGCTGTCAGGGGTGTGGCCTAATATGCTAATGAGTTTCTGCCTTTGGGTGTGGCCTATTATGCTTATGAGTTCCTGCTGGGCTTTTTCTACAAAAAAACCCCTGATAAGCTATAAAACATAGAATATAAAGCCAAATTTAAATCCAGTCAGAGGGATGGCAACTATTCAAGGCAGTTCATAGTGCCTCCTACACAATGCTAACATAGGTGGCAGCTAATAGTAACCAGTTTTCCAACAATGCTCTGTTGACCTCTATTGGGTAGGGCAAATTGTAATGGGCACTGTAAGCACTGCTAGCAATGCAAGCAGGGGAGGCCAGGATGGTTGGACATCCACTGCCTCAACCAAAGGCCTGATGGAACAGCTCTGTTTTACAGGCCCTGTGGAATTGTAATAAGTCCCTCAGGGCCCTGATTTGAAGTGGGAGCATGTTCCACCAGGCTGGGACCAGGGCAGAAAAGCCCCTGGCCCTGGTTGAGGCTAAGTGGATGTCTTTCAGGCTGGAGACTGTCAGGAGATGTTGCTCTGCAGACTGTAAGACTCTCCGGGAAGCATACAGAGACAGACAGTCCCATAGGTATGTTGGTCCCTAGATGCAGCCCCAGCCTGGAAGTGACCATTGCATGGATCACTGTAGCTAAATTCTAGAAGATTAGATAGGGAACCAGTTGCCTGACCAGCCAAAGTTGTTAGAAGGCTGACCTGGCAACAGTAGTGACCTGGGCCTCCATGGAAAGTGAGGCATCCAGGATCACCTCTAGTCTCCTTACCTTTGGTGCTGATGTCAATGGCACCCCATCAAGAGTTGGGAGCCAGATTCCTGATCCCTGACTCCCAAGGTCCAGATGCAGGACCTCCGTCTTCATTTGTATTAATTTATCTTTGTTGGATTTAATTTAATTATCTGCTAGATCCAATCAACCAACTAGACCTCACATTATCCAGTCAGCCATATAGTACTAGTGGCAGGGCTTGATGTGATGCAAACTTCTAAGCAGCATATTCACTTCTACAGATCTTACCAACTGAAAGGTATCCATATAGCTAGGACCACACTGTGCTCCAACAGCATCCTGAAATTGAACTCAGCCAACCGTGGCATCTAAGTCACAGTGGATTTGATCAGTTTTAGGGACAAAAAAAAAGCAATGCATCCAGGATACCTGAATGTTTTCCAAATTTACATTCTCAAAGGCCTAAAAGTTCCCTCAACAACCAGGGAAGTACTACTGGTACAGAATGACTGCACTAGTTTTTCAAGTATCAGTCTAGGATGTGGGAGACCTGGTGTCAAATCCCTACTCTGCCCTGGAAGCTTGCTAGGTGACCTTAAGCCAGACCCTTATTCTCAGCCTAGCCTACCACACAGATGTGTTAGAGAATGAAGGAGGACAAAGTAAGCTGCTTTGGGTCTCCTTAGGGACAAAGGCAGGGTATAAATGACATAAATAAATAAAGGCTAAAAATTCCATGAACAGAATAAATTCACTTTCTTGTGTTCTTGCAGTTATTGTATCACCTGTTGGTCATTTAAGCAATGCATCCAACTGTACAGGCACAAAAAAGGGGCAAACTGTGAGGGAGTCTTGTGCTTGACAAATAGGTTATGATAATGATCTGACTGTAACCACAGGGGACACATGTCTGCATCTCCAATGATCAAGAAGATGTAGCTTGCTACATGCACAGGTGCAAAAAAAGGCCACAACTTGCTTTGCTCAGGTTACAAATGTAGTTTATTTGCCAAAGCACAATCTGGCCATGACCCTATAACACAAGCTGGTACTGTAGATATATAAAGTTGCTAGGTAATGAAACCAAACTTAGAATACCATTAAGGCAATCAGAGGATCATCTCAGATATACATGAGCAATTTGATCATGCTAAGTCTAACAGGTGATTGTGATTGCTTCAGGGATCTCAGCATCCTTAATGTAAATATAATCCACACACTATGTGGTGATTAAACCTGAAAAGTTAAGTAATTCAATTAAAACTACCTCCTAACAACCTGCAACCATTCAGAATTTCTGACGTCTTGCTTTCTGGTTTCACTCCCCCAAACACTGAGGCAGACAAAGAAAGAGAATACTTCAGCAGATAACAGGGGCCTTATACTGTCAGAACATTTAGTTCATATTTGTGCCAAATGGGATGATTCTCATTTTCTATGCACAGCATTTCCCCTTTTGGAGGTCGGTGCATTGATTAAATTACAAATGATATAAGCTGCAAGGGGGATTTTTGCAAACACTTTTGCAAACATTTTGAGCAGCATTGAAAAGCATCCTTCATCTGCCCCAGGTTCCACCCTCTCCTTGCCAAACAAGGTGGTTAGCTTAGCTTCACACTCCTTGCCCCACCTGCTGATTACAGTATCATGTAGCCTTGATGTAGATCAGGCAAATAGATGTGGCATTGTTCAAGAGGAAGATGCACACCATTGTACCTATACAGTTGCGGCCTATCATACCAGATGGAACTGTGGGATACATATGCATCTCCACCATCTAAAATTGTGCTTCCTATTAAGTTATTAACCTTAGTTCCATCATGCTTAGTCTGAGAGAGGTTCTGAACTCCCCTCTATATTCTCCTTTGTAGGAAATCTGATCATACCAAGATTGTCCCAGGACATGCAACTTATATCTTCCTAAAATCTCTAAGAATTCTCCACATTAATGCCATTCTTTTTGTCTGCACCAGGCCATTCTCAGTCAGATGCAGGATGACTGTCCTCTTTCAAAGCCCAGTGGAGAAAAGGCAGGAACTGTTTCTATAACCCACCACACCATTGCACACAGTGTAGGGGGTAGAGGCCCAACTACATCCCCGTTTCACAGAAAGCCATGCTCTTACTTTGACAAAAGACAATATAATGTTCTATCACAAGCACCGGACTGAGTTCCTTGGTACACATTCACTAGCATGGGGGAAGAAATCAGATCATCTGATGTAAGCCTTAAAGGCCTTTGAGTGTTACCTGCCAGTCTGCTGAACTGCCTGGCTCAGCAGCCCCAGCCTTGCTGCTGTAGAGGCTGCCCCTGTTCTGGAGGAATGGATTTCAAACTCATGTACTGGCAACCCTGCCTCAGCCAGTACCTATCACATAACAGCCCCAAATGGATACTGTATCAAAGGTGACCCACTTTTCTGCTGAAATAGGCAACCTGGGCAGCTGCCAGTGTTCCCTCTAAGCCAGAGATGTCAAATTCATTTGTTATGAGGGCCGAATCGGACATAAATGTCACTTTATCAGATCTGGGCCATGTGTGTCATAAAATGTAATGCTTGAATGTAATACCAGAGATATAAACTTTATAAATGACACAGGCAAACCCAATTAATTATATTATTTTTTTACTCAAAACACAAACAAAAGCAATTGATTCCTAAGACTGAATGCAACTGATTTACTGGGGAATCCACAAAAGCTGCAATAAATGTATTTAATCAGAAACAAGAATAGGTTTATTATAAGGGATACCATTAAAAGGGGGGGATACCTTACATTCCCATACAAATTAGTTACTTTTTGTATATATAGCACTTTTAGATAAGCCATCTTCTTTGCAAGTAAATAAGGTAATTTTTCTGCACTCCCCCATATGCCCAGCCTCAACAGCTGAGCATGGCTATGATCCTTCTTTTGTTCTTTGTTTCCTATCTTCCTCCATTCTACCTCTGAGGATCTTGAGCAGGTACACTGGACCTCCCCTCCACTGCCCCACCCCCATTCCTATCCCCAACAACAACCCTGTGAGGTAGTCCAGGCTGAGTGACTGGCTCCAGGTGACCCAGGGTCCTGGCTCAGGAGAGGGGGGAGTCTGAACCTGGCTCTCCCAGATCCCTTCCTGCATTTCACACAGAAGTGGTGGGGCTGAGGAGAAGGCCTGATGGAAATGCTGTTTTCCCAACCTCCAAGGGGTGCTTTTTGTCCTCCTGTGACTCCTTTTCCTTCATGGGCTGAGAATACATGTGGGAGAGAAGGGAGGTTACCATCCCTCCCTGACACACACTCTGCCTCCTGGCTCCCTGGCTGTTCAGATGTGTGGCGGCGACAGCAGTGCCCCTTTTCCCCTTTACTCTTCCACTCACTTCTGTGGCTAGGACTTCTTTCCCCTCAGAGTGGCATGCACAAAATAGCCCAGTTTGCTCCCAATCCATATGCCAGCCCTTCTCCTCCTCTCTCCCCACCAGCTCCATCCCTTCATCCCTTTCTTTGTCTTCACTGCCATTCCCCCCCCCGTGCAATTTTGCCTCGCAGTCCTGCCCCCTAGCAATTTCCTTTCTATTTCTTGACAGCTTTGACCACACACACACCTCGCCCTGTGTTCCTGCTTGCCCCCTCTGAGCAGCCTCATGTTTTCCCTCTTCACACCAGTTGCTCAAAGGCCAGATAAGAGCACTGGATGGCCTGGTTCCAACCCTTGGGCCATATGTTTGATGCCCCTGCTCTAAACTGTGCAATCTAGCAGTGAACAGGAGTGCACATTGTATTTTTGATAAAATAGGATGAGACTGTTCAAGCTGTGCTTTCTCCTCCCTAAAAATTAATCAGTTTTCATGCTAACGTCTTCTAAAGCTAAACTCAATCAGAATTATTCCAGTTGCTGCATCTAGGCACCAGAAAGAAATAGTTAGAGCCACCTGAGGGACAATGGCATAAAACAGTATCACGTACATATGTGTAGCTCACATGCAGAACATTGACCTTAGTGCACCTTAAATTCTAGATTATTCACGGAGATTGCAATTCTTATCTTTTTCTGCTGGTTCTGTATAACTGCAGGATAGACTTAGGTGTTGGGGGGAGGGCTTTATCTGACACAACATTACCTAACAAGCTCTAAATAACTTTAAAATGGTCCTTGAAAAGTGTGTGATTTGCTGGACTATAGATTAAAGCTTGGCAAATATGAGGTGCTTTGTGGGTGGTTCCTACACTAACTTAAAAGGACCACTTCTCAAGGAAAACTTTGGCCGAGGACAGACTGGCAATTTGCCCCGGGATAGGACCCGGGCTGACAACGATTCAATACCGGAGTAAATGGAACGTTCACACAGGCACATCTGCCTGGCGTCCCCCACCCGTAGCCTACCGGTGCTCTTGCGCTTCACTGCCGGATTAAAAAAACGCCTGATAAAAGCCTTCGCAAATCTTGAAAGCCTGCGTTCGTCGCGCGTTTCTCCGCTTCCGGGGAGTCTGAACGCGCAGCCGAAAAGCCGGGAGCAACCCGCATTGGGCATGAGGCAGCAGTGGTGTGATTGGCTGCGTTCCGCTCCACTGCCCAATGCGGTGCCGGCGTTGCAGGGCAAAAAAAAAAATCGGCAAAATGCGCTTATGCGCATGAGCGCTCATGCGCACATACACCCACAGCCGAATTAATGGGAAAACGGCAAATATAGCACGCCTCCGGCGCGGCAGTCTGAACACTCCCGCGCGCCTCCATCCCGTATCTTCCGGCAGCGGCCCCCGCTGTGTGGACGAGAAAACCCGGTATCGTTTACTTCGGGGGGTTTTGCCACGACTGGCTACCGGGGCAAATTGCCAGTCTGTCCTCGGCCTTTGATCAGCTTTTACTGATCTGCTTGGCCCCATTCACAGGACTTTTCTGTTGTTGCTCATGTTTTCTGGAAATGTCTTGAGGAAATCATTTTTCCTTGTGTCTTTCCTTTTTCACAACTATATAATGTGTTTTGATGGGTTTGGCTCAGAAACATGAAAATATAAAATATCCTCTAGCTCTGGCAGCACTTAAAACTATGACATCTAGGAAAACTTTTGATGGGCCACACAGGGATTGGGACTGAAACCCATTGCCTAATTTTGGTTTTGTGCATTTTTTTGTATGCTGTTTAAAGTTGTATGGTAATCATTCAGATCCCTTTTGGTATATTTACTGAAAGCTGTCTTGAGCCTCTTATGTAGGAAACAGGTACAATATAAATTAGGGTTGCCCGATTTGGAGGGGCTCCTTCCCAGCTGCTGGGGGAAGTCCCACCCCCAAGAGCAACTACTGGGCCTCCTCCCCACCTCTCCCCAGCACCATTTAAAGGATGTCTTTAAATGCTACTGGGAAGTGGTTGGGGCCACACGCCTGTACTCTAAGCCCTGAATTTGGGGCTTGGAATGCAGAAGTTCATGACCTCTTCCCCACCTCTCCCCAGCAGCATTTAAAGGATGGTTTTAATTGCTGCTGGGAAGTGACGGGGGCTGCTTGCCTGCATGCTATGTCCCATATCTGGGGCTTGGAATGCAGGCGTGCATTGCCTCCCCCAGCCTTTCCCCAGCAGCATTTAAATGGTTATAAATGCTGCTGGGAAGTGATGGAGGCCACCCACCTGCACTCTAAGTCCTGAATTTGAAGCTTGAAATGCAGGCATGCATAACCTCCCCTCCCCTCTCCCCAGCATAATTGAGTTTAAATGCTACTGGGAAGTGGCAGGGGCCACACAGCTGCACATTAAGCCCTAAATTCGAGGCTTGGAATGCAGGCATACACAGTCTTCCTCCATCTCTCCACAGCAGCATTTAAAAGATGGCTTTCAATGCTGCTGGGAAGCAGCGGGGGCTGTGCACCTGCATTCTAAGCCCTGAATCCAGGGCTTGAAATGCAGCCATGGGGACTTTGGGGGGATTCGGCGACCCTAACATAGATACTTATACAAATATTCATTTCCAGTTCTGGTGTTGCTATTCTGTCTTTCTCAGTCTCATCTACTTGTGATCCTTTAATTGGAGGTGCCTGGGATTAAGCACGGGCTCTTCTGTAAGTGCTGTTCATGTTCTATCATTGAAACATCAGCCTTCTGATCATACCCTTGCATGCCCCTTTTCGTCATTATTTCAGTTCTAGAGGTTTGCTAACTGCTTTTGCTTCCCTCCTCCCTCCCCCCCAAAAAGGAAGAAATCACACTTCTTTGAGGGGAGCACATGAGAAGACTGGGCTCCTGACCAATGAAGGGCAAGAAGTAGGCAATCTTTTCACGTTGCTCTTCCCATGTAGCAACATTTGCTGTTTAGTTGCCCACCTGTCCACCCTGGTATTTTGGCAAGGTGGGAATAGCTGAACACTTTGTGGCCAGTCAGGATTATTATTATTTTTTTGTACTTCTCAAACTGGCCAACAAAGGCTCGCTTTTTGCCTGCTTTGCTTTGGCACTTTGTCAGGGTGGGGTGTTCTAATTAGGACTAGTTAAGACTGGTTAGGCCCTACTGGGGTTGGCTGGAACAGTTTTGGTTAAGTTAAGGGACTATGACAAGTTCCCTAAGACATTTTATGGGGGCAGGCTTCCTAAACCAGCTTCTCATGCCTTACCAGCCAAGAGGTTGGTGACAGGGTCTACTCAAGACTGTAGCTTTGAACCCTAGCATCTACCAGCACAGGGATAAAGTGGTGGAGCAACAGCCTCTCTTGGCATACCTTCATATGCAGGCCAGGAAAAGCAACTGATGGATTAAGGCCACCTTACACTTAGATGGGATAGGATTGACCATTAATGCTGGCACGCCTCTGGGAATGCAGCAGGTAGGTGTATACTATGAGGGTTGGCTAATAAATAAATCCCATTTGAACCTGATTTTATTTGTGTGGTGTCTTTATTTTGTGGTTTGTGAGGCAATTAAATGTTGTTGTTTACTTTCTCTTTTAACTATAAAAATATTAGCATATTCCTTCCTTCCTTCCTTCCTTCCTTCCTTCCTTCCTTCCTTCCTTCCTTCCTTCCTTCCTTCCTTCCATTGCTGTAGGAAGTAATGGTAAATTTCCCTTCTTTTCTCCCCTTCCTTCATCAGTAACAGATGGCCTCTATATCCAAGTTATCACTTCTTCAGAATGTCCAGATTCACTCTCCCTCAGTAACTGACTGATTTCATTATTCACATTCTCTGGGCAATGCCAAATCCTCTGAGTTTGCCTGATTTAATTAGGGATTCTGGTTAAATCTTTTAATGGCCTCTGTAGTATATCAAACTCAAAACAGGTTTCTAACTGGCTTTAAACCATCCACATTTAATTATTCTTAACAAACCTATATAATGTGTTTTGATGGGTTTGGCTCAGACATACGGAAATATATAATATTCTCTGGTGCTTTGTTTTGCTTTTTTTGCAGTCTTTGCTGACTCTTAGACCACTTCATGTGTTACACTTTGGGTTTGGGATTATGCATATCTCTAATTGTAAATAATAACTTTTTGTCTAAAAATACATCAGTACTGACTCAGTCCCAAGTAGTACTTATTTTGTTATATATTTGAATAATTGTACTCAGGGGTCATTTCATAGAAAAAGAGGTGCAGGAGCTCATTAGCATAACTCATTAGCATAAATTGTTTGCATATGCCACACCCTCTGACATCATCAGAAGTGTGATGGAAGGCAACACCCACTGCTCAGGCTCCACCCCTAGAGACTGTCTTTCTACTCTGGGGGCTGTCATTCCAGTCCCAGAGTAGCCTATCTAGGCCCAAAGACCTTAATGGAAATACCATTCCACATTTTCTTTGCAACTTTTTTTGTGCTGCAATGTATTTCAGTGGGGCCCATGCAAGTCAATTGGCATTCCTGGCTCCCATTATCTCCAATGGGCCTTCACACAGCAGCTTCAGGGAATGGCTGTTTAAAATAAAAAAGCCAGTTTGGGCTTGGAATGCTGCCATGGGGGAAGGAAGGGCTCCTGCCTCCTCAGCTGTCCTTTTTGCTGAAACAGCTCTGGGGGCAGGAGATATCCCCCCATTTTTGCTGCTTCGTGTGGAGTATTCCATGTACATGGGGCAGCAAGAACAGGGAAATAACCTGTTTTGGTGTGGAGAACGGCTGTGGGGAGGCAGAAACCCTTTCTCTCCCCACAATGGTGGGGGCTCTCCTTTATTTGTAACAACCATTCCCTAGAGCCACTGTGTGGCTGCGGGCACCCTGGACCCAACTTGTTAAAAAAGTTAAACTCTAGTTTGGCTCCAAAACAACTGCCCTTTAGTTTGCAAAAGGATATCCTTAGCTGCTGCAGTAGTTTGTGCCTGCCTGAGAAATGCCACCTATATGCAAAAATGCAATAACATAACTGAACATCAATAGCAATCAGCCTGAGAAATGAAATACTGGGAAGCCTGGGACACAAAGGGAAGAAATAGTCATTCACACATCATTCTGCAAGGCTTGAGGAAATATTACTCAGGCTGGGAAATACCTGCAGGGGAGGCAGGAGTCCTTCCTCCCCCCATGGCAGCATTCCAAGTCTAAATAATTCTTTATTTAGATTTGACACTCAAACCATGGTTTATTTGCATACAAGAATGAAATATTCTAGAGTTGCCAGCCTCCAGGTGAGGCCTGGAGATCTTCCACTTTTACGACTGATCTCCAGCTGATGGAGATCAGCTCCCCTGGAGAAAATGACTGCTTTGAAGGGTGGACTCTCTGGCATTGTACCATGCTGAGGGCCCTCCCCTCCTCTCCCCAAAACCTTGCCCTCTCCTGGATCCACCCCCAAAGTCTCCAGGTATTTTCCAACCCAAACCTGACAACCCTGAAATATTTATAAGAGTCAAGTCATGTTCTCTACCTTCTCCACAATTCTACAAATCTATATGCAAGTGTACAATTAGAAACTGATTCACTTTTTAAAAAAAGAAAAGCAGCCTTCTAGCTAGTGTTGCCAATCTCCAGGTGGTGGCTGGAGATCCCCTGGGATTACAAGTGATCTCCAGGTAACAGAGATCCGTTCACCTGGATAAAATGGCCACTTTGCAATGTGCACTTTGTGGTGTTATATCCTATTGAAGTCCCTCTCCTCCCCAAACCTCGCCCTTCTCAGGCTCCACTCCCCAAATGCCAAAGGCTGGCAACCCTGCTTCTAGCTCTTATGGATCCAAAGAGGCCCTATGCCTGGCAAAATCATAGAACAGAAGGGAGTTGTGCAATGTCATGCTAAGCAGAGCTACACCATTCTAAGTCCATTGACTTCAGTGGGCTTAGAAAGATGTAACTCTGCTTAGGATAGCACTGTGGTAACCAGTATTTCCCAGTGGTCAAAGAGGCCAGACATCAGTGCTGAGAAGATACACATAGTGCAGACTAACAAGAGGCCAAATCCATAACAAGAAGAATGGCCTAGGATTCTGTAACTTCATATCTGTCCCTATAATCATGGAAATGAAATTAATTGCCAAATTCAGGGACTAAAATAGAAAGGGCCCACCCCATCCCTATTAGTAGGAACCATAAGGGGAAAAACTGTTGCCTTGCCTCTTTCTTCAGAGCTTGTATGTCACCTAGCCTTGCCCCACCCCCACCCAATCCAGCCTGTCACACTCCCCCTCACAAATTACTAACTAACTCCTCTTAAATTACTAAACTAACATGTCAAAATTTACCAGCCAGAATTTAAACCTTACAATAATTTGTTAATGTCCTTTGTCAACTGGAACAAAGAACCTTCAAACACCCAAGTGCCAGAAGAAGACAGGTAAGGCCATAAATTTGCTTAGCTGGGACAGGGGAAAACAAACATTGCCTTTTGCTGGGCGAATGTCATGTTAACTAAGTGCAACTTCACTCCACACATCATTTCTCTCTGAATATTTGGCCTGTTTGAAAACCACTTTGTCATTTTTTTTCTGTTTTTTTGTTTTCTTTGATTTTTTCTTAAAATAATAGCTATTTAACATAGAGAGAAGGACAAGATAAGGAATAAGACATGGCTTCTGATGGACTTGCTGTTAATTTGCTTGAACTCAGCAATGGTTGGAGAGAGAGAAATGCACAGGAGAAAAAACAAGATGGCATTTGAAGGCACTTAAATATTGCCTCTAGAACCAAGTTAAATAGTCCTCAGTTATGATTTTCAGGCAGAAACTAGCTATGGGTGAAACAGAAATCCACCCCCCCAAAAAAACCTCATTGTGAATATTTAGGTTTTTTAAAAAAATTGTATTTGATATTACTGTTTCCCTATCTGATGACTCAACCTAGATTAGATATCTGCACAATGCAATCCAAACAGCATTTAAAGGATGGTTTTAATTGCTGCTGGGAAGTGGCGGGGGCTGAGTAAATGGAATGATATCACAGTGCTAATCAGATTTGCCTATGGGGTGACATCACTAGACAAGTGAGAGCATTTGAATATAAAGGCAAGAGAAGGCAATACAAGTGAAGAAGCAAGAACTTTTAGTCCAGAAATATCACCCCAAATGGAATGTTTAGAAGTGGCAAAAATGCCTAGAGGCTTGGTCTGTCCCAGGTAGACTATGAGAATGCAGGGCTGAATCAGAAGAAAAAACTCTATTCCATGAGTATACAATAAGCCAAACCCATATGACAAGATCACAATAAGAAAGAAGCCTTATAGTGCAGAGGGGGAGAACGAGAATCACATATACTGTCCCTGTCCCCAGTGTCCATGTATTAATTTAAAGTGAACATCTGCCTACAGCTGAAGACGGGGCGGGTGGGTAGGCCTTCCCATGGGGCACAGCACCTCTGTACAGCCCAGAGAAGCTGAAGACAGGGCAGGCAAGGAGAAGCAGAGAACGAGGTGGGCAGGCCTTCCCGCAGGGCTCCACGCCTCCATGCGACCTGGGAAAACTGAAGATGGGGCAGGCAGGCCTTCCAGTGGGGTGCCACTCCTCTGCATGGCCTGGGGAAGCCAAAGATGGGGTGGCAGGCCTTTTCATGGGGTGCCGTGCCTCCGAGCAGCCTTGGAAAACTGAGGACAGTGTGGGCAGGCCTTCCCATGGGGCTCCACACCTCTGTGCAGCCTGAGGAAGCTGAGGATGGAGCAGGCAGGCCCACAGGGCACCACGCCTCCATGCGGCAAGGAGAAGCCACAGATGGGGGTGGGCAGTCCTTCCAACGGGGTGCCGTGCCTCTGTGCAGCAAGGGTAAACCAAGGAAGGGGTGGGCAGGTAACTTACCTTCCTTCTTCTGCTTCCTTGTGGCCCAACTGAGGGCTGCTGGGAGAAGGGGGTGGGGCTTGGTCATGTGCCTGCCCCCTCGGCTCCTTACTACCAGAGTGCCGCTCCTCCACGCTCTGGCTCCAACCGAACAAATCTTCAAGACAGCTTATGACAATACAGAATCACAACAAAAAAACAAAACAGAACAGGCTGAATAGACAAAAATTCCATAGTGAGGCATAAAATACTTTAAGATAGCCAAAGAAAGTTTGAGTCCAATGGCACCTTTAAGGTCAACAAAGTTCTATTTAAGTTGTAAGCTTTTGTTTGCAACCATACTTCCTCAGACACATTAAGATAGCCAGTCATAATTAAATTTACCTAACTCTATAAGATTTTTAGTCTTTGTCCTAAACCCCATTAGGTGAAGGAATTCTACCAGCCTTTCTTAGGCAGATGTTCCACAACTTGGCTACTGAGTTGTGTTGCCGGTTGCTGCACTTCTGATGGTGGCCACACACATAATAAGACCTCAAAAAACAACCTGAGTGTACAGGGATGATTGTATAGCTTATATTTTTTAGACAGAAAGTATAGGTTATTTTTGAATGTATATTTTGTTCCATTTTTTTTCTTTAACAAGCATAGGATGGTATACATTATTGTCTCACAGTGCAACACTGGCTCTCACTGACTCACTGTTGGATACCGTGACACTGCCTATAAGTGACAGTATGCATAAAACAGAAACATCTTATGGCAAAGTTCTTTTTCAGGCTCCCAAGTAAACTCAGCAGTCATGGGATAAGAGGACAAGTCCTTTTGTCGATTAAAAACTGGTTAATTAACAGGAAACAGAGAGTGAGCCTAAATGGGCAGTTTCCACAGTGGAAGGTGGTAAGCAGTCAGGTACCACAGGGCTTGGTTCTAGGTCAGGTGCTTTATAACTTGTTCATTAATGATTTGGAGCTGGAAGTAAGCAGTGAAGTGGCTAAGTTTGTGGATAACACTAAGTTTGTTCAGGACAGTGAGAACCAGGGAGGACTGTGAAGTACTCAAGAGGGATCTGTCAGGGCTGAGAGAGTGGGTATCAACATGGCAAATGAGGTTCAGCATGGGCAAATGCAAAGTAATGCACACTGGAACCAAAAATCCTAAATATAAATACACATTGATGGGTTCGGAACTGGCAGTAACTGGCCAGGAGAGAGATCTTGGAGTCGTGATAGATAACTCATTGAAGATGTTGACTCAGGCCATTTCCACACTGTCATTTTTGGCACTCTTTTATCACTATTGCTTTGGGTCCTCCCATTCACATGCATTTTGTTCCCTCTAGTAGAGAGAGCAAAACACATTGGGGGGGACGGACCCGTGAAGCAATAGAGACAAACGAGTGACAAAAATGACAATGCAGAAGTGGCCTCAGTGTGCAACTGCAATTAAAAAAAGGCAAATGCTATGCTGGGGATTATTAGAAAGGGGATTGAGAACAAATCAGCCAGTATCATAATGCCCCCGTAGAAAGCTATGGTGCAGCCTCATTTGGAATACTGTGTACAGTTCTAGTCACCACACCTCAAAAAAGATAAGCATTGGAAAAAGCACAGAAAAGGGCAGCAAAAATGATTAAGGGGATGGAGCACCTTCCCTATGAAGAATGGTTAAATTTATGCATGGGATAGAGAAGGTAGAGAAAGAAGTACTTTTCTCCCTTTCTCACAATACAAGAACTCATGGGCATTCAATTAAATTAATGAGCAGTAAACTTAGAACAGATAAAAGGAAGTATTTCTTCACCCAAAGAGTAATTAACATGTGGAATTCATTGCAACAAGAAGTGGTGGTGACTACAGGCACAGATAGCTTCAAGAGGGGATTGAGTAAACATATGGAGCAGAGATCCATCAGAGGCCATTAGCTATAAGGTACAGATGGAACAGTATACCTGGGACAGTAAAGCTCTGTTTTCTTGATGCTTGGGGGGCAACAGTGGGAGGGCTTATGGAGTTCTGGCCCTGTTGGTGGACCTCCTGATGGCATCTGGGTTTTGGCCACTGTGTGACACAGAGTGTTGGACTGGGTAGGCCATTGGCCTGATCCAGTGTTACTTCTCTTATGTTCTTATGACTATGATCAACAGGAAGAAATAACTGGTTATTTCATAATCATTAAGCAATAAGTGTAATAACAAAAGATCTTGCACAAACAGCCCCAAATTGGTCCATCAATATGGTTTAAAAATATACACTTGCTAGACACAATTATTTATGACATAGCTTTTGGAACATAATACATGTAACATGCCAAATATAATTGGACTTTGAGATGAACTAATGTTAGGCCATTAGATGGCTTCTCTGTTTTCTAGATTAATGTTACATTTCATGTATCTTGAAGTATAACTTCATGCTATCATAAATCCAGAAATAGAAAGCAACTTCTTCCCTCTTTCTTAGCCAATAAGCAAAAGCATGATAAGGAGCAATAAGGAAGCATTTTCCTAAAATCAAAGACGAATCGTCTTCATATTTTTTAAAATCATAATTAATGCAAGCCAAAATAATAAAAATGAAAAATCTTTTCTAGACTGACAATTTATTGAGGCAGAATATATTTATTATTGTTATTATTATTTATTAATTTTCTAACCCGCCTTCCCGCCAAAAGTCTTAAGACCAACGTACAATATAAAACTAGTGCAAACAACATAAAATAACTGAAGATTGTATAAAGAATCTCTGCTTTCCTCACCACCTCTCATGCATTTTCTCTATTCTACATTGCTCAGTTCTACACATTTAACTCAAGCCATTATAATGCCAACGATCCTTTGATATTTCTGAACACACCCAGACTATCTATCACATCATGATGGACTGAAAATGTCTCTTTCAAGAATGAAAGTCACAGAGAGCCTGATTTTCCACAAAACTCTCCACTTGAATTTTCAAAGTTATTCTCTTTTGGTCACGGAAAGTATTCTGTTATTAATCTGTGGGCTTCAAGCTATTGCTTTACTGTCATGCAGCTTTGGACATTTTAACTAATGATATCTAGTCTACCAAACCTTTGTAAATGGTTACCTGGCAGGGGGGGGAAAGATGTAGATGTTATGTAGAAGGTAGCTGTCCGTATCCTTCCTAATCAAAAGGCATTTTTAAAGTGTACACTAAAAAAAATTATATTGTATTTATCTGCACAAAACCTTCCTGCAAGTGGGTTAGACTGGCAACTGCCTGTATATGTACATTGTCTGTGGTAGATCCCATCATGTGGAATAGATTGAGGAACTCAGGAAAGTCACCATACTTCTATCATTTCACATCATGTGCAAAACACAAAATTTCAGGAGAAATATAAATGGATTAGAACTATATTATCTGCACAGAATGGTGGCAAGAAGTGCTGAGCCTCACCAACACTTCCCTGCAGCATGTAGCAGCTAGGGTTGAGGGTTTGGGGCCTGGCCCCAATGAGTCCTATGCCAAAGCCAAAACAGCACTAGGAAAGGGCCATGCCCCCTTTCCTTGCATCTGACTGACAAAAGCAAAGCTTGAAGAATGGCAATACTGTCATGGTTGCTTAGAAATCCCCATTCTCAAGGGACATTAGTTTCTTAAAGCTACATTCACTGTTTCTATTATTTGGGAGGTTTTAATCCACCAATGTATTATTTTATTTTAGATTTCTGTTTTTTCTACAAACCTAGGGCTTTTTAGGTTTGTTTTCTGTTCATGGCTCCAGTCTCTGGATTTAGGTATCCACAGATTTGGCCAAGTTAAGAGTTAGATATACTGATGGAAGCTGTAGAAAAGAATGCATATTTCTGGGTCTCATGTGTGAGCTGCCCACATCCTGGAAGTATGCAACTCTCACACAGAAGAAATAAAAGAAGTTCTCTTTTACATGAGACCTAGAACCATATATAGACTTGCATGTGCTTCCATGCAATTTTAAGAGCTACCACATGAGTTACCACCTCCATAGAGTCTGTATACCCCCAGCTTACCCTTCACGCCATATACCTAAGGTAAACATGTGACCTAATGTCACCTGAAAGGAAAATTCCAATTGAACTTGGAACAGACAAAATATCTGTTCAAATTTAAAAGGAAACCACAAGCATTTTAATAAAATAAGTAAAATGTCTCAGAGGTATGGATTCTAAATTGCCATTGAAACTCATATAAAATAAAATTGAAGTCAAATATTGAAGTTTCTACTCAAGCAACATTTCCTTAAAAACTTGGAAGATTTTTTTTTTTTTAAATTGATAGGGTTAGTAAAATTTCTCAGGATTTTCTGAGCATCTCTATTTAAATTGATGGAAGAAGGGAAAGAAGAGCAATTGGGTATTATGACTGGGCATACAAATATCAGTTCTACACATGAAAAAGTTAATTGGCTGTGTATTTTCCAGAGAAAGGCATAAGGGAACATAATTCACAGATAATAATCTAGAGAAAACAAACCAAAAGCCCCACTGGTGCTAGTAGTTCACTCTAGCTATATGTATTATGACCAGTATTTGTATTACAAAATTATTAAAGACATAACCTAATCCTAAAAGAAAGTGTGTATATTCATATCCCCTTTGCATCAGTAAGTAGAACCACTAATAATAACTACTATGGGACTTTGCCATAGTTACATTCCTGAAAAATAGATTTGAATAACATTGATGTTTGCTTTTTTTTTACAGTATAGACTGTTGTTGTTCAGTTGCACAGTTGAGCCTGACTCTTCGCAACCCCATGGACCAGATCACGCCAGGCCCTCCTGCCTTCCGCTGTCCTCTGAAGTTTGCTCAATTTCATGTTCATTACATTGATGACACTGTCTAACCATTTCATCCTTTGCCGTCCCCTTCTTCTTTGACCTTCAATCTTTCCCAGCATCAGGGTCTTCTCCAGTGAGTGATCCCTTCTCATTTGGTGGCCAAAATATTTGAGCTTCAACTTCAGGATCTGGCCTTCCAGGGAACAGTCAGGGTTGATTTCTTTTAGGACTGAATGATTTGATCTCCTTGCAGTCCAAGGGACTCTCAAGAGTCTTCTCCAGCACCATAGTTCAAAAGAATCTATTCTTCGGCGCTCGGTCTTCCTTATAGTCCAACTCTCGCAGCCATACATTACTACTGGGAATACCATTGCTTTGACCATGCAGACTTTTGTTGGCATGGTCTCTGCTTTTTATCATGCTGTCTAGGTTTGCTTTCCTCCCAAGGAGCAGGCATCTTTTAATTTAATGGCTGCAGTCACCATCTGCAGTGATCTGGGATCCCAGAAACATGAAGTCTGTCACTACTTCTACGACTTCCCCTTCTATTTGCCAAGGAGTGATGGGGCCGGATGCTCTTAGTTTTTTTGATGTTGAGCTTCAAGCTCACTTTTGTGCTGTCCTCTTTCATCCTGAACAAAAGGCTCTTTAGGTCCTCTTCACTTTCTGCCATCAGAGTGTTACCGTCTGCATATCTGAGGTTATTGATCTTTTCCTCAGCAATCTTAACTCCAGCTTGTGATTCATCCAGGCCAGCATTTTGCATGATGTACTCTGCATATAAATTAAATAAGCAAGGTGACAATATACATCCTTGTCGTACTCCTTTTCCTATGCTAAACCAATCAGTTGTTCTAACTGTTGCTTCTTGACCCTTATGTGTCCCTTTATCATAAGTGTCATGTTCTTGATCATGTTTTATCCTGTTATGACTGTAAGGAGAATGGGACACTGTATATGACCCCATTTTACTTTCACAGCAGCCCTGCAAGGTAAATTGGGTTGAGTATACAGAGAGAGAGAGGTCTAAAGACACTGAGTATCCTTCATCGAAGCCTGGGGTTTTGAAACCAGGTTCCACCCAGAACTAGTCCTCTGGTCATCCATGTAACATTGATGTAAGTCTGATAGTCATAGATTTTCTCCTTGCCCTCAATCTATCCACCTTTAGTTTTTTCTTCTCTTCTCCCTAAGACATTGAATTGAGTTTTCAGAGCATCAATTGACACACTTACCATCCAGATTTTTGTTTCCATGTGACATTGACACGTAGCACAATGTCACACCTGCCCCTTGCCACAACCCCAAATCTCCCCAAAGTGGTCTGGTATCCCAATCTCTAACCTTCACAGCACATGATAGCAGGTTGGAATGACTGGACACCATATATTACAAAATATAGGCTATTATGGTAGCTGTCAATGTCTGAATTATCTTCAAGATAATTGTAAAATAGGAGATGAAAAATGAACTGCTTGTAAAAAAAAATAGTTGGAATCTTTGCACCCTGCAACATGCCCCAGTTTAGGAAAAATATATTCCTTTCCCCCTTTTCTGATGTTATCTAGAATACACTTAATTTAAAATGTAGAAAATGTCAGGCTTCTCCTGAGGATACAATATGAATAGCTCACAACTGCCTCAAACCTGACTGGGTAGTGCATACACTACATTTTTATTAGGTCTGGATTACAGTAGCAGAAATCCTGGAGTTTCAAATGCCTAACCACTGGAGACAATCAGGAGCACACAAAGATCTCTACATAATGAACTTAAATATTCTTTCAAACAGAAAATCATAATCTACTCTGCTGTAATCAAGTCTATATTGTTGCATGAAGAATTTTAAGCAGCTGAATAATGTATGCTGCTGGAGAGAACAAGCAAAAGAAAGTCTTCCTTTTCTAGTGCTTCTATAAAAGCATTTTCAACCCCTAGTACTTATTTAACTCTAAGCAATTAAATGACTAGATGAAGTTTGCACTTTTTTATCCCATAAGCTTCCTAGAAAAATAAATGAAATAAACTAGAAGGAATCTTTCTTCGACCTTCAACTTTTGAAAAAAAATGAGAATATACTTCAATACTGAACAAGATTATTCTGGAAACCCTGTAAAAAAAAATTGACTAGGGATGGGCACAAACTGGCTGATGAACTAAAGTTCTTCACAAATTTTGGCTGGTTCATGGTCCATAAAGCAATGTTCGCAAACTGAAGAACCGCCACAACAATCAATTTGATCAATTTTGATGCAGTTCATGGTGGTTTGTGCAGGGGATTAAACCCATGCTTTCTGCTTTTCATGACAAACAACTCAGCTGTTAGGTTTAAATGGGAGCCATTTAAATCACTGCTTTCTGCTCCCCATGAAAAACTGTGGGGAGCAGATAGCAGGGTTTAAATAGCTCTGAGCCTGAGGCCAGCTGCCCAAGAAATCCCCTTTAAACAGCTGAGCCAAGGAAATATTCAGAAAGTAAAAAAAGAAAAATCTTCATTATAAAAGGTCATCAGAAATATACATGGTATGTGCAGAAGAAGAAAATAATTAAAAAAAAATACGACTATGTGGGTATACTGATAGATACCACAAATATCTCCCAGAAAGTATCAAAGCTTACATATATTCATTGTTCTCATGTAATGATCTAAGTCAAATAGCTTCTTCATACTTATAGAATTAGTATGGTTGCTGTCCTAAAGATCTTTTGTTCTCTTTGACTCCCAACCTTTCACTTTCAAAAGAGCCCAAATTGGTCACTGAATAATTCTCCCCCATCATGCAGATTTCATGGCTTATCAGACGCCAGCAGTGATCTAGGGGAGTATGCATCCTGAAGACCCTTTACCTCTCCATTGTATGTAAGAGGACAGCAAAGTCAGGAACACCTAGGAGGTCAGAACGGATTCCTATCCAGACTCCAGTCATGCAAAGAAACATCTGTAAATAAACCCCCTCATTATTGAACAACACTGGGCATACTGGTGGCTTGGGGTTGTCAATTCTCTGGTTCCAGTAAGACTCCTGTTCCTTTGCAAGCTACCCTGACAGCCTCCCAGAACTACAAATGGAGCTTATTCCTATCACAGATTGCTGGTCCACAGATAGAGCTTTCCTTCTCACTGTATGAATATGAGAGAGACAACTGTGCTGGTCATACAACTGTCTTTCAAGCAGCTTGCAATACTGTGAAAACTAGGCTAGAAAAAGAGAGCTGCCAAACATACAGCACTGCTGCTGGAAGTGCACTAGTTACGGTGGCAGTTGGTCATGTTGTGAGTTTGGCAGATGCATGGCCAGACAATCAGAAGGGTAATAATGAGTAATGTTCACAGCAGCAACAAAGAACAAGCAGTCTGCAAAGCTCTGCTTATGGTGCTCTAGCAGGTTCTGCAGCTCTGACTCATTCAGTGCAGCACTGGCTTTTGGTTGTTCTGACCCATACATTCCACTGCTGCTACTTTGTGGACTCTTTCTGTGGCTGCTCCAATATTATGGAATAACATTTCAGAGTAATTAAAAGATCTCTGTTCCTTGGCAGTTTTGGAAAACTCGTAAACTAAAACTCTTTAGAAGCAGCTTTGGCTCCTCTAGATGATAGTTTTGTGACTGCCCTCAATTTGAAACACTTTAATCACTGTAGTTCTAATTTTGTTGTTTTTAGAAATACATGTTTGCATTTTTAAAATTGTTCTTACCTGCCATGGGTCCCAGTTTTCTGGGAGAAAAGTGAGGGCTTATTTTAGATAGATCACAGAGAATCACAGAGTTGGAAGGGGCCATACAGGCCATCTAGTCCAACCCCCTGCTCAATGCAGGAACAGCCTAGAGCATCCCTGACAAGCATTTGTCCAACCACTGCTTAAAGACTGCCCGTGAGAGGGAGCTCACCATCTCCCTAGGCAGCTGATTCCACTGTTGAACAACTCTTACTGTAAAAAAGTTTTTTCCTAATGTCCAGCTGGTACCTTCCCGTCTTTAATTTAAACCCATGATTGTGAGTCCTATCTGCTGCCAACAGGAACAGCTCCCTGCCCTCCTCTAAGTGACAGCCCTTCAAATACTTAAAGAGGGCAATCATATCCTCCCTCAACCTCCTCTTCTCCAGACTAAACATTCCCATGTCCCTCAGCCTTTCCTCATAGTCTCCAGGCCCCTGATCACCCTTGTTGCTCTTCTCTGCACCTGCTTCATTCTGTTCACATACTTTTTGATGTGAGGCCTCCAGAACTGCACACAATACTCCAGGTGTGGTCTGACCTATGCAGTGTACAGCAGGACTATGACATCTTGCAGTTTGGATGTTTTGAGACCTACCTCCTGCTTGTACTACCCTTGCCACTGATGGTTGCATACATCGGCTGGTAGGGGCTGGCCAACTGAATCCAGGGGACAGTAGAATGCCTCTCTGAGAGAGGGGATGGTTTACCCTGCCCTGAAGTAGGCAGTGGTGCATCCACTCCTAAAGTAACCTACTCTGGACACAGCAGAATTGAATAACTACAGTCTCAGATGTATTATTACTGAGCAAGTTGATTGAACAGTGGTGGCTGAGCAACTTTGGAGATTCATGCATGGATTGTTTGGATCCATTGAAATCTGGTTTCAGGCCTTAAATGGGACTGAAATGGTCATCAGGGTGAGCTGTGCTAGGAGATGGACAGGAAGAGTGTGACCCTGTTAACCCTTCTGGACCTCCCAAAAACATTTGATACAAAAATACTTGGACTAGAAGGCATTGTTTTGTAGCAGTTTCATTCTTACCTCAAACATAAGTTTCAGACGGTGGTGCTGGGAGACTGTTGCTTAGCCCTTTGGACTCTGGCCTTTGGATTCTGCAAAATTCCATCTTGTTCCCTGTGCTTTTTAACATATATGTCTAGGTGCTGGGAAGGGTCATCCAGACTTGCCACCAATATGGAGAATATATTCAGATCTATCTTGTGCTTTTAGTATATACCAGGGAAGCTGTTTTGGTACAGAATAGGTGCCTGGAAGCAGTTTTGGTACAGAGAAGGGCTAACAATCTGAAACTTAATCCCAACAAAACAGAGGTGCTACTGGTGAAGGGAGATCTGACTCCAAAAACTGGGGTACCTCATTTTCTAACTGAGATTTCAATCCCTCTGAAGGAACAGGTTCATATCTTTATCCAGACTTCCTGTTGGATAAAGAACATGCACTGGTGGCTAGGGGCACCATTCACCAGCTGCAGCTGGTGAGCCAGCAGTGACCATTCCTGGGAGGTTCCTTGAGTTTGTTTGGAGATTCTAGCAGGGGAACATAGCTATTGCATACCCTTTACTGAAGAACAGAGAGCTTCTATCTGGGATGGTTGTTCTCTTCCACAGCTTCAGGAAGGATGCATATGGAGCAAGTAAGGAAGGAAGGGGACAGATCAGCCAAATCAATGCCGGTAATCAATGAGATGGCAGATGACACAGCCGGATCACCCTTACATACACCTGGGGGGGATTTTATTTTATTTAATTATATATTAGATGTATAGCCTCTCCTCCCCTGTACCACAGGGCTCAGAGTGGATAACAACAGAAGTCCTAAATTAACATTAAAAACAATTCTTAATAATACTATTAACAACCAATATGATGGGACATAAGAAAGGAGTACAGCATAGTGTCCCTTATCCAGGAAGGGGAGCAAATATTAGACAGATTAAAGGAGTAGCAAAAAAAAAAAAAAAGGGAAAGGGAACAAGGGGAAAGATAAAGGGAGAAGGAAGGGAAGCCAGTCTTAATGGAAACTATCGTTGTCCTCACCCATAGGCCTGGCAGAATATCTCTTTTACAAGCTTTACAGAATTGCATCAGATCTCACAGGGAACAGGTCTCACTCAGCAGAGAGTTCCACTAGGTTGGGGCCAGGACCAAAAAAGCCCTGCTTCTGGTGGAGGACAGCTGGATAGTTTTGGGCCAGGGATCACTAGCAAGTCATCATCTATTGAGAGTAGTACACTTTGTGTGTGGGGGGGTACCACTGTCTTACCACTGTTACCCATGTCTTGGTAACATCTAGATTAAATTACTTCAATGTGCTCTATGTCGGGCTGCCCTTGAAGACTGCCCAGAAGCTACAGTTGGAACAGAATGTTGACTGGAGTGGGTCATAGGTACCATATCATTATAGTATTTTTCCAGCTACACTGGTTCCAGTTTGCTTCTGGGATTAATTCAGGTGCTAGAATTGATATTTTAAGGCTTATACAGATTGACACCCATGTTCCTGAAGGACCACTTTCTACCCAATCATTTTAGTACTCTTTAGAGGCTCAGCTTCAATTTTCCCTATCATCTGAAGCTAGACTCGTAGGAACTCAAGAATGGGCCTTTTCAGTTATGGCACCAAACTTTGAAACTTTCTCACCAGGGAGATTCATCTGTCTCCTACTATTATTATCCTCTGCCAGTGGGTGAAGACTTTTCTTGTTTGTTTGATGCTCCCTCATTAACTTTTATTAGCCCTCCTTCATTTGTGTGTTCTATTTATTTTATGTATTTTTGTATTTTTATGTATCATATATATATATATAGATATAGATATAGATATAGATATATTTAAAATGTTTGAAATGTTTTAAAGTTTATGACCTTGACAATCTTGAATTTGGTGAAAAGGCAGCATAAAAGGTTTTTTTTTTAATGAAATAAAATTTTGGTGCTGGTGCAGTAGCCAACTGGAAGTACCACCACTTACAATTTCCAGCAGTATTGAGGGGACTGTTGTTGGGGAAAGATACAAATTGACTGGGTGAAGGCCTAAATGTAGCTGGGGTGTAAATGATTTTGTTTCTTTCCTTTCCCACAAATGATATAGTTCCTCTCTTCAGCTCTACAAAGCAATCAAGCAATTTGTCACCTTGGAAAAAATAGTCTATAGTGTTTTTAGGGCATCAGTTATGACATACTAAAAGATGCCTAACTCTTCCCAGAGAGAAGAATTAAAATGAGCAAGAATACTGACTAACCTTTAAAGAGAAAATATACTGAGATATTTGCAGAGTCTATTTATACATTGTGGCGGCTGCATGATGAAATAGCTATTCTTTCTCTAGGCAGCCAAACTGAGTGAGAAAGAATGCTCAGCTAATCTTCTCTAGCTGAAGACGTGGTAGAAGCAGGCTCATGAAACCACTTTAAAATGTACTGCATGTGCAAATCTAGTAAATAACAGGAACAACGGAACTAGTTCAAATCAAATTGAAAAGGCAGTTCCACCTATGACTAAGGCTAGGCATGAAAATTTGATCTTCCTTTCAAGCATTCTGCTTGGGTGGGGGGAACAGCAACATGTTGAGTTTGATCAAGATATAAATGCAGTATACAAAGCATTATGTTCTGAGAGGACAAGTCCCTGCGGATAGATCTGTTGAGGTTGCTGTTTCCTTCTCTGGGACAATATTGCATGGCCAAAAACGCAGAATTTCTATTAAGCTTGTGTTTAATTTGTTATTTGGAATATTTCCATCCTGCCAGCCTTCTATAGAACTCTCTTTGCTTCTGTCATGCTAAAATCAGTAAGAACAAGGCTTTAAATGTCAAAGAAAAATTACCTAGTGCCACCAAATCAGTTCCTATTACTGTTTGCTGGGGTGCCAATCCTACCCGCCTCAGCTGGTGGTACTTTCACAGACTTAGTTGTCTACTGTGCTGGTACTGGTTTTTAAATCTCTGCATTAGGTTTCAGTGATACCATCACAGTGAATGCCCTACTTCTAAGTCTGCCTCACAGAGTTGTCCAACTGCATGTGTGAAAGGACTTCCTCAGATTGTCACTACCAGCTAAACTGTAGTTGCGTGCATTAACATCTTGTTTAAATGCTAAATGCCTGGAATGATTACATTTGGAAATAACCCTCCCACACAGTCTTTCCTTCAGATATGGTTCAAATAATGCTCCATTACCACAAAAAATGCAGTACATGAGATGAACCCCCCTTCCTAACAGCATCCAAGCAATAAATCCCTGAGCAGTGATATCTCATATTTTTATACATAGGTGGTGAAAAAATAAATTCAGACTACAAGGATAACTTTCATTGGTGTTTCACTTTTCAAAATGAAAAGTCCTTGAACCTTTTTCATTAGAGAAATGAACTTTTTTACATGAAAGTCTGATATTGTCAATCAGAACACAGATGATTGAAGTAATTTAAAAGGATCAAGAGCTTCTGGGGCTTACATTTTTTAACCAAAATGCATTGCAAACTCCTTTGCTTTACTCACTTTATTTTCATGGCAAGCAGTTTCCCACCAATGTAATAACAGCAATAGTGTGCTGCATATGCAATTACTGGGATTCAGTTTAGAGCGATACAAACCATTTGGACGAGGCATTGAAGCCATTAGTGCAGGCAGAATATAGATCCCTCCATTTCAGAACACTGTCCTTTTAAAATGGAGATTGCACAAGACCCTAAACACAAGCAACAAAAAGGCAGAGGCACGTTTTCCCCAGCAGGACTAATCCTACACAACCTGAACCTATGATTACAGGCTGAAGTGTAAAGGAAATTCAATTAAAATGTGTATTACTACTATCTAAAGTGATGTACTAAAGAATGCAAGTGCCAGTTTGCTGTATGCTACACAGAATACTAACAACATTCACTTAATCCAGGACTTTCTTTTAAAGGAAGCATCCTGAAGAAATCATTTTGCGAAGACTAGATATTAAAAACTAGACTAGGAAAGAAAGAACCTCGGAAAGGTAACATAAATTATCATTAACCAAACACAGATAAATACAGCAGCTGTGAGTTTCTAGTCCCCAAGGAGGGCTGGTTATGTGCTGTTTAACATTGCTTTTAGCAATTTGTGAGCCACTCTGAACTACAGGAAGGACCGGATACAGATGTTTTAAACATGCAAGTAAATTAATAAATAGCAGGCTTAAAAGTATTCATCCCATTAACAACATCCCTGCAAAAATTTGATCTTGGATTTCAATTCTACTTCACCTTCCCAACCCTTAGTAGAGCATGACAGCATGTGCAGAATTTCCAAGAAATGTTGCATGGCTGGAATTTTCTTTTTTTTAAAAGAAAGTTTTTATTTTCTACAACATACATATAAGACAAACATAACAAACATCCACACTAACATAAAATTGGGAGTACATTATAAGTATACATAGTTTATGGCCATCTATATATCATTTTACACTTATACCTTACAGTGGAAATTAATTTTGCAAACGCTTTTGCAACTATTTGTGTGTACAATCATCACTGTTATTTCAATTAGCTAGTGTATCTTGTCATCCTGGAGATATACTTCTCATACCATCTATAAAATCTTGTCCATGTATTTTCAAAAGTCTTTTCCATGTGGTCCTTCAATAATAAAGTAAACTTGTCCATCTTCACTGCTTCTAGTATTTTGGTAATAAGCTCTTTTCTACTCGGCATGTCCTGGCTCCTCCAGTACTTAGCATACAATATTCTAGCAGGAGTCATAATATACAACATAAGATAAGAGTCTTCTCTTTTAAAGTCATCAGGCAAAATATTCAACAATAATATTTCCAGAGTAAAAAGTCCTCTACATTTCAATACACTCTGTAATAGTTCATGTATCCATATCCAATTTTTTTAGCTCTCTTGCATAACCACCACATATGATAAAATGTACCCATTTTACTTTCAAATTTCCAACATTTATCTGAATATTTTGTATCAAATTTGGCCAATTTCTCAGGCATTATATACCATCTGTAAAACATCTTATAAATGTTTTCTTTAAATGCAATTGATTTTGCTATCTTAATATTTTTTCCCATAATTTAGACCATTGATCTAGCTGAATATTATGACACACATTTTGTTCCCATTGTATCGTAACATTTTTAACAGTTTCATCATGCATTTTATAGTCTAATAGCAAAGCATACATTTTCTTTATAAAATTCTGTTCAACAGAAAGCATTAATTTATCTATTTCTAACCAGTTCTCATAGAAACCAGTCGCTTTATCTTTAGTGTATCTTGATTCAATCTGAACTTTTTGCCACCAATTCAGTTCCATGGGGAGTTTTAAGTTAAAGTTAGGGCCCAATAAGTCATGATATCTTCTAACTGCTTCTCCTGATTGCATCTTTGGATTTGCGAATGCTTCTAAAGGTGCTACCAATTTTGAGATCTTAGCAGAGAATTGTTTCTTAATTAGTTTCCAAACTTTCATCAATGAAGCCCTTAACCAATGTTGGTTAAAATACTTATGTGAGTCTACTTTCCCATACCATAAAAAGGCATGCCAACCTTGTTGCATGTCATGCCCTTCTAATTTAAGGAGCCTTTGGTTATCCAATGTAATCCAATCTTTAATCCAAGCCAATGCTGCTGCTTTATAAAACACAGGGCTGGTATTTCCTACTTCTACTCCAGCTGGGCAGCAGAGTTTTGAGAAAGGACTTATCAGAAGAGTTTTTCATGTCTATCAGCTTCTTCGGTATATGATGAGGAGACAGACACATCCCAATTCTATGGCTTTCCATATCTGGAAATCATGTTGAAGATGAAAAACTATTGATAGTAGCAAGAGATATTTTAGTGGCACCAAGCAGCATGGCTGGTCTTAATATTCTGTTAGATCAGACAACAAATGGTATATTGGATTCAGGTGAGAAGCCCATGTGCTGTAGTGTTGAGATGTCAGACTAGTACTGGAAGACTTGGTTCAAATCCCTACTCAGCTATAAAAATCCCAGGTTACTTTCTAATGTCAGAGTTGTCGTAACTTTTAAATGAAGAGGGGGGAAAGCATATATGCCTGATCATGAAGAAAGGTGGATAAAAATGTAACAGAAAAGATCCAGACAAGTGAAAAACTCTTCAAAATGGAAGGTGTTCTGAAGAACAATATTTTCCTATTTCCATTTGTCCAAGGAGTTCCATGTACTTCCATAAAGCCACTGAGAAGAGTCTGCAAATCCTCCTGAACACAAAGTCAAGCAGCACTGGAGGATTCAGCAAGAAAGGAGGACTGAGTAAAATTACTCTCCCGCTCTATTGTGCTAATGGATACAGCTCTATGAATGAAGTAAAAAACTTCCACAAGAGCAGGTATGGCCATTTCACCTCAATGCCCCACTTTGGTGCATCCCCATGCCATGTCACATATTATTCAGAATGGCTTTGACCTCCAGAGGCAGGGGTCTTCTGAGAAAATGGGAAGGTGTGGGAGATGCATGACTATGGATTCTTTCTGTTCATGGGAGTTTGGATTCAACTCTATACCAAATTAGAGTTGGTATAGTAACTTACAGTACAAATTACAGTAACATAGATATGAACAGCATATTTGCGTTTACTATTAACTATATTTCCATATACATGCACAAACAAGACTTCCCCTTTGCCTGTTTTTCAGCACCTTAAATATTCTTAATACATTTAGCAACAAAGGAATGTCATCCTTCTGCTACTGATGAGCAGGCTGTTGTTTCACATTCTTCACACCTGCATGCATGGCCATTGGAGTTGTCCTGTGGCGAGGAAACTGCAATCTACACCATGTTGTAATCCAAGAGAGAAAAAAGACTGACTTAATAAAAAACAGAACGGATAAACTGGTTATTATGCAACTGAAAGGTCAGTATGAACCAGAACATGCATATTTCCTGCACTACCATCCAGTTTTTGAAAAAGCCAAGAGGAATATAAGCTAGACACAGGCTGAAATAATTGTGCACTATCAAAAGCTTGTGGCAGAGAGAAATACCAAAAAAAGAGCTCTTGGTATAGGGAAAAGGATAATGGTAATAATCAGAGATATTAAAAATATCCTGCATGTAATATATTGCATTATTTTGCCAAGCTGTTTCCTCCCCATTTTCCTCTCACACCAGAGTGAAGATGGGCTAGAATTAATGTTAGTAACAGGATTACAGTTGGTCATGCAAACCCTCCATTTATACAAATAAAAACTCAGAAAATAGCTAGGATTTTTACAGAATGAACAAAATTGTGCTAGAAGGTATAGGACCTTCACCAAGGAAAGTGCTAAATAAACCTGAAATCCATCAACTCTTGCAAATTTCTGGCAGAACAGGGTTAGATCCCACAGAGTGTTATTGCTGATGGAAGCATATCCACCAGAGGACTTTGAGACACCCCCCTTCATTGCCGTCCAAAATGCCTCCCCCCCCAGCAGCATTTTGGAATGTATTTTTGGCTGCAGCCAGGTTGTGGGGAGGAAACAAGGAAGCTGCAGTCTGTTAATAGAAATCCATAGGGTAGGAACATTGCATAAGGTCCAAGCCATTGAATGGAAATATCCAAAATACTAGAAGTATTAAACAACCCCAAATTTATTGTGGGCAAATCGCGGAATGATAATAATAGCCTCAGAACTGCACTTTGCTGTGCTCTGTCTTCCCTGTAACCCCAGGGGCTGCAGTCAAAACTGCCTTAAGATTAAAAAAAAAAAAAACACTCAGTGAATACAGCATGAATACAGCCCCCTGAATCTCCCCCCCCCCAGTGGCCCTTTGTCCTGGCTGTATTTATAATGCTTACTTTTAGCTAGTTTCTTTAATTCTTGAAATATTTTGTTCTGTTTTATATTTTTATCATGTTTTACTTCGTCAGCCACCTAGAGCAAGTTCTCTGGAGAAGCAACATAGAAATCTGCTAAACAAACAAACAAACAAACAAACATGAAATCTCTCTCTAATGAATGGCACTTTTGTCAAATTGATGCAAAGTAAGCAAAAAAATCTGTACCTGTAACATTTCACCTGCAATTGTCCATCATCCCACACTTGCAAGTCATGTGTGGATGGTATAGTCAGAAAGCAATTGATATGTAAGCATGACATAAATAGCCTATTTTCTCCTTGATTTCACAGTTTACAGGACAGATAAGCACAAAAATATTATGTTAACCAAAGGAGTGAAACAAGTATATGCAAAGCCTAAGAATGATCCTGAGTACATTTCCCACATTTTCTATTACCCATCTTCTTGTACACAAAAATATATGGGTGATATATGTTGAAAATTTGAATGGCTGAAGCATACCTGACATGAATCAAAATATACTACATAAAAAGTGAAGCTCCCTCATCTGTACTGATATGATCAATCAAATCTTTTTCAGATTATTGTCAATCATATTTCTCTCTTCCTGCTACCACTTTCACTCTTGAATTCTCTCATCACCCTAAGTTTTGCAGAAACATTCAAGAAGGCCAAAGGGCAAGATGTAAATCCCAAAGTATGAATTACATTAATTGTATTTTATATATTTAGAAATGCATGGACAGATCAAAAGCATAAGAGCTGGTCTCCAAGGTAACATCTATTGACACAAGCTTCTGCTTTCATTATGGTACATCTCTAAAGCAAAAGTCAGTAATTTTCCTTTGCTCTAATATACACTTAATATGAAAAAGAAATATTTACAGATTGAGAAGGACAGACAAAAATATATATAATAAGGGTTTGCAGAGAGATGTACAATTATATATTCTGCAGCTTTATCAAGACCCTGGCAAACTGAACTTTCTCTATCAAGTCATGGATGTATTTTACTTATACCTAACTATGCACTTTGTGTTGAAGGGCAGACCAAGGTTAGACACCAGAACACTGAATGAAAGAAGCTACAAGGCAGAAATGGACCAAAAATGTACAGTTAGGCTGAATTCTCTAGATTTTTAATAGCAAATTATTGAAGTGTAGCAAATGGTTCTCTACAGATGCAGAGATGGGGGAAATGCCTCTAGCTTACTTTGAATAGTTTATTTAAAAAAAGCTCACTATCCTTTATTATTTTAAGTGAAAGCACTGAGCCCTGCATGAAAGGTAAGCCTGAAAACATATAATTATAATGTCACAGTTCTAGCAGCATTCTAGTTAAGGCTGAAGGCAGTGAAGACACTTCAGCCTATTTTTAAAAATAAATAAATAAATAAATAACTACATGAGTTGAAATGTATGCTTGGTTTAATTTCTGATTATTTTAAAAAATATAAACAGAAAGGAACTATCAAAGTAGCAACAACAGCTACAGAGACAGAATAGCAGTTTACTTCTCATCCTGCCAAGATGATAGATTATAAACAAACATTCACCTTAAAGATGCTGCAAAGTTCATGGACTTTTCACCTACAGCATCTTTGCGTTCAATGACAGATGCTTTGTGTAAGCTCTGGAGAAATCTGGGGCACAAAAATGTCCTCAGATATAACAAGTAAGCATATCTGGGGGTAAAAATCAGCTATAAGCTATGATCTCGGAAAATACATTAGGCTATTAGGGACAGTTCATATATACACTGGAAAGGCAGTTAACAAATTCCAGTAACTCTTTAGAATTGTAGTAAAGCATAAGCCACCAATTGTATACTCCAGACAACAAAGAAAAATCAGCACATGCAACATAATGTCAGAATCTTCTATACAACTGAGACCTGCAAACTATTATACTCTAGAAACCAACCAATATATAAATTCCTTTCAAGGTCCCATGACTCTTAGACTGCTGCTACAGTCATATCCCAGGTCTTTCAGCATTCTAAGTTCCCACAAGAGAGTGAGAAAAGTCTCCCACAGAGATCTCCTTATGACCTAGGCATTACCTCCTACTCATTCACTATAATAATCTTTGCTTCTGTTGCCTTTGCCATCTAAGGCTAGATGGGTGGTGTTATGTATTAAGATGGCCATGGCTGCAATAGCCTGGCCATGCGGTTGACCATGTGGTCGTATCAACATGCAGACCTTCGGTCCTAGGACAATAGCCACTTCGGATCCTAGCGCGAACCAATAGGGTCATCCGGATCCTGAATCGGACCTATAGTAACCTGGGCCATGTATATAGAACCTATCACGGGAATTGGGGGTGTGTTGGGTGTGAGTGTGGACCTGCATATAAGCTGGCCTCGTACCGGCTATTTTATCTTCATTCTGATGTAACCAAATAAACATGAGCTGATTTCACCATGCTGAGTCTCAGACCTCAGTACTTTTCAGGTGGCAACCTGAGAAAGGGCTTTCTCAGGTATGGCATCAAAATTCTGGGACTCCATCCCCAGGGAGATTCATTTGTCTCCCTCTATCATATCTTCTTCCAGCAAGCGGAAAGTTGTCTGTTTCATTCGGAATACCTCCAGTAACCATTATTGGCCATCCTTCCTGGTTCTGGTGGGTTTTGTGTATATGCTTTTATTGAATTATCTTATAATTGTAAATGTTTTTAATAGTGCAAATGTTTTAATGATTTTGTGTTCACTACCTTGGGGACTCTGATCAAGTAGAAATATGGAATAAAAATAATTTAAATAAAATAAATAAATCACTGCCAGTGCCCCAACAAGGAGGGTTTTAGGGAATGGGGGTGACTATGGGAGAGGATGGAGATATGATATGTGGTCCTAATTATATCATTGAGAGCACAATTGGGTCCAAATCTGAAGTTGGCCTCCATTAAAAAAAATCAAGTTTGTTTGACAAGCTTATTTCTAAACTGAAATAAGGACAGTGCATTTTCCTTTAAATGTCTGAACAAGAAAACAATCAAAGTAGTTCAGACTAAATATGTACACTGAGTTTTGGAGTTTCTAATTATTTAGTTTTGTTTTGTTTTTCACAGAAAAACTGCTGTACTATGAATTCTACAGTCTTCAAGTTTTTGATTGCTGATTTTTTACTACAGTTCATGCACAGTTTGCTGCAGCTGCCAATTCTTACTGTTCATTTGTATTTTCCCCACCTTATATTACCAATGTACATATATAAACTGATTTAAAACATGGAAGAAAAAACTTAATATAATCTGTGTGATAGCATCAAGATTCATTTTATGTGTTTTCTACACATATGCAGGAGTGCATGTGCACCATACAGAAAGAATCTTAATGCAAGATCAAGATTGGTTTTCTACAATTAAAAAATGCATGTGATCAGCTCTAGGCATGTACAGGTTACGTTCAGTATGCACATTCTAAAATGTGTGCAATGTATACCTTTGAAGAGTGTGCATTTATACACATTGTTACTTACTCTTGCAATAAACAAACAGATTGTAAAAAGCAAACAGAACATACACAGTTGACTTAATAATAGGATAATAGTGCCCATAGCACTGAACTCTGTTAATTGATGGTTTGCCATGATCACTAAAATAATGTGCACTGTAATCTCTTCAAGGAAAATAATGTCCTGCTAAAAGAAGAAAATTGTCACCAGGAAAAAAATGTTAAAGGAATGGAAAATTAGTGGACTTTGCATTACATATCTTTAGACTATAATGGTAGTTCTTGCAGCTTAGAATGGCACAGCAATTTCACAAATTAGACTTGTTAGTTAATTGCACATTTGAATATGCTGAGCATTTGAGAATAATACTAAACATGGTCAAAAGTTTTGTATGGAATAAAAAAAATCCCACAGAAGAAAACCTATGAATGTTTTTGGTCAGCAGCCATTATGAACTCAGAATAATAAGTGTAGTAAGAGGGATGATTTTGAAATGTTGTTTGATTTCACAATTCCTATTATAATTTTCCTCATGTTTTCATTATTCATGTATATGTGTGTGTGTGTGTGTGTATACACACACACAAACATATACAAAGTGCATATATAAAAACATAAAAACAATTAATACACTGGGCAGGATGGTGGCATCACTGAAAGAATAGCAAATAAAACAAAAAAGTCTTTACTCCCTGGTGGACGATGGAAACAGAAGGGGACCAACAATTCTCCCTGAGAAAAGTGTTCTAAAATCTGATGCTACTATTAAGACAGTCCTCTTAGTTGCAACTAAACTCAGAGGGTGGGAGTATCTGAAGCATAGCCTCTGAAGATGACCATAGTAGTCCAGTAGGTTTATAAAGGAGTAGGTGGTCCTTCAGGGATGTTGGTCCCATATAGAGCTTTAAAGGCCAGCACCAACACCTTGAATTGTAACTGTAAAAAGACTGAGAACCAATGTGATGGGCCAAGACTGAAGTGATATGGTTGATATGACCCACTCCAGTCAACATCCTGGCTGCAGAATTCTGCACCAGTTGAAGTTTCCAAACACTGCTCAAGCGTAGCCCCATGGTAATCAGGACATGTGTCACAATGGCCAGATTTTTCTGCCAAGGGGAGGCCACAGCTACCACCTGCTTATCCAGCAGTAGCCTGGATCTGTGGACCCCCAGACTACAAACTTGTTCCTTCAAGGGGAATACATCCCCATCCAGAACAGGTGACACCTTAAATCTCAGGTCAGACCTTCAGCTCACCTGTAGCACTTTTGTCTTGTTGGGATTAAGCTTCAGGTTATTAGTCCCCATCCACTCCAAAACTGTTTCTAGGCAGTTCAGGTTTTCTACACCCTCCTTGGGATCAGTTGGAAGTGTGAGATAGACCTAAGTTCCATCCACATATTGGTGAAAACCCAGACCAAATCTCTGGATGACTTTACACAGTAGTTTCATGAAGATGCTAAAGAGCACAGGGGATAAGATGGAATCTCACAGGACCCCACAGGCCAAAGGCCAAGTGGCTGAGCAGCAGTTCCCAAGAAAGAAGCTGGTCCTTCTGAAACTTACCCTCCAGGCAGTACTAGATCAGAAGCACTGCAAAACATTGCCTTCCAATCCCAAGCCAGAAGGATACCATGAATGATAGCACTGAAAACTGTTGAGAGGTCCAGAAGAATCAACAGAATCACATTTCATTTGTCCATGTCTTGTTGCAGGTCATCCAGGGGGCAACCAAGGCTATTTCAGTCCCATAAACAAGACTAAAACTAGATTGCTAAGGCAAACCCATTATGTAAATCAAACCGATGATGATGATGATGATGCAATGTTTCCTCACACCACTTTTCCCTGGGAAATGTACACATTTTTCAGTCTTGTTTGAGCACCAGTAAGTCAGCATTGTGTATTATACATATCACAGAAATGTAGTGTACCTGTAAATCATATATGATATCAGCACAATATGTGGCACACAACACAGTTGATATAAAACCAACAACAGAAAGTAAAGAAACAGGTGAGAAAATATAAACAGAAAACAAAAGTTAAAAAAAAAGAATAGGTTTTTATACCCCACTTTTCTGTATCTTAAGGAGTCTCAGAGTGGCTTACAATCACATTGCCTTCCTCTCCCTAAAACAGGCGTCTTGTGTTATAGGTGGAGCTGAGACAGTTCTGAGACAACTGTGACTAGCCCAAGGTGACCCAGCAGGCTTCATGTGGAGGAGTGAGGAACCAAACCTGGTTCTACCAGATTCAGGGCCGGCTCGAGGTGGTTCTGTGCCCTAGGCAGGCGCAAATGCCAACCTCCTGGTGGGGCCTGGAGACCCTTTTGCCCCCTCCCGCTCCCCCCCAAGGGCAGGCAAGCTCTGCCACAGCCTCCTCCACCCCACCGGGGTGCTCTTTGTTGGTGGCGCTGACCACTGCCCTTCCTCCTCTCCCCCCCCCACCGGGGCACTCTTCGCTGATGGCAGTAGCAGCCGCTCCATCTCCTCTCCCCCCCAAGGGGAGAGGGGGAGGGTGGGCAAGCTATGCTGCCACCTCCTGAGCCCTGATGGGGCACTCTCAGCTGGCAGTGGTGGCGGCCGCCCCTGCCTCCTCTCCCCCCGAGGGGGAGGGTGGGCAAGCTCTGTCGCCACCTCCTGCACCCCACTGGGGTGCTCTTTGCTGGTGGTGGTGGCTGCCGCCCCCACCTCCTCTACCCCCCTGAGAGGGGAGGAGGAGGACAGGCAAGCTCTGCCGCCGCCTCCTGAGCCCCGCCAGGGTGCTCTTCACTGGCAGCGGTGGCCACCCCCCACCTCCTCTCCACCCTGAAGGGAGAAGGGGAGGGCAGGCAAGCTCCACCACCACCTCCTGCACCCTGCCAGGGTGCTCTTCACTGGTGGCAGCCACCGCCACCCCTGCCTCCTCTCCCCCCATGAGGGGGGACGGGTAGGGCGGGCAAGCTCCACCACTGCCTCCTGCACTCTGCAGGGGCGCTCTTCACAGGCGGCAGCTGCTGCCATCCCCACCTCCTCTCCCCCCAGGGGGGAAGGGGAGGGTAGGCAAGCTCCACTGCTACCTCCTGAGCTCCGCCAGGGCACTCTTCACTGGTGGCGGTGGGGAGGCAGAGGCGGTGGTGGGCTTTTCGTGGGGGGAGGGGTGCAATTTGGCACCCCTGCGGGCTGGTACACCCTAGGCGAGTGCCTAGCTCGCCTAGAGGGCAAGCTGGCCCTGGCCAGATTAGCAGTTTGATGCTCTTAGCCACTACACCACACTGAAATGAAAGAAGTACTTGCGATTCACTCCAGGGTTTGCCACTGCCCGGAAATGGTACAACCTCACAGCACAGGGTAATCACAATTATATGATAAAAGTGATTCAGATGGGACAGGATGATGGGCATCTATAGAGACCTATGATGACCTGAGTAGCTTCCAAGTTCTCCTTAGAATAACTTCTGGCCTGAGATTTCTGAATTATCTGCTCTTATTTCTAAACTGGAACCAGTACATTGGGAATCCTCTATTATTCCATTTTGATTTTCAAATTCTGGCTGGTTCTGCATCTGGGATTCGCTCCACATTTTCTCAACACTGAGGAAAAGGTGCAGCTCAAAACCACATTCATATACCCCAGGCCAACGCTGTACTGACTGTAAAGTTACCCCTAAATGACCATAAAATGGCCATAAATCTATGCAGAAGATACCATAAAACCCAATGTTCAAAGTGGCATGCAATGCAGACGGTACCATAAAATCTGATGATCAAAGAAAATGAAAGTAGCATGCAATGTAGATGGGAATTTCTGTTCCAATGTGGATTTGCTAAAACAATGAAGGGAAAAGAATTGCTCTCTATATGAAATGCATATAAGATGAATGTTCAAATCATTGCAGTTATCATTTACTTCTGTCTCTCCCCCACCCTTTCTACCAATTTAGACATGTATATTTCTGTATACACAGTTGTATCAAAGTGTCTTCAGTGTATTGTGTTAAAGCACAAGAATGTAAGAGTACCCTTCAAAAAGAATCTCGATGCAACTGTAGAACAAAATTCGATTCTAGTAACATCTTAAACACCAACATTTTCCTGGGTATAAACTTTCATGAGTCAAAATCACTTAATCAGCTCTTTTTTTCAGGAGGTACTGAAATCAAATTTTGTTCTACTCCAATATACTAACATGGTTTCCTACCTGAAATGACCTTGATGCAATTGTATGTATGATTACCCCAAGATCAGTTTTTGCAGGGTGTTATCAATGTTAGTGGCACATTGGTAGTATATAGGATAAAACAGATGTAAATAAACAAAAAACCTGAAAAATATGGCAGAAGGCTAGGTTCCAGTTCCTGAATTAACTTTAGAAACTGTCCTAGCCAAACCAGAATAAGAAGAATCTAACATATACCTTAAGGAGAGATCTCTGCCCATTCACAAGATACAGATTCAACATGATCACAGACCATGCCTCCTTTTCCTCTCCTGCACCAAAATTGTTCAGAGAGATGTCTCCACACATGCCCTCTGGGACTGTGTAGCCATCAATGGCTGGTTTGGGTGCCTCTTCCCATCCTTGGATGACTCTGGGTGCCCAACAATCTAATTAAGTAACAAACATCTGTACCAATTCTGCCAACCTCAGTTAGGACCTCACCAATCCCTCCAATCAGGCCAAAACAAATGTAAAACAGAGAACAATGGTCTTTTATCTCAGCCAATAAGATATGGACTCCCTCCCAGAATCTTGTTTTGCCCCAAAGTTGCAGGCTAATTTCACATTATTGCCTCAGGGTAGGGTTGCCAGACCCCCGGGGCAGTAGTGGTTCCCCTGCTTTTGGGGGCTTCATTCTGCTCCTGGCTAACTGGTGGGGGAGCTCCACCCACAAACAGCTCCACTGCACCCAACATGCCTGGTGGGATGATGTCACCCAGAGGTGACGTCATTGGGCCAGGCACATTGTGCAGGGACACGGTAATAGAGGTTTTCCCCCAAATGCTACAGTATCCCCCGCATGACATGCCAGGTACAATGATGCCACCTCTGGGTGACGTAATTGCAATGTGTGCACTTTGCACATGCACCAGAAGATCCCAGAGTGGTAGCCTGGATCCCTCTGCTGGCAGCTAGTAAGCACCTGGCAACCCTATGCTGGGGAAGGAAGGGTGGGGACCTCTGAAGGAAATAAAGCACATCAAACAACAAAGGTAACAGCTTAGTAGCCTCTGTTCTAGCCTTCTTGTTGGCTGTACTGCACAAGGCAGCTTTTCTTCTTTCTGTACCCCCAAGTCCAATGCCTCCTATTTTCTGAGGGGAATATATGCAAAACCACCCTGCCATTATTTGGGCAGAAATATGCTTTTAATAACACATATGTGCACAGATTGTAAGCAGAATGTAAAACTATCTATCTATCTAGTGTGGGTACTGTAAGAAATTTTACCTTAGTAAATTGTGGGATATTATTTTAGTCCAATGATTTCAAGGCCTTTACCTTGGAAGCACAGCATATGCAACTGATGTAGACAAAATGGCCCTGAACAGTTTCAGAATGCTCATCCATCACCACTGAGAGTTTTCAAAATTCATGGATTAGGAAAGAGACTTCAGATCAGAGACTGTGGTTTCAAGTATACCTCCCCCCATCCTGAAATTAATCACTGCTCTTATTGACAGGCTTCTCAGTCATCTCATTTTCTGTATATGTTACGGAAACAGTAAGACAAATAAATGTAAAGTTAAGGACAATCTACTTTAGAAGCATTTATTTAAATAATGACTATCATCAACTTGTACCTGTACAGTACTTTAGGAAGCTAACGAGAAGAGTTATGCTGCCATCTATTGACAATGTAATTGTGTTCTATGTCTTCCTTTGGTTATTAAGAAAAACTAATTTCCTTGAAGAAAAAGCCAAGAAATGTTGCTGTAGTATTGTACTGAAGATGTACATTTGTCAAGTGTGCTTTCAGTGATTTCTGGTAACATACTTTGAATAACTACAACAATGAAGGGAAAGCTGTATCCTTGGCATTGGTTTTTGATTTTGCAATTTTTTTATAGTTTAATACTCTAAAATAGTGATTTAAAAATACCTTGAGATGAGTGAATGTTCCTTATTTCATGGTAGGTGTATTTGTTTATATGCTTGTTTTGATTCTTTACTTTTTCTGTTGCTTTTTTATATAGTAGCATATACTTTAATACAAAATGTATATACTATATACACACAGTGTTGGATCCAGAATATATTTACAGTTTTCATTGATTGTTCCTTCCCATGGCAATCCCCCTTTATGTCATTCCTCAGGGTTCCCTCTACAAAGGAATAGTATGTCTTAGAGATTTGTGGACTATGCAGGGGAGAGGCTGAAAAGTTCCATTCTGCCGATGGAAAATTTAGTTTGGATCCAGTTTACAATGTGTATATTTTATGTGTACAATACTGAATTGAGGTACATATGGTAAAATATGAATACATTTTATGGTGCAAAGAAATAGAAGAGGACACAGATATAGAGAGGCAGGGATTCAGTTGTACAAGGATGAAGAATAATGTCCATGTTGCCAGATTATCTGTCCATGTTGCCAGATTATCTAAATCCAATGACAGCCAAAAAAATCACATATATCCCAATCTTAAATACATTTACAAAAGACAGATGAACTCACTTCAGTTCATTATGGAATCCCCTTGGTACTTAATAAGATTTATTTACGAGATTCAGAAAATGCTCATCTATTTCTTGTGAGTTCTTTCACAGCTTGAAATGTGATTGCATGCATACAGATGTACGACTGTCTCCTGGGAATTGTAGTTTGATTTGAACTGTTCAGCACTCACTCCACAGCACCAGTGATGGCAGAAAGTCACTTGAGATTTCTGGGTCTACCATTTCATACCACCGAATAAATACTCTTAAATACAAGAAAGAGTTTGGATCTAGATATGGTAATAACAGCCATATGAAAATGTTTGCATTAAACAGCAACAGTTGTCTCAAGCAGAGAGGATTCTCACCGAGCAAAAAACTACCTGAATCAGGTCACATCATTTATGGTAATCAAATATATTTTCATTGAGACTAAAGGCATATAGACAAACAGTAGGTTTGGGGCACTGTCAGTGTATGCACAGAAGCATGTTTCATATTCCAAGATGAAAAATAACTTCTTGGGGAACCGGCATTTGAATCATGATATAGTCAGAATTATGAGCCAGACACTTTTTATGAGGAGGAGGAGGAGGAGGAGGAGATTGGATTTTTACCCCGCCCTTCACTAGAAGTCTCAGAGCAGTTTACAAACTCCTTTCCCTTCTCCTCCCCACAACAGACACCCTGTGAGGTAGGTGGAGCTGAGAGAACTCTTTCAATAACTGTTCCTGAGAGAGCAGCTCTGAAAGAACTTTTAACTGACCCAAGGTCACACCAGCAGCTGCATGTGGAGGAGTGGGGAATCAAACCCGGTTCTCCCAGATTAGACTCCATGCACTTAACCACTACACCAAACTGGCTCTTAACTTAACTGAGTAATCACTGATGTTTAGTTGTAAGTTAGATCCAGTGGTCCCCACTGAAGGTAGATGCAAGACCAAAGAAGAGATCACAAAAGTCAAAGATTAAGATTTTGTTGGGGTGGGTTGTATGGTTGAATAATAATTAAAAACAAAAAGAAAAAAAATATCCAAAACCTACAGGATCATTCAAAGTTAGCAGGTCAAAGAAAAGGTCACAGTTGAATTCTGATCTCTATACATATTAGAGAATCGAGAGATCAGTCACCATTTTTTAAAATTGCCCTATAATTTCAAATTGGTGCTGATATTAGATACTGAATTCTCTAGAATGCAGCCTTTCTTCCATCTTCCTAGGCAAGGCTTCTTAGTGCAATGTTTTTGCCTTTTGCATATTGTGTTTTGTTAATACCCAGAGAGACAGGAGAATCTTATTTGAAACACTTCATTGTATTTTATATTAAAATTGAGGGAATTCTGTGCCAGTTTAATGCATAGAAATGTGGACGAATTTGCATCTTCTGCTTTGTAATCAGCCATGTTATTGTCTGTTACTCTCAGATGAATCTTGTGTCAGAAACAATACTCCTATCAATCTGTCATGAGAGCCAAGCAGGAAGCCTCCTTCATTCAAAGTTTGCTTTAGCCTTACTGCCCAGAGACTACAGTACATATATTATTTAACACTACACAGTGACTCAAGCCCCTGCCAAGTCAAATGTCAGGGATATATTCATTCTTTTTTCCTGCATCTGCCTGCCTTTCATAGTTGTAGTAAAACAAATGTGCTGGATCAAATCTCCTCTAAGATCAGTAGGCTATATTGGTTATTATAAGAATGTAAGAGAAGCCAGTGTTGGATCAGACCAATGGCCCATCCAGTCCAACACTCTGTCACACAGTGGCCAAAAATACCAGGTGCCACCAGGAGGTCCAGCAGTGGGGCCAGGACACTAGAAGCCCTCCCACTGTTGCCCCCCCCCCAAGCACCAAGAATGCAATGCATCACTTGCCTTAGTAATGAGAGTTCCTATACCTTGTGGCTAATTGCCAATGATGGACCTCTGCTCCATATGTTTATCTAATTTCCTCTTGAAGCTGTCCATGCTTGTAGCTGCCACCACCTCCTGTGGCAGTGAATTCCATGCGTTAATCATTCTTTGGTTTTTTAAGTCACTGAATTTATCCTTGGGCTTCTAATTTCTGGGTTTTTTTTCTTACTTAACCATTACTGCTGATAAACAACACAACTTTTGATTATCTTTTTACATATGGCTTAGTGGCACCTGCAGCTATGCAACTGGAAAGCTGATCACAGTCAATGGAAACCAGTGGCAGTATTCACTTTGTCCCTTAACTCATCCATATTGGTAGAACTCACCATGTGAAATGCACCCACAAGCAATTTATTCATAACTCTTTCACATCACTGATGGTCACCAACACAGAAAGGGAAACTAGCTACGTAATGGAGAGGACATATGCTGAAATCTAATAAATGATCATTGATTGGGATGAGTCAGTGCAAAACTCATTTGGGTTTTCCCATTATCCATGAGGTTTTTCAGATTTGAATTCAAGGAACAAATATAAACATTTTAGACAATGTGGCTAAGATACTTTATATGCTGCATAAAAAAAACCCTAAAGAACATAAATCTAACACAAATTACGTTAGAATTTTTAATATGGCTTGAATAACTTCCTATAGGTCTAGCTTGTACTGACAGAGCAGCTAAAAATATAAGTTGCCGTCTTGTATGAAGAGAGAACAGTGGTCCATGTAGCAGATCTCAAAAGCAGTTTTCCAATGAAAGATCTTTCCTGATTCTTTTATAAAACACTGGAAAAGGGGGGGAGTTGCTTGAGTTTAAATGAAGGATCCTGGAAAACATGTATGAAAAGCATACTTGGCAGCTTCTTAATTGGCCTTCCTACTCAGAAAACTAACATCTAAGTTTTAAAAGGTAATTGGTCATGCAGACACACACAGACACTGATACTTGACAGGGGACAAAATCTCATTATAAGATGAATTCTCCCAACATAGTTCGGAGGGCAGCAGAAAGGTCCTAACCCACAGAAGATGAAATGATGGTCATTCCAAGGGATGCCAGCATGTGCTTTTAAATGAAGGTCAAGTGGTATTTTATTCCAAAAAATATTTTTTGAAAGCAGAACAAAGGAGTGTATTTTCAAAGCAATGTATGGGGATTAAGCTAGGTCATGGTACTTTGAAAATAGACTTCTACAATCTTGGCCACTTCCATTGCTCTATTTTATTTTCTCTCTTTCCTAGATTGGTATATTGTGCTCTCCCTGGTGATCCACCCCTTCCTTGTTTGGAGTTCTTTTTTCCCCATCCCACCTCCATTCCTCACTCCTCTCTTTGTTCTATCTACCTCTCTCTACTGCTGTTTTAATTCTATCAACAGCCATATCTCAAAGAGATAAATCCAGTCCGCTACATACTACAGGTACAGTTATCATTGGTGTGTGTATATAGTACATAGGAAAAAAATGGAGCAGACAGCTATAACCACCCATAATCTTCTCTGCTTTGCAGATCAGACTCTCATTAACTGTGTAGAAATTGCCAGGTGGCATATCTCCAACTGTAACTCATACCCACAGTGCACTGCAATCACATGCAGTAATCACATTCATATTTATTGAAATGCACCTGACATCTCAGTTGCATTGGTACAATTATATGAGTAACAGGATGTATACATTTTCAGTTCTATTAGTTGATGATGAGATCTCCATAACATCATTTCTCTCTGCTGCACCTCATCCTTTTTTTTTTTTTGAGCCTTTTTAGAGTTACTACAGTGTGCTTGTGGGGAGAGGTAGCTGCCTAGCTGGGGATGGAAACCATCTTGTACTTTACAAGGAAATAATCAGTGGCTGAGGACAGACTGGCAATTTGCTCTGGGAGCCAGTCGCGGCAAAAAAGCCCCAGAACAAACTGCTCCGTGGTTTCCCGTTCACACAGCCTGGACTGCTGCCAGAGCATACTGGGCGGAGCCATGTGGGAGCATTCAGACTGCTGCCCCAGAGGCATGCTGTATGAGGCGTTTCCCCATTAATTCGGCTGTGGGTGTATGGGTGTATGTGCACATGAGTGCTCATGCGCTCATGCACATAAGTGCATTTTGCCGATTGGGGGTGGACCCCACAGCGCCAGCACTGCATTGGGCAGTAGAGCAGAGCACGGACAATCATACTGCTGCTGCTTTCTGCCCAACGCGGGTTGCTCCTGGCTTATCAGTGGAGCGATCAGACTTCCCAGAAGCGGGGAAACGCGGGACACATGCGCGCTTTTGGGATTTGCTACCTTTTACATGAGGTATCTTTTTAACGTGGCAGTGAAGCGGAACAGTGCCGGATGGCTACGGGTGGGGGACACCAGGCAGCTGTGCCTGTGTGAATGCCCTGTATACTGAGGGATTGAAGCATCGCTGAAACAGATCCCTACTGGGGCAAATTGCCAGTCTGAACTCAGCCAGTATCTCCACTTTCCCAAATCTCATAACATTAATGCCTTTGTCTCAACAGCAACATACTTATCACACTGATAGCATGTGATAAGTGTCTGGAAAAATAAATATGATTTTAAATTTTAAAAATTCAGCCTAGTATTTCAAATCATAGGGTTAGGTTGTGAAAATCAAGTTAGGCTTCTTTGGAGACTTCAATTTACTCTGTTTGGTGGTTTCAGTCTCTCATAAAATTACAAGTATATTCCTTTGAAAGCACATTATGATAATGGCATACAGAATAATGCCAAGTCCCACTGTGCTAAAACATAATACATCACAATTAGGTTTTAGCAAGTCTTTAAAACAAGTCCTTAAAATTCAAACTTGAGGAAGCCATTCTGCTTATTTGACTTCCTCATTAAGGGTATGCATTCAATTTCAGTTGATGTTATTATATATACAGCTTATTCAAACTGTTCATTAAAATAGAATTTTCCATACATTTCATATATCATTGAATATTTTAATTATTGTTCCCTATCTTTTAAACTTTAGCAGAGAATGCTCACTTAAGCAAGGTATATTATAGCTGTGCTAGAACCATCACAATGGATTAGGCAATTCTGCTAGAATCAAGTGGAGTGAAACTTATTTTTATATAAATGTTAATAATGTTGATTAAAGTTCTATTATTATCCATTTTAGGGACTGGAAAGTTCCGTATGGAAGATAAAAATTGGACAGACCTGCTCTAAAACTGGTCTCCTACTCACATCCTTCCAAACAAGATTACATGGTTCACCATAACAAAGGCTGCTGAGGGGTATAGAAGAAACAGAAAAGCCGTATTACCACTGTCAATCTACTCATGCAAATCATCCACCAGATAAAATACAGAACTTACAATTATTTTAGAACCCATTACAGTTGATCAGCAAAAATACATGTGCTCAGCAACAAAAGAACAACTCTGCTGGTTCAGAGCAGTAGTCTATCTAGTTCAGCATCCTGCCTCTGGAGGGTCAACAATAGCGCGTAGAGGCTAAGACCTTCCACTGATGTTGCCTCCTGGCACTGGAATTCAGAGGCTGTCTGCCTCTGATGTGGAAGTTCCCCTCAGTCACCATGGATAATAGCCACTGATAGATCTATCCTCCATGAATCCTCCTCTTTTAAAGTTGTCTGTTCCTGTGGCAATCATTACATCCTCTGGCAGTGAATTCCACATTTTAGTAACTCCTTGCATAAAGAAGAATTTCCTTTTGTCCATCCTGAATCTACTGCCTATCAGTTTCACTGCATGCCCTTGAGTTCTAGTATTTGGGGAGACAAAGAAAAAAAATATCTTTGTCAACTCTTCACAAACCTCTATCATGACCCCCCTTAATCATCTATTTTCTAAACTGAAAAGTCCCAGGCCGATTTCCCACGAGGGCTGCTCCATGTTCGCCCTTCCCTTTTGCCCTGATGGTATGTGTCAATTCCACACAAGCTGCTGCGCGGCCACATTTTGCCTCACAGTTTCACGGGATTTTCCCCGTGTCTACTCAATCCTGTTTTTTGAAGATTGAGTAGACGCGGGGAAAATCATTCGAAACTGCAGGGCAAAGTGTGGCCATGCAGCAGCTTGTGTGAGATTGACATGTACCATCAGGGCAAAAGGGTAGGCGAGCGCAGAGTAACGCTTGTGGGAAATCAGCCCCAGACTCTTCAGCCTTTCCTCATAGGGAAAGTGTTCCAACCCCCTAATCATCTTGGTTGCCTTCTTCTGTACTTCTTCCAGTTCTGTGGTGTCCTTAACCCAAAATTAAAGATTAGATATAGAGCTATGATTTCAGAGATCAATAGGGCTTTCTTCTAAATAGAATAGGTAACAGCTTTATCTAACAGTGAGGAATACATTTCCCTCTCAGAGAAGCATTAACTCATAGTTTGTTTTAGTGGTTGTTCTTTGTACTAATTTGTTATTAATTTGAGGAACTTGTTGGCTACTGTGTGAGAAAAGATGCTGGACTAGGTGGGCCACTGTACTGATCCAGAAGGACACATCTTATTTTCTTATGATACTGTTTTATATGTTTTATTTTAGCATTACTGTTTTTCTCTGATTTTTTTTTTTTTTTTGCTGCTTTGTGCAGTGGGCTTCATTACTGCTTTGGCTGAAATTCAGAAGAGAACTATGAAGGGATTCTTTGTTTACATTTCAGTTTCCGTTTGCAATAATAGCATCAGTGAAAGAAAATGTAATCTTATGGGAGAGGAGGGTGGCTAGCTTGAGGGAGTATTTTAATCACCCTTTTCATACCCAAAGGTATCAACTGGAATAACATTTTAAAAATGCTAGAAATAATGTATGCCAGAAATGTTCACTTATATAAGCTAAATACCACAAAGCAGTCCCACCTGAGAATAGCAGCAGAGCAGTGGTTACATAAGCTCAGATTCCTAAGTGTGATTAGCAATGCAGTTGCCACTTGAAATGCAACCACATTGGTGCACTGTCACATAAAATGCTGTTTCTATTATGCTGCTTTCAAAAATTGTTGTGGCAACTTTAATTAAGTCAACATGTCTCCTGAGGTGGGGGGGGTGCAGATGATGATGTGGTTGAAATTTCCCTATGAAAAGCCTCAGTTTCATAACTAGTAAATGTCTATGCAATGTCTGTGCAAACATTACCAGACCCTTTAGCCTTTCAGACTATGTTCCATGACACTAAATTTGGAAATATCAATTTATATCACACACAATTGCATGTATGTACTTTTCTTCTAAGCCATAACAAAAAAAAATAATGAAAATCAACAATAATATTAAAACAATGTTCAAAAACAACCATTTAATAATATTTAATTATTACTCAGCCTGCTAAATATGCACTTGGAATCTTCTCTTATTTGGAATTAGTGCCACGGTTATGGGCTAACTTATCTCCTTGCCCATTCATGGTTTATATCTGAGCCCCTTCTTAGTCTGCTTCTGTTTCTCCAGGCTTGGAAAGAAAAGAGTCTTTGGTTTTATATTCTTCTGCTTGTCTTATAATGGTGGCCAGAATCTGCACCAATAAATATCCTTCTGCTGACTTTCACTTCACAGGTCTGAGTAGCTACAGAGTTATGGTGGATCTATTATGAATCTTCATTCTGCTTCTTTCCCTTTTGGATTTGTTACCCAGATAACTGGACCCCAACTGGATCCCACTGGGATTCAACATCAGCAGCTATAATTTTGTTTTTTGTCTTCTTGTCTGTTCTTTCTGGATTCTTGCCTTCCCAGTTGAGTGGAGTAACCTGCATAGAATTTTTGGTAGCTGGAATGAATAACTCTTAAGTGGGCATACAGTAGGAACTATCCTCTGAGTAGCCTTCTATCAGCCAAAGGAACCTTCCTCCAAATTCCTCTTCTTGTTCTTAATTTGGAGGAAGGCTCTTTAGATCGAAGGAAAGCTTCAAACTTGAGCCAAAATGAAAGGAGAGGTATCTCTCCTTATATACAATTCTGTTTTGGTCATGGACTCCCCTGAACATTCCAACACGCTCCGAAATCAGTTCGCTCCTTGATCTGTCATTCAGAGGGTCTCCTTATCCACTGGCTGCTTTGCCTGAGTCCTGCCTCCAACTTTCTAAACAGTTTGCTGTTCCTCTCCCCCCCATAGCCAGTCAGAACACAGAACACACATTTACATATGTGGCCTCATTGGCCTTTGCCACAGAACACAGAGGTCATTTTCATATGCAGCCTCATTGGCCTTTGCCTCTAATATTCTAAACAGTTTGCTGTTGCTGTTCTGAGGTAAAATGTGTCCTGAGGTAAAATACATTTCCCCTTGGTGCCTGTTGGGGGAAACCATTGCTGCCAATCTCCAGGTGAGGGCTGAAGATCACTCAGAATTACAACCGCTTTCCAGATGGCAGAGATAAGTTCCCCTGGAGAAAATGGTGGACTCTGTGTCCTTATATCCTGCTGAGATGCCCCCTGTATGACAGCCAATGTGACATAGCAGTCAGGGCTTCAGAGCATGGTAGAGGCTGCAGGTGTTTGGGGGGTGGAGAGCTGAAGAGTGAAGAGAAAATAAAGGTAGGTTAATAATTGTCTGGGAAGGAGATAGGGTTGCCAACTCCAGGTGGAAAATTCCTGGAGATTTGAGGGATGGGGCCTGGAAAGGGTGAGTTTTCAGGAGGGGTGGGACCTCAGACAGGTACAATGCCATAGACTCCACCCTCCAACCCAGCCGGGCCCTCCCAGGGAACCATTGTTGCCAATCTCCAGGTGGGGGCTGGAGATCACTCAGAATTACAACTGCTCTCCAGGAGGGAGGGTGGAGGAGATGGAAAGCTGAGATCAGAGGGGCAGATCAAGGTAGGTTGATGGTTGGCTGTGAAGGAGATAGGGTTGCCAACTCCAGGTTGGAAAATTCCTGGAGATTTGAGGGGTGGAGCCTGGAGAGAGTGGGGTTTGAGGAGGGGTGGGACTTCAGACAGGTACAATGCCATAGACTCCAGCCTCCAAACTAGCCATTCCCTCCCAGGGAATCATTGTTGCCAATCTCTAGGTGAGGGCTGGAGTTTACTCAAAATTACAACTGTTCTTCAGGTAGCAGAGATCAGTTCCTCTGGAGAAAATGGTGGACTCAGTGTCATTATACCCTGTCGCCACAGCAAATTGACACTGAGTGCCAAGGACCGGAGCACCTGCCCAGAGCCTCTTTCTAGAGCTTGTTGTATTTATTTCCACAATGGGCCTTATTCCTAGTATTTATAATAAATAAACTTTGTTCAGTGAAGTGAAAGAATATTGGTACAATCCATCCTATTATTTACTACTGACCTCTAATGCTAGATGTTTTGGCTGCTTGACACTTGCTAACACTCAGCTGAGTTTATGAAATTCCCCTTAATAAACTCTTTCTACTGCTTCTGCATGACATTCAGTACTTTCTCCAAACCTGTGGAGGTGACTCCTCATTTAGTCAGAAATGCGGTTTATTCCTGGTGAGTGGGTCACTGTGCACATGTGATTGTCTTTGAAAACTGTCCAGAAACTTCAGCTGCTTCAAAATTTAGCAACTAGACTACTGTCTAGGGGTGGATACAAGGAGTATTGTTGGTTATATCACTCCAACATATTAGTGTATGTTGGCAGAACACAGGCTGCAGCTATGCATGAGTGCAAGCATGAAAACAAAAGATGCATGGAGACTTCTTCAAAGTCAAAGTAACAAGGAGTTTATTGTGTGAACTTCATTCACTAGATAGAAAAGATGAAAGACAGCATATCTAATCTAATATAACTATCTGGATGTCCAAAGATGCAAGACACATGTCCTGCTCTCATGGTGCCCAGATAGAGAGTCTAGCAATGTCTGCAAGAGAGAGGTGTCAAGCCAAAGGAAGGAACTCCTCCTAAGAGTAGCAATCTACACTTCAAAGGGATAGCAGTAGAGAAGAAAGGAAGCATGCTCTGTGTCTTATGCCTCTGCCTCTGCCTCTCTCTCTCTCTCTCTCTCTGACTCTTTGGTAGTCCCCTCTGAATACTGAGGCTAAGAGGCCACATAATGGCCTCCAGTTCTAACCAGTATTACCCATGTGCTGAAAGATCTACACTCTTTTTCCACACAGAATTCAAACTGTTGTTCTTACTTCAATGGTTCTTAGCAGTTTGGGACAAGGCCAAAGATTTCATCTTCCTGTACTATTCATCCTGCCCTGCGAGAAACTCCTCACAAGCCCTCATCTCTGTGCCCCTGCCTACAGAGGTAAAACAGGCAGCAACCAGAGATGGGTTTTTTTATCAGCAGACCTTGCCTATGGAATAATATTTCCCTTGAGACTCACCTGATTCCTACCCAACTCTCTTTCAGGTACCAGGCCAAAGCATTTCTTTTAATTCAATCTTTTAACCAAGGGGGTTGATTTGTTTCTATAATCTGCTTCTAGCCTGAGGACTGCTATGTTCATCTTCAAAGTTCTTATGATATTTAAGCTCTGGGTTTTCAACACACTTTATGCTATTGTTTTTATTATTGGTTTTTTAATTATTTGATTTTATAGTTTTATTATTTTATTTGTGTTCTGTTTTATGAGCTGCCTCAGGCAGATTTCTGAAGAAGTTGCATATAAAGGCTTTAAATAAATGAAATAGATGGATAATCTAAGTGAGCAGCTGTATAGATATAGAGTCAGAGGAGGCAGAAAAAAGACAATTTCCTCACACATGGGCTGTTTGTAGATTTGGTGTTGAACTGGAAAGTAGGCTATAATCAAACAGACTTGGGTGTACATATTTTAAGAACACATGTGGTAACCCATGTTCCCTCTAAGTTGAGTTAGCGTGAGCTAGCTCACAGTTTTTTAGGTCCAGCTCACACATTTTTGTCTCAGCTCAGGAAGGATGGCTCCAGAGCAAACTAATTTATGCAGTAACCAAATTGCTCACTCACAACTTTAATGCCAGTAGCTCACAAAGTAGAATTTTTGCTCACAAGACTCCACAGTTTAGAAGGTGCATTGGTGGTAACACATTTAAAATATAGTGCCTGTGAAACAAACAATGTGATATCCACAAGGAATACGTGTCCTGTAATGTACACGTACACATGGGGTATTTTAATGTAGATGTGAACTGGAAAGTAGGCTATACTCACACAGACATACGTCTTGGATGTACGTATTGTAAGAACCCATGTGGTAACACAATTTACAATATATTGCCTGTGAAACAAACAATGTGATATCCACAAGAAATACATGTCCTGTGTACACAGGGGCTGTTTAATGTAGATTTGGAGTTGAACTGGAAAGTAGGCTATAATCACACAGACATATGTCTTGGATGTATTTTAAGAATACATGTGGTAACACAATTTAAGATATATGCCTGTGAAACAAACAATGTGATATCCACAAGGAATCTATGCCCTGTAAGTCATTCCATTTCAATGTGTTTCAGTAATGCGTACATTTTACAGGAACATTTGGCCAAAAGAAACCAAAATATATGAACACTTTTAAAAGTCTGCAATCAATTAATACAAGACAGGAACAAAATCAATACAAACATCTGTGGATCTTGAGGTACAGATACAGCAGGGTTTGAAACTGCATTGTAGATCATCTGCCTAATACTTTACTGCTTTATCATGTCACTACATATGGTAAAGACACTTCAGGCTTGGACATTTCCAGCATTTACTAGGCATACTTTCACTTAGGGATTGGCATAAGTTCATGATATAATTCTGTGCATCATTTTGTGACAATTCTCTTTAACAATCAATACGAAGATTCGAGGTCAGAACGGAAGAGCTGACAATGCTGAGATCTTCCCTAGTAACTGCTTTAAGTCTCAGGATTCATGGCTTAGTATCATAACTAGATTTTACTTAGAGATTGGCATGGGTTTATAATTGGCTCTGAGCCATTTTGTGACTCCAAACTGCGTTCATGAACGGAAGAGCCACAATGATCTTCCCTGAATTTTAAGACGGTTCATGGTAGTTCATGAAGAACAGAATGCATGGGTTTAAATGGCTCTGAGCCATTGGCCTGGAGCAATTTAAACCCTTTGCTTTCTGCTCCCTGCTGCTCAGCTATTTTTCTCCAGGAGAAGAAAACAGGGGTTTAAATTGACTGAAGCCATTTAAACCCCTGCTTTCTGCTCCCTGCTGCTTTTTGTGGGGAAACCCCTGCTTTCTTCTCCTTCCAAAAAGCAGCTCTGAACATGGCAGGCTCACCCACTAGGTGAGCTAAGCGCTCGCCTAGAGTGCCCCTGTGAAAAGCCCCCCGGTCTTCCCAGGCTTGCTTGGGTGCCCCGCAGAGCGCCCAAGCAAGCCGGCGCTGGGAGGGAAGGGGTGGTGGTTTAAACCTCCGCCCCTTCCCTGGCTTTCCTGGGGGTCCTGCAGCCACAGAGCCCCCAGGAAAGCCGGTGCTAGGAGGGGGGGCAGCGGTTTAAACCTCCACCCCCTTCCCAGCTTTCCTGGGGGTCCCGCAGCTGTGGAGCCCCCAGGAAAGCTGGCACTGGGAGGGAGAGGGCAGCGGCTAGACCCCCTTCCCAGCTTTCCTGGGGGCCCTGCAGCTATGGAGCACCCAGGAAAGCCAGCGCTCTGCCGCCACCCCTGGTCTCCAGGCCCCACCGGGAGGTTGGCATCCCTGGTGGGGGGCGCCCCAGGCTGTCCTGCCTAGGGCACCCAGACACCTGGACCCGGCCCTGGCTCTGAACCATTTAACAACCTTCTTGGTGTAGCCAGTTTGGTGTAGTGATTAGGAGCATGGACTCTAAACTGGGAGAATTGGGTTTGATTCCACATGCAACTGCTGGTGTGACCTTGGGTCTGTTACAAGTTCCTTCAGAGCTGTTCTCTCATGATCAGCTCTCAAAAGAGCTCTCTCAGTCCCACCTAACTCACAAGGTGTCTGTTGTGGGGAGAAGAAGGGAAAGGATACTGTAAGTTGCTCTGAGACTCCCTCAGGTAGTGAAGGGTGGGGTATAAATCCAAAATCCTCCTCCTTCTCCTATTATTATTATTATTATTATTATTATTATTATTATTATTGTTATTGTTATTATTATTATTATTATTATTATTGTTATTATTATTATTCCTGCTCCCTGCTGTTTTTCACAGGGACAACCCCTGATTTCTGGTGTCTGCGTATAAGTTCATGGTTCAGTTTGTGGTTCAGCCACGAACCGAAATGAACCATAAAAATGTGGTTCATGACCATCCCTAATTTTTCTGCAGATGCAAGGACTTCCATTGCAGAGTTCAGTTTCCTTCCTGAAGACATCCCAAACCCATGTTACTGGGGAAGGGGGGACCTGCCCCCAAAACAGGATTTAAGGGAGTATATCATAGAATCATAGAGTTGGAAGGGACCTCCAGGGTCATCAACCCCCTTCACAATGCAGGAAATTCATCTCACCCCCACATCTTCAGTGATCTCTGAGCCATGCCCAGAAGATGGCAAAAAAAAACCCTCCAGGATCCCTGGTCAAACTGGGCTGGAGCAAATTGCTTCCTGCCACAGTCTGTCACAGGAGGCAGAAGGTGGGAAGATTGTACCTGGGTCTGGAATTCCTTGCATCTGTGGAAACATTCATCTGGACCCAAATCAAGTGATGTGGTAGGTTTGGATAAGATTGTTGGATTTTGTAGAAACTAAGAGATTGTGATATTTTAGAAACAATAGCATAAATGGTCATTCATATTTTACCATTTGTGCATAAACTAGGTAACTGAGAGTCTTGAGCCAATACCTAGATACATTGGCATGCCCTGTTAAATGATCTTAGGTAACAAGTGCTGGTGAAGACCATTCTATACTTGAAAACTTGGAGAATCCCTGCAGCCCTAATAGACAATATTATCTTGGATCCAATGGAAGTTTCTATTGATGGGATTTCTATCCTTGGGGCAGGACTTTCCCCCTGCCTCTCCTTCTGCAGTCCAAAATGCCTCTGAAATGCTGCTCCTGGGGGTAAAGAGAATCACCAGGAATGTCATGAGAATGAATTCAGAGGTCTATAGTGGGAAGGGGACTTGGAGAACATTGCTGTCCCTTCTATCTGCAGAAATTCTTTGCAACTCACTGAATAGACAATAATAAGCTAGATGGTCCAACCTTCATTTAAGGCAATTTCACACACATGCATGTTTATCTGTCTACATACTCACACAGCTGTGCACACACACACAAACACTGAGAGAGAGAGACAGACAGACTGACTGACAGACAGACTTTTAAAAGGTTATCATCTCCCCTCAGTTTCATTACACTTTTAAATAAATAACTTACTGCTGGAGTATCTCATATAACAAACCTTTGAGTGCCAAGGGAAAGATATAATCCTTATGAAGAATAATATTTTTGTTTCATGAGCACCAATAAGGGCCCAATATAATTAGGTTTTATTTATTTGTTGTTTTATGATATTGTCAATGGCACTGACTAGTATACAGAAGCAGGCTTGCTTCCTGTTCTGAAGAAGCTTACAATATATATTTCCATTTTGCTGCATATGATACGGTCCATCTGGCCATTTCAAATGTATTAGTGCCACCAGTTCATTCCATGCGGCCAATAACACAGTCTGCAGATGGTAATGAGTTCTGGCTGCTACGAATTTGGGCTGGATTTTAAATGCTGACCTGGGGTGAAAGGTTTTGTCTCTAATTACCAATCCCTTATGGCTGAAGTCCCCCCACCTGCTTCATTCAGTTACTTCTGCCGTAGTGAAATGTCATATGTCAAGAATTACTGGACTGAACTGTCACCTTTTAAACTCAAGTGATTTCCTATACATTGCAGCACTGATGCAAGAAAGTTAATGTACCATACCTCCCCACAGACATCAGCTGTACAGCCTCATGGTATAGAAGTGCTATGCATTTTTATTATGCCCTATGTAAAGTAAGGGTGATTTAAAATTAAATCAGATTGGCTTTTGAATATGAAAGTTAAAGATCAGCCTTCCTGGAATTAATCCAAGACATATTCAAAGATGCAGTCTTTTAGGAAACCTAATTAAAACCATTGCTCCATTTCAACAGTTGCCTCTTGCACAGGTTTTAAAATAGGGAAGATCTAGGCATGGAAATATCTCTTCTGCTGCACTATTTTCTTTTCTATCCACCCCCTTCCAAGCTCCATAAACTGAATGAAGGTCAGGCAAGAACAACAGTTGGGGAATCCATAGTTACCTCAATGTGCCCCTTCCCTTGAGTAGCAAAGAAACAAAAGAGCAAAGTTAGAAAGAGAGGGAGAATTTGAACTGAGAAGTCTCTAAAGATCTTTTTTTTTACTCTCTGGGAAATTATTTTAGACTACTATAAATCTGAATACTGGAAATCTATTATTACTCAGTTTTACAGACAAGTAGTGCTGGTTGTGTGCCCACTGATATGCATGAGGTCTGGTGACCCATATTTTGGTTACATCAGATGTTAAGTATTCAAGTGTTCATATTCTAAAGGTAATGATATTATAAAGAGAGTAATGATTGTTCAAAAAGTTTTAGTTAGTGCATACCCCCCCCCCGCTTCTCATTTGCCTCAAACTTAGAAATAAGTCCACTAAGCTGCTTGTGTCTCTTCAGCTATGGCTAGAGCATTTTTGGTTGCTTTTATTGCCCAAGGGAAAGCATCAATGAGTCTCACTCATGGTGCTGAGTTTCATAGGCTGCCTCTGCTAGCATCTTTGAGGGCAAAGCCAGGGACAGGACAAAGTAATGTAGTCTTCTATAGTTTTTAAAACACTAATTCACAGTCCCAGGCAGCTGTTTTGAAGAATAGGGAAGGATAGATGGGAGAGATGTTTAACCCTTTCTTGATTCTTTCATAATTTCATAACACTTTCATGCCTCTTTCATAATTTTAAATGCATTTTCAACCATTGCAATTGGTTCTTGAGGACAAATGCACAATTCAACCCAAGATCAATGAATTTTCCCATATGAGTTAATCAATTTACTTCATTTGTACCTCGCCTTTGTAACTTGGTATTTCAAGTCAGGCAGCTAAATGGTTAAAACCTGCTACATTTTAAAAAGGGCAGTTCTGGTCTTGCCCTCAGAGCCAAACTAGATGTTCAATGATCAAACAAAGGTTGTTTGATGTAGAGCGACAAAGAGACACTAACAATGTTCCAAGCTTCCTGATACCAGAGAAGTTAAATATGTTGTTTCCCCGGCACCTTATCTCTCTTCCTGGAGGTGCCCAGTCTGGCATGATCTGGTCCATGGGGTCACAAAGAGTCGGACTCAACTATGCGACTGAACAACAACAACTTTGACAAGATGGTGAGTCCTCCCCTCTGCAGTTCTAGAGGGGAGATATAAAAAGACTCCCATGAAGGAAAGGATTTGTCTGTGTGGTACTAAAGAGGTGGAATCAGTCAAGCACGTAATATTCCATTGTCGCTTTTATCAGGAAGCTCATTCTAATATAATTTCCCCTCTACTTAATAATCTTTCAGGATGTTCTGATGTTTATATTTTAAATAAATTTTTAATGGATGCTAATCAACAGGTTAATATTTAGTTGTGCCAATTTTTTTTCAGTAGCCTGTAGAATTCGTAGAGAAATCTTACGTACATATTTTAATTAATTGATGCCAATAGATCAGACCAATTTTACTTTCTATTGACTTTACTGTAAAGCTTTTATTTTTGACTTGTACTGGTCATTGGCCGAATAATTAAAAAAAAAAAAAAAACACCTAGATGTTACATTTTTTTTAAGAGTCAAGTCCATGTTATCTGGATCCAACTCTCTCTCCCTACATCCACATAATAGGGAATTAGCCTGATTAATTTCCCTGGATGGGAAGTTCTAAAGAGGTCATACCACTACAGAAGTCCTTCAGGGTAATGAGCATGAGTCATATTACAAGAAAAAAGTAAGATAGAAATGCTATAAAATTACAGGGATTGTTGTTCATGGTATATACACTCATCTTTTCTCAGTGTTAACAGTGCTTCAAAGACAGGGCTGGCTTGCGAACTAGGCATTCACCTAGAGCACGCCAGCCCTAGGGGTGCCAAAAGGCCCCCACCCACCCGCACTAAAAGCCCCACCAACCCCCCCCTGCCCCTGGTTTGCCAGCATGCCCCGCAGCTGCAAGGAGCCCCAGCAAGCCAGCACTTGGAAGGGGCAGCCCAGGCACATGTGGACAGCCACAGAGCAGGCAAGCCCCATTCTGACGGCAGCAAAGGCTCCCTGCCCACCCATGCCAACATCCCTGGGTACCCAGCCTCCTACTCATCGCCATGGACAGGGCTGTGCCTAGGTGGCGGTGTGTGTGTGTCTCTCTTTCCAGGCAGGAGGGCTGGCTGCACTTGAGAAGGCCCTGCAGGGAGGGGAGAAGCCCAGGCAGGTCAGGGCAGGGGTCAGGCATCAGCAGCCGTTGTCCCAGGGAGTGGCACTCGGCCACGGGGGGGGACCTCTGGGACACCACTGGCTGCCCAGCGGTTCCAGCAGGCAGAGATGCAGGAGCTGCTCCACCACCCTTGGGCAGAATCCAGGAGGAGCTGCGCACAGGAAACACCACTCGGAAGCCAGGGCAGTGGCAGCTCCACCCACGTGGGGCTGTTTTTGTTTTTTAGAAACCCTAAAGTAAACATACCGGCGGGTTCATATAAGCCTCCCTAGAGCTGCCCTCTGGGGGACCAGGGGGACCTAATTAATAACTGCCAGAATAGAACCACATCCAGAAAGGGCTTTTTTTTTTCTCCCTTTGGAAGAAAAATGAAGAGCAGAGAACCAGGAGGAACTGGGTCTCCGCAGGCAAACGCCTGATACATTTGCTTTGTAAATGATTTTAGTCCAAGTTAAATATCTGTGAGGAGAAGATACAGCCACCCATGTCGCTCTTGTCAGCAAGCAGACTTGAACAGAGCCGGGGAAGCTGCCCCCCCTTTAAAAAGTCTAATCAAAATCGATGGGATTCAAAAGGGATTCACTTGTGCTGGGGATTCACTTTTCCCACAAAAGACGGGGGGGACAGTGGTGGAGAGTCTGCAGTCCCCATGGTAAGTGTGATGTCAAGTGTCTTTGGCAATTTGCAGGAATAGAAGAAGAAGAGGAGGAGGAAGAGGAGGCTTCCTTCCTTCCTTCCTTCCTTCCTTCCTTCCTTCCTTCCTTCCTTCCTTCCTTCCTTCCTTCCTTCCTTCCTTCCTTCCTTCCTTCCTTCCTTCCTTCCTTTGAAAACATAGGACTGAAATTCATTCCCATCAACTCCAATAGTATTTGTTTGCAGGAAAAGGACTCTGTATAGTTTCCCACTACTTTCTTACCTATTATACATGTATTGCAGGAGTTGGTATAGGAATTTGTGGTAAATAAGCAACTCTTTGGTAACCACCCTAAGTAATACAGATCAGCAAATCTGAGAGCACAATCCAACAAAAACTGAACTCTTGATTTCATGGGGAGAATATCAGTGCAATCCTAAGTAGAATGGCTCCAATTAGTTTAGGAAGAGTAGCTCTGCTTCGGATTTCAGTGTTCACCACGTGTTTAGTAAGGCATCCTGTACAGAATCACTCCAGTCTAAAAGTCCATTGATTTTAGGGGGCTTAGAACGGAGTCTCTCTGCCTAGGATTGCCCGGTGAATCTTTTTCAGTTGAAGCTGGCTAGATCATGCCTTGAGCTTTTGACAGCTCTAGCTTATGGTTTGCATGAAATTTCTTTCATACATAGGTGTTTAAACTCCCTCCCCTTTCCCTGGCTTGCCGGCGCGCCCCACAGCTGCGGGGCACGCAGGCAAGTTGGTGCTCAGACGGAAGGGACAGGGGTTTAAACCCCTGCCCTTTCCCCTGGCTTGCCAGTGCTCAGACGGAAGGGATGGGGGTTTAAATCCCTGCCCCTTCCCCTGGCTTGCCGGTGCACCCTGCAGGAGAAGGAGGAGGTTCCTTCTCTTCAGGCTCCGTCTGGAGGTTGGCAACCCTGTAATTGGGCACACACGTGGGGGTGCCAGAAGGTAGCCCTGCCTAGGGCATGAAAAACCCTCGGGCTGGCCCTGTTCAAAGACCATCAAAACTTGCATGACCAGAGAAATGAAATGAAAATGGAACACTGCCAAAAAGTGCCATGCTTTAAATATCAAATTATCATTAAACATTAAAAACATTAAAAAATAAAAGTGTTGACTGACTTGCTACTGCTCATCTTGGTCTTCATTCAAAGTACTGGCTGACAACCAATGACTTATCAACCCTATTCAAATTGCTATTTGGTTTGCCTTCACTCAGAGCTCTGTGCCACACACCAGATTATTGTGCTTCATCCCTATTTTCTGAAAAGACTGAATTATTCCACAATCCCTCCTCCCCTTTTTTTGCAGGTCCACATGGTTGTGCAATTGATTGATCAATTGGGGTCAGACATCTGCATCTGGGAAAAAGCAAGGCTGTTCTCAAAAATGAGAATCACTATTAGTAATAACCAGTAGTACAGATCTATTTAAGTCAAGGAGAGCTGAACAAATGACAGTGATAGGATTATATATAACATCTGGTCAGAAAACATTGGCATTTCCAGTATCCATGTACAGCTTTCATTGAACCAAGCTAAAAATAAACTATGAATAATAATAGTTACTTAAATAATAGTTGCTTAATTTATGTACAACATGCCATGTTTCTCCAGTGTACATTGTACGTGTTTTGCACCTGCTATGTTAACTTTCATCTTAATCTTTAGTTATGTGACATTTAGTTATTCTACAGCTCTTGGAGAAAGCATAGATTGTGACTTATGAGAGACTTATGAGACTTATGATCTCTTGGCCAGATTAGACTTTAATGAGCACAAGAATGTTGACATGTAGCAATTCTGAGGAAAATAACACCTTATTATGGCACACCATATTGTACATCAACTGCTTTGACATGTAAGAATGACCAATGGATCCTAGTGGTTTGAAACAGCACTAAGGGCATTAATACACATCATGTGGAACTATCAATCAATGTAACATGTCTAAAAAAAGTATTACATTTTGTTTTACATAAAATACTATGGGTTGAATCCACACTAAATGTTCTGTTAACAGAAGGCATATCTGTCAATGCTTCCAGCTTCCTGCTGCAGCCCACTGATACAATCCAAATGTTGCTCCTCATGAACAGACACCTTTTTACAACTCAGTGGGCCGCAGCAGAAGTCTGAAGATAGAAAGATTCCATTACAATGACAGAAGAGCCTTCCATTAACAGAATCCAAACTTTAAATCCAACCCTATGTTTTCATGGACTCTAGTAACTAGTCTTGTGAAACATTTCAGTTTATCTGGTCTTTAGGAATAGAGAACAGGGATGCTGCAAACTTTGCTGATAACATGTTTGTCAGGGGAACACACCATGTCTGACAGCCATGATCACCTGCATTTCACCTGAGTTTTATTTTGTTGCCTTACAGAAACTTCTGCAAATGTGCAGTAGGTGAAATAGATTCTTCCCCAAGATCATGAATGGTTCAGTTAGGTAACTGAAGGATGTGAGAGGGGAACTATGGCTCTCATAAAACTGTATATGCATGCAAAACTATACATTTGCAAAATAATGTCAGGCTGAAATGGTCACTAAATGGTAAGATTTTTTTTTAAAAAAATATTTTTATTTATAATTGCTGGATGATTTTTACTATTTATTTAAACAACTGGTTGTCAAGAGGTGTGCACTGACACAAGCCTGTAGAAAGAGGAAAACTAGAACTCTCAGTGGTAGGGCTGCCAGTTGCCCATCCATGGCCCAGCAACCTCCGACCACCACCTGTTATCATCTGCTCTCAGGCTATTGGCAGCATGAGGGGAGAGGGAGAAAGTTAATCTTTCAGTATCAAAGCTGATAGTTCAGTGCTAAAACTGAAATCACAGCACTATTCTGAAACCAGCCCTGAAGTTTCAAAGCAAGCTTATCAAAATTACAAGTATCTCAGTTCTACCATTCCAGATTCAGGGTAGATACAGTTTGCATTGTTTAATTTTCATAATTTATACTGAAGTAGATGTGGTATTGGAGCTGTGGTGGCTCAAGTGGTTAAGACACTGAACTGCAGGCTGTGGAAGGTCAGTAGTTCAGCAGTTCGAGACCCGGGTGCCGCATGATGGGGTGAGCTCCTGTCTCTAGTTCCAGCTCCTGCCAACCTAGCAGTTTGAAAGCAAGAAATTGCAAGTAGATAAATAGGTACCACTTTGGTGGGAAGGTAACAGCGTTCCGTGCGCCTTGGTGTTTAGTCATGCCGGCCACATGACCACGGAAACGTCTTTGGACAGCGCTGGCTCTTCGGCTTGGAAACGGAGATGAGCACCGCAACCCTAGAGTCGGATTCGACTGGCTTTCGAGCAAGGGAACCTTTACCTTTACCTAGATGTGGTATAGGTGGGTGAGACAGGGTCCTAGAAATCAGCCTGGGGAATCCATGCAGCATCTTAAGAACAGCGTTCTTTTAAAATAAAACTTTCCCCTCATTTGTTCCTCCTCAGTTATATAGTATAATTGAGGTAGCAAGTACACACACATACACAGACCTTTATTGGCATATGTCAGGTTACAGGAGGAAATATAAATAGATAAAGAGGTAACAAGGAGAAATGAGTCAATCATATGCATCTATGCATTGTGCAATTGGTCCTTAATTACCAAACTTAGAAATAAGGCAACCTTTTCAGTCATTTCAGGTGACAAATCATTCAGGAGATGACACACCTTCAGAGCATCCTGGCAGCCTATCACGTTAGATAAAATTGGGTCTAAAAGAGTAAAATGTATATCATCATATTAGGGGCAGTATAGGAGAATATGGAAAACCGAGTCAACTTGATTTAGATTATACGTACAGAGTCTTGCTGAATATGGTATCCCTTTATATCTACCATGAGTGACAGCAGATGGAATGGTATTGCATCTGGCTAGTGCAAATGCTCGGCAAAAGGTAGCAAGTATAAAGGCTTTGAGTTGGCTGCCAAAAGGTAAATTTGGTGGTGAGCAAGAAGAACATGGGAGATCACCATGGCAGGGGTTATATACAACTAACAAAGAAGATTTATTCATGTACTCGTCTCCAGATGGTCACAGAAGAATCCTGGCTGGCACTTAAAACTAGTCATGGCTTCAGGTTGTGATTTGTATTCCCATTAATGCTTGCAGTAACAAACAGGCTTTCACTGCCTAGGCACCAGGTTAGATCCTTACACACAGAGAGAGAGAGACAGGATTGCACCCATACCAGACTGCCCAGAGAGTCAGACTATGTTCAAGTCTGCTCATCACTATGGAAGGGCATCACCTGACTGATGAACTAATCCATCACGAATTGTGGCTGGTTCATGAAGTAATGCTCACAAACAGAAGAACCACAATGAACTTTCATGAATTTTGATGCAGTTTGTGAAGAGCACGTCTCAGCTGTTTGGTTTAACTTGTTGGGAGCCCTTTACACCACTGCTTTCTGCTCCCCACAAAGAGCTGCTCCCCACAAAAAGCTGCTCACTGGCAAGCAAAAAAGCAGAGGGTGAAATAGCTGGGTGCTTTCTGCTCCCTGCAGTCATGCCATGAAATAAGCCATTCCTCCTCTGAAAGGTGATTGGATGCCAGAGCAGCATCCCCATAGGCTCAAGGCAAAAGTGTTGGCTGTTTTACCTCTTAGGGGCAGGACAGCCTCCTGTCCATCACAATGACCAGTTGATGCATTGTAATTTCTATTGAGTATGAGCAGTGTTCCCTCTAAGCTGAGTTAGTGTGAGCAAGCTCACAATTTTTTTAGCCTCTGGCTCACACATTTTGGTCTTAGGATGCTCAGGAAGGATGGCAACTTTCTACCTGGGAAAACTATGACACTGTTGCACAGTGCTGACCATCACGCTGGGCCCATTGTGCAGTAGGTAACTCTCAAGGATTTATGGGAGGCTCCTCATTTTCCCTGTACCCCCCTCCACACTATTTCCTCTTCCCCCATATCCATTTTACCCTCACAGCAATGCTGTGAAGTAGGTTGATAGACGAGCTTGACGGAATAGCTGAGGTGATTCCCTCGAGCGTGAACAGCATCATTATAACTTTATGGCAATCATTACAGCTGTACTGTGGTGCTGAGGACTGAGCCAGATTTTTTTTGTCCAACACTAGTAACTTTTACCGTTATAGAAACCTATTATAAACCTATATTAAAAGAAGTGATAAGTGCTCAGTATGTTTTTATTCATTAATTTATCTTAAAATATTTTTATAAAGCTCCTTTTTCCCTGACAACTTTGGGTAGCAACAGTACAAACTACATTCCAAATAATGAACATAAAACTAAATATAAAACACATTTAAAACTGTATTATCCAGTATGAAATCACCCTATTCATAGGAAAAAAAACATTCCTTTTCCTGCACAGAGTCAGAATTTACTTCGATTGGGACTAAGTTTCAACATCAATATTATAAATGAAAACTGTTATAGAGTTTGGGTATCTGAAATAATGTTAATGAATACTACAGTTTGGTCCCCCCCCCCCCGCTTTCACACAGAGAATAAATATAATTGTTCTGTTGTTGTTGTTTTAAGATTTTGGGTTGTTAACTCTGCTTCACATTTCAGATTTCATAGTTCTTTAAGATTAAAAAAAAAAATCACTTTGAGTTTGGTTTAGTCAACATTTACTGCTTCTTTCAATACATATTGATGTCTGCTGCAAGCAAAGCCAATGCACTGCTAATGTGCATTTGAAGATCATCAGATCAGCCAGCCATGGACAGTGAATCATGAGAGAATCACAGGAGACCATGAGAGTCTCTATTGAATTCTCAGCACAATCGTTGAAATGAATATTCACAAATGCTCAGTATTAATCAAGTTTTGAATGAGAAAGCTTGAAGCAAGTTTTCGAATGAGAAAGCTTGAAGCAAATTTTACATTTGCATGCTTTCAGCTTGTTGACATGTCTTGATTGCCTTGATTCTCATAGGTTTCCATATAAAGTCCCTTAAGCGTTCAACTCTCAAATAGTATTATAGCTGCATGTTACCTATTAAATGCTGTCATGTACTATACTGTTCCATTTATTTATTAAATGCCACACAAACAACATCAGTCAATAGTTTAATATTATTTTAAATTAAATACTATTGTGTGTTAGTATCCCATAGTCTTTGTCTAGGCACTGAGTCAAAGGCTGTTCTGAGATCCATGAAGGTGACAGCTAACATGCCATCTCTTGAGCTGGTGTATTTAGGAATCATCTTTCAAGCAAATCTTTCCTGGAAGGTGCACTTGAACTCTGCTGTTAGAGCTGCTATGAGTACCAGGGAGGCCATCTCAAGATTTAATTATTCCACAGATGGCCAATATGTTCCTGCGGCAGTCAAAGTATTCAGCGCTAAAGTTGCTGGGCAGATGCTATGGATCAGTGCCGTAACAGACAATATTGACAGACCTCTATTAAGATTCCTACATAATATTCTGGGAACATCTCAGTGTGTGTCTGGAATAGCCCTAAGGGCCAAAGTTGGGGAGATGTCTTATGAAGCAAAGGCCTGAGAAGAGCATTCAATCTGAAAATTAAGACTCTAAAATCAAACCCAGATCTAAAGCTCCTCAGACTAGTTAAACTGGACCACCACACAAGTGATTGGGACAGATTAGTGGACCGTAAACTATTATGTCTGGGTATCGGGCATGACATGATAGAAGTCACGAGTAGACAAGAACTGTCACAGCTCATTATTATAATATTTTTAGAATTTTTTATTATTTTCAAACAAGACATGACAAATAGACATATATACCTAGATTATGAGAGTTATACCTGTAATATTTTATCTTATCTTTTAACCTGCCTCATACATACATAGAAATCTAAGTGCTGTGCTTACTATCATAATATGTAAGCAACCTCTAAACATTACACTACTATTTTTCTATACACCTATCTTTAAATTTTGCAGCTCAATAGGTTAACATAACAACAAATAAATGCTACATAGCCAAAACTTATCACATATATAACTTTTGTTATATAATTTTCAATACCATCTCCATCAAGCCGTACCAAAATATTTGTAAATTATAATCCCTTATATAGATCTAATTACCACTCAATTTTATATCATTTTGAATATTACATAACCAAAACTTAACACATATATAATTTTAAGCAATCCTTTAATTTTAAATCTCTTCAGTGTAATCTTAAATTTTTAAATTATAATCCCTTATTTTATATTCTAATCCCAGACTTTTTTTTTTCTGTGCGGATACCTATTCCCTCCAACAGGGGCCTCACTGTCCCTCAACAGCTTTTCCTACATAGTCAGTAGACTTTCTGGGTTTGTAGAAAAATCTGAAAAGTAAGGAAATCCCTTCAGGGATGGTTGAATTCCCCCCCAAAAGCCTTTTGAAATGGCCTCTGCAGGGACCTGACTCCAGGCATCAACGGTGAGAGATTAGAACGTTGGAGGGGAGGGGGGAGAGGAGGCTTCTGACTGGCTCTGTCAGGCAAAGGGTGGGGGAAGGGCCCTTTCTTTCCAGGCCTCTTTTGGCCTTGGAGGGAGGGAGGGAGGGAGCCTTGGGGCCAGGCTGGGGGATTCCTAGAGGTTTTGGGGGGGAATGCAAGGAGGGCAGGATTTGGGGAAGGGAGAGGCCTCAGCTGGGTATCATGCCACAGAATCCACCCTCCAAAGCAGCCATTTTCTCCAGGGAGACAGATCTCTGTTGTTCACAGATCTCTGGAGTCCACTCTCCAGGCCCCACTTGGAGGTTGCCAACCCTAGGCCTGGCAGCAGTCTAGGGTTGCCAGGTCCCCCCACGGGCACTGGCAGGGGATGGGGTAGTGGGGTTGCCAGCTCCAGGTCTGGAAACTCCTGGAGATTTGGGGATGGAGCCTGGGGAGGACAGGGACCTCAGTGGGGTACAATGCCCTAGAGTCCACCCTCCAAAGCATCCATTTTCTCCAGGGGAAGTTATCTCAGTAGTCTGGAGCTGAGCAGTAATTCCAGGGGATCCCCAGATCCCACCTGGAGGCTGGCATCCCTAGGCAGAACCCTCTGGGTGACTTGATACCACCTAATTTGCATGACTCAACTTGGCCTGGCTGCTTGCTGCTGTTCAGCAGCCACCCTATGAAAGCCAGCAGTGATGCAGCAGTTAGAGCCTCAGAGTAGGGTCTGCAAGACCCAGGTTCAGATCCCCATATTGCGGTGGAAGCTGACTGGGTTATTTTGGACCAGTCACATACTTTCAGCCTAACCAACCTCACAGGGTTGTTGTGCAGATAAAAAGGAGGTGAGAATAATGTAAGCTGCTTTGGTCCCCACTGTGGAGAAAGACTATAATTTTCCTTGGTAGAAGCTGTGGGGGAGGGGGTGGAGACAAAAAGCTGAAGACAGATAAAGGCAGATAAAGGTTAAGTTGGCTGTTGGGTGGGAAGGAAATAGGGTTGCCAACTCTGGATTGGGAAACTCCTGGACATTTAAGGGGTGGATCCTGGGGATGGTGGGGTTTGAGGAGGGGAGGAACTTCAGACCAGTATAATGCCATAGACTCCACCCTCCAAACCAGCCATTTCCTCCATGAGAACTACCATTGCCAGCCTCTGGGTGAGGGCTGGAGATCACCCAGAATTACAACTGTTGTCCGGGTGACAGAGATCAGTTCCCCTGGATAAAATGGCTGCTTTGGAGGGTTGAGTCTATGGCTCCACCCCCAGAAGGGAGAAATCGTGTGAGATAGGTAAGGGTAGAGGGGAGGAAGCAAAGGTGTGAGGAATGGGATGACCATCCCGCAAGTTTCTTGCGGGTCTCCACTTGTACCAGTCTAATTACCACTCAGTTTGTATGCATCAAATAACATAGCCATAACCAGTGCTAGCCAGTCTTAGCCAGTAATGCAGATCAAGGAGTTTCTAAACCCTTTCTTATTTATAAAGTTTAAATCTCTTCTTTTTCTTCTGGGTCCTTCTCTTCAGTATAATCTTAAATCTATATTGTTCATTCTTGTAAATGAAGATATTTTCCCTTAAATCTCACCTTCTGTATTTCATCCTTGAAATAGTTATAAACTCCATAAATTGCCATTTTTTAGTACTAGTTTTCCCTTAGACTTTGAAAGTTCCAGGTTTTAGATGCTCTTCAAATGCTGTGTAATTCTCTGTTTTTTTCTCTGTTTTGGTGAATCCATTTTTCCACAAAGTCAATCCGATTGCTTGAAATCTTGCTTGGAGTCTTGATCCAATTCTGGAACAGTTTCAGTTCGTGCTGGTGGCGTCTGCCAATCATCCTGAAAGGAGAGAAATAGGTTCTCCAGTGCCGAAATGACAGCCTGTGAAATTTTAATGCTAAGTTCATCACAGCTGCCATTTTTCCCAATCAGCTTGCATTTTTTTTTCAATAGTCTCAACAGTGTTTTCCCCATAGCAGTTTCTCCAGACAAGTTCCCACACAAGAATCTCTCAACAGCAGTCTGGTGACCAATAGTTATTGTAATGGCTTTTCAATGTAGTTTTTAATATGTTTAATAAGTTCAATGGGACATTTAGTAATTAGGATACTATTTTAGTGAAAAGTTCAGATTTAAGAGTCTCTTTTTTCTTTTTCTCACAGACAATCTGTACTCCTTCAGCAAAGCATATTCTCCATTAAAGTCATTTCCCTTACTGTTAACTTCCCAAGAGAGGCAGCTCTATAAATCAGTTGTCTCTTTCAGGCTGTCTACCACTGCTCTCAGTCCACGATTTATGGTAGAGACTAATCAGCCTGCACCTCTATTCAATTCTCGGCAGTAAAGCATGACATCACAATGGGTTGTCACAAGCTAGTAGGTTTCACTCTGAATATCTTTTTTTTCTTTTTTAAGAAAAGGAAAATTTATAGCTCTCTTGTAGAAGATTAACAATAAATCTTCCTTCACCCTAGAAAATATTTATCTCAGCATACTTTTCACGGGTCTTATCTCATTTCGGCCATTTCACAGAAAGGGGGGGGGATCTACCTCTCCTTCTAAATCCCTTTAAAGATTTATAGGGGCTTATTCAAAGAAATCATCAGATTCTTTAATGTTGCTGTCACAGGTACTCACGGAGTGTGTCTTTATCGATGATATGATGAGGCTCAAAATAACTCTCTTGCTTGGTGCATTCACATCTGGTTGCTGTTATGGCTGCCATAACTGCATCTCCTCTGTTCTCTGCTTCTGGGACGATTCACCACTTCCAACCACTGTTGTCTCAAGCGAGGGGCCCAAATCAAGTCCCTTGCTCCAGACCTCCCTTCAGAAGGTCCAGTGAAACACCTCCTAAAAAGAACAAAGAATCAGTCGTAGCCAGGAGCAGTTCCTGGTGTTGACTGACTTGATACGCTGAAGCCCCACCTCTCCTGTCACAGCTCATTAGAAGACATTTGAGAGACTTTGACTACAAGAGCACGTCCATTAGAGCCTGCAGAATGTGCTCAATCTTTTCAGTAAGCATTCAGCCTCCAACAATCCAACCTACTTGTCTGAGATAATTCTTCCAAAGTATATAAGGGCATTCATGCTAGCACACCTGAATGGCCTATCTTCAGCTGTGATGTCAGGAAGATTTAATTGGATTTCATACTCAAATCGACTCTGTGGCAGCAGTAAAATTGACTCTGTGTATCATATTTTGCTTGATTGTCCCAAATTTTCAGCTCTAAGAGACGAACTGATCTCCCCCTTATTTAGAAGAAGAAGAAGAGATTGGATTTATACCCCGCCCTTCACTACCCAAGGGAGTCTCAGAGCAGTTTAAAAACTCCTTTCCCTTCCCCTCCCCACAATAGACACCCTGTGAGGTAGGTGGGGCTGAGAGAGCTCTGACAGAAACTTCTCTTTTTTCAAGAACAGCTGTGCCAGAACTATGGCTTGCCCAAGGTCATCCAGCAAGTGCAAGTGGAGGAGCAGGGAATCAAACCCGGTTCTCCCAGATTAGAGTCCACACACTTAACCACTGCACCCAACTGGCTTTTTAATTAGGACTTTCTCTCTCCAGAAGCAAAATCATCCCAGTTACTTAGAGACAAAGACAAACAAACTACTCTGCATGTGGCAAAATTTCTAGCAGCTGTTGTCAAAACACATGACAATTTTTACAGTTGTTGTTCAGTCACACAGTGTCTTCCTGTGGAATGAGGGTTCTTGTGGGATGAGGGTTTGCTGTTTATGTCTCCTGTTGCCAAACCAGTAAAGACAATAAATAAAATGTGTGTCAGTAATAAAACACTATCAAATACAATTTATGGTTTTCAAACTATTTTATAAGGAACCTTCATTCTTTGAAAGCTCACTATGGATTCACCAATCAGGGCCAAACTGTAAGTTTAGTAGTAGACGGCTCTGTCAACCTTTTATAAATAAATAAATAAATTTCATTATGGAGGGGACTACTAATTTATAGGGGAAGTAATTTGGTGGATGAGGGTTCAAACCTATTCCTTTCACTATTTTCTTGATCTAAATCACACTTCTTATGCTGTTGTTTGCTCCCCAAAAGGAATGATACAGGCACCTGTGTTATAATTTTTCATCTCATGGAGAAAATAGAAGCTTGGAGTGAATTAGATTGCAGAAAAAGAAATGTGTTTTCTTTAGAAAGGTATTAAACACCATTATCCACTGCACAATTTACCTATTTAGGTTAGCAGGCATCTCCCACTCCCAATTAGACATGAATCACAGACCTCCTGGCATAATGTTCAAGTTCAGTTCCAAGAATATAGTTAAAAGATAGATTTCCTGCCCTTAATGATTTTTTCCCTACAATGCAAAGCTACATGTAGGTTTACCAAGCATGGATTGGCAATAAATAGGAGATGAGGGGAGATGGGTACATACCACGTGGGAGGAGTGCAATCATTGCCACTGTGTGAAGGTGTCACTTCCAGTGCAATTGAAGAAGTGAGCAGTGACTCACAAAAGCTCATACTCAGCCACATATTATGTTAGTCTTTAAGGTGCTACTGGACTCTTGTTCTTTTCTAGTGCAATCTGAATTGCAATCAATGCACTGGGTCAATACTCTAGCACTCACCCATAGACTTTTGGGTCGAGCGCTAGAGCATTTCCAGTGTGATGCCAGCAATGCTGGGTTGTGCCAGATGTGATATCATTATGATGTGGTGATGATTGCTGCCCCCCTTTTAGCGAGCCCTTAACTGCCCACGAACCAGCTGAGCAACAGTGGGCAGTGGCCAAAAATTGCTGGGGTGGTTGCCCATTATAAGCAGGCACCTGACAAGTCTAATTACATACTGAAAGTATTCTACAACACATTGTCAGTACATAGCGGGCAACAATGAGAACCCAAAAGGATGAAGTGTGAGAGCAACTTCAAACATACTCCCAGAACCCACTGCAAAGTACAGGAGGTGCAATGTCTACTTTAACCAACCATCAGGAGATGTTTTTAAAAAATATAAACATAAAATAATTATCTCTAAAAAGGAACTAATTCAGCCACAAGGGAAGGGCTGAAAAAATTAGTGCACAGGCAGCAGCTCTTAACAGAAATTATAAAATAGAGAGAATCACACAGTCATTGATCCAGATGACAATCAAACCCCTCAAAAGAATTCTGTGTGATTTAATTAGTGTTAATGAAAAAGTGGCCAGTTTTTGTTTGGCCCACTTTCTGCCATTTGTGAGCAGAAAATATATGTTTGTTTCTGGTTTAACCAGAACTCACAATGTTTTATTGGTTGTGTGTGTATAGAAATTTGCTTCAAGCACTAAGTTGTAGGGTAAGGAAATAATCCTAGATGTCCCATTCATAAGCAAACAAAATGAAAAGCATATTTCAGAATTTCCTTTATAAATCAGAGAAGGGCATTTGCTTCTTTATATGAAAGGGGATGGATCTTCTCAAATTAAACTTATTTGACTTTGTTAAGGAATTTTTAATGTCATATAGATATTTGACCAGAACACAACACAGAACCATTCTAAAATTAGCCCAAAGGGTCAGATCTCACTTAATACAAACACTTTGCAGTTCAATTTTAAATTCAAACTTTGCAAACAGCAACTCTACTTTTAGAAAATTATTTTTCCAAGGAGTCATATGACTGAACTAATGGCAGAAGCTTTTAGATGTATCATAGGTAAGCAAAATAACTTCACGGATTTGTTGTTTCAACTCAAACTTTGATGGAGTGAGTAGATTCCAGACTCTAATCTGGGAGAACCGGGTTTGATTCCCCACTCCTCCACTTGCACCTGCTGATGTGACCTTGGGTCAGTCACAAGCTCTGGCACAGCTGTTCCTGAAAGAGCAGTTTCTGTCAGAGCTCTCTCAGCCCCACCTACCTCACGGAGTGTCTGTTGTGGGGAGGGGAAGGGAAAGGAGTTTGTAAGCCGCTCTGAGACTCCAAGTGAAGGGTGGGGTATAAATCCAATCTCTTCTTTCTTCTTCTTCTAGTTCGAAATTTATTCAGAAATCTGGAAGTGTTGGGTTTAAAGGAAAACATTTTACAGTAAGCTAGGGAATTTCTGTCTTCTAAACAATTTGTCACTTACAAACTTTTTTGATGTGAGTTATTCATCAAAAGACATTGCGAGTCATTGGGAAACAGATAAATAGGGATGGGCATGAACTGGAAAACCTGAACCATGAATTAAACCAAACCTGGAGGTTCGTCTGTGAACTGAACCGGTTTGTGCTTTGTGGCCCCACAAACCCCATTGAAAGGGCCTGCAGTTGTGGCCCTGGAAACCCCACTGGAAGGCCCTTTAAAGGGACTGTACAATAAACCCTGAAAAACAGCTGAGTGGCACAGAGGTGCTACTAGACGCTCAGCTATCTTGGTTCCTTGTGCAGTCCCTTTAAAGGGAACTGTACAAGAAAGCCCCAAAAGACCCAAAACTGAGCAGTGGGGAGGCATTTCCTGCCGCTCAGCTGTTTTTATGGCTTTTGCAGGGAACAGAAAGGAGAAGATTAAAGGGACTTGGAGTCTTTTTAAATCACTGCTTTCTGCTCTATCCACAAAACAGCTTTAAAAGTTCATGGAAGTTCATGATAGTAGACCCGTTATGAACTTCGGTTTGTGAACCATGAACAGGGCAAAATGCATGACAAATTTTGCTTCGTAGTTCAGTTTGTGCCCATCCCTCATGCCCACAGTGAAATATTGAACAGGCATGAAAAGGAATAAAATATGCTTCAGTTGTCTTAAAATCTGGTGAAACAGATTTTTAAATAGTTTCAACTGAAAGAAATTTCCCTAGCTGTTTTAAAGAATCATAGATATTCAGGTTTATTTATATCTGTTGCATTATATAGCTTGGCCACCCAAGAATGGACTAGTTCATTTACAGTGTAATCTTATCCATCTGTTCTTTAGCCTAATTGGGGAGGGAGAGATCATTACAGCATGGGGATTTGGCTATTTTGACTGTCAAACCAAATATGAGAAGTTAAACCCCCTCTTTCCCTTTGCCTCATCTACCTCTCTTTGGAGAAACTGGGCATTCATTGAAATAAAAGAATTCTGTCTTTCAAAAGGCTGAAGTCTGTAGGTAATATTACACTCCTCTTTGGAGTTCACTAATTAGAATTTCCCAGTACTTTCAAAATGCTAATATTCAGGGCTTTTTTTGTAGAAAAAGCCAGCAGGAACTCATTAGCATAATAGACCACACCCAACAGCAGAAACTGATTAGCATATTAGACCACACCCCTGACAGCACAGCTCCCTCCCAAGATTGGCTTCCCCAGGTGCCCCGCGGCTTGCAGGGCACATGGGGAACCCGAGGGAGGGAAGACAGTTTCTGGATCAGTTTAAACTGCCTTCCCTCCCTGGATCGTCTTGACTTCCCCCAGGCACCCCACAGCTTGCAAGGCATCAAGGGAACCCGAGGGGGGGGGAGGCTGTAGGTGTGGCCAACTCAGAAGCCAGCCAGAACTCCGTTCCTGTGTGTTCCTGCCCCAAAATAGCTCTGCCAATATCAGCCAAGCATAGCCATAGTCATAGTTTGTACTATAGCCACATATACAGCTCCTCATTTTAAAAACACTGACCTCCCTGCATCTCACCTAGTTAAACCCAAAGAGAGGGCAGATTCCTTCAGTTTGGGGGGAGACTAAATTATCAACAGCTTTCCATTTATCCATACAGGAAGAAGATTAGGTTCATATTTTGATAGTTGTATAGAAAAAGAAAAATTGGCAGATGTGATTAGTCATGTAATGGAAGAAAATATGCAACACTGGCTGAAATTCCCTCTCCTACTTAATTTTGAAAGGTACAAGGGACTTTCCCTCCATTGATATTGTTCCATTTCCATTCTGTATCTTTTTCCATTAGAAAAAGTATATTCCTCTTACATGTTTTTCTCCTTTAAAAACAGAACACTAAACAAATCCCTGTTCCACAGGTACTGTAATGCAAGGAAAAAAAAAAAAGACATGGGATTGTATTTGGTCAGCCTTTTCCCTCAGTCTCAATCAATTCTCCCCCATACTATAGCCTCCGTTCCCCATGCCTTCTGTGTATGCAACAGCAGGTTCCATGATCTCCATCATAGCCTTTTTCATCAGAAGAAAAGCTGGTTGGCTTCAACCCATACATTTCCTTTGCTTTATTTCTTGGAATTTTCAGAGTGCCAGTGTGAGGCGAAGCACCATTCTTGCCTCCCTTCAAAGATTAATAACAACGGGCCTGGTTCTTCCTTGCAGATGTTGCTAATCAGGTGCTTCAGCCTGACTGGCACCTTATCAGTCCAAGGCCAGAGCCATTGGCTTCTCATGACAATTTGTTCTTAGTGTTGGAAGGGGGAAGACAAAGAGTGGTGATGTAAGATTCTGGAGAATTCTCCTGGAGACATGTTAGGATCGGATGCCAGGACTCTTTTTGTAGCAGGAACTCCTTTGCATATTAGGCGACACACCCTTAATGTAGCTAATCCTCTAAGAGCTTACAGTAGCCCCTGGAAGAAGAGCTCTGTAAACTCTTGGAGGATTGGCTACATTAGGTGTGTGTCGCCTAATAAGCAAAGGAGTTTCTGCTACAAAAAGAGCCCTAGATGTCAACATCACCTGACTTGAGGGGAAAGTATATTTATAATATCCCTTCAGGGGCTTAGTTACCTTTCTGAGATTTCATGGACAGAGGTCTGACTCTGTGCTTGGCAACTGCTGAAATCATAGTCGACACTGATTCATTTGTATGTAAGTTTTGTACCTCCTAACAAGTTTCCTAAGCAGTATTAGGTAGATAAAAGCTAGCTTTATTGCTTTGTGTGACGTTTGGTAATCTGTTGTCTATAATCATATTCATTTGTCTATTCTTTCCATAAACTTTATCAATATTGTTTAAATAACATCTGTCTGGTTACTTATGTGCTCTTGCCCTGGGAACTCATGGGGGTCTGCCTGTTGACCTCCTTGAGAGCCAGGCTCCACACAGAGCAGTAGCTTCTGTAACCTTTAACTTCTCTCTCTCTCTCTTTTTTCCTGTGACAGGATATTTTCCCGTAAAGGATATTTTCCTTTAGCATTACTTTGAAAAGTGATGATTCCCAATGTTCAAGTATAATTATTATGTTATGTGTTCAAGTGAAAACAGACATTGTGATACATTTCTAATCTTGTGCATCTTGTTCTCATCAGTTGGATAGATCAATATGAATATAATTATTTCACAATTGCACTGGTTAAAAATAGCACTATGTTACAGTAGATAGTAGCCATCCCATTACACAGATTTGTGAGCTGGTTTTTAACAATATTAAGACTTTCCTAATATTCTGAATGCCTGTAAAATACACCCCATTCTTCCGCTACTCCCTGTAATGATTATCAGTTTATTTGGCCTGAACAAGTCTAATCATGAAACCCGACTACATGTTTTCCCAATTCTCACATGAATCTGCCTTACACTGAATCAGATCCATCAAAGTCGGTATTGTCTGCTCAGACTGGCAGCAGCTATCCAGTGTCTCAGGCAGTGGTCTTTTTTATGACCTACTGCCTGGACCGTCTAACTAGAGATGCTAGAAATTGATCCTGAGACCTTCTGCATGCCAAGCAAATGCTGTACCTCTGAGATGCAGCCCCTCACAGATGAACCCTTCTCATATGAACCTGGCTAGAAAGTTTCAGGAGGTACTTTTAATGAGGTATACATTGCAGATATCTTTGGGGAGAAGGGGGTTATTTGGGGTTTTATTTTTATAGTTTTAAATTGTGATGTTTTTAATTATGTTGTTGTAGATTTTCTGGGCTGTATGACTGTGGTCTTGGTATTGTAATACCTGACGTTTCACCAGCAGCTGTGACTGGCATCCTCAGAGGTCTAACACAGAAAGATGGAGTACTCTCTGTGTCAAGGTGAGAAGAAAAATGGTAGGCAGGTAATTTATATTTACTCAGGAAGGTGGGGTAGGGCTGAGACAAAATCATGTAGGAGTTTCCCAGGCTGTGACATGCTGATGGAGGGGCTTTCCTGAATAGGTTCTTTTGCATGTGGACTGGCTGCTGAAATTGTAATCTTATCTGTAATGTTGTTGTAGATGCTGAAATTGTAATCTTATCTGTAGTGTTGTTGTAGATGCTGAAATGTAGTACCTGCTTCTTCTTCACTTCCATCAGTTCTTCACCACAGTAGAATTTGCAGATATTGTTCAGAAATGAATCCACAAATACACTGTTACTTATGGTTCCTCCATGAATTGACACACAACAAGCATAACTTTAGTGATGGAGAGTGATAGTCAAACCCACAGTTTTGATTAGGTACAACAATATCTCTAAATTGTAATTCCAATTTTAAAATCAAAGACTTTGCAGTAATCTCAGAAACTGCTGACTTTTGAGCAATCCAGTAATATTTGATTAAAAGATCCTCCTGTGTAAGTGGAAACCAATTCCAAGGGGCCCCTCTCCCCGGCCAGCTGCAAAACCAGAGCCTCTCAGCCCTGGTGGCTCCATGGTTAGCACAAAGAAGATGAAAATAAGCTACAGTTTTCACAGTGACAGATGATAATGATCATGCATCACGCCATCAGTGCACTTTCACCAACACAACAATTTGGGTAAGAACTCTAAGAAAATGAACTCCCTGCCTCATTAACAATCATCAAGGAAGTTCATATATATATAAAAAAATTCAATGGCTATCAATCCAATTGTTAACCATCACAAGTTAACCTTCCACTAAGTGATCTTCACAAATATTCAAAATGCAACCCCCCCCCAAAAAAGCGCCTCAACTGATATGACCTGAAACAGTCAATTAATGTGTGAACATCATTCAACTGTGTTGTTTAATGAAAATTGCAATGGGAACTCCATACAATATGAACATGTTGATCATTTTCAACTGATAATGGTTTCTGTCTTACAGAAATAGTTTGATCCAAGGCTATTTCAAGGTCAGAACTGTTATACAAATAAGTTTCCAGTCAAAAAAATGGAGTCAAAAATGAGGAGGAAGATCTTAGTGTTTTAATTGCAGCCAAAACATCCGAAAACAGTTAGGCCAGATAGCCTATTCAAAATTCACTGCTTTCTGAGCACAACCAGGAAATACATGAAATTTTATACTTCAAATGGCATCATCACACCATCATCAAGAAAATAATATTCAAAAAGCATAATAAGTTACAAAAAAAAATAGTCATCATCTAAACAAAAATTCCCTTATTGGTCAAATGTAAAGAAAGGTGTGTCTATGCAAAAGCATCAATTGCTTACATAATCTAACCTAAACACTATCAAGCAAGATTTCTATGCACCCAAACAAAGGTGTTTTTCTCTGATATGGAGCTAAAAATCCTTTTCGATCCAGACACTGCAAAATTGTAACCTAAACAATTAAAACCCATGAACTTTATATCTAACTTTCTTGTTTGCCAGCATTAGCTAGAAAAATTAATCCAACCTGGAAGAGAAAGGCCTACTACTTAATAGACCTATATTACATCCTAAGAAAATCTTGCTTATGAAGAAGACCCTATAAAATCAGAAGAATAGGAATAATCAAAAGGAAATAAATGTTATAATTGAATCTATACCACAGAACTTACACTTTGACTTCCAAGTAAAGAAAGCTGCTTGGAAATGGTATCTTTTAAATGGAGTTTTTTGGATTTCACTAGTGAAAACTGAGTCGATGGCATCTCTCAGTACACAACTTCCATCTGTTAAGTACTTAATTACAAAATTAGTATTTAAGTACATTATTTATTATATTAAATAGAACTTGGCAGAATTTAATTTCCTTTTATTATTATATTCTGAACATTATCATATCTGAATTCCTATTCATATGACCATTTTTTTAAATTGTCTTGCCACCATAACAATAAAGTGCTTTTGATTGCTCTTCCAGCACCAGGATCACTGATTGGTTGTTACTGGTTGAAAGGTAAATGATCACATTGCAACTATCAGCCCAGTGCTGATTCAGCTATGTGCCCAGTTAGAAACTTCCCACCATGCTAAAAATACAGTTGGTACGAGGTAGCAACTAGTGATTAATAGAAGAAGAAACTGAGAGAAGACATTGAGATCAATATGTGAAAAGATTGTGGGAAAGCTCTGGAGAAAAGTGAGAACAACACAGGATAGTATGTGGGAATGATATATGGAATAAGGCAGTTCATACATAATAAAGACAGTCTGGGCAGAAGTACACTGCTTCTGAACACTGGACAAATTGTCTTTATGTTTGAAAAATATCTGTATTGAGACACAGCATACAAATGACTAGCAAATGACAGATATCGACTATTTCCATCAAATCTTGCTTGTGAACATTCCTCTGACATTTGGCCAGTTAATGGTGCATGACACAAGGATTTAGGGGATATAATGTTCTGCAGTAGTATGCTGAGTTAAACTCAATCAAATTTCACTTATTTTTCTTTCTATGTTTTATTATCAAATATCCATACATATATGAAAAATAATCCATACATATATGAAAAATAATAGCTGTAGAAATAGAGATGAAGCAGAAGATTTATAGAACAGAATCCCCCCCCCAGTATGAAAATGTCTGGCAAAGGATGGGAGTAGAGGAAAACTTACCTGCTATTGTTCCATTCACTTGATTATAAACTGATTTGAAAATGTAAGTAGAAGGATCAAATTAAGCTATAAATCAGCCATAAAAATGACCATAGAATTTTCAAAATCATAGTCAAAAGCTGATACATTAAAATAGTACATCTAAAGATTTATTTTATTATTTAGGTATTTATACCTCACTTTTCTCTTAAATGATGACTCAAAGCAGGTCACAGCATCATTCTCCCCTCCTCCATGTTATCATCACAACAACTCCCATGCCGGAGGTCAGGCTGAGAGAGAATGACTGGCCCAAGAGCACCCAATGAACTTCCATGGCAAAGCATGGTTTTCAAACCCAGGTCTCTCAGGCTGCGGTCACATGTGCCAATTGAAGCAGAGGGGAAGCGAGGCTATTTCCTCTAGAGGAATTTGACATGCAGTTATGAGATAACACAGTCCTATGAAGCTGCAGGCTTAGTCCATCATTGTGTGATCAGACGCAACTGCAGGTGAGTCTCTTTTTTGCCATTTGTTTCCCTTGTGCATAAACGAGGATTCACACTTCAGCACTGAGGGTCCTCTATGGTGTATGTGATGATGTGCATACTGCAAAGGGGGGAAACAATGGCACACAGTCAGGATGGTCTGCTCAGACCACCCCGACGGCATGAGAGTATGCTGAAGCGATCAGACGGGGCAGGGCTATTCTTGGGCAGGAACACACAGGAATGGAGTTCTGGCTGGCTCCCAAGTTGTCCATGCCCAGCAGGAACTCATTAGCATAATAGGCCACACCCAACCACAGGAACTCATTCGGATTGGCTACATTAGGGGTGTGTGGCCTAACATGCAAAGGAGTTCCTGCTACAAAAAAAAGCCCTGGGTTTTGACAACAAACAAGGTAAACAGAATAAGAAGCAAAAGGTGGGTGTGGCTGGATGGCCACACTTTTGGTAACATGGGGGTGTGGCCTAATATGCTAATGAGCTGTGCTGTCAGGGATTAGCTATGCTAATGAGTTTCTGTTATTGGGTGTGGCCTATTATGCTAATGAGTTCCTGCTGGGCTTTTTCTACAAAAAAACCCCTGGACAGGGGAAAGTCCATCTATGGCCCAGAGCAACCCATTCTCTACTGGACTTTCCCCTGTGTCTTTTAACTCCGCTTCCATGGCAGAGCAGTACATGTTGCTGACAACTGAGGGATGCTTCTTAGGTGTTGCTGTCTGATTGCTCCCTTTAGATCCATCAGGCATTCACACCTAGGTTGGAACTAAAGGAGTGTGTGATCACAGCCTCAGATCCTAATCCAACACTCTGGCCATTGCACCATGCTGTAACAGCTCTAATAAATGCTTATCTTGTTTGAGCTACTGCTATACAGCTTCTCTGGTGTTCATTCATCCACTCTTAAGTATTAAATTTCTGTTCAGAATTCTGTCCCATTATGCACCCAGGGCAGTACTTTGATTATGACACTCCTATTCTTAGTTCATTCCACTTACTTCTATTATTTTTTAGCATCCAATTTAAAGTTTTGTTTCTTACTTTTAAATACTTGAATGACCAGAGCCTTCTGTTATCTCTGAGCCCTCATTACATGCCATCTCTGGCTTTTTGCTTTCTCACTAAGTCTTCTGTTGTCTCTTGGTCTCTCATCTGTGTACTTTTCTTCTAGTATCTGCAAAAACTTGGTTTGTCCTTTCTATGAATATTTGTCATTATTCCTTATTTATTCCTTTAAAAAACCCTCCTTTAAACATGTTTCTTCTCACTGGCCTTTCCTCACTGTTTTTATTCCTGTTCTGCCTTTTTTTCTGTATTAAATTGAGCTAAAGTAATAACATCCATCTTGCATCCATGCATACCTAAGATGTGCAATGCATTTTTTTTTGGACATGCATATATTCCTGTCCTTTATTTTGATATGTCTTGTTCCTTGCATTTTTCATTTCTCTAGATTTTCAGCTAATTGTATGTGTTGTTCTTACTTTTGGGAAAGCACTCATTGCCACTTAGATGTGACAGAGATAACGGGTTTCTGTTAGACTTTAAAAGGCACATTAATGCTCAGGAAATAGGAAAGGGGAAAGGTGTGAGGAAGGGGACAGTGGCTTTATCCAAGCATTTTTACATAGTTTCACTATAAAAAAAATGATTTTATTTATTATTTAATGTATTTAAAATATTTCTATTCCACTTTTCCACCCAAATAGGCTCCCCAACACAGCGAGCATCAAAATATGAAAAAAATCAATATTAAAACATTTAAGACAGTGAAACAGCATTTAAAGCATATAAATACACAAACACGCATAACAGCACAACCAGGGTGGAGGGCCAATACTAGGACTATGTGAAACAAAACAAAAAAAGTATTCACCAACTGGTGAAAGACAACAATATAGGGAGATGGATGAATCTCCCTAGTGATACAGTTCCAAAAGTTTTGGCACCACAACCCTTTCTTGGGTTGCTAGTGTTACACGTCTAGCCTCAGATAATAGGGCAACCAAAGCAGGGCCTCTGAAGTGACCTGAGTGTCTGTGTGGGTTCATATGGGAGAATGTGGCCCTTCAGGTATGCTGTTCCCAAGCCATAGAGGCCTTCAAAGTCAATACCAGTACCTTGTAATGGATTTGGAAGCAAATTGAGATCCAATGTAGATGGAAGAAGATTGGAGTGATATGGTCCCTACAACCCACTCCAGACAACATTTTGGCAACAGCATTCTGTAACAACTGTAACTTCTGGACAGTCTTCAAAGACAGCCCAACAGACAGCATGTTATAGTAATCTAATCTAACACTTCCCATCCATGAAGGGTGCAGCTGGCTCACTAGCCAAAACCTGTGAAAGCACCCCTTGTCATTGCTGCCACCTGTTTACCCAACAGGAGGCCTGGGTCCAGCAGCATTTCCAAGCTATGAACTTCCTTCTTTATAGGAAGTGCAAACCCATCCCAGTTCCTGGTGAAACTCGTTCCCCAGCAGCACCTCCATTTTCTGGGGACTAAGATTGTTAGCCTTCATCCATTTCAGGCACCTGTTCACAGTTTGTACAGCCCCCTGGTATCTGAAGGAAGCATGAGAAATAGTTGAGTACTATCCATATATTGGTGGCAACTCAGCCCAAATCTCTGGATGACCTCTCCCAGTGGCTTTATATAGATGTTTAAAAGCATGGGAGATAAGCATAGGTGGAACAAGGTACAGGAGACCAAAGGCCAGAGGCCAAGGGGTGCAGCAGCAGTCCCCCAACACTACACTCTGAAATCTAACTTCTTCTTGCCCACAGCAGATCAAGATTGTATCTTGCACAATGTGTGGGGCCAGTTCTTACCTGAGGCAAGTCCATGGTTGTAATGGAGACAATAAAAACCTGAGCTGCTACCAAGTAGGTAGCCTTGGCATGGATGTTGGTATCCCCTAAAACAACCAGCCTAGGAATCTTCTAAACCTAGGAATCCACCAAGACCTCTTCCACCAGCTCAGGCAGGGAGACAAATGGGCAGGGGGTTGATAACCAACAGAATCCCAGTACTGTCTCACACTCACAACACTAGATAAACACTCCCAAAGAGAACCGCCAGATCTTTAAAGGAAAAATAATGCATACCTGTCTTTTGCCCATTCTCTTTTTGTTGTTCTTTAAAAGGCTGTAATGAAGAGAGTTTACAAAACCACCCCTTCTATATGTAGCTCTGTTCTTCCTATTATTACTTACCACAGTCTAGTACCTGCAACAGTAAGCAAGATAGCCCCTGATTTTGCCTTTAGGGAAGATGTTAGTAATGTCTTAAAAAAAAATTACTAGGACATGGGAGTCCTTCAAATATTAGTTCTATTAACTTCTGAATGGGGTGACTGCATTTTGATTATACACAGGCATGTAATTTCTACATAGGGACATAAATGCTGGTACACTGTTTTCCCACTATGACTGTCACCCCAGATAGTGCAAGTGACTGAAAATGTTTAACCTGAAGTTATTCTAGAAGTTGTTGTTGTTGTTGTTGTTGTTGTTATTATTATTATTGGATCAAGCATTTTCTTAACTACTCCAAAACTTTAAAAATCAAGTTAACCATCAGTTTTCTATCCTATCCTGCTCTAGTCTGGCACAAGCCAGTCTATTGTGGAATACGGCTGCCCATCTAGAAGTGCAACCTAGAGAGCTCCCAGAATTACAGCTGATCTTCAGAGATCAGTTGCCCTAAAATAAAATGGCTGCCTTGGAGGGTGGCCTCTATGGCATTATACCTTGCTGAGGTCCCTCCCCTCCCTAGGCTCCATTCCCCAAAATCTTGAGGAATTCTGCAACCTGGCTGGCAATACTATGGAGTGAATGGGTGCAGTCTGTTGGAAGAAGTAGAAGAACTTGCAGCCATGTGTAACTGGGTGAGGAGGCCATAGTAGAATACTGGTGCAACAACTGCCTTGCCCGTGCCATGGTTAATGCAGACCAAATTGGTGCCAAGGCCCCTATCCAGCATCAGAGAATAAAGGATCCCTGGTTCCATCTTCAAATAGACTTCATAGGCCCCCATCCCACTACTTCCAGAAGAGACAAGTACTACTTAACAGCAAATGGGTTAAGGGCTTCCCTGCCACAGTAACATAGCTGCTTCCACAGTAAGCATCCTGTTTAACAACATGTGCAGCCTCTGTGGAATAACATGCTTCTTGGACTCTGATATGGGTTCACACTTGGTAGGTAAAGTTACTTGTGAACTATGCAAGGCCCTGTGGAATTGTATTAGGTCCCACAGGGCCCTGGTGTCATTTGGCAGAGAGTTCCACCAGGTTGGTGGAAAAGAACAGCCAGGCATTCCTAGGGCCAGGGATCACCAGCAAGTTGTTATCAGTGGAGCACAAGGATTTCCTGGGAGAAGGCAGAATTAGCATTTCTTCAGATTTAGAAGCCATTGTAGTTAATGATGAATGGGTAGCTACTCTGTTAGAGGAAAACTGGTAAATTCACAAGCAGGTGGCTGGACAACTGGACAACAGCAACATATGGATAAGTGATTGGGATGGGTTAGGAACCCCAGAAAATAAGGAGTAGGTCAGTTGGTTATGTATCCAAAACTTCTGGAGAAAGAATAAGACGGGAAGGGCCAGTCCAGATTGTTAAAAGGATTAACCCTGCAGTCTACCAAGCTGAGATTCCCAGGAAGGGGTGTGTATCATAGCTCCCCCTAAGCTCTGCTAGGGGGCGCTGTTGCACAAAATTTTAACAGGCAGTGCAGAAATTTCTGCTTTTGCTCACAAGACATTTTTCCCTCCATTGGAAACAATGGATAGTCAAATGTAGACTCACAACGTTAATGCTACTAGCTTTTTTTTTGCTCACAAGGTAGAATCTCTGCTCACAACACTGTGGAGCTTAGAGGGAACATTGGTGTGTATATGTCGTGGATCAGCCTAAGCACAGCATGAAGTCCTTGGGTGGGGGGAGTCCTCAGGGGAAGAGGACTTCTCAAGAGAAAGGGAGCCACACATGGCTAACTCTGAGTCAGCAGAAGCTAGCAAACAGGCTTATGAACTGCAGGTTGACTAAGACTCACCACCAACAGCTGATCCAGAGCCACCACCCAGCCCCAATGTAGCAGGTGAGACTCAGTTGATTAAGACCAGTGCACCAGGTTCACCTCCATCCTTTGAGTGCCAGAGACAGAAGCATAGAAGGGAACTGCAAGCCAGGAGGCAGAGTGTAGAGTCTCCTGGTCTGTTGCCAGCTGCTTGCTGATGACAGCCTGGAGTAGTTGCAGCAGTACTCCTAAGTAACAAGGGGTCATTAGGAAGTGTCTATAAAACCCAGTGCTGGGAGCCTGCATCATGCAGAAACAATGAGTCACCAGTCTCTTGACTCAATTACCACAGTGCTAATTCTGTTTTGTTTCTGCAACCCTTGGACTGGCTCTTGACTCTGACTCTGGAATCTTCCTCCCTGCACTCATGAATGACCTCAAATGGACTTCGCTTCCTGTATAATGTTCTGAACTGAACTCTGCGGTCTCAATAACTGACTTTTGGACTGAACTTTGACTCTGACTCTAATTCAGCTTGGACTGACCCTAGATTCTGACAATATGGCTGAAATACTTCCACTGCTTTCAGCGGGTCCCCTGGACCAGTTCCTCAGTCTTTTCCATCACTGCATTCTCCAATATTGAGGACGGGAGCGAGAAACCATCAATAGTGGTCCGTCATCAAACTTTGCTCTCTCTTTTCCCTGAGCCTTCCATTATGGACTCAGCCAAGACCTTTATGTCTTAATGTCTTAATGTTTTAATGAGGGAGGGAGTAGAACTGTATTTTTCTCCTGCCCACAGGTAGCCCAACAAGTGTTCAAGGGACTTCACCATCTCAGAGGAAGGCCCAGGAAGGCTGATATTTAAAAGAAACAGCAGCAACTAATTTTGCATTTTTTCTAGATGCTTGACCCCCATGCAAAGTTCTGTCCATAAAAGAAGAACCCCGTGCCATAGCAAATTATTCCACAGACCCTGCTCCAGATCTCTGCTGGTCAGAACTCTGGGAACCCTGCTGCATTGTGCAGACTTTTTCTCCATGCTCCTGGCTCCTCACTTTGCTCCTTGGACCTTGGGTCCATTTGTTCCTGGACCTCTCCAAATCTCAAGCCCAGGATTTCAGATCTTATGTCCCTTCCCTAAAACTGCCTAATTACCTCCCTCCTAAGTTTTATAAGTATGCTCTCTTCTTGGGGTGTGTGTATGTGCATGCATACACGTGTGGTTACTTAGGGAATTAGTTCTCAGGCATCTAGTGCAGGTTCTTTACACTTTTATTTTATTTTGTATACAATAAAGTTGTTTCTTGGTGTTAACAATCACTCTCATTCTCTTTCTTCATAACTTTATTTAAGGGTATCCCCACCAATACCCACCCTGGTAGAAACAGACTACAAGATCCTGTGTTATTCCTTTCTGAAACCCTTATTAAAGCTATTTCCCCTTTCTCTGGGTCCATTTTTTTTGCTAGCAGCAGAAAAAGCACCCTAGTGCTTTTTAACTGCTTCAGTAAACCAATAGCAGTAATTTTGATAGCTTATTTAACATGTGTGTGATATTGGGAACAATTAATAGCATAGTTAGAGCGATTGCTTAAATAGTTACTGTTAATAGAAAATGCATGCTGTCTTGTTGAAATCCCCTTATCTCAACATCATAAGCCCTAATGGTTGTCACCTTGTACTATTGTAATCAGTGACAGCATCTCCTAAAAGTTAATGAGTCGTGACACAGTGAAAGAAACACAGTCTCCAAAGGAGGAATTCACATTCGACAGTACAATTGTATCTGTCTACGCAGAAGGCAGATATGGCACTGAATAGCCTTAAGTATGCTAATGTTTAGATTGATGAAGTATAGATACTTATGAAACTAGGAAATGACAGATTTATTAGCTATGTGGTTGTTAAGCTGGTTAATTTAGCACTTACAAAGCTCATTGCTAGTAGGGAAGAGAGGTGTTTTGTTTTTACTCCTGTTGATTCAACACAAAAATCCCCATTTTAATCTTGCTTCTCATGTGTGCAAATCAAACCCATGATTCCTGCTAGCCATTTTCTGTTCTATATTTCAAATCTCCACCCACCTTCCCCACACATACTTTGTATGCATCTTTCCTAATGTTATTTATGTGTCAATAAATCATCATTTATCTATCTATACACACAGAGAGATTTATTGACATGCTGTATACACACATTCTACCCAAGTGTATGTATAAATATTATATATATAGTGCATATAAATACCTACCACACATATACAACACAAATAATCTGCAAAAACAATGAAGAATGGAGGCCTGATACTACTAGCAAAAATATAAAGGAATAGTTTAAAATGCAATAAAAATCAGCAGTGGCTGAACATAGTCTAACTCAAACAGGACACAGTATTTTGTTCCAAGACACTGAAAGGCTGGACAACACTTCCAATTACCATGTCAGATTACACAGGGAAGCCATTGAAATTCATAAACATAAACACAATTTCAACAGGAAAGAAGAGAGTTTAAAAATAAATAGGGCATGGTTTCCTGTCCTAAAAAACAATAGCACAGATAAGATTAGACTTTCAACAGCCAATCCATATACAAAAGAACCTCCTCAGGAAACCTCCTCAGGAAACAATCCATATACAATAGAATCTCCTCAGGAAAGCTCCTCCATTAGCATGTTCATAGCCTGGGGAACTCCTACAAGAGGATGACTCAGCCTTACCCCACCTTCCTGAGTAGATATAAATTGCCTGCCTACCATTTTTCTTTTTCTTCTCACCTTGACACAGAGAGTACTCCATCTTCCTGTGCTATACCTCTGAGGATGCCAGTAACAGCTACTGGTGAAACATCAGGTCCTACAATGCCAAGACAACAGTCATACAACCTGGAAAATCTACGGCAGCTAATCAATAAAAATTGTACATCCCTAACCATTACTTATTTATTAAATAGTTTGATGGCATTCCTCTTACCCAACATCCATACACAAGGATTAATTTCTTGGAATATGCACTGTATGCAATTAAAATTAAGGTCAAAAGAGAAAAGAGATCAATTATCAGATCTCCCAGGGGGGAAGCATTTGCAGCTCTGAAGGGCCTTAACTTAGTTCAAGGCTATAGAGTAAGAGGGAAGGTGTTTCACCTGCCTACCCCCTCACAATTTCAAGAAGCTCAACCAACAAGTCATACCATTATTAGCCCATTTGTTTTCTTCTAAAGGGCTAACAACAGAACAAGCAGATATGTTTGGATTAGTGAAACCATGCATGGGTGAATGGGATAAATGCTTCTTCTGATCCGCACCATGGCCCTGATCTGAATTGAGGCCCTGCACATAGTAATTGTCATTTAAAAGTCATTAGGAAGATCCAGTCATGGATCTCCCAGCATATCATTTGTATTGGCTCCAAGTATCTAATGGCCAAATAATAATTATTTCCTTTAAAAATGCATCGGCCACCTTTTCATGTATTCAAGGTGCCTAATAATTAATGACAAACAATACTATAAGATGGTAATAAAATGTTGATGTCCTAATATTAAAAAATAGTGCACAAAATAGATACAGTGAAAGTAAGTTGTTTGCCCAGTTTGTAAAAGCCAATCTTTACAAGTATATCTGTAGTTTATTCATTTATTATTTATTTTTCATTGATATCACACTTTCTCCACAATGGAAACCTGATGTAGCTTACAACATTCTTCCTTTCTCCGTTTTATCCTCACTATAACTTTGTGAAGAAGGTTAGGCTGAGAGTGTATGACTGGCCTAAGGTTATCTGGCAAGCTTCTAAAGAAGACTGGGGATCTGAACCTGGGTTTTCAAGTTTCTAGTATAATACTCTAACCACTACACAAAGCTCTCTTGTGAAAATAATCTGAAGAACACTTGGTTAGTGTACAGATGCAGCGATTGACCCTTACATTAAAAATGTATTTTTTATCAAACACTCAACATTGTTCTTTTGTACAACAAAAGTTTTGAATGTGCATTTCTTACAGTTTTTTTCTTTGGTTGCTACTGTGATAGCAATTCAGACCAATCAAATTTTAAAGTCTGGATAAAATGTTGGAGTGAGTCAAAAAGGAACGTGACACAGTTTGTCTGGTTCTTTCTCCCCCAGACTGGGGTCTGGAGCCACTGCACCCTCCAGGACTCTTTCCTTCAGGAGGCCTCAATGCAGGTCCCAGAAAGTGGAGAGGAGACCAGTAAACAGTACCCCTGGGCCCACTCTGTTCAGCCACCCTCCTGTTCCTTGACAACTTGAGAGAGGCCTGGCTCTTCCTCCACAACCTTTCCTTGCCCTGCCTAATAAAGAGATTTTGGGGTGTAAACCAGTCATCAGTTTAATAATACCAGTGTACTCGTGGGATAAAACAAACATTATCACCAAGATAAGTCTGGCTCATGAATGTCTAATTTTGAAAACTGGATAATATCAAAAATCACATAGACACTGCAGATGGCAATTAAAGGGAGTTTGTTGCCTCCTCTAGCTTAGATTTTGGTTAACAACAAATCACTACTTTATCTATGATTGGTTGAAAACTTTAGCTTATTTACATGTACAGTGATGGGAGGGGGGAGCAGGTTGAAGGCCCTGTATAAAGACTTCCCCATTAATGTCAGTGGAGAGAAGCTTTAGGTCTGCAAGACAGGGTTCTCTCCCTAGAAACATGTAGGTTTTAAGAACTCTCTATCTGTATTGGAGTGGACAGAGAACTCCATATCAGGGTCAGACTGAAATGTTCTATGGCACATTGCTCAATTTGACTGAAATTTGTTCTTTGTCCCTTTCCAGTATTTATTTTGAAATTGTGTGAAATTCAATCAAAATTTATGTTAAAACTGGTGTAGTACTTGGTTTCAGGAAATATTTGATATTTCCAAATAGATTCAGGGAGAGTGAGAAGGCATGTTTAAATGCCTTTCCTTCCCTCTCCCAGCTGCCCAGCCACTTTCACTGATAAGTTTCACTCCCCACTGGTCAGCTGTTAGGTTTAGGCCATTTAAACCTAACAGCTGACCAGCAGATAGGAGTGAAACTGACCAGTGGAAGCAGCAGGGGACTCGGAGAGGGAATAAGGTATGTTTAAATGCCTTCCCATGGCAGGGTAGCTTGGAAAAGCAAGCCAGAGAGGGAAGGCTTGTTTGAATCCCTTCCCTTCCCTTCCCCAGCCATGGCAGGGCAGCTGGAGAAAAGAAGGAAGAGAGAGAAGGCGTGTTTAAATTCTGGTACAAGTTGGAGTGTACATACTAAGGCCAAGGACAGACTGGCAATTTGCCACGGGATGGGACCCGGGCTGACAACGACTCAATATCGGATTAAATGGAATGTTCACACAGGCACATCTGCCTGGCGTCCCCCACCCGTAGCCTACCGGTGCTCTCGCGCTTCACTGCCGGATTAAAAAAACACCTGATAAAAGCCGGTGCAAATCTTGAAAGCCTGCATTCGTTGCGCGTTTCTCCGCTTCCGGGGAGTCTGAACGCGCAGCCGAAAAGCCAGGAGCAACCCGCGTTGGGCATGAGGCAGCAGCAGTGTGATTGGCCGCGCTCCGCTCCACCGCCCAATGCGGTGCCGGCGTTGCAGGGCAAAAAAAAAAAATCGGCAAAATGCGCTTATGCGCATGAGTGCATGACGCATGAACGCTCATGCGCACATACACCCACAGCCGAATTAATGGGAAAACAGCGAATATAGCACGCCTCCAGCACGGCAGTCTGAACGCTCCCGCGCGCCTCCGTCCCATATCTTCCGGCAGTGGCCCCCGCTGTGTGGACGGGAAAACCCGGTATTGTTTAATCCGGTTTTTTTTTTGCCACGACTGGCTACCGGGGCAAATTGCCAGTCTGTCCTGGGCCTAAGTCTCTCAGTTCTCACTTGTACCCAGAATTGAACTTTATTTGTCTTGTGGGTGCCACTGGACTCAAATGTCATTCCAACATCTGTTTGTTAATGCTTGTATTTGTATGCTAATTTACTGCTATTCACAGATCTTTCTTACATCCAGTCTCAGCTATAATCACCCAGTATTTATGCATCTTGACTTTAAATGGACCTTCCTGATAATAAGCATCACCCCACCCCATATAAGTAATGGTTGAGGAGGTTCTGTTCCACTGTATCTGAGGAAGTGTGCTTGCACAATAAAGTTTAAACCATGGACTGGTCTTTTTAGTCCAGGTGCCACTGGACTAAAAATAAAAGTTCTGTTGGTGACATATTTTTATAACACTCACTTCGAATAATCATCATTTATGACAAACAGCATGCATAGAAGATAATCTACTTTTTTTAAAATTCCCATCACCTTTATTTAGAATATTTATTATTTGTTATGAATACTTTTTATATAAGGGTTTAAGGTAACACCTCTCCTTATTATAACAGATGTATACTCCAGCTTAGTTATTTCAACAATTTAAATTATATATTCCTATATTCACATAGAAAATAGTATATGGAAAGTTTGTATAATATTTTTAAAAAGAGAAGATTGAAAAGAAGAATGGAAACTGGAACCCATCAAAAATATAAAAAGTAGAATAAACAGATGAACACCAAAGAATCAAATAACTGGTGGAAAAACTCACATGAGCATCAAGTGCAACAATATGAGGAAAGAACCCAGAAGAACATTCAGATTATCCAGAGAAACATTCAGGAATCTGAGGAAAGAACTCATAAGAACACCCAAAAAGCATGTCAAGATCTATCAGATGGACTATCCAAAATTAATGTAAACTACAAGAGCAATCACAAGAAATTGTAAGAATTAAAGAGAAGCAAAAAAGATGGTGATAAATACTTAGAAAGACAAGACTGTCAAATTGAGAAAGCAGAACGAACAAGTGAAATTTTTGAAATCCAAAGCAGATCAAATAATTCTCATTTTAGAGGTATCTCAGAAGACTTTGAAAGGCTAAATTCAGAAGAAAGCTTTCATAAGCTGCTTCAAAATCATTTGAAGATACAAGGAGATTTTCCTGACATTAAACAGATATTTAGAATAAATTCAAGACTTGCACTCAAGCACAAGGTGCCTCAAGATATATTTCACTCACAAGAAAACACAAGATGCAATACTGAAGAAACAAAGAGAATCTCCATTTAAAGTAGCAGAAAAAGAAATGCAGGTGTATTAAAGAAAAGGAAAAACTTTGATTTTCTGAGACAGATTTTACAAGAGAAATAAAGAAAGTGCCATTGGAAAATGCCATTTGCAATTGAAGCATACTCAAAGCAAAGTTTGAAGACTAAGAGCTTAGAAGAAGAAATGGTCAAGGCATCAACATCAGGACAAAACAGATAAAATAAAAATAGTATAAGTAAACACTAATGGACTGAACTCTCCCTCAAAATGTATGAACACTTTTAATGAATTTAAAAAGCACCACATATATTTTATGCCTACAATAAACTCATATAAAGGAGAAACATGAACATATTTTAAGTAATAAAAATTAGGTAAATTATATCTTGCCATTAAGTGTGGAGTAGCCATTTATATAAGTAACCACAATTAGATGTATTAGAAGAACTAAGATATCCAGATAGAAGATATAATTTTTAAAATGAGATTTCAGGAAAGCAAGATATGCATGGTTGCAACAATATATGCACCAAAGTTACTAATTCCAAATTGTGATAGAATTTCAAGATGAAGATATAATGACTTTTGAAGACATGAATCCAAAGAAGAAAAGAAGGCTGAGTACAGACTGGCAGTTTGCTCTGGTAGGGACCTGGGCCAATGACGATTCAATCCCGGAGTAAATGGGGCGTTCACACAGGCACATCTGCCTGGTGTCCCCCACCCATGCTGTTGCGCTTCACACCCGGATTAAAAAGATACCTGATAAAACCTGTAGCAAATCCGAAAGCCCGCGTGTGTTGCGTGTTTCTCCGCTTCCAGGGAGTCTGAACGCACAGCCGAAAAGCCAGGAGCAACCCGCATTGGGCAGAAGGCAGCAGCAGTGTGATTGGCTGTGCTCCGCTCCACTGCCCAATGTGGTGCTGGCGCTGCGGGGTCCTCCCCCAATCGGTAAAATGTGCTTATGTGCATGAGCGCATGTGTGCTCATGCGCACATACACCCATACACCCACAGTCGAATTAATGGGGAAACGGCAAATATAGCACGCATCCGGCGCAGCAGTCTGAACGCTCCCACGCATCTCCGTCCTGTATCTTCTGGCAGCGGCCCCCGCTGTGTGAACGGGAAAACCTGGTATAGTTTATTCTGGGGCTTTTTTGCTACGACTGGCTACCAGAGCAAACTGCCAGTCTGTACTCAGCCGAAGATCAAGGAATTTTAAAGGTGAGGAATTACACAAAAATGTATTCCAATATTTGGAAATGATGAAATTAGAAGATGCCTGGAGAATCAAAAACCCCAAAAGGTAGAGATTTTACATTCTTTTCAGAGAGACATTAAACATATCAAAGAATAGATATGTGCTGTATATCAAAAAACCTGGCAATAAATCTAGACAAAGCAGAGATTCAGCCAAAGATATTTGCAGATTATAATCCCACAGAAGTAATTTGGCAATAGAGCAGAAAATCAAGATTAAATGACACTCTTCTATTACAAGAAAAAGTAGTAAACAAGTATAATAATAACAACAATAATAATATAATAAAACAAGTCTAATAATAATGAAAAATAAATTATACAGAAGGGATGTCCTCAGCTACACATTGTGAAGGAAGCAAAGCTTTTATTAGAGGAATCTTATTAGCAGCTCCAGCCAAGAAGAAAAGAGAAAAATCAGAACCAAGGTAACAGTAGAAAAAATCCATAGATTGGAGCAAGAGCACCAAAAAACCCATCCAATAAAGACAAACTAACAGAGATCAGACAATTAAAAACCAATTAGACCTGTTAGAAATGGAAGAGGTACAGAAAAAATTAATTTCTAAAACAAAGGCATTTTGAACATGCGGACAAACCTGGCAGATGCTTGGCCTACTGTCTTAGGAAGGAGAAAGAAAAAAGAGTAATAACATGTAAAGAAAGGAGATCAAATTACATATGCAAGAAAAATTTATCTCTGCTCTTTCAGTGATACAAAAAGAACTCTGCCTCAGAAAAAGGAATAAGAGAATATCTAAAAGACATCACAACGACAAAGTTTATGCCAAACAGTAACAATTCAAGAAATCTCCCAGGCAATAAAAATATGAAAAAGGACAACATACGGGGCCCAATGGACTGACAGCAATATATTACAAACATTTTGAAGATGTTTTAATGAAACCTTTACAAAAAGTCATGAATGAGATAAAAGAAGGAAACACAATACCTCCGATGCGGCAAGAGATGTATATAACATGAATATTTAAAGACACTGATGCAGCACTACCACAGTCATATAGACCTATCTCTCTACTGAATGTAGATTATAAAACTTTTGCCACAGTAATGGCAGAAAGACTAAGAAAATGTATACCAAATTTAATACACACTGATAAAACAGGGTTTATCCCAAAGAGGTATATGAAAGATAATATACGATTCATAATAGATGCAATAGAATTTGTAAACAAGAAAAGAAAGAAAGAAAGCTGTATTTTTATTTCTGGATGCAGAGAAAGCTTTTGATAATTCAACACGGCCTTTTCTACTGAATGTACTTCAAAATATGGGCTATGGCCCTGAATTCTGGAACCGGATGCAAGATAAATATTCAAACCAACATGCAAAGATTTCAATAAATGGAAAATTAACAGAAGCAATTTTAAATGAAAAAAGAACATGCCAGGATGTCTCTTGTCACCCCTACACTTCATCCTAGTGATAGAGACTTTAGCTACAAAGATCAGACAAGACACAACAATCAAAGGAATAAAAGTAGATGTAGAATATAAAATGTGGATATTTGGATTCTTCTCGGGATACAAAATCAACAGGAAGAAGTAAAAAATGATAACAAAATTCTTAATGCAACAACAAGAAGACAGTATAAAGAGTACAGAGTGTATGGTAGCCACTGATCCCATTAAACATTTGGGAGTAAATGTCACTGGGCAGAATGGTAATCTTTAAAAAAAAAATGATCAGAAGACTTGGAAATTGATACAAGCAGACTTATCCAGATAGGAAAAATGGCAAAATATGTAATATTGAATGTAATGATGAAACTAATAATGTAGCTTCAAAATAGATCAGTTATTAAATTTGAAATGTAAAAAGTTGAATATAAAAGTACCCCAATGAGGTAAGGACCATTGTATTTTATAGATAGTGCCTTAAAAATGATAATGAAGGGGATGTAGGGGAGAAATATTTTCTGTTTTATACACTTGGGAATATATAATTGTCTTTTCCTTTTTGTATGCCCGCTATACTATTTGTTTTCTAATACACACACACATCCCACTAGTTTAACCTTTATCTATTTCTAATGTTTAAAACCATCATTGCATTTATCACACATTATTGCTTAAGTGGATTTGTTGAAAAAATGCTTCGTTTGGCTTCCCCTGTACTTTGATTTTAACTGCGTTTACTAACTGTGATGGATATGTGCTTATTTTGTTCAATATGCTTCCTTCCCTTCTGTGTTTTAATGCTGTTTTGTATGCTAGAGTATATTATTCTATATTTTCTTGCAACTTCAGTATTCCAAATGTCTTGCACAAAGCATTTCAAAAAAGTAATCACATTAAACTGATCCTTGGCTTTTGGCTTCACAAAATTAAATTCTCAGGATTAATGGATTTTATTTATTATTACTTCAATTGCTTCATGCTCACACTTTAGTCAAGCTCTAGTGTTTTCTTGTATTGCAAACATAAAGGTATGAGTGGGTTTAAAATTGTTCAACTCATACAGCTTTAAAATTAGACTTCTCCCCATACAACATCTTTGATAGTATAAGGCACTGATTTTTTTAAATATGTTGTTCCTTCCTATAAATCACTGTTATGTTTTTTCTTTGCACATGCTATTTAATAGTGGGTTATGATTTCAAACACACACACACACGCACACAAACTACATGTGATATGGGGAACTGACAAAGAGATGTGAAATTTAGCTTCAAAAAGTCACTGGGTGGGAAGTCCAGAATGGGTTCGCGCTGCCATGCTATAGAAAAGGGAAATGAACTCTTCTCCCCAGGGCAATTTTTGTAACAGGAACTCCTTTGCATATTAGGTGACACACCCTTAATGTAGCCAATGCTCCAAGAGCTTACAGTAGCCTCTGTAAGAAGAGCTCTGTAAGCTCTTGGAGGGTTGGCTACATTAGGGGCATGTAACCTAATATGCAAAGGAGTTCCTGCTACAAAAAGAGCCCTTCTCTCTACAGTCGTGCCACAGGGGCAGCATGATCTTTCAACTGTATTCTATGGCCCCATAGAATACAATGGAAATATTGTACACTGCTGTGGCGCGAATCCAGAGAGAAGGGGTTTAAACTTTAAACCCCTTCTTGCTTTACTCCCCCCAGCCTGCCTTGGCAAGCTGACTGGGGAAGGGATGGTGAGGCTTTTGAAGATGCCTCCCCCCTTTTTTGATTCCCCAGCCGGCCTGCCAAGGTTTAAACCCCTTCTCTCTGGAGTTGCGTTGCAGCGGTGGCATGGTCTTTCATGGCTGGAGACGGGAAGGGGAGGCAGGCAGACATGCCTGGCTTCCCTACCTGATCTTCTGCAGGTTGGGCTGGGCATTTAAACCCCCCCCCTCAGGGTGGCAGGGCCTGGGCTCCTTTCTGCCAGAGCACCACTCTGGGATGCTCCAGCAGTAAATGACCCCTGCTGTCCGAGCAATGCTCTAGGATTTGCCACAAACTCCTAAAGCATCACTCCTTACATCATAATGTCACTTCCTTTTTTAAAAAAAACCTGGAAGTGACATTTTGTGCCAGTATGATGATGGCACACCTGTCCCTGCCCCCAAACCATCCTGGCAGCTTGCAAGAGCCCAAGTCCACCAAATAATAAGAATGGTCATAACTGTATAAAACAATGCTATTTTCAACAAATTAATTGGAAGCCTCTAACAATTGCCCTGATTCTCTTCAAGGTAATCCATCTCTGGACTCTTCCAATTTGTTACTCACTGCACACTTCCAGTTTCTCAAATTCTCTAAAATTAGACTTCTATGAGTCAGTATATAAAGGCACTATTATGCCTGTGTAAAATCCTTAAATGACAGAAAAGGAACAGGAGTGTAATGATGGACCCTGCAGAGACTGGTGTGATTTGGGACTCCATTCATTTGTGGGTGTTTTGCCTCTGCACATGTACATTGTCTCTCTCCTGCTGTGACAAAGTCCAGTTCTATATGGTGAAATTAGATCTCATGCTGCTAAGAACAGTTTAGTTAGGCAAGTTGTAGAGACTACTCTACAGGAGTATCAGCCCATTTCCAAAGTTACTAATTTCATTTTGAACTTAGTGATATGCTGCTGGCACTTTTAATAGTCACAACTTCAGTCTCAACAATGTTTCACCGAGCACATTAGACCAAATTTGTGCATTAGGGTCTCTGGTAGTACTGATCAGGGACCATGAAATTATGCTTTACCCTCTTCCCAAAAACTTCACTTCTTCATTACACCACCAGGCAATTCTGAATGTGTCAGTAGTTTTAATATTAGTATGCTGGAGAACTGCACTGCATTGCAAATGTTTGTACTAAAGTCAACAATACTGTACAATAGCAGTTTTTAGATCAGAGAAAGTTTCAATGGTTCATAAGAAGGGGGTATCAGTTATAGAGAACAGAATATAGAGAACATGACCTTGTGATGGGTGTCTTCACTTCCCTCATGTGTGCTCAGAAACAAACTCTTCTAGGTGTCCAGAGTCATGCAACTTCCTGATCTGCCTGGCTGATAACTTCCTTTTTCAAATGGTGGAGGAAGCTATAAGCCATTCTCAACTTAATATTGACCAAGAGGTAAGAGTTGGTAGATGGGGTGAGGATGGTAGGGACCTTAGGGCAAAGGCATCAAACATACAGCCCACGGGCCAGACCTGTCCTGTCCAGGACTGTTATATGGCCTGTGAACAACTGGTGCTGTTCTCAGCCCATGAAGGAAAAGGGGTCACAGGGATAAAAAGCACCCTCTGGAGATTTTGGAAACACCCTCTCTGTCAGTTCTTCCCTTCAGCCTCACCACTTCTGTGGGAAATGCAGGAGTGATGAGAACTGAGGGGGGTGGATCTGGGAGAGCCAGGCTTTTGAGGGTTCCCCAGTAAATCAATTGCTTTCCCTGCTAGAAATCAATTACTTTTATTTGTAATTTAATTAAAAATTATATTGTTTGCCTGTGCCCTTTATAAAGTTTGTATCTCCAGTACCTGGCATTACATTTTACGGCACACATGGCCCAGCCCAACAAACTGCTATTTATGTCAGATCTGGCCCTTGCAACAAATAAGTTTGACTCTTCTGCCTTAGGGAGAAGTGACCATTTCCTCCTAGAATTCCTTTTGCTATGGGGGGGCCAAGGAAGTTGATAGCCAAACATGTATGTTAGATTTTACTAGGCATGGTGAGAGTGCTTCCATAGGCAAGAATGCTGGAAGGGAAAGGAACAAGTGAAGTGTGGCCTCACCTAAAACAAGATTCCAGCAAGACAGAAACAGGGGATCCAGGAAGCCAATACTGATGAACAAAGAACTCCGTGATGAGCTAAAGAAAAAAAAAATGCTCAAGAAATGGAGGGAAGGACATACCTCTAAAGAAGTACATCTGAGGGTTGTTAGGTCAGCCAGCAGAGATGCCAAAGCTCAGAGTGAGCTAAGGTTGCCCAGGGAGGCTCACTACAACAAGAAAAGCTTCTTCAGATACGTGAGGAGCAAATGCAAGGTAAAAGAGGCAATAGGCCCACTGTTAGGTGAAAATGGAGATACTCTGACAGAGGACAGATTGAAAGCAGAGAGGCTCAATGACTATTTTGCCTCAGTTTTTACCATGAAGAAGAGAACAGGTCCCCCTAGAGATAGTAGTAGGCAAGGCATGGTGTCCAGGCTGCTAGGTGATATTGACAGAGAAGTTGTTGAGTCACCTGGCTGCATTGGATGACTACAAATCCCCTGGGCCAGATGGTGTGCACCCAACAGTCTCAAAAAAATTTCTAGAGAGTTTGCAGAGCCTTTGCCCATCATCTTCAAGACCTCTTGGAGGACGGTAGATGTGCCACAGGATTGGAGGAGGGCAAATGTTATCCTATTATTTTAAAAAAGGGAGGAAGGATGACCCAGGAAAGTATGGGCCAATCAGTCTGACCTCTGTCCCAGGGAAGATACTAGAGCAGATTTTAAAGGGGACAATCTGCAAGCATCTGAAGCCCACTGAGTGATAGGCTTACTGGATCATGGGTATGCTGTCGACAGTGTTTACCTGGGTTTCAGTAAAGCTTTTGACAGGGTTCCCCATGATATTCTGACAGGTAAACTGGAAGACTGTGGATTGGATAGTTAGGACAGTTAGGTGGATAGGCAATTGGTTGGAATAGTTGTCAATGACATTTCATCTGATTGGAGGGAGGTATCCAGTGGATTGCCACATGTTGGCAAGGTTAAATATGCAAAGGAAGTGGAGCACTGACTGTTTAGAGAAAAATAAGTAGGTTTATTATGGAAGAACAAACTGTTATAGAACATACAGAGAGAAAGCCTAAACTAACCAGTCTAACTTCTGTAAAAAGGAACAAAGAGCAACAGGAAGCTCTACAGGATCAGGAAGTCTCCAGAAGAGCCAAATCAGGAAACAGCAAGGACACAATTTGAAAAAGTGGGAAGCCCTTAGTCTAGCTATGTTAACTACAAGACCTTCAGCTGTCCCCCTGTAGGATGATCTTCAGATCTTCTTCATAAGGCCTGCTGTACACCACACTGGTCAGGCTGCAACTGGAGTACTGTGTGCAGTTCTGGAGGCCTCACCTCAAAAAAGGATGTGGACATAATGGAACAGGTGCAGAAGAGTGTGATGAGTATGATCAGGGGCAGGAGACCAAGCTCTATGAGGGACCTAGGGATTTAGGAATGTTCCATGTGAAAAAGAGGAGGCTGAAGGGGAACAGGCTGTCAGTTAGGGGAGGGCAGGGAGCTGTTCTTGTTGACAACACAGGATGGTAATTCATGGTAAAAGTTATATGTTACATGTCTTACTTACATCATGACTTTTTGAGTAAAATGCCTGAATCAAAAATGTTGACTTCATATTGTTTTTGTGGCCCTGCAAAATTCATTTAGCAAAACTTTGAACATACAAGTGGAATTAACAAACAAATTGAAGCATTGTGAGAAAAATGTTATCTAAAATGATTGCAGGTTTTCTGCAGATACTAAATGGTGTCTCCAGAGAAAACAACCTTACAGTGAATGAAGGAATAAGGAATCATTATCCTAATAGATCTATGAGAAGGAACACAATTCTTCAATTACTGAATAATTATACCCTAATTTATTGATGACTCCACACAAAAAAAGTCTATAGAAAAAGCATTGCAAATTTCTCACATTGCTTTTTAGAGAGAGTTTTTGTGGAATTATCATAAGAAAAGGGTGAGAAAAGAGTGTGGAGGGAAGTAGACAGTAGTCAGGTATTTCAGTTGAGAGAAATCAGATGGAGCTGGAGAACTATTTTCACTATATGGAGGAAAAGAGGTGGTGGTTTAAATTACATATTCAGACAAAAAATACAGGATTAGGTAGTTTTGAACTAAAAAAGCCTTCTATTGTACAGACAGTTCAGCAATAGAATATAACAGACATGTATTCCCATTTCTCAAAGGTTAGCAAGGGAAGTTTACACAGCAAACTTTCAAAATATTTTGGTATTGATTGCATTGTTCAGGATAGCAGAACAAGATACTCCAGATGGTATCTTCCATACCAAGTGTATGGATATTAGTAAGACTGGCATCAGCTGAATTATTATTTATTATTGTTCAGTTCTCAGATATGTACATGTTGCATCCTCCAAAGCTCTTATGCCAATCCAAATGAGAAATTATACAAGGATAAAAATAGCTGCAGTCTTGGAAAGTATTACTTTAATGTATACATTGGCTTTGGTCTTTATCAGTAATAGGAATAAGGCCTGTTGTGGAAATAAATACAACAAGCTTGGGCACTCACCATCAATTTGCTGTGGTGACTTCAGCAAGGTATAATGACACAGAACTTACCATTTTCTCCAGAGGAACTGATTTCTGCCATCTGAAGAGCAGTTATAATTCTGAGTGATCTCCAGCCCTCCCCTAGAGACTGACAACAATTTTTCCCTAGGAGGAAATGGCCAGTTTAGGGGTGGAGTCTATGGCATTGTACCTGTCTGAGGAGCCACCCCCTCAAACCCCACCCTCCCCAGGTTCCACCCCTCAAATCTCCAGGACTTTCCCAACCTGGAGGTGGCAACCCTATCGCCTTCCCAGCAAACCATCAGCATACCTTTATCTGCCCCTCTGACTTGAGCTTTCCATCTCCCCTCCCCCCACCTGGAGCCTCTACCTAGGAAAAGTACAGTCTTTCTCCACAGTGGGGACCAAAGCAGCTCACATCATTCTCCTCTCCCCCTTTTGATCTGCACAACAACCCTGTGAGCAAAGTTAGGCTGAAAGTCTGTGAGTGGTCTGAAATCACCCAATCAGCTTCCACAGGAAGAACATAGGTCTGTTAGACACTGCTCTGAAGCACTAACTGCTACATCACACTGGCTGTCATGGGGGGGCACCTCAACAGGGTATAATGACACAGAATCCACCATTTTCTCCAGGGGAACTGATCTCTGCCATCTGGAGAGCAGTTTTAATTCTGAGTGATCTTCAGCCCTCACCTGGGGATTGGCAACAATGGTTTCCCAGGAGGAAATGGCTAACCCCCCCAATACCTGGAGCCTTTACCTAAGAATAGTACAGTCTTTCTCCATAGTGGAGACCCAAGCAGGAGGGAAGTGACCTCAGCAAGGTATAATGACAGAGTCCACTCTGCAAAGCAGCCATTTTCTCCAGGGAAACTGAGCTCTGCCATCTAGAGAGCTGTTGTAATTCTGAGTGATCTCCAGCCCTCACCTGGAGATTGGCAACAATGGTTCCCCAGGAGGAAATGGATGGTTTGGTGGGTGGAGTCTATAGCATTGTACCTGTCTGAGGCCCCACCACTCCTCAAGTTCCACCCTCTCCAGGCTCCATCCCTCAGATCTCCAGGAATTTACCAATCTGGAGCTGGCAACCCTATCCCTCCCAGCCAACCATCAACCTATCTTTATCTGCCCCTCTAACTTCAGCTTTCCATCTTCCCACCACCACCTGCAGCCTCTACCTAGGAAAAGTAGTCTTTCTCCACAGTGGGGACTCAAGCAGGAGGGGAAGCGACCTCAGCAAGTATAATGACACAGAGTCCACCCTGCAAAGGAACCATTTTCTCCAGGGAAACTGAGCTCTGCCATCTAGACAGCAGTTGTAATTCTGAGTGATCTCTAGCCCTCACTTGGAGAATGGCAGCAATGGTTCCCCAAGAGAAAATAACTGCTTTGGAGGGTGGACTCTATGGCATTCTATTCAGCTGAGGCCTCTCCCCTCCCTAAACCCTGGCTTCTTTGGACTCTACCACAAAATCTCCAGGAATTTCCCACCCTGGAGCTGGCAACACTAGTCAGGACTGGCCCCAATGAGTTCCCCGCAAAGGCCTGGAAAGGGCCCCCTGGCTTTGCCTTTTTACTGACAGAACCAAGCTTGGTTTCCTAGTAACAGCCATTGAGGGAAAAGTTAGTCCCACAGGAGCCAAGCAGGAGAAATGTTTTCATCAGGAGAGACAGCTGTTTTGGCAGTTTTTGACAGGGAACAGTGACTGAGGCAGCAATGGGTGGGAAAGAGGAGCAGACCCAGCACCCAGCCAATGGCATGCGAGTACTCTTGATTGGCGGTTGATGGATCAATCACACAGCACAGCCAATGGGAAAGCTGGAAAGTGCCAATGTGTTAGGGCAATTATTTATATCAGATGATACCACATCAGCACATGCTTCAGTGCTTGTATAGTGTGATATCATTATGGCACCTAAGCAAAAAAGGCTGTTGTGGTTGCCCAGACAGGCCAACTGCTGGTTATTCAGCAGAGTAAAATAATTGCAGTCACATGTGTGTATATCACCCCCTTTTCTCTGATGGGAAATACATACCTAAGATCTAATTGGTCCTAAGTTAACTAACTAACATTAGCATGCACAAACAGATTAACTCTTTCATGACTGAAGGGAGTGAACTTGCAATATCCCAAATCCAATTCAAGAACATAAGAAGAGACCTGCTGGATCAGATCACTGGTCCATCTAGTCCAGCATCCTGTCTCATACAGTGGCCAATCAGTTCCTCTGGACAGTCAACAACAGGGCATAGAGGCAGAGACCTTTCCCTGATGTTGCCTCCTGGAACTGGGATTCAGAGGTTTAGGGCCTCTGAATGTGGAGGTTTCCCTCAATCACCATGGCTATTAGCCACTGATAGACTTATCCTCCATGAATCTATCTAGTCCCTTTTTAAAGCTGTCTATTCCTGTGGCCATCACTATGGCCTCTTGCAGCAAATCCCATATTCTTTATGTGTAAAGAAAGACCTTTTGCCCATCCCAAATCTACTACCATCAGCTTCATTTCATGCCCTCAAGTTCTAGTATTTTGGGAGAGGGAGAAAAATTTCTCTTTGTCAACTCTCCACCCCATACATAATTTTATAAAACTCATGTCTCCCATTAATTCTCTCCTTTCTAAACTGAAAAGTCCCAGACTCTTCAGCCTTTCATCATAGGGAAGATGCTCCAACTCATCTTGGTTGACCTCTTTTGTACTTTTTATAGCTCTGTGATGTCCTTTTTGAGATACTGTGACCAGAATTGTATACAGTGTATACACATGAGGCTACACCATAGATCCATACAGGGGCATCATCATATCGGCTAGTTTATATTCAATCACTTTCCTAATAATCCCTAACATAGAGTTTGCCTTTTTCACTGCTGTAGCCCACTGGGTTGACACTTCCATGGAGTTACCTACTATGACTCCAAGATCTTTTTTTTCCTTCTCAGTCTCAGCAAGTTCAGACCCCATTAGCCTATACTTGAAGTTGTGATTTTTTGTCCCAATGTGTATCACATGATACTTACAAACTTTAATTACATTTGCCACATTGTTGCCCCTCACCCAGTTTGTGGAGATCTTCTTCGAGCTCTACACAGTCAGCCTTGGTTTCCACCATCCTGAATAATTCTGTGTCATCTGCAGACTTGGCTACTACACTACTCACCCCTAGTTCCATATCAGTTATGAAAAAAATAAGTAGTACTGGCCCCAATAGATTCTTGTGGGATCCCACTGCTTACTTCCCTCCATTGTAAGAACTGTCCAATTTATTCTTTGCTTTCTGTTATTTAATCAATTTTTAATCCATAAGAGTACCTCTCCATTTTTCCATGACTGCTAAATTTAATTGGGAGTTACTTTGTTAAAAGCCTTCTGAAATCTGAGTAATGTGTGTGTCATGGTACTAGAAGCAGCCTACACTGTGAGAGGGAGCAAGAAGGAAAGTCCCCACAGCAGCCTTTATCATGGCCACAAGGTAGAAATATTTTAAATGCTTCTGCCCAGCATCATTTATTTATAATTTTGTAGGTTTCTCATAGGACCCAACCAACTCACCTTATCAGATAACTGATAAGAAACTGATTAAACCCATTTTAAATAATAGATATTAAAAGCAGGGCTATTTTTGGGCAGGAACGCACAGGAACGGAGTTCCGGCTGGCTTCTGAGTTGGCCACGCCTACAGCCTCCCCCCCTCGGGATCCCCAGGCACCTTGCAAGCCATGGGGCGCCTGGGAAATCTAAGCCAGTCCAGGGAGGGAAGGCAGTTTAAACTGCTTCCCCTCGCTGCAGGGCACCTGGGGAAGCCAATCCAGAAACTGCCTTCCTTCCCTCAGGTTCCCCATGCACCCTGCAAGCCATAGGGCACCTGGGGAAGCTGTTCCTTGGGAGGGAGCTGCACTGTTGGGGGTATGGCCTAATATGCTAATGAGTTTCTGCTGCTGGGTGTGGCCTATTATGCTAATGAGTTCCTGCTGTTATTTCCTTTATTCTCAACATGTAAACTGACTAATGGAAGCTTTTGTGTTGCCTCAATGTCCCCAAGAGAATGTTCTATGCTATAAAACACATGGAAGTTTTATATACCAGTTGCCCAGCTGCTCCAAAAAACAGACTTTAGGTACTGCCTGATGAACATACGCAGCCTGCTATAGTTAATATGTTAGAAATCATGAGATGATGGAGGGGTTTTATACAGGGAAGTGAGAATGCCCAGATCCAACTACAGCTCAGTTATCATTGGCTTGTATTTGTGGTGGCTGCTGGCTGACCACTCCACCTCTAACACTCTGGAGGGGCAACTCTGGCTCTTCATGTCCATTACTAGTGGCAGAAATCGGGCACTGCCTCATCATGTGCAATAATTTCCATGGGCTCATTCCCAGCTATGCAAGGGCACTTCCTGCTCTCTGTGGAAGAGGGAAGGATCACCAGCCTTTTGGTCATCAGAAAGGTCATTGTTATTCATTTTACATATCTAATAAGGGTGATGTTAATATTTAATAGTAAAATATTACTAGTGGAACTTGGAAGCAGCTGAGGAAACTCTGAGAATGAAATGTTCTCACCTAAAGGTTATTTATTGCCAGGAGAAAGTATGGCATGTGTTTATTCTTGACTAGTGAACAGAGCATGGATTATAAATCTTCAGCTCCAGACATAAGGTTTGCAGAGCCATAGTCCCCAAACACATCAAAAACAAGAACAGTTCATGAAGGCCTAAGCTAACCCTGGCTTGACTCAGTAGGAATTCATTAATCTGCAGAGCATGTCTTCAGATAGTGTGAAATGAAGAGAAATCAGTAATGAAAACAAGCCATTTATAATACACTGTGAAAAATCACTAAAACAATAGCTTTTGGAAACCTTGCATCTGCAGAAAACCTTCTGGGCTTGAATCCAATACAAACCTGTCAGAAAATATTGATGAAAAATGTGCATTTACAATTGTAAATAAAACATGAATATGAAACCTGCTCCTAAATTCAATTTTTCCAGAAGGAAGGTAAGCCTTACTTCAAAACATGTTATTTAGTCAAAATGATTTAATTAAGACAGTGTTGTTGGCAACAAAATTACCTCTGAGCTGAACCACTGAAATGGTTATTGACAAATAACATGAACATCAATTACCATAACTGTGTTTATGTGCACTACTCTTATAGATGCTTTCAATAAATTACAATGGGACCTGTTATTACACCAAAAAAATGCAACAACACCCCACCTTGCTTTAAATATATTAAAGGCAATTGTCAAATGGTTCAATCCCACCCTCATCTATATTATGAAACTCTTTTAGCTTAAAAAGCTCTTTGCAAATTCTTTCAACATGCTTGAGAAAATCTCATATACTAACATTATCAGGAGACTTCATAATGCTGTCTGCAATCTCTATATACTCATATTATTTGCAAGGCCTAACTATGCAGAATCCAAAACTGGACTGGAAACTATAGATATAGTGCTGAATAAAAAGGTGTCATCTTTGATCGCATCAAAAACTAATTATGCAGGGGTGGAAGGGCCTGGATCCCTATTCCTCCCATGATAAAGCAAGAAGTCTTAATGCAAACTTTATTCACTTCCCTGATACTGGAATTACATATGCATAGTTTCTATTACACCCTGATTGCTGGGATCAGAGATTCAGCACTGCCTATATAACTCCATTGTCTGCACACATTTTCCATGGAAATTTAAGATAACCAGTAAAATGAAATTAAAAAATGGGACCCAAAATGAAAATGTATGTAAGCAGAAGAAAACATTTTGATATGAAACTTAACAACTTATATACAACTCCATAATTCACGTGGTATATCACATTTTTTTTGAAGTCATGTACCCCCTCCTTCAAACAGAATGCACATTCAGTGGATCTGTTACTGTGGCATGCTCCAGTTGAATAAAAAAGAGCCCCACATAATTTAAGGGCGTGAATTCCAAAATTGCCTGGACAAAAATATATCAAAATATGCTGCTCTCTGATGTTACTGGTTTTTCCTGGAATGGTTTTAAACAGAAATGAAGGATTCTTAGGCATTAATATACCCACCAACCCCCAAAAAACTATTGCTTTTTGTTTAAGTTTGTTTACTATCAGCAGTGGCAGGTGTTTTGTTTTTCTTTGATTCTCCTGATTTCCCAGGAAATGGCATTTCTCCTTCCAATTAGATTTTTGCAAGGTATCATCTAATCACCTTTGGAGACAAGCCCCAGAAAAGGATTTTCTATGGAGAAGTCTGTGTTGAGCTGGAAGTGCTCAGACTGCTCCACATACAGCTCCAATTTTTTATGAATAACTTACCACTGGGAGTTCTTCAGGATCAAGAAAAAAAAGTGGGGAGGGAGCAAGAGCCCTCTCCTCCACTCATGCCACCCACATCGTCAAAATCAGCTTCCATGGTTTTTAAAGTGACATTCATGGAGTTGATAACTCTGATCAAAGCAGTGAACCAAGCAACAAATTGTAAACATATTGTGTAACTCAGCTCTCAGACTCTCATGCCCCAGCCGCTTGCCTCTGCTTCCTTCTCCTCCTCCAAGAACTCATTAAACATTAGGAGTACTAACTATGGTCCCCCTACAGTGGATGTACAGCATGACAATATGTGTCTCATGGAAATTGGATGGTTGATTGATTCATCACATACTATCACACATACATACACTATCATTTGGGGAGGGGAAGATGAAAATTCAAAATAAGTCTTCCCTACTTTCTAGAAGGAAACAACAGATAAAAAAAAAAGAAAGAGTGGCAAATACAGAGTTTTCAGCAGAAAGGAAAAAAAATATTGTTAGTCATTGTAAAATTATGTTTAAAAATGGATGCAGGCAGGAATTTTTCTTGCTAGGCCACCACCATTTCCCCCCTATAGGAATCAGCAGAGAAAAGTGTGTCTGTACCAAGAGGCACCTAATTTGGCGTCTGTAATAATGAACCCTTTTGTTTATTCTGCTTGAAACTTAGGGGGTCTTTAGAATGAGGAGTATGTTTTTGGTGTGTGTGGGGGGGTTGTTGCAAATTTGATGATTATCTTTAAAAATAACTGCCCTAGACCCTCAAATTGCTCACCCTTTGAAAATAATAGTTCCAAAATGCCAGAATCTTGGGGGAGGAACTATCTGAATCCCTAACTGGTAATGTTCTACCTAAAAACCAGTAATCACAGTAAAGTTCCCCTACCCAAATTCTGGATCTGAAATTATAACAACTTTTTTCCCCCTTCAGAGCACATCCCTGATCTCATTCACAATGCTTCAGTACTCTTTAAAATACATTGAAGGACAGCTGCAGAAGATAATTAAACAAAGAAAACTTTTCTTGTACACAAGGAAAGAGTTAAGATATTAACATTATTTAAATAGATACTGTCAGTTTGTTGAAAATATATTGTTTTGACACACATGTGAACAAATAGCATCTCTCTAGGAGGACTTCACTTTAAGAATCATTTAAACTTACATTTCCCCTGCCACCTTACAGTGAAATAAAAGCAAAGTTTAAAAGCAGTAAAATGAGATGCTTCTGGGTCCACAGAAACCAGAGCAGTATTTTGTTCACTTTTAAAGGTTAAGAAGCTTTTTAACTTCCACTGGGGCAGCTTTTACTATCATTTTTGGTTTCTCTTGATACTTCAAAAAGGTCAAGACAAAGTACTTCTTGATCAAGTCACAGCCACAGCAAATCCAAGACACTCTCTCTTTCTTTCTTTTTTTAAAAAAGGTCTATTGTGTGCAGCACGATGTAGTACTTCTGCACTTACCCATCTTCTAGTTCATTTTTATTCCCAGAAAATACTGTGTTAACACTTCATCCTTTCCCACTTGGTTAAGCTTGTCATACAGTTCTCCATGAAATGCTCAGGTGGAGTCTTGGGGATACTTACTAGAATATCAATATCATAGCTGAGTTTTGAGTTTTATTGTCACACTTTCTCTCACATGTATATACAATAACAGTTAAAGACGACAGCTGCAATTTACATTTAGTTACTGGGTAATAAATGTTGTTAAACACAATGGAAAATCTTCTTAAACAGGCTTAGGAACAAGCTACATAATGCTTAATTTGGATAACAGTAAATCATGGATAGAGATCAAAGGTAGCCATATTGGTCTACAGAAAAATGTGAACACAAAAAGATTGTATAATACATTTTATTAGGGCCGTTTGGTCCAATTAATTTGAACCTTGGATGGGCTTGAGAGGACAGGCAGTCTTTATCAAAAAACAGCCATGCCAGTCTCCCAGTGAAAGCTGCCAATCTCCTTCCTAGCTTTGTGAAACAAACACAGAATGACCAGGAAGCATGGCAAATGCAGTTTTGAGGAGAAAGGTAATTTTTTTTAAAAAAAAAATGCCAGTCACTATAAGAGTAGGAAAATGAAATGAATGCAGGCAGGGTTTTCCATTACTATTTTGTGGCTGCCTGGCACCAATTCCCCCCCACACACACACACCAGCTGGAATCTGAACCTGTGACAAAAGGCATCTTCTTTGGGGAGTCTGTAAAATTGAACCCTTGGTTCAATTAACTTGAAACTTGGGAGGTTTTTGGTTAGAGGGAGAAGTATGTTTTGTGCAAGTTTTGTGCCATTATCTTTATAAACAGCTGCTCCAGAACCTCCAATAGATTCTCCACTGAAAGTAATTGTCCTGAAGCTCTGGAACCTGAAAAATCACATGGATTTGAATCCTGAGCTGATAATATCCTACACATGCATAATCAATTATGGAGGGAAAGATCCCCCCCTAAACCCCAGATAAGAAAATACAATGACTTTTTTTCTTGATGTACATCTAGTCTAGCTATATAAAAGAAAGTCCCCTCACTGTAAAATCAATGTCCAGGTGTTAAATAGTGGGTTCCATGGATGAACAGACCACAAGCCTAGTGATTAGTTCTACTATACTAGTGATTTCAGCAAGCATGAGACAAGACTCCAGAACCTCAGATCTGTTAAATAGCATGCAATCACTACACTCAAATGCACCCCACTCCCAGTGATAGGCTATTTACATAACTACTACTAGATTGGTTACTTTCAGAATCCTGGCAGGCTATTGTTCTTTTGATCCAAGCTCAGCTAGTCTCTGGGGTGATTCAATCAGGAATGATTCAGTGAATGAACTACTGAATTTCTAGCACTTTAATACTATCGATTTTAACACTGTTTACATTATTGTATGATTCATTTAAATTGGTATTAATTGCAATTAATGTGTTTTACATACTATCTAGTTTTATCTTGTTGGAAGCCTCCCTGAGCCAGCCTAGGCCAGAATGGGTGGGATAAAAATCAATAAAATAAATAAATAAATCCCAGTACATAACACCAGGACAAACCCCTGGACCTAGAAACAAGAAATTGGGGGAGAGCGCTCCTACCATGGCATAGATGTTCACTAAGAAGAGATTTTTAGAAATTGACCCCTAAAAGGGGTAAAATGTGCTCCCCCCATTGCTTCCTATGTGGATGCCAGGCTGCTACCTCCACCCCACCACCCTCTGATTGGTCAGCTGCAGAGCTCAGTGTTCTGAGGTATAAAAAAAAGCAAAAAAACAGTTACAGGAGACTGCAGAGAGCTAATGACAGCTGAGGAAACCAGGAATGGCCAGACACCTGTGAGGTGCAGCAATGCTGCTGGCCCAGCCTCCCCATGGGTTCAAAAGTGGTTTCCTTTATTAGGTTATTTAACATCTCACAATGAGAGTTCTAGAAAATTGGTTCATATGAACTTGCTTAATATCTGATTGCTTGGATGGTGTTTTAAATGCATAGTTATGTCCCACTTCTTAAATGTAACTTAAATGACAAGCAATTTTGTAAAAAAAAAAGGGGGGGTATGCCCTCCCCCAATTCAATGCCAGGCCAAATCACTGCACCAAGAAACCCAAAATAAGGGGAGTGCATTCCTACTATGACGTCAACCCCCCACACAGAGTTTTCTGAGAAACATGACCCCTAAGAGGATAAAAAGGGGACAAAATGTATTCCCCCAATTGTTTTCCATGTGTCTGGCAAGCTGCTGCCTCCTTCCCCCCGATTGCTCAACTGTGTAGCTCAGAGGTAAAACCTGCCTCCTTGTACCCACCTCCCTCTGATTACTCAGCTGTAGAACTCAGTGTTCTGAGGTAAAAACACAGTTGGAAGATACTGCAGACAGCTGAGCACAGTTACAGAAATCAGCGATTCAAGACTCCTGAATAGACATTTTTCAAAAAAGCCAGCATGGCAATTGAGTTAATGAATGTTCATGGGGAGATAGAAAAGGATCTTTCTACGAGCCATTTTGATGTGTGCCTACCTCATGAACCTGAATAAATGTCCACCACATCACCACTCCCTCAAACCAACTCCCACTCCCACCTCTCACCTCTTACTGCCCCCAAGAAAGCTTCTGGCAAATGTTGAGCCAAATATGCCAATGCTACAAGGAGGAGGCAATTTAGGAATGTGGCAAAGACATTTGCAAATAGTACTCCTGTGGAGCACTGAGCTGTGCAGGCCAAGTACCAGCAAGATCACCCTGAGGTGCTCAGAACAACACAGTCTCCATATGAGCAAAACAATCCAGGAACACAAGTAGAAAGGCCATCACTTTTGTGGAAGGTCGCAGGAGTTGACTTAACAGATGACTGCTTCTTAAATTGAAAGTTCTATGTTGCTTGGTCCAGAGTGAGCTCACCAAGCAGCCTGGTGATCCTAGTACCTGAGGGCAGAATCACCAATGTGGTCTACAGAGAGGTCCTTCAACAGAGAAAAAAGTACATATGTCTCACTTCATTTTTTACACTACAATCTTGTCTGTTGGAATTCCTACAACAAATGTTACATTTCAAACTTCACATCATCAGTATTATAACCAGGGCTCTTTTCATAGCAGGAACTCCTTTGCATATTAGGTGACACCCCCTAATGTAGCCAATCCTCCAAGAGCTTACAGTAGCCCCTGTAAGAAGAGCTCTGTAAGCTCTTGGAGGATTGGCTACATTAGGGGTGTGTCGCTTAATATGCAAAGGAGTTTCTGCTACAAAAAGAGCCCTGATTATAACTGTATTTACAGAAATTAAATACCGTAGTGAAGTATGGGTATCAGGCTAGTCCTTAATAAATTAGTGGAAACCCCAGCATCAACTAGTTCTGAGCAGTTCTCAACATTTGCCTCTGATCTATCATAAGGACAGGAGACAGACTTTGTTCAGTCCGGCTACAGTCATTCAGCGAAATGTTCTGGAGGAAGTATACCACCACATGGGCTGTTTCAACCACAACTGTATAATCCCCTTCAATTTCTAGAGAAAAAAGAGCCACTGAAATGTTTTATGACTCCATAACTAATCATGTTGTGCTATGAATCAAGCCTCCTTTTAGCCTCTTAACTAATGGTAATACAGCTAGCAATCCATTATAGCAATCCATAATATGAATTCAGTACTTGTAGCAGATCATTGCAATTCAATACCCTAGATAATAAAATGCTTCAGGTAGAGAACGGTTCAGTCAACCAGAACCAAGCTTAAATTATAAAAGCTTAAAACTATCTAGCTTGGAAATACATCAATTTCTTTGTAGCTGATTCTATAGCATAGCTACAATTGGTAGGGGAGATGCAAAGTGGCAGTTATTATTACAGTTAGACTCTTTTTAAAGTTTCCTATGATGAAATCCAATTTTGAAACTTCTGACACATGTTTATTATGACACCCCAGGCAATCAGTGTTGACTGACATCGCTAGTTTAGCAACAGTCCAAATTCCCTTATGATCATGTAGACTGATACTTTGGCCCTATTTCATACATACAAAATGGTGTCCATGGCAGCTTGAAATGTAGTTGTGAGGACACAGCTGCATGTGACAAGTTTGGGTGAAGTGAAGTTCACCACATGGATTCAGCTGCTTTCATCACTCAAGTGCAATGCTTCTTTTTTCTGGGATTTGTGTTTGAGTGATTAAAATCACAAAAACCTGCTACAGGGGCCATCACAATTGGGGTGTTATGGGTTCTCTGCCTCTTCATACTGATCCTGCTAATTGTGTAAATTAGTAGCAAACTTGTCCCCTGCTTCTGCTAGAATATGGGGTTTATAGGTGACTGGCTCTCTGAATCAGTTTACTAATTGTCTGACACACAGGTATTATCCCTGGGAAATGCTAGCATCTGGAAACAAGCTTATTACGGGTTTGCTCAACAGTGAAACATTGATGTGGACTAAGTTATATGTCTGTGCATGCTGAAGCCGACTACCTTAAGCTGATTAATATTTCTACACATTTTTATAGTGCATAAGGACATAAAGGACTGTAGTTGTGCAAAATCATATTCACTGGTATTATCACAATCAATCCAGAATTTTTCACCCTATACAGCATTCATCTCCCTGGATGGCAGATACCCACAGAAATAGGATCCTATGGCAAACAGAGTCTTTCTGTCACTAGTAGCTGAAATATGGAGGGATTCCTTATTGATTGACACTGGATTTATGGGTTGGGAATTCAGAGTTCAGGAAAGTGGGGAAACTTCAGTCCCCATCAATTCCTGGAGGAAGTAAAGCTGTGAAAGAACAGGAAGAATAATTGTTGTTGTTGTTGTTCAATCACACAGTCAAGTCTGACTCTTCACAACCCCATGGAAAGAAAAACAGGCACTGTCAAACACTCTTCTGCCTTGACATTTTACACTGTTCAACAGGGATGCTCACAAAAGTGCAATAATCTGAGAGAAAGCATGTGAGTGTTTGCCTTTTGATTAGGAACAAAATGGGGCTGTGTGCACAACTACATGTGACTATGTCCCTTTGCCTGCCATAGGGACATGCCACCATTTTAAGGCTGGGATTTTCTTCTTTCAGAAACCTGTGAAGCCTGATCCTGAAAGCCAATCTGATGGCATCCCTTCTGGGTAGAGACCCAAGTGGGCTTCCCCTGCCTGAGGAGGCTTGAAAACATCACAGGGGGGAGCAGCCCAGGTGGCAGCAGAGATGAGGGCAGTGATAATTAGGTGATGAAGGCACCCCCTCTCCATTCCTGGCTGCTCCCTTATTGCTCAGCAAGCACTGCCACTCACCTCTGCTGCCTCCAGGGGCTTTTGTCTTCCCTCCATGTTGGTTTCAAGCCTCCACAGCTGGAAGACGCCCATCTGGGTTTCTTTCCAGCCCTGATGCTGTTAGGTTGGCCTTCAGGATTGAGACCTTGTTGCATTTTTGAAAGAATAAAATCCAAGACATAAAATGACAGTGTCCCTGTAGTGGACACTGGAATGCTGTGACATCCAGATGAGTCCACATGTAATGAGTTCAAGTTTCAACCAAGAACATTGTATAAGGCCCCATCGTGTCTCTAAAAGATTCAAGGCCACTGCTTAGGGTGGGATTGTGCTCACCAACAGAACACACACACTGCATGCCAAATATCAAACAATCATAAGTAATTTCAAATATCAGATATTAGGAAAGCCATTGCCAGTAGATTCCACATGAACATTTCAGTAGACAGCAGCACTAGCTGTATGGATCAATGCCCTGTAATATTCTGTAAACCTTATTCATTTAAAGAATAGGCTATCTGGATCCTTGTTTAATAGTGTTCTGTACACATCTGTTTAATCTGTTATATACAGATTCAGAACTATATGGTAATGATATGTTTCACAAGTAGGATGAAATTCAAGGAGAATATCAAGTGGATATGAGAATTCCAGGCTTGCCTCATGGTTTGTTTGTCCATTTGTTTTGAAGGATGGAGGGGAAGGGGGAGGAATAAAGCAGAACCTCAAGATCCCCCTTGTACTTCAAAACCTTTTTTTAAAAAAAAATAATCTTAAGAGTCATTGAATTTTATTTTTATTCTGTTCCATAAATGACTCTGAGGGACATATGTTTGCAAAAAGAAATTACCAGTTACAGTCTGCATAGATATAGGCATTATTTTAATTTTAACTTTGTTATTAAACACACCCACTCATCTTTTTTATTATTTCCCATTCAGGCTTTTTAAAAAAAATATTTCCATTTTAGGTTCCAGTGTTTTCAAAGGGAAATGCATTTCAGACTTTAATTATTTGTTGGCATTTTCAGGAATTGTACACTTACCCAAAGGTCCTTCCTGCCCAGTTTCAGGCAGATATAAGAAAGCATTCTATTTTATAGCCAATTAAAAAAACTCAGTTGCAGAAAAACACCCACAAGAGCAGTACAAGAGTATAGTGGGCACAGAGAAACATTTGGCAAACCATGAGAGTTAAATAAAGGTAGAGTGGCAAAACAGGTACAAAGGCCTACATTTTGCAACCCAACAGCTACCAGGGTATGTGTAAAAGTAATCACATAAGAGCTTTTTCCTCAACTAGCCAAACAGTGCAATAATCAGCAGAATGCTGTGTACTGACAGACCTATCAACACAATCCACTTCAGTGAGAACATCCCTTCTTTCTTTTGTTTGGGAAAAGTTGCTGTCATTTACATTATCCACTGAGTTATTACCCTCTCATTGTTTACTTATACTTTCTTTCTCCTTCCCCCTCCTGCTGCCACTGTCTCAGCATATTTAGTGTAGGCTGCTGAAGTTAAAACAGAGATGTAAGATTGTCATTATTTTTAACAACCAGATATATCAGAATACAGAAAATAATGAAAATGGCATTTTTTGTTTAGTAATTTTGTTAGTTAATGTCTGAGCACAGATCCTGTGTTTACCTTGTATTTATGTTTATCTTAACTACACTACCTTTCCTTTTTCACAGCAATATATTAGATACAAGAACATTTGTCAGCTTAAATATACTGTCTTGTAGAAATACAGAGCAAAAAATATCTTACTTTGTAGAAGGCAATGTTTCTACATAATGTTCAAGGTGCATTAGTTTCTCTGTATAAAAATGAACTGTAATATTCTTTTAAGTAATGCTATTTGATTCTACTCTTAGATTAAATATGTTCATAGTTTGATCAGCCTTCTGTATGTAAAATTAATTTAGATAATTAAAAATAAATTGTCTAGTAGACTTTGCTATTTCAATTATACCAGCAGCATTTGTTTGCAAATCTACACATCAACCAATTAAAATAATTGGTATTAAAATGTATTAAACTGATTTTTTAAAATCTATGAATTCATTTAACAGTAGTGCTAAATGTTAAAAAGAAAAAAAAAACACTTCTCTTCATTTTCTTAACTTTTTAACTTTGTTTTTCTTCAAAACCAACAGACAAGAATCAGAAGTACAAACTCCACTGTGGCAAAACCCTGTTTTCTTTCCATTTTACAATGACACAGTCCCACCTTGTTACTTTAAATTAAATCTTCACTGTTCCACGGAGCTTGAAAACCTCAACACATAATTCTTTTGATGGTTAAGAAGGAAAAAATGGGGCATGAAAGTGAGTAAAAACATCAGTAATGTGTTTAGCTGGTGGTGCAGGCCATTCTCCAATCAAATTTGGTTTCCCAAAGGAAAGTCTCTGTTTCAAATTGCACAGCAAGCAAGTAAGAGAAAGGAAACAAATAATCAAAACCTCCCAGGAGGGGAAAGAATAAAGCAAGAGCTCTAGAGATCCTATTTAATAAATAAACACCTTCATTTCTGTAAGTTAATTTCACCACAGGAAATAAGTTTAGTCTTAATTACATTGCCTTATGTCATGTTTTATAAAAGGTAAATGAGATTCATTGACTCACGCTTATTAAAGACATTGTGTGCTGCAAAAATCATTGGATGTAGATTAGATATCAGCAGATCACTAGCAAACTATAATTACATACTATGAAATATTGGTATTTTGATCCCACTACTATGACAATTTAAAAGGTAGCTTTTTTTCCAAAGGAAATTCCCAGAAATAGATGTCAACATACACATGGAAAGTATATGAAAAACAAATGTCTTAGCACAATGATAAACATCTGCATTTGTAGAAGACCCACAGAAAAACGGATCAAGAGAAAACAATATCAGTCAAATCTGACCACTTTCCTTGTTGTGAGTCACCTTGTCTTATTCACCCAGGAGAAAGAAACAGTTTAGTTGCCATATGGCTGCTTCAAAATTATTTCCTCCTTTGAGTGCAATTGAAAACATATATTCCATATGGGGGTTTGTCACAGAATTATATCTAAAAACCTGTTGGCCTTTATGTCCACTCAATGTATGGAGCACCCATAGGTCAGTGCCAGTACTGGTTGGATAAACATAGAACTTAAATGAGGTTATGGCTCACTGGTAGAGCATCTGCCTGGCATGCAGAAGGTCCCAGGTTCAATCCCTGGCATGTAAAGGATCAGACTTTGAACAAAGGAGGGAAATAAACTGGGATCAAGAACCTGAAATGGTAAGTCAAACTGAGCAGAGGGCCAACAATTAAAACTTAATATGTAAAAATATATGCATTTGTTTGTAAAGGATTAAAAAACATATAAGGGCCCAATCACACCTCATGTAAAAATTCAAAAATCATATATACACAAGGGCCAATGGACTTGACCTGGCACATTTCTGCCTGCTAGGGCCTTCTTCAGAGGTCAAACACAATGAGGAACAAATTGATTTATAGCACAATGCATAATATAATACCGTTATGCAGCATAGATACAAAGTGGGCCAGAAAGGAATTGTTCCAGAATGGAATTACTAGTATAAAGTATAATTGAGGCCTCCCAAGAAAGTATAAATGAGGCCTCCCAAGATCCAATCATATGCCAAATGATGTTTTACCGATATTAATTTCTGATTCAGAAGGTGCCTTTCAATAGCTTTCAATCCAAGCCAAGGTGTCTTCAACAGGATTGGTCCTTTAGCAAAGAGCAGTGGTGTAAAGGATCAGATCATAGGTGATGTGAAAGACCTCCACCTGAGACTCTAGAGAAGCCACTGCCAGTCTGATTAGACAATGCTGACCTTGTCTGGCCAATGGTCTGATTCAGTATAAGGTAGTCTCATGTATGTGAGATATTACTGGTATTGGGTAGTATGCTCATAGCGAGGACCTCTCAAATGTTACTGCTTTGACATGATGTTCCTGTTAGAATTTAAGGGTTTTTGGTGGGACTCATGTGGGGATGATAATGGTTGAACCAGTCTAGAAACTGAAAGTCCAATTAAAATTTATTAATGTTAGGTTTCACCCAGACATCAGTTTCCAGCACTGCTGGTTGTGTGATTTCACAGTAAACTGGAAATGCAAGAAAGAATTCCATGTGGATGTGCACACACTGGAGAGGTCCAAAGTTGTGTGAGATTTTGCACAACAACCCCATTGCAATCTGTTATCTGGATCATGCCATTGCACTGCTCCCAATAATACCTCTATCTGCCATTTGTAGCAAAGAAACATAGCATGTTGCATGGTTCCCACATGGCTTGGAGATATTTCGTAAATGTACAAAATGATCAAATATCTGGAGTGAATGCTAAGAATTACCATTAGGTGACTGTCTCCATTTAGTAATGCAACTTCTGAATTTCATATACTCTCCAAACGCATAAAGAATCTTCAACCTTCCCTTTTGAATGTTGTGCATCAGTTGTCCTCACAGGGCCACACTCTTGACCAATCTTAACTAGTGTTCAGAAACACTAAGGATTAAATAATATTTTATATCTGTTTAATGCTGTATAGATTGACACCATCACTTTGCATTATGCTCAGAAGATGTCCAGAACAGATGCTGAAACACTGTTACTAATATGTTAACTCTACTAATGTAACCAGATGGAAGATAACACTCAGTTGGGGATTACTAAATCCCAGCAGCACTCCAGGTACTTATTTTTATAACAAGCTGGCTCTGCATCTTATGTAATGATACTGTTCCCCAGTGCCAGCTTCCTCCATGCTGTGACCATGCAAGGACGGGGAAGAGGTACTAGGGGGATCAGTGCAGCAGCTTCATCAACACTCATATTGATAAGATCAACATAGAGTCAATCCTAGAAATGCTGCTATGGGTAGCAGAGGCATTTGGAGTACTAGCCACAGAACTAACAGTTCTTCTAAGGTACCAAGACAGTAAGTCAATAATGTAAGGATTCACCTAGGGCTTATTTAAAAAAATGTCTTTTAAAAATGCCTCTACAACCAGAGAAATTTCAGTTTCTGACTGTAAAGGGAGTTTCTAAAGTTTGATCACATCTACTAATTGTTAGAATTAAGGTGTTTGGTACTCATATGAGGGTGATGATGGTTGAACCAGTATAGAAAGTCCAATTAAAATGTATTAATGTTAGTTAGGTTTCATCCAGACACCAGTTTCCACAACTGCTGGTTGTGTGATTTCACAGAACACTGGAAATGCAAGAAAGAATTCCACATGGATGTGCACAATGCAGAGTTTCTAAAGTCTGATCACAGAGCTGTGCAAATGCCTTAAGTCTCTGGCAAAATTCTCTGGCAAAATTCTGTCATAAGTCTTCAGGACTGTGAATACAAGGAGAGGCCTAGGATCTCTATTTCAAGTTTCTTTCAGGAGTATCCATCTATACAACATGTTTTGTCACTCCTCTTATGTTACCCAGGCTCTTTTCACAAGTCACTAAATAGAGTAAGGTAGCAGCAAGGAAAATGAGTTTTGTGAAGTGAGATATAAATAAGCAAACGGTGAGGTAATGTGGCATTCACATAATTCCCCCTCCCCCCTTTGCTTAGGCAAGACATGAATTACTGAGCATATGGTGAAGATTTGATATAAGTACCCTAACCCAATGCCAACCACTCATTTGGCAGGGGAGTATACAGAGAATCTCACATAAAGTAGCATGCATTCCACTGCTGCACATGAGTCTACAGACTCAGAGACACAGGGAGTCATTGATAAGAACTCCCACCTTCCCATAACCTTGCTTTCTGGTCCAGCAACTCAGAACTTTTCCCACTAGCTATTTAATTCTCGATTTCTCATCCCACCCCCTTTTGTGTACAAGCAATCATGCCACCAGAATACCGAATCTACTGTCTAAAACAATACAACCCAATTAAAACAAGAATAATAATGTGGCAGTAAAAAACAAGAGTCAATAGGAGAAAGGAATTTAAACTACTGACTGTAGCAGTAGATCACTTCCAGAGGCCCAGCACTTTCAGCCCCCTTCCTTTAGCATCACAACCACAGTTTGAAAAACTGGGATATAGCCAATGGCTGTAAGTATAAGTAAGCAAAAAAAAAACCACCCTCTTTTGAATCCCTACTTTTTTCAGAATTTCTATCACATATTTTCTATGGTCACTTTCTTAAATATAAAGCATTTTTGGCTTGGAAGTAGATGGAGAAAGGTAGAAGAGAAATGGGATGGTATCCATTCCAGAGCAAAGCTAACAAAAGTATAGAGTGCGCTTTCTTTATGTCAGATGGTTCTCAAGGTCATTCAGTCTGGTGTAATCAAATAGGATTTTGAGGAATATCAAGTGTATATAAGGATGATATTAACCAAGGACCATTGATGTCAATAGGGACTGCACAAGAGATATTCTCAGCTGATGGTACCCTGAGCCTGCAAAAGCTTTCTTTTGCAGATCCAGCTCACTGCTGCATCTCTGCTCATAGCCCTTCATCAATATTCACATCTCACAACTAAAAAGATTGAAAAATGAAATTGAAAAATATTTGCCAAAATCCCTAGCAGTTATTCTCTATCACATCTGCTCCCAGTTGCTCATCCATATCTAATTGCCTTTACAACTTCTGTAATTCAAAATAAATGAACTCAGTAGAAAAAAATAAAATATCTTTTTGTTAAACATGCAAACATCCAGTAGCTAAGCTATCTGAATCCAGTAGTAATTCACAATGTCAAGACTTTGATTCAATTTTTAATAGTAAGCCATTAAAAAACAAGAACTCTTTTTTACAACTTTCTAGCACCTCTGAATAATCAACATGTTATTCTGTCACCCCAAGCAGCAACAGGCAAATTTCCATCAGACCTTGACAGGTGGCCAGAAATCAATCTGTATGTATTACAATAGTACCCATTTAGGACTTCAAATCAAGTCCTTCCTAATTAATCATAGAATGACTGAAAATCAGCAAATGTTATGCAATACAAGGTATAGGGTGTAGCAGTTTGGAATAAGGAATTGCCTGATATATTTACAGTTGGCAGAAAAGAATTAATGATAGTGAGTGGATTCTACCTCTATCCCATGGTGGTCGCTGCAGTCCAACAACAATGCTCTGCAGCAGCCCCAGCAGCCCCATGATGAGGAAGCCAAGACTATGATGCCCAGCCTTCACTCAATAATAGTGGCCCCCTGAGGGCTTATAGGCAGCCTCCAGCTTTGATCTGCCCACCTGGAAGTAGAAATGGGTAAGCAGAAGGAGGTAAGGAGATAGCAAGGGAAGCATGCAGAACCAGCAAGATTATCAGAGAGATGGGTTGGGCAGGAAGAGAAGGGAAAAGAAGCAGAGACAGGAAGCAGAAGAGAGGAGAGAAAGAGAAGGAAGACCAGCAGGGAGAGAGAAAGAGGATGAGAAGAAAAAAGAAAGAGTCCAGTAGCACCTTAAAGACTAAAGAAAGTATGTGGCAGGGTATGAGCTTTAGTGAGTCATTGCTCACTTCTTCAGATACAGCTAGAACAGGAGTCCATCTGCAGTATTTATTGGAAGAGTTTGAGAGAAAGAGGAAGAGACGTTGGAGCAGAGTGGGTTCTGGGTAAGGGAGAAGACCTGAAAGACACCATCTGTCCATGGCCTGACTTACCTGCACAGGGGTGTGACACCTGACCTTCTTCAAGAACTGGCTGTAGAGTAGAATCATATAGTCCAGCTGGAACCTAGGAAAAGAATGAAAGTTTCATTGTTAACAGTTGCTGGGCATGTATGTACATTTCCAAGAACCCTCACAATATTGTAAACAAATGGCAATGAGCTGCATTTGTATCTGTCACAGGCAAACATAATGTCTTAATGTCACAGGCTATCAGCACCATCAATGTTGTGTGTTCTAGATGAGCTATAGAAATTTTTCAAAAATTTGCTTGGCCACAGACATAACTCCTGAACAACATTTCTGTGGACAGAAGAATTCCATCTAGACCACACAACTTTCTTGTCTCATCTGTCCCACTGCAGCCTCAAATCCTCCACAATTGGTCCTGACAGGAGACCCACAGAGCAGCATTTTGGGGTGTGGTGGCAGGGAGGAGGCAAGAAAGTTGTATGATATGGGTAAAAATTCTTCCAACCACAACATACATGTCAACTGGAAGAAGAAGAAAAGAGAGAAGAGATTGGATTTATACCCCGCTCTTCACTTGGAGTCTCAGAGTGGCTTACAATCTACTTTCCCTTTCCCTCCCCACAACAGACACCATGTGAGGTAGGTGGGGCTGAGAGAGCTCTTTTGAGAACTGCTCTTGAGAGAACAGCTCTGAGAGAACTGTGACTGACCCCAGGTCATGCCAGCAGCTGCATGTGGAGGAGTGGGGAATCAGACCCAGTTTTCCCAGATTAGAGTCCATGCTCCTAGCCATTACCCTAAACTGGCTTTCTTGTTGTTCCTTTCAGTTCAACGTGGAACATGTTCCACCAGTGCAAAAATACTGCAAGCACAGAGCTTGGGAAAGACCTTTTTCTCACAGATCTCCATGAGCACAGTAAGACACAAAGTTACAGAAATAAACATTAGGTTTTTGGTCTTTGACTTTTCATTAATGGTGGGTTGAACTAGGGACTAACCTAGACACTATCTTGGCAAATGTGCAGTAAAAATAACAGTAATGCGGGAGCAGGAAGGGAGGAATTGAGAAATTAGAATCATAAGGAAAGTAGGAATATAACAACTGTATATAAAGGACAGGCATACAAAGGATAAACTTGTCCATGCCTTTTGATTTTTAGCAAATTTCCTGGACACCCCCCTCCACCAGTCATTGCTTCTTCAATCAAACTTGCTTCTGGTTTCAGAACCTGGCTGCATAATCAAGCTTGGGGCATTTTGAGGAGAATTGGGGGAGGGGACAAGGGTAATGTTAAATATTTTCCTGCCTTAGTGGATCTTAGTCACCCATCTCTACACTGTGAGAGAAACACAGTGTTAGTACCCTGCATTGTTCCTTCTGATTCTGAGGTACACTTTAAAGCCGTAAAAGTGTCAATTGTTATGTGCAAAACCAGCTAACTACGTTTGTTGTTGTTATCACTTACTCTTTTACAATAGGGAAATGATTGAATTCTATAGTTCTGGAATGAAATTTTGTGATGTTTTAAAAAGAGTGAGGCTTATAGGGTTATCTCTCTAGGTAAAGTGAAAATCTGACATAGTACAATACTACCTCTTTGACGAATTGATGCTTGTTTATCACAAGTCGCATTGTAATTTTACCTCAAACGTTTAAGGTTAATATGTGTATTACATGTATACTTGTTAAGCGGTTAACTTGTTTTGTTTCATGTTCTTTTGCAATAATTCTGTTGCGCTATATCTGTATTTATTGAAAAAAATTATAAAACATTATAAAAAAAAGAGTGAGGCTTGTGGAATCTAATTGAAAAGGCTTGATTCATCATTTGCAACCAAGGATATCTTTTGAGTTAAGGTGTTAAAAAATCACAAGGGCAGGACATGCTGCCCACTGTATCCTTAGTCAGTAATGCTGAACTACTTAATGTAAACAAGCATGTGCCTTTTTTCATTTTTCTACTGTTGAAGGACATAGGACTGGCATACAGCTGACTGAGCAGATCAGATAAATAGAACATTATTATTTGCAGTCAGAGAATAGTCAGTGACATCTGTGGGAGGTTTGCATTTGCAATAGAATGCAAGATAAAGATAACCTCAGAAGCACCTGCCTATATTGCTGAAATCAGGAATTTCTCATGTGTGGGCCTTGGTGTGCCGAAGCAGGTTTTGCTCTTATTTTAGCTGGTTAAAATAAGCTGGTTAAAATGTTTTATCTGGTTAACTAGTAACTTCCCATGCCAGTTTTAACTCTTGTTGAGCTTACAAAAGTAGTTCTTCCTCCCTTGAGACCTAAGGTCTTGGCAAATAAAATGCAGCAGCAATATTTGGCTACGTCATTGAGTACACATTAGTCTGGCAACTAGGGTTGCCATCCCCCTGAAAGGGGTAGGGGTTTACCTGCTTTCAGGGGCCCAATCCACTGCTGCCTAGCTGGCCAGCAGGGAAAGCCCCACCCCTGAACAGTCCAATGTGTCCAGTGCGATTTTTTATTGGAAAAACAATCAACATTTTCAATAATGGTACCAATACAATTTCGAAAAAGAAAGTTCTCACCCCTTCCCCCCCACCCCCCCAATAGGCTTCCAACACTGCTAATAACAAACAAAAATATATGTTAGACGATAATCAAATTTAAACTTATATGCAATGACAAACCAGGTAACACATTATATAAAACCTCTACCATTGCAACATATTCTCAAATAACAGTATAATACAATTCCAAATTCATTTCACTTCTCGTTCAATAACCATACGTATCCAAGTTATATATTTTCCCCTTCATTCTATATTCAGTTTCTAGATACAGTTTCAATTCTTCCCACTCTTTTGTATACTGTTCTGCCATTTGTCCATTTAACTTCTTTGTCATTTTGTCCATTTCCGCTAAAAATAGCAGTTTTCTCAACCAGTCATGTATATCTGGCACCTTCTCCATTTTCCATTGCTGAGCAAAGGCCATTCTCGCCGACGTAATCATGTACCATAACAGTGTCCTTTTTTCTTGTGGAATTTTTTCCATTGTCAAACCGAGGAGAAGAAGTTCTGGCTTTCTCTCAATTGGGATTTTTAATATTTTCTGCATCACACAATGTATATTAGACCAATATGTTTTTGCTTTATTACATGACCACCACATATGGTAAAAAGAACCCTCTATTTTTTTACATTTCCAACATTTGTTACTCAAGTTCTTATCCATACTAATATTAGCAATCTTTTTTGGTGTCATGTACCATCTATACATCATCTTATAACAGTTCTCTTTCACATTGGTACAAGTAGATATTTTAAAAGATCTTTTCCACAAAAATTCCCATGATTCCATAGAAATTTCTTTGTTCATATTTATGGCCCACTTTATCATTTGCTCTTTTACAGTCTCGTCCAGTGTATATACAGACAACAAAATTTTATACATCTTTGAAATCATTTTCCGCTCTCTATTCAACCATAATTTTTCAAATTCATCATACATGGCTCTAAAGCCAAACTCTTTACAATCTTTTTTATAAATATCCCTTATTTGACAATATTGTAACCAACCGTATTCGAATTCTAAATCATTGTTTGGCTTTAAAACATATTTTTTCCCTTCTTTTTGCAATAATTCCTGATATTTCAACCAGTCATGACCTTTATGATCAGAAAACCGATGTATAACAGCAACTGGTACAATCCACAAAGGTCTCTCGTCCAAGATTGTATCCTTGTACCTGGACCATGCATCAAACAACGTCCTCCTTACATAATGATGCTTAAACATAGAATCAACTTTATTTTTCCCATACCAAAGATAGGCATGCCAGCCAAATCTGCAATCGTGTCCCTCAAGAGCTAACAGCTATTTTCCAAATGGATTCAATCGGATAACCAAGACATACATACAGCTTCATGATACAAACGCAAATTCGGGACTTGGAAGCCACCTCTGTCTTTAGTATCATACATTATCTTCATTTTAATTCTTGGCTTCTTTCCTGCCCAGATGAACTTAAAGATTTCTCTTTGCCATTTAACCAAGACTTTCCCATCCTTCACAATTGGTATTGTCTGAAACAAAAACATTAACCTGGGCAATACATTCATTTTAACAACGGCAATTTTTCCAAGAAGAGATAGTCTTAACCTTTCCCATTTTTCTAAATCACTCTTTATCGAACCCCACAGTTTTTCATAATTATTTTTAAACAGGTCTGTGTTCTTCATTGTGATTTCGACTCCCAGATATTTAACCTTTTTTACCACTTCACATTCTGTCACATTTTGTAACATTTGTTGCTTTGAACCAATCATATTTTTACACAATATCTTAGATTTATTTTTGTTGACATAAAACCCTGCAAGATCGCCAAACTCTTTCACTTTTTCAAATACCTTAGGCATATTATTAACAGGATCTTCAACAATAAACATGATATCATCCGCAAATGCTCTTAATTTAAATGAAAAACCTCCAATATTCAAACCTTTTATGTTATTATCATCTCTAACCGCTTGTAGCAATATCTCCAAAATCCAGATAAATAACAATGGTGACAGGGGACAACCCTGTCTAGTACCTTTTCTTACCCGGAACACATCTGTTGATTCTGCATTCACAATCACCGAAGCTTTTTGTTCTTTATATATCGATTGAATCATTCTTATAAATTCTGCGCCCATCAAAGATTTCTCAAACACTTTAAACATAAATTCCCAATTCAAATTATCAAAAGCCTTCTCTGCATCCAAAAATAAAAAAGCAACTTCTTTTTCAGGGTGTTTATCATAATACTCAATTGCGTCCAAGACAACCCTCATATTGACTTTAATTTGTCTATTTGGTAAAAAACCAGCTTGATCCTCAACAATGGTGTCCTTAAAAAAAAATTTAAGGCGCTCTGCCAATATTTTTGCAAATATCTTATAATCGTTGTTCAATAATGAAATGGGCCAATAGTTCTTTACATTTGTTAAATCTTGCATTTCTTTAGGAATTAAGATGATTGCAGCTTCATTCCAGGAGTCTGGAATCTTTCCTGTCCTTCTAATTTCGTTTAAAAGAATCTCCAACACCGGGACTAAGTCTTCATGAAATTTTTTATAAAATTTAGCTGAAAAGCCATCCGGGCCTGGAACTTTAGAGATTTTTGCCTCAGCTATTGCTTTACTGATTTCTTCTTTAGTTATTACAGCATTTAAAAAAGTTTTCATTTCAGGGTTTGGTTGTATCAAATTAACTTTGGATAAGTAATCCAACATTTTTTGAGGATCCGCTTGCTTCACTTGAAAGAGAGTTGCGTAGTATTTATAAAATTCCCTCCTGATTCCTCCTGGGTCTGAGATCTCTTTATTTCCATCTTTCAAACAAGTGATTATTTTATTCTCTCTTCTTTTCTTCAATTGCCATGCTAAATATTTGCCAGGTTTGTTTGCACCTTCAAAGGATTTCTGTTGCAATTTTTTCAAGTTCCAAAATACTTCTTTGTTCAACCTTGCCTCATATTGCTCCCTTAAAATCCTCAATTCTCTCAAAATCTTCTTTTTGCCAGCCCTCTTCTTAAGTTCTATTTCTTTTTTCCGAATATTTTCCATAATTTCTTTGTCTATTTTCATTTGTTGTTTCCTTTCATTATTATTAATTGCAATCAGATGTCCTCTCATCACAGCCTTGTAGGCTTCCCATACCGTTTGCGTCTGTACACTCTTATTTAAATTCAATTGAAAGTATGTTTGGGTTTCTGTCCTTATTTTATCCACAATATTTTGCTTGTCCAGCAAATCTTCATTAAGTCGCCATCGAAATTTTTTTCTCTTAACATACGTTGACCATTTTATCGGACTGTGGTCAGAAAGAATCCTAGGTAATATCTCAATTTTGCGTGTTTGCAAGATTAAATTCTCTGTCATCCACATCATATCTATCCTTGAAAAAGATTCATGTCTTGATGAATAAAGAGTACTCTCTATCCCTGGGGTTATCTACCAAGTGTTCATGTTTAGTCAATTGAAAAAAGACTTTAGGAAGTTTGCCCATGGCATCAATTCCTTTTTTAGATTTTCTATCAACAACATTGTCAACAGTACCATTAAAATCACCCATTAAAATCATTTGCTCATAGGTCAACTGTTGTAGCTGTTCCCACAAATCCTGAAAGAAGTTTTCCTTCGCACCATTGGGAGCATAGAGATTAACAATTAATGTCTTTTTATTCTGCAACACAACTTCTACCGCCAAAAATTTCCCTTCATTGTCTTTAAAAATTTCTTTTGGTTCCAACTCCTTTTTAATATATGTAACAACTCCTTTTTTCTTTTGGGAGGAGAGTGAATAAAATTCCTCTCCTAATCTTTTTTGAATCAAAAATTTAGCATCAGATTTTTTAATATGTGTTTCTTGCAAGCAAACAATATCACATTTCTGTTTTTCCAACCAGAGTCTGACATTTTTCCTTTTTTGGGGTGAATTCAGTCCATTAACATTCCATGAAATTATTTGACTCTCAATGTTGATTTTATGATTATTTATCAGAGTCTTTAAAATTATCGTTGATGAATCTGGTCATTTGCTCAACTGACTTGATGGTGACTCTCTTCTGCTTGAACAAAAAACTGACGCCTTTAGGAATTTCCCATCTGTATCTTATGCCCTCTGTTTTCAGCTTGTCAATCAGATCTTTGAAAAGTCGTCTATCCTGAAGCATTGCTCTGGGTAGTTCCTTTAGGACAATGATTTTCTTGTTGTCAATTATGAAATCTTCCTGAAATTGTTGCTTAAACAAATCCTCCTTCAGCTTTTTGGATATAAACTGGACAATTACATCTCTAGGTAACTTTTTCCTTTGCGCAATCGCAGAGTTGACTCTGTATACCACATCAATCTGTGCCGCCACTTTCTCCTCTTCCATTTTCAAAAAGTCTGCATCTACCATAACTGAATGGATGTCCTCATTCTTGTCTTCAGGGATCCCCCTGAATCTCATGTGGTTAATCATTGCATTATATTGGACCATCACATTCACTCTATCTGTTTCTATAGTGACCTCAGCTATATTAGATGCTACTCCCTTCACCCTTACATCCATCTCATCTGCTCTTTTAGTCAACGTCTGTATCTCTTTTGTAATTCCAGACATTTCTTTTTTCAGCTCTGTTACTTCTGTTATTACAGTCTTTTCCAACTTCAGAATCGCGTCCATCACCCGTTTCTCCATAGCATCCATCATGCCCTGTAGCTTTTTTTCCTCTTTCCCAGCCATTTTCGGGGAGGACCAGGAATTTGCCCTCTGTCGTTGCCGCAGGTCGTAAGCCGTTGTTCAAAGTTTTCCCTCCAACCCACTCTAAATCAAAGTCCTTCTTGTGCCCACCTAAATCGCACTAGTTCCACTTTTTTCTATTGAGTCTTTCGTTTAAAATCAAAGAAAATTTTTCTGACCTTCCCAAAATGGCGGGCGCAATTTCTCTATGGTAAATGGTTCTTCCAGGTACTCACTTCCTGTCCGGCAGTCTTGATGGCCCCCCTTGTTCCTGATTTCCTCTCTTCTTCCGGCCTCCTTGGTCTTCTCTAGGACGATTACTTGTCTGGTCTGAAGTCACTTCCTGTTTTGCCGATTTCTGCTGCAGCAGCTACAGTACTTTTCCACTGTAATTCTTGCGGAGTTACTGTTAGTTTCTATTTTAAAGTCAATAATCTAACCACAGGAATGATCAACAATCCAGCTTTTTGGCCTTTTTAAGCTGTTTAACTGCACTTTTTCCACTCCAATGTTAGTACGACAGATACAGCACGATCATGCGCTTCATCGGATGTTGTTTATTTTCGGCCAAAACGCGTCTCCGGTGAGCAATTTTAAAAAGTTACCTTCAAAGTCCGTGCCTTGTTATAGCAGTGTTTCCTTGATGTCAGTTTCCGTAGAATGTCTTGGAGGTCTGGGTCATGCGTTCTTATGTTGAGAATCCAACTCGGTGGGGTCTTGTAGAGATTTTCCGAAGTGCCTTCTCTGGGGGAGGGGATCAAGGCTGGTCGCGACGCTCTTTAAAGCCCCGCTATCAGCCGATCTCAACTCCCCTCTCGGGCCAGGCTCGCTGCCAGTCACCCCCTGCCTGGGGGATCTGCGGTGGGCTATATGAAGCCCACCCTGTCGTCAAGACCCTCCGTATGCTCTGGGAGCTCTGAGAGCAAGCCAGAACATGTTAGGACGCCATGAATCCCAGACCAGAAGCCCATGTCACCCAGAGATTCAAGCAGATTTTTTTTAAATCATGTGACAAAATATTTTCACAAACACCCTTACAATTGAGCCTATCCCAGATTTACATGAATACTTGCAGTAAAGCCCATTGTGAAAGCAATACAACAAGCTCTAGAAAGATGTGATGCGTAACAAATGCATAGGCTGGAAGGAGTCTGTAAGTGAAAGATACAAATGTGGAAGTAAAGTCTCACATACCTCATGTTATACAATAGCCGGTGTCCAAGGTCACACAATGTGGGCCAGAAAATGTTGCACACAGGGGTTTGTGGAGTAGTGTCAACAACTGGGCAGTCTGTGAAGTCATTTTATGTTGGATGTCCATGTCATTCAATGTGGTTGTGGTCACACTGTCCATCCTGTTAGAGCAGAGGTTTCAAGGGAAGGTGGGTTGAAAGTGAGCGGTCATGATGAAAGTATCAGTAGATTATGTGGGAATGAGAAGGAGGAGTCTTGGGAAATGAGTGTTGTGAAATGTCTATAGTTTTGAATGTTGTCTTTTATGGTAGAGAAATGTGGCTGAGGAATGTTTTTCAGCAAGATAGTTTAGGGCTGGATGGTGCTGTCTGTAGAAAATAAAGCCTTAAGTGATGTCAGCCACCAAGGATGGATGTTGCAGCCATGAGGCACTGGGTTTTTTTGTCTAAGGATCTCATGCCCACAGGACCATCATTCCACAAACAATGCACAGAAATGTGCAGGAGGGCATTCTTGTACTGGAAAACTTTCCCCATATCATGTCTACTTACCTGGTCCTGTAACATGTACAGTGAGTCTTTTCACAGTTGTCTCAGTCTCCCTTGGTTTTTTGTGGTTCTCTGAATGTGAATTGTTGTCTGTAGAAAGTAAAGGATTAAATGATGTTAGCCACCAAGGATGGACGCAGCATCTATGAAACACTGTTTTTTTTTTTTGTCTAAGGATCTTGTGCCCACAGGACCATCATTCCGCAAACTATGCACAGAAATGTGCAGGAGGGCATTCTTGTACTGGAATACTTTCCCCATGTCGTGTCCACTTCCTTGTCCTGTAATGTGTATGGTGTGTCTGTTCACAGCTGTCTGAATCTTGTGTGGTTGTCATGGTTCTTTGAGTCTGAAGTGTTGTCTGTAGAAAGGAAAGCATTAAGTGATGTCAGCCACCAAAGATGGATGTAGCACCACTGTGACATAGAGTGTTTTTGATCTGAAGGTCTCACGGCCACAGGACCATCAATCGGAAAAGCATGCACAGAAAAGTGTAGGAGAGCATTCTGGTACTGGTACATTGTCAATCCACAAAGAGACCTCCCAGCTATGGAATACACAAACCAAGGAAAAAAGGCCAGGGAGACACTATCAAATGCACAAAACTAGTTATATATCCATATAAGCATAGGTATACAATGCAAGAATTTCAGAAAGTTCACATAGAAAGGTAGTAGCTTCAGACATATACAAAATCCATATTTCATAAGGTGTTGCTGATTATATTTCTCCCCGTAACCATAAGGCATCGGCAACGCCTAGGAGTCACCGTTGCGGCAGGTGTTCAGTTTGTCCACAAGTTTGGGAAATGGACAAATTGGATTTTCCAGAATTAAAGGTACATGTCCAATTAAAACATTTTGCAAATTGTGCTACAAAATGGGTAGTGTGTCTAATAAAATGTCCTTGTTCTAGGTATTATGTGGCAACATCTACACAGGCAATTAGGACACGAATTGTAGAGCATAGGTCCCGTATTCGCCAATAATATGTAGATTCTCCACTTTCCCCCCATTTTCTAGAGCACCAACATAATTATAATGATTTTGTCTTTTTGATTTTGGAAGTTTTCCATCAGGATCCACAAAATAAAATGGATGTTAAAAAGATGCTCTTTAGACATGAAGTGTATTGGATACATTGACTAAAACCTATTAGCCCTCATGGTTTGAATAAAGAAATAGATTATTCTTGCTTTTTATAATTAGGTACGATACCTTTAACATGGTGCATTATATAAGGACAGGAGAGATAGCATAGCCTCAAGGCACTTTAGTTTTGTGAAACAATTGCTACTGAGAGTGGTGCGCGACTACTACACAATTGAATGAATGCTGCATTATAGGATGTTATGGTGAGTGTTTAACATATTAAACATGTTAAAAATGTTAAAAATGGTCTAAAATACTGGATCTATAATATTTTATAAAAAGTATATATTATAACATTTCTAATAAAGTAATATTGTTTCAGATATGTAAGGTTGATACTACATCACTCAGTGAAAACCTAGAACAACAGATTTATATTGTGGTATATGAATTTTTATTATACAATTAATTACAATATTGGGTGCAATTCATAATTCATTCTATTATATAAAAATATTTTACCTTGTAGCTAAGGAAGTTTCCTTCTGAGGAAGTGGAATTTACGAAATGAAGAGAGAATCCAGAACCTTTGTTAACTATTTCTCAACTATGTCTCTCTTTGGACTGTATTACTTACCTGCACGTTATTGTCTCTTATGAAATATGAATTTTGTATATGTCTGAAGCTACTACCTTTCTATGTAAACTTTCTGAAATTCTTGCATTGTATACTTATGCTTATAAGTGTATGGATATATAACAACTTTTGTGCATTTGATAGTGTCTCACTGGTACATAGTCCCCATATCTGGTCCACTTACCTGGTTCTGTAAAGTGTAGTGTGTCTGTTCACAGCAGTCTCGGCCCCCTGTGATGTTTGTGGAGTGCCTTTGCTACCGGAGTGCATGGTCAGAAGTTAAGTCAAGTGATCAGACCCTCTGGGCCTGTAGAGAGAGAAGACATGGAGCCACTGTATACTGAATCAGACCTCAGCTCCCTTTTTGTGAGAACACACGCAGTTGGTCAAGAAAGAATCAGCCCTGGGCTCTGATGCTCCAGGTGTATTGATGGCTTCTGTGTGGCAAAGAGAGTGGGGGTGATGGTGTACAAGCCCCTGGGCCCCCCCATCCTGCTACAATGCTTTTTGAAACAACTACCAGTGGGTTGAGGCAACCAGGGCCAGGGCTGGCCTCACAGCCTCCCAAGCCCCTCTGGCATTGGGGAAGGGGCCTTGCTTGCACAGGCCAGGCACCACTGTCCAGCTGCATGGGGAAAAGAAATCATCAGGAGCAGTACTGTGACCTGGCCACTGAACCCGCAGTTGCTTGGAGGGCTGGCATAAGAGCATCCCAAGCTCCTCCTACAGAACATAGAGGGATTTCCTTTGAAGTGAAAGTGTGCAGAATTCACAAAATCAGTAACAGGAAAGAAGGAATGATGGCAGGATGGATAGATAGATGGATGGGAGGAAGGAAGGAAGGAAGGAAGGAAGGAAAAGAGGGAGGAAAAGAAGGCAAAGATATGGGAAGGAAGAAAGGAAGGATGGAAGGGAAAGAGGGAGGTAAGGAAGGGAAAGAGATGGGAAGGAAGGAAGGAAGAGAAAGAGGGATGGAGGGAGGAAGAGAAGGAAAGAAGGCAGAGATGGGGAGGAAGGAAGGAAGAGAAAGAGAGAGGGACGCAAGGAGGGCAAAGAGATGGTGAGAAAGGGAGGGAGGAAAAGAAGACAACCAGCAAGGCCCCACTGGCCCAGTGAGGGCGGCCATGGTCTCACTGGGCAAGGCCCCACCGGCACAGTGAGGGCAGCCAAGGGCCTCCCCCTCAAGCCCAGCCCAGTGAGGTCGACCACGGGCCTCCTCCTCAAGCCAGGGCCCACCAGTGAGAGTGGCCACGGCATTACTGGGCAAGGCCCCACTGGCCTAATGAGGCCAGCTATAGGCCTCTCCCTCCCAGACAGGCCCCAATGGCCCAGGGAAGCCAGCCATGAGCCTCCCATCCCCTAAAACAGGCCCCACTGGCCTCATGCCTCCCACCTCCCAGGCAGGCCCTGCCGGCCCAGGCAGGCTGGCCGTGGGCCTCCCATCCCCCCAGGCATGCCCCGCCTGCCCAGGCTGCCCGGTCGCAGGCCTCCCATCCCCAGGCAGGCTGGACGTGAGCCTGCCACCCCCCAGGCAGGCCCCATCAGCCCAGGGAGGCTGGCTGTGGGCCTTCCACTCCCCCGGCAGGCTCTGCTGGCTTGCTTCAGAAGCCAGCTGGAGGGGAGACAGGCCCTACCTGCTACAAGGCTCTCCCAAAGGCTGAAGAATGGTTGGCAGGCAAACGGCCACAGCTGCTCCTCCGCTGATCTCCTGATGGCTGAAGAAGGCTGGTCAGGCAAATGGCTGCTGGGCTGCTGAAGTAAACTGTTTGGTTTGGAGTTTTGGCAGGAGCTGGCTCTGTGGGCGGGACTCAGGCACACCTTCTGATGGACAGTTCAGGCACCCAACTGATTTTGGCAAGCATAGAATATTGCCATGTGAAAACATGTTTATATATAAGAACAGGATGTCTCTTAGGCCTCAGTAACATAACATACAAGTTCATCCTTAGCTGATTAATTTAGTGCTTAAACCTTATTTTTCTCCAATACATCTGTTTTTTGTCATAATCCTTGAATAAAAGACAATAATTTACTTTTACTGAATCAATTGCCTGGTTATATTAGGCCAACTCTCTAACAGATGATTTTCCAGCTGCTGTTTCACACCTTCTTTGTTTGTAGCACACAGTTTGATTTTCAAACATTCCAATTTTAGTCTAGCATGCCCTGAGGGAGGCTCTGAGGAAGTATGCTTTTCCTTTCTCACTGACTTTTTGTGTGAGAACATCTTAGTATCCCAAATCATATTAGCTTGGGTATGAAAATTCACCTTCCCACTGGTTCTCATAGGCCAAACCTTTATCTGTAAAGTTTTGATATGCCAAACCTTATCTGTAAAGTTAAAAATGTTCTTTTCTTTAAAGGTTGTGAGGGACATTTCTTGGACTCCGTTTTACTTCTGCATAGTACTTTGTTATGTATTGGGAGTCGCCAGTGTTAAATACTGGGTTCCATGGATGAGCAGACCCCAAGTCTAGTGATCTGCTCTACTTTATTAGTGAATTCCGGAAGTACAAGACTAAACTCCAGGGCAATAGCCCTGTTTAAATAGCATGCAAACACCACACCCAACAACATCCAACTCCCAACGATTCCAAATGAGGAATTAATGAATCGCATCTCCAAACTGAGGGCTCCCTATGGAGTTTGTGATGATGTGCATACTGCAAAGGGGGGGAAACTGCTGCACAGTCAGGATGGCCTGATCAGACCATCCCAATGGCACGAGAACGCGCTGGAGCAATCAGACATGGGAAAGTCCATCAGTGGCCCATTGCAACCTGTTTACTACTGGATTTCCCCCAGTGTCTTTTAACTCTGCTTCTGCGGCGAAGCAGAACAGGTTGCCAATGGCTGTGGGGTGCGTCCCAGATGTTGTTGTCGGATCATGCCCTTTAAATCCACCTGGTATTCGCACCTATGTTGGGTCTAATTGTGCATATGATCACAGACTGTGATTTCTTTTTCTATTCAGAATCAACTGCATATAAAGGACACATATAAATGTGGGTAGACTGTCCATTTCATACACAACATCCCAAATTCCTAATACTATATACACTGTGTAGCATTAACCTTACTACCAACTGTGAATCCAGTACCCTCATAATGGTTTTATCTTCTAATTACTTTTAGCATCGCAACTTACATGGGCAAACAGAAGGAAATATCATTCTCCCTTCATATAAAGACTTCATGAACAAGGCTCTGGATGTATTGAACATACATAAAGTCCTATGCAAAGTTTATTTGGTCAGATCTATGGAAATCAATAATCATTCCTTAATGGGCCTCTTATTATCCATTTGTTGAATCCCTAGAAGAGAAGAACACCCCACTGAAGTATGAGAATGTCTTTATTCTGAGCTTTATAATTTGAGACTGTATGTTAACTTTCTTTTAGATGTCAGGGATTTGATTTTCCCCAGAACACATTCTTCAGTCACAATAGCTCCAGGAAGTAAGTTCATGTAGGCGTTGAATAAATGTGATAATGTTTCCATATCATAGCTTCTTCCTAAATATCACTTATTGTAAAAACTCTTTCAAGTGCTGTTTTGAGTAACTGAAAGCCTTTTATAAACAATGTTTATCTTTTTTTGAAAAAAAAAAATCTAATGTACACAGTATTTCAAAGGATGACAGAAATGTTTAAGTGGAGTATATAATATGTGAATTAATAGTTAGCACTTAGATTCAAGTCCAGTAGCACCTTACAGACTCAGAAGATTTTTGAGTTTTACTTCTGGTTTTTGGCGGCTTGCTCTTGGACATGTCTCATCAATCCTCCGATGGAGATGTGCCAAGCTGAGGTGATCAGGAGGGGTCATGGCTGGTTCCAGACCCCCCCCCCAGAGTCTCTGTAGGAGACTCCCAGCCTGGGGAGCCGGGAGAAGCCTCTCCCAAGGTGACAGCTGAGGATCACGGCCCTGAGAGGTCCTGATGCCCCGGACCCAGTATGGCGATTAGAGCCAACCGCTGGACGAGCAAACAAGAAAATAAGTGAAAATAATCCTGGCAATAATTGAACTCATCTAAACAGTGAGTTAATCAAACCTCTGTATAAGTGAAGAAGTCTCGGTCTGCCAGATCAATCTGAGAAGGAGTGGTGGGTGGGGAAGGATTGGAGATCCACCCCCTGAAACGGAGTAGTTCCTAGGCTTTATAGAAAAGAGAGAAAGAACTGAACTAACCATACGAGACTACTTTTGAGTTTGAAAGTTACATTTTAAGCCAAGAAACATTGAATTCAGATAAACTTTACTTTAAAAATAAAACCTTTCTTCTTTGTAAACAAATGGCTGGGAGAGGGAGGAGAATGGTGACGGAAAAGAAGCTTCCCTCTGGAAGTACTATACCAATGACTCCCACCCAAAAACAGGAAGTGGCTGCAGACTTTCTCAATATGCTTGCTACAGCATTGCACCCTCTGCTGAAGCAGATGTCAACTATCAACACCAAGCTGGATTCCATGCAAAAACAACTTGCCCACATGGAAAAAAGGGCCAACAAGACAGACAAAAGGATCGAGAAAGTTGAGACAAGGACTATAGATATTAAGCAAAAACTGGAAGAAGTTAAAAAAGAAATACGGATAAAAACCAACTATTACAACTTCAACTGGAAAAATCTATGCATGTTCCATGCTTCCAAGGAGTTCCTGAAAAGAAGGGAGAAAATTTAAAAACAACATTAAGTAGAGCGATAGCCTCAGTCTTGGACCTAAAACAAGAGGATCTCCAGAGCGGCATGGACTTGGCATACTATACATGTCCTGATTTTATAAGAAAAAACAAACTACCTGGCAAAATTTATGTCAAATTATCTAAGAGAACAATGAGAGACAATGTTTTAAAAGCTACAACAGGAAAAACATTAAAAGTTAATGAGGAAGAAATTAAAATTTTAAAAGAGATTCCATTCGAGATCTGGAAATAAAGACATCAGTACAAAGACTTAATTCTTTTCCTGCAAAATAAATTAATAACCAACAGATTGAGCTTTCCAGAAGGACTTGTGTTCAAATATAATGATAAGAAAATTAAAATGGACTCTGTCCAAAAGGTCAAAAACTTTGTGAAGCAACACTTGGGTGCAGATAAAGACAACAATCCAAATTTGGAGGAAGGTGAGGAACCCAGTGAGAAAGAGTTGGATAATAATTCAAGTGACTCCAGCAGTTCCACTTCAGAGTCTGAGAAAGGAGCAGGAACACCCAAAACATCAAAAGTGAAGAAGAAGAAGCACAAGAAATATTTATTCTGGATTATGAAATATTTGACTTTAGCGTCATTAAATTCTACTTGACAGAGGTATTTTAGTATATCATTATCATTGCAAGAGTGATTTATTTATCTGTAACCCAACGCAAAGCTCTTGTCTTAAGTTAGTGGTAGTGTTCCACCTGTACCATTACCTTTAGAATTTAGGATGTAGAGTATAAAAACAATAAAAAAGATTACAAAAAAAAAGATTTTCGAGTTTTAATGTTTTGATGAAGGTATCTAATGAAAGAAGTTTAAATTCTCAAAAACTTATACCCCTGAAATCTTGTAGGTCTCCAAGTGCTACTGGACCAGAATCTAGCTCTTCTACTGCAGACCAACACAGCTGCCCTCTGAAATGACTAGAAATTGTTTTCTCAATGGTTTTTCTAGCATTTTTTGGTAGCTCTTTCATTTTCCTTTTTATCTGATTCTGAGACAGTGAGTCTTTAAGACACAGACAATGGGATATGATGAGCTAAAAACCCAAAGGAAAAGATGGTAGATGAGAGAGAGAGAGAAATTGGGGATGTTTACAGTAGATAAACTGACTGGTTCAGTTAGTTTTAGTGACTGGCACTATAAGTGGAATTCAAAGGTCTTAGTCAGGATAAGTTCCATTATAGATTAACCTAAAAAGTAAGAGAACTATTGAAAAGAGCCACATTTTCTTTCTTTAGGAATGGACAGCCCAGGCTAGGCCAATCTTGTCAGATCTCAGAAGCTAAGCAGGGTCAGACCTGGTTATAATTTAGATGGGAGACAATCAAGTACAACAAGAGTCACTATGCAGAGGCAGGCAATGGCAAACCACCTCTGAACATCTCTTGCCTTGAAAACCCTACAAAACACACACATACACATATGTACATACATCCTGCTTCCTTCTCCCCTTCTTAGGGTTGCCAACCTGGAGATCTCTTGGAATCACAATGGATCTCCCAGCTACAGAGATCAGTTCCCCTTCAAGTTGCCATCTCCAAGTCAGGAAATTCTTAGAGATTTGGGGGTGGAGCCCTGGGAGGGTGAGGTTTGGGGAGGAAAGTGAGCTCAGCAGGGTATAATGCCAGGGTCCACCCTCCAAATCAGCCATTTTCTGCAGGGGAAGTGATACCTGCCATCTGGAGAGCAGTTGTACATCCAGGGGACTTCCAGCTCCCACCAGGAAGTTGGCAACTCTAGTTCCCATGGAGGAAATGGCTGCTTTGGCTGGTGGCATTGTACCCCTCTGAGGTTCCTCTCCTTCTCAAACCTTACCATCAATAGGCTCCATCTCCCAAATTTCTAACCCAGAGTTGGCAACCAAATCTCCTTCCCACCCAACAGCCAACCTACTTTTATATACCTCTCTGTCTTAAGGCTTTCCTCTCCCTAGCAGCCTCTATGTAGGAAAACTGCAGCTCATTATTCTCCACTTTTCCTTTTTATCTGCAAAACAACCCTGTGAGGTAGATTAGACTGAAAGTATGTGACTGGTCCATAATCACTCAGTGAACATCTGCAGTAAAATGGGGATTCAAACCTGGGTCTCTCAGACCCTATGCCGCACTAGCTTTCATGGGGTGGTCTTGAACAGTAGCAAGCTGCCAGGCCTAATTTAGTCATGCAAGTTGGGTGATAGCAAGTCACCCAGAAGTTGCTTCCAGGCCTAGGTTTGTCAATATCCAGGTGGGACCTGGAGATCTCAGAGAATTACAACTGAACTCCAGACAACAGAGGTCTGTCTCCCTGGAGAAAATGACTGCTTTGGATGGTGTACTCTCTATGGCATTATATTCAGTTGTGGCCTCTCTCCTCTCCAAACCTTACCTGTCACGGACTCCACCACAAAATATCCAGAAATGTCCCAACCTGGAACTGGCAACCCTAGAACTCAGACCAATGAGTCCTTCCTCAGAGGCCAAAATAGGCATCTCACTTCTCCCTCTCCCTTTATTTCTTCTTTCCCTTTCCTGAAAGCCCCCCATAGACTTTTGTCTTTCCCTGCTTCATTCTCTCCTTTTAGGGTAGCTAACCTCCAGTTGGAGGCTGGAGATTCCTGGAATCACAACAGATTTCTCAACTACAGAGATAAGTTGGTGCCCGGCAAGGCTTTTGAGCCTCTTTATGGACTGTAATAAAATAATAAACTGCAAGTGTGTGCATAAGGGACTGAACCACATGGTAACCCCATCCAAATGCCAGCAGAGACTGCACCCAGGTGAGAGACGCTTCTCCTGACCTTTCCAGCAGCTCCAGTGCCCAGCATAGGTTACCAGCCTGTTCCTCATGAAGGAAAATGGAACAGACCCAGTATACACTAAGCACAGTACCATGCCTTAATAAAATACAATGACTAGGAACTCTAAAAACACCAGCCCCCACCCTCCTGCTTATAAGGAGATGCCTGACCACTGGCGCTCTCTCTGCTCTTCGACCCCTATAGAACCTTTGACCCTCTTATGTCCAGCTTGCTATCCCCAACCCCTGCCTCCATCTTTAAACTCTGGTCTGCAGGCCGAGTTCCCACGTGTTCCCTGCTGGCCAGGCCGCGTGGTTCCCAATTTTCTTAGTTTCTTTCCCCTCCATTTTTCCTGAGGAACGCTCTACATGACGGGACTGGTAAATATACCCCACCAACGATTTACCTGCTAATGCAAATGTGCTTTGCCTCTCTCTGTATTTCTTAGGCCTTGAATAATTGTGTGTGAGCTTGTGTAATTGTTTGCGTGTGCAGAACTTCAGTAAAAGACTTTATTTTTCAACTACAAAAGTCTCCTGGTCTGTTACCAACACCTCCCGGCGGGGCTGACCTCTGTATACACAGGTGTTCGCTCTCGCAGCCGATTGCTTATTAATAATCAATCATATTCCCCTCGTTATTATTCATAATAACGTGCAATCTGGCTAACAAAGTTCCCCTCAGGATTGCCACATCGTGGTTGGGAAATCCCTGGAAATTTGGGGGTGGAGCCTTGGGAGGACAAGGTTTCAGGAGATAAGCAACCTCAGCAGGATATAATGCCATAAAGTCCACCCTCCAAAGCAGTCATTTTGTCCAAGGAAAGTGATCTCCATGATCTGGAAAGCAATTGTAATTCCAGGTGATCTCCAGTCCCCACCTGGAAGTTGGCAGCCTTAGTTCCCCTGAAGGAAATGGCTGCTTTGGAGGATGCAGTCTATGGTGTTATATCCCTCTGATGTCCTTTCCTCCTCAAATCCCACCCTACACAGGATCTCCCCCAAATTTCTAGTTAACCTCTTTCCCACCTCTTGGCAATCCCCATATCCTCTCCCTGCCTCCTTCTCCGTTTCTCAGCCATTCACCAACCTACCTTTTATCTGCTTCCCATCATCAGCTATATTTATTCTTTATTTAATTTATACCTCACTTTTCTCTACAGCGGGGACCAAAGTAACTTACATTATTCTCTTCTCCTGTTTATCCACACAACAACCCTGTGATGTAGGTTAGGCTGAAAGTATGTGACTGGTCTACAATCACCTAGTGAGCTTCCACAGAAAGATGGGGATTCAAACCTGAGTCTCACAGACCTTACTCTGAAGCTCTGCACCACACTGGCTTTCATAGGGTGGCTGCCATTGAACAGTAGCAAGCAGCCAGGCATAATTAAGTCATGGAAGAGAAGAAGAGATTGGATTCATATGCCACCCTTCACTACCTGAAAGAGTCTCAGAGTGGCTTACAATCCCTTTCCCTTCCCCCCACAACAGATACCCTGTGAGGTAGGTGGGGCTGAGAGAGCTCTCTCTAGAACTGCCCTTGGGGAAACAGCTGGGAAAGAACTTATGTCTGACCCAAGGTCACACCAGCAGCTGTATGTGGAGAAGTGGGGAATCAAACAGGATCAAACCCAGTTCTCCCAGATTAGAGTCTGCACTCTTAACCACTACACCAAACTGGAAGTCAGGTAATACCATGTCACTCAGAGGTTTCTTGCAGGCCTAAGGTTGCCAACCTCCAGGTGGGAACCTAGAATTACGACTGAACTCCAGATGACAGAGATCTGACCTCCTGGAGAAAATGACTTTTTGGAAGGTGGAATGTATGGCATTAATTTTGGCTGAGGCCCCTCCCCTCTCCAAACCCTGTCCTCCTGAGACTCTACCCCAAAATCTCCAGGAATTTTCCAACCTGGAGCTGGCAACTCTAGCCAGGCCTGGCCCCTATGAGTTCTCCTTCAAAGGCCAAAATAGGGTTGGAAAGTGTCCTGTCCCTCCCTCTAGCTTTTTAGTCACAGGAACCAAAGCTACAGGTGATCCTTCTATCATTTAGATTTTTTAAATTGCCCAGGGTGTGTTTTTTAGATCTCTGGGACCCTTTTCAGGTTTGTGGAAAGATCTGTCTTGCCCCTTCACAGCTCCAGTCACTGGATTTAAGTATCCAAAGATATCCTGCCTTCACTATTAGAATATGGCAGTTTTATTTTTGTTATAGTTTGGGACTTTCCCCTGTTACAATTATAAAGTGTGCAAGCACATTTTTGGGCTGTGGTTTCTGGCTGTGGACAGCTCATCCTTAATGGAGAGACAAAAATAGTTTTCTGGAAGTAACAGTCATGACAAAATATTTCTACAATGTGCATGCCCATATTATTCCCAATTCAGACAAGACAGTTTAGGAACTGAACCATCAAATGACCAAGTATTACTGGTTACGAGGATCTGTGTTTGATTTGACTCTGCATGAAACATAACATAACCCTCACCCAAAAGCTATATTGCCTTTCTCACACTATGGACACACGCTATGTACCTGCTAATTTAGTGAAGTGTGTGGTGACCCTTTCTGGAAGCGTTTGCATAGGCTTTCTTAGCACGCTATTCCATTCTCTATAATTACTAGTCATTGCAGAGTTTCTTTTCTTTCCCCATAACATTTAAGCTGACTTGTACATGGTAAAGCACTATACTTACTGTCAACTCCATTCCTTTATCTACTTAGGGGCTACTTAAATATACTGGCATTCCATCTTCTGTTAAAAAAAAACAACAACCAGGATAAAGGCAATTTAAAGTTAAAACAACAACAACAAAGTAGTGATTATACCCCTGCCACACTTAAAAAAAAATCCTGAAGTTTCCAGAACAGGTATCAGTGGAAAGGTCATCATGTCAGATAATTTCTGTACCTGTTTATAACCTGAGCAGAAAAGGAATTTTTTAAAACTGACATTATATGATATTAGACAAAGGACACCATGCACCTCAAGGGTAATGTATAATAGCTACATCAATATTACATTGTTTCTTCTAATAACTTCCAGGTAATGGATCTCTTATTCTATTTTTCATTAAAACTTTGAAAGTAACACTGCTGTCTAGGTTCTCAGTTTGTTTCTTTTACCAAATGTACGGAATCTAGACTATTTGGAGGAAAGCGTAGTAATACCTGGGGCCTCTGAGAACCATGGGAACTACATTTCTCTTTGTCGTTGGAGACCCTGCTTAAGGTCTAACAGAAGCCCCACTTTGGCACTTGATATAAGCCCTCCTCATCACCACCAACAAGTAAATATAGTACAAGAAGGATAGCAGGGAGGGCCCGTGTGCCATTGGCCTGATTTAGGGCATATATTGGGTCATATAGAAAATATCGTTAACTGTTCCAACAAAAACTAGGCAAGTAAAAAGACATACTATTACTTTGTGCAAACATGGAGTATTAGGCTTGCAGAAAATTAGTAGTAAAATAATCATTCTACTCCTGTAACCACATAGCCAAACACCAGTGGTGTGTGCTCTGGATGTAATATTTATTTTTATGTGTCTGTTACTAAAACTCAGTAGAAGATACTATGGCTTCATTCAGACATGAGCCCCAATTTGCCAATAAGAGCTTGTTTCTGGTTCCCATATACTCCCCTACTTATTTATTGACTTTATTTATACCCCGCCTTGCTTCCTAAGGGGGACCCAAAGTCGCTGTCATCATTCTTCTCCATTTTATCCTCACAACAGCCTTTGAAGTACATTAGGCTGAGTGTGTGTGATGGGCCCAAGATCATTCAGCAAGCTTTCATGAAATAATGGGGATTCAAACCTGGATCTCCCAGATCCTAGTGTAGACCTTAACCACTACACCACTCTGGCTCTCCCTAACTCCTCCATCCTCTTTGTCCCTTCTTGCAGACAGCACAATTGATAGGTGGTCAACCTCCATATAGGGTCTGAAGATATTCCAGATTTAGATCTGATCTCCAGACTACAGAGATCAGTTTGCCTGGCTAAAATGACTATTTTGGAAGTTGGACTTTATAGCATACTAGTAATGAGGCCCATTGCGGAAAGAAATGCAATGAGAACTAGAAAGGGGGCCTGGGAGAGTGCTATGGCCTGCAGCAGTCACCCCCTCCCCTGAGCACCATGGACAGATGAGTGCCACCATGAGTGGGAGGCCAGGCCTCACTCTGGGTGGGACAGTCGGTCTGCTGTACTGAGTGCAACACATATGACTGCTAGACAGAAGTCATGGGCAATGCTTCCTCTAAGCTGTGGAGTCTTGTGAGCAAAAATTCTACTTTGTGAGCTACTGGCATTAAAGTTGTGAGCACGCAATTTGGCTGCTGCATCAATTAGTTTGCTCTGGAGGCATCCTTCCTGAGCCAAGACAAAAATGTGTGAGCCAGAGGCTAAAAAACTGTGAGCTAGCTCACACTAACTCAGCTTGGAGGAACACTGGTCATGGGTGTGTGGTTGGTTCAAGGAGTCCCTTCATTGCCTTGAAACTCATGTCACCATCACAGGCACAGCGAACTGCTATCGCCATGGCCCAGTATGAGATGCCAGAGGTCATCATACACACACACAAACACACATGCCCCCCAAAAAACTGCATACATCCAAACAGTACATGCATGAAAACAATCACAAGCAGGAATACATTACTTTCTGTCCAGCCTCAGGCTCACTTTTGCCACCCTCCCACATCTGCACCACCACCATGCCCAGCAGCCACATCACCGCCACCCCCTCCTCTTCCCCCATCTCTCTTTCTTCCTCATGACTGCTGCTTGCATCAAGTGGCAGAGATGGCTCTGGATTGGGTGGCTCTGTGAGCGCCTGTCCCGTCTCCTCCACCTTGGCAATCCCCTGACTCTAACTCTGGCTGCATGGATTTTCCACCCTCCCCCCGCCCCGCTCTGCCTCTCAGCCATTTTAAACAGCATGAGGTGGGCAACAGAGCCGGCATGTGAGGCAGAACCAGTCTGAGCAGCCAGAGCCAGGGAGGAGAGGTGAGCCACCAGGCAGCATCGGCATGAGAGGGGAACCGGCCACTGCTCACTGGGTCCTCACTCAATGTATGGGGCACATGAGGGATGGGGGGCAGTGGGAGAGGGCCAAAGTGAGGACTCCCCTCCCCACCCCCACCTCAACACTGCACATGAGGTGGAGGAAAAGAGGGCCCGGCCATCCCCAGCCCTGTGGAGAGTCCTATCTGTCCCTTCTGTTGGCTCCAAGCACACTGAGGGCAAGATGCTGGGTTCCACCTCTGTGGGAGGGTGGGCAGGACTCTAGCCACACCACCTTTGGCAAGTCATCGCAGTGGCAGTTCAGGCAGTGAAAGGCTTTGGGAGCATGTGGAACGCTCAGAAAAGAGTCACACAAAAAGAGGATTATATATAAGGAGAGATTACCAAGATGAGGTCCTTTGTCTCCTCAAACCCTGGCCTCCCCAGGGTCCCCCCATAAAAAAAATCTCCCATAAAAAAATCTCCAGGAATTTCCCAACTCTGAGCTGGCAAACCATAAATATTAAGGGATTCTTGTTTGAAACAAATTGTAGTTCACATGACACATTGAAGCTGAACCTGACTAGATGGCAGTTTATTTATTCCCCACAAATGAAGATTTTAAACCTGTATTAAACCACAATTAAAATTCCAGCTGGTGGGAAATAAACAAACAATGACTCAGATAACGGTCTGAATTTGTGTGTCACATAGGGTTGCCAGACCCTTCAGTGGAGACGGGGATCCCCCACTGCCAGGCCCTGCTAATCAGCTGGCCAGTGGAGGGACTGACCAGTAGAAAGAAGGCCTAGGCCATGCTGCCAGTGTCATGCAGGAAGTGACATCATCATACCAGCAACTTCCTTGTGATGCTCTGGAATTTGGGCAAAAACTTTATGATAGAAGCCTGTTTTGTCATAGAGTTTTGCCCAAATGCCAGAGCATCACCTGGAAGCCACTGCATTATGACATTACTTCCTGTGCGATACCAGTGACAAGGCTTAGGCCTACTTCTTTCTACTGGTAAGTCCCCCCCTCCCTCACCAGTTGCCAGGAGAAACCTAGGAACCCTGATGTCACAGGGAGTTCATTTCAAAACAGGAAAGCATAGCTGTGCTCCATAAGAAAGAGAAAGAAAGAAAGAAAGAATGAGGGAATATATGGCCATGAGAAACTGCCTTCATGTCTACTGTAGCACATTGCAGCGTCTCATACTATTTATTTCATACTATCTCATGCAATCTAAACGTTTTAGAAATGAGAGCAAAATGGACACTTCTGTTTACATTTTCCAAAATCTTGGTAGCAACCTGGTAATTCACTGGGAAATATTTGTCTGTTTTTAAAGCCCTTTTAAAGCTTTGGCATACCCAAGACACCATTCCTCTTTACTCCAGTTATAAGCTCTATGTTCACCTTAGCAATCCTTTAGATAGAATTGAATGTGCCATCTTTGTACATCAAAAGCATGTAGCAAGCTGACCATTTTATAATTTTGGATTTGAGCATTTTTGGAAGACTTTAGTGTAGGTCTGTGTGGATGTTCCTTGATTTATTAGTTCCCCACTTTGATGATTTTTTTAAAAGATCTCATTATATTGTGCATGCATGTTGTACGGTATTAGGTAAAACTCATATGTATATAGACATGATCTTAGTTTTTTTGATGTGGAGTTTCAAGCCAACTTTTGCACTCTCCTCTTTCACCCTTAGCAAGAGGCTATTTAGGTCCTCTTCACTTTCTGCCATTAGAGTGGTTTCATCTGCCTATCTGAGGTTGTTGATGTTTTTCCTGGCAATCTTAATTCCAGCATGTGATTCATCCAGCCCAGGCATTTTGCATGATGTCCTCTGCATATAAATTAAATAAGCAGGGTGACGATATATATCTTTGTCATACTCCTTTTCCCATACTAAACCAATCAGTTGTTCCATATCTGGTTCTGTCACTCCTTGAGCCTTATATAGGTTTCTCAGGAGACATGTGAGGTGGTCTGGTACTCCCACCTCTTTAAGGACTTGCCACAGTTTGTTCTGATCCACACAATCAAAGGTTTTAGTGTAGTGAATGAAGCAGAAGTAGATGTTTTTCTGGTATTCCCTTGCTTTCTCCATAATCCAGTGGATGTTGGCAATTTGATCTCTAGTTCCTCTACCTCTTCAAAACCCAGCTTATACTTCTGTCAATTTTCTATCCACGTACTGCTGAAGCCTAGCTTGTAGGATCTTGAGCATGATCTTGCTATAGTGTGAAATGAGTGCAATTGTGTGATAGTTTGAACAGTCCTTGGTATTGCCCTTCTTTGGGATTGGAATGTAGACTGATCTTTTCCAGTCCTGTGGCCACTGTAGCATTTTCCAAATTTCCTGGCATATTGAGTGCAGCACTTTTAAAGCATCATCTTTTAAAAACTTTGCGTAGCTCAACCAGGATACTATCACCTCCACTAGCTTTGTAGTTAGTAATGCTTTCTAAGGCCCATTTGACTTCACCCTCCAGGATGTCAGGTTCGAGGTCAGACATCACACCATCGTGGTTGTCAAGGACATTGAGGTCCTTCTTGTATAGTTCTTCTGTGTATTCTTGCCATCTTTTCCTAATCTATTCCGCTTCTGTTAGGTCCCTACCATTTTTGTCCTTTATCATGGCCAGCTTTGCATGGAACATTCCCTTGATTTCTCCAATTTTCTTGAAGAGATCTCTAGTCCCTCCCATTCTATTGCTCTCGTCTATTACTTTGCATTGTTCATTCAGGAAGGCCTCCTTATCTCTCCTTGCTGTTCTCTGGAAATCTGCATTAATTTGGGTAAATCTTTGGGTTTCATTTTTCTTCTCTCCTCTGCTATTTGTAAAGCCTCATCAGACAGCCACTTTGCTTTCTTGTATTTCTTTTTCTTTGGAATGGTGCTAATTGCAGCCTCCTGTACAATGTCACAAACATCCGTCCATAGTACTTCAGGCACTCTGTCTATCACATCTAGTCTCTTAAACCTATTCTTCACCTCCACTGTATATTCATAAGGGATATGATATAGGTCAAAGCTGAATGGCCCAGTAGTTTTCCCAACTTTCTTCAGTTTAAGCTTGAATTTTGCAATGAGTAGCTCGTGATCTGAGCCACAGTCAGCTCCAGGTCTTGTTTTTACTGACTGTATAGAGCTTCTCCATCTTTGACTGCAAATGATATAATCAATCTGATTTCAATGTTGTCCATCTGATGATGTCCATGTGTAGAGTTGCCTCTTATGTTGTTCGAAGATGGTGTTTGCTATGACCAGCATGTTCTTTTGACAAAACTCTGTTAACCTTTGCCCAGCTTTATGTTGTTCTCCAAGGCCAAACTTGTCCGTTATTCCAGTTACCGTTTGACTTCCTACTTTAGCATTGCAGTCTCCTATGATGATAAGGACATCTCTTTTTTTGGTGTTAGATCTAGGAGGTTTTGTAGGTCTTAATAGAACCAGTTCACTTCAGCCTCTTCTGTGTCTGTAGTTGGGGCATAGATTTGGATTACTGTGATACTGAATGGTTTGCCTTGGATTTGGACTGAGATGATTCTGTCGTTTTTGAGATTGTATCCCACTACTGCCTTTCACACTTTCTTGTTGACTATAAAGGCCACACCATTTTTTTCTATGGAAGTCTTGGCCACAGTAGTAGATATAATGGCCTTCTGAGTTAAATTTGCCCATTCCCATCCACTTGAGTTCACTGATTCCCAAGATGTCAATGTTCAGTCTTGCCATCTCATTTTTGACCACATCCAGCTTACCTTGATTCATAGATCTTACATTCCAGGTTCCTATGCAGTATTGTTCTTTGCAGCATTGGACTTTCCTTCCACCATCAGAAACATCCACAGCTGAGCGTCCTTTCAGCTTTGGCCCAGCCGCTTCAGTCTTTGTGGGGTTACTCGTACTTGCCCTCTGCTCTTCCCCATAGCATATTGGACACCTTCCAACTGGAGGGGCTCATCTTCTGGTGTCATATTTAGGATTAAAAGACTGCAAGTCAGATAAATCTCAGTGACTAGGGTGGGCTACCAAATGCATAAGTCAATGTTCAGCTATTATGAATGATTAATTGGAAGTATGTCTCACCGTGATCAGTTATGCTTACTTCCACGTAAGCGAGCACAGCATTACAACTTCAGTCATACACACTGAAAGCAGGATCTATTCTACACAAAATTCCCCAAAATTAGTGAATGGACCAAGCTTGTAATAGCATCTAGCAATACATTCAGTAAATGTATACACATTTTCTTTAATGGACAATGGAACAGGCTACATTTCATATTGTTTATAATGCAGTTTTCCCTATGGTGGTAGTTTCGTCAAACAACAATCTTACAATATATACACTATGGCACGCTTGATCAGTTCTGTCATGACCAGGTATTGTTGTTGTTGTAGTCATCATCGTCATCATTATTACTTCTAACCTTCAAGAGACAGCATTATCTTAAGCATTTTGCAAATATCTTAAATCCAGTGGTTTCATGAGCAAAAAGATTTAGAGGTAAAGCTTGTTCAACTGGTTAGTTCTGTCAGCAAGGGCATTTACAAGTTATCTAGAAAATGAACTAGCAAGGAAGGGTGATTTATAGACAGATATCTTAAGTGCAATGTGATTGGCTATTAATATTAGCTGACAGCACATCTGTTTATTTTTATTCCAAATTTTATTTATATTAACATTTCAACAGAATACTAATACAATACTTTCCTACACAATACCAAACATATTTGCCAAATTACAAAATATACAATGATAAAGGTAAAGGTAAAGGTTCCTTTGCTCGAAAGCCAGTCAAATCCAACTCTAGGGCTGCGGTACTCATCTCCGTTTCAAAGCCGAAGAGCCAGCGCTGTCCGAAGATGTTTCCGTGGTCATGTGGCCAGCATGACAAAACACCAAGGCGCATGGAACGCTGTAACCTTCCCACTGAAGTGGTACCTATTTATCTACTTGCAATTTCTTGCTTTCGAACTACTAGGTTGGCAGGAGCTGGAACTAGAGACGGGAGCTCACTCCATCATGCGGCCACTCGGGTCTCGAACTGCTGAACTACTGACCTTCCACAGCCTGCAGTAAATCTATAATTTACCCTAACACATTTTTTTTCAAAGATACAGAATCTTGTTATAATATGTGTTTTTTGGAACTATTTCATTACCCATCAAGTATTCTATAATCGGAGACCAAACTGCATGGAATAACTTCCGTTTACTCTGCACATTTTTATTTGTTACATTTTTTGCAATTCAGCTATGTGCAAAATATTCCCACAGCTTATGTTGCCAACAACTTAGGGTAGGGGCCTCTTTCTTTTTCCAATATTGGGCTATCAATATTCTAGCAACAACAATTAATACAGTAAGTTGTGTTTTAAAACATACACTGTCAATTGTAAGTAAGCCCATTTCCAATACTACAGCCTCCAGAGTAACAGGTAGACTAACACCAGTAATTACTACAATTTGCATTAATATTTGTGTCCAGAAAGTTTGTATCATGGGGCGATGCCACCAGCAATGAGCGTAATTTCCCGATTGACCACAGTTCTTCCAGCACTTAGCCGAGATGTTAGGATTAAACAGCACATCTGTTTGATGCAGGCTATAGCTGGGAAAGATGAACTAGAAGCTTCTGCCTTGCATCTAGTTTTGCTAGTAGCCTGTTGGCAGTGGGAGACTTCCAACTGCCCATGGCCATTGCCCACTGTCACTCAGCTGGGAATTGGGAAGAAATTCCTTGGCAATATGTGAAGAGCCAATTGGCACCCCCAACATGATGTCATTGCTTCCAGTGTAGACTGGAAGTGACATCATTATGTCAGCTGATACTCTAGCATTAGCCAAAACTCCATGCTTAAACCATAGAGTTTTGGGTGAATGCTAAGTGTGATAATATCACTTCAGGATTACACTGAATACAATGTCATTGTACTGGGGGTGCTAATGGCCCCCTCTCCCCACTGTAAGTCTCTGCCTCCCCTATTTCCCTCTGCCAACATTACTTGCATCACAGCATATCAGTACATTTTATTCAGATAACTTACTTAGCACCAGACACTCTCTGGATCTCTCTTGTGAGATCTTGTTTGGCACTTAACAAATATAGATCAACAGAGAGTGGGGAATCAAGAACAGAAATTGTCACGATTCAATTTTAGCATTACTGAGATGTCAAGGGGAATTGCCCTGATAAGCAAACCTCCAGTGCACTAATCTAAAACGATGAATGAGACATGCCATTTGATTAATTCTATCCTTTAATACTCTAATAAGGTGGAAATAGTTCCTGTCTCATCAATAAGTTTTGTCTAAACCAAATTCCCATCTTATTTACCCCACGTTATCAGTGATCTGATAGAAGCCAATGAAGTTGAACTAATTTTAAAATGGTGTGAGGCTGGTTGGTTCTGAATGACAATTTGAACAGTACCTAAAGCCATAGTAAGTGCAGTGTATAACACTGTGTCTGGGACTACACTTAACTCTTCATATTACTATATTACTATATATTACTAATACCATGTTAGCCTCAAGCAATGCAAACCTGGTGATTCTAAATTACAGCTCTTTTAAAAGCACAAATTATATAAGGTATGAAAACAGAGTGAGAACTTTTTTTTTTTTACAATAGAGATTCCTGATTATAGCTGTATTTAACATTTATATCCAAGATAATGGCTTTAGGCACAGGGGAATAATGTACATTCCTTCCTGTAAAATAACCACATGATTAATGGTAACACTCTTCTGTGATCCAGTTTCATGAAGAGTGAAATTTACCATAGATTGTGAAATAAGGCAGGATGTTTCCTGAGTTACATGGAACCCAATCTTCTTAAAATTAAGTTGGACTATATGGGAGCCATTTTGTACCAACTGATAACCATGTGGAGAGAGACCCATGTTTTTCAGGTAAAAATATCTGACAGCTCTTGCTGCAGAGATGCCACATGAGTACAAGAAGTCCTTAATATTTTGCAATCATAACCATATATAAATATCACCTGTTCCTTTGGTTAATTGTACTGAACACAGCAGAAATGTTTCCAAGGAAATGTTCCCAATATGGTGTCATTATACTTGCTGGTGATAACTTACACCAGAGTTGCAGCTGTTTGTTTGTTTGTTTGTTTTTTAAAAAAATGTGTATGATTACTTTTTTTAAGAAAAAGTTTTATAATAAATAGAATTTTTTTTAAGTAGATGGGCAGGAAAACTTGGCAAGCACTTTGAGACATCTATTGATGAAGGGAGTTCATTAATCTCAACTGTATGGCCAGGCCAGGAGGTATGGAAAGGCACTCCCTTGGTGATGGGTGGCATTCAACTGAACCCTAACTGCTGTATGGCATGGGGGGTGGGGATGCTGGTGGGCTCAGCACCTCTCAACAAAATTCTTTGCATGGACTAAATAAATGAGGTGCCAAAAATGGTCTTCGTGCCAGTCTCATTGAAAAAGAACTGGACTTAATGAAACATTGTCCTTGCCATGACTCCTGACCAGCTCAGCAGCTCAGACTTCATGTCCTCAGAGAAAGAGCCTGAAGAGCCAAGGCTGAGGAGAACTGGGCTAATATGGCAGAGGTGCCAGTTGATGATATGCCAGCAGTGCCAGAGACCACCCAGTTGGAGCCTGCAAGTGAGCCTTTGATGCTGACCCCTGAGAAAGCCCCCAGGCTTCCACAGAGCAGGTATTGAACCTGGGCCCATAGTCTCCCAGGACTCATTCCCACTCTAAGGAATAGCAGTGGCATAAGGACCAGACCAAGGTGGTCCAAAGAAGGCAAAGTGCCAGACTAGCTGTGTGCAACCCTATCCCAGAGCCATGTAGTGAAAGCAGTACTTCTTCACTAGGGATAGACACAAACCAGGAAAATGCAGTGAAGTTCAGTCCATGGTTTGTGGTGTCCCAGGTTCATGAGCCACAGACTGTCATGAAATTTTGGCGCTAAATGAACTGGTTCAGTTTGTGAGGTTCATGACATGGTAGAACCCCCCCCCAATTTTAGAGATACCGAATTCACAGGGGATCTCCATATGACTCTCCTCTAACTGCCCTCCAAGTTTGGTGAGGATTGGTGTTACTGGGTTCAAGTTATGGCCCTCCAGAAACCAGCAAAAAAAGCAAGAGCAGTAAAAGCCCAGCAGAACAGAATCAAAGTCCCCAAGAATCTCTGCAGTAGAAACTGAAGGTGGTGGTGGGGCATTTTTGCAAGCTCAGCAGAACCAGTACAATGTGCCCAGCAGAACCAGTGCCACTGTGGCACTGCAAATGCAACAAGACAAAGGTCAAGCCAGGAAAATGCTTTTGGGGAAAATGTCAGGCACAGGTTCAAAAGTGCATAGAATGGACCCCCTGTAAGATACACACACCAAAACACACAGGGGACCTCACCCTGCTGCCCGCTCCTCTACAATCTCTCCAAGTTGGGGGCAGATTATATTTCTGGGGTCCTGGTTACCAGCCACCAAGAAAGATCTCCACAGTGCTATCTCAGGAAAAGACAGCTGCAGTTACAGGAGTCTATGGAACAGCTCAGGAACAAGCCAGGGAAACAAGCCCAGGGAAACTTCACCAGGGCAGATCCCCCTAGCCAGACACTGGAAGTAAGGTAAGCATTCCCCTATGCTTGCAGCCCCCCCCCCAGTCGCCAAATGCAGGTTCTGAAGGACAGAAAGGCAGACATTCCCAGAGAGGGCCTTCCCAAAGTAACCCCACACCCTAGACACATCAGACAAACAAGGGAAGCCCACAACTCTCACAGCATGCCCCCCCCCCCCGGCTGAAACACCATAGCAAATTCTTCTACTCAGCAGAGGAAACACTTGTCAGTCTGACTGGGCCACCAACAATTCTCCAAAGACAGATTTCAAATGACAGAAAGTCAGACATGACAAGACGTCTGACATGGGCTCCCCAAAGTAACCCCATAACAGCTTGGTGGACAACCCAGCCCCATCAAACAAACAAGAAAACCATAGTCACAACACAACTTTTATGTCCTTGTCAGTTGTAGAATAATGGAAGTAATTCAGTTGGAGGTTTTAAAAAGTTGCTCCTGTTTGTTTGGAAATAATAATATGTTAATATGTAGAATTTTCCATTTTAAGTGATTGATGATACAAATTGTCTTGTATAATAAAGAAAGACTGTTAATAGTTTCTTGCCCAACCAAGTGTTTATGGATTGTATTGAAATATTTCATAGACTGAAATAATGCACAGGGTCTATTTCAAGTATGTTCCTAAGTAATCAATGTGCCTCTAGGATTGCTTCCATATTGGATGTTAGGACTGGCTCCTCTACAATCTCTCCAAGTTGGGGGCAGATTACTTTTCTGAGGTCCTAATTATCGACCCCCCAAAAGTTCTCCCACATATATATTCTCCCACCCCCCTGAGTGTGAGCACCTCTGTGTACTGTGGGGTGGAAAGTGGGTGCAAAGGGTGCTCATCATGGGGGGAAGAAGTCCTCCACCCCCTGTGTACCACAGGCCCCTGTCCCCAGGCACCATACCTATCCTGCCAGGACACTGGAGCCCAGCCATAGGAGGGAATCATCAGGGGTCTCAAAACCTCCTTCCTCTGATCTGTTCCTGGAGCTCTCAACCAAGGCAAAAGAGTTGTTAGCACCACCCAGAGACACTAGCAGTTGCTGCAAACACTTTTTGGAGAGGAGGACTATGACGGCAGTGATTTGGGGGGGGGGGAGCCCACAGTTTGGAAACATTTCCACACCCTCCCTAGTGACCCCTCTGTGGCAGAGTGCCAGGTGTGCCAAACCCATGTCCAGAGGGGTACAAACCCCCAACACTTGTCGTCCTCCATCCTCCACAGGCTGCACCCCAGTATTATGCCACCAGAAGAAAGAATGGCAGCCAGAGGGAGAAAGAAGAAGCCCACTTCCTCTCAGCAGAGAGAAGTGGAGGAGAAGCAAGAGGCCCCTCCAAGTAATGCTCCCCATCTTGGGCTGCTGTGGGTAGGACATCAAGGCAGGCCACCCTGGCTTCCGGTCTGGGATTCATGGCGTCCTAACGTGTTCTGGCTTGCTCTTAGAGCTCTCAGAGCATACGGAGGGTCTTGACGACAGGGTGGGCTTCATATAGCCCACCGCAGATCCCCCCAGGTAGGGGGGTGACTGGCAGCAAGCCTGGCCCGAGAGAGGAGTTGAGATCGGCTGATAGCGGGGCTTTAAAGAGCGTCGCGACCAGCCTTGATCCCCTCCCCCAGAGAAGGCACTTCGGAAAATCTCTACAAGACCCCACCGAGTTGGATTCTCAACATAAGAACGCATGACCCAGACCTCCAAGACATCCTACGGAAACTGACATCAAGGAAACACTGCTATAACAAGACACGGACTTTGAAGGTAACTTTTTAAAATTGCTCACCGGAGACACGTTTTGGCCGAAAATAAACAACATCCGATGAAGCGCATGATCGTGCTGTATCTGTCGTACTAACATTGGAGCGGAAAAAGTGCAGTTAAACAGCTTAAAAAGGCCAAAAAGCCGAATTGTTGATCATTCCTGCGGTTAGATTATTGACTTTAAAATAGAAACTAACAGTAACTCCGCAAGAATTACAGTGGAAAAGTACTGTAGCTGCTGCAGCAGAAATCGGCAAAACAGGAAGTGACTTCAGACCAGACAAGTAATCGTCCTAGAGAAGATCAAGGAGGCCAGAAGAAGGGAGGAAATCAGGAACAAGGGGGACCATCAAGACTGCCGGACAGGAAGTGAGTACCCGGAAGAACTATTTACCATAGAGAAATTGCGCCCGCCATTTTGGGAAGGACAGAAAAATTTTCTTTGATTTTAAACGAAAGACTCAATAGAAAAAAGTGAAACTAGTGCGATTTAGGTGGGCACAAGAAGGACTTTGATTTAGAGTGGGTTGGAGGGAAAACTTTGAACAATGGCTTACGACCTGCGGCAACGACAGAGGGCAAATACCTGGTCCTCCCCGAAAATGGCTGGGAAAGAGGAAAAAAGCTACAGGGCATGATGGAAGCTATGGAGAAACGAGTGATGGACGCGATTCTGAAGTTGGAAAAGACTGTAATAACAGAAGTAACAGAGCTGAAAAAAGAAATGTCTGGAATTACAAAAGAGATACAGACGCTGACCAAAAGAGCAGATGAGATGGATGTAAGGGTGAAGGGAGTAGCATCTAATATAGCTGAGGTCACTTTAGAAACAGATAAAGTGAATGTGATGGTCCAATATAATGCAATGATTAACCACATGAGATTCAGGGGGATCCCTGAAGACAAGAATGAGGACATCCATTCAGTTATGGTAGATGCTGTTGCAGACTTTTTGAAAATGGAAGAGGAGAAAGTGGCAGCACAGATTGATGTGGTATACAGAGTCAACTCTGCAATTGCGCAAAGGAAAAAATTACCTAGAGATGTAATTGTCCAGTTTATATCTAAGAAGCTGAAGGAGGATTTGTTTAAGCAACAATTTCAGGAAGACTTCACAATTGACAACAAGAAAATTATGGTCCTAAAGGAACTACCCAGAGCAATGCTTCAGGATAGACGACTTTTCAAAGATCTGATTGACAAGCTGAAAACAGAGGGCATAAGATACAGATGGGAAATTCCTAAAGGCGTCAGTTTTTCGTTCAAGCAGAAGAGAGTCACCATCAAGTCAGTTGAGCAAATGACCAGATTCATCAATGATAATTTTAAAGACTCTGATAAATAATCATAAAACCAACATGGAGAGTCAAATAATTTCATGGAATGTTAATGGACTGAATTCACCCCAAAAAAGGAAAAATGTCAGACTCTGGTTGGAAAAACAGAAATGCGATATTGTTTGCTTGCAAGAAACACATATTAAAAAATCAGATGCCAAATTTTTGATTCAAAAAAGATTAGGAGAGGAATTTTATTCACTCTCCTCCCAAAAGAAAAAAGGAGTTGTTACATATATTAAAAAGGAGTTGGAACCAAAAGAAATTTTTAAAGACAATGAAGGGAAATTTTTGGCAGTAGAAGTTGTGTTGCAGAATAAAAAGACATTAATTGTTAATCTCTATGCTCCCAATGGTGCGAAGGAAAACTTCTTTCAGGATTTGTGGGAACAGCTACGACAGTTGACCTATGAGCAAACTATTTTAATGGGCGATTTTAATGGTACTGTTGACAATGTTGTTGATAGAAAATCAAAAAAAGGAACTGATGCCATGGGCAAACTTCCTAAAGTCTTTTTTCAATTGACTAAACATGAACACTTGGCAGATGTTTGGAGAGTTAAAAACCCCAGAGATAGAGAGTACTCTTTTTATTCATCAAGACATGAATCTTTTTCAAGGATAGATATGATGTGGATGACAGAGAATTTAATCTTGCAAACACGCAAAACTGAGATATTACCTAGGACTCTTTCTGACCACAGTCCGATAAAATGGTCAACGTATGTTAAGAGAAAAAAATTTCGATGGCGATTTAATGAAGATTTGCTGGACAAGCAAAATATTGTGGATAAAATAAGGACAGAAACCCAAACATACTTTCAATTGAACTTAAATAAGAGTGTACAGACGCAAACGGTATGGGAAGCCTACAAGGCTGTGATGAGAGGACATCTGATTGCAATCAATAATAATGAAAGGAAACAACAAATGAAAATAGACAAAGAAATTATGGAAAATATTTGGAAAAAAGAAACAGAACTCAAGAAAAGGCCTGGCAAAAAGAAGATTTTGAGAGAATTGATGATTTTAAGGGAGCAATATGAGGCAAGGTTGAACAAAGAAGTATTTTGGAACTTGAAAAAATTGCAACAGAAATCCTTTGAAGGTGCAAACAAACCTGGCAAATATTTAGCATGGCAATTGAAGAAAAGAAGAGAGAATAAAACAATCACTTGCTTGAAAGATGGAAATAAAGAGATCTCAGACCCAGGAGGAATCAAGAGGGAATTTTATAAATACTACGCGACTCTCTTTCAAGTGAAGCAAGCGGATCCTCAAAAAATGTTGGATTACCTATCCAAAGTTAATTTGATACAACCAAACCCTGAAATGAAAACATTTTTAAATGCTGCAATAACTAAAGATGAAATCAGTAAAGCAATAGCTGAGGCAAAAATCTCTAAAGTTCCAGGCCTGGATGGCTTTTCAGCTAAATTTTATAAAAAATTTCATGAAGATTTGGTCCCGGTGTTGGAGATTCTTTTAAACGAAATTAGAAGGACAGGAAAGATTCCAGACTCCTGGAATGAAGCTGCAATCACCTTAATTCCTAAAGAAATGCAAGACTTAACAAATGTTAAAAACTACCAGCCCATTTCATTATTGAACAACAATTATAAGATATTTGCAAAAATATTGGCAGAGCGCCTTAAAATGTTTTTGAAGGACACTATTGTTGAGGATCAAGCTGGTTTTTTACCAAATAGACAAATTAAAGACAATATGAGGGTTGTCTTGCACGCAATTGAGTATTATGATAAACACCCTGAAAAAGAAGTTGCTTTTTTATTTTTGGATGCAGAGAAGGCTTTTGATAATTTGAATTGGGAATTTATGTTTAAAGTGTTTGAGAAATCTTTGATGGGCGCAGAATTTATAAGAATGATTCAATCGATATATAAAGAACAAAAAGCTTCAGTGATTGTGAATGCAGAACCAACAGATATGTTCCGGGTAAGAAAAGGTACTAGACAAGGTTGTCCCCTGTCACCATTGTTATTTATCTGGATTTTGGAGATTTTGCTACAAGCGGTTAGAGATGATGATAACATAAAAGGTTTGAATATTGGAGGTTTTTCATTTAAATTAAGAGCATTTGCGGATGATATCATGTTTATTGTTGAAGATCCTGTTAATAATATGCCTAAGGTATTTGAAAAAGTAAGAGAGTTTGGTGATCTTGCAGGGTTTTATGTCAACAAAAATAAATCTAAGATATTGTGTAAAAATATGATTGGTTCAAAGCAACAAATGTTACAAAATGTGACAGAATGTGAAGTGGTTAAAAAAGTTAAATATTTGGGAGTCGAAATCACAATGAAAAACATAGATCTGTTTAAAAATAATTATGAAAAACTGTGGGGTTCGATAAAGAGTGATTTAGAAAAATGGGAAAGGTTAAGACTATCTCTTCTTGGAAAAATTGCCGTTGTTAAAATGAATGTATTGCCCAGGTTAATGTTTTTGTTTCAGACAATACCAATTGTGAAGGATGGGAAAGTCTTGGTCAAATGGCAAAGAGAAATCTTTAAGTTCATTTGGGCAGGAAAGAAGCCAAGAATTAAAATGAAGATAATGTATGACACTAAAGACAGAGGTGGCTTCCAAGTTCCGAATTTGCGTTTGTATCATGAAGCTGTATGTATGTCTTGGTTATCCAATTGGATTCATTTGGAAAATAGAAAGCTGTTAGCTCTTGAGGGACACGATTGCAGATTTGGCTGGCATGCCTATCTTTGGTATGGGAAAAATAAAGTTGATTTTATGTTTAAGCATCATTATGTAAGGAGGACGTTGTTTGATGCATGGTCTAGGTACAAGGATACAATCTCGGACGAGAGGCCTTTGTGGATTGTACCAGCTGCTGTTATACATCGGTTTTCTGAACATAAAGGTCATGACTGGTTGAAATATCAGGAATTATTGCAAAAAGAAGGGAAAAAATATGTTTTAAAGCCAAATAATGATTTAGAATTCGAATACGGTTGGTTACAATATTGTCAAATAAGGGATATTTATAAAAAAGATTGTAAAGAATTTGGCTTTAGAGCCATATATGATGAATTTGAAAATTTATGGTTGAATAGAGAGCGGAAAATGATTTCAAAGATGTATAAAATTTTGTTGTTTGTATATACATTGGACGAGACTGTAAAAGAGCAAATGATAAAATGGGCTATAAATATGAACAAAGAAATTTCTATGGAATCATGGGAATTTTTGTGGAAAAGATCTTTTAAAATGTCTACTTGTACCAATGTAAAAGAGAATTGTTATAAGATGATGTATAGATGGTACATGACACCAAAAAAGATTGCTAATATTAGTATGGATAAGAACTTGAGTAACAAATGCTGGAAATGTAAAAAAATAGAGGGTTCTTTTTACCATATGTGGTGGTCATGTGCTAAAGCGAAAACATATTGGTCTAATATACATTGTGTGATGCAGAAAATATTAAAAATCCCAATTGAGAGAAAGCCAGAACTTCTTCTCCTCGGTTTGACAATGGAAAAAATTCCACAAGAAAAAAGGACACTGTTATGGTACATGATTACGTCGGCGAGAATGGCCTTTGCTCAGCAATGGAAAATGGAGAAGGTACCAGATATACATGAATGGTTGAGAAAATTGTTATTTTTAGCGGAAATGGACAAAATGACAAAGAAATTAAATGGACAAATGGCAGAACAGTACTTAAAAGACTGGGAAGGCTTGAAATTGTATCTAGAAACTGAATATAGAATGGAGGGGAAAATATATAACTTGGATACGTATGGATATTGAACGAGAAGTGAAATGAATTTTGAACTGTATGTACTGTTATATATAATATGATGAAATTGTAGAGGTTATATATAATTGAAATGTGTTACCTGGTTTGTCGATGCATTTAAGTCTAAGCTTGATTACCTTATATTTTTTCTGTTTGTTATTAGCAGTGTTGGAAGCCTATTAGGGGGGTGGGGGGTGGGATGGGGATCTTCTTTTTCAAAATTGTATTGGTAACGTGATTGGAGATGTTGAGTGTATCCCAATAAAAATTTTGTTTAAAAAAAAAAAAAAGGCTGGCCACCCTCCAAGAGGTCAAAAGGGATATGTGGAGGGACCAGGAAGCAGTCACTTATTTCATCAGTGAGATTATTGCTGTGGATGGCCAACCCTTCTCCCTTGTAGAAGATGTAGCTTTTTGCCAGCTGCAGTGGCAATGGTCAGGGCTCAGCTCTCCAGAGCACAAGGCAGAACCATGCAGATCACAACAGACCTTTTTGAGCAGCCAGAAGAACTGCTTGGGTGTGGCCCAGGCCCCAAGAGGGGACAGTCTTGCCACCAGGCTACAAAGTGGTTCTGCTTCATGTGCAGGGGATGGATGCAGACCACACAGTGCAAAACATTGCTGTCACGTGATACAGAGTAGCCTGAGGGAGTGGGTGGGGGCAGCAACACTGTCCATGGCTACATGGTCACAGATTCCAGTGCCAACATGCTGGCAGAGGTGAAATGTGTACACCTCAAGGACATCATCTGCCTGGCACATATGCTTCAGCTGGTGGCAAAGGATGGTCTGGGGCTGGGGAGCACTGTCAAGGCCACCTGGGATACTGCTCCCCTTGAGATGTGGTCCTTGCTTGAGAACTGTGAGTGCCTGGCTGCCCACTTCTGGCACAGCATCAAATCTGCCCATCTGCTGTGCAGGAGGCAGGTGGAGGGGGTGAAGAACTCCACCTACACCATGATTTCATGTTTGGTGGAGCAGAAGAGCACAGTGCAGGATGTCATCTCCATGACCATCCCACATGGGGAATAGGAGCTCAGCATCAGCTCCAACAACTGGTTGACCCTCTTCTAAATGGTGTGTGCTTTTCCCTTGATTAGGCCCAAATCATTGCCTCCAAGATGAATCACACAACATGAGGAGGAGGACCAACCCTCCCTTCAAACAATAACTGTAATAGGCTGGGCCATTGCAAGTCACGGCGCCCCAGCCATTTAACAGTGGCCCACTGGCTAAGACCCAGCTGCAAGCCTATAGATGTCCATTTTGCCAGATGAGCAGCCCAGAACACAAAACTGCCTGCAGATGAGAACTCTCTTCCGCTCATGCTGGCCAACAAAACCTGAAATGAAAGAACAGTGAGGAACAGAACAAATTCAAAGAACAACCTAGTACTGTTAATCAGTCGGTTTAATGCCCAATCATGGGGTGCATGTAGGATTTATAGGCCAAAGACTGCCACCTTCCGAAATGCTGTATGTCTTGTGCTGGGTAACCCATAGCTGCTGCTGTAGATGATGCCACAATGCAGAAGGAGAGGGTTCAAAAATGCATCCCTATGAGCCCCAGCCTCCCTAAAGCACTGGAGGTGACCATCCAAAATTGGTGCTTGGTCAAGGGACTACCATCCAAGTGACAGAACAAAATGCCCCCCTGTATACCCCTGAGCTCCAAATAGGCTGCCAGTGCTGCAACTGGGCAAAGCTCCCTATCTGCACATGAATACAGTGTGACTACCACACCTTTTTGCCGCTGGTCAGTTTTGGACAGCTGTAGGGTAATGTACACCTTAGTAGCTTCCAAGCGTATGTCCTGCACCATGAAGGCACGACCAGAAACATCATTCTTTGACTGGGCCACAAGCTCACTTACCCTAAATGCTTCAAAAATGCAACCAAAGCTGCCACATGAAATAAGGAAGCCTCAAAAGGGGAAGCGCAAACAACTTTCCAGATGGCCTGCAGGCCCTTAAGCACAGAGGGGGAAATGGGCTGCCTGAGGTCTGCATGCATTCCCACTTTGCATGACCAGCCCTCTAACATTCTATGAGCCCTAAAGTCCCCTGTGGCCTCAGGAAGCCCCCGGACTTTGCTAGCATTAGCAACCACAGAAAGTATCCCTTTTATCGAGTTCACAGCTATCCCCTTACCTTTTAACACCATACAAAAATGCAACAGATGGTCCATGGGTACCAGCCATGAACTAGCATACCCTTCCTCACATCTAAACTCAACCAATTGGCAGACTACACAGTCATACACCTGCTTTGTGCTAGGAGCAATGCCTAGTCCTATTGCCCCGCTCATTTCTGCTTTCCAACCAGCCAGAGCTATGGTGGCATTTGTACTGGTTGAAATCTGCTTCTGGGGTCAGCTGATAAAACCTTTCCATCTGTTTGTGAGAGAAAGCATCACCCACCCCATTGTTAACCCCCGGCACATGTCTAGCAAAAAAACATAATATTAAGGTGAAGACATTAGAGCGTAAAGGCATGGACCAGAGCCATAACCCGCTGTGACCTGGATGAGAGGGAATTAATAACCTGAACCACTGTTAGGTTGTCACACCAAAAATTAATGATGTGATTGGCCAAATCACCTCCCCACAGCCTGACATCTACCAGGATGGGGAAGAACTCGAGAAAAGTAAGGTCCTTGGTAATTCCGGTCCCTACCCAGTCACTAGGTCATGCCTCCATGCACCAATGCCCCCTGAAATAGACCTCGAAACCAAGTGACCCAGCAGCATCTGAATGAACCTGGAGCTCAGCCTCCAACCTTAAGTCCTCCCTCCAAAAGGAAATTCTATTGAAAGAATTCAGAAACTCTAGCCACATCTCAAGGTCCTGCCTGATGCCAGAATTAATTCATATCCTATGATGAAGAAGACAAAGGCTGGCCATGGCATCACACAACCGATGTAAAACGGCCCAACCTGGTGACACCACTTTGCACGCAAAGTTGAGGTGACCAACTAACTGCTGTAATTCCTATAATGTGGCTTTCCTTTTACATAAGAATGCAGCAACCTGGCTACACAAATTAGCCAGCTTACTATTGGGCAACCAGGAGACCTGAGCCACCTTGTCGAGCTCCACACCCAGGAATGTAAAGACCTGAGTGGGACCCTCCACTTTTTCATGTGCCAAGGGCACACCTAATTCATCTGATAGTGCAAGAAAAGCATTCAGCAATTTAGCACGCTGACCTGAGCTATGCGGGCCTATGAACAAATAATCATCAAAATAATGAGCAATGGTGTGGAATCCAGTGTGAGAGTGGAGGGCCCACTCCAAAAATGAGCTAAAACACTCAAAGCAGCACAGGACATGGAGCAGCCCATGGGCAATGTTCGATCCATGTAAAATTGGTCCTCAAAGGAAAACCCTAAAAGCTCAAAATCATTGAGGTGCACTGGGGAAGTCAAAAGGCAGACTTGATGTTGCATTTTGCCATTTCTCCTCCTTTTCCACAGCTGCGCACTACCTGCATTGCCTGATCGAAAGAAGTATACTGCACTGAACAGAATACATCAGGGATAGCGTTGTTAACTGACTCACCACTAGGGTAGGAAAGGTGGTGTATAAGGCGGTATTCCTCAGGGGCTTTTGGGGGGATGATTCCCAGTGGGGAAACCCACATATTAGGGACTGATGGAGAAGAAAATGGGCCCAAGACCCGCCCTCAACCCAATCCTTGTCAATCTTTCTCCTAACTATGTGCTCCATACCTTTTATTGACTGTAAATTGCCATAAAAGGAGCCCTAGTGCCATGGTAAGAGATACAAGAACTGTGTATAAAGCCATTCAATAAATAATCACCATCAGTGCATCTGGGATAGTCCTGCAGCCACACCTCAAGCACTCTCACCTTTATGGGGCTGGGTCCTTTTCCAACTGATTGGCTCAGCCCACCCCACCCCCCGACTTCCTATGACCTTTTCTGGGCTTACCTCAGAAGCACGCCAAAAAGGGGTGAGGCCTGCCGCACAAAGGGCATTAATGCTGGTACTGGCAGGATTTCCTACTACACATGCCCTATGACCCAAATTCCCAACAGATCTGGTGGGGTTGAACTGCCTGCCCCTCTGAAATATGTGGGATGGAGGTCACAGACAAGCAATGCACCCAGTGCCCACGTTGTGACCTGTCGCCTGGATTCGGCCACACTGATAACATAACCTGCAACCACAATTGAGGTTGCATCTGATCCCACTTCAATGAGGGGTTCATAGCAGCCCGCATCCTGAACTGCTCATTGTACTGCAGCCAAGCAGGGCTGTTAAAATCTTTATAGCCTTTGTATACAATATTGAAGTATTGGAATAGCGAAGCAGCCCTGCCCGGCTTTGAAAGCACTCCCACTTATATTAAAAACCCTGCAACTCAAAAGAGAGAGATCTTGCTCTGACAGCTATGACTCCCCCCCCCCAACATCTGCATACTCCAGACAATAGACCTGCCTGCCCCAGAGTAACCTCCTTTCAGTCTCCACCACTAATCCTCTCAAACTGATCTCATCTTTCCTTCTCCCATTTCCTTGACAATGGCAAGTCTTGCCTCTTACCTTTTCCCACACCCCAAGATCAGGTGGTTCATCAAGCAGTATTGTTTCCTTTTGATTAGTTCAAATGAACAATCACATAATCTTTTACCACCGGAGATGCAATTAGGAACCAAACCTGAACTTCTACTTTGCATGCAGAAGAAACCTCCAGTTCCTTTTGTCCAGACTTGGGGACTCATCACCACATTCCCAAAGCAGCATGGTTTTACCACTGATAGTCTTTTGTCCCTTACCTGGGAACCCCTAGACACTCTCAGCCTAGCCATCCAGCACCTGGCTAATCAACGCCACTGTGAATTCAGACTCTGCCATTTGAGACTTCATTGGTTGCACCTAGGCTTTACTCCTCATAGTGTCACAGCCCCTTGTACCCCTTATTGGTCCAGGAAATCATTTGTCTTCACCTGAGACAAGCCCCTCAAGGCCTCCTATTGGTCTGCATTATTTTCCCATGTCTATATCCTCTAGTAGAGATGTACCCCCAAACCCCAGAGTTTACATCCCCTTTCTTTCCAGCAATGGACCCATGCATGTCTGGATAGGTATAGTATTACCCCAACCTTCTCACCCCTCTATCTTTCTGCTTCTTCTTGTATGGTTGCAGTCCTTGATCTGAGTATAAATAACCAAATTATTATTTTCCCTCAATAAAACCCATTTCTCCTTACAATTTGGATTGGTTATTGACTCAGCCAGGGGTCTTAAAGGGACTATCTTTGTAAACATTCATAGTAGATCCTCACTTTACCCCAGCCTCTTGCTAGTTATTCCTTCATAGCTACTTTCCCCAATCAACCCAAAAGCAAGAAATCATTTAATAAAGCTGGTAGGGGTAACAGGGGATGCACTGCCATCATGGTTGTGGTGGATATACTTATCAAGATGGATCACTTTGTAGGGTGCCAAGGAACTCCGCACACACACACACACCATAGCCAGACTCATCCTCCAAGGTGTCATCTGCCTAAATGGGCTCCCTCACCATCTAATCTGGAACTGGGGACCACAATTTACTTCCTGGTTTTGGAAGACCCTATTTACATCACTAGGTGTTTGTCTCCACTTAGCCACACCCCTTCACCCCCAAACCAATGTGCAAACAGAGTGGATTAATGTCATTTTAGAGCAATACCTATGTTGTTTTATTAATTTCCAGCAGGATGACTGGATGGACTTCCTTCCACTGCCCAAGTTTGCATACAACAATGGCCCACACATGTTCACCAAACACTCTCCTTTCTTTGTGGTTTCCATCCATGGTTCTTCCCAGCTTTGACAGAACCATCAGCCATACCTGCAGCCTACCATAGGGTGTGAAACTTAGTTGTGGTGCATGCTGATATGCAACACCAATTGGATCTAGCCAAACAGGTCTACAAAGACCAAGTAGATTGAAATTGACAACCTGGGAAATCATTGAATGTGGGAAACTGTGTTTGGCTGTTCATCCAGTGCTTCAAGCCCAATTGCCTCTCCAAAAAACTTGACTACTGGAACCTGAGACCTTTTCCCATAGTCCAGATTGTCAGTCCAGTGGTGTATTGTCTGTGGCTACCCCCATCAATATGAGTCCATCTTTTATTTCACTGCTACCTGCTGGTTCTGGAGCCACCCAGCCCATTGATGATTTGTACCCCTGACCGCTCATCACTCATCCAAGTAGGTGGTAAAGAAGAATATGAGGTCACTTATATCCTACACTCATGGTGGCATAGGGGCCAGTTACAGTATCTGATAGACTAGAAAGAGTATGGGCCTGTGGAATGGTCTTGGAAGAAAGCATCCTACATTCACAAGCCCAACCTCCTCATGTGCTTCCACCACCGGTACCCAGCAAAGCCAGGGCATAATGGCTGGGAGTAGAGAGATGCTCTGGCTCCAGTCTATGCCCTCAGGTCTCACAATCTAGGCCTGAGGGCACTACTCCAGAGAAGATCTGACCAGACCTGCCTGCAGCAGGCAGGACTGCTCTGATACAAAAGGGCTCTTCTTAAGTAGCTTTCAAGAAGTGGTTGAGGAACATATTGACTGTATTTTTTAAAAAAGATGGTGGCCTGAATGTTCAAATGCCTGTGTCACGGATTTTGTATTGCCTTTCAGAATATTCTTAAATCAAGAGCTTCCCTGGGTTTCAGTTTTCTTCAACAGCATGCATGCAGCTTCACGCCTGTGGTGGCTAACAATATTCAAAGTCTATAACTTATTAACTACAATGGGCAGGTAAATTCAGGCAGAGAGAGATAGCCTAAGTTTACCAATGGACCTTTACACATGAGTGGGTATTTGAACTCAGGACTTTCCAATCCTAATCTGATACCATAATCACTACATCACAATGATTTGTTGCATTGATCCAAATTATGGTCATCTTGGGTAGACCCAAAACTATAGCTCCCTCCCAACTGTAGAACTGCAACCAGTCCCACAAAGGGCATAATAGTGACCCCTCAAAAAGTCTGTTGTCATTACAGAAAGAAATACTATCTACTTTTCCTTTCCTTTTATGATCTGGCTTTTTTGGCCACAGCCTTTAGTCTAATCCCACATGGAAGGGGGACTACTATGTACTCGATGACCCAGTTTGTCCTGAGGGGTGTGGGAAGGATGTTGCAGAAAAATAACAGGCCAACCATGATCTGTGAACCAGTACTATGTAAATTATGCTTAAAATATCCAGTGGTGTGATGAGTTGGTCAGCTGGGTACACAACAAATGTTAATAAAGACAGAAGTAGAAAAACTACAACTAGAAATATGGAACTTCATTTCCCCTATTCAGCATCTCTGTCAGACATGTACAATAATGAACTCTGCAATAATAGTATGTTTTCAGATAAAAAAGAGGTAAATACAGGCCAAAAATGAGTGGCACATCATGTAATCAGTTGCAGTAAAGCGGTTTGACAGCAGTATTATTTCATGCTCTTCAACCAAGCAAAATCTCTAAAATACAATCTGTGTAGGAAGAGAAAAATACTACTATTTTATTTGGAATTTCAAAAGAAAATTATTACATAAAACAAGCTTTGTGTGTCACACTTTTGCTGACAACATTTTCAGGGCAGAGGGGAGTGTGCTTTCAGGGACGCTTAATACTTCATGAAACCTCTCCACTTATCCTTTTCATATATCATTCATTGGCTATTTGCAGCTTCCAGTTTTGTTGCTATACTGTTGGAGTCCATAATCTCATAGAGCATGTGGACACTTCTGGAATTTTGAGGGTGAAGAGTTGGTGCCATCATAAAATGGCTGTCCTGGGGATCATAGCCAGTCAAAAATGGTTGCCTTGGGGGTCCAGACCAATCACAAAAAGCTAAGAAGCTCCCAGTAGGGCTGGCTCCAGGTGTCTGGGCACCCTAGGCAGGACAGCTTGGGGAGCCCCCCAATGGGGATGCCAACCTCCCGGTGGGACCTGGAGACCGGGGGCGGAGCGCTGGCTTTCCCAGGGCCTCCAGGGCTGCGGGGTCCCGGGGAAAGTGGGAAGGGGGGGGTCTAGCCACTACCACCGACCCCTTCCTCCCAGAGCCGGCTTTCCCAGGGCCTCCGCAGCTGCGGGGCCCCCAGGAAAGCTGGGAAGGGGGCGGGGGTCTAGCGGTGGTGGTGACAGCGGGCGCCCAGTTAGGGAGGTGGGGGGCACTTTTTGGGGGGGAGTGGGGTGCCATTTGGCGCCCCTGAGGCCGGGGACGCCCTAGGCGAGTGCCTAGTTCGCCCAATGGGCGATCCGGCCCTGGCTCCCAGTCAAGTGACGAAGTCAGTTTCTGACTGAGTGCTCCCTGCAGACACAAAATTAATAGCTCAGTTCTTTTGAAGCATCCCCAGCTCCCATTGGATGGAGAAAAAATCAAGACTAGCTCTTTGCTTTGTGTAAGAACCAATAGCGCTCCCAAGTGCCACACTGAGATCACTGATCTACAGCTTTAACATAATATTATCCTTTAAGAATATAGAGACAATCTAATCTTCCAGGATGATGTAGGCAACATAATGCCAATCAAATATGTGACAAAGTCAAAAAGCACAAGCACAGTTCAGGTAGAACATTATCTTCACTAAGAATATGCTGATGACCTCACATAGCCAACCATGTTTTGTTGTGTTATGGTAAGTATGGGCTATAACTTGATGCGCCTGGGATCCCCTATGAGGACCCCCATTTTTGATCTGTGTCCACATGCATATCTTATCAGGAGCCTTGTAGTGAAAGATGGAGTCTGTATCAAAGTGATATTGAAATGACAGTGACAGTGACTCATGCTGAGAGTGTAAAAGAAATGTGAAGACAGTTCTTCCATCCATTATGCAAAAGGCCATCTCTAGTGGGACTCAACTGGATGGAGGGCCATTCTCCCCAAGGACCTAGAAGTCTCCTGCCTGATAATTTGATCTAAACCAGTGACCCAAATAACCAAGACAATGAGCAATGGGCCAGTCCCAGTTATTTCATACTTATCTTAAGGGCTGAACAGGAAGATCCCCCCACTACTCAATCATGTAAAACATTCCACCATCAATACTCGCAATATCTAATACTTCAGTCTCCTAAAGGGAACATATTTGATAGTTTTAATGTAAAGGGAGAAAACTCTCCTCCATGATACACACAAAGAATTTCTTTGTCAAATTAGCTCATCTCCACAAAGATTACATTTCATTGGAAATCTTAGCAAAAGTGTATAAAAAGTTATTCTTCAGTCTATCCAATTTGTAGCTGGTTTGGGATTCCCTCCTGTTACCCCAGCCTTTTGGCTGATCACTCTGCTTCTCAAGACTGTTCTGTTGTGCTTCTCCCATCTGGCCAGTTTCCCTGTACAGAGCTGCATCACCATCTTCAAAAACAGGCTTACATAATTTTGGGTTTCCCCCTCCCCCCACTAGTCATAGTCTGGTAGCTTGGTAGGGAAAGGTTTCACTCTTTTACTAACATCCTTGTTTTTCCATTCTGTAAAATTATCATTTTCTTTGCAAAAACCACTTTTAAACTTTTGCCCTCCAAGCCGGAATGAAGAGACAGACAACAGTGTTGGGTTAACTAAAGGGCCACTTTGTTAACAACAACTGAAATGGCAGGGGCTAAACTGTTTGTGGAATGGTCAAGGCCACGGGTCACAAGACCTCTCTCTTGCTATGTAAAATAGGATGACACATCCTGCCCCAGGCGGGAGCCAACAAGGTGTGGCTCCTGCCTGGTCAACAACTGGGTAAATGCTTTGGACGCCATCCCCCAAGCTGCAAGGCTCAAAGGGTGGACCATCCAAGGTGGTCCCCTTAGACCCCATCCCCCACCCCGGGCCGCAGGGTCTAAAGGCTCTACTCACCAGACTCCTACACACCAAAAGGGGGTGTCAGCTGGCACTCACCATACCACAATTAATATTCAAATAAAACCCCTGCCAACCCTTAAAGTGACCAACCTATTTGACACGGCCATCCCAGCCAATATCCCAAGCCACTGCAACAGTATAGGGTAGGTGAAAACACCCCCTCCACAGAGCCAATTCAGGAAGGGGTGAAAAATTCCTACCTGGCCCCCAAAGCCTGCACTGTCTACCAGTGTTCCCTCTAAGCTGAGTTAGTGTGAGCTAGCTCACAGTTTTTTAGCCTTCGGCTCACACATTTTTGTCTCAGCTCAGGAAGCATGGCTCCAGGGCAAAGGAATTTATGCAGGAGCCAAATTGCTTGCTCACAACTCTAATGCCAGTAGCTCACAAAGGTGAATTTTTGCTCACAAGACTCCTCAGCTTAGAGGGAGCCTAGCTGACTACAGGGTGGGAGGGTGGGCCATGAAGAGGGCGAAGGCTGAACTGAAGGTGGGGGGCATCCCAGGAGATCTCCAGCCCTGCCCCTTCCAAATACCTGCCCCTTCTCTTCCTAGCTGGGAGGCAAAGGCAGCCCATCGGCCACATGGCCACAAGGTCAGGCGGCCAACTGAACTGGATTTTCTTTGTTAAATAAAAACTCCTTTATTTTAAAAAGCTTATTCCCCTCATTTTTTGTATGTTGGTCTGGTATATATTGGGTTAAAGCTCTCAGCTTTTAATACCTCACAGTTTTTCTATCTGTGCCACGCCTTGCAGAGGGACACTTTTGCTTCTTATAGGGCCTTCATGTGAACAAGCGATTTGGGTAACAAACTGTATGACATCGTGTAATTGGTTGAAGTGAAGAGATGTAACAAGAACATTTTTTAATGCTATCCAGTCCTATTTGTTTGGTTGGAGAAATCACAGGAATGCATTAAGCTGCCTTATACTGATCTCAAGACTCTTTTTGTAGCAGGAACTCCTTTGCATATGAAGTGACACACTCCTAATGAAGCCAATCCTCCAAGAGCTTACAGATCACTCCTTACAGGAGCTACTGTAAGCTCTTGGAGGATTGGCTACATTAGGGGTGTGTTGCCTAATATGCAAAGGAGTTCCTGCTACAAAATGAGCCCTGCTGGTCCTGCTGTGACTGGCAGTGGCTCTCCAGGGTCTCTGTTACAGCTCTTTCACTAGAGCCTTTCAATTGTGGAGGCCCTGGGAATTGAAATTGGGATCTTCTGCATGCAAAATAGATGCACCACTGCTGAACCATGAATACTTCCTAATTACTCATCCAGTGTCTACCCCCCCATTTATTTGCATTTTGCTTCTATCCTGTGCAAATTGAACCTGTATTTCTTTAGATTCCTTTGTTTGTTTATCTGGTCCAGATTATCCCCATAAAATGCACACACATTTTGTCAACATTATTTACTTGTCAATAAATGTCTATTACATCTATAAATTGCATATATTTTATGTATAAATAAATAAGTTATACATTGCATATAAGAACTATACAATTATAAGCAAATGTGGACAACTAACGGAAAAGTGGAGAACCAAAACCACTAAAAATCTGAAAGAATCAGAATAGTTAAATTGAAAGTCTGCCAAATCATTACATTTAACTTTTGCTGAGACTTCTCTCATTTCCATTTATTAACTTTTTAAACATTTTTACATCTAGTTTTCAAAGTGATGATAACCTGTCTCTGGTCTGTATAAATACATTTAATGCACAAAATAAAAAAGCATTAAAAAAAACAATCTGAGAGGTTTTATAGTTTGTCTCACTCCAGTGATCACATACTTTTGTTCAGGGCAAGCAAAGAAATTAGGAAAAAGAAGGATATACTTTTTGAATACATCATTTCCAGTATTATTCTGCATTGAATATAGCATTGCAATCAGAATGGGGAGCACCCAATGAACCATTTAAAAAAATTCTTAAAAGCACCTTAAATAAATGTTTTTGTTACTAGGATGGCTTAACCTTAAGTTGTCTGTCACATCCTCATCTTAGCAATGGCAAAAACAGCTGGGGAAGGGTTTTTTTTTCTTTCATTGTCTGTATGAAAAGAGCTGGAACAGTAAAAGTCTCATAACTGAGCTCTAGTGAAGTGAGGTTGCTTGGGATGAGTCTGATTCGATAAAGCGAGGAGCTTGGATACCACACCTCCCCCATACACACACAAGAAATCATTTGATTTTACAATGGTGTATTTTTATCTTCTTTTTTGATTTTTATTTATAACTTTTAACTTTATAACAAATATATAGATTGATATAGGCAATAAAACAGAAATATCAGTGCACTGAATACAATAAATCAGAACATTGGAACCTAAGTCAAACAAACCAACATAAGAAAAAAAGTGTAAAGTAAACAGTATCCTAAACATTTTAACCCTAATTGCAAACAGGTTAATGTGAGTGCACAGTAAGAGTAAAAAATAGACTCAAAACATTGCTATGATTTCTTTGTGTCTTCCTCTGTTATCCACATACCTAATTTTTAAATATCTGCTAAAGACAAAAATAATGGTCAAAGCATAACAGGATGGAGACTGCACTGGTCCCCCTCACAGACGATCTTCAGAGGCATCTGGATTGGGGCAGTTTGGCAGTGTTGTTGTTGTTAGACCTGTTGGTGGCATTCGACATGATCGATCACCAACTGCTGACTCGCCGCCTCACTGATACTGGGATTCAGGGTTCTGCCTTACAGTGGTTCTCCTCATTCCTTTAGGGTCGGGGACAAAGGGTGGCCATTGGGGAGTAGCTGTCCCAAAGGCACCCACTAGTCTGTGGTGTGCTCCAAGGGGTGATCCTTTCCCTGATGTTATTTAACATCTATATGCACCCCCTTGCCCAGATTGCCCAGAGACATGGCCTGGGCTGTCACCAATATGCAGATGACACCCAGCTCTATCTGTTGTTGGACGACCATTCTGACTCCAGACCGGAAGATCTAGACCTGGCGTTGAAAGCCATGGCTGGCTGGCTTAGACTGAGCTGACTGAAATTGAATTAAATGAAGGTGGAGGTCCTGTGCCTGAATCGGAGCAGTCCGAGGGTAGGGATCTCACTCCAACTTTCGATGGGGTGCCATTGGTGCCGGCGCCAATGGTTAGGAGCTTGGGAGTGCTCCTAGACACCTCCTTAATGATGGAGGCACAGGTAGTGGCCATTGCGAGATCTGTCTTTTATCATCTTTGGCTGATCGAACAGCTGATTCCCATCCTTGAATGAAATGACCTGACAACAGTGATCCATGCAATGGTCACCTTGAGACTGGATTACTGTAATGCTCTCCACATGGGGTTGCCCTTGTCCCAAATCCAGAAGCTGCAGCTAGTGTGGAATGCAGCAGCCAGGCTGCTTCTGGGCCTCCCTATGCGGGACCACATCCAGCCTGCCCTAAAAGCACTGCACTGGCTGCCTATAGCATACCAAATTTGGTTCAATGTGCTGGTTCTTACCTTTAAAGCCCTACATGGTCAGGGTCCTACATACCCCACATGTTCCCTAAATTGCCTGGCCCTACCGAGCTCCAGAGAAGCAAGGCTGGCTGCAACAAGGGTCAGGGCTTTTTCAGTGGTGACTCCACAGTGGTGGAATGAGCTCCCGGAAAACATCAGGGCCCTGCAGGACCTTTTACCATCCCAGAGGACCTGCAAGATGAGCTCTTCCACCAGGTTTTTGACTAGGGAGCTGCACCCAAACAACTATAGCCCTGGCCCAACACCAACATTAACATCATTGCTAACAGCCAAGCAACCCAGATTATGATGCCAGCCAGCTGTTACCGGAGAATGCTGCTACGCCCACCATCTGATACATACTAGCACTTTATATTTGTCTGTTCTATATTTCTATTCATAACTGTAGTGTCTTGATTTTATTCAACTCCTGTTTTAAATGTTTTATATTACTATGTTAGCTACCCTGAGCCTGCCTTTGCAGGGAGGGTGGGATATAAATTAAATAAATAAATAAATGTTATGACTAAAATATGAAGGCTGTGTGGCATCAGCCTCTATCTAGAGCAGATATTCTTGACTCCACACAACTTTGATGGGTATGGGTATTTTTTACCCTGCCATTCTTCCAGAGGATGACAGTGGTATGCATGGTGGTCTCTGCCTACAATTTATTTTAACAGCAACCCTGTGAGGTGGGTCAGTCTGGAGACAGTGACTGGCCAAGGTCATCCAGTGAACTTCATGGCAGCAAAGAGATTTCAGCCTGGTTTGCAATTCTCCATTCATTGGTAAGCACTCTAACCTTTCAACCTTCAAATAGGTATCTCTATTTGAAGACATTTTATCTATTTAAATGTATCAAACCCACATTTAAATATGGAAGATGACAGATAATCTCTAAAAAGCATCCCTCAAAATATACAATACCTTACCCATAACTTTATCAAGTCCTCACACAGCAGGATGATTTAATATTCTACACTATTTAATTTACAAAATCTATTGTTTGCCTTTCTGCTCTCATCAGGACACCAAGGTGGCTATTATTACTCCCCTCAGAGTAACATAAATAACCAGAGAATCTGGTTCCCACAAGCAGCAGAAAAGAATATATGAAGACCTATCCAGTGTACCTATCATTTTAGGCTCTTTTTGCCTTACCCAACTGCCCTCCGATAGATAGAGGTCTTTCACTTCACCTACTGCCTGGGCCTTTTAATTGAAGATACTAGGGATTGAACCTGGGACCTTCTGCATGCCAAGCAGATGCTCTACCACTGAACCCTCCACTGCACTGTCTCTTCCATCACCACGATGGGAACCATACGAGTCTCTCTCTTTCTTGCTCCTTATCTCTCCCTCTCTCTCTTTTGCCCTAGCTGCTCTTGCTGTCAGCCCAGTTACCCTACATTTTCACTTCCCCATCTCTGTTGCTCATTCACTCTCTCTCTCCTTCTCCCTCAATCACTCTTAAATTTTTGTTATGCTGCCAGGTGATGGCAAATTTCAGTTTCAGGTCTATCATTAAATGGTATATTCTGAGATGGCAACATTAGGAACCCCAGGTCCAAAACTCTTATACACATACAAAGTCAAAACAGCTGAACACAAACACCATTGAAGGTACAAGTTTCTGAGCTACAAAATGATCCCACATTTCCTTTCTACAGCTTTTATGTCTTGGTAGTTCAGTATTTTGAACAAGAAACAGAGGCTGCTAGTAACGGAGAACATTCAGTCTAATGGAAGTAAAAGAAGTAGTGTTCTAATTTCCTGTGATCCCTAAATTACAGATATTATGTCATTTTTAAGGGACTTCTGGAGGTGAACTGGTTTTATATCCAAGCTTTTGTCTTTATGTCTCACTGTTTTTTAGGTGTGTTTCCCGAATATTTTCCCCCACCTGTCTGAGATGGAAAATATTTTTGCTGGAAATTTCCAAAAAATTCTAAATTATTTCATGGCTGCATAATGCCTTTAAGAATTCCATTTGTCACCATTTTATATATTAACAGCAGGAACTATTTGCATTTTTATGAGCAGGTTGGTATAGTAGTGTATTCATAGTGATGATCAATGCATTAACAGGCTTCTGTCTATAGCCTCCATGGTAATTTATCTCCATTCCACAAAATAGCCTTTGTGGCCAGTGCAATTCAGGTCAATTTTGAGAATCACATACAAGTTATCATAAAATCATATCACTTCAATGTCCAGCACAGCTCATTTTTCTTAGTTCAAAAATACTCAGGTTTTAAAAATTCATACATCTCCATAAGTTTTTCAAAATCTTTTAAAATAGCAATTTTACTAAGGATTAATGGACCTTGATATTTGAATGATAAACTCAAAATTAGCAGATAACTTGTAATGACAATCCTTGATTCCCCACAAACTTAATGATCATTTTGTAAGTGTTTTCATTCATGCTTTACCGAGTACTGCATTGTATTTTATTTCAATCTTCACTAAACAGTTTTTTTATTTATTTAAAAAGGAATAAACAGGGGGGAACTATACATTTTTTTTGGTTCTTTTGGGTTTGTCTCCATTCATGAATACTTGGGGGGTAGGGGTGGGATTAGGGCTTCTTTATGTTCAACAAGTAAATTTTTTAATAAGTTTGCTTGTTTTGCCAAACTGTACTTTACTGACAGTGACTAAACAGAGTAAATCCTTTGAAGCTCACTGGCCTCAATAGATCTAGAAAGGTATAATAAATTGCTTGTCTTGCATCTTGTTACTCATATCATGCCTTGTTTGTGCCTGTCATTTTTGAATTTTTGACTTTTCCAATTGATTTGTAACATTTCTGAATGTGTAAACTGTTAGCAATGTTTGTGAATGATAGCACATTATTTAGTGCCTAAAATATCCCTGGTAATACCCTTTTTTCTTCCAGAATCCCTTCCAGCCAGCTAGTACTAGCACACACAGGAGGAAGTATCTTCTCCTACCAAGCCATGTGTCAAGTAAATCTATCAGAACTACAAATTCAATATCTCAATGTCTATTATCAAAAACATATAATGATTTTTTTTAAAAAAAAGATTACATTATTCTTAGTGATACAGCTTCAAAGATGCTATTTTGAAGTAGACGGTTCAAAGAACGATACATTTTCAGGTTAGTCCATTTGGATTCCATCCCCCTGAGTCTGACCCATTTTTCTGGTTTTAGTTACCATCAGATCCTCAAGCTCTCTTTAGGCATCTTAGTATCATCTCTCCTACCAGACTCATTAAATAGTTAAAAATAGTCTTAAAAATTTATATCATATATTTTTTCTCCTCTTTGAAGAGAAGGTGTGACAGATTCTCATTGCCAGGTTTTCTTTTAATTAGCATGAAAAAAATCCATTTCCTCATCATTTGGCTAATATAGAATATCTAGGTGTAAATTAGCATATTCCAGCAACGGCTCAACCTGTAGACAATTCCAAAGGCTTCAGGTCTGTTAGGAGGACCTCAGAAAAGAAGTGAGAGAAAATGCATTTGAAAACAAAGTGAGATATAATATGCCTGGCCTAATCATTATCCTTATGATAAGAATGTCATGCTTTGTTTCGTTGAACAATGATTTCTCTAAAGCCTTTAAAACAGACTTCTACTCCTTGCTATTATCACTGCTCCATGCTCTATGTACATGTAACCGCTCCTCCAGATTTATTTTAAAAAACACAAAATATTTTTTAATACCAGCTCTTTATACCTTATTTAATTATGTTCCTCTTACAATGTAATGGTAAACTGAGTTATACCCATTTGCATCTTAGAAATATATAACCCTGTTTACCATTGCACTGTTAGTTCCCCTGTGGTCATCATGTGGTTTGGATTTGTCTTTTTCATGGGATTTGCACTTTTTAGGTGAAAGAAGGCACTCATTAAAGAACTGCCAATGAAAGGCCTGTTCTGCAAGTCGCAAAGTAAAATGCAAAGCTTGAGGAAACATTTATGTTAAAGTTGTTGGGGGATGCATTATAAGTACATTTTCTTTCTAAACATAAGGGCAACCAAAAGAGGAAGTTGGCATATCAACAAATACTGTGCATATTTACTTAGAAGTATCTTCTACTGTGTTCAGGGTAGCTTACTTTCCATTAATTGAGTACACACTCAGCCTTATGGTACAGCCTGAAAGCCCATTTACTTTATTGCATTTAGAAGACTATAACTCTGTTTAGGATTGCACTGCTGGTCATATATTTTGCTTCACTGCTCTGTGGTGGGATCACTTCAAAGCATAAAATGTACTCCCCTGTCAGGGATCATTTTTCAATTTCTTCATCAGCATGATTGGCAAACAGCCAGCTCAGCACCAAGATGGATTATGCTAACCTAGCAAATAATCTTTGCCCGTACCTCCTGCTTCACTCCAGATAGATGTTATCAGTTCCCAGCACATTCAGCACATTAATTTATAACTCAGCAAGAGGAAACACCTTAAAATAAATCTTTGGATTGGCTAGGGTGAGTGTCTGCATAATTAATTGGGGTCAAGACCTTGCTAAACCCACACATAGGACAAGGGTTCTGGGAAAGCTAATTTCCCATTCTGGGACTGATAAGCAGATTTTTTTAAGGACTTTCCTCCAACAAAGTATAGGATTAAGACATAGCTGCTGGAATGTCTTGTAAATGATACTGAAATTATTTAAAGCAGTAGCACTATAATAATACTATATATGGATTCTGAAATATTCTACAATAAATCATATATAATCTGTCACATTTTTAGAACTAATAGGGTATTTTTAGCTACCAATTACAAAAACTCCTTTTGTTTAATGATTATGTTCATTTCTACTTCAATGTAATTTCAAAGAGGATTCAATTTTCCCTCCCATCCCCAACTGTACTTCTACCAACTGAGAAACAAGTAGAGTAAGTTTGTGGTCTTTTAAGGATTCATGTTAGGGCAGAAGAATACAGAGTTAGAATTAAATTACTAGAGTATGGGTCTCTCTTATATTGCTTCATTATTTATTTAGTTTTTATTTCTTAAAATGTATATTTCACTTTTCAGTAAAATTTTCAGATTGTAGCACATAACTAAAATGTACCATATAATAAAACACACAAACTAAAAACGATCAGAACAACAAAAATAAAAACATAAAGCCAAGATATTTTTTTTCTGGGGAAAACATACTGGAATCCTGGAACCTCTTTGACAAAATTCTTTTTAAAATATTTAAAAGTTCATGGGTTTTCAGTATATACACTGAAAACTTCATTTCCCTCTTGAGCGTTCCAGCACCATACACACACACACATATATTGCCCTGCATAAAGTCTTCAGGGGGAGGGTGATCAGCAGATAAAAACCCTGAAAACTAGTCAGCCATAAAGCCAACATGTACCTTTACCAAAAACACATTTTTAAAAAGATTTGTACATTTGCCTTCTAAAAATAAGCAAAGATGGAACCAGTTATACATCCATGGTGGAGGAGTTCCAGGGTTGTGTTGCTACCCACTGAGAAGGCCCCGACATATATGACTAATGACAAATATCTGATAATCATGGAACATACAGCAGAGCCTCCCCATATAGCCTTGGTGTAAGAGTAGGCTGATGTTGGAGGAGAAAATTCATACTCAAAACAATTGGGACCAGGGAACCTATTTAATTTTATTTTTTAATTTTTATTTAATCTTCGATTTCCTATACCACCCTAACCCTCTTGGGGGTCTCTGAGCGGTTTACATGGGGTGCTAAGCACATTTTTGCCTAACTTGGGCCACATTGTACTAGGGATGGGGCTGCCTACCAGCACCCAGGTGGAGGCTGATGTTCTTTCGGCTCGGCTCTCTCCCCGGCAGTCTATCGGCTAGCTGTTCCTCCTGGTGCTCAGGGGGGGCGGCACACGATACATCCTCCTCTGGGCTCGGCTATGTCCTTCAGGCTCCGCTGCGTCCGCAGATGATGTCATCGTGCGCCTCTATCCCCGCCGACGAGAGCTGCCCAATGTTGCTCCTGGCCACCAGGGATCGCTCCTCTGGCCCTGCTGCTTGCTTTAACTTCCTATAGTTTGGATGAAAGCAAAATAATGCACTAGGTGGTGTCAACTACTGGTTTAAATTGTGTTTAAGAACAAGCAATATATACTGAAATATTATACTTTCATTCTAATCTAGAATAAAAGTAGATATTTTGTGAAGAAATCTGATAGTGTGATCATCGGGCTATTTTTTATTATGATACTGAAATAATACACTCCCATTCTAATCTGGAAGAAAAGTAGACATTCTGTGAAGAATTCTGGAAAAGATTTCCATCAAAAGGACAATATGATCACCTGGCTGTACTATTTTTCATCATAACAAAGTCTGAGCACAGTGGCATCCTCAAGACCAACAAGGTTTTATTCAAGGTATGAGCTTTCATGTGCACACACATCTCCTCACATACACTGAAATGGAAGGTAAGAGTTCATTGATATATGTAGAGGGTGGACTCAAATTAGCAGACAGCATAATGATAATGTTTAAACAGATGCAAAAACTAAACAAAAATAACAAATTAAGTTTATATGGTCACCATTTGTTTGGATTTAATTAAAGGGAAAACACAGGAAATATGTCAAAATAGGAGACTGATTGTGCAAAAGTATCCTTAATTGTGGGATACTAAGAATAATTAACTGAGACCGGTTGTTATGCTCCATTTGTCTCCTCTCAAGCATGGAGGTAGTTAACAGCAAACTTTTATCTGAGTTGGGGTGAATGGCTGCAGTGTATGTCTCCTCTGTCACCAGATCAGAGAAATACATTTTAATATACATTGCATGATATTACAACCACTACTCCAGTATACTATTAAAAAAGAATTTCACTAAAATAAAGAGAATGTATAGCCCTTCTTGGTGAGAATACATATATTTAGCTTATGTAGTGAGATAAGAAACCAGTATCCTTCTTAAGTCCTGGGAAGGTTTTTCTTCAGTGTTGTAATAATTTGTAATTCATCAGTTCCTTTTTCTAGTCTGTTCCTGAAGTTCCTTTGTAATAAAACAGCTACTTTGAGGTCAGTCACTGTCCTGGAAGATTGAAGTGTTCTCCTACAAGTTTCTCAGACTTGTGATTGTTGATGTCACTATGTATACTAACCATTCTTCAAGAGCATGCTCATATAGAGTGCATCACAGTAGTCTAAGGCAGATGTTACCTGGGCATACACCACAGTGGAAAGATCTTTCTTGTCCAGGAAAGGCTACAGATGGCTCATCAGCCAAAGATGGCGAAAAGTGCTCCTGGCAACTGCTACCACCTGCTTATCCAGCCTTGGTTCCAGGAATACCCCAAGCAATAGGGTACAACCTCATCAAGAACCAGAGATGACTCAAATCTTAAATCAACCTTTCCTCCTACCAGTACCACCTTCATTTTGTTGGAATTAAGTTTTAGCTTTTTAGCCCTCATCCATCCCAAAACTGCCTCCAGGTACCAGTTCATTATTTCCACAGCCTCCCTGCAATCCAGTGGAAGCATGATATAGAGCTATATAGTCTGCATATTGATGACAACTCAGTACCTTTCACTGGATAACCTCTCCCAGTGGCTTCATCATAACTGCCCATCCCTAGTGCTGGGTTGACATAGTTCTATGGTTAAAAAGAAAGAACAGACATGGATACAGAGCTACTGCCATCTACTTGTGTGATTCTAGAAATCTAAAGTAGAGAGCTGTATTGGCAAAGCATCCATTGTAAAATGCTAGGAACTGAAATGGAATTGAGCTGCTTGACCCTTCCCTATTACCCTAGCATGAGATGTCACTCTTGTTGCAGCAGCACAAGCCCCCATTAGCTCTATAAGGGATGAAACAGGACCACAGGAACTAGCCTGTAAAAATCTATACTACTGCACAAAGAACATAATTGACACAAAGAATATCCTTTGCAAGAAGCAAATGAGGAGGAATGTAAACCCCTCAGTCACATTTCTAGGTACAGGAAGCTTCATTACAACTTTTAATTATTCCTTGCAGGAAGGCAGGCCATAAATACAAAGCTAGTTGTGCAGACCCTTCCTTAGTGAGTTACCTACTATTGATGGAAATGACATCTTGTGGCTAAGAAGCTCTTTGATGCTACGTACTACAAATGGGAGCTTGTCTCCATGCTGATGTACAGTACTATCCTCTGCTCATTACCCTTGAATAATGGCTACTCCTTCAATTAGCTCCACTAAAAATGCACACAGAGAGAAAGATAGTCACCAGTCTTATTAAACCATCCTGGAATGGATTTAGAACCCTTTTGGCAAACTTTGGGTCTCTGCAGAGCTCTGACTTCCTAGCGTTGAGTGATTTGCATATTGCTAATCATTACATCCAGCACTGGCATTTTCTTCATAATTAGTCTTTTTTAAGTGCATCAAAGATCTAGCAGACATATAGTCATTTGACAGCTCACTAATTGCTTTTTACATTGGCATCTTCATTGCAAAGCAGCTTTATGATCTTAAACCTCTACAACAGTTTAATTTGCCCTAGAACTTTATATTGTAAAAGGCTACAGTCTTTGTTCTTTTTAACACATGACTTTAGACAGTGTCAGACTATTTTACCCCTTGCTGTGAATTAGAGGGTATGGCTGTAGAGCTCAAGCTGTAGAAAACAGAAGGTACAGAGCTGGATTTATAGACAAGCCAAATAAGCTATAATTTAGAGCCTCTAATACCAACAGCTTAGTTAAAAACTTACTATATTAATGCTTTGGGGCCTCTTAAACTTGGCATAGTTTAGGGCATCTGCATGTCTTAATCCAGCCATGAGTAGGCACCTCCAGTGGTAATCCCTCAAGATATTTATGTTGACACCTGGCAAGCCTCTGTGTCTCCTGCATAGCCCATTCTGACTCTTCAAACATGCTCCATCATTCTTAAGGGGAAGGAGAAAATATGCAGCCTGTAAATTCTCATCCCATAAATACAAACTACACAAATCATAAAACAGTATATGAAGGGTGATGTGAGCATCCAGACTGCTATTAAACCCATTTATCTGAAAATGTCTCCTATTACAATCAATGGAGGATTTACTTCTAAACACTATTGTATAGGTTGTATTTAAATAAATAAATGATTAACTACTGAGATTCCGAGGAGATTACTAGATTAGTAAACAGCTTTCTGTTAGTTACAGCTAAATCTCAGCAAATTTGTCTTGACACTTATGCAATTGATTTGCCCTGTGTCACGACTGACTAGCAGTGCTTATTTATAGTTTTGATGTTTTTATATATAGTTTTGTTACTTATAAAATGCACAAATTCCCTTCTACTACTACTTGTGGTTGATACAAAATAAATTATTGCTACTACTTCTCAACAAATGCATTTAGAAACTCTGGATTAGGTTGCTTTGTTCAGCATTTTACTACTCTCTGTCACACAGCTGTACTGTGACTACAGTTGTGGAAACCAGATATCATAAATTAAAGGCTGTTTACTTCAGTGAACACTGAACATCAGTTTTGGGACTTGTTAGAAAGCCAGAACTATGATAATGCTTTTACACTTCACCACACTTGCATTTATTTATTAATTCAATTTATTTAACATATTTAGATCATGCTTTTATCACAATCAACAGGTCTTGAAGTGGCTTACAAATTTAAACACAAATGCAATCTCACATCAACTCAGAAATAAAAAAGATGCAAACCACAACCTCCGTTTATGAGCCACCAATAAGCATGTTGGAAAAGTTCTACTTTACAGAGCCTTCAAAATCTGTTTAAAGTGGTATCCTTCTTCTCATTCTCAAGAAGTCAATTCCACAGCACAGGTGTTGTCAATAAAAAAAGCATAATCTCAAGCCCTTGCCCTAGTTTCAGTCATTCCTACCCAATTTACATATAAAAAGAGGGCTGAGTTCCTTTCCACCTTTGTTTTTGGCATTTATGAAACCAAATTGATGAGTGACCCTGTGAAGACAGAACAGTCAGCTGTTGGGGGGGGTACTGTCAAAATGTCTGCAGTCCAACTTCTTTGAGGGAGTAGAATCATAGAATCACTTGTTTTAGAATTTTTAACTGCTTTGCATTTTCTCTATTTATAAAAGTTTTTTAAAAAATTTTAAAGGGCTAATGGCTTGGGGGGATTCCATGTTGAATCCTCTGGTTTGACACTGGTTGTGTTCGGCCTGAGCTGGTTTCATGTTAATTCCTTTGGGTTTGTTATTTCTGATACATTTGGAGGGTTTTAGCCAGTGGTTGCTCTTCCGTGTTTGGCCATTGGTTTCCTGGGCCAGGAGAAAGCAGGTTTGTTTGTTTGTTTTTCCTCCAAAAGAAACTGTGAAGGCAAGTAGGATGGCTAGGGCATCAGGGCCCTGTAGAATTTGACCTGTTGATCCAATTAACTTGAAGCCTGGGGGGGGCTGTAAGTGGACTGGCAGTCCACTCCCCCCACCCCAGAAAGAGTACCCCCACAGGGAATAATCAGAATTCTTTTAAAAAATGGATTTGAATCCCAAAATTGTATTGGGACCTGAATAATCTAAAATACCAGTATGGAAACCATTTGCAAAATCCAAATCTGAAAAATACTGATTTCCCCCCCCAAAGTACTCATCCCTACATGCATGAGTGGAAATGGTATATCTCTTGCATCCTTGCTGCCAATTAACATGACTCCCCCTATTAACCTTGGGAAGAGGTGGACTACTGTTTTGTGTGTCTTGTTTTTTGTGTTTTTTTCCCCTTCCAAAGCAAACAACAGTGAATGGATGTGTATTCATTCTGATTAATGAAGCTGGGCACGGTTGGATAGTGGCTTTTTATGGCTGAAAAGTGAAACCTTCTCTTCCTTCTGTGTTAGTCCAATCCACAAGGGACTCACATGAATGCTGATTCTATTCTTTTGAATGCTTGAAAGAAGATCCCATCTCTGATTGTCCACCTTCTGGTATTCTTAGACCCGAAGACCTCATAGAGTCCTGATGGACAATTCTTTCTTTGTGTAATAGGTTAAGCACTGGAAAGACACTCAAGAGGCAAAGAAGCTAAAGGGCAGGGAGCCTAAAAGAACAATGGCTGAAAGGAGGCAAAGTAGCCCATGGATTGTAAAATTTAAACCTTTGGGGAAGAGCAGGCAAAATAAATGGAAGATGGTGGGGGAACCTAGATAACTGGAACAATAATAAGAAATAGGACTGTAAAATAATCTCAAGGATTTAGATGTGAAAATATATTTTCTGGAGGGAGGACAGACAGCAACGCTAGAGAGGCTGGTCAAGAGATAGGGTAACTAAATGTAGTTGAGAAAATCGACACTGAAAAGCAAAGACTGAAAAGTGAAGACTGGGGTTACCAGCCAGAGTCAGACCTACCTGCAAGCTGCCAACCACTCAGGAGGAATTGAGAGTGCTGACACAGAGCTGACAGTTAAATAGAAAATGGCCTGTCCTTTTCATGTGCTTTTAACATCAGCTAGATGTGCGGAAATCAGCATGTGAACAATGTGATGATAATTGTTGTTGTTATTATTATTATTATTATTATTATTATTATTATTATTATTATTATCACTACATGCTAATATCTTCATGTCAAGTTGCTTTTAAAGGTATGGCTGTAGTAGCCACTTCAGGGGGGGAAATGATACTACTATGGAGACATCAGGCTAAAGAAAATAGGATTCAGGTTAAACCTCACATAGGGCCCAGGAATAGAAAGAGCTAAGCACTATTAGCAGTACAAAGGGGGCAGGAAGAGAGGCTTAGACAGCTGCATGCTAGGGAGCCTTAACATGCTGGATGTACTCTGGACCTTCATCTGGCTGCTATACCATTAAGAATTTCATAGATGGGAATTTTTATGAATGTTGACTTCTATTGCATGTCCCTGTGCAGCAGCTTCATTCATTCTAGTAAGGTTTTATTGTCAGTATGTCCCTTGTCTAAGGCCCTGGTGAAGAACCATTTGTTTGTTTGTTTTTAATTAATTTCAATGAAAATGTTTTAAACTCTTCACAATTTTAATCCCTCAGACGTTTAGAGTAAAAATAATTCAAAAATTAAAAAGTCAAAGAATAATAATCCATTCAGAAAGGGAGGAGGACAGACAGAGAGGAGGCAGCCAGGCTCAACTTGAGCTGCTCAAGCTCCCCCCCCGTCTTCACCAGCTAGCAAGATGGGCCATTGGCTCTCCAAGAGTCGCCCATCTCACTGGCTGGTGAAGATGGGGGAGGAAAGCTTATGCTGTGGTGGGGCTCTGCCCTAATCCGGGGGGGGCTCAACCCCTAAAGCTCCATTGCTGGCTATGGCCCTGCTGCGAGAGGGCTTTAAGAACTGTATTTAGGTTCCAGGAGGGAAACCAGTGAGCCCAAGGAGGATTTATTAGAGATGTACCCCTAAGAGATCTCCAAACATGGGGATGGTATGAGAAACCCCATGCTTTCTTGCACCCATTCCAGTTGGTCCAGGGATCTCCAGTTGAGCTAGTCCCGGTGGGTGATGGCCTTCTATGACACATGGATAGCTTTGAATGACTGCAGGTGAGTCTCTACCAACTGCAGAATCAACTTCTCTTCCACATGCAACAACCTGAATTTTGTGACCCCTGATGATTGATATCAGGGATATCAGACAAGTGGTTGTATTGTCTATGTGGACAAGGACATCCCACCTAGCTAAGAGAAGGCCCAAACTAATTGCCCTGAGCTCCAGAAAATTGATGTTCCAATTGGTCTCTTTGCAGGACCAGGTCTCCTGTGCCATCTTCCATTGGGAGTGGTCCCCCAACCTCTGGGGTCGGCATCTGAGATAATCACAATCAACATCCACTACCTGCTGCCAGGAGGAGGAGGAGGAGGAGGAGGAGTTGGATTTATATCTTGCCCTTCACTTGGAGTCTTAGAGCAGTGTACAATCTCCTTCCCTTTCTCTCCTCACAACAGACACCCTGTGAAGTAGGTGGGGCTGGGAGAGCTCTGAGAGAACTGCTCTTGAGAGAACAGCTCTGAGAGAACTATGACTGACCCAAGGCCACCCAGCAGGCTACATGTGAAGGAGTGGGAAATCAAACCCGTTTCTCCAGATTAGAGCCTGCCACTCTTAACTACTACACCAAGTTGGATCTCTCAGAAAGGTCTGAGGTCCAGGAACAGACTGCCCTAGAAAAGAGTGAGCTTGCTGTAGTCCTGCAGACAGTTGAAGAGGCCTCAAAATTCTTGCACACATGGACTGTTCTATCCTTCTGTCACAAGAGTTCCTACAAAGACCATCCATCTCTGCAGGAATGACTGGATTCAAACACAGGATTGCAACAGGATCATCCACTGCTGGAAGCTTAAAATGTTCTGCTGCTTCTGGCACCAAGGAGTAGAAATGGAGATGACAGGATGATTGGTCTTGGTTCTCACTGGTATCTCACATTCAGCTTTAACTATCTAGTTGAAGACAGATGGAAAAGAAATCACAAGGGGGGGGGTCCTTGTGGGGAAAGGGTATGGCTGAGCTGGCTGGCCTGGTTGGATCAGGCTCTTCCACCTCTTTCTTAGGAAGGAACCTTAGGAAGAAGCTTAGGGAAGTTCTACTGTGGGAAGAGATGGGTCTGCTGCAATGTGGTTATTAAAAGTTCTTCCTCATCCATAGTTCTCCCTCTTCTTTTAAAGAGTCAGAGTGCAGATTCTTCAGAATCATGCTCCATCAAGGGACTTAGAGCTCTAGTGGATGAGTTATTACATGGGGCTTCTTTGCATCTCTTACAACATGGAGGAGAGAGTCCCTGTTATCCATCCTTCTTCCAGTACCAGAACTAGAGGGTACATGGTGTATAGTTCTGCTGAATGGTCTAGAGAGGTCTCTTATGCTAGTGATAGCCTGATCTTGTGCATTTTCCCCCTGGGCATTGTCCCCCAATAGATCCAGTGTAAGAGACTCTGCCCATTCCAATTCAATAAGGGAACCTAGAACAGAAGCAGGGGAGAGGGAAGAGGGAAATTCCATACTTGAGGCCAACTCTTCCTGAAGTGTATACTCAGAAAGACCAGCTTGGGGTGCTACTGGAAAAAATTCCTGCCTTTTTTTGTTTTTGAAGTGGGGGGAAGAGGTCAAGACAGACCCTCCTGGCAAGACTTTTCTCCCAAAGGCTTCTGAAAAGAAAAAGAAACCCCTTTGCCTTTCCAGGAGCTCAACTGGAGGAAGGCACTAAAGCTGACAAGCTGCCATGTAGTGTGGCCAGCTAGCCTGTCCAGGTCCTGAAAGGCTATGGAGGAAAGAATGGAGCCAATGATGATCTTCAGTTTGAAGGAATCCCTTGGCCTGAAGTCTGGAGTCTCCGTGGCTTGCCTCTCCTGCAGAAATCAGAAGTGAAGGGTTCTCAACACAGTGATGCCCCCTTTAAAGAAAAAAAAAATCCACCTTGGCCTTCCCTACTTGTGAGTAGAAGCTGAGGGTGGTGTCCCCAATGGGATTCCCCATCAAAAGCCTTTTAAAAGGTGGTAGTCTCCTTCAGTTCCTGAAACAACCACTGCCCCAAGATCTGGGGGAGGAAGGGGGGGAGACAAACAAAAAAAGAAAGTTAGGGATCTCTGAAGGAATGCAACCAGTAACATCTAACTGCCCTGCAGGCAGAGCCAAGATTGGGGACTGGGGAAAAAATCCCCTCCCCTCAGGAATCGCAAAGATCTGCAACCTTGCCTGCCTCCAGGGAGGCGCTTCATCCCTGATGTATCAGACTGCCCCATTCCAGACCACTGTAGAAGAAGAGAGACTATGTCAGTTTGGGTTGTAGCAGACTGGAGACCCAAGTGGGCATAAGGATAGAGAAAAACCAGGGTACCATCACTCAGATATGCATGCAGGAGCCTCATGCTCTACTACTAATTACTATTACATTTCTGCTTTAACAGAGGTTGTAGCTCTAAGTAAGTGCACTCAAAAACTGATAGCAGAGAAGCATTCTGGCTGCTGTTATCGAAGTAATATTTAGCCAGAGTAATATGACTCTAAATCTGTTCAATGTCTGAATGTAGGCTGTAGGCACATAACCAGTGGAAAGCTCCCAGGATGCACCCTGCATGACCTGTTGCTTTCACTAAGCCTTTCAGCAATTCTGATATCTACCACCTTGAAACCATGTCTAATTATTCCAGCTGAAAGGAGTGATTAACATTATTTGATTACTCTTACTACATTACACATTCTCTGAGATTCCCTTGCATCACTACTCAGCTATGCCTCAGGAAGGCTTGCTGTCCCATTAGCCAGCATAATATTATGGAGTGGCAGGTTTTTTTTATATCCCTGTTATAAACAAACACAAGGAAATATTTCAAGTTGTATGAAAAGTGATTCTAAGTATTCACAAGCCATTTATTACAGGGTACCTTAAGATTAGGGATGCTCAAACACTTGCTGGTTCAGCTTGTGTCCTGTTAACAAGTTGCAAACAGGGAGCTGATTATTATGACTAATTTGACTGTTTGTTAACCCAGTCATAGCTGTTCATCACATTGCCTCACTACATACCAATCATGCAATTATAGCACAATTGGGTTTTCAGACATACAGACCAATTGTGTTCTACTCCCAGCCATCCTGTCCTTTCTGCATAACTCTTCAGCTCAGCTCAGTAGGCCATTGCTTAAACAGACAATCAAATCAATAACAAATCCTATCAGTAAGCCATAAATGAATACTGTGTTTTAATAAAATTCTATCTTTTGTGGTATGTCTAAGTAGGCTCTACTTATGTTAACGGTTGCCAATCAATTAGAATTGGCAGTATCTTTGCTCATGTGCAATTTCACAAAAATCTGATACAAACTTGTTTGGCATCAACTGAGAAGTTTGGGGGATCGCTGATACCTGACTGACACCTTCACACTTCATAAGTTTGACTGTTCTGCATGATTGTGGCAAAATTTGCAGAATCCATACCTGAAACCAGCTTAGCAACTGGTCCAGGACTATCCTAATGAGGAAGTAAAACTCTCTTTGTAAAATTTTCTGTAAAAAGTAAAATTCTTTCTGAATATATGAACCCAGGTATATATAATTATTAACCCTGGATACAGCACAACTCTCTAGAGTTAATTTAAATGATTGTTTCATGCAAAAAAATAATAATTCCAGCTTTAAATCTGATCATCTCAGCACTTTTCATTAATAAGATAAGCATTTCTTCTTGTGGCTTTGAAAAAAACAGAGCTGTGTGAATTAATAGCTAATTCAGATTTGAAATTAATGAGCTACCCATCGTTGATTTTTTCCAATTTTCTTGCGCAGCATTTCCTTTAAATAGGCTTCCACATAATGCATGATCTTATAAGTCCCAAATGAGTAACCATGATGTCTCGTTAGTCTTTGTCACCTCTTAATCATTCACGTTGCATTTTAACCAAGCAACATAAATTGTTGCCTTGGGAAATTATTTTGGAATTATAGAACAAACATATGCCAAGAGATCTTAGAGCACATGACTTTAAATCACTGTATTCAGAAGAAATTCTACATCCTGCACAAAAGACTCTTTTTATTAAATGGATTCTTTTCAGATAAATGTAAGCATCTTTCCATGTTCATTAGATACCAAACAGTCTGCTGATATTGCAGGATCCCACTGAAATTATATTTCATACCCACACACACCAGAGGCCATGGTAGGTAATGTCTGAAAGGAAACAATTAATGTAATATGAAACTCTTCCTGTAGAGCTGTTTGACTGAACTAAATTTGAGAATCCAATGAATCTCACTTTTGCTTTCATTAATCTTATTGTTTTATTAATCTTATTAATAATAGTATTAATCTGCAAAGCTTAGTGGACTCATAAAATAAGAGCACCAAGCACTTGTGCTAAATGTTACTTACCTCTAAGTGCGATTTGTGACTGCCAGGGTAAAGTTTATTTCTCACTCAGATAAAGGATTGTGATTTAATTTGCAAACTGAGGAAAGAAAAATGAATGGATGTTACTCATGGTTAATTGGTTCCTGTGACTGATATGTTATTGCACATTGCCAAAGCAGGAGCAGAAGAATCATGGTAGTGGAAGCCAACTTATGGCAAACCTACAGGGTTTTCAAATAAAGAGACGAACAGAGGTGGTTTGCCATTGCCTGCCTCTGCACAGCAATCCTAGTATTCTGTGGTGGTCTCCCATCCAAATGCTAGCCAGGGCTGACCCTGTTCAGCTTCCAAGATCTGATGAGATCAAGCTAGCCTGGGCTGTCCAGGTCCCAGTTTGTGTGCAAGAAACAAATCTAATAGGTTGAGGTGCCCAGATTTAGATATCACAATAGCTTCTGAATAGATAAAAAACTCCTAAACCATGAAGTCATCAGTTTCAGCCCCAGGCACAAGAGAAGGAGGGAGGCTGAAGAAACATGAATAAAAACAGCTAAGTTTATTTGTATGAAGAACATCTCAGTATATGTTCATACCACCTGAATAAAGAGATGTGCTTCCTTAGTCATATAGATGGAGCAGCCCATTTCTGCACATGCAAAGGAACTGATGTTTTTTTATAGATGATTTAAATTTAATTGATGGTAAAGCTTTTAAAATTGCACAGACTTGATATACACTATGACTGAAGTGCCTGAGCACACAGCTGTTATTAGATTACCTATTTGGTAATATACTTAACATTTCAAAATCCATAAATGAAAATATGCAATGCCTGTTGTATACTATGTTGTGTTGCGCTGGCCAGTATTAATAAAAGATATTACATTGTTTTTCTATTTAGATTTTGCTACAGATCAACATGGCAACCTACATTTTGTCTGATGAACATTAAAGTTTCATTTCCTATCTTGGCTACCTGGAAAACTTCAACAAAAGAAATGATAACTATGACAAAGGCAGAACTTTAAACAGCTGCCTGTTCTTGGGGTTTGTTACATGTATGTAGAGTATATGATCATCCCTGGAGCCACAGAAAATGATTTGACAGCTAATCTGCCCAGCCATTTTGTAAATATATGTACATATCACTGACTTGTGATATTTGCCTAATGGCTAATATGTTGATAAGTACTTTATTGAGGGGGAAATCTTCCTATTGAAATGTCTTTGTGGAGGGGAGTAGGAGAAACAATCTCTTTGCATAAAGTCTTGCAATTATAAATTGGCTTCACTTTTAATTAGTTAATGATCCAATTCAGCTGTGATCAAAGCACAACAGCTAGATAATTCAGGATAGAAAATGGAGTTAATTTACTTAGATATGATACTACTTGGCTAATGACTTTTTATTTGAATGGAGTTTCAATTAGTTATTAGGTTATTTTACTCATTAGAGCAACAGAATGTCTGCAGGCAATTAATATGTCACTCCTTGTGGAAACAGCACACATTTTTTTTTCCTCTGGAATTGTCTTTAAGATTTATATTGCTTAGATTACCAAAAACTTTATGGAAATACTAATTAAACACTAATGTCTGATAAAGTCGTACTTTCTGATTTGAGTATACATAAGTTATGTTTCTTAAATGTTCTCAGGAGAGTGATTCTTTTAAAGTAGCATATGGTTTTTAGTGAGCTGGTGTTACTCAATGTTCTATAGATATTAGCAAGAAAATCTGGTAAATCTGGCAAGTGTGTACAATCAATCATTCCCTTGTTTCACCTAACCTGGAAACTGAGAAATATTTACTCCAACTTCCAAGTCATCAGCTTTTGAATGAAAAATTATATTTACAAGTGGCGACCCACAAGAAACTTGCAGGAGTGACTATCCCATGGCTATCCCAACCCCCACCTCTGCTCCTCTCCCTGTCCCACTACTTCTCTCACACTCTTTCTCTTTCTGCCACCCCTTTTATTACTCATGCTCTCTATCCTTTACATCTCTCACACAAGACCTAGTGAGAGATGTAAAAGTGATTGCACTGCTTGGGAACAGTGACCATAATGCCATTGAGTTTAACATTTGTACAGATAGGGAGTTGCCCAAAAAGACTGACACAACCACTTTTAACTTTAAAAGGGGTAGCTTCTCTGATATGAGGGCACATGTGAGGAAGAAACTGAAAAGAAGAGTGGAGAAGGTTAAAACCATTGGGGAAGCTTGGAGACTATTTAAAAATACAATCCTAGAAGCTCAGAAAAAATATGTACCGCAGGTTAGGAAAGGCATAAATAGGTATAGAAAAAAGCCTGCATGGTTAACAAATAAAGTAATGGAAGCTGTAAAAGGTAAGAAGGATTCCTTTAAGCAGTGGAAAGCTAGTCTCAGTGAGGTTGATAAAAGGGAACACAGACTATGGCAAATAAAATGCAAGTCTGTGATCAGGCAAGCAAAAAGGGAATATGAGGAGCATATCACAAAAAACATAAAGGCCAATAATAAAACTTTCTTCAAATACATTAGAAGTAGGAAGCCAGCCAGGGAGGCAGTGGAGCCCTTGGATGACCAAGGGGTAAAAGAAGTAGTGAAGGATGATAGGGAAATGGCTGAGAAGCTGAATGCATTCTTTGCCTCTGTCTTCACTGTGGAAGAGGAGAAGTGCTTGCCCACTCCAGAACCACCGATTTCGGGAGGGGGTTTGAAAGACCTGAATCAGATTGTGGTGACAAGAGAGGAAGTCCTACGACTTATGGACAATTTAAAAACTAAGAAATCACCAGGCCCAGATGGCATTCATCTGAGAGTTCTGAAAGAACTCAAATGTGAACTTGTGGATCTCCTTACAAAAATATGTAATCTTTCTTTAAAATCTGCCTCCATTCCTGAGGACTGGAAGGTAGCTAATCTTTAAAAAGGGCTCCAGGGGAGATCCAGGAAATTACAGGCCAGTCAGTCTGACATCAAGACTGGGTACGTTGGTGGAAACTGTTATTAAGGAAAGAATTAGTAGGCACATTGATGAACAAAAACTATTGAGGCAGATTCAGCATGGGTTCTGTAAGGGAAGATCTTGTCTCACTAACCTGTTAGTGTTTTTAGAGGGAGTGAACAAACATGTGGACAAGGGGGACCCAATAGATATTATTTACCTTGACTTCCAGAAAGATTTTGACATAGTTCCTCATCAAAGGCTCCTAAGTAAGCTCAATAGTCATGGGATAAAAGGACAAGTCCTCTTGTGGATCAAAAACTGGCTTATAAATAGGAAACAGAGAGTGAGTATAAATGGGAAACTTTCTCAGTGGAGGGTGGTAAGCAGTGGGGTACCACAGGGATCAGTACTAGGTCCAATGCTTTTTAACTTGTTTATTAATTATTTGGAATTGGGAGTAAGCAGTGAAGTGGCTAAATTTGCAGATGACACAAAGTTGTTCAGGGTGGTGAAAACCAGGGAGGATTGTGAGGCACTCCAAAGGGATCTGTTGAGGATGGGTGAGTAGGTGTCAATGTGGCAAATGGGGTTCAATGTGGCCGAGTGCAAAGTGATGCACATTGGAGCCAAAAATCCTAAATATAAATACACGTTGATGGGGTCTGAACTGGCAGAGATTGACCAAGAGAGAGATCTTAGAGTCGTAGTAGATAACTCAATGAAAATGTCTAGACAATGTGCAGCTGCAATAAAGAAGGCCAACGCTATGCTGGGGATTATTAGGAAGGGAATTGAAAAGAAAAGGGGGACCTAATAGATATTATTTACCCTGACTTCCAGAAAGCTTTTGATACAGTTCCTCATCAAAGGCTCCTAAGTAAGCTCAATAGTCATGGGATAAAAGGACAAGTCCTCTTGTGGATCAAAAACTGGTTTATAATGAAAATGTCTAGACAGTGTGTAACTGCAATAAAGAAGGCCAACACTATGCTGGGGATTATTAGGAAGGGAAGTGAAAACAAATCAGCCAGTATCATCATGCCCCTGTATAAATCATTGGTGAGACCTCATTTGGAATACTGTGTACAGTTCTGGTCGCCACATCTCAAAAAGGATATTATAGCATTGGAAAGAGTGCAGAGAAGGGCAACTAGAATGATAAAAGGGTTGGAACACCTTCCCTATGAAGAAAGGTTAAAACGCTTGGGGCTCTTAAACTTGGAGAAACGACGGCTGAGGGGTGACATGATCGAGGTTTATAAGATTATGAATGGGATTGAGCAGGTTGAGAAAGAGGTACTTTTCTCCCTTTCTCACAATACAAGAACTTGTGGGCACTCCATGAAATTGCAGAGCAGTTGGGTTAGAACAGATAAAAGGAAGTACTTCTTCACCCAAAGAGTGATTAACATATGGAATTCACTGCCACAGGAGGTGGTGGCAGCTACAAGCATGGACAGTTTCAAGAGGGAATTAGATAAACATATGGAGCAGAAGTCCATCAGTGGCTATTAGCCACAGGGTATAGATGGGAACTCTCAGTCTGGGGCAGGTGATGCACTCTATTCTTGGTGCTGGAGGGGGCAGCAGTGGGAGGGCTTCTAGTGTCCTGGCCCCACTGCTGGACCTCCTGATGGCACCTGGTATATTTTGGCTGCTATGTGACAGAGTGTTGGACTCGATGGGCCATTGGCATGATTCAACACTGGCTTCTCTTATGTTCTTAAATCAGCTAGTATCATAATGCCCCTGTATAAATCATTGGTGTGACCTCATTTGGAATACTGTGTACAGTTCTGGTCGCCACATCTCAAAAAGGATATTATAGCATTGGAAAAAGTGCAGAGAAGGGCAACTAGAATGATAAAAGGGTTGGAACACCTTCCCTATGAAGAAATATTAAAATGCTTGGGGCTCTTTAACTTGGAGAAACAACGGCTGAGGGGTGACATGATCGAGGTTTATAAGATTATGAATGGGATTGAGCAGGTTGAGAAAGAAGTACTTTTCTCCCTTTCTCACGACACAAGAACTCGTGGGCACTCCATGAAATTGCAGAGCAGTTGGGTTAGAACAGATAAAAGGAAGTACTTCTTCACCCAAAGAGTGATTAACATATGGAATTCACTGCCACAGGAGGTGGTGTCAGCTACAAGCATGGACAGTTTCAAGAGGGAATTAGATAAACATATGGAGCAGAAGTCCATCAGTGGCTATTAGCCACAGGGTATAGATGGGAACTCTCAGTCTGGGACAGGTAATGCACTCTATTCTTGGTGCTGGAGGGGGCAGCAGTGGGAGGGCTTCTAGTGTCTTGGCCCCACCGTTGGACCTCCTGATGGCACCTGGTATATTTTGGCTGCTGTGTGACAGAATGTTGGACTAGATGGGCTTCTCTTATGTTCTTATGTTCCTCTCCATGCCTGTCACTTCCTTTCTGCCCCTACCCCATCACTCTTTCTGCCCCTATCCTTCTCTCAGCCTCCCACCTACTTCCTCCCCCCCCCCGTCACAGCAGTGGTGGCAGCAGCCTCTCTCCAGGAATCACAACAGATTGCCCAAATACAGAGATCAGTTCCTCTTAAAGTTGCCAGCTCCATGTTGGGAAATTTCTAGAGATTTGGGGGTGGAGCCTTGGGTGGATGAAGTTTGAGCTTGAAAGTTACCTCAGCAGGTCATAATGCCATAAACTCCACCCTTCAAAGCAGCCATTTTCTCTGGGGGGAACTGATCTCTGTCATCTGGAGATCAATTTTAATTCCAGGAGATCTCCAGACCTCACCTGGAGATTGGCAACATTAGTTCCCCTAGAAGAAATGACTGCTTTGTATGGTGGAATCTATGGCATTATATCTGTCCAAAGTTCCTCCCTGCCTCAATCCCGATCATTCCCAGGCCCCACCCTTCAAATATCCAGGAATTTCCCAACCTGGAGTTGGCATCCCTATCTCCTTCCCACCCAACAGCCAACCTACCTTCATCTGCTTTCTGTCTCCCTTCCTCCTACAGCTTCTACTGAGGAAAACTATGGTGTTAGTGTTTTATGTAAGCCGCCCCGAGCCGGCTTTGGCCAAGAAGACAGGATAGAAGTCTAATCAATTAATCAATCAATCTTTCTCCACAGTGGAGACTAAAGCAGTTGACATTATTCTCTCCTCCTTTTTATCCACACAACAACCCTATGAGGCAGGTTAGGCTGAAAGTATGTGACTGGTCCAAAATCATCCAGTGAGCTTCCACAGTAAAATGAGGATCTAAACCTGGGTCTTACAAACCCTACTCTGAAGCTCTGAGCATTATACTACACTGACTTTCATAAAGTGGCTGCTGTTGAACAGTAGCAAGCAGTCAGGTCTACTTGAATCATTAAAGTCAGGTGGTATCAGATCACCTAGAGGGTGCTGCTATGCCTAGGTTTGCCAGCCTCCAGGTGGGACCTGGAGATCCCCTAGAATTAAAACTGAATTCCAGACAACAGAGGTCTGTCCCCCGGAGAAAATGGGTGAACTCTGTGGCATTATATCCACCTGAGGCCTCTCCTCTCCCCAAATGCTGTACTCCTCAGACTTCACCACAGAATCTCCAGGAATTTCCCAACCTGGAATGAGCAATCCTAGTCCCAAACCTGGCTCCAAACCCCCTGCTATGTAGCTATTCATACTGCAGGGGGAATCCTTCCTAATCCAAGTACTCCAGTCCTGCTTTCGCTTCCTGCCCTCTCTGTCTCTCTGACTTTCTATTTCTCACTGTCAATGTGGCAGGGCCTGGAGTAGATCCCTGTGGAGGCCATTTCAAAATTATTATTATTATTTATTCTATTTATATCCCGCCCTCCCCGCGAACAGGCTCAGGGCGGCTTACATTCATTGGTACAAGGTACCATAAATCCACATAAAAACATACGAAATATTTTTAAAACAATCAAATAATCAAAGTGCTAACAGTAGTAACATTCTTCATTGATAAGATGGTGTGCTTTGTGATGTAACAAACAAGATTTCCAACTCAATGATCTTCTGGCATCATACAATGGTATAACCCAATCTCCAAATTGAAGCCAACCCACCACCACAGTGGTGAGGTGGCTCCTAATGGAAAGCCTGGTGGCTCCTAATGGAAAGTCTTGCAGGCCCTGCAGAACTGTAAAGATCCTGAAGAGCTCTGATCTCTTCCGGGAGCTCATTCCACTGGTATGGAGCCACCGCTGAAAAGGCCCTGGCCCTGGTGGCAGCGAGCCTGGCATCCTTAGGGCCTGGAATGGCCAATCAATGTTGTGACCCTGACTGTAGTGCTCTTTGGGGTATATATGGGGAAAGGCGGTCCCTCAGGTATGATGGACCCTGGCCATATAAGGTTTTAAAGCACCTTGAAGTGAATTTGGAATGCTATTGGCAGCCAGTGCAGTGCCTTCAGCGCAGGCCGGATGTGTTCCCATCTAGAAAGGCCCATCAAAAGCATGGCTGTGGCATTCTGCACTAGCTGCAGCTTCCGGATTTGCAACGAGGGCAACCCCATGTAGAAAGCATAACAGTAATCTAATCTCAAAGTGACCATCGCATGGATCACTGTAGCCAGATCATCACAGTCAAGGAAGGGAACCAACTGCCAAATCAGTGGAAGATGGTAAAAGGCCAACTTAGCAGCAGCTGCTACTTGGGCCTCCATTGTTAAGGAGGTATCCAGGAGCACTCCCAAACTCCTAAGTACCAGCGCTGGCACTAAAGGTGCCCCACCAAAGGTCGGGAGTGGGATCCCCAACCCCGAACCACCCCAACTCAAGCACAAGACCTCCGTCTTCACCAAATTTAGCTTCAGCTAAGCCAACCAGCCACGGCTTGCAATGCCCAGTCCAGATCTTCCAGTCTGGAGTCCGACTGGCTGCCCAACATCAGATAGAGCTGGATGTCATCAGCATACTGGTGACACCCAGCCCATACCTCTGGGCAATCTGAGCAAGGGGACACAGGTGATGTTAAATAACATAGAGGAAAGCACTGCCCCTTAAGACACTCCGCACTCAAGTGGGTGTCTCCTAGACTGCTGTTCCCCTAGTGCCACCCTTTGTCATCGACCTTGGAGAAAGGAAGCAAGCCATTGCAAGGCAAGCCCCTGAATCCCCACGTTGGTGAGGCAGTGGGTCAGTAACTGATGGTCGACTGTGTCAAACACAGCCAACAGGTCCAATAACGACAGTGCTGCTGAGCCACCCCAGTCCAGATGCCTCCGGAGGTCATCAGTAAGAGAGACCAATGCCATCTCCATCCCATGTCCCAGGTGAAAGCTGGACTGGAAGGGATCTAATGTGGAAGTGTCATCCATAAAGCCCTGCAAAAGGTATGGGAGGATTCAGTCTTCCCTGAAGTTTAAAAAAAAGCTTTTTGGACTTTTCTGCAGACCCAGGGAGCCCCTTCTGTGTGTGTAGAAAAACCTGTTGGGGGAGAGTGTGCCCCCTATCTGCAGAAATAAGTATCCACATGCAAAGGTTGAGAATTAGATATATAGATATTCAGCATGCAGCTATTTATAAAGATAATGGCACTAAATTTTCACAGAATGTACTCCTCTCACTGACACTTCCAAGTTTCAAGTGCATTGGATCAAGGGGGTTGTTTTTACACACCCCTGAAGTATATACCTCTTGGTGCAGGCACAGTTCTCTCCACTAATTCCCATGAGTGAGACAATGGCACTGGAAGGAAGGAAGGAAGGAAGGAAGGAAGGAAGGAAGGAAGGAAGGAAGGAAGGAAGGAAGGAAGACCTGTCTGCATTGATTTATTTTTTCTGTTCTTATAGTGACTGACAATTAAAAAAAAGACTATCTGCTGAAAACGCTGCATTTTTCTTTTTTTAATTTTTTAAAATTAATTTTATAGAAAGATACTAGAGAGAGAGAGAGAGAGAGAGAGAGAGAGATACAGAGAGACAGAGAGACAGAGAGACAGAGAGACAGAGAGACAGAGAGACAGAGAGAATGGAAAATTCTAACAGAGTGGATACTTTACTCATACATCAGCTTTAGTTACAATGTAATTATAGAATCTAAGCCTTCTACGCCATGTCTGTGATGATTTTGTTGAGATTCATGATTTAAGTTCTCCAAGGTAATTTTGTATCCAGTTGTAAAATCTCGCTCATTTTTTTTTCAAAATTCCCTTCTTGTTTTTTATGTAATTGTAAAGTTAATTTGTCCATTTCTGCTGCATCTAACAGTAAAAAAATTAGTTCTTCTTTTTTCCAATATTTTGCATATAATATTCTAGCTGTGGTTACAACTTGTATAATCATATATACATCTTGTATGTTAAAATTTTGTGGTACAATATTAAATAAAAATAATTCTGGTATAAATGGTACATTTATGTCAAATATTGTTGTACTATCTCATGTATCTATATCCAATATTTTTTTAACAACATCACATGTCCACCACATATGGTAAAAAGAGCCAGTTTTTCGTTTACATTTCCAACGTATGCTTAACATATTTGGATACCATTTAGCTAAGTTTTCAGGTGTCATGTGCCATCTATAAAATATTTTATATATTTATAACTTTAGTGAGTTTAATGTTAGTGAGTTTAATGTTAACTTTAGTGAGTTTAATGTTAACTTTCCATACCTTTTTCCATTGTTCCAATTGTTATGTTATAGCCTATATTTTGTGCCCGTTTAATCATTGCTTCTTTTACCATCTCATCTTGCATTTTTGTCTCTAATAACAACTTATAAAATAGTTTTATATATTCCCCTTCAACACACCACAAGATTTTGTCTATTTCTACAGGTACATCACAAAATCCCATAATTTTATCTTTCACATATCTAGAATCTATTTGGGCTCTTTCCCACCAGTTTAAGTTAATACCTTTTCCTTTTAGCTTTTCTTGCTGAATTAATTTGTCTAACAAATCTTGCTATCTCCACAGTTGTTCCTTTGTAAATGTCATTGGATTTGTAAAGGCTTCTAATGGAGAGACCCATTTTGGTACCTTGTTATAATACAATTTCGGAACGTGCTCCCATTCCTTTATTAGTGTTGCTCTCAGTATATGTTGCTTAAAATACTTGTGGTTGCCACTTTTTTGGTACCAAACAAAAACATGCCAACCCAGCATTAGATCATGTCCTTCCAGCTTTTACAATCTCATATCTTCCAGTGTAATCCAGTCCTTTCCCCATGTAAGTGCTGCCACTTTATAATACAGTTGCCAATCAGATAGTGTGAATCCTCCTCTTTCCTTGGACTCTTGCAAGATTTTTAACTTAATTCTTGGCTTTTTACCTTCCCAGATGAATTGTCTTATCAGTTTTTCTAGCTCTTTAAAGTATTTCTGGTCTTTTATAATTGGAATTGTCTTAAATAGAAAAATCAATCTGGGTAGGATGTTCATTTTAATTGTTGCTGTTCTTCCCATAAATGATAGTTGCAGGTGCTTCCAGTTTTCTAGATCCTTTTTGATTTCCATCAATAACTTCTTATAGTTATCTTTATACAATAAACTGCATCTGTTGGTTACTATTATTCCTAAATACTTAACTTTTTTTTTGTACTTCCATTCCTGAAATATTTTGTATATCTTACTCTTGTTCTTTGGTACAATTTTTTAGCAATAGCTTAGTTTTTTTAAGCTTATTTTCAAGCCAGCATAATGTCCATATTCTTTTATTACTTGTAAAAGTTGAACTATTGAATTTTGGGGTTCTTCTAGTATGAATACAAAGTCATCAGCAAATGCTTGTAGTTTATACTCCTCTCCCTTGAGCCTAAGTCCCTTTATTTCCCCATCTTCTCTAATCATGTTATTTAATGTTTCCAATGTAATGATGAATAGAAGCGTGGATAATGGGCATCCTTGTCTTGTTCATTTTCCAATTTTAATATTTTGTGTCAGATCACCATTTACTATAATTTTTGCTGTTTGTGATGTGTATATTGCTCTCACCATGGCATAAAAGTATTCTCCACAATTCCAGGCCTCCAGTTGTTCCAACATGAAAGACCAATTGAGATTGTCAAAAGCCTTTTCCGCATCTAAAAATAATAATGCCATTTGCTTTTCGGGGTGTGCTTCAAAATATTCTAATACATTCAGGATGGTTCTCACTTTGTTTCTCATTTGTCTCTGTGGCAAAAAAAACCTTGATTGATCCTGATGAATTGTTTTAGATAAAACCTTTTTCAGTCTACTTGCCAAAATAGATGCATATTCTTAATTTGTTGGAATATTTGTTTTCTTTTTTGTGGAGCATTCAGTCCATTAACATTGATAGAGATTATTTTTATCTTCTTTCTATCCTCTTTAACCTCTTTTTTGTTTTTGATTTCAGCTTTATTATTTTCTTGCAGTCTTGTTATGATGACGTGTGGTATTTCCTTGCCCTTTTTCTTTGACTTCTCTGTTTTAGGTCCTATTGCACCTTTATCCTATTGCTCTTCTACTTCTCTTTCACTCCTTCCCTCCTCTTCGTCTTGTTCCTCTTCTCCCTCTTCTTCCTCCTTGGCTCCCAGGTCTTCTCCAAATTTTTTTAGGAAATCTTCCACTTTGAATATCAAGTTTTTTCTGCATTTTTCATGCTTCCTTGTTATGGTCTGTTTCTTTCATAAAGTGTGGAAGGAGATTGGAAGCTTTTACATTATTCCCTATGGAGGTAGGGGTGGAATGACACCAAAATTGCAGGGGAGCTAGGACTGCCTGGCCCATCAAGAACACCCAAGTTTCAAACAAATTGGACTAAGGGTTCCAATTCTACAGGCATTTAAACAGGGTGCCCCCAGCCATTCGAAAGAGGCCCCATCTCCACAAATGAGGGTGCAAAAGAGAGGGGCAGCTCTCTGCTACTTGTCTCCAAATGTAATTGTCTGGGAGTGTTCTGTCCTCTTTTACAAGGATCTGATTTGAAGGAAGAAATTCCATTACCCAGGAAACCAGTGGAATCAAAGAAAAAGTGTACACGCTGCATTGCTGGTAAGCACTTGAACTTGGAAAGCAAACAAACATGGATTGTTTTATGCAAGGAATTTTTTTTTATACCAACAACCCCAGATTTATATTACTATTCTGGGAAATTACTGTACTAATCCTAACCAGCAATTTCCATGTATATTTTTTGGCTCAGGAATTTCATTATGCACACCCTTACCAATGACCAATGGTATGGATCCAGCAACATATGGATGGAAAATAAGATGTATTAGTGTAGTTCCACTTCCTTATGCAATAGCATAAAGGATGCAGCAGCACATAGCACATCAATACATTTTTAAACAAAATATCAATATACATATCAAATAATGGAATGAACAGACTGTTGCATGTTTGTGTTTGATATATTTTTCAAATTATGTTGGAAGAAATACCTCATGCTCTGTTTTAGACATATGGAAAAGGTAGTAGGGAAGCAATTATGTTCATTTCATGCAATTTTAGTGCTTCTTCAAGGACTGTTGTGCATGTGGAAATGTTCCACAGGATCCTCATATAAAGAAAATATTTATAAAATGTTTTATAGATGGTATAGTACACCAAATAAATTGGCAAAGATGTACTCTAATGTTTCAAATGTATGTTGGAGATGTCAAAACAATGTTGGGTCCTTTTATCACATGTGGTGGTTATGTGATACAGTGAAGAAATATCGGTTTTGGATTCCTGAAATAAGAACATAAGAACATAAGAACATAAGAGAAGCCAATGTTGAATCAGGCCAATGGCCCATCTAGTCCAACACTCTGTCACACAGCGGCCAAAATATACCAGGTGCCATCAGGAGGTCCAGCAGTGGGGCCAGGGCACCAGAAGCCCTCCCACTGCTGCCCCCTCCAGCAACGAGAATAGAGTGCATCACCTGCCCCAGACTGAGAGTTCCCATCTATACCCTGTGGCTAATAGCCACTGGTGGACTTCTGCTCCATATGTTTATCTAATTTCCTCTTGAAACTGACCATGCTTGCAGCTGCCACCACCTCCTGTGGCAGTGAATTCCATATGTTAATCACTCTTTGGGTGAAGAAGTATTTCCTTTTATCTGTTCTAACCCGACTGCTCAGCAATTTCATAGAGTGCCCACGAGTTCTTGTATTGTGAGAAAGGGAGAAAAGTACTTCTTTCTCAACCTGCTCAATCCCATTCATAATCTTATAAACCTCAATCATGTCACCTCTCAGCCGTCGTTTCTCCAAGCTAAAGAGCCCCAAGCATTTTAACCTTTCTTCATAGGGAAGGTGTTCCAACCCTTTTATCATTCTAGTTGCCCTTCTCTGCACTTTTTCCAATGCTATAATATCCTTTTTGAGATGTGGTGACCAGAACTGTACACAGTATTCCAAATGAGGTCACACCAATGATTTATACAGGGGCATGATGATACTGGCTGATTTGTTATCAATTTCCTTCCTAATAATCCCCAGCATAGCGTTGGCCTTCTTTATTGCAGCTACACATTGTGTAGACATTTTCAGCGAGTTATCCACTACGACTCCAAGATCTCTCTCTTGGTCCGTCCCTGCCAGATCAGACCCCATCAACGTGTATTTATATTTAGGATTTTTGGCTCCAATGTGCATCACTTTGCACTTGGCCACATTGAACCCCATTTGCCACGTTGACGCCCACTCACCCATCCTCAACAGATCCCCTTGGAGTGCCTCACAATCCTCCCTGGTTTTCACCACCCTGAACAACTTTGTGTCATCTGCAAATTTAGCCACATCACTGCTTACTCCCAATTCCAAATCGTTAATAAATAAGTTAAAAAGCATCGGACCGAGTACTGATCCCTGTGGTACCCCACTGCTTACCACCCTCCACTGAGAAAGTTTCCCATTTATACTCACTCTCTGTTTCCTATTTATAAGCCAGTTTTTGATCCACAAGAGGACTTGTCCTTTTATCCCATGACTATTGAGCTTACTTAGGAGCCTTTGATGAGGAACTGTATCAAAAGCTTTCCGGAAGTCAAGGTAAATAATATCTATTGGGTCCCCCTTGTCCACATGTTTGTTCACTCCCTCAAAAAATATTACAAAAAAATGTTAAAAATCTCTATAACTTTTGTTCCAGAAATATTTTTATTGCATATCTTACCAGAAAACTGTAAAAAATATTATTCTTATCTTATAATACATGTTATAACAACAGTGAGAATAATATATGCCAAATATTGGAGAAGAAATGAAGTTCCCTTAAGGGAAGAAATCTTAAGGAAAATTTTGAAAACTGTCGAGACAGATAAATTAACCTTAATTCTGAAAGGCCAACCAGAGACAATTTTTGAGGATACATGGTCAAGATTTTATAAATTGCTGGGAAAATCCAGTAATTAAGATATACAGTCTCATAATGTACTTTAAGGACACAAATATTACACTTTTAATAGCATGAATCAAGTTTTATATAATGATATAAGGTGAACTACACAAAATAACATATGGTTAAATAAGAGTTTTTATGATATAAGAAATTTCAAGAACATTTGGAAACCGTCATTTTATGTTATGTTATGTTTGTTATGTTATGTTTCGTTTTGAAAATAAAATTGTTTGTAAAAAAAAAAAAGAAAAGAAATGTTCCACAGGATCCAAACAAAGGTACAAAAAGAATAGCAGAGCAGTCAGTTAATCAGATCAAATTACTTGCTCCTAAAAGCCAGAGCAAACTAGAAAACCTTTAGCTCATTCCAACATTTTTTTTAAAGGTGTCTGATAACTGAGGCAGGGCAGGTTGTCTCAAAGTCTGGGTGTCATCACACAAATTCTCTTTTCCTTGTGACCTTTGAAGGAAGAGACATGTGCCATGTATTCATATAGGTTGGTCCTATGCCCATTCAGTCTTCTGCCAATCAAACCAAAACACTAAATTGTGCCCAGGAACATACCAGTAGTTATTACAATTCTTCATACACTGTTGAAACATTGAAGAAATCTGACCAGGAAGTTATCAAAGCATAGATAAGGATCACAAGGCTAGGTTTACTGGGGAAGGTCATAGCTGGTGCACTGCTGGAAATCAGCGAAATTACCTTGAGTTATGGATTTCATAGAAGCATCCATATCTACCATTAAACAGCATTCCCAAGTAAACATTCACAGGGAATGCAATCCTATCAAACACTGGTGAAAACCAACTTCCAGATTAATTTGCCACTCTGCCAACAGTACTTCCATCTTGTCTAGATTATGTAAACTGTGATAATAGCGTCAAATATTTTTAAAAGCCATAACAAATTAAAAGGCTCAAAAATATTTGTTCTTAACCTATTTAAAAAAGGAAACAGGTGGGCTTTCATAGTGAAAGCATTCCACAGCTATAACCCCACTACAATGCTCTTACAAGAGAGCATACAAAAAAGGTGTAGAACTTCACTGGGGGAGATCTGAAGAGAGAAGATGTTCCCTGAGATATTTGAGAACTAAACAGTTAAGGGATTTCAAGGTCAACTGTAGAACTTTGAACTGGACCCATAAACAAGCAGGAAGCCCATAACATTGTTTCAAAACAGAACATGTCCTCACTACCTTATGCTCATCAACAAGCAGCCAGCCACATTCTGAATCATGGACAATGATATGTTATAGTAATCTAATCTAGCCATCACAATGCCATGAATTGCAGGAGCCAGGTCTACTTATTTACAGTTTTCAGTGAAATTGCCTAGCAGACAGACACTGAATGCAGTACAATGTGATTGCCACTCCACCTGATTACTTGCCATACCAGTCTGGAGACATGGAAATCTAGAGGAGTGCTTGGGAAAAGGTGCTTGACATGGCTACATTCCATGATAGCAATGTCCTCCTGCCAAGGAAGAATGGATGGTACTGAGATATAATATTGACAATAGCTACCTTCAAAATGTAAAAGGAGTGGAAAACAACAAGATGAGAGGGAACGGAGATCATTGGAGCTCAATGAGATATCAATAGGGTTGCCAGACTCCAGGTGGGCCCTGGAGATGTCACACTTCTACAACTGATTTCCAGCTGACAGAGGTCAGCTCCCCAGGAAAAAATGGCTGCTTTGAAGGGTAGACTCTGTGGCATTGTACCATGCTGAGGCCCCTCCCCTCCCCAAATCCCACCCTCTCCTGGATCTACCCCCAAAGTCTCCAGGTATTTTCCAAACCTCACCAGGCAACCGTAGGTATCAACAATTGCCCAGCAGGGGTATGCTATTAGGCAACACTACATCTGTACCTAATCATAACCTGTTTAAATAGATAAGGGTATATTTGTATACTAATTCACTACCTTTCACTTATTTTTGAAGTGTCTGCGGAATGACACTACTTTGGGGCTGATAAGGCAGTAGAGTATGATACGGCAGCCATTCCCAAAACCTCACATGAAGCAAAGTACCTCTGCATTGAAGAGACCTCAAGAAATGACACTTTGAGTTATGCAGGGTAAAAATGCCAAGAAATTAATCATTTCTTTTTCAGTTTTGTGAAGAGTGCTTCTAGGGAAAGAGTTCAGTTATAAAAGACTAAGGAATAAGAAAGAGCTTCTAGACTTTCATTCAATTTCTTCAGAACCAAAGGACAGGAATTAGAAGAGCCTCTCTGTCTGAAGTGCGTAATGAACCAATTTATTTAGCCTTGTAATCAACTGCATTTTAATAATATCCCTGCCCTGAATTTTAAAAGTTTCAATTAAGGATTAAACACTTATCACATGTATTCTATCAATGCTTTTATTGGACAAGATTCAAATTCTTGTCCTTGGAATGCAAAGGAAACAGAGAACACTGATCAGTGAAAACAGTGCCTTGCAAAGCTTCAAATCAAAACATAACAGAAAATAATGAGAAGGAATGCTACAGCAGAACAAAAGAAAACATAGGAACCGATGTACATATCACCTTGCTTTTGCTGCTCTGTCTTCTGTCCTGTAATTCACTTTCTGCATTCTTATAGCAGGTCATGCCTTTGAGAGTTTTCTGCTTGCATTATTTTCTAATTCCATTATCCAGGTTTGATTGCATTGTTGATTAAGCACTCTGACAGAACTGCTTTTATGTTTTGTAAACTTGGTGAGTCTCCATGAGAAAAGTGGGCTATGAATGAAATAAATAGAATAAATAAATAAAATATAAATCAGATTGCTTAATCAACAGTTGAGAAAACAATCATTGTACAATTCAGGAGCAGAGGTGCATAGCATTTATCCCCCCGCCCCTCCATATAGATGCAGATCAAAATTCTACAAATTATACAGTGAGCACTTGTTCCTGAACATTTGGCCATCAATGCTCCATGCATAGTCATAATGGTTGGTTTTACAGGATTATAGTATGCTGGAATAATGTGGACAAAGCACTTTGAAAAAACAAGAACAGTATTTTGACTTTGATATGTTATTTTCTTTTGATATGATATATTCTTTTGATAGATCAGTTCCTCTCCACTGTGGGAGGGAGGCTAGAGCTCAAAAGGCCAAAAGAGGTGAACAGGCATAGCTTGTCTTTACAACATCTTCCTCCAGGACACACACAAGAAAGTGTAAGGAATTACATTCTTTAGCCAGTGTTTGGATGAAGTGAGATGTGCTCATTCTACTACCACTCAGATTGTATATTCCTGTGACTTTAGCAGCCTTGGTAAATGACCAAGAACGTCAACAAAAGATCCTTAATCTTCTTTTATTAAATCACTTGGATGTTCAGCCGGCTAAGGATGTTGGTCCTTAACAACCAGAGATGATTTCTTGATAGCCGAGAATCCCCCCCCCCCTTCAAAATATAAAATGCAATATCCTTTAGCATTTTGGAAGGTGAAAGCCTTCAGAGCTAAGAAGTGTGAGAGAGACCTATTTCAGAGATACTTTTGCACTTTGTTATCCCCCAAATCCTTTCTTACACTCCTATGGCCTAAGAAGTCAGAGATGTACTGTTTTCCTGCAACACGACTCCATTTCCCTCTGATTAAGTAGTTATTTCTTTCCCCTCTTCCCATGAATTAGGTGTATGAGATGCTGCCAGACTCATGACAAGACTGTCCACTGCCTCTGTAAGAGATGCCAGATGCATCCCTGCTTTTGGATCTGTAAGAGATGCAGCTCCCAGCAGCCCCACTCCTGCTGACAAAGAGCCTGGCAGCCTTCTGGGCAACAACATAGGGCCCTTACCTGGCACCATGACTCCAGGCACAGCCAGAGGAAGCAGCTGAGGCCCAATATTGGAGCAGCCCGGAGAGGACAGCACTTCCTACAGCTAGAGTAGAAGCCAGAGCGGGGTCAGAGAAGCCTGCACAAAGGCGAGCCACAGCAGAAGCCAGGGCAAAGCCAGAGAACCTGAACAAGGGTAAGCCCAACAGCAGCCCAGGCCCAGAGGCCTGGGACTGGGAGGACCATAGAAAAGCAAGGATGGGGACTGAGGGCTGGTAGCCTTTCCCAACACAGCCTCTGGCATAGCCATTAGGGCAGGATTGGGAATTAGGGTTGCCATCCCCCTGGTCGGGCCAATTTCGGTGCCTCAATCCACCGTTGGCCAGCTGGCCAGAGGGCAAAGCCCACCCCTAAACAGCACCATCCCACGGGGATGCATTACCGGTAGTGATGTCATCATTCTGGGGTTCTTACACAGCAACATTCTAGCATTCAGGAGGAAACTCTATGGCACATGGCAGAAAAGTCCTGACAAGGGAGAAGCAAATCACCACCTTCCTTCAGAGAGAGGCTGGGTGCACCCAGGGAAGGGTGGGGCTATTTGAATGTTTAAAGTCAGGTTCCTGAGAAAGACCAGGGAGAAGAGGAGGACACAGTTCTGAGGGAGCAAGAGCTGTGGTCCTGGGGGAGAGGAGAAGGAATGAGGTGCTGCAAATTCCTTCCTTTCCCCATTCTGAGGCTTGGGGAGACCTGCTGGAGACACTCAGCAAGATGGCTGAAGGTAAGGCATCAGAGCTGGAGAGGGAGGAGCCTCACAATAGGCACTGTTTTTCTTATTTTACTGTTAAAATATAATGAGTAGACCTATGATTTAAGTTAAATTATAATGAGCAGACCCATTTTTAGTAACAGTAGAATGAGATACTAAGACATTTAAAAGTGCTTTGGGTAGACTAGAGTGAGTGATACAACTGACTTTCATAAAATATAGATTGTTCTTAGGTAACTTCTGGTGTGAACACCCAGAATCAGATTCTTTGTGCCAGGGAAAATATATACTTCCACATTTTCAAGGGTGACCGTGGTCTGAGACATTTGTCCCCCTATCTCTCCCCTAAGACTTTGGAACAAGGATCTCTATGATAACATAGCCAAGCTTTCCCTGGGTTTGGTCTAGTAACTCAAAGCAACAAGATTTAAGATAAAATAGAATTTTATTTAAGGTAATTGAAGAAAAAGATGTTTAAAATAATATAGTTCCAGTGGCAAGTACACAGAAAACAAGAAAACTAGCTCTCTAGATGCACTTAGTGTAGACATTCTGATAGCTTTAATAAGACCAGTTTAAGCAGAATGTCTCCATAGAGGTGTAACATGAGGCAAAGCAGGTAACATGTACAGAAACAAGGAGATGGATAAGATTGCCAGTCTCCAGGTGGTGGCTGGAGATCTCCCAGAATTACAACTGGTCTCCAGGTGGCGGAGATCAGTTCACCTGGAGAAAATGGCTGATTTAGAAGGTAGACTTTATGGCATTATACCCCACTGAGGTCCCTTCCCTCCCCAAAGACCTGCCTTCCCCGGGCTCCACCCCCCAAAATCTCCAGGAATTTCCCAGTCTAGAGCTCTCCATCCCCTCCCATTCACATCTATGTGAACCGAATGAGCTAATTAGCAAGCCTTGAGAAATGACCCTGGCTAATAACCATCTGTTCAGAGGGTGGGGTGGCTGACACCAGTTGTTAATGAACAAGAGAAAGGAATAAAAATGTTCGGTGGAACTTCTCTGCAATATACTGGGTTCGTCTGTGTTCAAGTGATTAGCTTATAGTTTATTAGTGATTCAGCAAGAGAAAGAGGACTAAAATCCCTGTCCCAAAGCCAGGTATTTATGCCTAGAAAAGGTTACACCCAAAACACACCCCACTCCTAATGATAGGCTATTTACACTCCATTGTCTCCCAATTGGTTTTCTCTAGGATCCCTGTCTCCCCACTGGTCCATTCGAGGATCCTAGAAAGCCATTGTTATGTGTCCTAAACTAAGCCCTTTTGCAAGTACATTTCAGGCTCAATACATAACATTCTCTGTGAAGAGACACAAATGAAACACAGAATCTGCACTTGCACAGCCTACTTACCACTCAAATGATACAGATCACTGGAGACTTACTTTTTAGTATCAAAATTTTAGAAAGACATTCCCAAACAGACAAATATGTACAGCGTTTATTGATATTAGAAAATAGGATTGTTTTTGTAAATGGAAACACATGAACTGTCAGTTACATGTTTCCATAACAGCCTGACTCCCACAGACATCCAAATGCCCCTTGAACAGTGTGAATATGTATAATGCTTTAGCCCACTCCATGTGGCTCCAACTTAATGCAATTGTGCCAGACTGAGACTTAAGAAGGATTTCATGCAGGTGTACCAAAAGTTATTGTATTGGCATTATTCAAGATGAAGCATACAAATCTATGCTCTTTCAGAAGACGTAAAATAGTTGATGCACCTTTGATTTGCAGCCCCTTTATACAATAAGAAAAATCCAATAAAGACGTAATAAGAATTAGTGATCAGGGTCAACTACAGGGCAGAAATTAACTCTAGGTTATAAATTAAGCCATGGAACATGCCACCGCTTATTGAATAAAATCCACTGGAAGCAAAACACAAAGCTTTAGTGTAGGTACAACACTGCACTTTCATTGCAGGTAAATCATTGCCCTGACTAAAATGCTGGTTCAAAAAGTTAATACCATCTAGTGGATGTATCATCCAATCACAGTTGGGTCCCTTATTAAGTTATCATGCAAGTCAGAGCTTATGGTTTCATTCTGAAATTATCACTAACTTCATTAGAAGTGGTGACTACTTATTCACTGCAAGTGAAAGCTGATCATGATCTTGATGCTTCTGTCTTAATATGGATCTTCCGTCTCTCTGGTGGGGAATGCTGGCTGTTCCAATAATATACTGGATGTGCAGGACAAGAAAATGAGATTAGGACATTGTCTGAATGGCTAATCAATAGGGGCTATACTAAACTAATAAAAAGCAGGATCTATTCTTGCTTAAGCAATAGCACAAAATGTATAGCACATGCCATGAATCATGACAAGATTATAAGTATAGAACTCTGCTTATGTCTGCACTTTTGCACAACTGAATTTCATACCAAAACTTTGGTACAACCACATAAATAGAAACATCAGACAGTTTACTAGTGGTGTTTACTCCTTTCCAATGAAATAATAACTAAATATTGCACTTCAGCATAGCAGAAAGTATCCATATTAGCAAAGGAGCCAGTGATACAGTAAGATGACCCAATGAAGTGCTTTGCCTATTGAACAGCAAACTGCCAAACATTATGGCTGAATATGCTCAGCAACTGTACACACATAAAATATGCCGAGTATCCCAGTTTTTATTGTTAATTATAAAGTAAGCTTTTAGCCATCAAGGCTGTGAAGGGAGGCTAATGGCATGCAACATACAATGTGAGCGATCTGTGATTAGAGGGCTCCACATTTGAGTAGAACAAAGATGCTGGAGGCATTTTGCCCTCACCTTTACTAGCATTTTGGCCTCACCTCTACTAGCATTTTGTACACACCTCCAAATCTGCAGCAGAGAGTCCCCTGAATTTCAGTACAGCAGGAATTCTCCCTTGAATACAGTTCTTCTTCTAAGTTGCCCTTGTCACACACCATAGGTATGTTACAGATTTGGAGAGGTATGCCTTTGGATAATATTATTGTTATGGAGGTAATATGCAAACACAGAGACCATGCACAAAATATGCACCCAAATATGTGGCAGGTACTCAGACATATAACATTCACAGAAATTCACAGTGGATAACCTAGAATATGAAATGGAATACTTAACATTAGAAGAGCCTTGTTGGGTCAGACCAGTGGTTCATCTATCCAGCACCCTGTTTCACTCAATGACAACCAGCTGTTGTGTGGACTCAACAGTGCATTGATGGCCATGCCTTGCTCAGATGTTGCCTACTAGCGCTGGTATTCAGTGGAGGTTGCCTTTAGTCATCCAATGGCTTGCAGCCATTGACTGATTAATCTTCCATGAATCTCTCCCATCTCCCTTTAAAGCTTTTTATGCTTGTGGTCATCACTACATCCATTAACAACAAATTCAACAATTTAATTACTTATTGAGTAAAGAAGCACTTCCTTTTGTCTATCCTGAATCTATTGCCCATCAATTTACTTGGATGCCTCCTCTATGTCCCAGTATTATGGAAGAGAGGAAACTGTTCTCCTTACAGTAAAATCTTAAGCAGCATTACACCATTCTAAGCCCACTGAATTTAAGTGCATTGAATTTAATGGACTAAGAAGTATGTGATTTTGCTTGATGCAGTGTTAATTGTTAATGCAGTGAAATTACAGAAGATATACTAAGCAAAATGAATTACCTTAACTCATTGTATCTGTTAGCTACGCACAGGCAAAAAGTCAATTATTCTATGGTAGAAGTTAATTCTGTTTCCAGCAGTCATGTTCTGGAATAACTTGAGGGGGAATATATATATATAAGATAGGAGAAAGGCAAGGAAAAATGGGAAGGGAAAGGGACATAAAGGGTGAAAAGCTGAATGTAGGGCAAAGGAACAAGAAAACATGAGTGGGTGAGAGAGAGGGACAGAGTCTGCTAAGAGGAGAAACAGAAAAAGGTAGGTAAGTAGATGAGTAGGAGAGAAGGAAAGGGGGACAGTGGTCACTGCTAGAGGAAGACAAGGAGGGCAAGCAAGAGGGAAAGAGAGAGAGAACAGAGGAATGGGATTCTCCCGCCTTAAGCCCTTGTGGGTCCCCAACTTGTATGTGTGTGCTTCATTTATATCCCACTTTCTCACCAAGACTGAAAGCAGATCACACAATTTAAATATTTTCAACAGGAGCAGTATAATGGTGCAGTGATCATTTCTTCAAGCTCTTCTACCCTATGTTACTTTTCTTCCATCAGCACTCTCCAAACCCTCCCAAGTTTCCTAGAGAGCTGCCTGTCTAACTTCTCCCTGCTGATAATTCAAGAAGAAGAAGAAAAGAGATTGGATTTATACCCCACCATTCACTACACAAAGGTGTCTCAGAGCGGCTTACAAACTCCCTTCCCTTCCCCTCCCCAAAACAGACACCCTGTGAGGTAGGTGGGGCTCAGAGAGCTCTTGACAGAAACTGCTCTTTTTCAAGAACAGCTCTTATAAGAACTATGACTTGCCCAAGGTCATCCAGCCAGGTGCATTTGGTGAAGTGGGGAATCAAACCCGGTTCTCCCAGATTAGAGTCCGTGCACTTAACCACTACACCAAAAATTCAGCTCCTTTCTCCATCTCTACCCCCCCACTCAAGGCTCCTCACAAGTTCTTCTACACAAAAATAAGAGGGCTTTTAAAAAGTAGAAATTTTCACATTTAATTAAGCTACCTGTTAAGACAGTAATCCCACTGTTGTTGAGCCTGTTGGCTCTTCAGGGTTTGGGAGCACCACCGCAAAATGGCTGTCACTAATGCAAGGCTAAGCTTAACATAACCACCACGGTAGGCAAGATCAACTCTTTGCTTTGGAGGAAGAATGCTGTTTGGTTTCAATTAATAGAGTAAGCTTGCTTATTGTACAGCAATAGGGAGATTTTCCCAAGCGAGACAGTAAAAGAAGACTGTGCCTGTAGTCAGTCTTAGAGTACACAAATATTATCAGCCTGCCCGGGACGAGTTCAGTGCTTCGCTAGTTAGAAATGCTGTGGATAGTGACCCAAATCTCCTTTTTTCTGACCCATTAGATCCATTACATTTTATTCCCAAGACTGAATAGCAAGCAACCCCCAGGAACAGTGTGCCCATAGGTGCCATATTGTGGGTTACAATGTTATGTACTCCTCTAAAGATGGATAAAAATATTCTAGAACACAAGGAGATGCAAAATTGTCTTTAGAGATTTGCTACATTGTAGCTGTTTTTGAGTTTTGGCTCTTTCATATATCATTTAAAAATAAAAATACACAAGCATCAAAGTGCATATTGCTTTTGGTAATACAAATTTGATCATTCTTTATAGGTTTGCAAAAAAAACCTTGTTTTTTTTTTTAAAAAAATCACCATTATTAGGATGTTCTTGGATCTGGTACTTCCCTTCAGGATAGTCCTTTGATACCTAAAACATTATATGCAGATAAATGTTTCCAGAAGGGCTTTCTATTACCAGATACAAGTTCAGCAAAAGGTATAATTAGAATTTTGAAGGAGACGTTCATCATGCTTCCCCTTGAATCAGCTAATAAAAATTCTTTTCAAGTCAGACTGGAGATGAATTGGGGGGGGGACTTGCAGCATTAAGGCTTTTGGGTTGCTTGCTACATAGAACTGTAACTTCTCAAATGTCTGTACATCAAGAGTGCATAAACTAAGTAGTGGGGTCCATAAACTTCATCTTTGCCATGATTTCTATTTCTATAGAGCTATGGTGCAAAACAGAGATAATTTTAAATGTCTTATTCCTGCTGTTTTGGAATGAAAATACCAACTTTTGTTTTGCTTCCCCATTGTGCAAATCAAACCTGGTGTTCTTTATTTTTGCCCCATTTTCTGTGTCCCTGAACAAAGAAGATATTGTTTAAAGGTATTTTCTGGCTTACACAGATGATACCTTCAGTCACACAATGAAGATCTTTGGGCTATGGTGGCAGCTGTAGCTAAACCAATGATTGCTTGTTTTTTAATCAGCACAGTAAATCTGATTTCTAATGGCCAATCAGAAGACCTGCTCGGCAAAAGCCCCACCTGGTCCCTTCTACTTTCTAAATGTACTTGGTGGATGCTAGGGAAGTTGCTGGCAACTGCCATGGTACCCATTGGTGCGTTGTTGTGGACGCCTGAGCCAGGACTTTCCATAGAGGACTAAAATGCTTTTTGCATGGTTTGAAAGTTGCAGAAGCTATGGACATATTGCTTGTTGTCTCAGCACAATATACATTGTTCCCAGTCGCAGAACAACTGTAACATAATTAGCCTAAGGAACAAAGTATTATATCTTGTCTCCATGCCCCTGCGAAGTAACACCAGACAATTCATTAATTACAATCTGAGCTGGGCAAATAATTAAACTCACTGCCCCCACTGTGGAGTTTCCCTAAAGAACTGCCCCACTGGTTGGCCCTGGTTTGGGAAATTCTACTCTGGCTCTAAGCTTAACATGACCGTGGGCCATTCCTCCACTTGTGCTTACCTCATCTGTACCAAACTTGTAAAGAAAGAGGTTGCTCATCAGTCCCACACACCATACAGTGTAAAGATTCAAGTGTTGATGTGAACACTGAGGGATTAATGCCACTCTAGTTTTGTGGGACTATTCAGCCCTTGGTAGCTAATTTAGGACTCTCCCCCATTCTGTAATCACCAAAGTAATTAAATAGCAAGCACCAAACCTGCATATATTTTGTCAACTCTAGTCAATGAGTTACTAACCCCTCATGATCAGTCCTCTTTAAATATAAACTCTACCCTGTAACAACAAATGTGAAGCAGCCAAAAAGATAACCAGCTAATCCCACATTATTGGCAAAGGGAAGGGGGAATGGATTACTCTGCAGAAAATGTATTCCAAGAAAATTAGGCCCTTGGTGGCTTTAAATTGCCCTCATCACCACAGCCACACCATCAACTGCATCAGCATGCAGCAATTATCATAAGAACATAAGGTGCACCACCACATGAGTCAGATGTTCACCATCCTCTAAGAGGTATGTGTGTTGCATGCACAAAACTACTCCTGCCACTCTTGGACAAAAATGTGCCTCTGCAGAGAGTGTGAGAATTTGATGAGAAAGGGTGTAAGAGTGGCTGGCAGATTTGTTACCGTGATCCTTATTCCTATGTGAGCAGCACTTGAAAAGAGGTAAGCATGGTTTAAAAGAGATCTATCATGCCTTTAGCTTTGGATAGTAGGGGCAAGGGTTTTTTTTAACCTATTTTTGTCTCAGTGTGTCCCAAAAAGAGACACCACAAACCAAACCAAAATATGTTGACTAGTAAAATTCAAGAACATTCTGATTTTGCTCCTACAACGTTTATGGTGCAGTTTCTGCCATGGCTCAAAAGATTACAATATCTATCACATCTTCTTTTGCAAAGCAAAGTTTTTCAAGGTGTCCTATGACCTTCTGCTATCAAGGCCAGACCAACATCCAGCTGCTCAGCCCTACCTCCTTGCTGACTTGCTTCCTCTTTCTGAGAAGTTTCATATGCAATTTTAAAATTTGATTTTATAATTTTTTTGTCAGACACCGAGAAGGTAGTTGAACATGAAAAGTGGGATATAAATTCTCAAAATTATATAAATATATAAATACACCCCTTTAAGTCATTAATTGGGACTACTGCATCTTCATTCTGCTAGATTTCTTATTCAAGAAAGTAAGAACATAAGAGAAGCCAATGCTGGGTCAGGCCAACAGCCCATCTAGCCCAACACTCTGTCACACAGTGGCCAAAAATATCAGGTGCCATCAGGAGGTCCAGCAGTGGGGCCAGGACACTAGAAACCCTCCCACTGTTGTCCCCCCCACGCACCAAGAATGCAGTGCATCACTTGCCCCATCCTGAGAGTTCCTATTTATACCTTGTGGCTAATAGCCACTGATGGACTTCTGCTCCATATGCTTATCTAATTCCCTTTTGAAGCTGTCCATGCTTGTAGCCGCTGCTACTTCCTGTGGCAGTGAATTCCATGTGTTAGTCACTCTTTGCGTGAAGAAGTACTTCCTTTTATCCATTCTAACCCAACTGCTCAGCAATTTCATGGAGTGCCCACAAGTTCTTGTATTGTGAGAAAGGGAGAAAAGTACTTCTTTCTCAACCTGCTCTATCCCATGCATAATCTTGTAAACCTCAATCACATCACCCCTCAGCTAAAGAGCCCCAAGCATTTTAACCTTTCTTCATAGGGAAAGTGTTCCAACCCTTTTATCATTCTAGTTGCCCTTTTCTGCACTTTTTCCAATACTACAGTATCCTTTTTGAGGTGTGGTGACCAGAACTGTACACAGAACTCCAAATGCGGATTAAATGACAGTAAATGTGGCCTAGTACTTTATGACAAGAAAGAAACATCCACTCTCCCTCTTCAGACACCCATTCCTAACATGCCTTTGCCCAAGCAGTAACAGGACAGTCCAGTTTGAAAGCAAATAGCATTCTCTGAAGAGAAACAGTTTTATGCTTTTTATCCACTTAGAAATTCAAACTTGCCTCTTAAATAGGGTTGCCAGGCTTTTGGGTTCTGTATCAAATATTTTGTTAACTAAATCATAATGGCTTAGGGAGGGTAATTGTCCTTGCCCTATCACTTAATCTTTCAAAGCCCAACTGTTCCTGAGAATAACTGTCCTTGGTCATTACCAAATGACCGAACAAAACCCAACCCTTCCACCCAGCCCACTGACCCAAGCAGGCTATGCTCACAGACCATATAATCTGTGGAACACAGCCCTATATATGGAAGACTGCAACCCAACTATATTGTTTTGTATTACCTGCACCAGTTTCTGTTTCCCATTTAATCATCCATTTTCTGCTGTATTTAAGAATTAGTAGAGAGCGCAGTAATGTCAACCACAAAGTCAAAGCCATTCCATTCTTCCTACTGAGTCCAATTAATGTGAAAGTTCTTGCCATCTGCTACTGCAATCATTATCCAAACCAAATAAAAGAATACAGGGTATATCCATAGTGGATTCCCATATTAATTTCAAACAAAATTCAATTTCCATACATTATTTCTAATATATTTCTTGCACTATCATTGCATGTCAAATGGCTTATACATTGCTAATCATCAAAGAGAACTTGTATATTGCAGCACAGTAGGTTCTTCTGTGCAAAATGCTGGACTTTTTCAGTGAAAACTGATAAAGTTTAAACAAAACAACCTTCTCCATTCATTGGTATTACTGAAGTTAAGTATTTATAACAACAATGTAAGACATTATTTCAGGACATTAATTCAATTATTAGTCCTTCTTAATATGGGGATTTGATCCTAGAGTGGTCCATAAGTTTGAAGATCCACTTTGTTAGGGACTGCTTTCTTTCAGTTTGACATTTCCTACAAAAAGGGTTGCCAGACCCTCCAGTGGAGGCAGGGGTCCCCCACTGACAGGCCCCACCTCCCCAACATGGATAAGCTGGCCAATGGTGGGGGGCTTACACCAAAAGAGAGGGAGATCCATCCGACATGCAGCTATGTGCCCATGTCACTGCCCACTTGATATGGAAGTGATGTTATTACATCCAGGGCATTGGAGTGATGCTCTGGTGTTTGGGAAAATACCCTGTGGTAGAAGCCAAATTTACCATAGAGTTTTTGCCCAAATATCAGAGTGTCACCCCAGGGTCCTGGATGTGATAACATCACTTCCGGGTCACGTGGGCAGTGACATAAACATGTCAGTGTACATCAGATGGGCATCCCTACTGCTCTCAGTAAGTCCTCCTCCCCCACCAATTGCCAGGAGTGAGCTGGCAACCCTACCTACAAAGAACAAATGTCATGTAAGAAGTGACCAGGCAAAATGAGTTATTTATGTTGTCGAAGGCTTTCACGGCCAGAGTTCATTAGCTCCTGTAGATTTTCTGGGTTGTATGGCCATGGTCTTGGCATTGTAGGACCTGACATTTCGCCAGTAGCTGCAACTGGCATCCTCAGAGGTATAACACAGAAAGATTGAGTACTCTGTGTGCCAAGGTGTGAAAGAAGAGAGTTTAAAAATATATAGGGCATGGTTTCCTGGCACTACAGACAAGATTAGAATTTCAACAGCCAATCCACACTCAAAAGAACCTCCTCAGGAAACAGGAAACCTCTTCAGGAAACAATCCTTATACAAAAGAACCTCCTCAGGAAAGCTCCACCATTAGCATATTCATAGCCTGAGGAACTCCTACAAGGTAATGACTCAGCCCTACCCCACCTTTCTTAGTAAATATAAATTACCTGCCTACCATTTTTTCTTCTCACCTTGACACAGCGAGTACTCCATCTTTCTGTATTATACCCCTGAGAATACCAGTCACAGCTACTGGTGAAACATCAGGTCCTACAGTGCCAAGGCCATGACCATACAACCCAGAAAATCTACAGCAGCTAAAATGAGTTATTCTTGAAATTTCCTAACAACATATATGAAGAAATACAGTTTAATCTCCTGAGATTCTACAGGAAACTGCCATAGTTCACATAAAACATTTTCACATATTTGTATTTCTTTCTGAAAGTTCATATGTATGTCTGCTCTTTCAGTATAAGACTAGTTAGTGTAACTAATCTAGTCATATTTCCTACTAAACCTATCCTACCAGCAACTAGACAAATTTGCATAGAAGACCTAATGATTTATTTGGCCTTTCTTTTTGTATACTTAGACTGCAGTCCGATTGGCCACCACCTTTATTATTGAAGAGGAGGGCACACAGAAAGTACATAACCATCTGGTAACATAATATAAGCATAGCGATTCATTAGGAGGAATTTTTGAAGCAATGCTATCATGAAACAAAAAGTACTGAGGAGTGAAATGCTATCCGTAAAAATAGGGATGTTTGAATACCTTCCAATTTGGCTCACTTCCTGTTTGCCAGTGGTGATTAGGCTGCCAATTAATCGATGGGCTGTTTGCTTGTTTACAAACTGTTCATGTGCATTCACAAGAACAGGCTTTTTGCAGCCATTGGGAGCTGACTCTTAGCTGATAGGGAATCACCCTGGAATTAGTTTCTGATCTTCTGCTTGGGAAATTTTATTCTGTACACATTTTTAAAAATAAGGAGGGGGAATTAGAAGCAACTTCCAGCTGGTGGAGCTGGAAATCATTTTGTCTGGTCACCAAACCTGCTGATATGCAGTAAATTTGGAGTGGGGGGTGATCAGAAGCCCATCTTATTTCTTTTATTTTCTCCCCACTCCTAGCTCTTGCTTAGGCTGCAGAGAAAAGGAATGAAGGCTTTGAAGTAGAGGGGAAAGGTGCTCTTTCTCTCCCTTTTGCAAAGCAGAAACCAATAGCATTCTAAGGCTGTGGTCACACTGGAGACTTGGCATGATCTGGCAGCGCCTCTGTTTGGAGCAGTTTAAATCATTGTGGGAAGGGGTGACAAGACAGCACACCCTGAAGCAGCCTCACTGCATGCTTGACCCATGGTTGACCGTTCAGATTATTGCTGTGAGGCAACCACAGAGTAGGTGATTGGGTGGCTTCTTTTTTAAAAAATTGTCTTTTGCGGTTTCGGTTTCGGCGTCACGAATGGCGGCCGCTTCTCGGGACGCTCCCGGAGGCGGTTAGCCCACGCGCAGTTAGGGGGTCTTCGCACGTGCGAAAGACCCTAGTGAGCCTTAGGTAAAGGCTCCGAACCGGGGGCGCTTGGGGAGTAGCTTCTTTGCCGGCAGACAGCCGGGAAATTGAGGCTTTCTCCCCGCCCCAATCGGCCCCGCTGCGGCGTGCCCGTAATGGGACTTAGCGGCGCCACCGAATTCCAGGAGTGAAGACAGCGCTATGGCTTAAAATAAAAAGAAGAAGTAGCATCGAATCGTGAGTTGAAGATCTATTTTGAAGCGTAAATCGGAGCCCCCCTGCATGCGTATAAGCGTTGGGAGGAGGGAAGAGTTCCCACCCCCTTTGAGAAGCAAGATCTACAAAGGGAGCGCGAAGGGGGGCTGAGAGAAGAAAAAGTGTTGGTGAAAGTACCGTTGGGGTTGCATGGAAGATTTTGATCATCTTAGCTTCCTGGGGGATGCGGCACGAACTTTTTAAAAGTAAACAAAAAAACAAAATGTTGATACTGGAAAAAGTCCTGCAGACACCGGAAGAGAAGAGAGGAGGGACTTCCGGTCCAGACAGCCCCCCCCAAGAGCTTGCTGTCAATCAACAGGAAAAGGAGATGCTGTGCCCCCTGCTGGAACAATTGCAGAAAATCAACGAAACTCTGTCTAAAATGGATAGTGTTCTCATCAGTCGACAGAAACAGATATCGGAAACAGCTAGAAAGATGACGGAGATTGAACAGAAATCGAATTTGATTCTAGGTTTCCAGGGCGTTAAAGAAGAAGAGAAAGAAGATCTCGGATTTACCTTGACAAATGTCTTGGCACCCCTAACTGGCAGTGAAGCGATAAAATTAAAAGAAGAGGTGGATGAGGCTCCCAAAGCCTATTCCGCTTTTATAAAAGAGAATACTCTGCCAGTAGAAGGGGATGTTGAGCATAGCAAACGACAAACTGGAGATCTAATTTCATCCGAAGAGTTTATGGAGCCCAGGAAGCTTGAAAGCCAGAAGTTTAAGGAAAAAGAGAAAAGAAAGAAGAAGGATTTCATCTTTAAAATACAGAAACTTCTGAAGAGACACGCCAGCAGGGAGGAAGATGCAGTATTCCAAACTGGGACAAGCGAAGAAGACAGCAGCCCAGGGGAAAGTGGTGATGGAACGGAAGACTTCAAAGTTAAAATGGACTCAATCCATAACTGGAAGAGACTTAAAAAGAAGATATTTTGAGGACTGTTCGTGTAACATCTGGAAGGAGCTGTTTAATTACTAACCCCAATGGACTTTACTAACTGCATTAACAGAGTGATTTTGGACTTCGCAATAGTTAAAAAGAAGATCTTCTAACCATGATAGATGCCAAAACTGGTATTGGTTATTAACCTAAACTAACTCTCACTAACAGGAAAAACTTCACTCCATCTTTTTCTTTCTCCATCTGTCTACCCTTCCTGTTTCTTATAAAAAGAATAAAATTCTCTCTTTTTAAGAGAGTTTTACAAAAAAAAAAAAAAATTGTCTTTTGCATATGTGCATAATCCCATATTCGAAGCACCACTCCATTTTGGCAGCTGGAGGAGGCTGCCTTCCCCTCTGAAAAACTCATATTTTTGCTTAACCCCTTACCCACACTGTGTACTGCAGATATGTAGGCAGAGGAACCAACATGAAAAAAAGACAAAGGAGACTTCTCCGCCTGCCCTTCCCTCCCCCTTCTCACCTCAGAGAACAGCTGAAAGCTTGCTAGTGTGCATGAAGATGCAGTTATGTGCACACTGCTAACTGGCTAAAAAAAACAACCAAGGAGCAAAAACAGAACAAAGCAATCAAACTTTTCATCCAGGTTGCGCTTGCGCCAGGGGAGTTCAGACATCCGGAAATGCAGGTTAAAATTGCTGATATCTGTAAACACCAGACTTTCCACAGTGCTCTTCCAAAGTGGGGCAGAATGGGGTGGTGATAACTGGGGCATGGAAGACAGATGTTGCTGTCTGATCATGCTCTTTAAATCCACAAAGGTATCACAATGATATCAGTGCAAACTACTTGTGTGAATGCAGCCTTAGTGTCCCTGATTACCATCTTGAGGGGAGTGAAATGAGCTCTTTCCTCCTCCATTTTGCACTGCAGACATTAATGACTCTGCCTCCATTCATATTGCAGGGAAGGAAAGAGAAAGGAGATGTTTCTCCTCTCCCTTTTGCAATGTCACTGTGTAGCTATTTTGTTCAGGTGGCATGATTAGAACTCAACTCTGGGTTGAACCGTGACCAGCTATGAATTGACTTCTGACCAAAAGGCAGCTGCAAGCTTGTTCAGGAGCTGTTTAAGTTGCTCAGTGTGATGCCAACATATCCCTGATCTGTTCACATTGAGCATTGTTATGGGAAGGGAAAATTCTTTTCTCCAAAATTCACTTTTTTAAATATAGCCTCTTCTCCTCTTAGGGCCAACATATATATGACATGTGACACAAGTTGGGTCAGGGGTGCTCTGTTCCTCTGCATGTTTAAGCTCTGCCAACAGGGTTCTTGGCCTAGCATGAGCACTGTTGTGAAAAAGGGAATAGTTACATAGATTGGTAGGCAGAAAGAAGAAACTGCAAAATGGCTGCTTCCTGCACAGCTCAGCACATCTACCTACCAGATAAGTTGACTGACTAAGGCTGAGTTTTATTTTATTTATTTAACCTTCAATTTCATATACTGCCCTAAGCCCCTAGGGGGTCTCTGGGCAGTTTACATGAGGGGGTGCTAAGCACATTTCATCCTAACTTGGGCCACATTGAACTGAGGATGGGGCTGCCTACCGGCACCCAGGTGAAGGCTGGTGTTCCTTCTTTATTGGCTCGGCTCGGCTTTCTTCCTAGTGGTTCATCAGCTAGCTGTTCCTCCTGGCGCTCGGAAGGGCCGGCACACGATACATCCTCCTCTGGCCTCGGCTACGTCCTGTAGGCTCCGCTGCACCCGCAGATGACGTCATCGCGCGCCTCCACTTCTGCCAATGACAGCTGCCTGATGTTACTGCTGGCCACTAGGGATCGCTCCTTCTGGCCCTGCTGCTGCTGCCTGCTGTCGCTGTGTCGCCACGCCATGCCGCGTCCACTGCCGGTACTCTGTCCTAGGACATGCACAATGAGAAGTCAAAAGGTGCATTTATAAAATGTTCATCCAATACAGATATTTTGCAAGTCATTCAAATGCAAACTGTGAAGGCAGTCTGGAATGAATTGGAGAGACTTTATGTTAACTCCTCTCTAAACAGCCAGTTCTATATCCAAAAGAAGCTATTTGGCATAAGGATTCCTGAAGGGGGAAATCTGCGAGATCACTTAGATCAGATGCTTGCTCTGAGTCAAGAGCTAAGAACTGCTGACAAAGATATTGCAGAACAGGAAGGATTTGGTTGTTTATGAAACAAGCCTTATGAAAATGTTGTATGCCAAAGAGTCAAAAGAAAATCTCTCCCTATCAAATGTGATAAATGAACTGGAGCAAAAATTAAAATATAAACAGTTTGAGGAACCCAATGGAAAGGCTAAGCAGAATACAAGTAGTTTTATATGTAAATAATAAAAGCAAAGTAACTTTTTATTCATGTGGGAAACAGAGGCATGTTAAAAGGGAATGCAATGCTTTTAAAAAGAATGGTACCCCCCCAAGACAAATAAAAGGAGAGTATTTGAAACAGCCACCCCTGAAGAACTGTTTCATATTAACTAAAGTCACAACTAAAAGTCATATATGATTCTTAGGTTGTGCATGCTCAAGGTACATGAGTGCACACAGAGACTATTTTGAAACTCTAAATGAAGAAAAAAGGGAGAACTAAATGTAGCTGATGGGAGATCTGTTGTGGCAGATGGGTTAGGATCAGAAACTATAAAATTCAGACTCTCAGACAGACAGGTCAGAGAAGTCCTTATTGAGACCTGTTTGTATGAGCCATAACTAGCAAATACCTTGCTTTCAGTAAGAGTTCTTGCAAAAAGAGGAATGGTGACCTCATTTGGGAAAAGATGTCTTATCAAACAAGGTGGTGAACTGGTTGGAACAGGGAGAGTGCATGAAGATTTATATGCTCTGGACACATGCACACAAAGTGCAAATTTGACAAAAAGTTGCAATCATAGAGTTGGAAGGGATCTCCAGGGTCATCTAGTCCAACCCCCTGCACAATGCAGGAAATTCACAAATACCTCCCCTCACACACTCCCATTGACTACTGTTCCATGCCCAGATGATGATAAAAATCCTCCAGGATCTCCAGCCAAACTGGCCTGGAGAAAAATTGCTTCCTGACCCCAAAGTGGCAATCAGCGTTTCCCTGGGAGTGTAAGAAAAGGCCACAAGAACTAAGCACTGAAGCAACCCTTCCTGCCCTCCCTCTCATGATCTGCCTAAGTTCACAGAATCAGCATTGCTGTCAGATGGCCATCTAGGCTCCGTCTGAAAACCTCCAAAGAAGAAGAGCCCACCACCTTCCAAGAAAGCCTGTTCCATTGAGGAACTGCTCTGTCAGGAAGTTCTTCCTAATGCTTAGCTGAAAACTCTTCTGATTTAATTTCAACCTGTCAGTTCTGGTCTGACCTTCTAGGGCAACAGAAAACAACTCCACACCATCCTCAATATGACAGCCCTTCAAGTACTTGAAGATGGTTATCATACCATCTCTCAGTTGTCTCCTCTCCATGCTAAACATACCCAGCTTCTTCAACCTTTCCTCATAGGACTTGGTCTCCAAACCCTTCACCATCTTCATTGCCCTCCTCTGGACATGTTCCAGTTTGTCTATATTCTTCTTAAATTGTGGTGCCCAAAACTGGACACAATACTCTAGGTGAACTCTAACCAGAGCAGAGTAAAGCGACATCACAACTTTGCATGATCTGGACACTATACTTCTGTTGATAGCCCAAAATCACATTTGCCTTTTTAGCTACTGCATCACACTGCTGACTCATGTTCAGTGTATAGTCTACTAAGACCCCTAGATATTTTTTGAACATACTACTGCCAAGACAAGTCTCCCCTATCCTATAATTATGCATTTGATTTTTCCCACCTAAATGTAGAACTTTGCATTTATCCCCACTGAAATTCATTTTATTTTTTTTAGCCCAGTTTTCCAGCCTGTCAAGATAATCCTGTATCCTGACTCTGTCTTCTATCATATTTGATACCCCTCCCAATTTAGTATCATTTGCAAATTTAATAAGCATTCCCTCTTCATCCAAATCATTGATAAATATGTTGAACAAAATAGTTTCCAGGACAAAACCTTGAGACACTCCACTTGTCACTTCTCTCCCAGAGGATGAGGAACCATTCACAAGCACTCTTTGGGTGCAATCTGTCAACCAGTTACAGATCCACCTAACAGTCATAGGATCCAAACCACATTTTACCAATTTGTCAACAAGAATATTATATGGAACTTTATCAAAAGCCTTACTGAAATCAAGATAAACTATGTCTACAGCATCCCCCTGATCCAGCAAGTTAGTAACTTTCTCAAAAAAAGATATAAGGTTAGTCTAACATAACTTGTTCTTGAGAAAAACATACTGGCTTGTAGTAATCACAGCCATCTTTTCTAAATGTTCAAGGATTGTCTGTTTGATGATTTGTTCTAAAACTTTCCCAGGTATAGACATCAAGCTGTCGGTTGGTAGTTACCCAAATCCTCCCCCCCCCCTTCTTGAAGATGGGGAAAACATTTGCCAAGTTCCAATCTTCTGTGAATTCCTTTAGTAGCCTAGGATGCAGTTCATCTGGCCCTGAGGACTTAGTTTCATTTAAAGACATTAGGTGTTTATGTACTACCCCTGTGCTGATCCTAGGCTGCAACTCCCTTCCCTCATCCTGTTTTTGCCATGTTGAGCACTGTTTCCCTCACAAGAGAAGACTGAGGAAAAGTAGTTATTGAGCAGTTCTGCCCTCTTTTTTTCATCACTTGTTACAGTTTCACTTTCCTGTCACCACAATGGCCTACCATGTCCTTGCTCTTTTTCTTATTTTGAGCATAAGAAAAGAACCCTTTTTTTGTGTGTTTTTAGCATCTCTCACTAGCCTAAGCTCATACTAAGCTCAAATTTTCCAACTCTGTCTCTCTACAAGCACTGGTCATAAGAGATGTTCTAGGTTATGGCAACCAAGATTTGGGCATAGAGATAATTATGCAATTGCCCAACTTGAGAACCAGAATTTAACCAAAGGTATACAAATAAATATGTGTACCATCACAAAGACAAACAGAACTTCAAGAGAAAATTCAATGTGAAGTAGTTACAAAGACTAAATATCTTGGAATTGAATTAACCATGAAAAATATTGACTTGTTTAAAAACAGTTATGAAAAGGTGTGGCACAAGATTCAGCAAGATATGAAGAAATGGGACACTTTGAATTTATCATTGATGGGAAGAATCGCGACTGTAAAAATGAATATCTTGCCGCGTTTGATGTTTCTATTTCAGACTATTCCAATACTAAAACAAAGGAAAGTACTGGATTCGTGGCAGAAAGAATTATCCAAATTCGTATGGGCAGGAAGAAAGCCAAGGATTAAAATGAAAATTTTATGTGACGCAAGAGAGAGAGGAGGCCTACAACTACCAAATCTAAGACTGTATTATGATGCCGTCTGTTTAACATGGTTGGAACAGTGGATTAATCTGGAGAACAAGAAGTTATTGGCCCTGGAAGGGCATGATAACAAATTCGGATGGCATGCATATTTATGGTATGGAAAAGTAAAAATGGATAAATTTTTTAAACACCACTTTGTAAGACAATCACTGTTCGAGACATGGATGAGATATAGAAAATTCTTCTCAGAAGAAAGACCACTTTGGATTGTACCAGCTGAAGTGATTAATCCATATTCAAGAAATCAAGGGCTAGACTGGCTACCTTATAAAAATCTTTTAAAATCTGAAGGGAAAAATTTTGTGTTAAAAGACAGATTTGATGTTGAATTTGAATATGATTGGTTGAACTATAGACAGATTTATGATTTATTTAAGACCGATAAAAGAGAATATGGTTTTAGAGAAAAGAATATTGAAATTGAAACTGTATGGCTTGAGAAAGGTAAAAAAATGATTTCTAAACTGTACAAGGTTTTATTGAAATGGTATACTGAGGACGAAATTGTAAAAGAGCAAATGATAAAATGGGCGGTAAATATTAATAATGAGATATTAATGACATCTTGGGAATATTTGTGGAAAAAGTCAATGAAAATTTCAACTTGTGTAAATGTTAAATAGAATTGTTATAAAATGATGTACAGATGGTATATGACGCCTAAAAAAATTGCTATTATAAATGAAAGTATGTCTAACAAATGTTGGAAATGTAAGAAACATGAAGGGTCTTTTTACCATATGTGGTGGACATGTGATAAAGCAGTAAAGTATTGGACTGAGATCCACAATGAGATACAAAAAATTTTGAAATGTACTTTTAAGAAAGACCCACAGATGTTATTGTTAGGTCTTAAAATGGAAGAAATAAATGTAGCCAAGAGAACACTACTATGGTACTTGATTACAGCAGCTAGACTGACTTTTGCTCAATGTTGGAAACAAGATAAAGTACCTGAAACATGGGAATGGATTAAAAAGACGTTGTTTATGGCAGAAATGGACAAATTAACAAGAAAATTAAACAATGAAGAAGACGAAACCTTTTTCGGAGACTGGAAAGACTTTCAAGAATACTTGTTGAAGAATTGGGATGTAAAACGTGGTTTGATTTGTTTTGACAGCTATTGAGGAGAAGTGGAAAGAGACTTAGATCTTTGAATTGTTACCATTAGTAAAAGAAATATGTTTAGTAGTAAATGTAATTGTATAAGAGAAATATCAAGGGGGTTGGAGCAGTGCGGGAAGCCTTGTTTGGGAAGGAGAGGGAGAAAGAAAAATGGATATGTATTGGTTTGTTTAAATTGTATGAACATGTGATATATCCAATAATAAATTGTATTTAAAAAAAAATAAAATATGTGTACCATCAAAAGGAATTGCATGCATTGCTTCCAAACAAAGGGGACAAGATCAAGTTTCAGCAATACTCATGAACCAAACCAAACAAGGTACCCCTAGAGCTCATCATAGTGATCTTTGTGGTCCAATGAAAACAGAGACAGCTAGTGGGAACAGATTTATTTTGAGTTTCATGGGTGATTTCTCTAAATATACAGTTTCATACTTGATAAGGGAGAAGAGTGAAGTCTTTGAAAAACTCGAGGCATATGTTGCAATCGTTAGCAAGAGGTTCCATGGGAATCTGCTGGGAAAGAGCAGGGTATAAATTAAATTTATCATCTTCATCCAGACTGACAATGAATGAGAATACATGGGACATGACATAAAAAAGGAATTTAACTGAACAAGGTATTTATAAGATTATGCATGAGATAGAGCAGGTAGAGAAAGAAATACTTTTCTTCCTTTCTCACAAAACAAGAACTTGTGGGCACTCAATAAAATTGCTGAGTGGTCAGGTTAGAATGGATAAAAGGAAGTACTTCTTCACTCAAAGAGTGATTAAAACATGAAATTCACTGCCACAGGAGGTGGTGGTGGCCACAAGCATGGACGGTTTCAAGAGGGAATTAGATAAACATATGGAGCAGAAGTCCATCAGTGGCTATTAGCCACAAGGTATAGATAGGGGACTCTGGGGCAAGTGATGCTCTGTATTCTTGGTGCTTGGGAGGGTCAACAGTGGTAGGGCTGCTAGCGTCCTGGCTCCACTGGTGGACCTCCTGATGGCACCAGGCATTTTTGGCCACTGTGTGACAGAGTGTTGAACTGGATGGGCCATTGGCCTGATCCAACATTGGCTTCTCTTATGTTCTAATGTTCTTAACATCAACTCACTGTCCTATACACACCAGAGCAAAATGGCATAGCTCAGAGGAAAAACTGCTCCCTGAAAGAAATGTATGGATGTATGTTACTAGAAATACTTGGGAGAAGCCATCAACACAGTCACTTATCTACAAAACAGGCTGCCCAAAAAAGGTGCCAAGAGCACGCCATATGAACTGTGGTATGGGCAGAAACCCAGCATAAAACATCTTAAGTTTTTTTTGATCAACAGCCTTTGTCTACATCCCCAAAGAAAAGCAGTCCAAATTGGAATTAAGGACTAAGCAAGTTATTTTTTTAATATGTTTTGGGATGTAAGGGATATAGAATCCTTGATCCAAAACCACAGACTATATGAATTTGAAGCATAGTCTATATTGACGAAAAGTAAAAATCTGAAACTACATAAAAAATGGACACTATAGAATCCAGACCAATGGGGGAAAAAATGAATCAGCCAGAAACAATGAAGTCAACCACCTTGGAACCTACAGAAGACACACTGGAAGAGCCCCAGGAAACAGAAAGGGATGAGGAACCAGTGGTCAGACAATTTGCTCGATACAGCCAGGGAGTAACAACAAGAAAGCTCTCCTACCTGACAAAAATAGGGATCCTTCTGCATGGTAAGTCATAAAAGGAATGCTCGCTGATCAGGCAGAAAAATGGATAAAGGTTGCAAAGGAAGGAATTGAATCTCTAATTAAAAATCAAACATGGACACTCACAAATCTACCTCTGGGAAAGAAGGAAATAGGATGCAAATAGGTCATCAAGACCAAATTTGACACAGAAGTGGAAGTACAAAGCTACAAAGTGAGGTTAGTTGTTAAAGGGTATGATCAGAATTATGGTGAAGACTATGATGAGATGTTTGTGCCTGTGTGCACACTTTAATAAGGATGCTATTAAATACAGCAGCAACAAAGAAAATGAATGTAAAACACCCGGATGTAAAAACAGTCATCCTATATGGCAGTGGTTCTCAACCTTCCTAATGCTGTGACCCTTTAATACAGACCCTTTAATATGTTGTGGTGACCCCCAACCATAAAATTATTTTCGTTGCTACTTCATAACTGTAATTTTGCTACTGTTATGAATCATAGTCTAAATATCTGATATGCAGGATGTATTTTCATTGTTACAAATCGAACATAATTAAAGCATAGTGATTAATCACAAAAACAATATATAATTATATATGTGTGTTTCCAATGGTCTTAGGCGACCACTGTGAAAGGGTTGTTCGACCTCCAAAGGGGTCATGACCCACAGGTTGAGAACCGCTGCTATATGGGGGGATAAAAGAAGATGTTTATATGGAACGAGCACCAGGATTTGAACAGTCCACAGACAGAGACCAAGTATCCAAACTACAAAAAAACATATGTGGGTTCTAACAAGCTGCAAGGTGCGGGAATGAAAAACTTCATCAGCCGCTGACAAAAGAAAGATTTTGAACAAGGAAAAACAGAGTAATGTCTGTATTCAAATTGCAAATAACAGATGTACTTATATCCTTACCTATGTGGATGACTTGATTGTTTGCTACAAGGATGAGAAAGACTATAGTGAAATAATCAAACATCTAAGTGAAAAAATAGAAATAACTGGGTAACATCAATTACTGTCTAGGAGTACAAATAGAAACAAAGGAGGATGGAAGTTATTTCCTAAACCAAAAACAAAAGATTCTGGAATTCCTCGACCATATGCAGATGAAAGAATCCAAACCAATGTGAATTCCTATGAAGACAAACTACATAAAACAAAAGGGAAATGAAGAACCTCTAGACAACAATAAATCATACAGTGAAGCAATCAGAAGACTATTATACATAAGTACACTTACATGCCTGGACATCACAGCAGCTGTATGCATACTATACAGAAAGGTAGAGTGACCAAATAAAGAGACTGGAATGCAGTGAAAAGACTTGCTAGGTATCTCCATGGTGCAATTAACCTAAAACTGAAGTTACCAGTAGATGACAGCCTCAGACTGATAGGATACATGAATGCAGATTGGGCAGGAGATATCGCAGACAGGAAGTCAGCCATTTTTTATTTTGGCTTAAATGATACCTATTCTTTTATGGAAATAGAGCAATCAGCTGGACTAGCAGAAAACAAGAGATTGTTGCTGCATCGTCCACAGAAGTAGAATTTGTATCTGCTGCAGAATCATGTAAACAATTAAAGTGGATATTACAATTAATGAAATACTTCAGCATTAAAGAACCCAAACCAGTCCAAGTCTTTGAAGATAATCAGGGATGTATAAAAGTTGTAAAAACAGAAAGACCTAATTCAAGAGTTAAACATATTGATGTAAAACACTAACTTGTAAAGGACATGCAGAAGGAAGGGACTATTGAACTTCTTTATCATGCACCTGCTTGAAGAAGATCAAAAGAACAGCCTATAGGAGACAGCTCAAGGGCTGCTAGTTCACACAGCTAGAGTCTGGCTCCACCCAGCTGCAGAAGCCCTTGTGGCTGTTGCAGCCAGGAGCTGCCTTTGCCACCTCAGAAGGACGAAGAGGATTGGAGTGGCAAAGCCGCTCCCAGGGTGCACAGTGGGGGTGGGAGCCGACTGATGTACAAGGGCAGCTCCACCCCTGCCCTTCAGTCTTACCACGTGCTTGGCTGGGTAGGAGCCAAGTGCGATGGCAGAGCAAGCCACAGCCTACCTTGAGGCCTTGGGTCCAGCTAGGATAGCGAGCCGGTGGTGGCAAGCAAAAGTCAGCAGTGGTGAGCCAGCAGAACCGATGGTGGCAGCTCGAGTTGACGGCAGCTGTGGAGGCTGGCCAGTGGCGGCCTTACAGGGGTGGTGGTGGTTTCCTGCCTCAAGGGGAAGAACAAAAATCATCTTCTCAGCGGAGGTGGATTTTTTTTAGTTAGGGGCATGTTGATTTCGATGGGGCCAGCAGCAGGGTAAAGCTGCTTCCCCCCCTTCATGGTTTCCCCCCACTTTTGCTTGGCTGAGGCACACCAAGAGTACTCACAGGGGCCTGACAGTGAGTGTGGGGGTGCTTGGAGGCTCCCTCTTACCTTAGCAGGGCCTGATGCTGGGCTGCGGGCAGCTGCTGCACTTGGCGGTTGTGCCAGTAAGGGCAGCAGGGCATCAGCTGCCTCCAGCTTGAGTGCTTGGCAGGAGGAGAGGTGCTTGAATGAATGGCAGAGACGTCGAGGCTGCAGCTTATCCAGTGATCTGGTGGTAGAGGCAGCAGCAAACTACTTGGGAGTGCAGTGACATCAAACAGGCCAGGGGGCAAATGGGGCCCAATTTTATTCTGGGCTTGGGGCTCTTTGGTGCAGGGGGTGGGATACTCCCTTCAATTAATTTTATTAAAACATTTTCATGCTGTCTTTTCACCTGATTTGACTCTCAAGAGTGGATAATTATCAAACTTACATGTCAGCTCTATCAACCCCCCCTTTTTTTCTCTTTCTCTCTCTCCTTCTCTTTATATATAAAGGGAATGCCCTGCTGAGCTAACATAACATGTAGGTGCCAGAGGAACTTGTCTGCATCCAAGTCCCCCACCTTTTTGATTGCAAAGGTGAAACTCCACTAAATCTAGATGGCCTTAAATATTTGAGTGGTTGAGGTGGGAAGGTGCACCTCATTACGAATTGCACACAGTGGGAAGGACTTGGCTACGGTTCCTGTTGTATGAAAGATGCTTGAAAGGAATTATCTGAAGGGGAAGGGAGTATCTACTGCTAGATTCTTGTTTTCCAAAGACCACTGTTGCTGGTTTTAAAGATAGGATTTATAAGGGAACTAATCTCTGTAATAACTGCCTTGAGGGCATTTGGGGAGGGGATGTGACTCAGTGAGAGACCATCTGCTTGGCATGCAGAAGGTCCCAGGTTCAATCCCCAGCATCTCTAGTTAAAAGATTTGGCAGTAGGTGATATGAAAGAACTCTGCCTAAGACCTGGAGAGTCATTTTAGCGAGCTTGAATGCGTACAGTGCTATTGAAGGGGCTAATCCTCATGAAGAATAAAAATGGATTATCTACTGATTGCAGCAGGCCTTATTTATATTTGAGACTGTAGACAGGGATTTCTATTCAAAATAGCATTTTACATGGTTCTGTTCAGAGAAAGACAATATAAATTGCCAGTCTTCAGATTAAAATATTTGGCCCTAATGCAAAGGGATGTATTTCTGGTGTAGTTGTTAAGAGCAGCTGACTCTAATCTGGAGAACCAGGTTTGATTCCCTACTCCTCCACATGAAGTCAGTCACAGTTCTCTCGGAGCTGTTTTCTCAAGAGTGGTTCTCTCAGAGTTCTCTCAACCCTACTTACCTCACAGGGTGTCTGTTTGTGGGGAAAGGAAAGGAAGGAGATTATAAACCACTCTGAGACTCTCAGTGAAGAGCAGGGTATAAATCCAGTCTCCTCCTCTTCCTCCTTTGCCTCCTCTTTCTCTAGAATACTATAGAAGCCTTTTAATGGTATCAAAGTGTAAACCACAAATAGAAACAGAACTTTGAGGTGGGAGAGTGCAGCCAATGAGAACAGCTACTTGAAACTGGGTAGCTCGATTGAGCACTTAGTGTGTGGGGGCGAAATCAAGTGAATGGAAAACAACTGAACTTCTAAGGGTTTCCTTCTGTGAAGGAAACCTTAGCAGCAGCCTGTGAGTTTGACAGTGTGAATGCACTTTGAGTTGGCAAATTGGCTTAGTCTTTGTCCTGTGTTAGGATTCACAAACATCCATTGCAGTACATCATTAGTACCTTCTGTTTTCGGTTTTAGCAGAGATAAAGTGTGACTTCCAGCCTGACACCGTGATCTCAGAATTGGAAAGCCAGCATGCCATTAGGTGTCATTGATATGGTCCTAATGAGCATTCTACACAGATTTAATAGTACATTTGTCTTTGGAGGTGAGGTCCAGTGAGTTGCCAGGGCCTGGAAGACTGGTGTTGGTTTCAACACAGTCTGTGGATGGTGGCGGCTGGGATGTGGCAGCACAGCCACAGAAACATGAAATGAAGCAGGTGGCTTCCAGGGAGGTTCCAGTGGGAGTGAGGGTTAAGCAAGACCCATCACATATTGGAGGACCGGCAAAGCCTTGGAGGCCAGGGAGCCAGATGGCTGCCAAGGGATCCCCAGCCACATCACAAACACGGGCTGCAGTATGTGGCAGGTACGGGGATATGGTCAGTTAATGCCCCAGGTAGGGGAGTGCCCTATCACCCCCTCAGCTGAGGGTGGTTCAGTGGAAGTGGGGAACACTCCAGTCCCTGGAGATGTCATATAAGCAGTTCTCATGAAAACTTTGCCCCCCCCCTTTTTGCAGTCAGACATTGCACTTGGGGGAGCAGCTTTCAGCTGGATCCTGGGATAAGATCAGTAGAGGGAGTATGTGAATGTGTTTAGGCTGTTATGTAGGGCACTTGAGCGTAAGAACAAGGAGGCCTTGGGAGTGAGGGACAAGAATAATCAGAAAGGAGTTAAATGGATAAAACAGGGGCTGGCAGGTATCTGGGTTCTTATCTGATGCCGGTGCAGTAGTCTGGCCCACCCTTGTGGGGTGCTATCTTTCATTCAGCACTGGACATAGTATACCAAGGCTCTTTGAATTTTGGCTGGCATGGAATGGCTCCAATATGGTTGGGAGTTCCTTATGTGGCATCTTTGAACCCCTTTTTGAGGGATCCAATTCATCTGCAATCGTGGATGCAGGTCATAGCCCAGCAATGCATGACAATCCAGTTTGTGCTCATACTGGGCATGTTATGCCCATCTTTTGGCACCAGTACCCAAGCTGGGCAGGTTGAGCAGCAGTGCCTGCTTCACTATGAGTTTAGCTCTCAAGAGGTGGGTGGTCAGAGGCCCTGTAAGTTTCAGCACAAGGGCCCCTGTGTGGGGTCCCTCATGCCTTCACTGGGCCCTAGGGCAAAACACTGGTCAGGATTTAGGGACTAACAAGGGGGTTCCAAACCACCTACGAAAGGGGATCAGCTAATGGTTTCAGTTAGCTTAGCAGGTTTACCATTGTTTTTCAGGAGGGGTGTAATTCATGGTCTTTGCTCTCCCCTTATGAGTGTTGGGCAGTTCTAGTTAGCTGCTCTGAGCTCACTTCAGTATTGGCTTAAAATAAATTTCCAGCCAATGGGGCTAACTCATTTGCTCCTGTTGGACAATTTTAAATCTAAATCGCTAAAATCAGTTCATAACAAACTAGATGTACTTGGTTTCACTCCCCAAACAATTTTGGCCATGCGCTGGGACCAGGCAAAGCTAGCTCTCAAACAGAGAATAATGGATGTGGAGAGGCAGGCAGATCTTGGTAAATATCCCAGCTTTAGAGTGCATGAACAAATCCGATACTGGCCAGTCTCTTTGGACCACATATCTCATTTAGATACCTATAAGCTTAGGAAAGCCTTTACACTAGCCAGATGTGAGGCTCTCCCCTCCACAGTGCTTGAGGGTAGATACAGAAGGTTCCGGTTTGACCAGAGACTCTGCCAGTATGATTCTGGGGAGGCAGAAACCATCGAACATATGATGTTTAGATGCAACTAGTGTAATAAGGTCTGAGATAAATATATCACAACTTTTGTAAAAGAAACATCTGGCCAGACAGACTGAGAGCACTGTAACTGACTGTTATCTGATGAAAATTGGATTATTACTGAATCTGTGGCTAAATTTTGGGCAGCATGCTATCGCATTAGAAATGTACAGCTAAATTTATAAAACTGTTTTTGCCTTCTATATTTCTTACTGGAGTTATCATACATTTTTATGGTTTTATATATATTTATTGCATTTTACCCAGATATTTTATAATTCTATATCCAAACGTGTCTTGGTTAATGTTTGGTGCGATGTCATAATAAACACACTACTTCTACTACTACTACTAGTAGTAGTAGTAGTAGTAGTGGTAGTAGTTAGCTGTTAGTCAAAGTAGGAGCTGGGTGCCCCAGTGGCCCAGGAGTAAACTATAGGGCAGAGCCTGGTTCAGCTCAAATAAGAGTGGAGGTGGTAGGACCCGGTGCTATGAGCGCATGGCCTTATGTGTAGGCCTATAACATATTTCACTGTTAATTGTTTTCCATTTTGGTTTTGCAGGTTGGTGTGTGAGAGGAAAAGACAATATTAGGGCCACAGGATGGCTTGGGCCTCACGTGGCATTGCAGGATAGCCTGTGTGTTGGTAATGGGGAAGGCTCTGCCATGGAGGGGAGTTCGTTCTCATGTGACTCCACAAGTGGATTCTGTGTCATAGCAGGTTGACCCTGCAGTGGAGGGCAGCAAGTGTTTCCCACACCACATGCCATAGTAGGGGGAACAGGGCACTAGTTGAGGTCAGACACGAGGATGTGTGATAGGGCCTGGAGCTGGGAGCTGTCAAGATCAGCCTTGGGCTGTACAGCTCAGGGTGGGTGAATGTGGACTGCCTGTGGTATCACCCTGGATACGTCCTCCTCTCAAGTTGTGTGGCTTGGGTGTCTGGAGCTGCAGGGGGGTAGCCTGCTATGCTGGCCAGGTCTGAGCCACGTAAGGATGGCTTATGCTAGGGGCAAGGTGGCTTGCCCAATATGGCAAGGGAGGGGTTGGTGGTGACCCCTGGCCTTGACCTATTCTGCACTGTCAGATTGTCCCTTGCCACTTGCATGGGCAAATAATTAAATAATTAATAAAGTGGTCCGTATTCATCCCAACCTTGTGTCCATCTCTTTCTTCTGATGGAGGGGGCAATAAGGACATTCCACAATTTCAAATTATGTCCTTCCTGTCTCTTGTTTGGTTATTTGGAGACTTCCTTCTCCAACTGAACCTTTCCCCTTCATTCCTGTCTCTCACAGTCTCTCTCCCTCTCTTAAGAACATAAGAGAAGCCAATGTTGAATCAGGCCAATGGCCCATCTAGTCCAACACTGTCACACAGTGGCCAAAAATACCAGGTGCCATTAGGAGGTCCAGCAGTGGGACCAGGACACTAGAAGCCCTACCACTGCTGCCCCCCCCCCAGCACCAAGAATAGAGTGCATCACCTGCCCCAGACTGTGAGTTCCTATCTATACCTTGTGGCTAATAGCCACTGATGGCCTTCTGCTCCATATGTTTATCTAATTCCCTCTTGAAACTGTCCATGCTTGTAGCTGCCGCCACCTCCTGTGGCAGTGAATTCTGTTCTATCAGAGTTTATTTCTTCTTTAATACACCAAGTTATTTTTTTAAAACAGTTGGAGTCACATGCAAAGTGTATTTGGCCCTTATTTCCTCTTTTAAAAGAGTAATTTGTCTTTCATTTCTTTTTAATGCATCATTTCACATAGGTTACACTGAGTAATCTGCCTTGAGGCTCAGTGAGCAAGTAGGCTATGAAGAAAAGGAAGAAATACATTGCAATTTTTTTGCAATGTTTTCTTAATGCACATGTCTGCATCAATAAGTTAGAAGCTGTGGAAAATTGGGCATGATCCAATCCTGGAATTAGTTCTAGAAATTCTAGTTAGACCTTAGTAAAAATTAGGAGAAATGTGATACAAAAAGAGAAAATGGAATAGGGGAATCTGTTCATTCCCAGTTTTTGTTGTTGTTTTTTTCAGACTATGGAGGGAGATGTCACAAATACCCAATGGGAGTCCCAAAATGATCCTAAAGCAAGTCTTGGATGACATAAATACCTAGCAGCAAAATATCTTTATTGAACAATACTGGGTTTCTGGATATGACTGGGTTTTTGCACCAGTACCCCAGTCTGACTTGGTAAGAATTTGTACTTTAATTTAATGCAGTTTTTCTATGTGCCATTTTAGGAGATACCAGAGGTATCCTGTCTTCACTGTCTTCTAATACAAGTGTCCCAATCCAAGTATCCTTGCAAACAAAGATATTCAAAGATACTAAAGGGTACAACAAATGAACGAAGCTGAATGGAGGCAGAATGTGGTTTGCAAGCCGGGAGGGGGGACAGGAATAATTTTTCCAGTCTTAGCACATATGTGCAATATCAGTCCTCATTTTGCAATTCCAAAACATACAAACACACTAATGCAGCTGGAACAAAATCTATTTTATTTCTGAAATGGCCAAAATAAACCATATCATATTAATACACTTGAAATCCCTAAATTCAGGAGAGCGTACCCATTCTGCTGCCCATTAAGGTACGTAGATCCTCTAAAAAGTTTTAAACACTGATGTCATAGCATTATATAGCTACAAGCCATTCACTATAATTAAGTAAGGATTTCAAGAATGGAAAAGACAATATTCCTGCAAAATATGCATTCTTCTACCATGGAAACAGCTCCAATGAATTATTTTGACTTCTTTTTCTCACCGGTCACAATGTGTCTAGGTGGGCCTGGACTAACCAATTAGAAATGACAGCCTTGTGAATTACACCACACATTGCAATGGCAGGCAGAGGTTCTTTGAATTACTGCGGTGAAAATCATTTCAAAATATAAGTAGTAAAAAATATCAGGCACTAGCTCTCTTACTAAAGTGCAAAGACCGCTGTTTTATTTTGTCATTTACCATAATAAAAGTTATAAAAATATGAGATCCTCATTACTAATGGTTTTGTTTTATCTTTCTAACAAAGTAAAAAAACTGAAGTAAGGAAGGTATTTTGGAATATGAGCTTATGACGTATCAGTGTGCATGTAGCAGGCTTTTGACAATGAGTTGTACTTTAAATAATACGATGGAATGGCCCTAAATGCATAGCTATGACACAATATATGAGAAAATCCATTCAGCTGGACTTTTTTTTTCAGCTGACCATCACTACTAATACCGCAATCCTACTCAGAGTTGCTCCATGGAAGTCAATGAGTTTAAACTGCACTGGAAGAGTATTTGTAATTGTGGACCAGTTCTTCTGGGGATGTAGAATATCTGTGAGGCTACTGTGGCTAGTTTCTAATAGCAGAGTAGCTTATGAGAAGAGTCTTTGGAAGAAGGCAAAAATACTTGAAGTTAAGTATACATATAAGCAATTGGTATTTTTAAAATTTATTATGTCACAGTTAGGGGTGTGCACTCAGTATATACTCAGCCAAATAAATATCTGAATAATACCCTTATGGTATTATTCAGGTATTTATTCAGCTGAATCAGATTCTCCAATCTGATTCAGCTACCGATATAGCTGACCCAATTAAAGCCAATATTATTCCACTTTTATTCAGGCCAGCTATATCGCTGAGGCTTGGAGGCTTGGAGAAGGCATTCCCTTCACTTGTGGAGGCATGCTGCCAAGATATAATATTGATATGATATTGGAACGCCAGTAAATAATTGGGAACCCAAATTTATTCAGCATTTAAAAATGCCTCCCCTTCCCTCCCCGAGTCCTACTGCAATTTGCCTTCCCTTCACTCCTGAAGGTGTGGCACTGCTGCAGCAAGACTCAGGGAAGGGAGGGGAGGATTTTTTCCCCCGAAGCACTCCTGAAAGTCCAAAAACAGAAGAGTGAGGAAGAAAGGGTCTCCTCCTTTTTTGGCAAGGACATAAACGTCTCTCCTTCAAACGGCACTTGGTTATTCCTGGGCTACAAACGATATAGCTTCATAACAGATAATTGGCAGTATGGTAATGATGCAAATAGAATTGTGTTGCTTGTGCCCTTGAAAAAGCATCTTCTCATAGGTATGTGCATATACATTGCATATTAACTTCAGGCAATAATAGGGTACAGAAGAGCAGGATGGTCAAGCATCACAATTCATTGCAGCTATCTGCAGTACATGCATAGCTCACAATCTCAGTCCATAAAATTAGAATCTGGTGGGTAGCCGTCTTGGTCTGAAGGCTGAATAAAACTCTGTTGGTCTTAAAGGTGCCACTGGACTAAAACTTAGTCCATAAAATTGTCTTTGCAAAGATCCTTTTCAGAAAGATGATGATCATAAAACATTGAAATATTATTTGAATGACATGACTTCAGCACAACTTGTTTAACTGGGATGTTTAACTGGGATGTTTAACTGGGATTACTTGTCTGGATCTGGCCATACAGTTAACCAAACTTAAAAGTCCTTAAGTTTTCTAAAGAGCAGCAGCAAATTTTGCAGATTCCTCCCTCCCACTGCAGTCCTTTAGCCCCTGAAACTTTGTTCCCAGGGGAATCATCAGACCTTCAGAAACAACATAGTGGGGGGGGGGTGTCTGTAGTGGGAGAGGGAATTAAAAAAATCACATACGCGTTCTTAATGGGGTTAAATTCAGTCCACTGTTATAGAGTGATCATTTGAATTTTCTGTCAGTGTATATGTACACACGCATACACATCAGCAGAGTGAGATTTATTCTAGGCACCAAACAAAAAACAGATAGCACTTCAATAATCTTTTTAGCATCACTTGTATCAAAGAAGTAATTCATTTTTCACTTGAATTGGCACATACATGTCAATGTCTGATATCCCAGTACATCCATTTAGCTTTTGAAAGCAAATGCTTTCATGTTCAGATGATTTAAAAAAGATCAAAGAATATAGCTTTCCATTAAAGTATTTTTATATAGCCTTTCGTAGATACTTTACAGCTTTGTATATTTCATTTCCTGAAATCAGATTTTAGCATATGGCTGTGGTCAAATAACAATGGAAGACATAAAAACTGGGTTTTCTGTATCTATTCTCGTCTAATGGAATCCATGGCAAGCTTTCAGTTAACAGGTTAAAAAAAATTAGAGGAGTCTGTGAGCTCAACAACTTGGCTAACAAGAAAGTAGTCTTCTTTTCTGTGAACAGCTTGTACTGTAGCATACACGTTTTCACATCCTTGATATTTGTTTTTAAAAATCTGTTGCTAAATTAAAATTGCTTTTTTCTGCTTTGGTAGAAATAAATACCTAGAACTCATTAGAACACAGTTTTGATAATGTTCCTCAAAGGGGAATATATAGTTGCTTATGATGCTACAACCATCAAACTGATGATTGCTAAAGAAAGATTTAAAAACTGTCTCTATCTAGCAGGAGTTAGCTTTACTTGCTAACTCTGATATGATCATACCCATGAAAAAAACATTGCCAATTATTAGGCTAAACACGGAAGCTGTTGAATTTTGGACTGATGTTACAGGGTCACCTAGTTAGCTTTCATGGCAGAGGGGAATTTGAACCTGAGTCTCCCAGATCTTAGCCCAGCACTCTAACCACTACACCACTGTCCCTGTATTCCCTTAAGCTTAATACCCTTTCCTAAGTAGCATCCACTCCCTCTTGTCAGGATTAAACTTTAGCTTGTTCTTATAACTATGGAATGCGAGCATTGGTCTGGAATGCTGACAGATGCCATTCTTGAAGATCTCCATGGAATGAGACCTCTCCCAGGGAACTGGTTCCAGTTTCATATTGCTTACCAGGGTGAGAGTGTTTTTCTTCTCTGAATGTCTTCAAGCACAGGTTAAGCATGTATGTTAAATGTGGCTACCATTAATATGAGATGTTGTTTTAAGGGTTTCTGATCATTCTGAGGGTTAAATTTATCCTGCTATGACACATGGACAAGCCAACAGACTAACATTTTCACTAGCATTTTCACCAGCACACAAATGAATGATAGTGTAGTTCAAATGATATGTTCTACCTAATTTCTCTCATACGCACAGAAGGGAATGAGATTGTGGTAGGAGCCCAGTTTGACTCCTGCAAGGCAAAGACTCAGACAAAATTGGTCAGAAAGAGCCAACTGTTTTATTCCATTACAGCAGAAGTTCCCCCAGATCCCCAGCTGAAGGACCCAATACACAGTTTTCAGCTACATACACTCCCAATGGCCTTGCCTCAGCAATTTTAGGCTTTTTTGTCTTGCTTAGCTACCACCAGTAATTTCCAGCTCACTCATCTTTGACTAGCCAAACACAAGATGCCCCAACATATGTCTGTCATTCCTGCTGCCTCAGCCTCCTTGGTTTGGCCTCCAAAGATTCTTTCTACCAAACAATTTTTTAATTAATTTCTTTGTTCACCAGTCTCCAGGTGGTAACTGGAGATCTCCTATTATCTTCCATGGCTATTTATTTTATTTTATTTTATTTTATCCTTCACAAGATCATGCCTTAGCTATTTAACATGCCAACTCTGTCACTGAGACCACCTAGGGTTGCCAGCTCTGGGTGGGGAAACTTGCACCTGCTGATGTGACCTTGGGTCAGTCACAAGCTCTGGCACAGCTGTTCCTGAAAGAGCAGTTCGTGTTAGAGTTCTCTCAGCCCCACCTACCCCACAGGGTGTCTGTTCTGGGGAGGGGAAGGGAAAGGAGTTTGTAAGCCATGCCGAGACACTTTGGGTAGTGAAGGGTGGGGTATAAATCCAATCTCTTCTTGTTGTTGTTATCTTGTCATTTTTCTTTTCTTCCTTTTGGATAGAAACACATAGCAACAGTGGGGGGAAATCCTTGCTGCTGTCAGTGAAGCCTGCTTTTGTTTACAATATTGGAATGAAAATGAGCAAGCCTTTACATTTTTATATAGGCATAGGATCCATACATTTATGCCCAAGTGTGCAGAGCTTTGTGTGTGAATCTTCTTGGTTTTCTATTGGAAACACTACCCACTTAGAATTCTCTGACACACTCACTTGTGCTTTAATGCAATGGTACAGTTTGGAGTGCTCCTAAATTCCATCAATTTACTGCTAAATAAACTTTTATTTTAATATGTACTTCATTGTACTTACTGTCTAGCTTTTGGAATTAAATACTGAGTTTATAGTTGCAACCTTTTAAGCTAGTAAATTTATTCTCTTATTCCCATTTCAACTACTCTGTCGTTTCCCTCTTGCATTTCACAAAACTGACTTCCATAAAGCCTTGTTTTAATGTAGCTTCTGTCACATCTGTAATCTTTTACTAGCAACAAGGAGGATATAAAAGAAATAGCTTCAGAAACACATGTGAATTCTTCGCTCATAGTAATGGAGTATTCAGGTTTGTTCTTGCTCAGTTGCACCTGCATAAAAACAAGTACTGCAAAAAAAAAAAAAATTAGGCCATATTTTCAGATTTTTAACAAAATAAACTATCTGCATTATCATGATGGGTTTCCAGTAGTGGAAGTAATGTTGCCAGGTCTTTTACCTATTGCAGTGGGGGCAGGGGGAGAGAGAAGCTCCCAGTCTGGGGCATTCACGCATGTGCATAGCGTGAGTGTGCCATGAAGACGTCGCCTGGAAGTGATGTCATCATACTAGGCACATTGCCGGCAATACTCCCTTTAAGCTATGGAGTCTTGTGAGCAAAAATTCTGCTTTGTGAGCTAGTGGCAATAAGTTTGTGAGCAAGCAATTTGGCTACTGTATAAATTAGTGTGCTCTGGGGCCATCCTTCCAGAGCTAAAAAACTGTGAGCTAACTCACATTAGCTTAGAGGTCACCAGTGGACACCCTAGCATTTGGCTTGAAAACTCTATGATACCACAGAGTTTTCAGGCCAAATGGTAGAACATCCCCCCAACAACGTGACCAGTGCGATGACATCACCTCCAGGTGACATCATCACACCGGGCACATCGGCCTGATCTGGGCACATTGGGGGTGGGGTTCCCCCTGCTGGCTGGATCTGGGCTGGGCAGTTGGGGGCCCTTTGAGTGGGGAAGCCCCAGCCCCCCCAGGGGACCTGGCAGCCCTAAGTGGAAGGGGCCAGAAACTAGGGAGAGAACTAACAGAATGCTTGTCTAGTTGCACCCTGTTTTTCTGTTTTGTCTGTTTTTCCCTTACTCTAGGGAGCTTAGGGAAGCATCCATGGATTTTCCCCCTGCCTCAACCTTTTGATCTTTACAACAACCCTATAAAATAAATTTGGCTGAGAGATAATAATTGGGCCAAGGTCACAGGGTATGCTCACTAGGAATAAATTTTCTTGCATTTGGTTAACTGTCCTCCAGTATCAAGGCCTGATTTAAACTGGGTTGGCAAAAGAACTGATGTGTGTGACTTTGCACTCCCCCAGAATCTCATTCAAACTCTTGGCTGTCAGCTCTGGAAGCATTGCTGGAGGACTGCAGAAATTAGTGTAGTCAATGCTGCTTCCTTTCCCCCATTTTGCTTCCACTGATCCGTCAAGCAGCAGCAGGAGCCCAGGGGCTGGGAAGCTACCTTCCATACTGGGCAACCTGGCAAGCCTATTTAAACTGCAATGTTGTACTGGTGTTGTGCTAAGAATACATTACTTCTTTCCACAAGTAGCAGCCCAGGTTAAATGAGATGTTTGGTAAATGCAAAATCAGACAGGCAAGAACTTCTGCCTCACCAGCATCACATTAAATCTGGGCCCAAGCAATAGGGTTGTCAGGTCCAGAAAACTTGCTGGTGGGGGACTTTAGGGGGCATCTCTGGAGGGGGTGGAGATGTTCCCAATGTGATGATGCCAGGCAGAAGTGATGTCATCATGTTAGGGAGGCAGCCTGAACAGCAAGTGGGGAATTCTCCGCTTGGAGTTCAGGCAGTGGCAGTGGCTCCCACTTGTAAAAAGCATTTAAATGCTTTTTACAAGTGGGTGTGTGCAGCCCCCTAGCTAGAAAATCTGGCATGGGGGTGCAAATTTTTGAGGGAGAGCAGGCTGGGAAGTCTCTCTCCCTTCCCTTCCCCCCCCCCATTCTGCAGGCACAGCTGGCTTCTCAGATACTGAGAAGCTGGTTGCAGAAGCAGAAAAGACCCAGCAGTGAGGCCACTTCTTGGATGCTTCACTGCCAGCTCTCTTCTGCTTCTGCAGCAGGCTTCTCAAAGTTTGAGAAGCTGGCTGCAGAGGCAGACAAGAGCTGGCATCAAGGCATGAGAAAAGACCCAGCAAGGGGAGGAAGACAGAGAGGGCTGGGTAGACTCTTTGCTGGCCACACAACCACCCCCTCTCTGCCCGCTCCGGGGTCTTTGTGAAAAGACCCGCCAGTGAGGGGAGGAGAGGATGGTGCTCAGATGACCATGTGGTTCCTGCCTCTCCCTTCATGCCTCCCCTCTCTTCCCCCTGCCTGCCAGCTGAACAGAGAGGGGTTTAAAGTTTAAACCTCCTCTCTGCTCAGCTGGTAAGTGAGGGGAAGAGAGGGGAGGCACAGCCTTGTTGACAGTCTAGACTGAGTCTCCTTCCTGCTTGCTTGCAGGAAGAAGACTCAGCAACTGGCTGCAGCCAGCAATGAGGAGGCCACATAGTTGGTGGCTGCCACCCTGCCTCTCCCAGTCTTCAGAAGACCTGGTGAGGAGAGAGAGAGGGGTGGCTGTTGGTGGCCACTGTTGGGGGTGTGGCTTCTCCCCCACCAGCCATTTGGCTGGCAGTGGGAAGGAGCCCCCCCCCCCCAAATCAGAAAACCCCTGCAAGACCGGGGTATCTGGCAACCCTACCAAGCAACCATAGCTCTTGCAAGATAGTAGAATACTAAGTAGCTCACAGTAACCATGTCCTGGGTGGGGGATAATGTTTGATATTTGCATGGCAGTTTAGAAATATTTTAAAAAATGATTCATGATCAATCATGCTAGAATATCTGTATAGAATTTGATGGGGTGATTGCTTTGCAATCTAAGTTATGGCGGAGCATACTGTCTTTACGTTTCAGGTGAAAGATGGGGGAGTGTATAAAGCTAGCATATTGGCCGTGGACATATGTGTTCTGAGACATTATAACATATGATCCGAAACATATACATAGTTGTTGTAATCCAAAGTGAGTCATACAGATAGGGACTCACATGACTGGGGGTACAACCCTAAACAGAGTTAACTCTCTTCAGAACTCATTGACTTCACTGATCTTAGTACGTGCAGGCCTGTAGCTACTGTGGGGCATTTCAGGGCTCCACCTCCTCAGATTTGAGAAATACCTCATAACAGCTGCTTCCCCTTCACCCTACCCTCCTCCCCCCCTCCTGTGACATTAAAAGGGCCCTCCAGCTGATCGGTGGGAGCAGGTGGCCTGCTGATCAGCTAAAGGGCCCTTTAAATCTTGCAGCTGCCTTCTCCCTCCCCTCCTCCAAGATTTAAAGGGCCCTCCAGCTGATCAGTGAACCCTTTAAATCTTGCAGGAGGTGAGGAAGTGAGGTGGTTGCCAGCTGCCTGCCTTCCCTGAACTCCAAGCAATGAGTTCGCCACTTGGAGTTCAGGCACGGGCAGCCCCCACTTGAAAAACACAATTTAAAGGGAATCCTTTAAATACAGTTTTTCAAGCAGGGGGTGCCTGTGCTTCAACTCCAAGTGGTGAAATTGCTGATTGGAGTTCAGGGAAGGATAGGCAGCTGCCCCCCCCCGCTGCCCCACAAAATTTCCCCATGCCCCACCAACCCAAAATTTCTGGTTATGGGGCTGAGTAGGCATAACTCTGTTTAGGATTGATCAGGAAGTCACCCTCGCACACACAAAAATCCTTCTATCTCATTGAAAACTAAATGTCAGGGAGAACGCCGAACTGGAACTCTTCCTGATATCTGTATTTCACAGACAGTGAGGGTTTTTTTAAATAACATTCTGTAGGGTGAGCTCCCATCTGCATTCTGAAGTGATAGAGCCCAGACTCAGGGTTACTATCTCAAAATAAGAACTAGGCTATAGGAGCAGTGTGTTTATTCTCCTGTCTCTCTTAAATGATATTCAGGCAAAGTTCCAAATATATACATAATAGCCACTGACAGATTGACCTATGCTCACTCTACCAAGGTCAGGAAGATAATTTCCTTATGAAAGTAGAGTATTTTACAAACTTTATTTTAAAGCATTCTCACCTTTGCCCCACAGTCAGAATAAAGAGATGGACATGGGTGTTGGAATAACTAATGGGTAGCTTTACTTAAATTTAAATACAACTGAATGAACCATAAACTGGCAATGGCCAACTATGTGAAAGTCAAGGCAAGGGGTTCCCCCATGAACTCCTTCCTTGCCTCAAAATAGATGAGTCACCCTGCCCCTGGCACAGGCAAGTATTAGCATGGCTATTGCCAGGCATCCTAGCACGCAAGTTGCCCCCTGAAGGTCCAGGCCCCCAGGCCATCCATATTCCCCACTGAAAGTTTCTGCCCATAGTCAGTCCTTCCAGATGTCCCACCCCCTGAGTAAGGGGGGGTCTGCCTGCTGGTACACAGATCAACAACCAAATCCTGCCTGATTCCTGCCACAAACAACGGTCAAGCCTTTGCTTAGGCCTTTGTCCCCAAGCAATGGCTAATGATGCCCCTGAGCCCTTGCCACAGGCCATCCAGAAAGATCCTGTTGCCATGTTCTGACATATGGACTCTATAATCTCTGCATAAATATACCAACTCAGCCATAATTCCTGAATGTGGGATAAGAAACCCAAACCCCCCATCCATGGTTTTCTTAAGCTCCCAATTGGCTTTACAACAGACCCTTTCGATGCCCTGAGGGTTCCATGCCCCTCTCCAAGACCTCCACAACCAAGCAGACTTTGGGCCAATGTGCTCAAATAACTTGTCAGCCTTGGCCTGAAGGATCAGGGCCTTGCCCTTAATCATACCAAGGTAATTCCCACCCAGATGAATGACCAAAATGTCCAGAGGAGGACCGCTCCTCCTCTCAAACAATAGGGGCATCAGCCCTGACCATCAGAGACTATGATGACCTTGTCACTCGATCATGACCCAACCACTCAAGCCAAGCTGAAAAGCTGAGACCCTATTGCCATAAGTCCTGCCGGGTGGGCTGCCCAGAAGACCATACTGAGGCCTGCAATCAGGACCCTCAGCCTCTGACGGGAACCTAAAACCAATAAACAACAGCAATGAACAAAGCAGTGAATGTAACCAGAGGTTGAACATACACCCGGAATGCATACGAATGCCACCTCCCCACTTTCTGTACGGCTGAGCCTGGGTAGCCCATGGCAGCAGTAGTAGAAGTAGCCCTAATCCCAAAGAAGTGCATCTTCAAAAGGGCTCCCACTAACCGCAACTTGGCCAAAGCCCTGGAAGTCACAGCCCAAAACTGGTTTTTTGTCAAGGGTGTACAGTCAGCGTGGGGAAATAAGATGCCATCTGCCTTGCCACAGTGACCAACATATTGACAGACAGACAGCACAGGGCAGAGGTCCTTTTCAAGGTAAGGGCCTAGTGCAATCTCAGTCTCCTTTTGCTGCTGTTCTGTCTTAGACCGACAAACCCAGATGACCATTTGACAGCCAGTTTGGTGTAGTGGTTAAGAATGCAGACTCTAATCTAATCAAGGAGAACCAGGTTTGATTCCCCTTCACATGCAGCTGCTGATGTGACCTTGGGTCAGTCACAAGTTCTTTCAGAGCTGTTCTCTCAAGGGCAGTTCTTCAGAGAGCTCTCTCAGCCCCAACTACCTCACAGGGTGTCTGTTGTGGGGAGGGGAAGGGAAAGGGATCGTAAGCCACTCTGAGACTCCTTCAGGTAGTGAAGGACAGGGTATAAATCCAATCTCCTCCTCCTCCTCCTATTCATGTACAAAATGGATGTCCCCATACTGAAGAACTCAATCAGAACTATCTGAGTGTGACTGTCTCACCAACTCACTAACCCATAAGGCAAAGAAGGTTGTCAAAGCTGCTGCATGGAATAGGGCAATTTCAAATTCAGAGTGGCAAATGTCACTCCACAGGCCCTTCAATACCAGCCCTCAAGCATCGTGCAAAGGCAAAAATCCCCTATGGACTCTGCCAAGCCCTAGGCTTTACTATGAAAAGCCAAAGCAGCTAATTGACCCCTAATGGACTTAATCACCATACCTTTCAACATCACACAATACTGCATCAGATGGTCCACCAGGATTGGCCAAGAATTCCACAGCCCTATCTCTACACTAAAAGTCTCAGTTTGTCAGACCGCATGTCCATAAGCTTTCTGAGTACTGGGGGCTATTGCAAAGTTGATCACCCTGCATGTCTTGGCTCATGAAGCTGCTACAACTTTGGGGGCATCCTCACTGGTTGCAAGGCAGACTCCAGGGCCAGCTGATGAAACCTTTCCATCTGTTTATGGGACAGACCATCAGCCACCCTGTTACTAACCCAGGGACATGCTTGGTGAGAAACAAAATATTCAGCTGGAGACAACAGAGTGAAAGACCACACTAAACCCATTACCCAGTGGATTTGGATGACCCTAGCTACTGCCAAGTTATCACACCAGAAATGCATCACACCAGAAATGCATCTGATCACCCCAAATCCACAGTGACATTAAAATGGGGAAGAATTTCAAGAAGGTGAGGTCTCTGCAAATGTCCCCTCTAAGCTAATCATCAGGCCACTGCTCTGCACACCAATGTCCATTGAAACAGACCCCAAAGCCAATGGAGATGGCTGCATCAGAATTAACCTGCAATTCCACCTCCAATCTCAGGTCCTTTCTCCAAAAAGAAACCCCATTAAATGACTGTAAAAAAGTCTCCCAAACTTGCAGGTCCTCCCTCAAACTCCAGCTGCCAGGTGGTAGCCCCAGCCACCCCATGAGGGAATCTGCCATTAAGCTCCTGAGTGCAGCTCCATAGACCCTGAAAGGAGGTCTGCCCCATCCCCCCCAACACAGCTGGGAATAAGATGGCACCTGGTGTCCAGAGCCAATGGGAGCCAAGGCCAGAGACCCTGAGGTAGCTGCCTGACCCCAGGATCCCAATGGCCAAGGCATTCCGTGTTGTGTAGAAGTGAGCTTACCTCCATCCTCTAGGGCCACAGTAGCCACCGCTAAAGCCTCTGTCTCCACCGTGTGACTTTGTTCGCTTATTCCAGCCTGGGTTGCTTCACCCTGGCCCATTGCCATGTCATTGTTCTCTCCATGAAGAGGTGAACTGGACCTGCCCTCAAAAGTGGAAAGACAAGCCAGAACATTTTCATTGAATTGAGTAGATGCAGCCCTTCTAGTGATGCTCAGGATCGCTACCCTACCTCTGGCCACCAGAACCCCTCTGGCATTTTCTAAAGCTGCAAACCTTTGAAGAATTAGGCACCTTTCTTGAACCTCCTCATCCTCATCAGATGAAAAATGGGCTGCCAAAGCCTTCACAGCCCTCTTAGGGGGTGGTTTGGCAGCAAGCTGCTTGTTCTTAGAGGAACCTTTTCCTTTCCCCAATGCCATAATCATATATCAGGCCTACTAGAACCAAGTACACAAAATGGCCGCCAACCAAAATGGCCACTTGTGCCTGAAGTCCAATGAGCACACACAGGAATCAAAGAGAATGTGTGTGGAGACTCTCCCTGTGGAGGGTGTCAAGGGAAAAATATTCCCCCCATTCCCCACTTGGGACCAACTCATGAAGGGGCCCTGGAAACTGCCCAGCCACCTTCCCTGAGAAGCTTCTATGAAGGTTAGAAGAAATAAGAGAGGCTGAAGGCCTGATAACTCAAACCACATCCTCCTGGCTTCCACAGAAGAATGAAAGTCTTGCTCTGACCAATCACAACACCTCTGAACCACTCCAAGTCGCCAAATATGAGATGCAGTCCAGAAGACCTCAAGCAGATGCGTGAAGGCAAGTCAACACCTCTGCACCATCTGATCAAGAAGTGAAAACTGCTGATAAGGTAGGCAAGCAGACCAAATAACTCAAAGGCTCCACCCCCTGAAAGAACCTGTATAGGCAGGAATTGCCCCAACTATTTCTTGTTCCTTCCATGGAGGCAAAGGAGGCCCAGCTACAAGGGCTGCCATCTGGTAGGGCTGTATTCTGCTTTTTAAAATGTTTGGTGTGGTTTTTCATCTCAGGAATGTTTACTTTCTGTTAAACATACAAAGCTGGTTTATACTGAATTGGATCATTATGTCATTTATGGACTGCTCCAACCGTCAGTGTCTCTCCATTATTTCAGACAGAGGTCTTATCCTACCTTGCAGTCTAAGGTCTTTTAAAAAGGATATAGTCAGGAACTGAATGCAGAACCTTTGCAGGTAAAGAACGTGAACATATGAAAACATGGAGCTATAGTCTACTGAGTCAGATCATTGGTCTACCAGGGTCTGATTGGAAGCAGCTCTTTGTATGCTCAGTCTGAGGCCTTTCTCATCACCTATTGCCCGATTCTTTTAGCTAGATGCCAGAGATTGAAACGTAAACCTTCTGCCTACAAGGCAATATTGTACCACGAAGCTCTAGCCCCTTCCCTGTTGCTGGAAGGGAACGCATCATACACTGAGAATATGCCTAAGTCTCCATTAATATTTGAGAGTGAATGAAACAGCATTGGATAATTTTCTATGAAGTACTTTAAGATTTACTGTAGGCAATAGTTCTGTGCTATCATCAATGTGTTTTAACTTTAACCTGAAAATGTGTACATCTTTTATGGGACACACAGAATTAGGGTACAATTTTATTCTCATTTGCAAGGCAGATCTCATCACAGTGCCTATTTCATGCTTGCAATGCAAATTGCCACTGCATTATCTGCACTTCGCCCCTGAGCAAATCTTCAAGTGACCTTAGAGAGATGAATATGAAATAAGCTATTGAAATCTATAATGTATACCGAAGAATGGGGGAAGCACCTTTGGAATTTAGACTTTTACATCTAATGATAAAGTGTATTGGAAAATGTCTTTTTAAAATGTGGTTGTAGTTACGATATTTAACTGTCTAAAGAAAAAAATGCAGTTTCTTTTCAATAGCCCATTTCTAACATGTAATCTCAGCCTTGTTTCTTAATTCTTTATTGCCGTGTGTTGACTTTCTTTTTATTAGCTTCAGATTCCACAGGAATAAAACTCTTCAATGCTGAACCTGATTTTCAAGGTCCAACAAATTTCAGCTTCAGATTGATATACATAATCAGTTCCTATCTATTTTATAGAAAACTGGGAGAGGAAGGAGACTACCATGTGTAGCTCTATACATTTTTTTTTGCTCTGCTACCCTAGACTGTGCAGGCTTGAGGAAAGGGAATAACTCAGTGGCTGAGTATTTGCGTTCCATGTATGGTTCCCCAGACTCTGTCTCTAGGAAGCCCAGTGAGAGAAATGCAATAAGAACAGGCACTACAATTTCATCATAAGTACAATTTCAAGTTATTCATGGGGTTCCTTAAGCAAAGTGTCTGAGAAATTCTAAGGGAAGTAGAACTGAGTTTTCATAAGATCAGAGAAATTGCATAAGAGCACTCCAAACATCCTGGAGGTTTGTCTGAAGCCCACATAAAGAGTGATTTATGAAGGTCTTTCTCAAGGGAAAACATCTGAAGAATTCAAGGGAAGAAGCAATAGTTTTCAGAGGACTAGAACATTTTTCATAGGTGTTTCACACATTTCCGACTGGCAACATCCTCTGCTCAAGGCAAGAGAACCATTGCCAGGTAATACAGATCAATCAGAACTGGGCTAACTCTACATTTATTCTAACATAAGATCCTTCTAACCTTCCAAGAATTAGTTATGTGACATCACTCTTCTTCCTAAACAAATGAAATAACTCCACTTTTTATGGAGCACTCAACATTTACTAAATTGTCCTGAAAATACTTTACCCATGCATGGGTCCTGTGGCAATCTGCTGTCCTGTGGCAATCTGCCTCCCCTTCTGTGGTAGACAACCTATTTGATGAAAGAAATATTAACTTATCAAAATGTAGTTTCCTTGATAATCTGGTTCCTGCAAGAATGAGGGGAAATTTGTGTGGATTTTCTCTTTGGTATCGCCACCTTGTATGATTCTCTTTTATTGTGAACATTCCCTCATAGGAACCATAGTTCGATCTAGTAAGTTCTGAGCATGCACCAGTGAATGCTATGATTGTGCAGCAGCAAAACATACATGAAAGGTGGCTAATTTAAAGGGATGGATCACCTTGCCCATGATGGGTCCAGGGTATATGTAAACCCATCAAACTGGTACATACCAACAACAGAATGCCACCAATTGCACAAACAGAAAGCAGTTCCTTGTTCTGAGTTGTAAACAAATTAGTCATACAATTGTATGGAGTGTTCAACACAATAAGGGTCACATGACACATGATGCTAAGCCATGTGAACTTTCTCACCGCCTTCTAAAAAAATCAAAAACACAGGATGCTGTACTCTGGCAAGGGCTTTCCCCTTTCAGGTCAGCCTCCATTGGCCTCGTTCCTACCTTTCCCTCCATGGGACAAAAGCAACAATTGGGATACAAAAAAGAAATCAGACTTCATAGATTGAGTTAATGAAGGACATATTCCAGTCTTCAACTTCACTTTTCAGTTTCTTATGACTGCTTTTGGATTAACAAAAAGCACTGCAGAAAATATTTAAGTAACTGAGTGTCATGTAGTTTGATCCAAGAAAACTTCATCTAACAGCCCCACTTCTTGATGCCTGCCTGAATAGGTTAATATCAGCATTTGTAGATTATTTAACATTAATGGCTAGCAAGGAGATGCAAAGAGACACAGAATAAGGGTCACTATAGCCATTTACATAAAGCTACAGCTTGCTCTCCATTTCTTTTTTCTATCTATAACAGGGCCAATTCTCTTTCAGTCACTTTTCAGTCTCCATTAGACTAACACAAGCTGCTACGCAGGTGTTTTCCTCTCCAAAGCTATTGTAGACAGTGAAATCTGTCCATTTCTATTTTAAGTGAAAGAGATATTCAATCCTTTGGGACATTGCTGGGTGGTTAATAAGAATAGTGATATAAATTATTCCATTGTTTTATGGGCAGTGGTGCATGTGGGTGAACAATTGCCTGCAAGATCACATCAGCTATAACATAAGTCACTTCAGTAGAAACAATCTGTCCAAAAGCATTTACTTGTTCCCCACTGATAGTTGTTGCACCTGCCTGCAAGTTTTTGGATAGGATGTATCTTAACAGATCCGTTATAATATCTAGGAAAGACAAAGGCTGCAATCTTGAAATGACTTCCTCTGGAATGTAGCCATTGATTTCTAATGTTCTGCACTAGTGTAAATGATTCTTGAACTATAGAATTTGTAAATATGAGAAGTCTATGAGCTAAATGATAGTTCAACATAATTGCACAAAATAACACTATACACCTTTGATCCAGTGTGGCTGGAAGAACAGTTTGCTATAGATGCCAGGAGATCAAAGGGAGATACACAGCATTTTGGTAGAACAGTCACATTGTCTGGCTGGCATCTATGCAATGACATAACAAAGGGATTGTTGAAAATATATTTTTCTTCTTCTTGGATTGTTATTCTCCCTATTCTGTAGGCACCTTTATATACCTAACAATGTCACAGAATGTACAAATAAGCCTAGATATACCTAACATGGAATGAATTGTCCCCACTGAACTTTATACCTCTAAAAAGTAGCACCAAGTGAAGGTGAGCAGTGACAAGGAATATGAGCTTTTAGAAGAGCTATAGTCTCTATATGTATTAAGACCATTCTGCCAAGAATTCTCAGTAGATCATTTCAGCAACTGATTACGGAGCTCCCGCCCGCCCGGCAACGCCGATGGCGGGCGGGGGCTGTTTTGCTGCTCCGGAGGAGTTGGGGCAGCAACAGAAGGGACGCTGTGCGTCCCGACGCGGCGGGGGGCGGAGCCGGCTGTTTTATAAGGGCCGGGCTCCGTTCCCGCTCTCCTCAGTTGCTCCGCGTGCTCGTATACAGCTGAGCACGCAGAGTTGAGCGGCTGTCTAGGCCTTGGGCCTCAGAGTGCTGCTTGGGGGGTGTGCCTCCGGACCAGCGCTGGACAAAGAGTGCTCGGCCGGGGGTTGCTTTGTGGCGGCGGCGGCAGCAGTAGCGGCCCGGGGCGGCGGGTGAACGCCCCCCCTTTTCTAGCGCTGAGAGGAGGCAGCGGTGTGCGGCGGCGGGGAGGCCCCCCCTTTTCTTTAGCGTCAGGGCCGGAGGTGGATGGGGGCGGCTGGCAGCCCCCCCGTCTTTGTAAAAACAAAAACACACACACACACACACACACAAAAATTCCTCCCCCCCCTTTTTCATGGTTCACTTAGTGCTGCAGTTGGTGAGGCTGCTGGGCCCCCTTTTTAGGTTTTATTGCCCAGCTCCCTACTGGTTTCCCTGTACTGGGTGAATAAGCCTCCACCCACTTTACTTTGTAGGATTTGGTGGCGGCGGGTGCGGCAGCCATTTTGGGAGGTCCTCTCTGTTGGTGGCCATCTTAGGCTGTTCCTTGGAGGCGGCCATCTTGGTAGGGTAGTCAGGGGTGGCCATCTTGGATATATCGGTCCCTGGTGGCCATTTTGAGGAATTCTTACGGCAGCCATTTTATATAGCTGGAGCTGGGTGGATATTTTACACAACCCTTACTGGTTGTTATTTGAGGGTGGTTACCGGTTTTTTCCTGTTGCGGACTTGTCGCATCAATTCACTTACTTGCGTACAGAGTAAGGGCGATTGTTAATTGTGATGGCTCCTAAGAAGGGGCTAGGTAAGGCCAAGGGGAAGCAGCCTGCCCCTAAGCGACCCCCAGTACGGCCAGAGCCAGTGCTCCCATCCAGTGATGAGGAGGATGACCCTATAAATGCTGCTATTTTGCAGCGGTTGGAGGCTCTTGAGAGGGAGCGGGGTGCCCCTTCGATGAAGGGTAAGAAGAAGCGTTTTGTAAAGGATTCCAATGCTTCTTTTCAAGAGCAGGTGCTGGCCCGGCTGGCCTTTTTGGAAGATGACGGAGGCGAGGCTTCGGCGTCTGGTCAACAGGAGCTGGGCACCGCTGAGTTGCAAGTTGATTTATACAAGGAGCCACAGAAGGATGGTAAGGAGGTGCATGGTGAAAGGGGCAGTTCACATTGGCCGTGGGGCCCAAGCCCTCAGAATGCCCCTGGGCCTGTGCCGCAGACTGCGCCAATTACTGGTCAGCAGTATACGGGTTGGGGCTGTGGGTATCCACCGCCCCCCCGGGGTTTGGCCTGGCTGGGGCTATACGCTGCCAGGAACAGGGTTTACAAATGCGGCAGCTGTTTCTTACGATACCGTATCACCGGGTGCCATGCCATCGGGTGACTCAGCATTGCCTCTTGGGGACCATCTTTCTATCGCCACTAAGGAAAAAATCCTTAAGGGAGAATACATAGATATATTCACTTTATTATATAGAGAACTGGAGAAGAAGGATAGGGCGGAGCTAGACGACCGTGAGAAAGAACGCCTGAAGAGGCGGGTGGTGGACAGGACCTGGGCTAATTGGTTCCCAGGGTTCTTGATTTATGCTTCAGTGATTGTCCGGCACCATCCATGGAGAGCTGTAGCTTTGCTCCAATATATGGACATTATTTATAAGGCCTTTACTGATTTTCCGAGCCCGGCCTGGTCGCAGTACGACGAGGAATTCCGTATGCGGGCAGCCATGAATGCAGCCATGCGATGGGACCGGATTCATCCTGATCTATGGTTGCAGATTATGTCCACTATTAGGACACCAGGGAGTGAGAGGACTCATAGTGGCCATTCCGTCCGTAGGTTGCAAACCCAGTCAGGCACCCGCGCCCAGGCGGGGCAGGCGGTTCAGCGACGCCCGCTTTGCTGGGAGTTTACCTCCCATGGGACGTGTAGTCGGAAGTCGTGTTCATTCCGGCACGAGTGCCCACTATGTGCCGGGCCTCATTCCCTCTCCAATTGCCCTAAACTTAAGGGCCAGGGTGGAGGTAGAGGTGGTAAGCGCCCCGGAGGTGGTGGGGGCTACAACCACCCTCCTGATAAAGGGACCTAGTCCAATAAAGTTGGAAGTTTTAGCGCGTTGGTTACGGAATTACCCGAACCGGCGTGATTGTGTTTACCTGTTGGATGGTTTTCGGTTAGGTTTTAGGATACCTTTCCAGGGTTCTCGGACTCCATACATGGCTCCTAATTTGAAATCAGTACATGGTATGGAGCAATTAGTGGGGCAAAAAATAGCCAAAGAATGTGCTGAGGGCAGAGTCCTGGGTCCTTTTTCGTTCCCCCCAGTTGTTAATTTGAGGGTTTCCCCTTTGGGAGTTGTGCCAAAGAAAGCACCAGGAGAATATCGCCTCATTCACCACTTGTCTTACCCACGTGGGGAGTCGGTGAATGATGCGATACCTGAGGAGTTGTGTTCTGTTAGGTACACCTCTTTTGATCAGGCCTTGAGGGTAGTCCGTAGCTGTGGACAGGGAGCGGAACTGGCAAAATGTGACATTAAGTCGGCCTTCCGTCTCCTTCCTGTCCACCCGGATGACTTTGAGCTCCTTGGTTTTGCCTTTGAGGGCAAATTCTACATGGATAGGGCTCTTCCTATGGGGTGCTCAGTATCCTGTGCCGCTTTCGAGAGGTTCAGTTCCTTTCTGGAATGGGCCTTGCGGTACAGGACAGGCCTCGGCAGTACTGCCCATTACCTTGATGATTTTTTATTGGCAGGAAGGAGGGGTACGGGTCAATGTGCATTTTTGCTCTCCAGCTTCATTAATCTGGCAAGGGAGCTGGGAGTTCCTCTGGCTGAGGAGAAAACTGAAGGCCCGGCTCTTATTTTGACTTTCCTGGGAATAGAAATTGACACGGTGGGACAGTTCTGCAGATTGCCTTTGGATAAATTAACTGCACTTCAGGCATTAATAGACACAACGTGGAGGAAGACTAAGATAACCCTTCTGGAGTTGCAGCAGTTGGTTGGTCACCTCAACTTTGCATGCAAAGTTGTGGCACCTGGACGAGCTTTTGTTAGGAGGCTTTGCGAGTCTATGAGGGGTTTGTGTCTTCCACATCATAGGACTCGGGTTACCAGGGGGATCCGGGACGACCTCCTTGTGTGGCAGCAATTTTTGGGGTCATACAACGGGGTGTCCTTTTGGCGTGAGGACCTATTAGTCGAAGCAGAGCTGCAGGTCGCTTCTGATGCGGCGGGTTCCTCCAGCTTTGGAGTATATTTCCGGGGTCATTGGTGTGCTGGGGACTGGCCTGAGGAGTGGTTTCAGGCAGGGTGGGTCGCTGACCTCACCTTCCTGGAATTTTTCCCGATTGTCGCAGCAGTGTGGATTTGGTCAGGGGACTTTGCCAACCACACCGTCCACTTCTGGTGCGACAACATGTCCACAGTACATGTAATTAATTCCTTGACGTCCAAATCCCCCAGAGTCATGGCTCTGGTCAGAGCCTTCATTCTGCAGTGTCTACACAATAATATAATGTTCAAGGCTAGGCATGTGCCGGGAGTTAATAACGGGGTCGCTGACGCTCTCTCTCGTAAACAGATGAAGAGATTCCGTCAGCTGGCTCCAGAGGCCGACCAGTTCCCGGTGCGTATGCCAGACGGGGTGTGGCAGATTGGCGGGCTGAGGCCGATAGGGCAATGAGCTTGGCCCTCGCCCCCTCCACCCGCAGGGCTTACATGAGGGCGGGTAAGCAATTCCTCTCCTTTAGGGAGGGGGCAGGCTTGCGGCAGCTTTGGCCCATACCTGTTCCTCATTTAATGGAGTTCTGCGTGACGTTGAGGGGGAGGGCCTCTCAGCTCGTACCATCAGATCCAAGTTGGCTGCTCTGGCCTATGCTAGCAAAGCATCGGGGCATGTAGATCATACGGGCGACTTCCGTATTCGGAAGATGCTCGAGGGTTGGTCCAGGGAGAGCGGCATAGTGGCTGATCCCAGAGAACCCCTGACCCCAGCTATTTTGAAGGGTCTCAGGGACCAGTGGCACACAGTCTGCGCTGATAGCTATGAAGCTGCTTTGTTTCATGCGGCGTCGCTGGTCGCCTTTTTGGGGCTCTGCGGGTCAGTGAGCTGGTTGCTAGCTCACGGCAGGATGTGTCTGGCCTAGCTCTTGAACGGCGTGACGTTTCTGTCTCAGATTCCAAAGTGGGTATTAGGCTACGCAGGTCGAAGACCGATCAGTGTGGCAAGGGGAAGTTTATTGAGCTTGACCAATGTTCAGAGGTCGAATTGTGCCCAGTGTGGGCCTTGAGCCATTTTTTGGCATTAAGAGGTGAGGGTAGGGGCTACCTATTCCAGCATAGGGATGGTACCCCCTCACTAAATTTCAATTTTGGAGTGTGACCCAGAAGGCGCTAGCTCAATTGGGGTTGGGTGGTGTTCACTTTGGCACCCACTCCTTCCGGATAGGAGCGGCATCAACAGCTGCGGCTATGGGGTACACTGGCAGTGATATTCAAAGGATAGGGCATTGGAAGTCTAGGTGCTATAAGGGTTATGTCCAGAATTGTGCTATTTGACTATCCTCACTGTACTTTCGCTTATTAATGTTTGTTTGTTACAGATGCTGCAGGCCGCAGGATGCGACAGAGAGTTACTGTCTGCGGCCACAGCATGGTCTTCTGGGCGGCTCATCAGGCCAAGAGGACATCCAGCGGCTCTCAGCTTGGCCTTAGCGCATGGGCGGAGGTGGAATGGTTGGGTCGGAGGGGCATGCGGTGGCCTGCGCTCCTTCCCTTGCTGTTCCATGAGAGGACGGGGCCTCCTCCGCACGTACTGGTCATACACCTGGGGGGCAATGATTTGGGTCTATTGAAGGGCAAGGCCCTTGTGTTGCAGGCTGAGGCAGACCTTGCGAGGATAAGAGCAAGGTGGCCCAGCGTAACGATAGTATGGTCTGCCATACTGCCCCGCCAGGTGTGGCGGAACTTAGAGGACCCCAGGTGTATTGACCGCGCCCGGCGTAAAGTAAATAGGCAGCTGAAAAAGGCCATGGATGCTGGATTGGGGATGTTTCTGCCGCACCCCGATATACGGGTCGTGTTCCCAGACCTGTATAGGGATGACGGGGTGCACTTGTCTTTCAAGGGCAATGGGATCTTTTTACAGGACTTGCAGCAAGGAATTAGGTCGGCACTAGGTTGCTGAGTGGGGAGCAAAGGCCAAAGCAGAGGCTTGACCTTGGCTATGGCAGGTTTATGCAAGCAAGAAACGGAACTGGTGAGCACCTTTCGGCATATCCCGTTTGGGATCAGGCGGTCATCAGGAACTGCCTTCGGATTTCAGGGTCCAGGGTGGGGAATGGTGATCACCTCCACTGGGAACCTTTTATGGCAGGCTCCTCTCTGCAAGTTGAAAGGCTTCAGGGGTAGGCGCTCCTAGAAGGCAACCAGTTGCTGGGCTGCTGGTCACGAGCCATTGAGTAGATGGCTCACGGCTGGAGCTGGGTGACCCGCCCTTTAAGGGCAAGGGGGTTGGTCAGGGAAGTGACGCCTGCCTTGCCTGTTCCATGCTTGCTTAGTTGTTATTGCTGCAATGTTCTGTTAAATAGTTAATAAAGTGGCCCTTGTTTAATTCCAACCTGTTGTCTGTCTCATTATTCCGACTGGGGGGGCAATAGGATGACTACTGGGCTTCAGGTAGGCATGCTCAAGAATCCTAACTTTTTGTTGGGTTGTGACCGGTACACAGGAGAACTACAATAACACTGGTTTTAGATCTGCAGCTGTTCCTCTCCTTTGAAACTATCACAGCACACATTATAAGGAATCAATATTTAATTTAATGTGTTCTTTGTTCCCTCCCACATATTTTCTCTATAGAACTTCTTTTGTAATAGGATTTTTAAAATTATTTCATGGGCTAAATGTTGTTATTCAGGCTTGGGTTTAATCAGTCCTCAGCATGATATTTCAGGTTACTTATAACTTAGCATCTCTCTAAATTGTTCTGATATTTGTCTTGCAATTAGCATTTTATTAGTGTCATTACGATGGGAGTTACTACGGAAGTTGGACTGGGATGCATTTAAAACAAGATTTAAAAAATCTTCAGTCCAGTCCTTAGAGCCTAGTGAGTAAAGCACCTACCTTCATCTGTTGGATCACCATAGGAGAGGACATTGCATCCAAATTCCCCTGTCCCATCTGCATGGCTTCAATGGTAGGTTTGGAGAAATGGGCATGAAAAATCCAGATTGCACAGAAGACTGAAAGGGAAAGTCTTGCCATCCATAAACAATAAGTAGCTAACATGTACACCAAACCAGCAAAAGATATATAGTTGGATAATTGACCTTAGCATGAAAAAGGTGATATATTTGAAGTACAATATTACATTAGTAATATTGCGGTTTCATAAAAAACGGTTTCTTCTGCATCTTGGTCATCCATACTAGAAAAGGGGCATAGGTATCATTATTTTGGGTCTAGTAACACTGTTTAGGGCTGCAGTAGCTCAGTAGTTAAGATGCTGAACTGCAGACCGGAAGGTCGGTAGTTCAGCAGTTCGAGACCAGAGTGCCTCATAACAGAGTGAGCTCCCATCTTTGGTCCCAGCTCTTGCCAACCTAGCAGTTCAAAAGCAATAAACTGCAAGTAGATAAATAGGTACTGCTTTGGTGAAAAGGTAACAGCATTCCATGCACCTTGGCATCTAGTCATGCCAACCACATGACCATGGAAATATCTTCAGACAGAGCTGGCTATTCATCTTGGAAATGGAGATGAGTACCATGCCCTAGAGTCAGATTTGACTGGCTTTCAAGCAAGGGAAACCTTTACCTTAACACTGTTTAACATTTCGTCATCCCCAGCAATATAAGCAGTCTAATGATTCATGCCATATTTGCAAATTTATTTATTTGGTGGGGGGGGAATCATGCTAATACTCCAAGGAATCTGGATGTAAATAGATCATTGGGATTGTTGTCCACAGTGGAACCCTCCATGGACTTGGTAAAGAGTATCTGTCTCTCACTCCGAACCCATGTTCAGCACATTTTCATCATGTGTATTAGTCATGCGGATTATGTACAGAAACTAAAAACTGAATGAAGATTTGATCCTTTTAAAATTATTTTTTCCTATTCACTGCATTTTGAAGCTGACTAAGTCACACTTTGGAGTAGTAAATGCATTTGTGTACTGCCCTTCCTTCACTCTAGGTCAGGGGTGGCCAAACTTGCTTAACATAAGAACCACATAGAATAAATGTCAGTTGTTTGAGAGCTGCAAGACATGAACAAATATTACACACATGTTTTTACTGAAAATATGCACATTTGCTTTTTATTAGCATTAAATGAGACTGCCAAAATAGCAATAAAAGGGGTAAAAACAGATATTTGTCCAATGATATTTGTTTGCTAATAATATTTATTTTTCTAAGAGAGAGAGAAAGAGAAGGCGAGGTGGAAAGAAAGAATGAAAGAGGTGTAAAGAAAAAGAGAGAAAAACAAAGAAAGAAGATAGATGGGGAGGGAGGGGGAAGAAAGAGAGTGAAAGAAAGGAAGGAAAAAAGGAAGAGAGAGAAAAAGAAAGAAAGGTGGAAAGAAAGCAAATAGATGAGGGAGGGAGAGAGAGAGAGAGAGAGAATAGATGAAGGAGGGAGGGAGAAGTGGAAAGAAAGCAACTTCAGCTAGCTTGTGCTCGGGAAGGAATTTAAAGAGACAAATGCCTTCTCCAAGCTGGCCAGCACATTGGGGGGGGGGCTTTGAGAATACTTTAAAGTTAAAGTTTCTTTCTTTATCAGCTCCACCCACCTCAAGCCTACTCATGGAGGGGAAAACTGGCTGGGAAAGGGATGACCAATAGAGGAATCATGCCTCCCCTTCCTTCCTCAGCTGCCCTGCTGAGAGCCATACAATCTGTGTGGAAGAGCCGCATGTGGCTCCTGAGCCACAGCTTGACCACCCCTGTTCTAAGTGGTTTAACAAAATAAGCACAATAATCCATATATCTTCAATAAGCCACATAAAATTAAAAGCAAAAAGTAAACTATAGAATATAATTAATAATTTCTATACCAATCAGGGTTGCATGAACAGCCATGTTTTATTTATTTATTTATTAAATATTTATATTTAAATTTATACCCCACACCTCCCCACCATAGCGGGCTCAGGGCGGCTAACAGCATGTTTATAAATACATTAAATTCCAGTATATGCAATAAAATAATATTAAATTAAGATTAAAATATAAAACACATAACCAGAGTACAAAATGGTGTCATTCTATCATTGTTTGCGTGGCCACCTCCAGGCTCCTGCTAGGCTGTTAATCATCTGGCTGGTGGTAATGTTGATGTTACAGCCAGGTTAGTGATGATGTCAATGTTAATGTTAGGGTCAGGGCCATAATGTCAAGGTGGCCCATACTTGAAAGCCCGGCAGAAGAGCTCCATTTTACAGGCCCTGTGGAACTCCAGAAGGTTCCACAGGGCCCTGATGTCATCCGGGAGCTCATTCCACCAGTGTGGGGCCACCACTGAAAAGGCCATGGCCCTTGTTGTAGCCAACCTGGCCTCTTTCAGGCCTGGAAGAGCCAGGCGATTTTGGGATCCAGATGTTAATGCTCTCTGGGGCACATGTGGGAAAAGGCAGTCCCTTAAGTAAGTAGGTCCCCGACCATATAGAACTTTAAAGGTAAGAACCAGCACCTTGAACCATATCTGGTATGCTATAGGGAGCCAGTGCAGTGCTTTTAGTGCGGGCTGGATGTGTTCCTGCACAGGAAGACACAGCAACAGCCTAGCCACTGCATTCTACACCAGCTGCAGCTTCTGGATTTGGGACAAGGGCAGTCCCATGTAGAGAGCATTACAGTAATCCAATCTCGAGGTGACCATTGCATGGATCATTGCGTTGCCTTCAAGGAAGGAAACCAACTGCTTAATCAGCCATAGATAGTAAAAGGCAGACTTTGCAGTGGCTGCTACCTGGGCCTCCATTATTAAGGAGGTGTCCAAGATCACTCCCAAACTCCTAACCTCCGGCACTGGCACCAACAGCACTCCATCGAAGGTTGGGAAAGGGATCCCTAACCTTGGCCTGCTCCTACTCAGGCACAGGACCTCCGCCTTCATTGGATTCAATTTCAGTTGACTCAGTCTAAGCCAACCAGCCACGGCTTTCAATGCCAGATCCAGATCTCCTGGACTAGAGTCTGACTTGCCGTCCAACAACAGATAGAGCTGGATGTCATCAGCATATTGCCTCTGGGCAATCTGGGTAAGGGGGCGCAATTAGATGTTAAACAGCATTAACTCACATCCTATCCTCCCAACATGAATAGAAACAAACTGTTTGATAAACAGTTTGGGTTGCTCACTGTTCTGTTTTGTTTTAATGTCTTATTGTTTGGTGTTCATCTGAGAATGTGATCAACATTAATGGCTGCTGATGTGGTCTGTAGCAGTTCACACATGCATGCTTTCACACAGCCCCACAAGAATGGTAGTTTTTCCAATGCGTACCCTTGTATTATTTAACCATTTGTCCCAGCATCCATAACTCTGAGGTAAAATAATTTTTATCTACTCTACAGGCACCAAACAGCAAATGCAAGCCCATCTCATTACAGGATCAGCTCATGAACTATTTCAGCCAGTGAGATTGGTACGTTCACCTGTTGAACATGTTCATTGCAAAGTTCTCAGCATCCCTAATAAAAATAAGGAGCAGTGTGATAGTCATGCCAGCTGAAAGGGAAAGGAACATTTTCCAGTTGAATCACAGCTGGAATACCAAGAAAATAATCATTACACTTTCTGTGGAAGCTCAAAAAATGGAATTAGCTTTCCATACTTCCTCAGGAAGATGCTTGAAAATGACAGGAGATAGCAATGTAAAGGCTCTGATCTCCTAGGCTCTAACATCTACACCTCACAGAAAAAGAACTGTTAGCAGTAATGCTGCTGACCATAGTCCTTGCCCTGTTCTTGAGGGCATAATACCATAATGAGAGTTACACCTTTCTTTTTTTTTTTAAACACAATTTTTATTGGGATGCATTCAACATTGTTAAACATTGTTACCAATACAATTTCCAAAGATTCTCATCCCATCCCCCCACCCCCCTAATAGGCTTCCAACACTGCTAATAACAAAAAAGAAAAAGGTAATCAAGTTTAGACTTATAACAATCGACCAACCAGGTAACAAAATTCAGATACATAAAAACCTGACTTTTTCCAACATAATTTCCAATAAAGGTACAGTACAATCAAATAATCATTTCATTTCACATTCCATATCAATACAAATCAAGATTGTACATTTTCCCTTTCATTCTATATTCAGTTTCCATGTAGAATTTCAGGCCTTCCCAGTCTTTTAAATATTGTTCTGCCATTTGTCCATTTAGTTTTTTCGTCATTTTGTCCATTTCAGCTAAAAATAGCAGTTTTCTTAACCAGTCATGTATATCTGGCACCTTCTCCGCTTTCCATTGTTGAGCAAAGGCCATTCTCGCCGATGTAATCATATACCATAATAGTGTCCTTTTTTCTTGTGGAATTTTTTCCATTGTCAAACCTAAGAGAAGTTCCGGACTTTTCCTGATAGGAATTTTTAATATCTTCTGCATCTCACAATGTACATTTGACCAGTATATTTTTGCTTTATCACATGACCACCACATATGGTAAAAAGAACCCTCTGTTTTTTTACATTTCCAACACTTATTACTCAAGTTCTTATCCATACTAATATTGGCAATCTTTTTTGGTGTCATGTACCACCTGTACATCATCTTATAACAATTTTCTTTTACATTAACACAGGTTGATATTTTAAAAGCTTTTTTCCATAAAAATTCCCATGCTTCCATGGAAATTTCCTTGTTCATATTTATGGCCCATTTTATCATTTGCTCTTTAACAGTTTCATCCAAAGTAAATACAGTCAACAAGGTTTTATACATCTTTGATATCATTTTTCACTCTTTTTTCAACCATATATCTTCAAACTCATTGTTCTTAGCTCTAAAACCAACCTCTTTACAATCTTTTTTTGTAAATATCCTGTATTTGACAATATTGTAACCATCCATACTCAAATTCTAATTCACTATTTGGTTTTAAAACATATTTTTTTCCTTCCTTTTGAAGCAACTCTTGGTACTTCAACCAATCATTACCTTTATATTCTGAAAAAGGATGAATAACTGCAGCAGGGACAATCCACAAAGGCCTCTCATCAGAAACTGTGTTCTTGTATCTGGTCCATGCATCAAACAGTGTTCTTCTTACATAATGATGCTTAAACATTGAGTCTACTTTATTTTTCCCATACCAAAGATAGGCATGCCAGCCAAATCTGCAATCGTGTCCCTCAAGGGCCAAAAGTTTTCTGTTTTCCAAATTAACCCAGTCAGTTAACCAAGACATACATACAGCTTCATGATACAAACGCAAATTCGGGACTTGGAAGCCACCTCTGTCTTTAATATCATACATTATTTTCATTTTAATTCTTGGTTTCTTTCCTGCCCAGATAAACTTGAAAATTTCTCTTTGCCATTTCACCAACACTTTCACATCCTTCACAACTGGTATTGTCTGGAACAAAAACATTAACCTGGGCAGTACATTCATTTTGACAACGGCAATTCTTCCAAGAAGAGATAATCTAAGTTTTTCCCATTTTTCTAAATCACTCTTTATCGAAACCCATAGTTTTTCATAATTATTCTTAAACAAGTCAATATTTTTCATTGTAATTTCAACTCCCAAATATTTAACCTTTTTAACCACTTCACATTCTGTCACATTTTGTAACATTTGTTGCTTTGTAGCTATCATGTTTTTACACAATATTTTAGATTTATTCTTATTTACATAGAACCCTGCGAGATCGCCAAACTCTTTTACTTTTTCAAATACCATAGGCATATTATTAACAGGATCTTCAACAATAAACATAATATCATCAGCAAATGCTCTTAATTTATATGAAAAACCTCTAATATTCAAACCTTTTATGTTATCATCATCTCTAACCATTTGCAGCAATATCTCCAAAATCCAGATAAATAGCAATGGTGACAGGGGACAACCCTGTCTGGTTCCTTTTCTGACCCGGAACACTTCTGTTGATTCTGCATTCACAATCACCGTAGCTTTTTGTTCTTTATATATTGATTGAATCATTCTTATAAATTCTGCGCCCATCTGGGATTTCTCGAACACTTTAAACATAAATTCCCAATTCAAATGATCAAATTCCTTTTCTGCGTCTAAAAATAAAAAGCCAACTTCTTTTTCCGGGTGTTTATCATAGTACTCAATTCCGTCTAAAACAACCCTCATATTGTCTTTTATTTGTCTATTTGGCAAAAACCCAGCTTGATCTTCAGCAATAGTGTCTCTCAAAAACCCTTTAAGGCGCTCTGCTAAATTTTTTGCAAAAATTTTATAATCATTGTTTGACATTGGTCGATAATTTTTCACATTTGTTAAGTCTTGGGTTTCTTTCGGTATTAAGGTGATTGCAGCTTTATTCCAAGAATCTGGGATCTTCCCATTTTTTCTGATTTCATTTAGAAGAATCTCTAGAACCGGAACCAGGTCTTCTTGAAATTTTTTATAAAATTTAGCTGAGAAACCATCCGGTCCTGGAACTTTGGAGATCTTTGCCTCTCCTATTGCTTTACTGATTTCTTCTTTAGTTATCACAGCATTTAATATTGCTTTCATTTCTGGGCTTGGTTGCATCAAATTAACTTTAGATAAATAGTCTTGGATTTTTTGCTGGTCCACTTGTTTTACTTGAAAAAGAGTCACATAATATTTATAGAATTCCCTCCGGATCCCTCCTGGGTCTATGATTTCTCTGTTCCCATCTTTCAGTTTAGTTATTATTTTATTCTCTCTTCTTTTCTTCAATTGCCATGCCAAATATTTCCCTGGTTTATTTGCTCCTTCAAATGACTTCTGTTGCAATTTTTTCATGTTCCAATACACTTCTTTATTTAACCTCACCTCATATTGTTCCCTTAGGATCCTCAGCTCTCTCAAAATTTTCTTTTTGCCAGGTCTTTTCTTGAGCTCTGCTTCTTTTTTTTTGAATATTTTCCATAATCTCTTTATCTATTTTCAATTGTTGTTTTCTTTCATTATTGTTAATTGCAATTAGATGTCCTCTCATCACAGCTTTGTACGCCTCCCATACCGTTTGCGTCTGTACATCCTTGTTTAAGTTCAGTTGAAAATACGTTTTGGTTTCCGTCCTTATTTTGTCCACAATATTTTGTTTGTCCAGTAAATCCTCATTGAGTCTCCATCGAAATTTCTTTCTTTTAACATATGTTGACCACTTTACTGGGCTGTGGTCAGAAAGAATTCTAGGTAAAATTTCAATTTTACGTGTTTGCAAGATCAAGTTCTCGGTCATCCACATCATGTCTATTCTTGAAAAAGATTCATGTCTTGATGAGTAAAAAGAATAGTCTTTGTCCTTAGGGTTTTTAGTTCTCCATGCATCTTCCAGATGTTCATGTTTTACCATTTGAAAAAAACTTTCGGAAGTTTACCTATACCTTCATTTCCTTTTTTTGATTTTCTGTCAATAACATTATTAACAGTACCATTAAAGTCGCCCATCAGTATCATGTGCTCATAGGTTAACTGTTGTAACTGTTCCCACAAATCCTGAAAAAAAATTTCCTTCGCACCATTCGGAGCATAGAGATTCACAATTAAAGTTTTTTTACTCTGAAGTATAACTTCCACTGCCAAAAATTTCCCTTCATTATCTTTAAAAATTTCTTTTGGCTCCAATTCCTTTTTAATATATGTGACAACTCCTTTTTTCTTTTGTGAGGAGAGGGAATAAAATTCCTCTCCTAATCTTTTTTGAATCAAAAATTTAGCATCAGTCTTTCTAATATGTGTTTCTTGCAAACAAACAATATCACATTTTTGTCTTTCCAACCAAAGTCTAATATTTTTTTTCTTTTGTGAGGTGAATTAAGTCCATTAACATTCCACGATATGATTTGACTCTCCATGTTAACTTTGTATTTATTTATCAGAGTCTTTAAAATTGTCATTGATGAATCTGTTCATTTGCTCTACTGACTTGATGGTGACTCTCTTCTGCTTAAATGTAAAACTGACACCTTTTGGAATTTCCCATCTGTATCTTATACCCTCTGTTTTCAGTTTGTCAATCAAGTCTTTAAAAAGTCGTCTGTCCTGAAGAATTGTTCTGGGTAGTTCCTTTAATATCATAATTTTCTTGTTATCGATTGTAAAATCTTCCTGAAATTGTTGCTTGAACAAGTCTTCCTTCAATTTTTTGGATATAAACTGGACAATCACATCTCTGGGTAGTTTTTTCCTTTGTGCAATCGCAGAGTTGACTCTGTACACCAAATCAATCTGTGCCGCCACCTTCTCCTCTTCCAGTTTTAAAAAATCTGCAACAGCATCCACCATAACAGAATAGATATTCTCATTTTTATCTTCAGGGATTCCCCTAAATCTCATATGATTAAGCATTCCATTGTATTCCACCATTACGTTAGCTTTTGCTGCTTCTTTAGCAACCTCAGAAACATTAGTCACCACTCCTTTCACTCTTTCCTCCACCTCATCTGCTCTTTTGTTCAACGCCTGTATTTCTTTTGTAATCCCAGACAAGTCTTTTTTCAAATCTGTTACTTCTGTTACTAGAGTTTTTTCCATTTTTTGTATAGTGTCCATCACTCGTTTCTCCATGGCTTCCATCATACCCTGTAATTTCTTTTCCTCTTTAGCAGCCATTTGCAGGGAGGACCAAGAGTTCGCCCTCTGTCGCTGCCGAAGATCGTAAGCCGTCGTTTAAAATTCACATAAAACTCACATCAAATTAAAGTCTTTCTTGTGCCCAGTTAAACCACTCTATTTTTGCTTTTTTCTGTTAAGTCTTTTGGCTAAAATCCAAATAAATCTTTTTTGACCTTCTCAAAATGGCGGGCGCAATTTCTCTATGGTAGATGGCTCTTCCTGTTGCTCACTTCCTGTCCGGCAATCTTAATCGTCCCTCTTGACTTCTGGTTTCCTCCCTTCTTCCGGCCTCCTTGGTCGTCTCTAGGAAATGCTACTTGTCTGGTCTGAGGTCACTTCCTGTTCTGGTGTTTTCTGTCGCAGCTAGAGTACTTTTCCACACTAGTTCTCGTGGGGCTTGATGTTAGTTTCTATTTTAAAGTCAATATTGCAACCGCAGGAATGATCAACAAACTGGCTTTTTGGCCTTTTTTACTGTTTAGCCGTGTTTTTTCGGAGTCAGTGTTAGTACACACAGTACAGCACGATCATGCGCTTCATCGGATGTTGTTTACTCTCGGGATCAACGCGTCTCCGGTGAGCAATTTTAAAAAGTTACCTTCGAAGTCCGTATCTTGTTATTGCAGTGTTTCCTGTTATCAATTTCCGTAGAATGTCTTGGAAGTCTGGGTCATGCATTCTTATGTTGAGAATCCAACTCGGTGGGGTCTTGTAGAGAAATTCCAAAGTGCCCTCTTGGGGGGAGGGGATCAAGGCTGGTCGCGATGCTCTTTAAAGCCCCGCTATCAGCCGATCTCAACTCCCTCTCGGGCCGATGCTCATTGCTAGTCACTCCCCTGCCTGGGGAGATCTGCGGTGGGCTATTTGTAGTCCACCCTGTCGTAAAGACCCTCCATATGCTCTGGGAGCTCTGAGAGCAAGCCAGAACACGTCAGGACGCCATGGATCCCAGACCGGAAGCCAGAGTTACACCTTTCTAATTCCATTGGAGTCATGATCTGACAATGCCATCCTAAGCAGAGTTGTTGGTGGAAAATGGCATCAAGCCTCAGCTAACTTATGGAGACCCCATAGGGTTTTCAAGGCAAGAGACAAACAAAGACAGTTTGTCCTTGGTGTTCTCTCATCCAAGAACTAACCATGCTAACCTTGCTTAGTTTTTGAAATCTGATGAGATGGTGCTAGCCTGGGCTATTCAGGTCAGGGCTAAGCAGAGTTACACCTTTCTAATTTCATAGGAGTCAATAGGTTCAGAAGGGTTTAACTCTAAGAAACATATACTAGACAGCCAATTTTATGTCAATAGAATTACCCATAAGGCAGCATTGCCAAAATTATAATAACTAGCTTTGCTCAGATGTTATAATAAAATAACAGTTGGTACTGGGCTGAGAAACCTGACTGACTCAGTGCCGAAACATTCTGTGTTCACGAGGGAAAATGAAAATAGAAAATCTTGAGGGAAAGGAACCCAAAATGATATGTGATAACAAGTTTTAGGAAGAAAAGAAAAGTGTGTGCAAGTGTTAATCTGTCTCTCAGTTTCCTGTGCCTTGTTTTTGTTTTTTGAGTGGCCAGGAGGTAGACATTTATCATTACAATGAAAATCTACAGCAGAGTTAAGAAACAGATCCCAGACTTTGGACTGAATGATAGCCATGCAGCCATACAGAGACTATGCTCAGTGTGGTGTAGTATATAGGACGCTGGACTTTGCTGCAAGACCACCTGGTTCATATTTTTCTCCTCCACAAGGTTCACAGGGTGGCCTCAGAGAAGTCACTCAAGAAGATTAATCTACCTTCCACTGTTATGGGATAAAGTATCCATTATAATCTACCATAAACCCTTGGAGGCTGGCATTCTCTCCTCCAAGCCCAATACTCTATATACTACACCACACTGAGCATATCTGGCATACAAATTATGTAACTGCAGTCCAAAGTTCAGAATTGGTTGCTTAATTTTCAATTATAGATTTTCACTGAGGCAATCTAAACAAATAAAGAGATTTGTCTTGTCTCCCTCTCCCAGGGTCTTCTGCAATTGGGTAAATAATTTTTTGTTTTGTTTCCATACCCCCAATAATGGTTATTGACCATCCTCTCTGGTTCTGATGTTGTGTATTTATTTGGTCCTGTTTCTCCCAAACATTTACTGGCTAATAGAAATCCATGTTGTATTTTGATCAGTTTTATTACAATGTCAATGAATACCAGCATTTGAGCATCACTATCAAATTCAATGAAGTGTTAAACATATAAAATAACACTATTGGTGACTACTGCATCAGTGTCTCTGATAATCTAAGATACTGGATTCATGCTATGGCTCAATTTGAAGTTTTCAGCAATTGTGTAAAGTAACCCTATTTTGCCAAGCAAATTATTGCTGGGAAATTGTCAGACATTTGTAAACAAGTTTCAGTTGCAGTAAAATTAATTGCATTGTTTGTCTTTTGTTGAACCCTATCTCAAGTCAGATAGAAGTTTTCTAAATAAATAATTATGAAAGAGGGGCATAAATACCAATTTAGATTGAGGGCTGTGCTGATCTAGGAAGTGCTGCCTTCAGTCACCATAGGATTTCCTTGCTTATGTCATTATGTTTACTATGTGATCTCTAATTAATTGAACTAAGACCAGGGAAAAGGTAACCCTAAAAATAATGGCACAGGAGTAATAGTTACTCTACTCCAATACTTTGCTGCTAGTGGCATTGTCCCCCCTCCCCGCAGGTGTGTCCAGAAACAATAGCAGAGAACAGAGATAAAAGTAGATGACCTCTTTAAAGAAATTGTTGTTTTACAGTGTTGACTGCATGTTCAATACATAGTTACATGGGCTCCAACACATAGATAAAAGAGCACACAAAAAGAAACATGATGCAACTGTTATACATATTTTCATACAGTTTTTTTACAGTATTTTTTCTGATTTTTAAATCAGTGTACACAAATATACACAAATACACAATACTAAGATGAAGTTGCATATGAAATAAATGAAACAAATGCTTCGGAATCTACACATCCTTACTGCTCTATACAAAAATCAAAAATAGATTAATGTAGAATTTCTCTTCCAACCCTTCAACTCTGAAACAATAAAATGGCCACTTCTGCATTGTCATTTTTGTCACTTGTTTGTCCCTACTGCTTCAAGCTCCCCCCCCGCCAATGTGTTTTGCTCTCTCTAGTAGTCCCAGAGGGAGCAAAACACATGTGGAAAAATGGGGGCACCCAAAGTAATAGGGACAAAAGAGAGACAAAAATGACAGTGCGGAAGTGGAAATTTTAATGTCAGCTAATTCAGAGCTCCACAAATGAGGGAGAGATTTATGAAGCACCCTCATAATAGGGCTGTATTAGTGCTTGTGCATACCAATGAGATGCTTGGGCAGCTGAACATAGAAATACACTGCATTCCTGGTTATAGGACAATATTACCATTTATGAGTACTTAATGTAGTAAATGAATGTTAACTGAAAATATGTGAGAGAGAAAAAAGAGATTTTCTGTATTTACACACATACACAGGTATCAAGAAAACTATGCCTAAAACACAATTATTGGACATGAAACCATGTTTTCTTAATTCAATAAAGAAGTAGCAAATATCTAATCCTACTAACAGGTCAACATATCACAACAATATCTGGGTCAATGCATTTCAATAGAACTGCTTAGGAGGGAAGCTTTGCTTATTCACTTTTAATGATATCTCCTCCACTATGCTTGGTGCCATTCCAACTCCATTTTAAAATCGAGTCACAGGGAACTGTGTAGACTTCTGACGAGCAATTTCATTTCTTCATTATTTGGTAGTGGTATTTCAAAAGTGAAGCAATGACATGTAACTTTCACAGTGAAGCGAGATCACTGGCAGCAAAGAAGGATGTCAGCTTGGAACCACTAAGCAGCCTACAGAGCCTAACCTCCCTCTCTCACCTTGTGATTTGTTTGTCTCTCACTCCCAAAATGCATAAGTGCAGAATACATCAGCTATCCTTTCAGATATATACACACCAGGCTATCTGTATCTGACTATCAGATACTGTGATGAATTTGAACTTTATTTCTTGAAATCTAAGCAGGGTGAATTTCATGTATTGTTTTAATGAGGAAACAGTAACTTTCTGACATCCCTATAATAAATGAGTCTTATGGAGGGTGTCAAGGAAGACAAATAAACTTAGAAGGCAGTGAAACATGGGTAGCTCACAGAGAGAACAATCAGAAGAAGTCAAAGCTCCTTGGTTCAGCAAAGACTCTTGGCAACATCATTTAACACACATTTTGAAAACATTATAGGGGAAAAATGGTTTGGTATGCTTCACAGAAGTGGCTGGATAGTGGGTGTATTAGAGTTGTTTGATTGATTTCTCTTAAGATTAGTGGCTTGTTGGGTTGCACAAGGAAAACTAGAATAAGTGGTGAAATAATTTATACTAGCTATATATTGTGAACAGTTTTATTCATTGTAGAATAAATCTATTCCTCTGTTTGAAGCCATCAATTAAAATGGTGGCCATTATTCATGAAAATAAATATATAGTGTGCAATCCATGACAGGAGAATGTATCATGCATAAGTGGTCAATTAATCATTTGATGGAGAAAAGTGATATGGGAAATGATGGCACTTAAGTTTTCAATATTCATTAAAATTATAACTGCAGCAAGCTGTTCACCAGCAATTCCAGTTCAACTGCAGAAGTCCATGTCATTGCTCTTTGAATACCAAAACCTGGGAGACCATTCACAAAACACATTTCTCCCAGTGCACAGTGCAACAATAAGATGATGATTCTCCATGTAACAGGGTAGTCAATGAAATGATCAGCTGTTATGACCCCTGTATGGGACCACCACTCTATACAAGCCTTTCCACAAAGAATCCATAGCCTAATATTTGGTTCTACACATACCAATTGGGTTAAGAGCCTTGTAGCAACAATTCTCAAGCACAAATTAAGACAACTAGATTTAACCAGTGGGAACCTGCAAGGACTTGTAGGGGGGTATCTTATTTTCCCCTCCCCCACTATTTCCTCTTGCATATGCCTGAAAGCCCCTGAGCCTCTCCCCTCTTCCTGCTTTCTTCTCTCCTTCCCACCAAACAGCCAGCCTTTAGTTGTCCCTCTGTCTTCAGCTTCCCCTCCCCTCCTGGTAGCCTCCACTGTTGTATACCAAGCGGAGATCGCACATGTGGTCAGGGAACCACGTGGTTGGGAAACGGACGCGAGCTTCACCTCCAGAGACAATAGCCCGAACAGATCCTAGCCCACACCTATCTGGCAGCTAGGATCCTAGGAGAAACCAATGGGGAATAGGGTGCACTATAAATAACCTATCACGTGTGTGTGTGTGGGGGGGAGTGGAAACATGGGAATATAAACCGGGTAGCCATCTCAAGTCTTAAGTATACCTAATAAAGTATGAGCTGTTATCACGCATCAGTCTCAGTACTTTATACCATCTAGGAAAACTATGCAACAGTTGTGGATTGCTGGCTGCTGGTTGAGGCCCACTTGCATGGCTAGGAAACCTCATGGACTTGTGGAGGAGGCATATCACTTTCCCATGTATCCTGCTCCCTACATTATTCCCCCTTCCCTCCTCCTGGCAACCCCATATCCTCCCCCTTTTCCCTACCTCATTCTTTCTTTCACAGCCATTCACCAACCTATCTTTACCTGCTTCCCATCTTCAGCTAGAGTTATTATTTATTTACTTGATTTATACCCTGTGTTTCTCCACAGTGGGGATCAAAGTGGCTTACATAATTCTCCTCCTTTTTATCTTCACAACAACACTGTGAGGTAGCTTAGGCTGAAAGTATGGAACTAGCCTAACATCACCTAGTGAGCTTCCATGGTAAACTAGTGATTTAAACCCGAGTTTCCAGATTCTACTCTGAAGCTCTAACTGCTACATGACACTGGCTTTAATAGGGTGGTGGCTGTTGAACAATAGTAAGCAGCCAGGCCTAGGTGAGTCATACAGTTGGGGGTTATCAGATGATCCAGTGATTGCTGCCATTCCTGGCTCAAAGACCAAAACAGTCCTGCCTTTTACTGACAGAAATAAAGCCTAGAATACTGTCATTGCCTAGTAATTGCCACAGAGAGCTTCCTTTTTTAAAGCTACAGACATTCCTTTTATCATTTAGAGTTTTTCTTAAACGCCCACAATTTTTTTAAAGTTTCAGATTTTTCTGCAAACCTGGGGCATTTTTCAGGTTTTTAGAAAGATTTATCTTGTACCTTCATAAGTCCAATCACCAGATTTAAGTTTCCTCAGATTTGTTTGACTTTGCTCACTGCTGCAGTCTGAGGAATCAGAGTGAGTGTGAGCTTTTACCATCGCCCCTGCTATCATTGTCCTCCCCAGGGGGGCGAGCCATGACTCCCGCCTCCCTCCACTAGAGGGGATGAACTTTGACTCCTCTTCCCCTCCCAGCCACCCTTCTTTCCTGCTCAGGTGCTTACACTGGCCAAACAGAAAGCAGCAATGCCAACTCCTCCCTTTACTCTCTGAGCCACAGGCATTTGTCTGGTTTCTCTCCCTGTCAAAGGAAGGAGAAAGCTGTGCTGCCTCTTCCTCATACCAGCCACTGCTGCTGGCTTTCTTCCCATCCAGCTCCATTTCTGCTGGGCAAGAGCAACAACAACCCAGCTCCTCTTTCCCTGAGACCTAGCTCTGCTTGCTTAGTCACTTGCCTGCTCTCTCTTTCCTTCTTTATCAGCTCCTGTTACTTTCACTCACTACAGCTTCCTGAGAGCTGTTTCCCTTGTTATTTGCAGCTGTGCAGACAATGTTTCTCACATCTGAAGTTCTTTACCCTGCCCCCATTTCCCCATTTTAATTCTTTTCTGCAAGTCTGGGGTGTCCCCCAACTTTGCTGAAATTTTTTTACTTCTGCATAAATGGCCCCAATCTGTGGACTTAGGTATCCACAGATGAGGGCATAGTTTGCCAATACATATATACAAGTGGAGACGTGCAAGAAACTTGTGGGAAGGTTATCCCATTCTTCACAACTTTGCTTCATCCTGTCTCCCCCTCACACTCTTTCTCCTTTCTGTCCCCCTTTTCTTACTCTGTCTCTCTCCTCCATGCAGGTAACTTCCTCTGTTTTTTTTCGACCCATCATCATCTCTTTGTTTTTCTGCCTCCCCACCCCATCACTCTTTCTCTCTCTTTCTGCTGCCCACCCCATCACTCTCCCAGCCTTCTGCCTGCTTCCTCTCCCCCCACAGCAGCAGTGGCAGTGCTCTGGAAATCACAACAGATCTCCTAACTATAGACATCAATTCACCTTAGGCCAACTTCAGGTTGGGAAATTCCTGGAGATTTGGGAGTGGAGCCTTGGAACAGTGAGGCTTGGGGAAGCAAGCAGCCTCAGCAGGGTATAAAGTCATAGACTCAGCCCTCCAAAGCAACTGATCTTTGTCACCTGGACAACAGTTGTAATTCTGGGTGATCTTCAGTGCTCACCTGGCAGCTGGCAATGATAGTCCTCATGGAGGAAATGGCTGGTTTGGAGGGTAGAGTCTATGGTATTATACTGGTCTGTAGTTCCTCCCTTCCTCAAATCCCACCCTCCCCAGGCTCCACCCCTCAAATGTCCAGGAATTTCCCAACTTCCTTCCCACCCAACTGTGAACCTATCTTTATCTGCCTGTCTTCAGCTTTCCATCTCCACCCCTTCCCACACAGCCTCTGCCTAGGAAAATTACAGTCTTTCTCTACAGTGTGGACCAAAGCAGCTTACATTATTCTCTCCTCCTTTTTATTCGTTCAACAACCCTGTGGGGTTGGTTAGGCTGAAAGTATGTGACTGGTCCATAGTCACCCAGTCAGCTTCCACTGCACTATGGGAATCTGAACCTGGGTCTCACAGACCCTAATCTGAAGCTTTGTTACATCACACTAGTTTTCATAGGGTTGCTGTTGATAAACAATAGCTAGCAGCCAAGCCTACTTGAGTCATGCAAATCAGGTGGTATCAAGACACCCAGAGGGTGCTGCCTAGGGATGCCAGCCTCCAGGTGGGACCTGGGGAGTCTCTGGAATTACTGCTCATCTCCAGACTACATAAATAGCTTCCCATGGAGAAAATAGATGCTTTGGAGGATGCACTCTATGGCACTGTGCCTCACTGAGGTCTCTGTCCTCCCCAGGGTCCACCCCCAAACCTCCAGGAGTTTCCCAGCCTAGATCTAGTGACCTTACCCCCATCCCCTGCTAGTGGCTGGTGGGGGGGAAGACCTGGCAACCCTACACTGCTGCCAGGCCTAGGGTTGCCAACCTCCAGGTGGGGCCTGGAGACCCCCATCAGAATTATAACTGAACTCTAGATAGCAGAGGTCTGTCTCCCTGGAGAAAATGGTTGCTTTGGAGGGTAGACTCTGCGGCATTATACCCAGCTGAGGCCTCTCCCTTCCACAAACCCAGCCCTCCTTAGAATCTACCACAAAACCTCTAGGAATCTCCCAGCCTGGCTCTAACAACCCTTCACAGGCCTGGTCCCAAGGCTCCCTCCCTGAAAGGCCAAAATAGGGCCCTTCCCCTTCTTCCTGATTTTTACGGACAGAGCCAGTTAGAAGCCTTCACTGCCCCCCAACATTCCAATCTCTCACCATTGGTGACTGGCCACTGCAGAGGCCATTTCAAAAGGTATTTGGAGGAGATTCAACACTCCCCAAGTTTTTTAAAAAACTTTTTGGATTTTTCTGCAAACCCCAAAATTCACCTGAGTCTGTAGGAAAAAGCTGTTAGGGGAGAGTGAGCCCTCTGTTGGTAGAAATAAGTATCCACACGGAGAACAGAATTTGGGAAATACTAGATGCCATGTTCTGCACCTTTTTCAAAATCCAGGCTGGTATTCTTGGTTCCTAGGTATTATAACTACAAGAATAATTCTATGTATTAGAACAATACATAGAATAATTCTATGCATTGGGATATTTTTTCTGTTTTATTGATGGTTTGTATGTGGTGGCTGTTCTGATAGCACTTCCCACTAGAGAGCAGGGGACTGATAACTCTGCCCATATAGATTCTATTTCTCACCTAAAGACTTTCTAGAAGGTTAAGGAGGGCTGAATGAAATGTAATGAGTAACCTCTGAGAGTGGGAAAAGGGAATTTCAAGGTGTGTGAAATGTTCTCCAAAGACAAACCTGCAAACAAACAAAAAACCCTTTTGGATACCATTTTGTTTTCTTTTGCTGCCCCTCTCAACAAATACTTGGATAAAGAATTATTATTATTACTAGGGAGTGAAGCCCATTGTGGAGGAAGACAACGGCCAACGGGCCCTAGAAAGGGAGGGAGGGTGGAAGGGATGGAGGGTTGGAGGAAGGAAGGAAGGAGGGAAGGAGGGAAGGAAGGAAGGGGGGAGAGTGAAAGAAAGAAGGAGAGAGGAAGAAAGGAAAGGGGGGAAAGGAAGGGAAGAGGGGTGGAACGGGCTTTTCTGGGCCTACTGGGCCCATAGAAGGCCCAGAGGATGGTTTGGGGGGTGGAACAGGCTTCTCTGGGCCTACTGGGCCCTGAGAAGGCCCAGAGGACAGTTTTTTGAGGGAACGGGTTTCTCTGGGCCTACGGGGACCATAGAAGGCCCAAAGGATGGTGGGGGGCGGAATGGGCTTCTCTCACCTGCCTCGGTCTTGAGGGCCTGTCCCTGTGCTCACTCTGCAGATGGTCCTCTCCTGTCAGAGAACCAGAGCAGACTGAGCTGAAGACACTGGCCGGGGCTGACATGGGCGGGACTCCACCAAGCAGCCAGTCAGCCCCGGCCAGCATCTTCTGACTTCCAGTTCTTGTGCCCAATCAATTGTGGGAAGCATAGAATGTTGGTGGCCAAAATCCAATTATATATAAGGACAGGATGATGATGATGATGATTTTAAAAAGCAGTAGTTCTTGTTGCCTACAGGATAGAGTTCATTTGGTATCGATCTGACTTGGCTAAATGCAATGACAGAAAGGCAAGTCAGAGTGAGAACAATTCTTCCTGTCCCCATTCTGAATAAACAAACAAACATAGTGATTATCTTTTACAAGCCTTCTAAATCATCATGCAGATAAGAAGCCCATATTTTAATAGCACAAGAAAGAGGACATTAACATACCATGGTAAAAATCACAGCCATGGTGAAGACACTTTTGGATCTATCTGGGGAGCAGCAGGCTGTGTGACTGCACAGTCTTCCACATTAACATCAATTAAAAAAATCCAGGCAAGTAGACTATTAACATATCAAGGAAATAACTAGGGATGGGCATGGACTGGCTCACAAAGTGAAGCCCATTGTGAATTTTGGCTGGTTCATGGTTTGCAAAGTGATATTTATGGAAGTGTGACTGGCACAAACATTTCATGAACTTTGGTGCTGTTTGTGGCAGTTCATGAATGATTACATTTTCCAGACAGATTGTCTCTGCTCAATTAAACTATTTACAAACTCCAAGGCAAGTTAGTCAAAAGGGAGGTGGAATTCTCCAGCCTTTAAAACATCAGTAGGAGCCCTCCAAAACTTAACTGCCACTGCTGGCTGCCAGTAACACAGTTCTCATTCTGTTCTATGGAATGCTACATATACACTCAGCTCTTCAGCCTCTTTTCTCTCAGCTGTTTGCAGTTACAGAGGGAGGCAGGGAACTTCATAAAAGTGAACTAGCAGAGCACATTCCCTCATGATTGGGAACTCCTCTCCCCTGCTGGGGTTTTAATGTTGTGGACTCAAGGCTCTGAGCCACCCTGTCTCTCTGCTCACACTTAGCAGAGGGGCTTACCTAGTGGGTTCCTCAACAGAGGTCCCACATTTTGATTGTGATTCTTCTCCCCTGTTGAGGTTGGGGGTCATAGGTGGACTCAGGACTCTGAGTCACCCGTCTCTCTGTTCACATCAAACAAAGGGGCTTAGCTAGTCACATTTTGACTGTGATTCTTCTCTTCTGCTGAAGTTTGGGGTCTTAGGTGGACTCAGAGCTCTGCTGCAACACCTGGCTCCCAGGTGCTCCATCCCCTTGTGGAGGACCATGAGCTGAAGAGTCTTGTCTGCCATGCACTGCTCCACAGTGGTGATGGTCAAGGGTGAGCTCTCCTGAGTTCAGGGCAAAACCGTGCACTTCATGGCAAGCCTCTGGAAGAGCCAGACGCATGGCTACCTGTCCCTTACCACCCATTGGTGGCACCCAGAGGACCTCTTTGTCCAGACTGTCAGGAGGGGACAGTCCTGCCTTTGGGCTACAAAGTGGTTCTGTTCCATGTGTAGGAGATGGATGCAGACCACATGGCTCAAAACATCATCACTGTGAAACAGAGCAGCCTGAGAGAGTGGGTGGGCAGCATCAACATCATCCATGGCTACATGGTCAGGGATGCCAGCACCAACATTCTGGCAACAGTGAAGGCTATGCACCTCAAGAGCATTGTCTGCCTGGTATACACACTTCACCTGGTGGTGAAGGATACTCTGAAGCTGGGAAGCACTGTCAGGGCCATCTGGGACTCTGCCACTCTTGAGATGCGGGCCTTGCTGGAGACCTGCTGACATCTGGCCACCCACTTTTCACACAGTATCAAGTCTGCCTGTCTGCTGCATGAGAGACTGGGGGAAAGGGATGAGCCCGAACACCATCTCATCCCAGACTGATCCATCTGCTGGGACTCCACCTACATCATAATTGCATATTTGGTGGAGAAAAGGAGCACAATGCAGGATGACATCTTCTCCATTTATGTTTATTTTATTAGATTTTCTTTTAATCACCACTCACCAGAAGGGTCTCATGGTCAAAAGGGGGGACCCCATAAAAACAAATAGCAAATATAAAATATAAATATTAAAATATGTGGCTATCATCATACCACTATTAAATAAGTCTAAACATGTGGTTACCTTCCAAAGGCCAACCTAAATAATTCAACTTTTCATGCTTTGTGGAAACTAAGCAAGTTAATCAGGGCATGGGTGTCATCCTAGAGTACATTCCACAGGGTAGGGGCCACAGCTGAGAAGGCCCTTCCCCTGATGACAGCTAACCCAGCCATTCTGGGGCCAGGCACCTGCAAGAGGCCCCTAGACAATGACAAAAGAGAGCATGGGGGACTGTAATAGGAGAGGAAGTCTGGTAGCATAAGGGTCCCAGACCATTAAGAGCTTTAAAAGTTAACACCAACATCCTGAATTGGATTCGGAGGCTTATTGGTAGCCAGTGCAGCAGCCACAGAATTGGGGTACTATGAACTGACCATGATGTTCCAGTCAGCAATCTGGCAGCTGCATTCTGGACTACCTGCAGTTTCCAAAGCATTTTCAGGGGTAGCCCTATGTAGAGCAAATTGTAGTAGTTCAATATGGAGGTGATTGTTGCATGGATCAATGTGGCAAGGTCTTACCCAGACAAGAAACCAGCTGGTGGGCCTGGTGTAGGTGAAAGAAATGCTGACTGTGCTACCATGGACACTTGTTTATCAAACCACACTCCGAGGCTCTTTACAGAGCCTATAGCTGTCAATGGGACACCATCAAGTCTTGGGAGTGACTTTCCAGATAGCACCTCAGTCTTTCCCAGCCATATGACCTCTTTCTTGGGTGGATTCAACTTCAGCCAGCTCCCCCATTGGACTACTGCATCCAGGCACTGGGATAGTGCTGATAGCCCTGCTGCCGGCTGCTTATCCAGCAGGAGGAAGAGCTGAGTGTCATCAACATATTGATGGCACCCAACTCCAAATCTCCTGATAATCTTGGCAAGAGAGTGCATATATATGTTAAATAACATCGGAGAAAAGATCAAACCCTGTGGGACCCCACAATTAAGGTCTCATTAGGACCTCTCCTCTCTACCAGTGACCCTCTAAGAGTGTCTCTGGAGAAAAGAGCAGAACCAACTAATGGCAGTACCCTGTACCCCCAGGGAGGCAAGACAGTCAATCAGGACCAAATGGTCAACTGGACTGAAGGCTGCTGATAGATCCAGAAGGATCAACAGGGCTGGCATGCCTTTATCCAGATGTAAACAGAGATTGTCAACCAAAGCAACCAGCGCTGTCTCAGTCCCAAAGCCAGGCCTGAAGCCTGACTGAAAAGGGTCCAGGGCAGATGTCTTATCCACTGCTCGACCACTGCTTACTCAATTACCTTCCCTAGAAAAGGTAGATGAGATACTGGGTGGTAATTGGCCAGCTCCTTTTTATCTAAGGAGGATTTCTTTAGCAAAGGTTTAACAATTGTCTCCTTACAGGAGTTGGGGAAACTACCCTGGGAGAGAGAAAAATTAATAATCTGTCTCAAAGGGCCACTTACTTCTTTGTGGTATGATTTCACCACCCACGAGGGACAAGGATCCAAGGAGCAGGTAGTTGGCTTAACAACTGTCAGGATCCTGTTAACATCCACAAGGGTGAGCATGCCAGAAGAGTCCAAAAAAGAACCAGATGGTGCAAGAGGAGCCCCCATCCCACTACTGTTATCAAAATCAGCAGCCAACTCCAGGTGACACTTAAAGATGTTTATCCACAAAAAAAGTTTGCAAACAAATCACAGCTGAGAGCCAAATCAGTATCAGTTTTAGGACACACCAAAGTGGTGATAAATTGTTGAACCAATCTGAAAAATTGAGCTGGCGGGACAATGGAGGCAGCAAAATAATCCCTTTTTGCTGCTTTCCCTACTACCTCATAGACCTTCAGTTGGGCTCTATAGTGTGTTCTCACAGCTTCTTCCCATATTCCTCACCAAATCCAATCAAGCCATCTGAGCAACCTCTTAAAATCTTTTAGACTCTCATTATACCACAGAGCCACGAAGGTGCAGAGGACGTCGAGGAGCAATCTAATCAATAGCTTCCTGAAGACCTCTATTCCAAACCTTCCAAATCTCATTGAGGAAGCTGATGGCAGGTCCAGATAAATCCTGCGGAAACCATTTTGGAAACCATCAGGATCCATTATTCTCCATGGGTGAGTAAATCTAGCGTGTAACCTGTTTCATGTGTGGGGGATGATACAACCTGGGAGAGTCCCAGTGCTACCATGGCAGCTATGAAGTCTGAGACTACACCAAGTAAGGAAGCCTCTGCATGAATTTTAAAGTCCCTAAGACCAACAGTCTAGGGAAACAGAGTCCACGCAGCTACTGCCTCTGCTACTCTCAGAAGGGAATCTGTTGGTGAGCTGGGCAAATGGTACACCAGCAGGACACTCACCCTCTCCCTGACACCCCAAGCCAGGCAAACACATTCAAGGTCAGTGATGTTTGGTGCAGGGATCCTCTGGAAGGGAAAACAGTCTTGGATGAAGATCACCACTCTGCCCCCCACCCCACCCCTCTGTTCAGTATTGATGGAGGATCAAGTATCCTGGGGGAGTAAGCTGGGTGAGGGTAACTACCTCATCCTCACCCACCCAGATCTCAGTCAAGCACTCCAGGTCAACACATTCCTCTAGGACAGTCTCCTGGAGAACTGTGGTCTTATTTCTTACTGACCCAGCATCACAAGGCATCAAGGTCGAAGGGAATTAACTGGACCTGCACACCGTCATTCCTTGGAATGGGACAGAGATTAGAAGGGATCCAAGCATTTCCATATCATGTCACCATTCATGAAACAAATCTCCAATCACCATACCTCCTTCCCCCCATCTTACAGGAGTAGTCTGGCCAGCAGGATACTCAAGGAAGCACTCCCGGATACTTGTTTGTTGCCCTGCCTAAGGTTCCAAGACAACTGATGTAATTGTCAATTGAACCTCTCTATTCTATCCAAATCCCCACTGAAACTACAAAAATACATCCGTTTTTGAGGGAAGACACTTGATGTGGACTGAGGGAGTTATCCTCTACATTCTTTGTCAAAGACCCTGTTGCTCCCAATTCAAAGTCCTCAAAACAATAGTTGAGTATTACCTTGTTTCCCTCATCTCCATTAGTGGGATAGGTATAAATATATGCATTGTGCAGGGGAAGCACACTGTCTGCAGGTGATGCACCTGGAGGGTTGAATAAATCAGAAGAAAGTTGAGCTACAGTTGGCTTTACCAAAACCACCTCAGCATCCACCATTTGGGAAAGGGACATCTGGGACAATAATGCTGAGCAATCCTTCTTAATTACCAGAAGTACAGACTTCAATTGATCCAAGCCTGGCAAGAGCAATTAAGGAGCTCAACTGATTTCAGCTTAGAAGACTTAATTCTGTTGCCAAAGTTCTCAGGTGCTGCTCAGCATGGAATTTAGTATTCCCCTAGAGTGCTGGTCATGCAAGGCTGCTATCTGGCCCAACCTCTCTTGTATGGCCATGAGTCCCCTATCCTGCCCTCCCACAAGTCTCCAGAGTGAGTGGGTGTTGTCCTACCTGGGAGACATTCTCAGCTCCCACTGCTCCCACCTGGACTCAGCCAGGGTGGACAAGTTGGCCTTCCTCAAAGTCAACCTCCCCCTGCTGGGCTACCTGTCTCTGGAACTCACAGGGTAAGATCCAGGCTTCCTGTTGTCCCCATGTGTCCCCTAGTCATCCTTTCTCTGGGTGATCCAGCATGAAGCCTGTGGGTTTCACCCCTGGAACTTGGGTGGAAGGATGGCTGCCTCTGCCAGGTGGCAGTGGCCTCCCTCACCCAACACCTACCTCATGAAACAATAACATCTAGCTCATAACACAACACCTACCTTATGATCACTTTAAATGGAAAATCTGATTTCCACTGTGTATAGGAAAAGACTTTCCTGGTTCATTCTTGCTAGGCCCAAATGGTCTGGCCACTGACATATCCCTGTGACTTTTGTCACCTGCACAGATGGCATTCACAGATGCCAAGCATGATATCCAGATACAAAGCCACTTTGACACCTTTGAGAGGAAGACCAGACATTGAGCTCCTCTTAGGCTGAGGGAACACAGATGTCCCAAGCCATCTACACTTCAAAGCTCAGCAGACGTGCTTTTAGGGGCGTAAGCAATGGCTGCTCCTACATAGTTAGACACGCCTTTCCACCCTGTCAGGATTGGGTAAATGGCCATGCTCAGTTATGACAGGGGTAGGAGGGGATTGTGCTCAGCCTATGAGAAAAGTGACAGAACTCTCTTGGGAGGAGTGCCCCTTTCTAAGAGTGAGTTCCCTTTTGGATTACAATCCTGCAACACTGAGTTTTGCTAGTGAGCAGCAAGCTGGCCTTAATTGCCTACTGCGAGTATGTGGTTCATCCTTAAGATTCCCTGGACAATGGACTTTATACTACCTGGACCATGGACTTTGAAAGACTGGTAACTATAACCTATATGTGTAGTAAGAGCTGGTCAAGCTATAGATTTCTTTGTTTTCCTACCTTTGCAAGACTCTTGTCATATAACTGCTTTGCTAAATAAAGACCTTATATAGATTAATCTCATCTGAGTTTGTGCTCATGTAATTGTAACTGATCTCTAACCCTAGATCTGGTAGTCTACGCTGCTCGCCTAGAAAGCTACTACTGTGTGTTAATTAATTATCTGCAGCTCTAGCCCAGAGCTGATAAGTTGTTAATTCCCAGAAACCTGGCAGGAGGTGGGACCTATGCTCCTGTCTGAGTTGGGAACGTCCTTAAATAGGTCCTGGTGGCAGAATATGCAATGTCAAGCGGCTGCAGTTTGGGATTAGTGTGGCCCCAGGGATATTCCAACAGCTAATGGACTCTCTGTTAAAAGGGATCCCTGGAGTGATGCCTTTCTTTGATGACGTCCTCATTGCCATGGCCTCCCCAGATGGCTTTGCCTCCTGTCTCTGCGCTGTCCTACACCACTTCTACTCAGTGGACCTGAAGGTCAAGAGGGAGAAGTGCCTTCTTGGGGTCCCAGAGGTGGATTTTTTGGGGTTCTGGGTTGATGCTCGAGGGCCTCCCAGATCTGCCCCTACAGGCCACCAACATTGCCCGCCGTTCAGCCCGTGACCCCATTCTCTTCTAGACCTTGGGCTGGGTGGTGAGGGGGTGGCCTGCAGTCTCGGTGGGCCCAGAGTTTATGGCTTTCACCACTCGGAGAGACAAACTGTCAGCTCTTAAGGGGTGTCTCCTGTGGGGAGAAAGGGTGGTTGTCCTCAGCGCCCTGCGGCAGCAGGTCCACTCCACACTCCTTGAAGCCCACCCAGGAATCATCCGAATGAAGGCGATGGCCCAGAGCTACATATGGTGGTCGGGGATCGACATGGAGATTGACTCATGGCTATGGGGGTGCCAGACATGTCAGGTGGTTCGCCCAAATCCACCGAGCACACCTACCCGCCATGGGAGTCCACACATAAGCTGTGGTCCTGGCTCCACAAAGACTTTGCCGGGCTGTTCCAAGGACTGATTTTCTTGGTCACAATGGACTCCTACTCCAAATGATTGGAGGTCAGCCCAGTAACCACAACATCAACAAAGACTGTCATCTGGGCGCTGTGCCAAATATTTGCAACTCATGGATTGCTGGACACCATTGTCTCCAACAACAGGGCAGCATTTACATCGGCAGAGTTTCAGGACTTCCTGCAGAGGAACCTCATCCACCACGTGAGGTTGGTTCATCCCACGACCAACAAGCAAGTGGGGCAAATGGTGTACACCACAAAAGAAGCCCTCAGCAGAATCTCAGACGGAGATGGGAGTTTCATCTCACATGTTTCCTTCTGACCCAGTGGACGACATCCAACCCTGTCAGTGGCCAATGTCCCACAGAACTCTGGATAGGTCACTGCCCCACCATCCTGCTGGACCAGCTACACCTGGACCGGGCACCAGAGTCCAGGAAGATGACGAACAATGGGAAGCTCCCAGGGGGTCTACATAAGGAACTTTGGGAAGGGACCCCCGTGGCTGGTGGGAAGAGTCATACGGGTTACCATCCCATGTCGTACGAAGTGTCTACAGAGAATGGTCAAGTCTTAAAGAAACACATTGACCAACTGCGGAGGTGACAACTCCCAGTAACAGAGGAGCAACCCCTGCAGCTCGCAGGGCCCAAGCCCTTCAACCCTGAGTCAAGCACCTGGACTGCACCTAACCCCAGGGAGGTGCCAGTGGTAGAACCAACGCCTGCAACACTGGGACCAGTGGATCAGCTACCACCCCCACAGCAACCAGAACCAGTCAGCCAAACAGAAGCGGTCATGAGTGACCCTATACCTGCGCCCCGGCATTCTCTGCGAGAGCGCAGACCACTGACCTATTTGCAGGACTATGTCACACAGGTTGTGTTGGATCTATGGGGGAAGGGGTGTTATGTACACGGACTGCCACCAGGGGTCCACAGCTAAAGTAAGGAGCTTGGGTCCCAAACACAAAGGGGACCTCGGATCCTAGACCACCTTGTGTCCACCTATAGGACTTCTGGTGGGAAATTCAAACCCTCCAATGGGACTGTGGGTGTACCGGGTGGGGTGTATATAGTTGGCCCTTGCAGGGCCAGTTGTGATGTTGTGAATGTGAAGTACAATAAACTCATCTGAATGCATGTCGTTGTCTGAATCTCCATGTGGTGAACCCAGTACTTTACACTGGGGTGCCCTGCCCACCAAGCTGTCATGGGGTTACTTCGGGAAGACCCTGTCAGATATCTGCCTTTCTATCTTGGTTGGCATTACTAATCACTTTAAGTGGAAAACTCTGATTTTCACTGGTCTGGTGCTGCTTGGGTGCCTGCCAAGCTGTTGTGGCATGACTTTGGGGAGCCCCTGTTGGAAGTCTCATGTCTGCTTTTCTGCCATTGCATTGCTAATCACGTTAAATGGAAAACTCTGATTCCCATTAGTCTAATGGGGCTGGGGTGCCCACCAAGCTGTTGTGAGTAACTTTAGGGAGTCCCTGTTGAAACTCTGGGGATGTCTGCCTTTCTGTCCTTCAGAACCTGCCTTTGGATACCTGGGGGGCTGCATGAGTAGGGAGGATGTTTGTCTTGCTTCCAGTGTCTGGCTGGGAGAGGGTCTGCCAGGGTGAAGTTTCCTTCTGAGTTTGGAGTCACTCGCTTGTTCCTGAGCCATTCCATTGACTCCTGTAACTGCAGCTGTCTTTTCCACCGGGGAGACCTTTTGGGGGGTCCATAACTGGGACCCCAGAAATGTAATCTGCCCCCAACTTGAAGAAATTGTAGAGGAGCAGGTGAGGTTCCCCATTCCTTTGGTGTGTATAGCTTGCAGGAAGTCCATTCTATACACTTTTGAACTTGTGTATGACATTTTCCACAAAAGCACTTTCCTGGCTTGACCTTAGTCCTGTGGGGTTTGCAGTGCCACAGTGGTGATGGTTCTGCTGGGCTTGCAAAAACACCTCCCACCTTCAGTTTCTACTCAGAGATTCTCTGGTTTGACCTTAGTCCATTGAAAACAATGGAGGATGGGATAACTTCTTGGGGGGGGGACATAACTCAAACCCTGTAATTTCAATCCTCACCAAACTTGGAGGGCAAGTAGAGGAAAGTCGGTCAGAGATCCTCAGTAATTGTGGTGTCTCTAGCTTGCATAGCATCTGTTCTATACACTCCTGAACCTCCTGAACCTGCACCTCATTTCCCCAGAAAGCACTTCCCTTGGAACCTTCTTTTGGGGGCTGTAACTCAGACCCTGTAAATCCAATTTGTACTGAACTTGGAGGACAGGTAGAATAGAGTCAGCCAGAGATGCCATGAGAGTTTGGTGTCTCTAGCAAACTGGGTTTTTTTCTACAGCATCATGAACTTCACAAACTTAACGGGTTCATCTTGTGCCAAAAAGTTCATGACAGCCCATGGTTCACAAACTGCATAGGCCATGAACTGAACTGCATTTTGCAGTTCATGCCCATCCATAGAAACAGCTAGGCTAGAATCTTTATCCTTGCCATGCTAGTTTTCCAGAAGCAGGAAGCTGACAGATTTAGAACTGTACAAGTGGAGACCTGCAAGAAACTTGCAGGATGGTCATCCCGTTCCTCACACCTTTGCTTCCTCCCCTCTACCCTTACCTATCTCACACTCTTTCTCCCTTCTGGGTGTGGAGCCATAGACTCAACCCTCCAAAGCATCCATTTTATCCCGGGGCACGGATCTAATTCACCCAGACAACAGTTGTAATGCTGGGTGATCTCCAGCCCTCACCCAGAGGCTGGCAATGGTAGTTCTCATGGAGGCTGGTTTGGAGGGTTGAGTCTATGGCATTATACCGGTCTGAAGTTCCTCCCCTCCTCAAACTCCACCATCCCCAGGATCCACCCCTTAAATGTCCAGGAGTTTCCCAATCCAGAGTTGGCAACCCTATTTCCTTCCCACCCAACAGCCAACTTAACCTTTATCTGCCTTTATCTGTCTTCAGATTTTTGTCTCCACCCCCTCCCCCACAGCTTCTACCAAGGAAAATTATAGTCTTTCTCCACAGTGGGGACCAAAGCAGCTTACATTATTCTCACCTCCTTTTTATCTGCACAACAACCCTGTGAGGTTGGTTAGGCTGAAAGTATGTGACTGGTCCAAAATCACCCAGTCAGCTTCCATCGCAATATGGGGATCTGAACCTGGGTCTTGCAGACCCTACTCTGAAGCTCTAACTGCTGCACCACTGCTGGCTTTCATAGGGTGGCTGCTGAACAGCAGCAAGCAGCCAGGCCAAGTTGAGTCATGCAAATTAGGTGATATCAAGTCACCCAGAGGGTGCTGCCTAGAGATGCCAGCCTCCAGGTGGGATCTGGGGATCCCCTGGAATTACTGCTCAGCTCCAGACTACTGAGATAACTTTCCCTGGAGAAAATGGATGCTTTGGAGGGTGGACTCTAGGGCATTGTACCCCACTGAGGTCCCTGTCCTCCCCAGGCTCCATCCCCAAATCTCCAGGAGTTTCCAGACCTGGAGCTGGCAACCCCACTACCCCCACCCCCTGCCAGTGCCCATGGGGGGACCTGGCAACCCTAGACTGCTGCCAGGCCTAGGGTTGGCAACCTCCAAGTGGGGTCTGAAGAGTGAACTCCAGAGATCTGTGAACAACAGAGATCTGTCTCCCTGGATAAAATGGTTTCTTTGGAGGGTGGATTCTGTGTCATAATACCCAGCTGAGGCCTCTCCCTTCCCCAAATCCTGCCCTTCTTACACTCCACCCCAAAACCTCTAGGAATCACCCAGCTGGCCCCAAGGCTCCCTCCCTCCCTCCCCCTCCCTCCAAGAGCGAAAGAGGCCTGGAAAGAAAGGGCCATTCTCCCCCACCCTTTACTGACAGAGCCAGTTAGAAGCCTCTCCCCCCCAAACGTTCTAATCTCTCACCGTTGATGCCTGGAGTTAGGTCCCTGCAGAGGCCATTTCAAAAGGTTTTTGGGGAAATTCAACTGTCCCTGAAGGGATTTTCTCATTTTTTGGATTTTTCTACAAACCCAGGAAGTCTACTGACTATGTAGGAAAAGCTGTTGGGGGATAGTGAGGCCCCTGTTGGTGGGAATAGGTATCCGCACCAAAAAAAAAAAAGTCTGGGAAATAGAATAAGGATTTCCACTTGCATTATTATGTGGTAGAGCCCTAAGGGGTCTGCCTAGTGCTTTTATTTTGTTTATGTACTATTTATCTATTTCAAACTTTTTTATGCCTCCTCTCTAATGTCTAGTCTTCAAAAGTCATCCCAACATGTTCTTACAGTGCTCAGAGTGCTGGGTTTCTGCGAAAGAAGTGAGTCGCATGAAATAGGCTATATTAAATGCATAATGTAAGGTCAGTATTCATGTCTAACTAAAGGACAGTAAATAGTTTAGGTCTCTAATCCACCCTTGTTTTAAACCAGTAAATTGCTACATTGACAACTCCATTTCTCCTTAACAAGGAAGACCTGATAAATGTTGTCTTAAGACAAATTGCAGCTGTATAAATTGCACTGTATAAACTATGTTGTTTTATTTTAATTAGCAGAGTTGAAACAGCTTGTAAACTTTAGTGCTACTTTTTAACAACAACAAATAGGTGGGTAAGTGGGAGTAGAACAGTACAAGGTGGCAGTGAGAAAGGGTATTTTCCAGTGTATTAAAATTTTATGTGGAGGGGAAAAACATTGTATAGCGTGCCTGGGGATTTGAAAACACATTAGCTAGGGAGAGGAATGTGATAAAGATTGAATGCATTGAGGGGCTTTCCTCCAAATTCCTTCACTGATAAATGCTAATGCCTAAAAACTGCCTAATGAAGACCAGTTTACCATGGAATAAAGTCATCTGTGATGAGCGGAAAATGGAGCATTTGTAAATACAATGTAACATGGAATGATAAAGCACATCCAATTTATGCAAAGATGTGCTTGCAGCGGTACAATAAGTAATATCCGCATAATCAATTACCGAAGAAAGATGGATTGAATAAATTGTTTTCTGGCAATTTATGAAAAACAAGTCTAGCACAAAAAAAGGACAATTTGACTTTAGTCTTTTAACAAGATTGTTGGGACAAGTATTAAAACCATGCTTATTAATAATACAAAGGGCAACACATTTACAACTGTCTATTTTCATTAATACTGGCACATTCCAAGTTGGATGTAGACAACAACTTTTCACTCTTAATCTGAGGAAAACATGGACAATAATTGTTGCAAAATATGTTTGTTGCCTATGTAGCTAACAGAATCACAGAACTGGGAGGAAACAAAAATATATAATCCAATCATTTCCCAAATTTAGGACACCAACTACGAGCAGCTGGTAAATTGTAGGCCAGATAACTGGAATGTTATAAATTGTAGGCTAGATAACTAGAATGCTACTCTTCTATCTCCCCACAAAGGGGTGGGAGTGGGACAAGGGATAGAGATTCCTTATTTGAAAGGGCCAATAAAGAGAGCATTGAAGAAGGGTATAAAAGGCACCAGGATGCAGCACCCACCCATTTTCCCTTGAGCATTCCAATTTAACACAGAGATGAGATTCAAGATAAAGGTTTTCATGGCAAATGAATTCATATAAGTTTTCATTTTATGCCAGCCCTTAATGACTTTCAGTGTCAAAACTGAGCCCTGGCACTTACAAAATAACAAAGAAAAGCATGCCTAACCCAGTCTCAGGGCCCAGGAGAACCTGTAGACAATTTAGCTCCCACTATATTACAAGATGGCACCCAAGATCAAAACCAGAGTCAGTTTTCTCTTCCTGAGTCAGCAGCTCACCAGAATACATCCAAACAATAACACAATCATCCCTTATCTGTTTGTCTTCTGCATTCTCTATCACACAAACCCAGCAAGTCTACTCAGACTCACCTGCATAAATATACTCAGAGCAATTCTGCTACTTTTTGTCCCAGGGACATCACACACATGTATACATCACACACTATCATCTTTGCCTAAGCTCACCCAGTACTGCTGAAGAAAAATTAATACCTAGAAGAGATTAAATTTGCCAGGTTCAGTTTTTCCATGGCCCTGGCTATCCCCAACTCTAAAGTACTGCTATTGCTGCTTAACAGAAAGAGATATCATCATTGCACAAGCTAGGAAAGAAGGTACACAGCAAGCTCTGGGCTCCAGGCCTCTGTCCTACTAATTTCCACTCAGTCAGCCAGACCACAATTTAAAAGGTCAAAAACTTCCAAAACAAAAAGAGAGAGCAAGCAGTCTTATGGTCATAGCAGCTGTCTCAAGCTTGAAAATACTGAAAACTAAAGTAGATGTCTCCTACTTTCTGCCTAGGGATGCCAGACTCCAGGTGGGACCTGGGGATCCCCTAGAATTACAGCTCATCCGCAGATTACAGAGATCACTTCCCTTGGAGAAGATGTATGCTTTGGAGGGTAGACTCTGTGGCATTGTACCCTACTGAGGTCCCTGTCCTCCCCAGTCTGCATCCTCCCCAGGCTGCATCCAAAATTTCCAGGAGTTTCCCAGCCCAGATAAGAACATAAGAGAAGCCAATGTTGAACCAGACAAATGGCCCATCTAGTCCAACACTCTGTCACACAGTGGCCAAAAATACCAGGTGCCATCAGGAGGTCCAGCAGTGGGGCCAGGACACTAGAAGCCTTCCCACTGCTGCCCCCCCAGCACCAAGAATAGAGTGCATCACCTGCCCCAGACTGAGAGTTTCTAACTATACCTTGTGGCTAATAGCCACTGATGGACTTCTGCTCCATATGTTTATCTAATTCCCACTTGAAACTGTCCATGCTTGTAGCTGCCACCACCTCCTGTGGCAGTGAATTCCATGTGTTAATCACTCTTTGGGTGAAGGATCTGGCCATCCCCTGCCAATGGCCAGGGGGGACCTGGCAACCCTATCTGCCAGCCCACAGATCTTGAATGGTGAAATCTGAGGCAAATAGGAACAATTGGAGCATACAGAGGCATGGCTTCTGGAATTTTGTACTTCCTTTCATCTTCTTTTCGTTCCTGCAAAAGAAAACTCTGTCATTCTCATAAATGTCCCTTGCAACAGCAAAAATACTTACTATAGAATCTCTGAAGTCAAAATGAAGGAACTTTCTTCAGTCTTTTTTGGGGAGACTCTTTGTTCCTGACCTTCAAAAAAGCTGGAACATTGGAGGACTGCTTCTAGCACAAAATCCTTCAGAAGCTTCTACAGTGCTTTTGTTCCAGTCCTACCAAAACACATTCAACTTTTACTGAGACAAAGAAGTCTGCCTTTCCTCCTCACCTAGTTGTCCCATTCACCTCAATGGCTTCACCACTGAAAACCTTCAGGATCCCTGTCCTGACAAGGCTTAGAATTTAGACCATTCTGTCCGCAACTCTACCAGTGTCTGGGTTATGCTGATGTAAGTTAATGGGATACATTACAAGAATGGTATAGGCTAGTAAAGTACTGCTAATCTTCTGATGCATGGAGAAGTTCTTTTTCAGTCTCAGAATGTGTTTTGTTTTGACTTCTTTAAGTGGTGGTCCTAGGTGTTCTCATAAGAACATAAGAGAAGCCAATGTTGGATCAGGCCCAGGGCTTTTTTTGTAGAAAAAGCCCAGCAGGAACTCCTTAGCATAATAGGCCACACCCAACAGCAGAAACTCATTAGCATATTAGGCCACACCCCCTATGTTACCAGAAGTTTGGTCATCCAGCTACACCCACCTTTTGATTCTTACTCTGTTTACCTTGTTTGTTGTCAAAACCCAGGGCTTGCTTTGTAGCAGGAACTCCTTTGCATGTTAGGCCACACACCCCTAATATAGCCAATCCTTATGAGTTTCTGCTGTTGGGTGTGGTCTATTATGCTAATGAGTTCCTGCTGGGTGTGGCCAACTCGGGAGCCAGCCGGAATTCCGTTCCTGTGCGTTCCTGCCCAAAAATAGCCCTGATCAGGCCAATGGCCCATCCAGTCCAACACTCTGTCACACAGTGGCCAAAAATACCAGGTGCCATCAGGTCCACCAGTGGGTCCAGGACACTAGAAGCCCTCCCGCTGTTGACCCCCCCAAGCACCAAGAATACAGAGCCTCACTTGCCCCAGAGTCCCTTATCTATACCTTGTGGCTAATAGCCACTGATGGACCTCTGCTCCATATGTTTATCTAATTCCCTCTTAAAGCCGTCCATGCTTGTAGCTGCCACCACCTCCTGTGGCAGTGAATTCCATGTGTTAATCACTCTTTGTCTGACAAGTGATTACAGAACTCTGCCCTTCTCAAAAGATTCATTGATTCCCTTCTGCTAAGTAAGTAGCTTTGCATGGGTGGAATAAGCATTGCTCCAGCAAAGGATGGCTTGCTCACTTAACAGCTGTTAGATACAGTCCTTTGAATCCTAGTTCAGTTATGCAATATGAGCCATATTACCATAGCAAAGCACTTTATGCAGCTGCAGCTACTGGGGGATACAAAAAGTGGGTTTATGGGGTGACTTCAACTGCTCTCCATCTTCAGAATGGAACTGTCAGATTTGCATATAAATAAACCAATCAAGCCCTTTCTCAAGACTCAGTTTTTTCCCACTCCATTCAGTCATCCAAGCTTAGGAAATGAATTTGGAACTGGGTGAGTGGGAGGAAAACAGTGCAATCTGCTTCTAAGTGGTCATAGAAATGCAAGAAATGCATTGAATAGGTCCGTGGGGTTTTTTCCAAGCCCAGTTGCTTACCAGACCAGCAACAGCATGCACAGATACTCATCATGTTTTCTTTGATTCTAATGATCCCAGGCAATGGCATTTTTTTCCCTTTAACTGCATCCTTGCAAGGGAGGAGCACAGAGTGCTGGTGCCATTCTGTTGACAAACAGGAACCCCAGGCTGCAGAATTATTTCCCCACTGAAGCCAGTGGTTCTTGGGAACAGAGAGAAGTGTGCCTGCACCGAGAGGCCCCTGACTTCATGGTCTGTAGAACTGAAGCCCCTTTTTTCAATTAGCTTACAACTTGGGTGGTCTTGAGATGAGAAGGAGGACTGTGTTCTGTGCAAATTGAGTGATATTATCTTTACAAACAGCTGCCCAAGACACACAAATGGATTCTCCATAGGAAATAATGGTCTCAGGAGTAAGAAGTGTCTCTGTGCTGCAGGAGTCATACTTCATGGGCCTGTAAAATTGAACATCTTGTTCCCGTTTTCTTGAAACTTGAGGGCTCTTTAGAGTAGAGGGAGGATGATGTTGTATGCTCATTTTGTGCAGTTCTGTTTATAAACTGTTGCCACAGTCCCTCCAATAGATTCACCATTGAAAATAGTAGGCTCAAAACTCTCAAACCCAAGAAACCACACTGATTTGAATCCCAAGCTGGCAATGTCCTACAGAAGCATCAGCAGATAAGAAAAAATTCCCTCTCCAAGCCCCTGATCTGAAAGTTTAACCTTTTATTTTCTTGGCCCACACCTCTAGTGAGTACCATCATAAAGCAGCTGTCATGGGAAGTGCTAGAACCAATCACCAAATGTTGGCAGGCTGCAAGCCAAGCATCCTTCTAGGATGGAGGCCATTTTTGAGTGGGTGCTTCCTGAAGACACAGTGACTTCTAGGGTTCTTCTGAAGCACTTCCTACTTCAATGGGGTGGGGAAAAGACAAACTTGCTTGTCTGCTTTGGAAAAAAAGATGCTTTGGGGAAGAAGGAAGTAGGCACTAAGAGACCTATTGGTGCGTACCCCCCACCCCCCGGACACCACATTGGGGATCACTGGCTTACTGCACTGTGAACATGCTGCCTGACTCGGTCTTCAGACTTCAAAGCAGTGAGCCGAAAGTATAGTTGAGGCAAGCATAAGGCCACAACTGTACCACCACACCTCATCTGCATATCTATAAAACACCCCTGTCATTCTAGCCTTGACATTTCACTGAGAGAAGGCCACTAATTGTGTTAGCTTTCATAAGGGTTTTTTTTGTTTGTTTTGTTTTGTTTTCTCGTCTCTTCTCATAGCCATGATGATGAGACCATACACATTTCCATTTGTGACTCTTATCTCCAGAGGTGAAGTGCTAGTGCAGTAAGACATGGTGCAATTTACTCTCACAATTGGAGTATTCTTTTAAAAAGCTGACATATAATTAAATGGAAATGACAAGAGTTGCTTTTGCTGCTAACAAGACATGACAATTGAAAAACATTTTTTTAATAAAATGACAAAGTTGCTGGCACTAGAAAGCAGAAATGGATTTCTACCAGAGGAAATGCTATTGTATATGTTGAATTCTAATGGGATGATACATTATTTGTGCCTGATAAATTACATGCTAATCTATGCTTCTGCCTCTAGGAATTACTCATGTCCATACACTATGAAACTAGAAGAAAAAAAAACTTTTTCCAGATCTTCATAGTTTGCCTCACTTTGAAAAGCAAGCTCTTGTGTGGTATTTTAACAGCTACGATTAGCTTGTTTTTACAAAAATAAAGAAAAAATAATCAGAACTACCCTATGATGTATAATATTACTAAATAATATTATACTAGCATGTAATATTATCCTGTGAAATCAATGATATGGTATAAAGAACAACATTCTGAAAATGTGCACCAACAGCTTTTCAATGGATACTTCATCCAGCATGGCTCTTTTATTTTCTTTTTTAAATAGAAGGTGGATCGATGCTACAATACTAAGGAGAGTTACAGTCCTAAGGAGAATTAAACCCATGGTCTTAGAACACTGTAACTCTTTTTAGGATTTCACTGCAATTCCATTGAAGACAATGAGTTTAGAAAGGTAAAATTCTGATTAGGACGGGATTGCAAATGAATGAAATCCTTATTCATTCAATTCAGTTTAACCTGTAGTCTTCTGTGAAAGAAAGGAACATAGGAACTGACAATCATCCCAAGACATTCCATTCTTTTCTGCCTATAGTAACAGCTTGTGAAAGGGATAACTCTAGATTAGAATTATAAGCAAAAAGGGCTGCTTTCCATGTAATAAAAACAATGTGCCACTTAGCTTCCAGCATGTATTCTCTACTTCCACAAAATATGGAGCCTTTCTTCTTGCCTGTACATATTACAGAATTTTCAAAGGGAATGACTCTGTGACTCTGTGTGGATTCCTTACACCATAACACGTGTCAAACATCATTATGGGAAGGGAGGTAGCAAAGTTGTGACAAAGAGATTATTTAACTTTGGTTAACATCTATCAAGACAATAGAACAAGGGAGATGCATTTTTGAAGCCTTACACTGCAACTGATCTTTTGGGTCTTTTTGTTTCATTTCTTTCTCTTTTTCATCTTCTGTTTCCACTATCTTTCCTTGCCACATTTCTCATTTTCATTATTTACCTTGTTTCTATGGTTTTAATGACTCAGTTCATATTGCTTTGCCCATCATTCTGAAGAAAAGCAAAATCAAGAAGTGCAGGGTGACATGGCATGTTTATTATTCCATCCAGTGATATACCAGTGTGCCAAAAGTGAATACTAACATACCCTTTGTCCCTCAATGGTTTTGGTTTAGCTATGGAGGTCCACATTGAACTTTAGCCCAAACATAAGCCTTTGTATTGTGCTCCACTCCACAGTGCTCAAATTAGAGTCTGAGGACAGCTTGCTTGGAAAATGCAGTGGAAAGTACACAGCTGTGGCAGCCTCTCAATGAATAATGCATTATCAACATCTGTAGGATTTTTGAAATGCTAAGTGCTCCGCTATGAAGTCTCTGCTGAGGACACAGATGGTAATGATGTTGTTGTTCTTGCAGTGGTTCCCACCAGAAACAGATTGAGTCCCGTAATCAGATTGGACTGCTAATGGCTGAGACAATGCATTCCTTTAACAGAACTCGTACTCTGTTGTATCTCAGAATGATAAATGCTTGCTTTGTGGATTGCATTTAATTCCAAGGTTTGTTAAGCTAAAGAAAGCCACTAATGAATATGGACATCTTCAAGCATGAATACAGATGCCAGGACCAGTTGATAACACTTGGTAGGTAAATTTAATCTGACAATCAATTTTAAAGTAGAATAATTAAAATAAAGTTTCCACAGAGTACAGAAAGAAATCATACTAGGAATTCAATTCAATTTGGCAAAGAAACTTTCCTACAAATGTTTTAAATCCTGCCACATTTTATGGTTACATGAACATCTTGCTAATGGAGTTCTCTCTGATAATACTGTCAGGGATTTCATGGGGTTGAAACAATTACTTTTTACTTTGAGGGGGAACCTTGCTTGGTGGGTGACCTGTTTATTTAGTGTACCAACAATAGACTATATAATATATGCACTGGCTTCAATCTACCCTTGATGTTTTGATGCTGACATGTTTTAATGTTTTGATGCTTGCCGCCTGGTGGATCCCACTGAGTTGGAACAGCAGCACAGAGATGTTTTTAATCAATTGATCAATAATAAGAAAGAAACCGGGTGTATCACATGGCCCTTCTGATAGGTAGGCAACATATATCCTCTGGATCGGTGAGATCTGGTAGGGATACTAGGAACCTGATCTTCTGGCTCTGCCTAGTCAACAGTGCAGTCACTTCAGCTTGCCAGGAGTTGTCCTGATGGATCTTCAGCACCATCTAGGCCTAGATTTGACCGGTGGTGGAAAGTGCCATCAAGTTGCAGCTGACTTACACTAACCCTGACTTATGCTGATTTTTACAAGAACTGCTGAGACGAGGTTAGCCTGGGCCATCCAAGTCAGGGCTAGATTTGACTTTAAAAGTATATAGCCCAGCCTGATCCTGATGCAAACAAGGAAAGCTCAGAAAAATGTCATTTTGTACAGAACATGACCCACATCTACAGACCATCTTGTAAGGTATTCTGCTGTGATATGGCATTCAAGAATCTCCATAACATATACACCATTGTTGCTTCACACGGCAACCTTTGGGAAGTGCTGGATTCAGTCTCCACTGTCAAGAAGATGATTAGTGCATTCAGAGCTAATGACAATCACACCAACCAGGGCAGTAAAAGATCTTCTAACCACATCTTTAGCATTTACTTATTCAGATATAACCACAATGCTATAAACACAATTCTATAACCACAATTCTACATAACATTTCAGTGCTTCCACATGTTAGAATTCCATGTCCTAAAGGAATTATCATTCTTTATCACATTATTTCAGTCCATGTGCATGCATGTGTGATTGTGCATACATATCCATGAGACTGAGTCCTTTTTCCTTTTTAAAATGATGGATGATTGATTCTCAAGGAGATACTGAGTGTGTTCTGATGACCATTGTGTCATACACTGAATAATATACTTTACCACCTAGTTGCATCACATATGTGGCAAAATCTTTCTGACCACTTGGATGATATTGATGGCTTAGTTACCCAGGAATAAGTGAAATTTTGTAGATTGTGATATCCCATTTTAACAGTTTATGCTTTTTCTATTTTATGTTGGTAATTAGTCCCAACATTCCATGCACTACAAATGGCTCTGGGCTATTACCACCACTCTGCAAGCATGCCACCCAAAGCATAGGAATGCTGCCATAACTTTTAGGATGTAAGTAGCTAATAATGGAAATCCATGTTAGGAAAAAATATTATTTCATTCGAAACCAACATGATAGTGCTTTTCTGTTAGCAAAGGGAACTCCTCATCTGACTCCTCATCTGAGAAGAAGCGGGAGATAGAGCTGTAGAGGGGTGAGTATTTTTTATTTACTTTCAGCTGAGGTGATTTAGCTGAAAGGGTACTGTGTTTGGGAATGTGTGAGTGAGTTGTTGCAGAGTCTTGGCTGCTTGAGAAAGAGTGTGAAAGGGTCATTTTTTTGACTGTAATTGAGTGCCTGGGTGAATCTGAATAGCTACTGGCCACATCCTCTGCTGGGGGAAGCTTCTACTTAAGGCAGCACCTTGCCAAAAGCTCTTAGCCTAGGGACTTTGTAAGAAGCCCAGGAAGAGAAAGAAAGCCAGGTCCCTAGCCTCCTTCGGGTCCCAGCAAGGTAAGTAGACTTCTACAAGGAGAACCACATAAATACAAAGGGTTTAAAGGGGGTTATATATAATTATTATTTTAAAAGCATTCAAGAAGCCAGAATGCCAGCAGGGGGTTGGGGGCTATCCAGTGTTTTGCACAGAGTGTCATATGTATGACTATCTGCCCACTGGACAGAAGTCTTGGGTGTATGCCCGGTGCAAGGAGCTCCTGGTTCTCAGGGAACGAGTTTGCTCCCTTGAGGCCAAGGTGGCAGACCTGGAGAAGCAGAGACAGTCAGTTAGATGCACAGAGAAGACTCTTGGGGACTTGATAGCTATGTCCCATTCTGAAAATGGCAGTTCTGCCGCTGTCAGGGAGCATGAGGGTCGAGGAGAAACAGGGCACTGTGCTGAGGATAAGGGGAATGTGCCCTCAGAAGGAACCTCTTCTTCAGCTGGTAAGGGTATCCTTTTGCACAAAGGAACCATCCCTGGGCAGGGAGGGAGGGGGCTCTTGGTAGTTGGTGATTCGATCCTTAGGCAGGTAGACAGCTGGGTGGTGAACCTGCGTACTAACCGTATGGTGATTTGCCTGCCTGGTGTGAAGGTAGTGGACATTATGTGTGTTCTAGATAGGCTGGTAGATAGTGCTGGGGAGGATCCAGTGGTCATGCTACATGTTGGCACCAACAATGTGGGTAAATGCAGTCATGAGGTCCTGGAGGAAAAATTTAGGTTGCTAGGCAGGAAACTCAAGGCCAGGACCTCCAAGGTAGCCTTCTCAGAAGTGCTACCTGTTCCATTTGCAGGGCCAGAGAGACAGGCACAGATCAGGAGTCTCAATACGTGGACGATGGTGTAGGGAGAAGGATTCAAGTTTGTTAGGCACTGGGATGCTTTTTGGAACAAGAGGGAGCTGTACAAAAGAGATGGTCTTCACTTGTCCTGAGAAGGAGCCAGGCTGCTGGCACTTAAAATCAAAAAGGTGGCAGAGCAGTTTTTAAACTGAATATTGGGGGAAAGCCGACAGGACAGGAAAAGTCTCTGGTTTGGGATGGCTCATCTCAAAGAGATAAAGGGGTAGCTGTTGCTTCCCTACAAGGAAATTGATTAGAATTGTCCACTGAGACTGTGGCTAACAGTATGCCAGCGTCGAGGGTTAGGAGTTTGGGTGTCCTCCTGGACTCCTCATTAACGATGGAGGCCCAGGTAGCAGCCACTGCCAAGTCGGCCTTTTACCATCTTTGGCTGGCTTGGTAGTTGGTTCCCTTACTCGACCGCGATGACCTGGCCACAGTGATCCATGCAATGGTCACCTTCAGGTTGGAGTACTGTAATGCTCTCTACATGGGACTGCCTATGTCACAGATCCGGAAGCTGCAGCTAGTGCAGAATGCAGCAGCCAGGCTTTTGATGGGCCTCACTAGGTGAGACCATATCCAGCCTGTGCTGCAGGTACTGCACTGGCTGCCAATAGCATACCGGATCCACTTCAAAGTGCTGGTTCTTACCTTTAAAGCCCTATATGGTCAGGGTCCGGCATACCTAAGGGACCGCCTTTCCCCATATGTTCCTCCAAGGGCACTACGATCAGGGGCACAACATCTTTTAGTAACCCCAGGCCCCAGGGAGGTCAAACTTGCTGTAACCAGAGCCAGGGCCTTTTTAGTGGCAGCTCCTACCTGGTGGAATGAGCTCCCAGAAGAGATCCAGGCCCTGCGGGACCTTGTGGAGTTCTGCAGGGCCTGCAAGATGGAGCTCTTCCACCAGGCTTTTGAGTAGGAGCCGCCACCGCCATTGTACCATCAACACATTGCTACCATGATTTGGGCAGGAACCATCGGCCCTGGGACAAAGATTGGATGGAGTACTGTTTTGGAACTGTTCTGGGTTTAAATTCTTACCAGAACCCATCATGGAACTGAGGACAGTAGGACCATCTAGAGCACCGGCACTTCAGTGCTGAATGGGATTGTTTTTAACTTGTGTTTTAATCATGGCTTGTGCCCTAATTGTTAGTTGTTTTAATTATGGCCTGGTGCCTAAAGTGTTAGCTACCCTGAGCCTGCTTGGGGAGGGCAGGATATAAATTGAATTATAAATAAATAAATAAATAAATAAATATGGACTACTGGGCAAGATATCGAGGCAGAAAGAGGAAGGTTGTGGGCTTTACATGCATGGGAAACTATAAGTGTTTATACACAAATGCTAGAAGTGTCCGAGGTAAAATTGGGGAATTGGAATACTTGGTGTTGGGGGAAAAAATAGACATTGTAGGTATTTCAGAAACTTGGTAGGATGAGGAAAATCAGTGGGATACGGTAATTCCTGGTTATAAATTATATCGGAAGGATAGGGGGAGAAGGGTTGGAGGTGGGGTGGCTCTTTGTGTCAGAGAGGGTATAGAGTCCAGTAAGACTGAAAGGGTAAGAGAATTGGATTTGCTTCTGGAAATGCTATGGGTTGAAATAGTGGGCCCAAAAGGAAGCTTAACACTGGGAGTTTATCGCCCACCAGATCAAAAGATAGAAGAGAATTATAAAATGATGAATGAATTAAAGATAGCAGCTAGATGAAATAACTGTGTCGTAATAGTTGATCTTAACTACCCATTCATTGATTGGGTCAATATGTGTTCAAGTCAGGAAAAAGAGTGAGTTTCTAGACACTCTTAATGACTGAGCTATGGAACAGATAGTCACAGAACCTACCAGGGGAGAGGCGATCCTGGATTTGGTCCTAAGTAACACCCAACACCTGGTGAGAGATGTAAAAGTGATTGCACCACTTGGGAACAGTGACCATAATGTTATTGAGGTTAACATTTGTATAAATAGTGAATTGCCCAAAAAGACTGACACAACCACTTTGAACTTTAAAAGGGGTAAATTCTCTGATATGAGGGGACATGTGAGGAAGAAACTGAAAGGAAAGGTAGAAAGGGTCAGAACCATTGGGGAAGCTTGGAGACTATTTAAAACTACAAAGGCACAAGTATGTATAGAAAAAAGCCTACATGGTTAACAAAAAAAGTAATGGAAGCTGTAAAAGGTAAGAAGGATTCCTTTAAGTGGTGGAAAGCTGGTCTCAGTGAGGCTGATAAAAGGGAACACAGGTTGTGGCAAATAAAATGCAAGTCTGTGATCAGGCAGACAAAAACAGAATATGAGGAGCATATAGCAAAAAACATAAAGACCAACAATTAAACTTTCTTCAAATACATTAGAAGCAGGAAACCAGCCAGGGAGGCAGTGGGGCCCTTGGATGACCAATGGGTAAAATGACTACTGAAGGATGACAGAGAAATGCCTGAGAAGTTGAATGCATTTTTTGCCTCTGTCTTCACTGTGGAAGATGAGAAGTGCTTGCCCACTCCAGAACCGCTGATTTCAGGAGGGGTGTTGAAAGACCTGAGTCAGATTGAGGTGACAAGAGAGGAGGTCCCATGACTGATAGACAACTTAAAAACTGATAAATCACCAGGTCTGGATGGCATACATCCGAGAGTTCTGAAAGCACTCAAATGTGGGCTTGTGAATCTCCTGACAAAAATATGCAATCTTTCATTAAAATCTGCCTCCATTCCTGAGGACTGAAAGGTAGCTAATGTCACTCCCATCTTTAAAAAGGGCTCCAGGGAAGATCCAGGAAATTACAGGCCAGTCAGTCTGACATTGATACCGGGTAAATTGGTGGAAATTGTTATTAAAGAAAGAATTTGTAGGCACATTGCTGAACAAAAACTATTGAGGCAGACTCAGCATAGGCTCTGTAAGGGAAGTTCTTGTCTCACTAACCTGTTAATGTTTTTTGAGGGAGTGAACAAACATGTGGTAAAGGGGGCCCCAATAAATGTTGTTTACCTTGACTTCCAGAAAGCTTTTGATAGTTCCTCATCAAAGGCTCCTAAGTAAGTCCTCTTGTGGATCAAAAACTGGCTAATAAATAGGAAAGAGAGAGTGAGTATAAATGGGCAATTTTCTCAGTGGAGGGTGGTAAGCGGTAGGGTACCACAGGGATCAGTACTAGGTCCAATGCTTTTTTACTTGTTTATTAATGATTTGGAGTTTGGAGTAAGCAGTGAAGTGGCTAAATTTGCAGATGACACAAAGTTGCTCAGGGTGGTGAGAAGCAGGGAAGATTATGAGGCACTCCAAAGGGATCTGTTGAGGATGAGCAAGTGGGCATCAGTGTGGCAAATGGGATTCAATGTGGCAAAGTGCAAAGTGATGCACATTGGAGCCAAAAACCCTAAATATAAATACACATTGATGGGGTCCAAACTGGCAGAGACTGACCAAGAGAGAGATCTTGGAGTTGTAGTAGATAACTCAATGAAAATGTCTAGACAGTGTGCAACTGCAATAACAAAGGCCAACACTATGCTGGGGATTATTAGGAAGTTAATTGAAAACAAATCAGCCAGTATCATCATGCCCCTGTATAAATCAATGGTGTGACCTCATTTAGAGTACTGTGTACAGTTCTGGTCACCACACCTCAAAAAGGATGTTATAGCATTGGAAAAAGTGCGGAAAAGGGCAACTAGAATGATAAAAGGGTTGGAACAGTTTCCCTATGAAGAAAGGTTAAAATGCTTGGGGCTCTTTAGCTTGGAGAAACGATGGCTGAGGGGTGACATGACTGAGGTTTATAAGATTATGCATGGGATAGAGCAGGTTGAGAAAGAGGTACTTTTCTCCCTTTCTCACATTACAAGAACTCGTGGGCGCTCAATGAAATTGCTGAGCGTTTGGGTTAGAATGGATAAAAGGAAGTACTTTTTCACCCAAAGAGTTATTAACACATGGAATTCACTGCCACAGGAGGTGGTGGCAGCTACAAGCATGGACAGCTCCAAAAGGTAATTAGATAAGCATATGGAGCAGTCGCCATCAGTGGCTATTAGCCACAAGGTATAGATAGGTATTCTAGGCTGGGGCAAGTGATGCACTGTATTCTTGGTGCTTGGGGGGGCAACAGTGGGAGGGCTTCTAGTGTCCTGGCCCCACTGGTGAACCTCCTGATGGCACCTGGTATTTTTGGCCACTGTGTGACAGAGTGTTGGACTGTATGGGCCATTGGCCTGATCCAGCATTGGCGTCTCTTATGTTCTTATGACTTATGTGTGTAAACAAGAAATAAAAACAAAACCTTCAATTTATATTAAAATACAAGAAACAAGCAATACTTATACATACAGAAGAATAAAGGCCAAATATGCCAAGCTGTGTCGGGAATATGAATCTTCCATAATTTGCACATCATAATAGTCTCTGTTAAAAAAAAAAACAAAAAAAACCCTTGCCTTCAGGCTGATATATTCATCATTACTCATTTGTTCGAATTCATATTTTATTTATATGTTGCATTTATTTCTTATGGAGGATCCTCTGCAGTGGAATCCAGCAATTAGAATATGCACAAATTAATCTGTCTCTCACAGACGCCCACTTTAAATCACTGAACTATAAGGCCTGTCAAAATATTTAATTAAAGGCCAGAGAAATCAAATAAATTGTTTGCACTTTGGTATGCAGCTCCAGGAATATTGACTGTTTCTGTTGATTATTCTGAGCATTAGTTGTGGGAAATCCCTATAACACAACAGGGCAGAAGACAGATACTTTCAATGATGTCTAGGGGGGAAATATTTATTTTATTATTTTTAAAAAATATTTACCAAAATAGCTCGGGGGGGGGAGTGAGAGGTCTGAACATTTTAAATGATTCTGTTAAAGTTACTGCATTGTTCTTTTTGCCTATTTTGTTAGAAAGAAATGTCCCTGGTGTCCTTTGAACCATGATCCAGTTGACATTTGAATTGATGCCATGGGAAATTTTTCTGCATTGATGGGGATTTATTCACTAAGGATATTATAAAATTGTTGCACAATCCTGGGCTCAGAAATGCCAGCTAGGCAGAGATTCCCTCTTGATGAGACTCATACGTCCAGACTCAAACACTGCAAAAAGAGATCACATGATTCATCAGCTATATAGGCTGGTCACAGCTCTCAGAATTTCCCCCTAGTGTCCTGGTGGAAGAAAGGGGGATTCTTCTTCACGTAGTCCTGGTGTAGGAAGGGAGGATGAGTTTGTCTTTGACTCTATCACATTGTGGGCAAGAGTAGCCACTGCCCCCTTCTAGGTGCCACCACTACTTTGAGTAAAATCTAGCCCACCTCTCTCTAGCACAGTTGCCCCAAGCCAACCCCATAAGAAGATTTTTCAGTAGTATGCCAAATGAGAGTGAGGGAAAACATCCATGCATAATAGGCCCAAGAAGGGAAACCAAAAAGAAGCCCAAAAGGAAGCCCCAAACAAAGGAACAGCTCCTCTTTTCATATCCCATCCCCACATATGTTCTGAGGTCTTCAGCCAATCTGGGTGCTATGCTTTGGATCTCCAGCCCACCAAACCTGCACCTTCTAATCAAGAGGTCCTAACACTTCAAAGGGCTGGTGTGTTATCTCTCCCAGCTGAAAAGGATGCCCTGTTCTGGCAAAGAGCACATTTCTCCTTCTTTCTTTCCATGAAGGCACCTGGACCTCTTTCCATCAGCATAGCTCTCAAGGCATTCCCTGTCCCCATCCCCACCTTTCATTTCACTACAGAGTCACAGTGAAATGATCTCAGTCTTCAAAGGAAGGATCCATGTGACAATGGCTTCTGTATTAGAGATTAACATAAGAACATAAGAACATAAGAGAAGCCAATGTTGAATCAGGCCAATGGCCCATCCAGTCCAACACTCTGTCACACAGCGGCCAAAATATACCAGGTGCCATCAGGAGGTCCAGCAGTGGGGCCAGGACACTAGAAGCCCTCCCACTGCTGCCCCCTCCAGCACCAAGAATAGAGTGCATCACCTGCCCCAGACTGAGAGTTCCCATCTATACCCTGTGGCTAATAGCCACTGATGGACTTCTGCTCCATATGTTTATCTAATTCCCTCTTGAAACTGTCCATGCTTGTAGCTGCCACCACCTCCTGTGACAGTGAATTCCACGTGTTAATCACTCTTTGGGTGAAGAAGATTACTGGGTCTTCAAAGGGCTATGGGAAGAAACAAAAGCTCATGACACATATTCAGGCAATAAGCTAGGAAAATATGCTCTTTCCTTTTCTAAGCAGTTTGTTTTTATCATATTGCCTTTTGGCCGAGAGGTCAGCATCCACTTGGAAAAAAAAACCTGTCAGCAACGCGCATGAAGACCTCTTTCTTCCCTCAAGTGTTTTCATATTGCTCGTTGTACAAAAAACACAAGGACTTGAATGTTGACCATTGAAGAGAGGAAAAATAGATGTCATTAATAGGTTAGATGCCAAACAATTTGTCCTTTTCAATATTTATCAGCATAAATCATCTCTCAATTGCTCAAAGGAAAAAAAAAATAGCTCAGCTGTAGCACATTGACAAATGAGGATAAGGCTGTGTATGACTCTTTGGAAATGCTGTAGCTCTTAATTCCAGCAGGATGCAGCCAATGCTGTGACATGAAATGTGTGTGGATGTTATACCATATTGTTGCAGAAGAATAGAATACATACCCTAAAAGGAACAAAGGGGGAAATCTATGATCCCGTTACTCTAAACAACATTTACAAATATGAAAATATGTCTGTTATTTTATTTATGTCCACTTCTGGAGGCACTGGGGGTACATTGGGGGTTGCACTGTCTCCTATGGAATATGCTTGATAAAATTACATTCTTGAAGAAGATAACCAAAACACAGATGTAATCCAGAACCTTCATTAAATATATATTGAATGAATATTAGCATGTATAATTTTCTGTACAATGAATACCCAAAACAAATGATTTTTTTCAATTTATAATTTATTGTATACTTTATTTATGTTTTATACATTCATAGGTTAGTATTCTTCAACACTGTTCTTTCTACTGTATAACCCATTTGCTGTGTTATTTTTGTTGTTGCTTGAGTTTTTGGTTTTGATCATTTGCAAGGCGGCACCGGTAGAATGCCTTGCTCAGATGAGCAAAGCTGTCATGGGGTACGCCATTTGAACCGCTTTCGGCACGCCTCAGGAACGGATTTTATGTGCATGTTCACATGCCCAACATCTGCGCACCGTCCCCAGCCATGGCTTTCTGGATCAAACCCCCTTTAAACCGAAGTATTTTGTTACCACTTACCAAGTGGTGTTTTCCTGATTCTCCAGTTTTGAGCCGCAGTTTTCAACATCTGATCTCTCCTGCAGTGTCAAGCCACTTCTGGGTGCCTCAGCCCCTTCCCCTCTGGAAAGCTGCCGCAGAATCCCAAGGCTTCCGCTTTTCATCCACCATTTTTTTTGCCTCAGCAGTATGCGCATGGGCGGAGCTCCACTCCTAAGTTATTAAAAGCAAAGTTTGAATGGTGCCTAGTTTAAGCATTTAGACGACTTCAGGATCTCATGGAGGCCAGTTCTGGGGTAAAAATTTAAAGGGAAGTGTTCATTTAAAGTTTAAAGGGAAGTTTGGAAATCGCTGTTCTGCACACGTGCACAATTTTAGTTCAACAGATGGCCTCCTGTGTGCATGCTCAGTCTGAAAGAAAAAACCCGCACCAAGGTATACTCCCATGTGTGAATGGCGGTTGTGATGTGGTTGTGCAGCAATCCAGAACAAGGAAGGTGAGTGTGATCATGATTCTCCAGGTTTAATAAACCCACATCAGGACTGGAGCAATTTAAATCGCTCCCAGCACACCGTCTGAACGCACCCATGGTGGAGCATAGCAGGCAGTCCTATAGTTACAAGGGATCAATGCCTTGTAGGGCTATTTATGTATTTGATTTATATCCCGCCCTCCCCACTGAAGCAGGCTTAGCCAGTACCCTGCTGAAGCAGGCTCAGCCAATAGCTAATACCTTAAAAAGAGTCTGATAACTGATGGGCAGCCAAAGGAGTGACTGTAGGATGGGAGTAATAAGCATGCTCCATCTAGTTCCCAACAATAACCAAGCTGTGGCACTCTGCACAAATGGAATCTCTGAGCTGATTTTGAGGGGAGACCACTGTAGAGTCTAGTCTCAGTGTTGTCATGATGTGGATCCAGGTCGCCAGACTGGCTATGTAAAGGTAGAGGGCCATCTTGCAGGCTAGACTGAGTTGGAAGAAAGCATTTTTGCAGCTTTATTAACTTGCTTCTCCAGCTGTAGAGCTGGATCCAAGGCCCTTAATTGAGTCAGCAAGGGTCAGCAAAACCGCATTGAAAGAGGGGAGCACAACATCCTTCACCATCTCCACCTTCTCAACCAGCTGGGGTGCTCACCCAGCATAAATCCGCACTCAAGGTTTGCCCTTGCTGCAGTAATTGTAAATAATCAATAAAGCGGCCCTTAGTTAATCCCAACTCTCATATCTGCCTTTTTATTCCAACTGGGAGAGGGTCAAATATATGTTTTACTAATTTGCTTTTAAGCAAAGTCTGTTCTAATGACATCTATAATCTTGACATGTTGTCTACTATCATTTTGCTTCAAATACATCAATATATTGCATGTGTATTTTACAGGCATGCCCAAACATTTTTTAAAATGAAAAGCAGCCTTGAGACCTGCCATTTTGAGCAGAGGAATGGCACAAAGAAGAAGCTGCTTAACCCTTTTCCTGCCTGCTGCTTTTCTAATGAAAATTCCCCACACACACTGATTTCCCCCTATGCTAAATTCCAGATTATATTTGCAATGGTAATTCCATGTTAGTTCTATTCATGGAATTGTTGCTTCCCAAGGGATTTCATGATTTACTTTCCTATGTCAGGTATGTCTTTTGTTCCCGCCAAATGGAGATTTCTGTTTTACACAGTCATACATTTTGATTCAATTTGCAGATTGTTACTATAGGCTTCCTTTCTATCCCCCCTGGGAGACATGGGAGTGCTGCTTGTGTGTTATAATTACTGGGTTAGGTTCAATCTGAAGATTATCTCTGTGTGTTCCTTTTATATATCCTCTGTGAAAGATGAGTGAAGTTCTACATATTGCAATCCATTTGGCGTTTTCAAATGCCATCTTTGCATATCTGTTTGAGCTGTGCTTCTTGTCCCTTTTTTATTATTTAACATCATCTGCTGCTGCATTCCGGCTAATGCTCTGGTATGTAGAACATATTTCCCCTTCGAGCAAGAAATCTATTCTGTCCTAGCAGAATGATCACCAAGTCTAGTAGGCAGAGAGATTCAAAAATTAAGTCACTCATGAGTGAGTGGCCTCTTCTCTCTACCCCTCTCCAGCTCTCTTTTATTTACAGCCTCCACTTCCACAGATGGCCACAGTTGGTAAGAGTCTCTGCCAATCTGTTTGCCTTTTCTTGTCACTAGGAAGTATATGTCCAAGTACTTCTGCCCCTGCCTCTCACTTCATGTTGTGATCCTTCTCTTATATTCATACATACAGCCTTTACCTGTCCTGGCATTGGCAGAAAGCTATGTCCACCAAGGTGAACAATGAATTGGCAAGCTGTGAATGTTTCCTATTTCTTCTCTTTTATACTGGCTTACCTCATTTGCAATAGGGAAAGCCATTCATGAGTCTTGTAGGCATGCTCAAAATCAATACAACTGTAAGAACTAGCTCTACCCATGCTGGAACAAAACACCTGCTTGCAAGAGACATTTGGCTGCCCAATAAGAAAAAAATAACCTCCCCATGATAATAAACAGAGCCTTAAACATCAAACCATTATGTTCTTCCCATGTCCCATCAATGTAAGCATCCATTTCATAGACAACAACCCACCAATGCTAAGAGACAGGGCATTGACAAGGAAGATATGAATTCTGAGAGCCCTCAAAATAATCCCCAAATTATTTTCTCACCAACATCTCTGATAACTCATTTTACTCCAATGAATTTCCCTTCCATCCTACACAAAATGCCTAAAAGAGAAAAAAAATCCATTTATATCTCATCCTGTTCATGCCTGCCCAGTGCTGTCCTTCTGCACAACCCAGTTCTAGACAATAGCAGCTGGATTCTGTTTCTGTGCCTGCAGTTTAAAAGGGTGGATTGTGGAACTGAGAAAGCAAAGACAGGCAGCTGCTGCCCAGGCAGCTGCCAACCTGAGTGCTAGCCACCCCAATCTGCCTTCCTTACTCTACTCTGGACTCCATTTCCTATCAACTACACAAATGCAAACATAATGCTCTGGCTCAAAGGAGCAGGCAGAGAGCAACCTTGAAGACCTTTTCTATGCTGGTCTTTTCTTTATATAAAAAAACAACTTAAATTTCCATCTTTGGAGTGGAGAGAAAAATAGAGATATTTCTCCACTTAAGTTTGTTTGTCAATGCACTATACATTCTGTAGATGATCCTCAAGGACACACAAGCATATATTTTAGGTACCAAAGTTCATAATACTCATTAAGCCAGTTTCAAGCATTTTTTCTGCTTTGTGCAAAACAGAACAAAAGAAGCTGACATGATCAGATTTTCAGATGACTTGAATGTTTTGTTTGTAAATAGTTTGTATGCCATTTTCTAATAAACATATTCATCCATAAAAATATCTGTGGAAGCTGAAAAAAAGATAGGCAGCTAGAAGTTGTCTGAACTGTGAAAACAGGAGATGAACTTACTGTGTGGTAGAAATATACCATGTGTCAGATTTATTCTCATGAGAATCATTGTTCAGTTTCAGGGTCTCAAGCTTTAATGCAATCCTGAAGCCATGGGAAGAATTATTAGCAGCAAGAACCCACAGAATACTCTACTGAGAGCTCAATTTGGGCTTAGGAAGGAATTTTATTTTATTTTTAAAGTGGACTGAAAATTAAAGTGGGATTCTTGTCAAAAGTTTTCTGTGATACCTCCAGGCTCTCCACCACGATCCTTGTTCAGAAGTACTTTTCAGACCTCTTGACTTCTCAGGCATTATGCAGGTAAGACTCTACAATTAATATCAAACCAGAGAATCAAATATGGACTATGTGCAACTAAGATCCTAATGCACAGAGAAGTAGCCTGGTTCTCATGAGAACTCTGACCTCCCTCCCCTCATCAGGACTCTCTTCTGTAAGTCTTTAAGACTCATTAATGACCAGGCCATGATTAACAATCCTAGTTTGCAGGACAGTAACCAACCCTCTTGGACCATTAAAGAATCTCCTTACTATGCATACTTCTCTGAAAAAACCTAATCAAGTGCATTGTCAGGAATATTAATCCATCTCCTGGCCAAGTGATTTCAAACATTAGTCAGCTGCAAGCAATCCAATCTAATCATGTCCTGTTAGCATCTCCCATAAAGGAAAATCCTCATCTACCAATAGCAACATGGATATTAATAATTCTTCCAATAGTAGAATGGATCCAAATACCCCTCATAGCATGATGGATACACAATTAGATCAAAAAAAGGATCCAAATAACCACTTAATTTTAAAAAATGGATTCAATAAGCAACCAATGAGATTTTCCCCCAGTATCAAAGGCCCAGGCAAAATGGGTATAAAATGGGGCATCCCTTGAGCTAATTAATTAGGTTCAATTTCTATGCCCCCCTCTCACTACCACTTCAAGATACAAAAAAAGACATAGTAGTGTAAGGTTCAGTTTCATTCCCAAGATTGCCCTTCCACAACTGGAACTTTAAGACAAAGAACTTCTTTCCTGAATCTTAATCTCGCTACTTCAGAATTCTGCAACTACATTTGTGTTGCAGGATCAGGCTCTCTCTGCCTTACATTTTAATGTACTCCCTCTTCTCCCCAATTTCCCCATCCTTTGCTCCACCTCCCTTCCCCTTTCTGCTCAGTCTCTGAGTTACGAGACCCTAAGATTTTTTGAGAAAGTTTGGTGGGAATATATATTTCAAGGCAATAATCTTTTGGCTTTGGTTCTTTATAAACCAGGTTAAAATATTTTATTCATAGTCATAGGAAAGGTTTATGATTAATGACACTTTCCTTTAAACTTTTGCCTGTCTTGGGTATTAGATAAAGTTGCTCCTTCTCATTCTCTTTATTTAATTGATATTTTGAAACATTTGAAATAACTATTAATCTAATAATATTTATTTGGATGTTAATAAATCTACTTAGGCTGCTTGCTATGCACACAGCTGATACTATAACTATCAAGCTAAGTATCTATCTATCAATCATCTTTGCAACTACACTATCATCCAAGTCACATAATGCTGGAACACATTGTTCCAAGACATAAGCTGACTCACTAACTCAATCAAAATTACTCAGTTAATTACTAAATTGCAAGAAGTCTAAGACAAAAAGGATTACATTCCAATGCTACAACCAGGGAGCATAAAACTTGTGACTCAGACTTTTGTCCTTTAATAGAATAATGGCTATGAACATTAAGATAAGACCAAACAACATTTTACTACCAAAAAAAATCACATCAGTTAATGCTGAAATTGTTTTATGGTTTTAGGACTATTTAAGTTACTTATTGTTGATTTTATTCTTGCTGTAAGCCACCCTGAGCCAGCCGTGGCTGGGTAGGGAGGGGTATAAATTTAATAATAAATAAAATAAATAAATAAATTGACAATCTAGCAATAATTGATTGGTACCCCTTGTGTAGGAAAAAAACTCATGTCTGTATTTAAACTATGCATTATATTAAAATAGGCTCAGCAGTTCCTGATGTATGCATACATTGTATGGCAGTTGGATAACTGGGAGAAAGAATTATATGAGAAATGCAAAACTGTATTGAACAAGTTTATTAGAGGATTTTGGGGGAAGCATTAGTGTGGAATGGATGATGCCTAAGGACAGAATCCTTTCAATTGGAAGAAGGGGAGGGGAGGGGGGAGAGGAGGATGATTGGAAGTTGGTTTTTATACCCCATTTTTCCCTACCCAAAGGAGTCTCAAAGTGGCTTACAATCGCCTTCCGTTCCTCTCTCCACAACAGACACCCTGTAAGGTAGATGGGGCTGGGAGAGCTCTGAGAGCAATATATTAAATTCTTAAATAATATTAGATAATAAATATAGGTTATTAAATATCTGCAATAGATTTAAGAACTTTTTGATGATAAAAATATTAAATATATTAAATAAGGGTGTACAGCTTAAAATTGTTTCTATTTCATTATGGGATGTTAGGAAGGGCACAATTTTTATTAACCCAAAATTTTGCTAGTGTTGATACCATTCTGGAAATCCATTTATAAAATATTTTTTGGCTTTGGGAATATAGGCACCCAAAATTCATACCCTTAAAATAATGAAATTAAAATTTAATTTTATTACACAGCACATACATGTGCACACAAACATATCCCTAGGCAGCTGGAAACCTGGCCTTCAGAGTGACCAGGTGTCTGGCAATTAGTTCTACCCCTGTTGATTCCAATGGCTAGGTCTACCCCCACTGTTTTCAATGGGCAGTAGACCCGGCCTCTGTAACCACTGACAATAGTGGAAGTGTTAATAGGATATTTCAAGGGCTACAGCTGCATCTCCACTGCTGCCTAGCTGGGCAATACTCTCTTCCCTCTGCCTCCTCCTGTGTTCTTCTGCCTCCTGCTGTCTCTCTGTACCCAACATTTTGGGAGAAAACTTTAGTTTTTTTCCACCCAATACTTCAGGAATGTTTTGGGGTTTTAGTTATTCCCAACCCAAAAGAAGATAGAGACTTTCTGGCATCATTTCAGTTTGGAAATATCTAAATGCACATCCCACTGAGACTAGTTTTGTGTTTCGATAAAAGTTTGCAGTTATTTAATGCCTAATAATAATTGAACTTTTAAAAATAATAAAATGAGGACATATGTAATGGTTGAAGAAATTCTGTTTCTGTATCTGAAGAAGTGTGCTTGCACACGGAAGCTTATATCTTGAATAAAATTAAGTTGCTCTTAAAGGTACCATTGGACTCAAACTTTGTGCTGCTTTTTCAGACCAACATGGCTACCCACCTGAATCTTTTGTGGCTCATGTCTGTCATGTTTTCATTGGCATTCTGCATCAAATATCTCTGGGTGCGGTCACACAGTCCTTTCGACCAGGGTTCGCCGCTGTTCCCTCACGCATGTAAATTTCATGTTCACATGTGCTAATCTGCCTCCCATGCCAAAGCAGGCTTACTCTCACAATTGTTTCGGTTTTTCCTGCCCCCTGGAAAATCAAGTATTTTCCTGGCACTTGCACTTTGAATGCACAATTTCACCCATCTGAACAGCCAGCTTTCGCAATGATTGCAATTAGGGCTGTTTGATCGCTCTTTGTATGTGTGTGTGTTTTAAAAAAAGTTTCCAGTTTGAGCGCTTGAGTAAACATGCACTTAATAAATCCATTATTAAATGTTATTTTATGTTCATTTCTCTGTTTAAAGAGTCCACCCTTCATAACATCCATTTTCTCCCCGGGGAACTGATCTCTTTAGTCTAGAAGGGAGGTGGGAATGAGAGGTGGGGCTCCAGCAGCCTGGACAGGGGCCAGCAAGGAGGATGGCAGAGATGGCGGGGCTTAGCCTTTTTTCGTGGGGCAATGGTGGCAGCAGCATCAGCAGCAGCACCATCCCCCACAGCGGTGGCAGGAGCAGCAGCCACCTGAGCCTGCCCCATGGCCAGCAGGATCACCTGGAGGGACTCGGCATGGCAGCAGGTGAGTGGGTGGTGAAGAGAGGGACTGGCTACATCTAGTCAGCCCAACCCAAAGAAAAATGTTCCCAATTTAATTAAAGTGGGAACAAAGCGCGATTACCTTGCCGGTGTGACCACAGCCTATGATGAAATTCACTGAATGTTAGCTGAAGAAGCCACACAGATTATACTTGTTTTGTTCATGTTCTTTCAGATTATTTACTTAATTTGTATTAAACAATGCTCAGCTATTATATTATTGCTGACTGTTGAGGAAACAGGATATTAGAAAGTGATGGGAGGATCTCAAACCTGAAATCGTATAAACTGCAAAAGAAATTCTGCTATCATTAAAGGTAAACTCTATGGATATTCTAATGCCATTTTCTTCTAATGCCTGTATTTTTAGACTCTGCCACAGATGAACACACTGGATTTTAAAGCAACATCAATCTTTAGTCAAACAAAATGTGACAAAAGCATTTTATACCAATTATATTTAAATTAAACAGCCTGATGATTACAATTACAGAGTTGAAATTTATTGTCCCACAACTCAAAAACACTGTACGTGTAATTAAAAAAATAACACTTTCTTTTTTTGCATTGAAAACTTCCATATTGTAATTCTGGTTTGTGGTCTGCCAAGGGGACTAATTAATCTTACAGATATACCACAGAGACTCCTTGTATTCAATCTTTCAAGTAACTAGAATTCATAAGGTGAAGCTGTAAGGGGAGATCACTAGAGACTTGCAGATAGGTTGGAATAAAAATTGAATAGGGGATGTCTTGTTGAATACCTCTTCATTTTTGCTATACACAAGAATTCTGATTATAAAAAAGTAGAAATAAACTTAACAAATCAGAAGATAGCTATAAACCTTTGTCTAGCTTGAAATGGCTTTGTGAGGAGAGCTTTTGCTGGTAGATCAGATTGTGCTCATAGACCAGTGTCTAAAGCCACTCTAGTAACTGCAGCCCCTTAGGCTCTCCCCAGAATGGCCCTTGGATTAGAGGACTCTTAGGAACAGTTTGAAATGTGATATAAGGGCTTGCAGTGGAGAGTGGTAATCTGCAAGAATTTCATCTTCATCTTGCATGAGACAAAGTATCTTTGGACTTTGAATCCAAGCCTATGTTTTGTCAAACAGTTTTGGAGATTTTGGGGATTACATGTCAGCTTCCCAGTGATTTTATAGGTAGACAAATGATTGTGTGTGTGTGCACATGCACGCATGTGCAAACAGTTTGTGGTAGAAAACTGTGATTTTTTTTTCCAGTACAGAAAACCCAACAAGTTTCCTTGACTCATTAATATACACTGGGAGCTCAACTAACAGGTGAACTCTTCTGCATCTTGCAGTGAACAAGAGCCTGCCACTATTCCTGAAGTGCTTTTACTCATTCTAAGCAGTTTCAGCTGGCCAGTTTACAAACTGACCTTTCAGTCATCAGGCAGCAAAACTCACACAAGAAAATAACTAATGATAATGAGTGCGGTACAGTGGTTAAAGTGTTGGACTAGAATGTGGGAGACCCAAGTTTGAATTCCCACACTGAAATGGAAGCTTCCTAGTTGACCTTGGGCCAGTCACACACTCTCATATAGTTGTTATGAGGACAAAATGGAGAGAACAATGATGTAAGCTGCTTTGGGTTACTACTGAGAAAATGGTGGGGTATAAATGTAGTAAATAAATAAAGGATTATGATCAGATTTGTTTTGTCTTCTGCCACATTGCCTTCAGTTATTTCAAAATTCAACTACCTGAGGTTTCCTTTCAATTTGCCTCATGACAAGATTAAATCTGGTTCTTCTTGATCATGTGGAAGCTTCTGCTTCAACCTCATCATACTGTCTTCATTTTCTAGTGGTAGTATTTGGATTCTCATGTATGAAACTATACCATCAGTGATTTCTTCTCCACAACTGGTTGAAAGGGAAGGAGAAGAGGCTTGGCTCAATATTAGAGTACAAGCTTTGCATGTACAAGTATCAGATTCAGTCCCTGGCATTAGGGATATTGCAGGGCTCTTTTTATAGCAGGTACTCCTTTGCATATTAGACAACACACCCCTAATTTAGCCAATTCTCCAAAAACTTACAGTAGCCCCTGTAAGAAGAGCTCTGTAAGCTCTTGGAGGATTGGCTACATTACGGGGTGTTTCACCTATATGCAAAGCAGTTCCTGCTACGAAAAGAGCCCTGTCAAAACACAAACTGAAAATAAACCTGAAGAATGCATTTGAGGGCTCATACTGTGAATTTATGGGATGACAAACAGAATTACATAATTTCCCAACATTACAAAAAGAACACAAAAATTTTGGTAGAATAGGGAGCTTTTGTGGGGTCTGAATAAGAAACTATGGGGACCATCCATGGACCAGAACAACCCCCCCTAAAGCAAAAAAAACAAACAAACCCCTGAACAGAACACTTTTGATATTCAGGGGGAAATTTAGAAGAAAATAGACCCAAACCTGCATCTAGATACCCCGAAATTTGGGAATATGCTACTGATGCCCCCCACAAAATCGGAATCTGAATTTTATGGATTTATTTTCAACATTTAAAGGATTTCATGTAGGAGGTGGCCTACCAAGTTTCTGAAGCTGTGGGAGCAGCCTGCCACTGTGTGATCAGATGCAACTGCAGGTGAGTCGGGGGATTTTTTGCCATTTGTTTCCAATTTGCTTAAACGGGGAATCAATGAATTACCTCTCAGCACTGAGGGCTCCCTATGGAGTGTGCGATGATGCACATACTGAGATGGGGAAAAAAACAATGGCACAGAGTCGGGATGACCTGATCAGACCATCCCAATGCTATGAGAGCGCGCTAGAGCAATCCAACAGGAGAAAGTCTGTCCATGGCCTGTAGCAACCCATTTGCTACCAGACTTTCCCTGGTGTCTTTTTACTCCACTTCTGCGGTGGAGCAAAATGGGTTACCGATGGGTGTGGGGCACTTCCCAGATGTTTGTGTCTGATCATGCCCTTTAAATCCATCCAGCATTTGTGCCTATGGTGCAGCTAATTGTGCATGTGATTGCAACCTAAGACAATTGCATAGGTCTTAGGAGCTACACACACACACATACATACTTTGTTTATATAAGCTATGTATAAACTTTGTGTATGTGTATGTTCATGTGTATACACAAAGTTTATATATAGCTTATGACAGACTGTAAATAATTAATGTTGTGACCTTCTCTGAGAACCTTGAGGGACAGTGGATTCAAACAGAATTCCTCCATTGAGAGTGACAGGTAGGAGTGACAGTTAAGAACCGACAGTTGACTGAGAAGGAAGGCTGAGGGAGTGAGAGGATCAACAAGGATCCTCATCCAAGCCTGGGGGAAATAGCTCCTAGAAAAGGGGGGAGATTGCATATCTAGGCTGAAAGAGAGGATCAAGAAGGAGCCTAAATTAGGGAAGTGGGAAGCTTAGCCCATCCCTAAAAAGTCTGAGGGAAATAGCCCCTAAAAGATGAGGGTTATCCCTAGCAGTGGATAAGGAAGGAAACTGGAACTTGTGTGAATGTTCCTGCCTTCACCAACTTTAGAAGCTTATGTTTGTGTATTTAATCAGAGAAATGTCTCTCCTCAAGTTCTAAAAACCTGGCTAAACAACAGAAACAGTTATTTGTTTGTGAAAAATTATCTGGCATTTATTTGTATTCAAAGTTACTTCTTTCCTGTAGCCTGTTCACCTCATAAGTCCTACACATGATTCCAACCTGACTATTTCCCTTCCAAGTTTAATAAAATGGTGTATTATTTTTGAACTATCATCAGGCTCTCGTGCCATTTTCAAAACAGGTCATAAGAAGGATTTTAGTCTCTCCCCTCAGTTTCCTAGGCTGGGTCAGCATATATCTAAATACATTCAAGCAACTGGAGGGGGGGTAGAGGTGTGCAATTTTTTTATTGGTATTTTTGGTTTGGGTCTATTGGACCCCCCACACACACTAATTCAGCATTTCTGAAAAATCCCAGAAAAATCAGAAATCCTATTTTTTTCCAGTGAGAGAACCCTGGAAAACCCCCATCAGATGGCTCCAGGATCTGCATACTGCAAGGAGGACTCTCCCAGCTCCTCACAGATTCTGGTTGGGATGGCAGCATGGTATTAACCACATTTCAGAAGAAGCTGGCCTCAGGATCTGCTGTGCCACAGCTAGCAGATTTCTCCCTGTGGCACAGCAGCTTCTGGGGCTGGCTTCTACTGCAACTCAGTTTAAAACAGGCTGCACAAGAAGCCAGCCCCAAGCTAATTCAGCAGGAACAGTCTGCTCTCCCCAGCACAGCTGATCCTTGAACTGTCTTCTGCAGTCCCTTCAAACTTTACAGGAACTGCAGTAGAAGCCTGACAAACAGCTGAGATCTGCTGTTTTTGGATCTACTGGTAATTCCCAAATATATCCATGATTTTCTTGGGTTTTTTTTTTTTCAGTTTTCCCGAGAAAACCTGGATACACTCAGCAGAAATATACCCCAAAAAATACCAATAAGGTATTTGGGGGTATATTTTCAGCTCAGGTAGATCTGAACGTGCACCCCTACATGGGATAGTGAGAGACAAAAAGAAGATGAAAGAAAATCCTGTGAGGGAGGGTGAAATTGCCATCTCTCTATATTAATAATTGAGTTTTCATGTGACTCTTTCCTAAACATTCCACATGCTCCCCTAGCATTTGGCTCCCTGAACTGTCACTCAGAGGGTGTCCCTAACCACTGGCTGCATTGCCTGAGTCCCACCCAGCCGCTAAGAGTACTCATGTGCCATTGACTGGGTGCTGGGTTTGTTCCTCTTTCCCACCCACTCCTTCAGCCACTGTGCCCTGTCAGAATTTCTGGCAAATGGCTTTCTCTCTTGATGAAGATGCCTGCCTCCTGTGTGGGACTAATTTTTCTCTCAGTAGCTGTTGGTAGGTGTAACGAAATGGAAGTTACCTGTGTCTGTGAGATGGCTGCCATCTATGTGTTTAAAATGTCCCCCTATAAGGCTTAATTGAGCTGTAGTTCCAGAGAGGGGCCTGCAGGGGTATCACTCACTGGATTGAATGGGGCTTCCTCATCTGCTGGCCTACAGTTCCCAGCTGCCCCAAGGCCAAAAAGTGCAGGAAAACAGGGATCGTTCCAAGGGGTGGGGCAGCATCAATATAGACTCCAGCTAGGCCACAAGCCAGAAATATTGGGGAACCCTGGGAGGCAGCAGAAATTCAGCCACTTCACAGTCGATTGAACTGGGGAATGAATGAAAGTTTCCCTGCTCTCTTGGGCAGGGGAGAGAGAAGTTGAAGCACAGCCAGAGTCCGGTACAGGGAGAGATTCTATCCTGAGCCCACAACCTCCAGAGGTAGAGAGTACAGTGTGTAAGGAAAGAGGATTGAGTTTAACCCCTTTTGATTTATGCCCTGTTGGTTGATGGTGTGTTCTTACTCCTACAATTTTGCCTTATTTATTTAGTGTGTGTGTGTGCTCCATAATTGTGTAAAAAGTTAAATAAATTCTTTTATTTGGGCCAATAATCTGTGTTGTGCTCTGACCACATAGTCTCCCCCACTCTGCACAATACCAAAGGGAGGGGGTAGCCCAGGGAAGCAAGGAAAGGCCAGACCCTTGGGTTGCCAACTTTCCAGGGATCCCCCAAAGATTGGGGATTCCATCTCCAAATAGGAAGATTTGTCCAGAGGGGTCTCACTGTCTGTCTAAAAAGGCAATGACAATTCTGTGAATGGTAGCAGCAAATTTAAGGAGTGAGATATGCCTATGGGATGAGGTTGGGAGGCGAACAGCTGAGTTATAAACTGGAGCCTGTTTCACCACAGAAGGCAACCAAGCTTGGTTCAGACAAAGGAAGGAAACCTTTCGCAGGCCTTTGTGAGGAATTCATTGGGGCCAGTCCTGATTAGGGTTGCCAGCTCCAGGTAGGGAGATTCCTGGAGATTTTTGGGTAGAGTCTATGGAAGCCAGGGTTTGAGGAGGGGAGAGGCCTCAGCTGAACAGAATGCCATAAAGCCCACCTTCCAAAGCAGTTATTTTCTCTGGGGGGGGGAGAGATCTGTTGTCTGGAGTTCAGTTGTGATACCTGGTGGTCTTCAAGCTCCACCTGGAGGTTGGCTACCCTGGGCATCACAGTCAGTGCTTCAGAGCAGGGTCTGCTAGATCCAGGTTCTTGCTGTAGAAGCTGAGTGGGTGATTTTGAACCAGTCACAGACTTTCAGCCTAACCTACCTCACAGGGTTATTGTGCAAGTCAAAAGAGAGAGAGGAGAATGATGTAAGCTGCTTTGGTCCCCATTGCAGAGAAAGACTACTTTTCCTCCTGGGAAACCATCATTCCCAATCTCCAGGTGAGGGCTGGAGATCACTCAGAATTACAACTGCTCTCCAGATGGCAGAGATCAGTTCCCCTGGAGAACATGGTGGACTCTGTGTCCTTATACCCTGCTGAGATGGGCCCCCCATGACAGCCACTGTGACATGGAGGTCAGGGTTTCAGAGCACTGTAGAGGCTGCAGGTGGGGGGGAGATGGAAAGCTGAAGAATGAGGGGGAAATAAAGGTAGGTTGATGCTTGGCTGGGAAGGAGATAGGGTTGCCAACTCCAGGTTGGGAAATTCCTGGAGATTTGAGGGGTGGACCCTGGAGAGGGTGAGGAGGGGGTGGACCTCAGACAGGTACAATGCCATTGACCCCACCCTCCCAACCAGCCATTTCCTCCCAGGAAACCATTGTTGCCAATTTCCAGGTGAGAGTTGGTGATCACTCAGAATTACAACTGATCTCCAAGAGGGAGGACAGAAGTCAGCTGCAGTCAGAGGGGCAGATAATGGTAGGTTGATGGTTAGCTGGAAAGGAGATGAGGTTGCCAACTCCAGGTTGTGAAATTCCTGAGGATTTGAGGAGTGGATCCTGGAGAGGGTGGGGTTGGAGGAGGGGTTGGACCTCAGACAGGTACAATGCCATAGACTCCAGCCTCCAAACCAACCATTTCCTCCTGGGAAACCATTGTTGCCAATCTCCAGGTGAGGGCTGGAGATCACTCAAAATTACAACTGCTCTTCAGGTAGCAGAGATCAGTTCCTCTGGAGAAAATGTGTCATTATATCTTGCTGAGGTTGCCACAGCAAATTGAAGCTGAGTGTCCAAGGCCTTGGCACTCTCCCAGAGCTTCTTTCTAGAGCCCGTTGTATTTATTTCCACCATGGGCCTTATTCCTAGCACTTGTATATATGCCAACTCAGAAATATGGCTTTAAACAGTTTCATAATGCTCTCCTTCTATACAAGGGTGACTGTTACAGTTTTGAATTCTTCTCTAATTCAAGCTCTCCTTTCTCTTCCCTTACATACATGCCAGTGGCAGACATGAGATCTTTCCCCTTCCCAAGACATGCTGATGATGCTCTGGGATATGTAGTTTATTAGATTGCTTTAGATTGCTGGTACAGGAGACAGAGGCATGGGAATGAAAAGGAGACAGTCCTGCTGTCTGTCTACTAGATGTGTGAATGGTTAGCTGGTGAGCAAGTTAAATGGATGAGATTTATTTATTTATTTAGATTTATATACCACTCTACCCAGATGGGCTCAGGAAGGAAGATAGGAAGGAAGAAATGAAGGAAAGAAGGGAGGAGGTGAAAGCGACAGACAGCCAAATGGACATACATGGACGGGGTCTCTGAAGAAGCTGAGGTATTGGCCAAATAACGAGTTGGATCCAGCCTGCTTTTTCAATCAGAAAAATCAGAACTTAATTCTTCTTGTGTCCATGCAGGTCTTTTGGTTCCCAGCACAGCCTTCTTGGTGGTCAAAGGAGATTTCCTCCTCCCTTTTTCAGCAGCAGAAATGTTGGTTGAATACAACTCAGCTGGCTTTTCCCAGTCCTATGCTGACTCATCCTGAGGGATGTTACCATATTTCTAAAATGAAGTCATGTGGGTTTGCTCTTATTTCTCACATTTTGGAGATGAAACAAATCACTCATTGATGTAATTCATTAGCACTAGAAACCTGCAAAGTATGGTCTGTGTTTTTATCCCACAGTATGTGACACAGCAGCAAGCTTCATCTGGCCCTTAGGCAGCACATTACATACCTCTGCTTTACTGTTTGATGCGTTGAGAAACATGGGACTTCCAACTGGGATATAAACAGATAATGAGATTCCCTTAATGTTCTGGTCTCCATAGCATTATCAAGAAGGTCATTTTCTTGTCTTCCCAGTAGCCCTCAAAGGGAGAGGAAAATAACATGGAAACAATGCCTCTGAATGTTTCAGAGCCAATGCAAGCTTCTGACACAGGAGGGAACTCCAAGTGCTAGCAGACAACTGAGAATATCAAGTTAGTCTAAAATTATCACCTCTGACATTCTCCTTGGCTGCAAACTAGCTTCAAAACTTCAGGTATGGTTAAAACATAAGCAGAAAATGGCATTTGCATTTGCAAAATAATTAACCAGTGTATATGAGTATATACACAAGCAGGAACAAAAAGAAGGACTGGTAATTTCATGAGGCAATTTTGTTTTTCTTTTGCTTTCAATGTTGTTTGAATTCATGATCTCTTATGCTTGGAAGAGGCACTATCTAGTACTAAGAAACTAAAACTCCCTTCTCAGGATCCAATCTGATCTTTCTTATTTTGTAAATTACAGTCAAAAAGAGCTGGACATGGGAAAGTCTTGTTAGGTCATCAGTTCAGCCTCCTGCCAGTGCTTTGACCAATTTTGCTTTCAGTGTTTCAAGTAATAGGGTTTCTGCCACTTCCCTTGGAAGATTATCCTACAGACTAATTGCTCTTGGAAAACAAAGCAACAGAGGGATGGAAGACAAGCAACTGATCAAGCTGATTAAATTAAATTGAGTAACAAGACACATTACCTTTTGTACATGGCTAGAGAAGAGTCAGTAAATGAAAAATACTCCTGCACAGAAGTGCTCAAGCAATTGACCAGGTTGTAGAAGTCACAACAATAAACCCTTGAGAATAAACTTTTATTATCAGTGTGAGGAACAGTTCCCTTAGTGCTGCTAAGTGGAAATAAAAAGGAACTCTTAAATTATCTTCTTGGTATAAGGGGCAGACTCGGTTTCCTAACTTTGAAGATATTAGTCCTATGAGTGCATTTATATCAGCGTTAAAGAGGACTGTGCTGAGTCATCATGATAGCTGATAGTCAAGCAGTTGGCCCTCATGAGAGTCACAAAAGCAACAAAATCAGTCTACTCTCCAACCAAGGGTGGAGTCTCTACACACTTTGGGGATTTCCTAGAAGTGCAAATATATATAACTTTGTAAATTAACCAAAAGTTAAAAAAATACCTTCCCTCCCAAAGGATCAGATGTCCCAAAAGGCACAGAATGTTGAAGCCACTGAGAATCAGATAAAAGAGATAGGAAACAGAGGAAGATAAGGAATTATATGTGATGAAGCCTCTGAAAACATACAGAATCCTGGTGGACAAGATTGGAGAAGGACTTTCAAACTATTTTGTTCTTCCTTTAATCTATTATGGATCCTCAGCTTTTTACTTCAAAATAGTATAGTAAAGATATAGATCATGAAAGCAAATCAGGGCACCACAAGAGAGGTTTCTACATTCTCAGGGTCAGTTCAAGGCATGCTTGTTAATGGCCCTGGCCAGGAGCTCCAAGGTTCGCAGTAATCTCAAGGAAATGATACCTGAAATCCAGGTTTGCTTACAAGGAGATGTTTAATAAAGCATCAAACTTACAGAAAATGCAGCCTAAGCTTCCATCAGCTGCATCTTGAGCACATACATGTACAGTGAAACATGTTAGAATCTGAGAACATGGGCATAAATAAAACTAGGCATCTTATACTCTAAATCAGGAGTGACCAAATTGCAGCTTGGGAGCCACATGCGGCTCTTTCACAGAGTCTAATTCAATTTTAATAAAAAGCAGTTTGCATATTTTTCAGTAAAAACATGTGTGTGATATTTGTTCATGTCTTGTGGCTCTCAAACATCTGACATTTATTCTGTGTGGCTGTTATGTTAAGCAAGTTTGACCGCCCCTGTTCTAAATGCTGGCTAACAGTCAAATAATCATTAATTAAGCTATGCTATAACACTTGGATGAGCCATGCCTTCTTGCACCTGGCATCCAGTTGTGGGAAGAACCTAATAAAAATAATAAAAACAACCCAAATAACACAACATATGCAAAAGTCTTCAGTATCATAATTCAGAGAGATTGTTCACACAAAAATGCATCTTTACATTGCCTTGCTTGGCCTTTTATCAGGTTCTGAAATAGTATAATTCTAAATTCTAAACAAGTTATCTGCAATAATAAGTATCATGTTAGTGAAGATAGATAGCTGAGCAGAAAATACATGGCTATCTATAATCAGTGTTCCTTATGTAGTTCGGTATAATGTGTCAACATAGACTCAGAAAAGGTAAACAAGATGCTGATGTATTAAGCATTAGAACTGTCCTGTGACTGATAAGTGGAGTTCAGAGCTAATAATGACTGCCATCAAAAATCACTTAACAACAACTAAAACATGCTTTCCATTCTGTGGTTTGTTTAGCTTAGCACATGACAAAGCTTGTTTTCCAATACACATAATCTACATAACTGAGCAACTTCACTAGCCTCATGTCTATTACTGAAGTTTTTATTAGAACAAATTTAGAGTCCATTGGCATCTTCAAGACCAAAAAAGTTTTATTCAAGCTCTCCTGTGCATGAAAGCTTATATCCTGAATAAAAATGTGTTGGTCTTAAAGGTGCCACTGGGGTTGAATTTTGTTCTATTGCTTCAGACCAATACAACTACCCACCTGAATTGAAAGTTTTTTAGGGAAAAACTCAAGTCCCTGAGCTGTGCCAGAATCAAAATATATAATAACGTGACAGGGACGGGACAGCCATAGACCAATGAATAAGAAAAAATTGAAGAGGGAAGGGGAGGGAAAGAAATGCATTTAAACCCAACAGCTGACTAGTGGTCAAGGTGTTAGGTTTAAAGGAGACCTTTTTTCAGTATAGCAAAGTGAACCTGAAAAAAAGCTGGATAATATCGGCATTTTCAGGTTCATCTATACCGGTAGCGGAATACAGATCTGTATTCAGCTTACATGATACCCAAAAAATATTGACAAGGTATTTTTCAGGTATTTTTTTGGTTTATCTATTTATTTTATTTATTTATTAAATTTATACCCCATCCTCTCAGCCATGGCAGGCTCAGATTGGGAAAATATTCGGTATTGCCAAAAATAGTTGGGTCTGATAGCCGGATGCACACCCCTGGATCATGTAATTCAAAATTTATACAGTTATTCACATGAAACGTGTAACAAAAGCATTCCCAGATCTTTTTTGTGAGACAAGAAGAAGAAACAGAAGAAGAGGAGAAAGATCAGCTCTGAACTTAACCGTGTCTTTTTCCAGGACATTTCCACATTTCTCTCAGTTCAGTGCAACAGATATTTATTCATGTGGAATTTGATTAAATTGAGCAAATTAAATCTGACTACTGATTCATCTCAAAGCATTGGAGCAGGAGGAAGACAATGACACTAGAACAATTTGTGATTGTCTAGGAGGTTGTCATCTCTCAGTGGCCCTTAATTAGCCATTAATAATTTTGTGAATTCTAAATTTCATTCACATCATGTAACATGATGTGAGTTGAGAGACAGAGACTTGTTAAACCACTTATTTTAGCAGGTTGCTGCAAGCACTTAGAACTCTATATGGTACTCACTATCTTTTTTCCCTCAGTACGCCATTTTTTTAAAACCTCATTTGTTAATGATGCTCCTCTGCACAGGGTGAAAGCAGTTCATTTTTTACCAGTACCAAACTTTATAAAGTGAAAAAAGTCAATCTATAATGATTACATACCTGTATCTGCATAACCCTTTGCAATTAAAATGGTTAACATCCACTGGGACAAATGTGCAGGCCTTGAAAGAAAGAAAGATGATGAGGAGGAGGAGGAGGAGGAGGAGGAGGAAGAGATTGGATTTACGCCCTGCCCATCACTCAGTCTCAGAGCGGCTTACAAACTCCTTCCCCTTCCCCTCCCTGCAACAGACACCCTGTGAGGTAGGTTGGGCTGAGAGAGTGCTAAGAGAATTGCTCTTGAGAGAACAGCTCTGAGAGAACTGTGACTGACCCAAGGTCATCCAGCAGCTGCAGGAGAAAGAGTGGGGAATCCAACCCAGTCCTCACACTTAACCACTGCACCAACTGCACCAAGATAAAAGTCCACATTTTCCATTTTGTATAATTTCCTCACATGAGAGAGGAAGGGACTGTGAATCAAAACCATAAAAATCTGAAATGAAATGTTTCACTTTTGTACAAACAAGGAAAGTGGCCAAGAGGTTTGTGATTGGCTATTCAGTCTCTATCTGTTGCCTTAAAGTCACTTCAAATGATCAACAGACAATATATTTAGTGTCTCTTGTGTATCAGTTATCTGTGAAAATCTCTGACATGGCTGCTTATTATTTAAACGTTTGTACTCTCTCTTCTTTCCATGGCTAATATTGTTCTGTTCCCTCTTCTCCTTTCTGTTAGTGATGTTTATTTAAAAAGGATACTTTAACAAGGATAAGTGCCAAGTTCTACATCTAAGTAACAAAAATGAGGAACATGCATACTGGATGTGAGATACACTTCTAAGTAGGAGTGTGTGTGAACAAGATCTTGGGGTAATGGTGGACCAAAAGTTAAATATGAGCAACTAGTGTGATGCAGCAACAAAAAAGGCTAATGTGATCTTGGAGTGTATCAACAGAGGTATAACTTCCAAATCACAAGTTGTCATAGTTCCACTGTACACTGCATTGTTCAGGCTGCACCTGGAGTATTGTGTACAGTTCTGGAGGCCTTATCTCAAAAAGGATGAGGACAGAATGGAGTGCATGCAGAGGAGAAAGACGAGGATGATCAAGGGCCTGGAGACCAAACTCTATGAGTAAAGGCTGAGGGACTTGGGAATGTTTAGTCTGGAAAAGAGGAGGTTGAGGGGGATGTGATTGTTCTCTTTAAGTATCTGAAGGGCTGTCACTTAGAGGACCACAGGGAGCTGTTCCTGTTGGCAGCAGGGGATAGGACTCACAGTAACAGGTTTAACTTAGGGGCGGGAAGGTACCTGCTGGATATTAGGAAAACCTTTTTTACAGTAAGAGTTGTGCAACAGTGGAATCAACTGCCTAGGGAGGTGGTGAGCTCCCCCTCCTGGCAGTCTTTAAGCAGTGTCTGGACAAACACTTGTCAGGGATACTATAGGTTGATCCTGCATTGGACTAGATGGCCTGTATGGCCCCTTCCAAGTCTGTGATTCTATGTTCCCACTACCTCTTGCAGTATTTAAGACCTTTCCTGATTCTGCCCTCTCTTCAATTTAAAAGGATCTGTAGTACTTTAATGATAGACAACAGAGGAAAGTGGCCTTTCCATGTTTCAGAAGACACTTGGTAGGGGCAGAATACACCTACCCACAAAACATTTTAATCTATTCCTTCCTACATATCCCATTCCAGAGAGGCTTTGCTGCTGGAAAAGCAAAGATCAGTGGATATTTAAAACATATTTTTTTTTTAATCAAATTTTGGAATGCATTTATATTAATGGGCCTCTGCAAGAGTGGTACATAAATTTTCTATATAAATAGATACATTTCCTATCATATGAAAATGAACAGATGCAACTTTTAAGCTGACTAGGTAACATGGGTCTTCAAACCAGCACCTCTCTGCTAATTCTCTCTGGAAACTGGGCAATTACTAGGGATAGACATTATACTTCTGGAGATGTGACAATATTTTGTTGTTGTCGTCATTGTATGGAAATAAAATAAATCTTCTAAGAAAACATAGGAACCTTACTCTGCCATGAGTACTGGGGGAAAGATGTGCAAACTTAATGCATTCAGTAACTGATCCACTGTTGGATTCCAGCAGCAATGTCAACCTGTAAGGAAGAATTGCATGCCTGTATCTGTGTAACCCTTTGCAATTAAAATGGTTAACACCCATTGGGATGCATCCTTTGCATTTGTATTGGGGAGCTGTACTAGTAAGCTCTTTTGGTGCCTTCATCTTCAGAGGTGAGGTGGGTAGCATCCAGAGACTGGCCTTTTTCAGTAGGGCTACTTTGTTTATGGAATGCCCTTTCCTTTGAGGTTCACCTGGCACCTACGTTGCTTTCTTTCAGGTGCCAGACCCCAATATTTCTGTTCACCCAGGCTTTTAACTAGGGGCTGATCTTCTCATAGCCAGCTATTGCTGGGAGGGCGGGATATAAGTTTGATAAATAAATAAATAATACTTTTTAAACTGTCTGTAGTCTTTTTTATGGTCTACTTTTATGTTGGGCTGGGTTTTAATGTCTTTTAACAGGTTGTTGTTGTTGTTTATTTTGTAAGTGCCTCAGGCAGGTTCCCCCCCTAAATAATTCCCCCCTAATCCCCCCCCTAAATAAATAAATAAATAAATAAATCAGAACATGGTATCTCTGGGGTGAAAGCTGTCCCTGCAGATCTTATTTGTGGTTATATTTAACTTGGACAGGGGAAATCATGCATACTAGCCTCCTACAGACATACCGCCTGGCTTTTGGAAGAAGAAACATGATTCAACAGCCCATGGCTGTTCCAGCCATTCGGCTGGGGGGCCACTTTGCCTCCCAGCTGGATAGGCATCAAAAGCGCCCTATATGGGCATCTGGAAGAGACAGGGCTGAGAAGGCTTAAGCTCAGCCCTGTGTCTTCTTCTCAGCAGTCCAGTGCAGTTGTCGGTCCACCCTCCTGCCCTGTTAGTAGTGCAGGCATTTGCTGGTTGCCCGGTTTTGGGGGACTGGGTAGGAATTTTTCACCCCTTCCTCATTGGTGCTTGGAAGGGATGTTTTCGCCTACCCTGTACTTCAGCAATGATGCAGGTGTTTAGAGGGGTGGGTTGCGTAAGCTAGGTTGGTCACTTTTGTTTAGGTGGGTTGCTCGGCAGTATACAGATTGTGGTCTGGTGAGCGCCAGCTGACACCCATCTTTGGGTTAAAGGGGTCCAGTGAGTACAGTCTTTGGGCCTTGCGGCTCGGGGTGGGGAAAACGGACTGCCTTTGGGACTGCCCTATTTAGATCCTCTCATTGAACCTTGTGGCTTGGGGGATGGAGATACAGGGTTGTCTTGCAATGGCTAGCCAGCCGGATGGTAGCCCCGGCAGTGGGCTCCCACCGGGGCAGGTTGGCTCGCCCTATTGAAGAGTTAAGGGAGGGGTCCTGGACCTCTGGCCTTGACCACACTGCAATGCTGTTTTTGCCCTTGCCTTTGGTTCCAGTTTAAGTTGTCAGTTAATAAAGTGGCCCTATATTTAAACCCAACATTTGTGTCTGCCTCGTTATTCCAGTTTGGGGGGCAAAAGAGCATATGTATAAACAAAATGTATATGCATAGGTTTGTATACACTATGTGAAACATTGCAAAAAGCATGTTGACATTGAACATGCACAGGTAGAGGGCCTAGTGGGCATGAACCTGCTCTCTTCCATGCATGTTCAATATATTCACTTATAACATCTGCATAGGACTTTTGGTTAAAGGTAAAGGTAAAGGTTCCCTTGCTCGAAAGCCAGTCGAATCCGACTCTAGGGTTGTGGTGCTCATCTCTGTTTCAAAGCCGAAGAGCCAGCGCTGTCCGAAGACATTTCCGTGGTCATGTGGCCAGCATGACTAAACACCAAGGTGCACAGAACGCTGTTACCTTCCCACCGAAGTGGTACCTATTTATCTACTTGCAATTTCTTGCTTTCGAACTGCTAGGTTGGCAGGAGCTGGAACTAGAGACAGGAGCTCACCCTGTCATGCGGGCACCCGGGTCTCGAACTGCTGAACTACTGACCTTCCACAGCCTGCAGTTCAGCGTCTTAACCACTTGAGCCACTGCAGCTCCAGGACTTTTGGTTACCCCCTAAGAAAACATCACAAAGAAGCAATTATAAATAATGGCACTAAACAAATGTGTTTTTTTTACATTCCTTGAAGCACACTAGAAGGGCAGTCTATATTTAAACAAAGTAAGATGAATTAATTAGCTGAAAAAAAATGTGGCATTGTTAAATACACAGCAATTTCCTGATTATTTAAGGGTTTGAAATACTTAAACTGACATGGAACAAGCGGGACCTATTTTTTATTCAAGCATTCTTGGAGAATTAGTAAAATAAATTAGCTAACTCTTAAGATTTCCAGAGACAACACATACATTTCAGAACAGTACATATACAAGTTCTCTTGCTTTAACTAAGTGATAGAATTGCTCCTTGAATGCTGCTAGATGCCAAAAGACACATTAAAGGAGAAAAGGCCTGAGGCTACATGACAGAATTATGGATCAGGAGTTCAATTTGCCACATGCCTTTCCTGCAAGACCCCATTGAAATGGAATAAAATTGCACAAGAACACATGATGATGGATTGAACAAGATAATTAAGGCAGACTTTAAGCTAATGTCATATGTCAATACAGGATATCTGATAAAGAATGAAGCAGAACCTTGTTTAACAAGCATTGCCATGGCTTCCAATGGGTTAGATCCCACACTTATGGAGGTAGCGCTGTCCTGACTTGCCCTTCACCAGAAACCTCCTACGATATTGAAAATGTCACGTGCTATAGGGGTGCAAAGAGAAAGGAGAACAATCAAGAGATATTGCAGTAGTGGAGAGACTGTTCCAGTGAGATTTCTTTCCACTTGCATAAGAGGAGAGAGATTTCACCCAATTTCTCCTCACTGCAAGCTTTGTACCACTTGGCATTTTGTCCTGAAGGATCCCCAAACCTCAGCATTATTGAAGGGCCACAGGCAACTGCTGAGGGGAAAAGGAGGCAGAGAAGATGCTTTGCAGTAACAATGCAAGGTTCCAATATCTCCAGTTAAAAGGATCAAGTAGCTGGTGATGTGAAAGACCTCTGCCTGGGATCCTAGATAGCCACTGCCATTCAAATTAAATAATGCTGACCTTGATAGATGAACAATCTGGCAGGTCCATGTATTCAATCCGTAGTGTTGAATTCAGTGCTGTCTTCAGTGAATACAGTTTATTCCCAGGAATGTAGGACCCACATAAACTATGCAGGTTGGGAAGCTTCAGTCAAGAAGGGGGAAGGGGGTAAGATATGTATAGAATTGTTGCTGGTTTTCATTTTGTGTTGTGAAGTGTTGTGGAGGGGGGAGAAAACTCACCCCCACTTTAAAGGCCACCCACTGAGGCCTGCCTCCTATGCCCTGCCAGCAAATCCACCACCTCCAGGCCTGCTGCCCCCCAGATCCAGAGCCCTTCTGAGTCTCCCACTGCAACTCCAGAGCCCTCCCCTGGCCCAGTGAGTCCCACGCTGCCATGGCCACCTGACTAAGCAGCTATGGCCCTATCACAGGACCGTGGCCAATGCTGCACCCTCCGTCAGCTGACTGCCACCACCAAAAGCCTAGCCAGGCCCTCTGGCTACCACCACTGTGATCCACCACCCAAATCCAGCTGCAAATGACTAGTGTCATGGCAGGCCTTCACTCAAGCCTCCTTCTCACTCTGTGGCCCAAACTGCGGATTCCTCTGATAGCCTCATGGCGTGACCTGCTCAGCCGAACACAAAGCCTGTAAGAGGAAGTAGTGGGAGGAGCCAGTGTCTATATACATGCTGACTCTTCCCCTTCCAGCATCATGACATGGGGACACTGGCATCCCTCATCACAGCCTCTTTTGTTCAGGAGATGGCCATCTCTGCAGGAGGAGGAGCCATGATACAAATACAAATATCCAGCATTCCTGCATGAGTTAGGTGATGGAATCAAATACCTGCATGGATAAGGCTGAAAAGCATTCAAGTAAAGTAGATTTATCCAAATAGGTCATTATTTATTTATTTATGAACACGTGTATATGCTGCCATATATCCCATGGTTCAAGGCAGCTTACAATAATGATTAAAAGCATTTTCAATTAAAACCCGAATAAAATAATGAACCCCAAATTTCTCCCTCCCCCTTAAAAGATGCCTGCCATTCAACCCCTCTCATTAGCAATAACAAAAGAAATCTGCAAAGCACCATCAAAGCTATTTACATCAAACAAAACAACTACAAACTACAAATATAATCAATTTTATTTGAAAACCAAAAATGAAATTAGGTAACTAAAAATAGACTAATTAAAACCTATTGCCTCAAAACATTCCCCTCAGCTATCTAATGGCCAGTTTGGTGTAATGGTTAAATGTGTGGACTCTAATCTGGGAGAACTGGGTTTGATTCCCCACTCCTCCACTTGCACCTGCTGATGTGACCTTGGGTCAGTCACAAGCTCTGGCACAGCTGTTCCTGAAAGAGTAGTTTCTGTCAAATCCAATCTCCTCCTCCTCCTCCTCCTCCTCCTCCTCCTCCTCCTCTTCTTCTTCTTCTTCTTCTTCTTCTTCTTCTTCTTCTTCTTCTTCTTCTTCTTCTTCTTCTTCTTCTTCTTCTTCTGTTTACTTATAAAATAATTTTTGTCCTTTCCAAATTAAAAAAAAAAATTGCTCAAAGTGGATTTCACAGACATAGCACTAAAAAAATCCGCCATGAAGCCACTAAGCACTGTTTAAAAAAACTGCCATGTCATTTCATAGTAACACTCATACATGTCAACTGAAAGAAAGCCAGAGCAACAAGGCAATACAAAACAAAGCAACATGAATGCAGTCAACTAATCCTTTGATGAAACAAAAACATGCCAGTAATGAAGCCACCAGTGGAACCTCATAATGATGGTATTCCAAAGGCTTAGTGCAACAACTGTAAAGATCTATTCACTGCACCCATACCACCTCACTTCAGTATGTGCGGAAATCAGAACAAAATCTTCTGAGAAAGATTTTAATGAATTGTACGATTCATATGGAAGAAGGTGATTTTTTTTATGCTCCCTTTAGGGAATTTTTTATTGCATTTTCTAAAAACTACATTGAAAAAAGGGAAGGGTAACTACATACTGTGGGAGAAAGTAAAGAAAACCCACTAAAAACCCAAGAGATGGTGGTCATACATATTGCTTAACCAAATATAGTTTTGCTTCTTAGTTCAAAATTACACATATAAAACACTGAGTGTGGTCATCTAATAGTCTGTTTAAAAACCATAAATTGAAACCTTCCCCATTTTGACCTTAACAAAGAGCTTAGTAAGAAAAAAGGAAACATTAAAAACACATTCAAGAGATTCAGAGTGTAACAACAAGCCATTTGCTCATTTGTTCTTTTTCTTTCTCAATCAATAGCTCGTTTTTGGCACTGCCATCCCAAATGCTGAGTCCTGAGTTCTCGTCAGAAGATGCCACTGCACCCTCTTCATCACTGTCTTTGTTGTCTGCTACCTCTTCTTCTCCTTTTGCTGGATGGGACCAGGTGATTCTTCATGCAGTTACCTGCTCCCTTCAGAAGCCTATGCAGAAAAAGAACTCAGTTGATGGCATATCTAAAAACTTCAAATTTTTAAGATCTGAGCCATGCAGTCAACCATGAACCATGCATGACTGAAGGGTGCAACTCTCCTTAGGATTACACCTCTTGGTGCTGTGTGCTGTTCCTTACACCAGTTTTTTTTTTGTTGTTGTTCTGATGGTGACACTCATCTCAAAGTACCTTAGGGAAGTCTCTGTTCTCTTATCTATAAAACCAGAACTGAGCATCCACATTTCTTTTCTTTATACAGTACCCTCAAGACCTCATTTGTCAAAATGTGTGGAAGATATGAAGCTATCTGCAGTAAATGCTTAATATACAGCACATTTAGTACTCTTCCACTTTCAGTTCTGCAGTGTACAGCACAGTTAAGCTTGTCACTCCAGCTGAGATTTATTGTATTATGATTTCTTCATCACTTCTTTGGTATTCTTTTGCTGAGGCATTGCTCAACAAAAGCAAAATGTGATATAATTAATATGGAACCTTATGACAAAGAGACCATGACCTAAAATTCTTAAAAAGCCATCACTGAAATACAGGATGACATTTTTATATTATAAGAAAGAATTTTCAGGGCATTACCAGAGAATATTGAGTAACACATCCCTCACATTGAATGGGAAGCAGTGATTTTCAATTACTTAGATTATTTGGTATATGTTGCTGACTTTCCCAACAAATGATATTCATTTATATGAAAGCTAAGCACTCCGGCACATCAAGGACGAAGGGAGACAGGGTATATGGTATCTGATCCCTCAGCCTGCTGTCAAACCCAGTAATATCCTATGTAATATTTGCATATTGGTGACTATAGATTTGAACTCTCAGGCTGGGGCAAGTGATGCTCTGTATTCTTGGTGCTTGGAGGGGGCAACAGTGGGAGGGCTTTTAGTGTCCTGGCCCCACTGCTGGACCTCCTGATGGCCTCCTGGTATTTTTGGCCAATGTATGACATAGTGTTGGACTTGATGGGCCATTGGCCTGATCCAACATTGGCTTATGTTCTTACGTTCTTAATAAATAAAATACTGTATATCATTCCTTCATTTTTAGGGTAGATATCTGATGTGTGGATAAAACAAGAGAAAGGGCAGACCTGGAGGTCCCACCAAGTTCCATCTAAATGCCAGGTTCCCAGGGCTATATATGTGCATTGCTATTGTGATGCCAGAAAATGTTGGCAGCAAAGACCAGAACACAGGGGCAGGGCTTCATCAGCTGGAGCTGGAAATTAGGTTTGCCTAGGGCCTCAGGTAGGTCCATGTTTATTCTTGAAGACCTATTTTTATTGTTTATTCTCCCAAACCAGTACTCCTCTTGAAATGATCTTTTTAAACAGTTTTGCCAGTTTCCTTTACTGAAGAAGGGACCGGATTGCCAAAATGTGGGAGTCAGCTGGAAGCCCTGTCTCATTTGCACTTTGGACACTGCACAGATTTGGATTAATTCTATGTATAAATTTTCCTTGGACTTTTCCCTTATGAGGAATGCCACTTCTGTACTGTATGCCACTTTGATACTGCATGGAAATAACCAGGGCTATTTTTGTAGAAAAAGCCCAGCAGGAACTTATTAGAATATTAGGCCACACCACTGACAGCACAGCTAATTAGCATATTAGGCCACACCCCTATGTTACCAGAAGTGTGGTCATCCAGCCACATCCACATTTTGCTTCTTATTCTGTTTACTTTGTTTGTTGTCAAAACCCAGGGCTTTTTTTGGAGCAGGAACTCCTTTGCATGTTGGGCCACACACCCCTAATGTAGCCAATCCTAATGAGTTCCTGCTTTTTGGTCTTGCCTGTTATGCTAATGAGTTCCTGCTGGGTGTGGCCAACTTGGGAGCCAGGCAGAACTCCGTTCCTGTACGTTCCTGCCCAAAAATAGCCCTGGAAATAACTATATTTTTGTACTGAATGTCTTATATGGGATATTGGAAATAATTAATACATTACAATAGCACTTTGAGTATATATAATCATTTTTACTTTTGCCTTTATTGTATTAGTGCTCTAGTTCATAGTGGTTGTTTTTCCTTTTAAACAGTAGGCATAACAGTATCATTTTTATAGTGTGTACCACCAGTCATGGCCAGGTCCATCATCCACCATATTGAACTTTTAAAAAATATGGACATATCAGGTGGCAATTGATAGATTCCAGACTTCATCATCTTATTTTTTTAAGCCACATTTTTTTGATAACACCCTTTACTCATGTGTCAGACTGCAATGAGAAAAGCTGACAACAGAGGAGAAGAGAATTAGCTTCAAAGTTTGGGTTCTTCAAAGGACTGGGAGGAGGGCACTGAAGATGGAAAAGTCCCCAAGATAACATGCAAGTGTTCTGTAGATGTTAATCCAAATGATGACTGCACTGAAAGCAAAACAATGCAGCCTTGAATTTATATGCAATTTAGCCCTGAAACTCCTGATCCAGCAAGCAAGATAAATTCAGAAGTGTGTTGTTGTTGTTTTTAATACAGATCTCATTACTTGTACCAATCAAGAAAGTAAGGGTGAAAATTTTATTGCCCTGCTTCCCCAACTTGAATCCAAGCTAGGGTTGTCAAATCCAGGTTGGGAAATTCCTGGAGATTTGAGGGTGGAGCATAGAGAGGGTGGAGTTTGGGGAGGTAAGGATGCTCAGAAGGGATGAAGTGCAATTGAATCTGTTTTCCAGAGCTGCCATTTTTCTAGCAGAACTGGTTTTTGTAGTTTGGAGATTAGCTGAAATTCCAGGATAGCTCCATGTGTTGAGATTTTGAACTACTTGCTTGAAGCATCTATCTTTAGCTCTTCTAGAGAAGCTAGACTTGGTACCAGCAAATGTAGAACTACAGAAAATAATCTTTGTCATGGATGAACATTTTAGCCTATTCCCATTCCCTTCAATGTTTGATAATCCTATGTAAAAATATTTTTCAAAGGATTGACATAAACTACTAATATGAATCAATTTGAAGAAAAAAGCTTTTCCTGTAAACATCCATGCTAGCAACCAGTCATGAACAAAAATATTCCTTTCTGCCAGATATAATTACATGGTTCATACACATTAGAATGCTGCTGATTGTAAAATCTTTATTTATACCCTTTAGCTGTGGAGCATATTGAAATAAATAGATGCACTTCCTGTACAAATCAGTACAAATCACATGACAATGTTTGGAAATCGGATCTCTCTTCTCTCACAGTTTTGATATTATTTTCTTGCACTAATCTGAAGACAGCAAACAACAAAAAAGTGGATTCAGCCTAATACTTCATAGGGTAAGTTGCTAAATCCAGGCACACTGTGTTTTCCTTTTCATGCTTGTTTTTTTTTGTGTGTGTGTGTATGTGAAAAGCTTACCTGCTTCCACTATCAGGTGAATTATATTCACCATCTCCTAAAGCTATTTTAAGAAGCAGTTTTATCAGAACTGTTCCAGTTGCTCTAATTAACTGAAATGAATATTTAAAGGTTATAATTGCTGGACTCTGGCATCATGAGAAATAATAATTACCTGTCTGATTGCAAAACCAAAGTGTGGTGTTACATGCATACAGCTTTCTTAAAAAAAAAAAAAAAAGGCACAGCTCTGCTTACATCCCCATTCATTTGAACAATGCTATTATGTTTAAGTTGATTATATGGGCAGCCTTTTAATCAATCAGGTCCTTAAGGCACCTAAAAATAATGTTTGGTTTCTTTTGTTAAGGAAAAGAAAAGCCTCGAAAGAAAGAGAGAAAAGAAAAGCCTCTTCCACTTTAGAGAAATGTGAGATGGATTTTAGAATTAGAGCAAAGATTCATCAAAGCAGTCCCAAAAGTTCACAATTCAATGCCAGGCAAGGATCAGATCTAAGATGAATCCACTGGTGGCTAAGGGAATTAAAGGAAAACTTGTTTCTAAATTCTGTGGCTTCTGTTGAAGGGGACATGTACTGCCTCTCTGTGGATAGTAGGGCTTTTAAGCCCACTCTTATAGACAACATACACACAACCAACGCTCCCTCTAAGCTGTGGAGTCTTGTGAGCAAGAATTCTACTTTGTGAGCGACTGGCATTAAACATTGTGAGTGAGCGATTTGGCTTCTGTAGAAATTAGTTTGCTCTGGAGCCATCCTTCCTGAGCTGAGATAAAAATCTGTGAGATGGAGGCTAAAAAACTGTGAGCTAGCTCACACTAACTCAGCTTAGAGGGAACACTGCACACAACACCTAAAATACACCTCTTATCTTGGGTGTTACAAAGATCTTTGAGACTGTGGTGCAAGGAATTTCTAGCAGAAAAGCAAAAAGAAGAAACTCCTGTTGCCAGGCAAGGCTTGCAGACATGTAATGAGACTATTTAGCATATGCTTTTATTCTTCATTTCACATTAGTTTCATGTATCTTCTATGATGTAGCTAGGCCAAACTTCAGACTTAATTTCTAGCTAAGCCATGGGCACAAACTGACCACAAAGCAAAATTTGTGATGACTTTTACCCTGTTTCTGGTTTGCAAACTGAAGTTCATGACAGGTTCAGGGCTCTTTTTGTAGCAGGAACTCCTTTGCATGTTAGGAGACACATCCCTAATGTAGCCAATCCTCCAAGAGCTTACAGAGCTCTTCTTACAGGAGCTACTGTAAGCTCTTGGAGGATTGGCTACATTAGGGGTGTTTTGCCTAATATGCAAAGGAGTTCCTGCTACAAAAAGAGCCCTGGGTCTACTGTCATGAACTTCCATGAACTTTTAAAGCACTTTGTGACAGTTCATAGATAGAGCAGAAAGCAGGAGTTTAAAGGGATACTGAGTCCCTTTAACCCCTGCTTTCTGTTACCTGCAAAAGCTGCAAAAATTGCTGAGCTGTTTTTTCCCATCGCTCAGCTGTTTTTTCGGCCTTTCTGCAAACCTGTTTGAAAGGGACTGTGGTCCCTTTCAACAGGGTTTGCGGAGCCACAAACCATTTCAAACCTCCTAGTTCGGTTTGGTTTGTGGTTCAGCCACAAGCCACAAACCAACATGAACCACATATTTCCAGTTCATGTCTATCCCTGCTAAATCATGTCAGCTAACTTACCATCACTGAAGGAATCTCAGAATACATGTCTTATTACTTCCAAACTTCCATGTATGTACTTCTCCAAGTTGTGTGGCAAATAAAATTCTTTATATTTCACTGACATTTTTTTGCGATCCACCTGTTGAAGTCCTTCAAGACCTCCCATAGGGCACAAATCTTCAATGTGAAAAACCTATTTTTTAGTTCCAGGTCATCAAAAAAGTTGGAAGTGTGGTACAGCTGTCACCTGAACATTGGGGAACTGGCATACATCAAATTTCAGCTACTGAAAAGAAAGGGCTGTGAATAGGTTGTCTACATTTCTGGATGCTCAGAAGATCAAATCACAAAAGACCTTTTCAGATGTTACACCCATGAGTACTGGAAGCCTAGTAACTGCTCATACCGAGATTGCACACTCCCCACAATGAGAAGTGTTGACTAAAGAGGAACAGTGCATCTATTTTCCATGTGGTTGTGCATGTACTTCAGTACATGTGAACCAGAACCCTAGAATATCCACTGGTTGGTTTGAATGTATGTGCATACAAAATCTTTGTGGTGCCCCTGTTCAGACAACATGGCAGCTGTGGATATCAAGAGTATATATGTGCAGTTGCTAGTCTACTTGTACACATGGATATAGCAACTGAAAGGGGATGCATACCGATCTGAATCCAGACTACTGGGGGGGGGGAATCCCATGTATAAACAGGAGGCTAGCTATGTGCTCAACATAATAGTCATTCACATAGTTTTTTATTTGGGTGGGCATAAACCCATTCCACATCTATATGTGTATATATCTATGGGTGGCCTAGTGTTTATAAGAATTGTTGGCTGTGGAAGTTCAATCAGGAACCTCACATTGTCTAAAAATTAAATTACCCTAGTGAAATATCTTGTTTGTATAAGAGGCAAAACTGGCCCTTTTTTGATTTAAGGCTTGCTCATAGAGTGGAACTACAACCATCTTTCACCTCCCCCATCATCTTAAAGTGTACAAGATTGGAATGTGGATAGGTGGGATGCTTATCAGGTTTTCGATGTCACAACTGGCAACAAGAATTATGATGCCAGACCTTGAATGTGGTCTCCAGCAAGTCTGTGAGAAACCTGAAGATAAAAGAAAAGCAGGACCTTGGTTCTGTTATCAAAAAGTGCCAAAAGTAACAGTAAATCTTTCCTGGGGACAGGAACAAGCCCAAACTTTGACAAAGGCCAGTCACACAGAAGGATCTTGGAAGGGGGTGCCCTCCCCAGAATCACCAACTGAAGTAGACATGTCCATGTTCTGAGTGCCTTAGAAAAACCACAATAGATGGGTGGGAGAGCTACAATTAGGGAGTATATAGGCAGGCACACAGCAGAGAAGGGGGGTAGGTTTCCTGAGTGAACTACAGAGTTCTGCTCTACGTGCTAGCAAATTCTGGATAAAAATTGTTCAGCATGAGTGAGTTTCTGCAATAAAATGCCAAAAAGCATGCCTGGTCTCTGTGAATGCCCTCTGGGCAAAGATGAACATTCTGAAAGTGAACCCTTGGTGGGGGGTTACAGTCTTGTCTCTGTCTGTTCATTATTTCTTGCACTCAATAAATGTGGCTGACTTTTATTCAGATATATGTCACAGAGATCCTTTTTGTTCACACAGAGCCAACAAGATTTCATTGCCTCTCAACAAACTTGCAAAGATTGATCAATCTTGTAGGGTTATTGCCCCCATAGACAGAAGAAAGAGTCATACAACAGTACTTGGGAAACTAAAGGCCACTTTATTTATTTACAAAACAATGGCAAGGGCATGCAGTATGTAGCAGCACGGTCAAGGCCTGGGGTCAGCAAAACCCTACCCTTGCCATAAGATGGGCAATGCACCTGGGCCCTGAGCGTAGCCTGCTGTAAGCAGCTTGAACCTGGGCAGCCCAGCCATGGAATATGCCATGATGACCCCTCACCCACAGCTGCAGGGCCTGTGTAGAGGATCCATCAAGACAATCCAAAAGGCAGTCTGCCCTCCTCATTCCTGGCTGCATGGCCACAGTGATGATCCTGACAGACCCCTCTACCCTCCCGGGCTGCTGATTGGTGCTTACCAAGCTGAAAAAAAATTTCCTTAAACCAAACTCAGCTCTACCATAAAGTGATGAACCTAACCACCGGCACCACCTGAATCAATTCCTCAATCCACTGACCGCAATGCAGGGTAGGCAAAAAAAACACCCCTCATCCATAGCCAATCAGATAAGAGGTAAAAAATTCCTACCTGGTCCCCCTGCCAAAAGGGGTGACCTGCCTAAAGTCTGCACTACCATCAGGGTGGGTGGGTGGGCTGAGCATGAGGCGAAGACTGCCTCCCTAAAGCTGGGGCCAGCCATTAAAATGGTGCTGGCCTTGACCCCTAAAGGACCCAGCTGCAGTGCAGCCGAACTCCTCCCTCCTTTCATGGAGGCAAAAGCAGCTCCACGCAGGATGCCTTCGGCCTCTGTGGTGGAGCTGGATTGCCCCCTTAGACAGAAGAAAGAGTAATACTACAGTAGTTGGGAAACTAAAGGCCACTTTATTTATTTACAAAACAATGGCAAGGGCAAGCAGTATGCAGCGGCATGGTCAAGGCCTGGGGTCACCAAAACCTCACCCTTGCCATGACAGGCAATGCACCTGGCCTCCTGCATAGCCTGCTGTAAGAGGCTCGAACCCGGGCAGCCCATGCCATGATGACCCCTCACCCACAGCTGCATGGCATGTGTAGAGGATCCATCAAGGCAATCCAAAAGGCAGTCTGCCCTCCTCATCCCTGGCTGCATGGCCACTGTGATGATCCTGACAGACCCCTCTACCCTCCTGAGTTACTGATTGATGCTTACCAAGCCACAACAAATTTTCCTTAACCCAAACTCAGCCACTGCAAGGGTCATGCCTCTGCTTAGACCCCTGCATCCACTTAATACCTAATACTGCCATAAGCCCTTGCTTCAAATCCTGCAGAAAAACACCATTCCTTTTTTCTGACAGGTGAATCCTGTACAAGTCTGTGCAATCAGACCAAATTTTGGGGTGTGGCAAACAGTGGCCTAACCCAACCCCCAAGATGTGCCTAATCTTCCCATTTGCCTTGAGCCAATCTCTTTCACTCCCATTGGGATTGCCATTCCCTGCATGGGATCACGGCAGGCCAAACAATAGTTGTATTTGGCCACTAGCACTGAATAAAGTAAAAAATCATCTGGGGCCTGCAAAACTAGGGCCATCCCTTTCAAGAAACCCAAGTCATTGCTGCCCAGGTAGATAAGAAGCACATTGGGTGGAGAGCCAGTGCCCTTTCCAAACAGAAGGTAAAGGATGCCCACCCAGCGTAGGCCCTGGAGCCCCCTCCACTCAACAGTGGCCCATTGGCTGAGGCCACACTGAGAGCCAATGGCTGCTAGATTGGCCCAATGAGCTGCCCAAAAGATGAAGCTGTGTCCACAGATGAGAATCCATCTCCTCCTGCCACAGAACACCGCACCTAAGAAGAAAAAACAATGAACCAAACCAAACAATGGAACCATCTCACCATATAGCAAGGGGGTGCACAGAACTCTTGTAAGCGGCTGATCACCGTAATGCTGCTGTTGTGGATACCACCCCAAGTCTGAAGGAATGGGTCCAAACTGTACTCCAGAAAGGCCCAAACAATCCCAAAGCCCAGGTTGTAATGGCCCAAAAACTGGTGCCTCGTCAGCGGAGTTCCATCTGCATGCCTAAAGTGCATGAAGCACACTTGAAACACAACCAGCCCAGGTTGCTTGTGACCTTTTTATCACTACTGGGGAAGTGGGTTGCCTCTGGTCCTCCAGAGCCCCCTTTCCCAAGACATTCATAGAATGCTTTAGAAATTCCACTATATTTTCACAGCAATATTTGCATTTGCACAGTCATTTTGATTTGCAGGGCACTGCACTGATCAAGTGAAGTAAATTACTAATATTCCTGGGTAGCATTGCCAGCTATCTGGTGATGTTATTTACCTCCATGCCATGAAAAAACTACAGCTGTGCATTTTCACACATTAAGTCTCTATTAAACAGACAAGCCTTTTCTCTTTGGATCTTTTCGGTAACCCTGAACCATGGAAGATAGGAAATTGATGCCTAGAATTGGCTAAAGTCTATATCAAAAGAGAGCATCTCTGATCCAGTTCCAGATCCACTGGATTGCCAAACTGTGGAAACAATACTAATAGGAAAGGTGGATCATTCTCTCAATGCCTTGGAGCTCCTTAGAGAACTCTCCACCATTTGCAAGCAGACCTGAACAGGGAGGCATCCATTGTTTTAAAAGTCAAGTGAGTGCCCCAATAAGGCATTTTGAAATACTTTTTGGTATTTAATTTTCTCTAGTTCTTTAATAACCACTAAGACCATCATAGCAAAAGGTTAGTTTGGCTTTAAAGACATGATATTGCCAATCCACAATGTGGTGTCACTTTAAAAACCTGTATACTATACATAGATATTTTTTTATAAAAACACCTTACCCTGAAGAGAGTCTAGTACCTATCATTTCTTATAGAAACCAGGTTCCTATCCTAAAGACCAAGGACAAGCACATAGTAAATTTTATTCAAGGTATAAGCTTTTGTGTACATGAGGTGTTCATGTGTTTTTAAGGTTTCAGAAAGTTCTTTAGGAATCAAGAACTGGGAGTGCAATATTGCCCTTTGCAACTGGCAGGCAGTATGTCACACCCTGCCTTCAGCTCCAGAAGCCATGGGAATTACAAGAACATGGAAAAGATCTCTAGATCTGGATTTGGACATGGCTACTCATGAGTCCAGCCCAGCCCCTGCATAAAGAGGTTACAGGGGGATAGCCTTATTGATTGTTGACAGTAATTGTTTAGAATGCAAATTTCAGTATTTAATAACAATTATATAATAAAACAATTATATTTTATATATATAATAACAAAAATACAATCACAATTATATTATGTTTACACAATTATATTAATACAACATTCTAATTATAGTTGTATCTAATTATCTGTGACACTTTACTTTGAAATATTCTTTATGGAACTTAAAAACAAAAAAATCTATAAAGACATTTTACATAGGTCAGCCAACCATTTCTTGATTCACAGGAGATTTTAGATAGTCAATAATAAAAAAATGATTTTGACTTAATTACTGCCTTTTTAAATAGTTTCCCTGCCTTGAAACTAACAAGACTGTGGAATAGGTTTTAATTGTTCCAAAAGCAAGCAGTACTTTCAGTAATTAACATGTCTCTGTAATTATGGGTACTTAGGGGTTTCAGCATTTAACTGCAAAGTGCAAATGTTGAAAGTCAAGATATCTCGGTGGGGAAAAGACATTAATGTTATGTGCCAAATAGAAAACTTCATCTTTCATCATTTTAAAATTAATTTTATATTTCTCTTTTTCTCAGACTTGCGCGCATGTGCACACAAACACACACACACACATACACACACAAATACTGTTAAATGTTAAATATCCATAAAATGAGTTGGGATTTGAAATTTCAGATACAGCCATCTAATGATTACACTGTTTTCTATCAAATAGATGGAAAGAAAGTTCTCACTGGGGACACAGCTTCTTCAATTTGGAAGGTGATCTATGTTGTCTCATGCGGCTCTGTTCTTCCAAGAGCCTTCAGTGTTATTCAGTCTATACCTGATGTCCTTCAATAAGATCATCCACACTTTTGATGCAGAATGTTATCAATATTTTGATAATATTCATCTCTATATTTCCATAACAAGACTTCCAGATTCTGCCATCTCTAAGGCAGCATCGAGCTCTGGTAGTCAAGTGCAAAACGATCATGCTGAAATTGAATTCGGAGAATATGGAGATAATGCTGGATGGAAAGATGGCGTTGTTAAGAAAAATCAATCTGCTGCTGCTTGATAGGGGAAAGTTCCCCCTATAGGATTGCTTTTGTTATGTCTGAAGGTCTTGCTAACAAGTTCAGAGGCCAACATACCTGAGAGATAACTTCTTCCTTATTAGGCAGATATATTGCTTGATAGTCTGCTTGTTTTGTTTGTACCAAGGAACCATCCCTTGGCAGGGAGGGAGGGGGGCTCTTGGTAGCTGGTGATTTGATTCTTAGGCAGGTAGACAGCTGGGTGGTGAACCCACGTACTGACCGTATGGTGACTTGCCTGCCTGGTGTGAAGGCAGCGGGCATTATGTGTGTTCTAGATAGGCTGGTAGATAGTGCTGGGGAGGATCCAGTGGTCATGCTACATGTTGGCACCAACAATGTGGGGAAATGCAGTCGTGAGGTCTGTAAAGTACTGGGTTTCGTGCCTCATGACTCGGACGACGACATAAGAGAAGACGCATTTATTCGTACTTCACAACAAAAGACAAACAGTAACGGCCAGAGGCCAACTATATACAGTAAGGGGGGGACGCCCCACATTCCCATTGGCGGGTTTGAATCTCCCGCCAATGCTGCCATTGGTTCCCTTTAGGCGAGCTCAGGAGCCTAGTCCCTATTGTTCTCAGGAATGGAGCTCGGATGCATTTCGCCTGCTCAGGGTCCTGGTCCTAGGACATAACAAGGTCCTGGGGGGAAATTTAGGGTGCTAGGCAGGAAGGCCAGGACCTCCAAGGTAGCCTTCTCAGAAGTGCTACCTGTTCCATTTTCAGAGACAGATCAGGAGTCTCAGTGCGTGGATGAGACGATGGTGTAGGGGGAAGGATTCAAGTTTGTTAGGCACTGGGATGCTTTTTGGAACAAGAGGGAGCTGAACAAAAGAGATGGTCTCCACTTATCCCGAGAAGGAACTAGGCTGCTGGCACTTAAATTCAAAAAAGATGGCAGAGCAGTTTTTAAACTGAATATTGGGGAAAGCCGACAGGACAGGAAAAGTCTCTGGTTCGGGATGGCTCATCTCAAAGAGATAAATGGGTAGCTGTTACTTCCCTACAAGGAAATGGATTAGAATTGTCCACTGAGACTGTGGTTAACGATATGGGCTGCACGTTGAGGTCACGAGGCAGCAAAAGGGAGGTTGTGGACTTTACATGCATGGGAAGCTATAGGTGGTTATACACAAATGCTAAAAGTGTCTGAGGTAAAATTGGGGAGTTGGAATGCTTGGTGTTAGGGGAAAAATAGACATTGTGGGTATTTCAGTAACTTGGTGGGGTGAGGAAAATCAGTGGGATACGGAGATTCCTGGTTATAAATTATATCAGAGGGATGGGGGAGAAGGGTTGAAGGTGGGGTGGCTCTGTATGTCAGAGAGGGTATACAGTCCAGTAAGACTGAGAGGGTAAAAGAATTGGATTCACTTCTGGAAATGCTATGGGTTGAAATAGTAGGCCCAAAAGGAAGCTTAACACTGAGAATTTGTTATCGCCCACCAGATCAAAAGATAGAAGGGGATTATAAAATGATGAATGAATTAAAGATAGCAGCTAGATGAAATAACTGTGTCACAATAGGTGATTTTTAACTACCCATTGATTGGGTCAATATGTGTTCAGGTCAGGAAAAAGAGATTGAGTTTCTAGACACTCTTAAGGACTGAGCTATGGAACAGATGGTCACAGAACCTACCAGAGGAGAGACAATCCTGGATTTAGTCCTAAGTAACGCCCAAGACCTGGTGAGAGATGTAAAATTGATTGCACCACTTGGGAACAGTGACCATAATGTTATTAAGGTTAACATTTGTATATATAATGAGTCACCTAAAAAGACTGACACAACCACTTTTAACTTTAAAAGGGGTAAATTCTCTGATATGAGGGGACATGTGAGAAAGAAACTGAAAGGAAAGGTAGAAAGGGTCAAAACCATTGGGGAAGCTTGGAGACTATTTGAACCTACAATCTTAGAAGCTCAGAATTCAGCTCCCGGTGACCCAGCAATGCTGCTGGTCGCCAGGGGCTGCTTTGCCGCCCCGAGGAAGCCGGGCAGCAACGGAGTCACGACGCCTGGCGTTGTGACGGGGGTGGGGGGCGGAGCCAGCTAGAATAAAGGGCCAGGCTCCGCTCCCGCCCGTTGTCAGTGCTCTGAAGTGCTCGGTTCAGTCAGAGCACACAGGGGATAGCTGCTGGGCCAGCCTTACTGTGGCCTTGCGCAGCGGACTGATCGTTCCTTTTTGAAGGCGGGCTTAAAGCTGGCGGGCTTAAAGTCATCAGCGGCAGCAGCAGCAGCAATTTTTGTCGATTGAGGAGGCAGTGGAGTTTCTTCCATCCGCTCGCCTAGCCGGTGGGGGAGTTCACGTGGCGACAGTTGCCAGTGGAGGCCCTGCTTCGTGGGCCGCAGAGGCGATCTCTGGAGGCAGCAGTTGGTTCGCGGGCCTGTGGAGCAGCGTGGCCATATTCTGGGGCTGCTTGATTGTGCGGGCTGTGGGGTGGCGTGACTACAGCCTTGGTTATGGAGCAACTTGGAGGCAGCTTGTGGCGGCAAATGGCTTGCCGCTGCGCCTTTTGTTAAACAAGACACACAGCATAACGCACATAAGGCCTGTAGTTAATGTGGCAGTTTGGTAAGGCTGCAGGGCCCCAGTTCAGGTCTTCCCCTGTTCAACTCCTCCCCCCCTCCCGAGACCTGGTGTAATTAGTCGCAGGCTGGGGCTAGGGGCAGTGTTGGTTTTTATTGTCTGCCAGGGTGGCCATTTCACGACGGTGCAGGGGCCAAGGTGAAGGCAGTGGCCATTTTCGGTGGGACTGGGTAGAGTCAGCCATTTTGTGGAGGTCCCCTCATGGGCTGTCAGTTTACATTAAGCACCAAAACACAACAGGTACCCACTCCCTCGCCCATTTGATTGCACAGGTTAAGCCCCCTGTATCTAGGCAGCTGGAATATTTGCGTTAGTGAAGTGGGGTGGTGCACGTCATTAAGAACTGCACTGCTGGTAGTTGAATAAGGTGGTGCAGAGGTGTCTGCCCCTCCCCGCTTGCATATGGCTGAAAGCTGGTTTTCTGGGTAGCCATTTTAGGTTGTTCCAGTGGCCATTTTAGGAGGTTTAGAGGCTGTCAGTTTGTGGAATGGAACGGGGTCTCAGAACGGCCAAGGCTAGCTGTAAGGGAAATGGCCTGCCCTGAAATCCATATGCAGCGGGTGAGGGGCTAGTATAAATACAATCTCATCCTTCTTACCTTTCTTCCACCAGCCACTGTTGATGGTAGGGTTTTTAAGCTTGGATTTATAGGTGACCTGATCACTGTATTAACCGCCTTGAGGGCATTTCTGGAGGGGATGTGGCTCAGTGGAGATCATCTGCTTGGCAGGCAGAGGGTCACAAGTTTAATCTGCAGCATTTTTAGTGAAGGATTTGGCAGCAGGTGATATGAAAGATCTATGCTTATGTTCTGGGGAGCCTTTGGCTAGTCTAAATTAACAATCCACATTTCAGCACATTTCAGCAAGCTTGAACACATAAGAGTGCTGTCAAAGGGACTATTTTTTATTTGAAATACATAAATAAACATAAAATTAATACATAAAAATGGATTACCTAATTATACAGCAGGGCTTATTTCTACTTGAGACGGTAGACAGGGATTGTATTACATAGCATTTTGACGTGGTTTTATTCAGAAAAGTATATTATAAATTCACTGTTCTTTGGATTACAATATTTGGTACTAAGGCAAAGGGATGTAGTTCCAGTGTAGTGATTAAGAGTGGCGGACTCTCTCAAAAAGATGGCGCCGGGCTCAGCGACAGAGGACGCACACTAACGACGCTCCTCTGCCCTTGGACTTTCTTAGGGAAAACAACACCTCAAATTCTTTCTTGGGAGGAAAGAATTTGGTAGGGGGCTTACCTTGGCACGAGCCGTGGGGGTGGCGACCCTGTGGCCTGTTGCTAAGCGTCCTGAAGCAAGAAAGTCGGCTGCTAACGACGGGGGCTTTCGACGAGGCGGGAGAGCCGCGTCGGGCATAAGAAGAGCCGCGGAAGACCAACGGAGTCGAAATGAGAACAGAAAGAAGACGTTTAAAAGCTAAGTACACCAGAAGCTTAAGGAAGCGGTAGAACGGGGTTAAGGGGGAGAAATAGAAATAGAAATAGCCAGGGAGAGAAGAGTCCCAACTCAGTTAAAGCGCAATGGGTAGGAGAAAAATGGCCAGAAAAGGGGAAGTGCTTTGTTAAGAAGACTAGGTGGATGGGACAGTGGGGAAATTAGACGCGGCAAAGAAATTGGTGCTGCAAATTTTTTTTTTCCTTGCTTTGTACTACTGTAGGCTAAAAAAAAAACAAAAAACCCCGAAGCTGTATATCTTTAAGAAGAAGAGAGATTAAGCAACGGAGGGGGTCGACGAGGTGTGGCAGGAAGCTCGCGACGGAAGAGAAGAGGAGGGAGACGGAGACAAGGAGAGCGAAACGAGTGAGGCCAGACGAAATAAGGAAGCGACAAGAACGCTTAGAGAAGGGCGGGGCTGCTGAAGAGAGAAGCGGTGAAGAATAAAGAAGGAATCAAGCTCAGTGGAGACCCCTGCTGGAGACTTTAATAATGACACACAACAGCTTATTGATATACTGTGGACATTTGGTATTGGGGAAAGATGTGGAGAAACTTCTAAAAATAAGTAAGACTGAGTATTTTTACGGAGGGGGAGTCTGAGAAAAAGAAAATAGGTTATAAAGAGAATATACAAATAGAGAGAAATAGATAGAGAAGGGAAATTAAAGAAGAAGTTGGTAGAAGGAGATAAATAAAGTTTGGACAATGAGCAAGAAAAGGAAAAAATTCTATGGCCTCAGGAAGTAGCAGGAAGTCTTCATTACCCTCACCAGGACAATTAGGAAGTGTGGGGCAACTTAAGATTACAAACATGAGTACCTCACAAATTTCTATAAAGGAATTAAATAAAATGATCCAGGAGAGTGTGTCACAAGCTGTATCACAGGCAGTCTCACAAGCAGTGAAGGTGACAGTGGAAAATACATTACCTGCACTGATCAAGAAAGAAATAGAACCACTTAGGTTGAAGATGGATGAGTTAACGATGCAGATTAAAAATGAAACTGAGGAAATAAAAAAACAAATAAAAGATAATAATCAGGAAATTATAAAAATGGCAGCAAACCAGGGGAAATTTAAAGAAAAACTTCGAGAATTGGATTTGGACGTACAAGAGATTAAAAGTAAGAATGAGAGGATCGAGGAGATGCTCATAAATCTGGAAATGGACAAAGCGGCTTTGATTGTAAGGTGCCAAAATATTCCAGAAGGGTTAGATAAGAATCTTAAAGAAGAATTTGCAAACAAGTTGGCAGAACAGTTGAACGTAGGGACAAAAGAAGAAATAGAGGAAGGGATTGAGTCAATCTATAGAAGAAACTCAGTCTATGCAAAAAAACACAAGAAACCAAGGGAGGTACATGTAAAATTTTATAGAAGAGAACTGAAAGACAGGATATTAAGAGCGTCTAATGAATCCAAGGTAACCATCCAAGGTGAAGAGATAATTTTCTTAAAGGAGGTACCGTGGAGAGTTAGAGAAAGAAGGATGGCGTACACAACGTTAACGAATCTGTTGAAAAACAATGGTATTATGTTTAGGTGGTTGATACCGGAAGGAGTTCTCTTCTCTTATGATGGACATAGACATAGGATAGACTCTATTTTCAAGGCAGAATTTTTCTTAGACAAGTTCAGAGAAGAGTTAGGGCTCCAGAAAGATGATCCACAAGAAGAAGGTGGAAAAGAAGGGAATTTGGAAGAAGAAGAAGAAGAAGAAGAAGTAGAAGAACAGAATAAGGAGCAAGATACACAGGAAGAAAAAGGGAAAATACCAAGAAAAAATAAGAACAAATCGAACAAAACAACCTATCAATACCTTACTAGGTTTAGGTATAAGAATAAAGGGAAAACATTTTTCTGAAATAACAAATGTTACCTACCAAAAAGCTTAAAATTATCTCCATAAATATTAATGGTTTAAACAGCCCACAAAAAAGACGAAAAACATTTCATCAGTTGCAAAAGATGAAAATAGATATAATATGTTTGCAAGAAACCCACATCAAGAGGGAAGATGCAAAATATTTAGAGTGCAAAAAATTAAGTAAAGAATTCACGGCATTAGCAAATGAAAAGAAACGGGGGGTGGTGATTTACGTGAAAGGGGTACTGGAGCCGGAATTGGTATATAGCTCAGAAGACGGGAGGATAGTGGCAATAAAAGTGATAAGAAAAGGGATTAAGATGTTGATTATTAATATATATGCCCTTAATCAAAGGCAAAGCCAAAAAGCTTTTTATCAAGAATTACAAACAGTCTTAAATTCTGTTGAGGTAGATAATATTTGTATTGTTGGAGATTACAATGCAGTGGTAGATACAAGGAAGGATAGAAAGTCAATTAGGAAAAGGCGTAAAAATGGGAATACGTTACCGGACATTTTTAAACAAATAGTGGAGGAATATAACTTAATAGATGTATGGAGAGTTAGGAATATACAAAAAAAGGATTATACGTATTACTCAGCCAGGTTCGATTCTTGGTCTAGGATTGATATGGTATGGATGTCGACTAATATGATTAAAGAAATAATAGAATGTGAAATCCTACCAAATACCTTTGCGGACCACAGCCCTGTGGTACTTGTACTAAAAGAGGGCCATAGGGGAAATAGATGTACATTAAATTTAAAGTTGTTAAGAGACCCAGAATTTGTTGAGAAATGTAAAAAAGAAATAGTAGAATTTTTCCAGATAAATAATAACTCTGAAACTTCAATAGAAATAGTTTGGGATACCTTCAAAGCATATATGAGAGGTATTTTTATTAATCAAAATGCTTGGAAAGTTAAACAAGCAAAAAGGAAATATGAACAAATAGTTAATCAAATCAGTATACAAGAAAGGGTTATCAAAAATGGAACAGATATTAAATCAGCGCAAACAAAATTAAATTTACTGCATCATAAGATGAATTTAATGTTAAATTATGAGATAGAGAAAAAAATGGAGTATACAAGACAGTATTACTTTGAGAATGTAAATAAGCCGAATAGATGGCTGGCGTACAAATTAAGAAAAGAAAGAGAAAAGCGTTTGATAACTAATTTAAAAAACGATAAAGACGAGATAAAGTGTGACATGTGTGATATGAAGGAAATTGTGGAAAAGTTCTATGCAAACTTGTATCAACGAGATGAATGTGAGCAGGAGTTAATTATAGAACACTAGAAAGAGAATGGTAAAAAATTTAACGAACAACAAAAAAGAATTTTAAATGACCCCATATCAATGTGTGAGTTATCTGAAGCGATTAGAAAACAGAAAAAGAAGAAAACTCCAGGTCCGGATGGCATACCAGCGGAATTTTATAAAATTTTCGAAGAACAGATTTGTATTCCATTTAAAGAGCTACTCCAGAAAGTAGGTGAGCAGGAGAAGAGCCCGGACTCATGGAAGCATGCGTTAATAACGTTGATCCCCAAGCCTAATACAGAACAGGGAGATATTAAGAATTATAGACCCATCTCTTTGCTGAATGCTGATTACAAAATATTTGCTGGTATTTTGGCGGATAGGTTAAAGAAAGTGTTATACATCAAGACCAAATGGGATTTTTGCCTAGAAGGCAAATGAAAAATAATTTGAGAATAATAATGGATGTGCTAGAATTTTATGAGGAACATCCGGAAAAAGAATTAGTCTTGATGTTCTTAGACGCAGAAAAGGCATTTGATAATCTATCATGGAACTTTTTGTTGAGTAAGTTATTTAATGCCGACTGTGGTCAACACTTTTTAACTATGGTTAAGAACATATATAAAGAAAATTACGCAAAGGTAATAGTAAATGGGGAAGTTACAAATAGCATTGAAATTCAGAAAGGCTCGAGACAAGGCTGCCCATTATCGCTATTATTGTTTATTTTTGCTTTAGAAGCTCTAAACGATGCAGTCAGAGATAATCCATTAATACATGGTTTAAAAATAAGAGGGGAAGAATACAAATTACTGGCATTTGCTGACGACCTTGTATTTATATTGGAAGAACCGGAGGTCTCAATTACCCATTTAATGGATACTATTAAAAAATATGGCCATGTGGCTGGATTTAAGATAAACTATAAAAAATCTAAGTTGTTACTTAAATTGTTTGCCAACGCTGATTCAGAAAATACAAAACATCCTTCCCATGGAAATAGTGAAGAAGGTGAAATATCTGGGAATTAACTTTACGAATAAATGTAGTTCATTGGTAGAAGAAAATTATAATAAGTTGTTGGAAGAAGTTAGAAAAGATTTGTTTCAGTGGGGAAAGATACCTCTTTCGTTTATGGGTAGAATTGCATTGATTAAAATGAATATACTGCCTAGGTTTTTATTTTTAGCACAAAATATACCGATTTTAAAAAATCAGAAATTCTTTGAAGAGCTGAACAAAATTACAAAACAATTTATATGGCAGCATAAGAGGCCTAGAATAAACTGGAAGGTTTTGCAGGATAGAAAAGAAAGGGGAGGAATGAATGTACCGAATTGGTATATATACTACCAAGCGGCGGCATTGACTTGGATAAAGGAATGGATCACGTTGGAAAATGATAGAATTTTGACGCTGGAAGGGCACGATTTATATATGGGGTGGCACGCGTACATATGGTACGGTAAAGATAAAGTACACTCAAATTTTAGTAGACATATGTTAAGGGATGCATTGAATAAAATATGGGTTACTATAAAAGAGAGATGGTATAGAAAAACCCCAAAATGGGTCTCTCCTCTCGAAGCTTTTATTGCACCTGCGTTAATAACACAAAATAAGAAAGTGAGTTATCAAGTATTACTAAATAGTAGCAATAAACTAAAAACAGAGGAAAAATTGGCAAATGAAAGTAACTTATCTTGGTGGGAACAGACTATGTTACGAGATAGACTCCAAAAAGATACATTAAGGGGATTTGAAGATAGAAATAACGAATTGGACAAGATATGGCTGTCGTCAAACGATAAATTAGTACAAAAACTGTATGGCTTTCTGTTGGATGAATACGAACGGGATGAGGTAGTTAAGTCCGCTATGGTATCTTGGATGAAAGACTTGGAAGTAAATGTTGAGATAGAACAATGGAATAAGATTTGGAAATCAATTAAGTTTATGAGAGCGATTGCATATAAAGAGAATGTGTATAAAATGTTCTATAGGTGGCATTGGTCCCCTGATAAATTGGCTAAATGTTACTCAGGCTATTCCAGCCAGTGCTGGAAATGTAAAGCCAATGTTGGGACCTTTTACCACCTATGGTGGAGATGTGATAAGATCCAAGGTTATTGGAAAATGGTTCAGAAAATGCTTCAAGCCATTTTGGAGAAACAGGTGGGATTGAGTCCCAAAATATATTTGTTGAATATGGTACCAAGTGGATTTAGCCAACAGGAAATATATTTGATATCGTATATTATAACCGCCGCTCGTCTATTATTGGCAAGGTATTGGAAATCTAGTGAAATTCCCACAAGAGAAGAATTGATACTGAAAGTGCTAGAATTAGCACAATTAGATGATTTAAGCTTAAAGTTGCATAATAAAAATGAAAGGGTACATAATAATAGATGGATGAGAGTGTATAAATGGATAGAGAGTTTAGTAAATGTTTAAGACTCTAAGTTATATATAAACGGTGTAATTGAAATGTACTGTATTTGTAAGAAAATGAAAATAAAACTAAAAAAAAAAAAAAAAAGAGTGGCGGACTCTAATCTGGGGGACTAGGTTTGCTTCCACATTCCTACACATGCAGCCAGCTGGGTGACCTTGGGTCAATCACGGTTCCCTTGGAGCTGTTCTCTTCAGAGTGGTTCTCTCTGAGCTCTCTCGAACTCACTTGCTTCGCAGAGTGTCTTGTGGGGAGAGAATGGGAAGGAGACTGTAAGTCACTCTGAATGAAGAGCTGGATATAAATCCGGTCTCCTCTTCTTCTCAGAATACTATAGAAGCCTGTATGGTATCTCACTATAAAATATGCACAGGAGCAGAATTTGAGGGTGTGGTGCAACCGATTGGAATAGCTATTTGGAACTGGGTAGTTCAATGGGGCACCTAGTGGGTGGGTGTGAAACCAAGTTTAATCTGAAGGGAAAACAACTGGGTTAGTCCTTGTTATGTGTTAGGATTCATAGTATCCATTGCAATATGTCATTAGTATCTTATGTTTTCTTTTTTAGCAGGGATGCGATGTGATGCTGTGATCTGGGATCTGACAGCCGGCACGTCGTTACATGCCATTGGTTTGTTCCTAATGAGCGTTCGTCTCAGGTTTACTAGTACATTTGTCTTTAAGGGGAGGCCTAGATGAGTGGTGTTGGTTACGACAGGCTGTAGGAGGTGCCAGCTGGGGATGCGGCAATGCAGCCATAGTAATAGGAAATGAGTCCGACTGCTTCCAGGGAGGCTCCAGTGGGGGCAAGGGTTAAGTAGGATCCGCCAGAGGAGCAGGATAGCTTGGGGGGCCAGACAGCTTTTCTGAGATTGCACTTACGGATGAAATTGCTTCTAGACCTGGCAACCCAGCCTTAGTTACATTAGATAAATAGGTGCCACTGGAGCCATCTGCGCATTATGGTGAGTGAGCATACTACCTGCATGTATGTGCATATCGCGAGGCAAGGGTAAGTAGGACCCACCAGAGGACCAGGATGGCTTGGGAGGCCAGACGGCTGTTCTGCACATGCACTTAGGGATTGAAATTGCTTCTAGACCTGGCAACCCAGCCTTAGTTACATTAGATAAATAGGTGCCACTGGAGCCATCTTCACATTAGGGTGAGTGAGCATACTACCTACATATACATGCATACATTGGATGGTAGGATGGAGCCAATGCACATTTCTGTGTGCTTGTCCCAGTCTTTCGGTTAGGAACCCAGTTCCTATTAGGAAATACCAGGTACTGTGCACTATTTAGGGTAAGGTTTTTTACAAATAAATAAATAAATAATTGAATAAATAAATAAATACCAAAGAAGCAGACAAAATTAATTATATAGGTTTATTGTGACACCACAGGGTAAACATCACAATTTTTAAAGCCAAACTTATTGGTGGATTAAGATGATTCTTAGTGGTTATTATAGGAACATTTCATTTACTTAGAAGCATTTTCAAATGCTTTATTTGGGTGGTCCCTTGATTTTTTAACAACGGGTTGTCCCGGCTGGGGCCGGGACGAGGGACCTTGCGGCAACGCGGCCACCCAAATCACCCCCCAACCCGAGAAACGTACCAGACGCCCCACTCCGGGATCTCGGGAGAGGGGCGGAGGAGCGGGCCGGCCGGGAGACAGCAGCAGAAGACGGCGGGGAGCCGGGGAGAGCCAGAGACGGGCCGGGCGAGCGCGGCCCGGCCCGCGCAGCGCACGGACGCCCGGGGCGGCGTCCTCGGTCCAGGGGTGTGGCCCAGGAGGGAGGCTGTGCACGCCCATAGGGAGGGTCTCGGAGAGGCAGGCGGAGGAGGCGGCAGTCGGCCTGGCGTCTCCACTTTTAGATGGAGGCGGGGCCGAAGCTAGGGAGGAGCCCGGGGGATGGCGGGGGTAATAAAAGGAGGAGATGGCTGGGAGCCGAGGAGGATGGTAACTGGGCTGGCTAGGGTTTGTGAAGGTGAGAGAGAGACAGAGCCCCGAGAGCAAGGTGAATACTGAGCCAGAGGCCAGACCCAGGGCAGGAGAGGGGGGGTGAAGAAACCTCCCCCCGCATCCCTGCCATCTGAGGACTCCCAGATAGCCCCTCCAGGACCCAGACCCGCACCCCCGGGCTCCTGAACCCCCCCACGCAAGACGTGCATCCAAGTAACCTTGACCCTGCGGAGACGGCCACTGGCGGCGGGGCACCCGCGGGGCATGGGAGACGCCACACGGGTACATACCTGTCTAGGTTTGCTTGCCATACTTGGATGACCTGGATATCCTCTAGCGTTGTTTTCACAGTTTAACAATCCAGGAAACCTGGGACTAGATCAGAGAGGATCTCTGCTGACGTAGACTTTAGCTAGTGACACTTCCAGGCCTCAGTTTCCTATCTTTCAGGGGGCTGGTTGCCAGAAGACCCGAAGGACAAGGGTCTTGTCTGTTAATAGAAATTTAATGCATGGAAATGCACAGCTTAGTTTTCCTGGCTTGGAGGTAAATAGCATCTCTTGATAATACCATCCCTTTAAAGGGAGGAGGCTTCCTTGGCTACACAGGAATATACATGAGTTAGGTCATTTGATCAGGGCACATGTGAGCCTTATGTACGTTAGGCAGTGCCTTACAGATCACAATGGCTGTGCAAATGGAAACATTGTGGTGTGGATGTAGTGGAATTCTACAGCATTATATGAAGGTATTGGGGAAAGGGAGCTCTAGAGGACCAGAGGCTGCCTATTATCTGGCAGTGAATTAAGGATCAATTTTTGTAGCCTGGGATGTTGCTGCACTTCAGGTTATTAATTCAGTTACCAATTTAGGCCTGCAGATGGAACCTTTTCGATTAGGCATCCTCTTTGCAGTGGTTGGGCCTTTCTTGGGTGAAGTTTGGAACTCACTCTTCTTGGTTCAGTGCCGCTTCTACTGCAGCTGCCCTGGCTACGGGTTCCCTTGCTGTGTGGTGGTGTCAGTGGAACCTTCTTCATAGTAAGACTTTTGTCTGGTCACTACACTCCAGTTGGGGGGGCGGCGTTGTGGCTCGGTGTGCTAGTGGCGGGCTTTTGCCTAGTGTTCAAACAATGGAATTACAAAGTTTAAAGTTATTAATGAGGTTTTCTTGCAGGTGCTGCTGGTCGCGGGGCTAGGCGATGGGTCACTGCCTGCGCCCCAGTATGGTCCTTTGGGTCACCCGCCAGGCCAGGAGGATACCTTGGCCCGTGAAGGACCTTGTGCTATGAGCTGAGGCAGACCTGGCAATAATAAGAGCAAGATAATAGAGTGCAGATAGTCTGGTTGGCTATTCTGCTTCACCATGAAGGACACGGCCTTGGTGCTGCAAGTGGAGTCGGACCTTGTGATGATAAGAGCAAGGTGGCCTGCAGATAAGCTGGCTGGCTATTCTGCTTCACCATGAAGGACAAGGACATGGCGCTAAGAGTGGAGGCTGACCTTGTAATGATAGGAGCAAGGTAGCCTGGAGTGCAGATAGTCTGGTCGGCTATTCTGCTTCACCATGAATGACAAAGACATGGTCCTATGAGTGGTGACTGACCTTGCGAGGATAAGAGCAAGGTGGTCTGGTGTTCCATGAAGGGCAAGGCCCTGGTCTTTCATGTGGAGGCTGGCCTTGCAACAATGTGAGCAAGGTGGTCCAGTAGTGCGGAGAATGGGGTCTGTTATTCTGCCCTGCCACGTATGGCGCAATTGGGGAGACTCCGGAGGGCATTCAGCCACCCGCTAGATGAGGAAGGCCATGGAGCGTGGTGGAGTTATGGGACCCGTATAGTCCTGATGGGGTACACCTATCAGGCAAGGGCAAGGGGTTATTTTTGTAGGACTTGTGGCAAGGGATTAGGTCGGCCCTGGCCCGTTTTTGGTGGGGAGCAAAGACCAAAGCAGAGGCTTGGTCTTGGCTGTGGCAGGTTGGTGCGGGCAAGAAACTGGAACCGTTGAGCACCTTACGGCATTTTCCCCATTAGGGAACAGGGGGTCATCAGGAACGGCCTTCGGATTTCTATGGTCCAGGGTGGGGAATCGGTGATCACCTCCTCTGGGAACCTCTTAGGGTATGCTCCTCTCTGCAAGTTGGAAGGCTTCAGGGGTAGGCGCTCCTAGGTGGCGACCAGTTTGCTGGGCTGCTGGTCGCGAGCCAGACCGATGGCTCAAGACCAGAGCTGGGTGACCCGCCCGAGAAAAGGGCAAGGAGGTTGGTCAGGTGAGTGACACCTGCCTTGCCTGTTCCATGCTCGCTTAGCTAGTCCCTTGCTGCAATGTTATGTTAAATAGTTAATAAAGTGGCCCTTGTTTACTTCCAAACTGTTGTCTGTCTCGTTATTCCGACTGGGGGGGCAAAAAATATATACCACAGGTTACGAAAGGCACAAGTAGGTATAGAAAAAAGCCTGCATGGTTAACAAACAAAGTAATGGAAGCTGTAAAAGGTAAGAAGGATTCCTTTAAGTAGTGGAAAGCTAGTCTCAGTGAGGTTGATAAAAGGAAACACAGGCTGTGGCAAACAAAATGCAAGTCTGTGATCAGGCAGGCAAAAACAGAATATGAAGAGCATATAGCAAAAAACATAAAGGCCAACAATGAAACTTGCTTCAAATACATTAGAAGCAGGAAACTAGCCAAGGAGGCAGTGGGGACCTTGGATGACCAAGGGGTAAAAAGGAGTACTGAAGGATGATAGGGAAATGGCTGCGAAGCTGATTGTACTTTATGCCTCTGTCTTCACTGTGGAAGATGAGAAGTGCTTGTTCTCTCCAGAACCGCTGATTTCGAGAGGGGTGTTGAAAGACCTGAGTCAGATTGAGGTGACAAGAGAGGAGGTCCTACAGCTGATAGACAACTTAAAAACTGATAAATCATCAGGGCCGGATGGCATACATCCGAGAGTTCCGAAAGAACTCAAATGTGGACTTGTGAATCTACTGACAAAAATATGCAATCTTTCATTAAAATCTGCCTCCATTCCTGAGGACTGGAAGGTAGCTAATGTCACTCCCATCTTTAAAGAGGGTTCCAGAGATCCAGGAAATTACAGGCCAATCAGTCTGACATTGATACCGGGTAAGTTGGTGGAAACTGTTATTAAGGAAAGAATTTGTAGGCACATTGCTGAACAAAAACTATTAAGGCAGACTCAGCATGGGCTCTGTAAGGGAAGTTCTTGTCTCACTAACCTGTTAGTGTTTTTTGAGGGAGTAAACAAACTTATGGTAAAGAGGGACCCAATAGATGTTGTTTACCTTGACTTCCAGAAAGCTTTTAATAGTTCCTCATCAAAGGCTCCTAAGTAAGCTCAGTAGTCACAGGATTAAAGGACAAGTCCTCTTGTGGATCAAAAACTGGCTAATTAATAGGAAATAGAGAGTGAGTATAATAGGAAAGATAGAATAACTATAAATGGGCAATTTTCTCAGTGGAGGGTGGTAAGCAATGGAGTACCACAGGGATCAGTACTCGGTCTGATGCTTTTTTACTTGTTTATTAATGATTTGGAGTTGGGAGTAAGCAGTGAAGTGGCTAAATTTGCAGATGACATGAAGTTGTTCAGGGTGGTGAGAACCAGGAAGGATTATGAGGCACTCCAAAGGGATCTGTCGAGGATGAGCGAGTGGGCATCAGTGTGGCAAAGTGCAAAGTGATGCACATTGGAGCCAAAAACCCTAAATATAAATACACATTGATGGGGTCCAAACTGGCAGAGACTGACCAAGAGAGAGATCTTGGAGTTGTAGTAGATAACTCAATGAAAATGTCTAGACAGTGTGCAACTGCAATAACAAAGGCCAACACTATGCTGGGGATTATTAGGAAGTTAATTGAAAACAAATCAGCCAGTATCATCATGCCCCTGTATAAATCAATGGTATGACCTCATTTAGAGTACTGTGTACAGTTCTGGTCACAACACCTCAAAAAGGATATTATAGCATTGGAAAAAGTGTGGAAAAGGGCAACTAGAATGATAAAAGGGTTGGAACAGTTTCCCTATGAAGAAAGGTTAAAATGCTTGGGGCTCTTTAGCTTGGAGAAATGACGGCTGAGGGGTGACATGATTGAGGTTTATAAGATCATGCATGGGATAGAGCAGGTTGAGAAAGAGGTACTTTTCTCCTTTTCTCACAAAACAAGAACTCATGGACACTCAATGAAATTGCTGAGCGTTCGCGTTAGAATGGATAAAAGGAAGTACTTCTTCACCCAAAGAGTGATTAACACATGGAATTCACTGCCGCAGGAGGTGGTGGTGGCTACAAGCATGGACAGCTTCAAGAGGGAATTAGATAAGCATATGGAGCAGAAGCTATCAGTGGCTATTAGCCACAAGGTATAGATAGGAACTCTCAGGCTGGGACAAGCGATGCTCTGTATTCTTGGTGCTTGGAGGGTCAACAGTGGGAGGGCTTCTGGTGCCCTGGCCCCACTGGTGGACCTCCTGATGGCACCTGGTATTTTTGGCCACTGTGTGACAGAGTGTTGGACTGGATGGGCCACTGGCCTGATCCAACATTGGCTTCTGTTATGTTCTTAGGTTCTTAGGGCAAGTAACTTGGCTATTGGAATTAGGAATAACAGTACTTAAGCTGTTTCTAGAACTCCAGGCCAGAGTTGTCCTGGCCTAGTTGTTCAGGTGTTTAGTAGGCACTACACTCCTGCAGACTACTAGCAGGGAGATGGAGAAGAGAAGCACTGAGTCCCTCCTACTCTCCTGCTTGCTCTGAGGGCTACTGGGATAGCCTCTTGAAGATGCAGTACACAACAATCTGTATCTATTTTATACCCTTCGGCACATTGCATAATATGAACCTTCACTTTTATGAATGGTATTCACAGAAAAAAGGGACTTTCCGAAGTGCCATCCCAGTTATGGAATCCACTCAATGGTCAAATTCACCAGGCAACACATTTATCACCTTTTAGGTACCAAATAAAATTCCCTTGGTTCCTGGTTTTAGGGATGCCAGACACATACACACACCTCGGTGCAGGCAGGGGTACTCCAGTTTCTGCACTGCTCTCCACACCCCCAACAGGCAAGAAGCCAGAAATAAACATTACATGCCTATGTGACCCGGAAGTGATGTAGGTACATTGGTGATATAAGGGGTAATGCTCTGGTTTTGGGGCAAAACTCTATGGTAGAAGCTAATTCTAACAGAGTTTTGGCCAAAAACCACAATGTCCCCCCCAATGTCCCCAACGTGCCTACACATTTCCAGGTCATGTAGGCACATTGCGTTTATTTTCAGCATTATTCCCCAATCCTGGTAAGTTCACCTCCCCATTCCCCCACCAGCAGGCCAATGGGACCTGGTAGCCCTACCTATCTTATATTTATTTTTCTCATCTGGGCCTTAAAGACAACCTAAAGAGCAGTTGTAGGGGGGTGTTGGTAGTGGAGAGGATATAGATTTTTTTACAAGTTTTTTTTTTAAATAAAAAAATCCTCTGTGGTGCTGTGGCCTAGTTTGATATCATACTTCCCTAGCACTGCTATTTATGCTAAATAGCACATTGGGTATTCGATCATGGAACCTCAGTGTTCTGTATAGTTTGTAGTCCTTTGTTTTAGGTTTAAGTGAGTTAATTGAGTTGGCTCTCCCTGTGTGTTGTTCCCATTCTGATTTAGGGCCATGTGTAGTTACTAATCCTTTAGACTTTCAAATGTGGGATTTCAGGTATTTCATCTAATAAGATCTTCATTCTATTCAGTTCACCAGATGGAATTTGCCTTCATGGATGAATATTCCCTTCACCTATTTCTACACAACCCACATATACCAGAGGAACAGCTGTTTTTAATCCTTTATATCATCTGACAAGGAGAACATGAGCCTGTAAAGACTTATGTTACAATTGTTAGTCCTTTTGCCACCACAAGACTATTAGTGGGATTTTTTTTCATGCATACTACTCCTGTTGTTATGCCCTTCAAGTGATGACCACCCTACCTAGGACACAGCTAGCCAACAGACTCACTTTAATACCATGACGTCTTCCGATAGGTTTGCCTTATATAGAACGGTAGCATTACTAGAAAACAAACTCTCTTGAATCTTGTACACAGATGTTACCTTGTGTATTCATGTTGTGCATACAAACATATAAAAGGCTGCACACATGTCTTGCATACATACTAAATGTTGGTTCTCCCTGCTACCTTCAGCAGCTCTTTGCAGAGACCATTAAATTGCCTCTGTACATAGATTGGCATCTCCAGATGAGGGTAAGAGATGGAAAGTTCTGTTGGTAAAACCTTATAGATTTGTGCTCTCTGTCTCTCTAGGTTTAATACACAGAAACAGTCTTTTATAGGTAACAAAAAGAAACTAAGAAAAATCAATGATCATTTGGAGCTATCCAAGCTATAATTTTCTCTAAGCCTGATTAGGGAGAATCAGCAACAGTTCAAAGGAACCAAATTGTGATTGTATTAAGCAGAACTGATAAAAAGTCCCATTAGGGAACAACACACTGTCCTATGCTTTCTTATAATGTCACTTTTTAAAGCAAAAATACAAAAGTCTTCTATTCTTTGCAGGCAGTTAAAAGCCAGAAACAGATTGCATCTGAAATTAGTAGGTGCTAATGGAAGAAAACATATTATAAAGAAAAGACTGCCATCTATTGGAGACCATTATTTTACTGATGAATGATCTTAGGTTCCTTTCTGGAATTATCCCAGATAAATATATTGAGGTTTGTGGTTCACATGATTCTTAACAAAAAAAAAAAGTTTAACTGAAAAGTTTTCCTCTGTGATAACTGTTGTTTTCCCTGCATCATTAGTATTTCAGTTTCTTTCACCACACAAGATATATATGGGGAAATATTTTTTTCATAATCGTATCAGACAAGCATACATTACTGAAACAAAAAAAAATGCCATCGAGATTCTACCTTGTGTTCTTGTGCAAATCATACTGAGCTATTTTCATAAGCAACATCTGTCAGCAGATTGGTTTTCCCTGCTGTGGGGAAGGAAAACATCCCAAATCTCAATGCATTACAGGGTCATTGCTTTCTCATGCAAAGAGAGCTGTTAAAATGATAAAGGAATCCAGTGGTGTTTTGAGGGAAGAGTTGCTCCTGTAGAACAGATTTTGAGATTGAAATATCAGTTGCTACTTTGAAGAGCTGTATTTGAGGGTTTTTAAATATCCAGACCCACAAGCAATATACCTATCCTTTCTACAAACCTTGTCATGTGATGCACCTGATCTTCAGCTTGCTCTTCTTCTAGCTTTGAAGCTGGACTCCAAACAGACAGTTGAGGCAGAGAATAGGGTTGTCAGGTTCCTTTGAGATGCCAGCAGGGGGATGGGGAGATGTTCCAGGAGTCAGGAGCATCACTCCCAACGTACCAGCACTACCAGAAGTGATGTCGTGCGCTGTGCCTACATCACCCAGAAGTGACATAGGCACATCAGGGGCAATTCTCTATGGAAAAAACACCCTGAAACCATAGAGGTTTGCCCCAAAACCAGACTGTCACCCCCCCCCCCATCACTGACATGCCTACATCACTTTCGGATGACATAGGCACATCACTCCACATTGCTGTTGGGGAGGATTTCTTCCTGCTGGCCAGCTGGCCAATGGCAGACAGGAGCCCACAAAACTGGGGATCCCCCACTCCCAGCTGGGGACAGGCAGAGAGATACCTTGTGCAGCATGCTCCTTGGGCAGATGATGGTTTAAACAGTGCCACCTCTTCCAACCCTTGTTAGTGCCTGAGGAACTATCTGCCCTACCTACCTTTCAGTACACTGTATGGGATCAGCCAGTTACTTCAGGGGCACACTGGAATATTTGGGGCTTCTTCCAGCTTGGCTGAGTTGCTTGCTTGACATTGTTATAGTTGGGTGGGCATATAAATAGGCCTAGTCCTGTGGAACGGTGAGCCCCTTGGTACGATTGGCAGGATTATTGAGAACCCTGAGGTATCTGAGGAAGGGAGGAGTTATCCAAACCAGTCACTCCTTGCTATGTGAGTGGGGGGTGGCTCGGGAGAAAATTCCTCCATAATAAGCAGCACTCCTTGAATGCTTCTACTAACCAGTGCCAGGGGATATTGATGATGGCCCCTACTTCTTGGTGCAGATGTGTGTATGTGTGAGTGAAGCAAGGTTGGCAGTACCAGCTCAGAATCAGAGTGAGATTACCCAAACTCTATCAACATATTGATCTGCTTTTTTACAGAACCACTATAAAGGGAGAATGAGTTTGAGTTTAACTGGTGTGCATTTCAGTCTTGAAGAAATAAACCCGACTTTAACTGGTTTGCTATTATTTGGCATCTTATTCCAAGGATTGGGGGAAATGGTGTAAAAAGGACTTAAAATGCCATAAAACAACAACCTTCATTTTCCTTTAGGAAGCTGCTTCTGCACTGCTTTTAAGATTTCCTCTCCTTCTTAGACTGACAATAGTGTTCCAGTAATCTGTAGCCAGATTGGCTACAATCAGACTGGACTTTTGATAATGTTACTGAAGACCAATGAAGCCAATTGTTCTCACTTGGAATATCAACTTTCATTGTTATCAGCGCTGCCATCTTGCATGATGTGCTGTGGTGGCTGCACCTTCTGCTTCCTAATAAGCATGTCTGTCCCCCTGGTAAAGGCATGTCTGAAAAAAATCACTAAAGTGGGGACACATGTAACACACAGCTCCTGCCCTGCATCACGGCTGGTATTTCCCATGAGAGAGGCACCTCAAAGCAACTTCTGAACCTCAAAAAGCAGTGCTTGACTTAAACAGTGGCTTTTACTGGGAGACTAAGAGAATCTCAATGGGAGTACCAGACCACCTCACATATCTCTTGAGAAACCTATATAAGGGTCAAGAATTGACAGTTAGTACTGGATATGGAACAACTGATTGGTTTAGAATAGGAAAAGGAGTACGACAAGGATGAATATTGTCACCCTGCTTATTTGCAGAGTACATCATGCAAAATGCCAGCCTGGATGAATCACAAGCCAGAATTAAGATTGCCAGGGAAAACATCAACAACTTCAGATATGCAGATGATACCACTCTAATGGCAGAAAGTGAAGAGGACCTAAAGAGCCTCTTGTTAAGGGTAAAAGAGGAGAGCACAAAAGTTGCTTGAAACTCCACATCAAAAAAACGAAGATCACGAATCCGGTCCCATCACTCCTTGGCAAATAGTAGGGGAAGTGATGGAAGCAGTGACAGAATTCATGTTCCTGGTATCAAAGATCACTACAGATGGTGACTGCAGCCATGAAATTAAAAGACACCTGCTCCTTGGAAGGAAAGCAATGGCAAACCTAGACAGCATAATAAAAAGCAGAGACATCACCCTGCCAACAAAAGTGTATAGTCAAAGTGATGGTATTCCCAGAAGTAATGTATGGCTGCAAGAGTTGGACCATAAGGAAGGCCAAGCACTGAAGAATAGATGCTTTTGAATTATGGTGCTGGAGAAAACTCTTGAGCGTCCCTTGGACTGCAAGGAGATCAAATCAGTCAATTCTAAAGGAAATCAACCCTGACTGTTCCCTGGAAGACCAGATACTGAAGCTGAAGCTCAAATACTTTGGCCACCAAATGAGAAGGGAGCACTCACTGGTGAAGGCCCTGATGCTGGGAATGATTGAAGGTAAAAGAAGATGGGAATGGCAAAGGATGAGATGGTTAGACAGTATTATCGATACAACAAACATGAAATTGTGCAAACTCCGGAGGATGGCAGAGGACAGGAAGCCCTGGAGTGGGTGTGGTCCATGGGGTAATGAAGAGTTGGACTCAGCTGTGTGACTGAACAACAACAACAACAAAAGAGACTCTCGTTTTGGTTCAAACATAGGCCAAGTGAGAATACAGTTGCCAAACATCCTCCATGCAAAACAACCCCCACGTGCACTCTTCTCCTTTCTGCTCCATCCCAAAGGCAAAGAATGGACAAATCTCTGCTCTTGCCTAAGGCATCTTCTCCGTGACTTAATGGCCGGTCTTTTGTCTGTCAAAAAGCCACTGGTCTGTGTCTCTGTCATGAATAGATTATGTTTCATGTTTCCTGCCCCAGATCCTATCACAGCTGAGTGTCAGGAAATACCATCTGGACAATGTTCTCATTCCTGTTTCTATTTGTTTATCTAAAATATCTACATTCTTTATACCTATGCCAACCCCATCGAAGTAAACATTAACTTTCAGGTTCAACTGAATAGTCACCATCTAGCCTCATTCTTACGTCTATTAGGAAATATCTCACCTTTTGTGATGTACTTGGGAAACTCCAAACACTTCTTTTGTCCAGCAACATGAATCCCATCATATAATTGTCACACTAGCTCATCACAACCTTAGGATATATGTTGGGGTATAAATACACCCCATCCCCCACATGCCTGGAGTGATGGAGGTTGGGCACCCAGAGAAACTATCACCCCTGATACAGATCAGGTCTGTGTGTGTGGCATGCTGGTCGTTTTTACACACCTCCTTTTCCCAGAACTCCAGGCTTAGCCAGAACTCCAAGATCAGTAAAGTATCACCCCCAAACTCCCCATCCCCTCCTGTTGTCCGTTACCGCCTCTTCTTTCCAGTATCTTGTGTGTATGCTCTTCAATCTGTGGGTGTATATTTACATTATTTTATTTTTCTACAATAAACTTATTCTCTTTTAATATTGGTCTAGTTCCTGGCTCCAAAAAAGGGTCTAAAGGGAAAGATCTCCATAAAACATAGGTAGCAGATCCTTGCTTAATACCTCACCTCTCACTACCATTGAACTAAAATTCCCCCAAGAAACTGAAGGCAGCAGTTCAGCTACTTAAACACACATCACTGTCACTTGTGAAAACCATTCCCTACTTTTCATTCAGTCTTAATCCTACAATCAATCAGATAACTGGCTGCAGGTCATTCTCATATTATTTGTCCAGTTTCTATATTGTAAGCAGTTAAGGCAAACCTTTCAGATTTTTATGGATTGACTGCCTATTAATTCAAAAAGATAACTGGGGTATTTAAATAAATAATGTGCATGAATACTTGATTGAATACCAGAATTTCATGGGAACATCCATACCATTAAAGATTATGACACAGCTGTCAAGGCAGAAATGCTTATTAAGTCCCTGGATAGTTTTTGTTTCCGTTTGGTTGTTGTTGTTTTGTTTTGTGAATTCTTTCATATAATGTCAGCATTTGAAGTTGGTTCACAGTGAACACCGGTGAAAAAGTAGAAATTGCTTAATGATGAGAAAAAAAAGATGTGTCTATATAAAAGAAGAACACTAAGGATGCTTTTAGGGGGAATAAAGTGCTCTTATAAAGCTATTTGGTATTCCCATTTCTTCTTGATAAGGTCACATCAACCCAGATTATGGCTGTTCGACTTTTAGACTGTCACACTCCTAATTGCATCATCCCACTACTTCCTAAGAAGAAATAGGCCCAACAGAACACATGCCCAGATGCTGTACTTTCTGTAATGGCAGTCAAGGGCCAATAATCCAACCTGATGAGATGTATGTATTCAGTGGAACAGGAAAATATCACATCATTAAAATTAGTTCCTACTATTGTAATTAGAGCTGAGCCAAAATGGGTACTTTTCACGGAAGCTTTCCCATCAATGAGAGGACTCACCCTTCTTGGGGGGGGGGTGTTAAAAGGAGGAAAATACTTCTGGTGCAATGTTGCACAACCTTGTTTCCCCTTCCAAAATACGCATAGACAGAAGGGCTTTTTTTCCTCATTGGTGAATAATGAAACATGAAAGTGTCCTGCAGTCTGCAGTGATATAGTTTAGGGGGAAAGTTATATCATTTGATTTCTTTCTTTCTTTTATTAAAGTCATCTGCCAGCCTTCCATTAATAGGATCAGGATGGTTAAGAAAATCAAAGTTGCTTTAAACGAACTAAATCAATAAAAAGAGGAAAAAAAGATGGCTCTGCCATCTTCTGCTGGAAATTAATAAATTGCCATGGTAGTAATGACAAATGAGACAGTTCTTGTTTTTTCTCTCTCTGTGTTATGGCACTGGTGTTCTGTGCAACTGATTCTTGTGTAAGTCTAGATAGATATGTTGTCACTTATTGACAGGCTTGCCCCAAATTCAATCCAGCTCCACCATTTTCATCACAAGAGTGGCTTGAGGATGTCTTGTGTAGTAACCATGTTAGTCATTCTCTTTTGTTCAGGTTGTCTTACTATGGATTAAAGAAGTGATGGCCAAGCAGGTTATTCACCACTTGCAGGAACAGTCCATAACACAAAAATCAAACTAAGGTGGTTAGAATTTTAAAAGTTCATATATAATTAACAATATCCCACCAGTACATTTGCACCATAAATAAAAGGTGGAGCATATTCTTTGGATTTCAGTTCTCTTACAGGGCCATTTCAAGGATAATGGGAGGGGTGGAATGTCCCTGCTCATTTCAATGACTCTTTCTAAGCACATTATTTGCTGGAGTTGCAGTAATAAGCCAGCAATTCATAGCAGCTCCTGATCTGATCTAATTATGTTCTAAACAAATCTGCCACGAACCCTAAAAGGGAAGGAAAAGTGTCAAAACCACCACTGCTAAATTCTATTTTCAGCATTGTAATAATATGGGGTAATTTGGTGTAATTTATTTAATGAGTTGCAGTTAAGGAATGGCTTTCCACATTGCAAGTAATTTCCCTCACTTATTAGTTATAAGTTGTTCATGCAGAAATGTGTTTTAATATTGGATTGTTTGAGCTATAAGTGATTAAAGCATTCTGATGTTTAAATTCTTTTCTTGCCTCTCTGAAGTATTAGGTACATCAGGATTATACTTGCTTAACCATTGCCCAGCAAAAGATCATAATGAAAGTCAGGAAAAACATGTCTGAACAATCAATTTATTATTTAATGTAATAACGTAATATAATGAACGTAATCAAATAATTCAATTCATAAGGAAATATGCATGGCAGGATAAATCCCATGAATCTAACTGCCTGGGAGCCTAAACAATTAATGTAGCTGCCTAAATGTTCAAGCTCTGTACAGGTCTGGCTCCTAAAAATATGATGCTGGTTTCTTATGAATTAAAAAAAAAATGTCTAATACAAACTGTACAGGGATGATCTCAGAGAAATCCTGAATATCGTTAAGATTGGCATTTCTTTTATCTAACCACAAGTACAGTTTAACAGCCCCTGCTGTAATAAAATATTAACTTAACCTAGTTGCTAAGTGGCTTATTATGCTATATAGTCTTTCACTTTATTAGAATAAAGAAAAGTTATCCTGGGAGCTTGTGCTAACAAGACTAGACACTAGTCATATTGTTGGAGGGAAAAAATCATGTTTTAAGGGATCTACCGATTCTACTTCAACATAATCTTTACTCACACATGCCTATGCATTACCTGATGGCTAGTTATTTAATACTTTATGAACCTATGCTCAGTTTTGGAAATAACTCACCTAAAATATTGAGTTTTATCAGCAGAGTCTCATTTGCACAAGTTACTTCTTTCTGCAACCTTCATGTGTTGGATACATAAGAACATAAGAACATAAGAACAAAAGAGAAGCCAATGTTGGATCAGGCCAATGGCCTATCTAGTCCAACATTCTGTCACACGGTGACCAAAAATACCAGGTGCCCTCAGGAGGCCCAGCAGTGGGGCCATGACACTAGAAGCCAGTACTGTTGCCCCCCCCCCAAGGACCAAGAATACAGTGCATCACTTGCCCCAGCCTGAGAGTTCCTATCTATACCTTGTGGCTAATAGCCAAAGGAACTGGCACTTAGTGAAGTAAAGGATTCTAATTCCAAGCAAGGGTTCACAATTTTTCTTTTCTTTTTTTCATTTTCATTTGTTCTGATTTCAAAATGTGTATCTGTTTTCTTTATTTTTGCATTATTGTTCTTGCATTATTAATTTTAATTTCCAGGTGGTTTCAGTAGGAGACATGCTTTCACTGGTAAATCTTTGTTTTCTGGGTGGATGATATTCAGAAATATTCACAGGGATCAACTGAGAGATTCTGTCTAACAAATTTAAGTTTCTTAGTTTTATAATCAATTAATATTCTTGAATGGCATTGCAGGGAAGTGGGAGGTGTTTGGCACTCAAAGGAAGGTAGAAACAGTTGCAGAGTGAGGTTTGAAACCTCAGAAGGCAGAATGACACTGTAGGCTTGTAAAGTCATTTGGTACCTCAAGAAATTAGGTGTTATTGCCTAGTGGGCAGTGACTTGCATATTGTAGCACCAGGCAGCAATAAAGATCTAAAGGAGGGAAAAGAGCTAGACATTGTGCTTTTACATGTAGGAAGACAGGTAACAATGCTACAGAGTGGGCTAGGTTGGCATTTTGCACCCTTTGAAGACAGACAGTAGGAAGAATTGGTATTTTGTTAAATACAGATGTCCAAGATGAGTCTGGTGAAGCAGAATGAATCAAGTCAGTTCAGTAAGGCAGCTAGAACATCAGAGACAGCCAACAGGGCCATAGGGCACAACCATAAAAGACACCATAGGGATCAAGCGAAAAAAGTCCGGAGTCCAAAGTTTATAAGATCATTGTGACAGTCAGGCAAGGAGTCAGAGTGGGGATTGTTTATTTAAAATATTTATAAGCCCCCCTACCTCTCCAAACAATAGCAGTAGATGACACCATTCAAGGTGTACAAGGCATAAAATCAAACATAGATTAGATATCACAAAACAGGATAGTCCTTCACACTACTTGAAAGTTGCTCATAATTATAACATATAGAAGTTCCCTATGTTGATGCACCATGTACCATAATTGCACACAATATTGGCATTCAGAATGACACTGGTTCAATTCCTGGCATTTCAAGGTAAAGAACTGTGTAGCCAGTTATGTGAAAGGGCTCCAAACCTGAGCTCTGCTTGAACTCTCTAAACAAAAGTGCCAAGCAACACAGGAAAAAAAATAACTGAATGACTCCATTCATTCATTCATTAGTTTGCCAATTTATTTTCATTATGCAAATGACAGAAACAAAGGCATAGCTCTAAGTTCAAGAGATCATCATACCGACTGTTTCTTTATTAGACAGCAAGCCAAGAAATATACTGTGCAGTGTTTGTATTTTCAGATTAATCTGCTAGAATTGTGTGAGTTGTTAATATTATCTAAGAATGCACAGACCACACAGTCTTCTGAGCATTGGCTGTAGCTACTGTATTGTAAACAGATTTGTTATTTCAGTCACAGTTATCTGCTACAACATTACCCTCTCATTTGCTCTGGGATATGCTTTTGAATCACAGTAAACAAATATTGCCTTTGCAATTTGAAGGGAAAAAATAATCACAACTGTCAATGAAAGAGAGTTTATATTCAGACAAACAGAGAAAGCAAAAGTATTATTGTTACATTAAAAAAAGCATGCTCCCTACTCCCAACGTTTGTGCTCCTGCCAACTGAACACAGTCGAAACAGTGGAACGTGTATTTTTACACTGCTTATTTTACAAGGACAGTCATTTCACATTTCTCACCCCAATTCTAAGTTCCCATGAAGATCTGATAAATTCTATACATATCTCCTTGGCGACCAATCTAATGAGACCACCTCTAAAGTGGACAAATTCTGTGCTGAGGCTTTGGCCATAAAAAAGCAGATATTCCAAACTTTTAAATAACTTTTTATCTATAATCAATTATACCTATAAGGTTATGAATTTTAATCATCCTGTATTTTATATTTATATGTAAACTGTGCTGGTAAACTGCTTGGCTGATCTTTGATCATAATAAATGTTGTTGTTGTTGTTGTTGTTGTTGTTGATGATGATGATGATGATGATGAAAAAGGAAAGCATGCAAGAATTAAACAGCAAGAATGTATTACAATAACACATGAATGTATTTGTTTTACAAGGAAATTTATACTGCATTTATATGCACAATGTATCATTTATAACTACAATGTACAATGCTGATTTTTTAAATAAATCAAGCAATCGTTTTTCTCTAGTCATGTCTGTGCAGAAGAAGAAAGAAGGCTGATTAAATCCCTCTCAGATAGTACAGAACAGGAGCAGCACAGGAGTAATGCAGCAAACAGAGCATTAGAAGCTGCCTGATGAATTCTCCTGTATGTTTTAAAGCTTTTCTTTTCTTGCCTGAAGATTAGACACATCCTGAAACATTCCCCTTCAAGTGTTAAAATGACAAGTACTGATGGAGGTAAAGCTGATCAGCTCTAAAACTCCCACTGCTGAACATTATAAAGTTTCTGTTGTTCAAACAGCTCAGTTAATTATCAGAATGTGAAAGATACGAGGAAAGGACCCACTGAGCTTTACAGCCGACTTCCTGGGAATTATCCATAATAGACTCGTTATAAGAAAATTATGACAGACATGGTGTCCAGAGACCTCTGCTTACTCCTCATGAGGATTTGCACAGGACCTTATAATCAAGCAGAAGTTAGAAAATTCCTCAGAATTAAAGAGAAAATATATTCTGGGGGAGAAGAAGAACCCAATCAGCCTCCTAGCATTTAATCACATAAACCCATAGAGGATTCCAGAGTCACACATGTTAATTGCCTGGTGGGAAAAAAAATGACTGCGCTGCTGCTGGTGTGAAAGACAACATTCTCAAATCTAAATTCTTCAAAGAACTACTATGCCATATCTACTGCTAAACTACCAGCAGTCTTGCTTATTACTTTGTAAACTTTTGAGTAAGAGTTGTCTCTTAAATGAAATAGAAAATAGGGCATGCATTGGACAATGCCCAGCTATCTCATCATCGATTTCTGTTTATTCTATTAAAACTTGAATATACGAATATCATTTAAACAGCATTCACCATTTTCAGAATTCGAAGCATGTGTGTGGGAAATGGAATGATGGCAGAATGTGTCTGACCTACTACTAGTGTTCCAAATTATGTGGCGCTGTATCTGCATTCTGCATACATTTGACAGCACACAGGAGTTATGCATGTATCATAATGAATCCACATAAAGATATAGCAAGGAAGAGAGTTATAACTACCAGTCCTGAGGGCCCAGCTGGGTTCCCACCTAACTTAGGATGTTAAAGCATCAAGAAGGCAATTAAATCCAAACAGGGACAGAGTGGGGTCATGCCTTACTGTGTGTGGTCAGAATACAGTATATTCCAGATATAGGCCTTTCTCCAACTAGTCTCGCAAACCCAAACCAAAGTTGCTCCGTGTAAGGAAGCAGTCTTCCTTCCATTGTCCCTTCTTTCTCCTTGCCTAGAGAGCGAATAGTTCAGATTTTAGTGCTGGGCAAAGCAAATAAACACCAACTGTACCAAAACGATGACATTCCAGGAGCCAGTTCACACATGACAAGTCTTCACAGTCACCACAAGGACTTTGGATCACACTTGCATTGAACGCAGTCTGCACATAAAAGCTTGACATATTTATTTATTTCTGCATTTATATCCAGCTTTTTCCCTTACTAGGGACTCAAAGTGGCTTAAAAAACAGGGGGGAAAAAAGTTTAGAAAAAGAAAGCCATATATGTGGATCAACTCCAGGCCAGTCTGAGATACCCTAGGCTGGCTTGCTCAAGGCTACAGGCTGTGTGCCATAGGGTAATAACCAAAGGATAAATTCCTTTTGGCCCATGTTTCTGGCCACACCCAGGCTAAATACCTGCAACAGAACAAGAAGAGAAGTCCAGGCAAGATCTCATACAGCTGACATGACGATGTTCCTAACCTTTGTCCCCTGCAATCTTAACAATGTAGCTTTGAATCTTAAGCATTGTGAACAGAGCAAATTATGGATAGATGTGCTCACTTCCCCTTCTACTGTAGCACCCTGTGCCCCCTGCAAAGCAGTTCCTGCCTGTTGGGGAATCTTGGGAATGGCAAGAATGCAAAATAAGGAGTTACAGCAAGAAGGGGAAATGAGCTATTGGTTTAGCACTATAGCACTCAACTTAAAATGTTTTTAAAAAGTCTGAGGAAAATTGTGTGGTGAAAAAGGGTGGGGGAGTGGCATTGTAGGAAGTGCTATGGACATTTGAAATAGAACACCACAGCTATTCAGAAGTGCAATGAAGGGGTAGAAAACAGAAGAAAGGGGTTTCCCTCAAAAGTTGCTCAACCACACTTTGCTAACCCAATGCAAGTGGGTTTGTATGAACAGGTAAACAAATTCCACTAGCAGTCGGTTACTAAAATGAGTTTATCTGAAATGACAGAACTGAGCTCCTAGCCTCCTGGCAAGGCCTCTGAAGGCCGGGGGGCTACTTTGCCACCCTGGAGGAAGGTGGGGCAGCAACAGCACCGTGATGCTAGGCATCATGACGTGGGTGGGGGTGGAGCTGGCCCTGCAAAAGGCAGGACTTCACTCCCACCCAAATCAGCATGCTTCTCATGCTTGGGCTTGGAGTGAGCTCCAAGCACACAGGTAGAAGCAGGCCGTGGCCTACCTTGGAGGCCTTGGGCCCAGCGATCGGCAGTGGAGGGATCGGTGCAGTGACTACAGCTTCAGTGGCGATCCATGGTGTTGGTGATTGTGGTGGCTGTGATCCTGAGGCGGCAGCCCGGCGCAGTCTACAGCAGTGGCCCAGTGACAACTGTGGCAAGGTTGGTGGCCTGGCAGTGGGAGTCGGAGGCAGCAGCATTTTTAAGGGGGCAGCGGCAGCAAGATGGTGGTGCCCCAGCAGTGATGCGGTGGCGATGGCCCCATTGAGGCAGTGGTTGGGTCAGTGGTGGTTTAGGCAGTTGGGAAGTTCTGGCAGGTGGCAGCCATCTGGAAGCCACTATGCAGGCCTCCTACGTTTACTGATCTTGGGGGCAAAGAATATTGGGCCATGCAGCATATGCAATAAAGGGAGGTTATTAAGGCAACATAGGGGATGATAAGGCCCGAGGATTGGCCATTTGGAAGAGCCAACCTTATGAGGCAGCCATTCTGAGGCACTGGTCACACAGGATGGCCATTTGGAGAGGGTCCCTACAGGGTGGCCATCTTGAGTGGGTCCCTACAGGGTGGCCATTTTAGTGGGTCCCTACAGGGCAGCTATATTAAGTGGGTCCTTACAAGGTGGCCATTTTACTGTGACAATTGGAATTAGGTATAGGTAGTCCTTTACGGCTAGTTTGGAGCCCTATCACTTGTCATACTTTCACATATAAAATGGCTCCTAAAAAGGGGCAAGGCCCTTCCAAGGGCAAGCAGCCGGTCCCAAGGAAGCTTTCCTAGAAGCTCCACAGCAGCCCACACTTTCAGACTCCTCAGATGAGGAGGAGTATGACATTGTTAATGCAGCCATACTAGAGAGGCTAGCGGCTCTAGAGAGACAGCGGGGTGGGCATCCTCCAATACATGAAGTGCCCGGTAGAGCAAAAAAGGCTAAAACTACTTCCAAGCAATCTTTTCAGGCTCAGGTGCTGGCACGCTTAGCTCTTCTGAAAGACAATCAGGGCAAAGTCACTGAGGCCGGTGATGTAGCAACAACATTTGAGCATCAGGAGACAGTGTTCAGATGACAATGCAGAGAACCAGAGTGTAGAGGTGCTCCAGCTGGAGCTTTACAAAGGACCTGTCCACAGTGCATGTGATTAATTCATTGACGTCCAAGTGTCCTAGAGTCATGGCTTTGGTCAGAGCCTTCATGCTCCATTGGTTGCAGAACAATATATTGTTCAAAACCAGGCACATCCCAGGGGTCAGTAATGGGGTCACTGATGCTCCCTCCTGAAAACAGATGGAAAAATTCCATCAGCTGGCTCTGGAAGCTGACCAGTTCCTGGTTTGGATGCCAGCGGAGTTGTTGCAGATTGGTGGGCTGAGGCCAACAGGTGATAAGCCTAACTCTTTCCCCTTCCACTCGGAGAGCCCATAGGAGGGTGGGTCAATAGTTCATGTCCTTTAGGCAGGAGGGTGGTCTGCAGTAGATTTGGTCCATCCCAATGTTGCACTTGATGCAGTTTTGTGTATCTCTTAAAGGTAAGGGACTGCCTGTGCATTCCATTAGGGGCAACCTGTTATCACTCCCTATGCCAGTAGGGCCTCTGGGTATGATGAGAAGACGGGCGATCTCTGCATATAGAAAATGCTTGAAGGTTGGTCCCACGAGGGTGGTAAGATCACAGACACTCAGGAACCCTGGATGCCTGCAGTTCTCTGGGGCCTTAGAGCACAGTGGCCTGGGCTCCGTGCTGATGGATTTGAGGCTTCACTGTTCCATGCAGCATCCCTGGTTGCCTTTTTTTGAGCACTGTGGATCAGTGAACCGGTGACAAGGTCATGCTGGGATTTGTCTGGCCTAGCCTTTGGTCAGCATGACATTCACATGCTGGATTCCAGCATAAGGCTCAGGCTTAGGCTGTCAAAAACTGACCAACTGGGTAAGGGCTCGGTCATCGAGTTGGGCCTTTGCACTGAGGTGGAGTTATATCCTGTGTTGGCTTTGCACCAATGCTTGGCCATGCGTGGGGATGGTGAGGGCCTGTTGTTCCATCACAGGGACGGCTCTCCCCTCACCAAATTTCAATTCTGGACTCTGACCCAGAGATCACTTGTCCAACTGGAGTTGGGTGGGTATCACTTTGGAACCCACTCTTTCTGAATTGGGGCTGCATCCACTGCAGCAGTCATGGGGTATTCTAACGCAGAGATCCAATGGATAGGTCACTGGAGATTGTGTCGTTACAAAGGTTATGTGTGAGATTGCAATGTTTAATGTTTGGTTTAAGTTATTAATAGAGTTCTTTTTTTAGGTGCTGCCAGCCGCCAGGCATGACAAAGATTCACAGCCCGCAGCCACAACATGATTTTTTTGGCAGTTCACTGGGCCAGGAGAGCACCCATCAGTTCTCAACTGGGCCTTAGTGAGTGGGTTGTCATTGAATGGCTGGCATGGATGGGCATGAGATGGCCTGGGCTCCTTCCCCTGTTATTTGAAGAGAGGCAGGGCCCTCTTTCACACATTTTGGTGGTACACCTAGGGGGGAATGACCTAGGTTTAATGAAGGGCAAGGCCCTTGTGTTACAAGCTGAGGCAGACCTTGCGGTGATAAGAGCAAGGTGGCCCAGTGTGCACATAGTTTGGTTGGCTATTCTGCCTTGACAAGTGTGGTGTAACTTGGGAGACCCCCAGTGTATCAACCGTGCAAGGTGTAAAGCCAATTGACAGATGAAGAAGGCCATGGAGTTTGGTTTGAGGCAATTTTTGCCACACCCCAACATACGGGTCAAGTTCCAGAACCTGTATAGGATTGATGGGATGTATTTATCAGACAAGGGTAATGAGTTATCTTTGCAAGACTTGTGGCAAGTCCAAGGACAGCTTGGGCTGTTAGGTGGCTGCAAAGTTCAAAGCAGAGGCTGACCTTGGCAGTGACAGGGTTGTGAGGGTAAGAAAGCAGAACCAGTGAGTACCTTATGGCATTTTTCCATTGGGGAACAGGGAGTCATCAGGAACTGCCTTCGAATTTCATGGTCCAGGGTGGAGAATGATGATCACCTCTGGGTACTTCTTGGGGCAGGCTTGTCCCTGCACATTGTATGGCTTCAGAGGTAGGCACTCCTGGATGGCAACCAGTTTGCTGGGCTGCCAGTTGCGAGCCAGATGGTTGGCTCAAAACCAGAGCTGGTGACTCACCCATGATGGGCAGGGAGTGACACCTGCCTTGCCCATTCTGTGCTCGCTTAGTTGTCCTTGCTGCACTGTTATATTCTTAAATAGTTAATAAAGTGGCCCTTGTTTGCTTCCAAACTGTTGTCTGTCTCGTCATTCCAATTGGGGGGGGGGGGGGCAAAAAATGCATTAGCAACCAGTTACTAAAAAAGAATACAAAGGCTGTTTGAAAAGGTCCTAGGTGATTTCTGCCCATTCCTGATCAAGCTGCAGTCCTTTTGCATCACCTCCCACTCCATTTCTGAAGATCTCCTGATTTTCAAAAACAGCTGTTTAGGGGACGGTGGAGAGCAGATGGGCAAGGATCTCATCTGTGAATTTGTTCCATTTATTGTGGTTAGGATACAGCCTATTATGTATTGAAAGGCAGTTCACTATGATACACTTTAAAAAAAAAATAGAAAAAAAAGCAATTTCATTTTCTTGCTAAGTTGAGCTGCTTTTTAAAAAATTGCCCCCCCCCCACCTTGATATATTTGTGAAGAATAAAGGGTTCAAACATTGGACCACCTTTCCTCTTTAATTGGAAGAGGTCTCTGAACATCTTTGTGGGATGAGGATGGAGCAATCCATCTTTGTTGCCAGCCTGCCACTAACTGACCATTACAGTGGCATCGTTTTACAGGAATGACAAACCCAACATATTTCTCTTTTCTTTATGACTTCATGCTTAGACAGCTAGTTTAACTACCTCAATAGACAGCAAGCTTAACTCCCTCAGCCTTGAGCCTTAGCACCAGACTACTGAATGAAAATGCAATTGTTACTGAAGGCCCTCTAGGGCAATTACATTAGTATGGTGAATAGTTCTGTTGACAGAATTCTAGATGAAATCTAAACAGTGCCTTTTGTAGTGATAACAATGTCCACCCCAACAGGTTTAGATTCTGTTCCTCTAGAAATGCAACACAATGATTTTCCTTTGCTTACAGCTGTGCACCAAGCTGAAAAAAAGCTCCAGTCTTTGTTTCTTAAATTATTCTCAGATTTATGAATATTCTCATTTTGTAACTACTCTTCTCCCCAGGAACACGTGTCATTATGCTATTACTCTTCAATAACTGCGTAACGCTCTTTATTTCTGCCATACCTAATAAGTAAAAACAGACTCATATTCCCAACGGCATCTATGTTCTGTTACAATTTAATGCATGGGGGGAAAGCATAGAAGACTGACTCTTGTTTCAGGCCTGCGACTTTACATCTTGAACAACCAGTTCACACATTTTCTCAAACGTTTCATTGTCACCCTCAGGTTAGTTAGCTTAGGTTAGTTAGCCTGATCATATGCCTATTTACTCAGAAGTCAACCCAGCTAATTTCCATTGGGTTTATTTCCATGAAAATGTGAATAGGATTGAAACCTAAGGTCCTCTTACTATTCCAGTAATATAGATTGGGAAGAAATAGTAAGAGAGAGTGGAAATTCAGTAGGAATTACTTCTTATTAAACATATTTAAATGAAGATGAAGGACTTAAGTACAGCATAATTGCTATCCAGTGCTATGAACGCTTGTTCAGAAATAAGTCTGTTTGAACTGTATGTATCTTATTCATCAGTAAGCTTTCTTAGAAGTGCAGCAGCTTTTATTGATTGATTGATTTAGACATTTACACCCCATCTTTCACTCCAGTGGAAACCTAAAATGCCTTACAATATCATGTATGGATTTTAATTGCATTTGTTTATTTATATGCTGCTTTTCCCCAGTAAAACCTGAAGATGTTTAGAAGATAGGCTCCCCCATTTTCTCACAGCAACAGCTCTGTGAGTTAGTTTAGGCTGAAAGAGTATGACTGGCCAAAGTCACCCAGCAAGTTTCCATGGCAGAGTGGGAATTCAAAACCAAGTCTCCCAGATCCTAGTCAAATACTGTAACCATTACACCATGTTGGAAGCAACTTTAACTGATACTGATGGGACTTGCTTCCAAGTAAATGGCTAAAAAGGTAAAGGTTTCCCTTGCTCAAAAGCCAGTCGAATCTGACTCTAGGGTGCTGCCCTCATCTCTGTTTCCAAGCCAAAAAGCCAGCACTGTTCGAAGACATTTCCATGGTCATGTGGCTAGCATGACTAAATGCTGAGGAGCATGGAACACTGTTTCCTTCCCACCAAAGTGGTACCTATTTACCTACTTGCAATTTCTTGCTTTCGATCTGCTAGGTTGGTCAGTAGCTAAGCATCTTAACCACTGAGCCACTGTGGCAGTAAATGGCTAGCATGTTGAAAAATACTTTAGGTGTGTCCTGAGGCTTGAACACATCTAGTAAACTTTTGGCTCTTGTTCTTTAACAGCCAAGCCACATAACAAGCAAACAAAAAAAACTCTTTGAAAATGCAAAACTAGCTGTACAGTTCTGTAGGTCCTAGACAATATGCATAAGGTTGAGAGGTTTATGACACATTTAAAGTAGTGGAGTCTAAATCTGAGCATGGTATGCCAAATAATTTGGAAGGAGTGCAAAATCATTCTTCCATTTTGCAATGGAGACATCAGCCTGTTATGTTTTGATTTCAGCTCACTAATGAAACCTGAAATGTTAGTTATATAATTGCCAAAACTTTTAAAAAATGAATGCTATAATGACCCAGTCCTGGAATGGGAAATACCATCTGCTGCTGTGCTAGTAAAACATCATACATATCACTGGCATTGCAGAGATATGTAACCTTCATTGAAGGGTTACCCCACAAGTTCAGCATCACAATACAATTTGGGTTATTTAAATGAATTGTGATCATTCCTGGATGATTCCTGAACCTCACAACTGTTGAGTCAGAACAGACCATAAACAGCTCCTGGATGATTGTGTGCTACATGCTGTGCAAAGTTTTTGTTTGATTAACAATTCTGGCAGCCGATCCGACTTTTCCTCAAGGTTTTAATATAAGCAACCATCCAGAAAATTGGCTAACCTTCTGAAAAATATATTGTGGCAGCCAACCACATGAGAAAAGTATATATTAAAAAAACTGTCTACCATAGGACCTCAGGTTGTAGTAACATGCCACAAGCCATTTTGCAAAAAGTGAAATTGCACTGGAGAGATGTTACAAGGCCATACTCATAATTTTCATCCTTGTAACTTTAACTACCAATGCAAAATACCAAGCTCAGTTTTAAAACATTGCTTCATGGCAATCATTTCCAAATCTCTTTGTAGCAAATATACAAAAGTGGTGAAACAACAGCCTGCAGGATTTTAACATATGGCCTAGGTGAATTTCTAAAGAGATTTTTAAAATCTTAAATTATGAAATTCAAATAACATTTAGATTCCAACTCAAACTTAGGATAGTTCACGTATGATGTGGGAATAGGTCAGCAAGTAAATTTTGCAATGTCTATCCATACTTTAGGAGAGTTGTGTGAGTGGGGTCATGAACCTTGAGGTGTTGCCAGAACACTACCAGATGAAAACTCAAGTCACCAGTGCATATAAAACACTAAGTTTTATTAATGACTGATGTTCATGATTATTCAAACCCCTTTATTTTAGTATGGGACATCTCTTCTAGGCATCCTCTCCTGATTGAAACCATTTGGATACTCATATCCTGGCTCCAAATTCAGCAATCATTATTTACCCTGGCCTGCATACAAACCTGTGGGAAGATGAGACAAACTTCACCCCATTCTTCCCCATGCTGCACAGCAATTAAGGGTTCCATTGATGCTGTCCATCACCAAAGAAGGTCTCTCCTCACCCCCACACAGCTAATGTGTAGGTGGCTTGTTAAAGCCTCCACCTTTATATCTCATGGTGCTTGTTTATTATCTCTATGCCCATAGTTAAAGATTATGTTATACAAAATCTGGTAAACAAATAAATTCCCAGTCAAAATTGGAGTCTGAATGAGGAGGTAGATCTTAGTGTTTTAATTGCAATCAAGACACTTGAAAACACTTAGACCAAACAGGCCCATCAAAAATTGACTGCTTTGTGAGCACAACCAGGAAATACATGAAGTTTTATACTTTAAATGACATCATCATGCCATCATCATGAAAATAACATCCAAAAAGCCTAATTGGTTATGAAAAATTATACATAATTTGAATAAAAATCCCTTTATTGGTCAAGTGTAAAGAAAGGTGTGTCTATACAATAGTGACAAGTGTTTACTTAACCTAACCTGAATACTATTTGGCCAAGGATCTCTATACCAAAAAAAGGTTTGTTTGTTTGTTTTCTGATAGGGGGTTAAAATCCTTTTTGACCCAGACACTGCAAAGTATTACACTAAACAATTTAAAAACTATGAATTTTATACCTATCTTCTACCAAAAGAATGTTATTATCTTGTCTGCTAACTTCAGCTAGAAAAAGGAAGGTCTACTATTTAATAAGCCTTCATTGCATCCTTAGAAAATCTTACCTAGGAAAAAAAATCTATAAAGCAGGAAAATATGAATAATCACACAAGGGAAAAAATCGTTATAATCCCATCTATACTACAAGTATGCACTCTAGGTAGTGCCTTACCAGTCCTTAGGGACTAGGAGTAGCTATAAGAATGCTTCCCTCTACAAACTGTGTGTCACAGGCAAGAAAGGGCCCCTTTCTATGCTCCTAAAATTCATGTTCTTTCCCAATGGTGACCCTTTAATCCCACATTGCCTATTAAAATTTCAGTGGATGAGGCAGCAATCATGGCAAAAAGCATAGGACTGGGAGGAACATCATGCTTAAATAGTGCTCCTAGCCTCCTCCTTCTTGGCTGGATCTCACAAAGTACTGTCCTCCCTGGACACCATGTTTCGTTCTTCTTAGGCTCTGGAGCAAAAATATACCCATCTCTTACAGGGTGGATCTATGGTTATCTATATAAGACTCATCTTAGGAGCACACATTAGAAATACAGAATTCCCTGCCTCCTATAATGGAGAGAAAACAAGCAATTTACTCATGTGTATTATGCCCTCGTTTACATACCATTCGTGCTCTCCTCCTTTCTTCATGGAAGTCTAAGAAGCAGTAAAGGTTTTCTTGTCTGTCATTCAGTAAGGACCACACTTCTTTGAGAACTGGGAAAGGCTAAGTACAAACAAACAAACAATGGAAAGGAAGGTGCACCAACTGCTGAGGAAATGGGGTTGTCACAGTGAATTCTTTTGGAAAATGTATTAATCACTGAGAAAATAAATCCTCAAACACCATTGATATCAATTAATACAAAATATTAATATTCTTTAGTGGATTCTATGCACCAATGTATTGTACTCCATATTGAATTAGTTACCTAGTTAAAGGCAAGGCATAGAAAAAAGTTCTTTCAATCTTCTGACCTCTTTCAGTTACTTATATCATAATTTACTGAAACATGATAATTTCCCACAAAGAATCCTGCTTATTCAATAGCCTATTAATGTAACCTTTCAAGTATAATCCATAATAATTGCATATTGTACAACTGTGAAACAAACATAAACCTATTATAACAGACACAGTGGCCAGATGGATATTTTTTAAAATAAAGATGTAATGCAAGAAATAAGTGGTTGCCAAATGTCCGATAACCACTTAGTTGGTTGTATTGACTATTCTCTGACAAGTCTGTCATGTTCAAGTACTAGGAATTGATCACAGTTTCCTACTCCTGGCTATGAAATTAAATGCTTATTTTAGGGTAGTTGCAAGTTCCACATTTAAGTCCCTGATGACAGTAGTGAAAGGTAATACTTCACTGGAGACCCCAAAGAGCTGCTTCCTGGAAAGACTAGGCTAATGGACCTTGTCTCACCCAGGATATGGCAGTTGATTATTATTGCTAGAAAAACTGTCACACCAAATAAGTATCTTGCAAAAAAGTGAGGAAAACGCTTATTCATAAATTCCATAGCAGTTTATGGGGAAAGCATTATCCTGCCAACAGATCAGATAATCAGCATTTAAGATTATTGAACCTGAAATGTTAGTTATGTTTCACTTTGAGAGTGAATCCTCACAGGGCTTCACATCGCCTTTTCTAGAACTGTGTTTAGTTTGCAGAGGCCCAGTTCTAACATATACAGTTACATGCTGACTATATTCTCAAGTGTTAAAATGTTCCAAAGAAGAAGAAGGGGGAGGAGGAGGGGAACATGTTTTTTATATCCTGCTCTTCACTTCCTGAAGAAGTCTTAGAGGGGCTTACAATTGCCTTCCCCTCCCCATAGCAGGTACCTTGTGAGGTAGGTGGAGCTGAAATAGCTCTGACAGCACTATTAAGTTTGGTTTCCTTTGAATAAGACAACACTAGAGTATTTCAGTGTTTCTGTAATAATTGCTTTATTTACAAATAAGTTTGAGTGAAGGGAAGGCAGCATGGCATAACCCAATCTTGTCTGATCTCAGAAGCTAAGCAGAGTTGGCACATGGAAGGCTGACAACCAAGGAAGACTATGTGGACAAAGGCAATGACAAACTACCTCAGCTTCTCATAGGGATGCCATCCTCCATGTGGGAACAGAAAACCAAAAAAGAAGGGGAACCAGTGTACAAGGATAGGAACAAAGCACAAAAAAAAACACTGGCTGAAGATAAACAATATATATATATGTAAAATAATATAGAATGACAAGTTCAATAATACAGAAATATAACTATACTAGGAAGAATGCCCGTTGCAGCCATAAATGCAATGGGCGCTAGCTTGGGCAGGTGGCTGCGGGTGCCATCTCCCCCCCTCTACCTGCTTGAGTCCCCCAGCGGCCAAGATGGCTGGGGTCATTCCCCCTCCACCTGTTGCGTGGAGAGGGCAAGCAAGCTGGCTCTGACAGGGAAGGGGAGGTGGTTTAAACCACTTCTCCTTCCATGGGCTTGCTCAGCTTCCCTGCGGCCGTGGGGAGGGCGAACAAGCCGGCTCTGAGAGGAAAGGGGAGGGGGTTTAAACTGGCTCTCCATGGGGAGGGTGAGCAAGCTGGCTCTGAGAGGGGAGGGGAGGGGTTTAAACCTCTCCTTCCCTTGGCTCGCTCAGTTTCCCACGGCTGCGGGGAGGGCAGGAAGAGGAGCAGACCCAGCACCCAGGCATGTGAGTAGTCTTGCATGGCAGCTGATGGGCCAATGACTGAGGGAGTGGAATCTTGCCATCCCAAATTGCTTTTATAATATAGGACAGATTGATATGGCCAAGGTTTTCTAACAAGAAACAACCAATATACAGAAAGAAGAATAAAGTCCCAAAAATTTCAATGTGTCTCACTCCAGTTGTATTGTGATATCATAGTCCAGCTTGACGTGCATTCATCATGGAGTAGACATTCTGGAATTCCATAAGCCATAGAAACACATAGTCCAGATGCAAGCTGCCAAGTTTCAAGTAATTCTTATTCAAAACCAATAGGCTATAGAGGCACATACAAAGCCAGTATATTCAATCAGAAAGGATCATGGGTCCACTCCATGATGAACTGACCTTTGCAGAACTCCACAGGTCAGGGCCCACAGTGATGACCTCACTCCACCCATGATTACCCTCTGGGACTGACCCAGGAGGAATGAGGAGGACCAGCTTAAGACCGTACCTAGGGAGGCTAGGCAATTGACCAGGACCAAAGGGTCTACTGTGTCAAAGGCAGCAGACAGATCAAACAAGATCAGTAGTGCCATCCCACCTGCATCAAAGTGTAACTGAAGATTGTCAGCTAGAGGAACCAGAGCTGTCTCTGTCCTGAGCCCCAGCCAGAATCTGGAAGGAATCTAGGGCAGATGTCTTATCCAGGAATTCCTGAAGCTGTTCAGCCACTGCTCGCTGAATTACCTTTCCCAAAAATGGAAGTTTAGGTAATAGGCAGTAATTGGCTAAGTCCCTCTCATCTAACAATGACTTTTTCAGGAGGGACCACTGCCTCCTTGAGGGAGCTAAGGAAAGAGCCCTGGGAGAGTAAGAGATTTATGATGTCTCCCAAGGCTCCTCCTACCACTTCCCTGGAGGATTTCACCAACCAGGAAGGGCAGGGATCCAAGGAGCAGGCAGTAGGCTGCAGAGCTGATAGGACCCTGTCAACATCTACCTGGAAGAGTGGGTTGAAGGAGTCAAAAAATAGACCCGATTACACAAAGGGCCCCAAGATTCCTACTAACTCCAAATCTGGCAGCCAAATCTTGGTGAAGGAACAAGACTTTGTCTGAAAAGGACATTGTAAATGTGTCATAATGTTAATAATAATAATAGCCAAATTTCCATCTACATTTGGAGTCACCTAAGGGGTTGTCAATTGCCTAATAACTCTAAACAACTGAGCTGGATCTGACGTAGCAGGTGCAATTGAGGCAGAAAAGTAAGAACACTTTGCTGCCTTCACTGTCCTTTTATAGGCCTTCAAGCGGGCTCTTTAAAGTGCTCTCATTACTTTGTCATGACCTCATCAACAGCACCATTCTAGCCATATAAGTCCCCTTTTTACCATCCTTAGTTTGTCTGTATACCAGGGAGCCAAGGTAGTACGGGGCAGAGAGGGCACCAGGGGAGCAACTCAATCAATGGCCTCCTGAAGGTCCAGATTCCAAGCATCAGTGAGTTCATCAAGAGAGCTGCTGACAGAACCAGACATATCCCACAGAGCATTCTGGAATCCAATTAGATCCATGAGTCTCCATCGGCAAGCATAAATAAGCTTGCTGCTCCTGTAGAGGGAGGAGGCAAATTTCAAATGGACTTTCATGAGGTATTGATCAATCCATGACAGCAGTTTGCAAAGAACCACTGAATCCAGATCAATTCCTGCACAAAAGATCAGATCCAGCATATGACTTGCTCTGTGCGTGGGGGCCAATACAACCTGGGAGAGTCCTAATGATGCCACAGCAGTCATAAAGTCTAAGGAGGCATCAAACAAGGCAGCATCAGCATAGACACTGAAGTACCCCAAGACTATCAGTTTGGGGAAACACAAGCCCCACTCCGCCGCCACCTCAGCCAGCCTCAGCAGGGAATCAGCTGGTAAGCTAGGTGGACGGTAAACCAGCAAGATTCCCACCCTCTTTCTGGTACTCCACTCCAGGCCTATGCATTCAATGCCAGCGATGTTTGGTGCAGGAAGCCACTCAAAGGAGAAAAAACCTAGGTTGAGAATTGCCACCCCCACTCCCCATCTTCATGTTCATGGTTGATGAAGGACTGGATATCCCAGGGGAGTCAGCTGAGCGAAAGCCACCATTTCAACCTCATCCACCCAGATCTCAGTCAAGCATTGCCTTTTCTAATAAATTCTTCAAGGAAGGCAGTGTTATTCATAATTGATCTGACATTGCACAACATCAGGCTTGAAGAGGAGGGCAAAAAAGTCTGGGTCTGCATGTCATCATTCCTTGAGATGGGAAGGAGATTAGAAGAGGACTGAGCATGTCCATATTTCTATCTCCTTGTAAACCTAACTCTCTGCCCACCACCATATTGCCCACCTCCCCATCTTACAGGGATTTCCTGGCCACCTAGGCACACCTCGCAGTTTGTGTAGTTTGGCCCTCAGTCATTTCTTGGTTCTTAGCAGCAGAGGCTGTGATGTTCCCTTTTCTCAACTTAATGACAGTTCAGTTCAGTTGTTGTGAGAAATGCAGGAAGACTTAGCCCACCTGCCTTCATCAGGTTAACTATAATGATACTGAAATAAGCAATCTGAAAATTAAAGGGACTATAGTGCAACTAATTTTCTTGAGCAAAAAAGAGGGGACTATATGTAAATGGCAAACACTGAATGTTGTAAAACCCATGGCAAGGAAAACATTATTAGTATGGAAGTCAAGAGGAGTGAAAATATAAAATAAAACAAAGGAACATTAAACCTAGAATATGATTGTGTGTTGCTTGTCGTTTTTTCCATAAGATGAACATTTTGTTAGAATAACAGGTGGGCGAAGCAGCAAAAGACAAAATGTGTAGGCATGAAATAACGGAAATGCATGTAAAAAGAAGCATAACTACAAGAGTTTTATCTCTTTCTAATTTTTTCTCCATACATATGGAGACATTTGACTTGACATGGCTTACAGAGCAGTTTATATTCCGACATGTCAGACAGCAATGCTATGAAACCAATATGATTAGCACATCAGTTAGAGGTTCCTATTATTTGGCAGCCTCCACACCCAGTGAAGATCAATAGTAAAAACACAGAGAAAAGCAAGGAAAGATATAGAACAGTCAGAGAGGCACAGAAATATATTAGCATACATTAAGTCTTAATAATACCAGTGGGTTTGGATAGATGTCAGTAAGAGCTTCAGGAAGGAACAAAATTATTTGTAACCATTCTGTCACTTGGCAGTTCAGCAAGTGAGAGGGATTTGCCACGTCTCATCTCATATTTCATGCAGAGATCTGATCCTGTGAACATGTTCTTCCTTAACACAGGCTCCCCTGGTTTAGGATGGCTAGCTGAAGTGCCTCCTCCTTCCTCATGCCCTTGTGGAGTTATTTCTCAGAATCCACTTTTCTTGTCACTCTAGCACAATGAGAATTACTATTGTAACATTACTTTCAGATGTTCAGGTAAAACAAACAACTCTGCATAATGGGAGAGAAAAGAATACAAAGTGAGATTTTATTTTTCTTTAAGAAGAAATCCTGATGATGGTTTATTTTCCCAACAATATGCCCAATTTTCTGTATTCTTGACAATTTTTTAAAGGAACAGTTGCTTGCTTCATTTTGAAAAGAAATCATTAGAGGTCTGCTGTCTGGGCTGTAACTATGAGATTTGTTTTTATGGTCTGTTTTTAAAAACAACCATTTATTTTAGTCAATTGGAGTTGGAGATTTCTTCCATGTTCTCCCAAACTTCGTTTCTATCTTGAAGTTCGATAATTTTGGGGACATCAGACCTCAAAGTTGCAGTTTGACGATCCCTGGGACTTCAGACTTCACATAACAACATTGAAACTTGCTTTAAAAATAGTTGTTCTCAGGCTATATTCAAGGCAAAGCATCACTCTAACTCCTGAAAGAGGGACCCCTTCTTATCAATTCCATAATTGTCATCCCACTCAATATTAGCTAATTGAAATCCCAATGATTAATGATCTATCCTTTGCACAGATTTTTCTTATCTTCCTCCTTTTACTAAACTTTGCTTAGAAAGATATCACAAGTTCTCCATATTCTTTTTCTTTTGTTTTAATTTGCTTATCCTTTATCTTCATCTAAACTGTCCTTACTCTGATATCTAAACTACACATGCCATTTATTTCTTTTGTCACAGCATCATTCCCCATTCAAATTGCCATATGTCTTTCTGTCCCGCTATGTCTGCCTCTTTCACTGTTTATATCTATCCAGAGATTCCATTCTTTTGGGTCTTTCTGGAGTTACATTTGTAAAATGAGCACTGGAGAAGGGTAATTCTAACTGGCTATCCAAATGAGAGATTTACTTTCCACAGGGGATTTTTTTTACCACAGCAGCAGCAGAACAAAGTATACCAAAACAGCCGGCTGAGCACAGAGAGAATGTGTAAGATAGAACATCTTTTCTTAGATGGTCTGCATAATTAATCCATGTCATTAATAGATAGTATTGGAAATTAATCAATGGTTTGAATAATATGATTTTTTTAAAAAACGTTTTATATGTTTTCTACTTCAGTAGAGTTCAATGAAGATTAATAAAGCAGCATAACATTTGTCTTAGTACTCCTAAGAGTATTTCCTTATCATAGTTCCATTAGAAACAATGAAGTTGGCTTCTTAGTGGGCATGAAGAGAGTCAGAGTATCTGTGGAGGTGCCATTGACAAAAATGAGAGTTTTATGGTGCCGTCTCAGCAGAGTTACATCCTTCCAGGCCTATTAACCACAATAGACTTGGAAGGGTGTTAGGATGGCACTGTTAACCACATTATTATTATTATTTCTTTATTTAGAAAAAAAAATGGTTCTTCCTGTCCCTGAAACTTGCCCGAGATGGCTTACAAATTAAAGCACAAAAACATTATAAATTGTTAATTAAACCTCAGTATTAGAACACAGCCAGAATATAAATACAAGGATCACAAGAAGCTTAAAATGAGCCTGTGTGAACACCCCCTTTAATCTCTTGTAAAACATGGCTGAAACGTGGCTATAGCGAGGTAAACTGCCAGTCTGAACTCAGCCTAAGAGCATACCAAGGGCCAAACTAAGTGTGCTTGTTTTCAAAGAGTTGGGTCCAGGAAACCCATACTCAGTTTCCCTGCAACCACACAGCAGCTGGGGAAAGGCTTAAAGGAGAGCCCATTTGGCCTCAGAATACCACCACAGGGGGGAAGGGGCTCCTGCCTTCCCCCCCTCAAACAGTTTTCCCATACTAACAACTATGAGAGATTACTACTTCAAGTGGAGTACTCTGTGCATTTGGAGCAGCAAAAATGAAGGAACTCTCCCCATGCTTTTTTGGCATGGGAAAATGGGGTTCTTCCTCTCCAAGTACAGCGGCATTCCAAGTACAAACAGGCTCTCCTTTAGTTTTAGGTGTTTGTTTTCAAAGCCATTCCCCATAGCTGCTGTGAGGCTGCATGGAACCTGAGTTGGGTTGGGAAATCTGGACCTTTTTCTTTAAAAGCAAGCATGTTTAGCCTGACCCACAGCCAACCATGAATTGGAACATGAGTGAGCTTTCTCCCTCCTTTTACAGGAATATCTTTAAACCAAAGCATGACATCGTTCATGAAAGGCAGCAAGATAAAATGAAAAAGGTAGCACTAGCAACAGAGAAAGGGTCAAGACCAATGCTCCCTCTAAGCTGTGCAGTCTTGTGAGCAAAAATTCTACTTTGTGAGCTACTGGCATGAAAGCTGCGAGTGAGTGATTTGGCTACTGCATAAATGAGTTTGCTATGGAGCCATCATTCCTGAGCTGAGACAAAAATAGGTGAGCTGGAAGCTAAAAAAACTGTGAGCTAGCTCACACCAACTCAGCTTAGAAGGAATACTGGTCAAGACATAACAAATAAGTTCAAAATCCAACTGGCATTCCTTGAATAAGAAGGGGGATCCTCGCAAAAACAGAACCAAGTGTTAGACGGCACAATACTTTGTTTTTGTCATACTTTGTAATTTGCTTGCTGATCGGTTGACTAGATCTTATCATTTTTGTAATCTGCCTTGCATCTCAGTGAGAAAGGCAGTTATAAATGAAACTAAATGACAACAACAACACTTAATATAAGACATGGATGCAGAAAATAAAGGAATTCTGTCCCCAGGGAAATTTGTCTGTCCTCTTCTATTGCCATCACACCAGTGGGTGAAAACTTTTTAATGTCATTTGGCATTCCCTCAGTGATCCTTCCTTCCAGACCAATGTTTTCATTGCTGCTTTTATGTCTCTATACTTATTGTTACTTTGTTTTTAATTGTTTTAATTAAATTCTTCAACTAAAACTCTTTTTTCATTTGCACTCTCCAAAATATTGATGTTTTATTGAAAACCAGCATCAAAATCCAAAAATCAAAGCTTCTTTTTTGAACAATTCCCATTTTCCACTCGCATCATCTGTTTCTTAAGTTTAACTTTTAGATGTGTCCAGTCTATTGGAAGACAGATAACTACACAGTTCTAGTCCTCAACTGGAAGTAATGTAGTAAGGTTTACTAACTTGTAAGTTACTGCCTACTCACATCCTTGCTGATGTTCCACACAATCTTAATATTAACCCTGGGTACAGGTGAATAATATTACTCATGTACCAGTAAACTGTGTTCTTTCACCAGACAATAATACTGCTGATTATATTGTGGAATGTATTTACGAGCATAAACTTACATGCAGATGACAATTGTGGCGGACAGTTAACAAGTGGGACAAAACTGGCCCTGAGAAACTACACATCTATCAGAGCATCATTTCTCCCTGTAATGAAAATTGTACTAAGAGCTGGTTGAGCTCGGAAACATTGATTTATTCTCCAACTTCTTTTCCTTTAAGAATCTTCCAGTTCCAACACATCATCTTGAATTGTCTAATTTATTTAAGTCATTGGTTTATTTCTTATTGCATGATTTGAATATGATTTGGGAACTGTTTCTAAAAAGCTGTTTTCCAAGGGAAGAAAACTCTGTTTACAAATCAAGTACCCCTATCTTTCCCAGATGTATTTCTGTGGTGCTGTCATACATGAACTAATATGTGTCCTGTCCTTGGTTCAAGCCACAGAGTGGGCATTTTAGCCTCTAACTGACACTGTGTGATAGGTTATGAGCAAGTGACTTGTTCCAATCCTCCTATGTATTTTATGCATAAGCAGAGTTTCCAAGCCTAACTCACTAGCACAAGTCTGATACCTTGAACTTAATGGAAAAAAGAAGAGATCTTTGGAGTGCCATAATTATTAATTGATCTTGTTTTCTATGTGATATCTGCCTTTTAATCTCATTTTCATTTATCTAGGATACCATCAACTATACTGGGAAATTCTTTTCTACCACATCTTAACCTGTCTCTCTTTGTGAAATTATGAACTTGGGTGATAAAATCTAAGTGATGAGCACAGATATGGGTTTTCTTTTTTTTTTTTTTAGCAATAACTAGCCAATTGAAATTATGTGATAACAACAGTTTGTTGTAGAGAAAGTGAGGGTTCTTCTAAGATACTTATCTAAAGGATTTCTTCTAGAAGAAGTTTTTAAAGTTGGCACTTCTAGACATATCCATTTGATAAACACTAATCTATATATATAAAAGAAAGTTCCCTCACTGCAAATTCAACGCCCAGGCCAAATAGCTGGACCTAGAGACACCAAATTCAGGGAGAGTTCTCCTACCATGGTGTAGGTAAAAGGTAAAGGTTCCCTTGCTCGAAAGCCAGTCGAATCCGACTCTAGGGTTGCGGTGCTCATCTCCGTTTCAAAGCCGAAGAGCCAGCGCTGTCCGAAGACATTTCCGTGGTCATGTGGCCGGCATGACTAAACACCAAGGCGCACGGAACGCTGTTACCTTCCCACCGAAGTGGTACCTATTTATCTACTTGCAATTTCTTGCTTTCGAACTGCTAGGTTGGCAGGAGCTGGAACTAGAGACGGGAGCTCACCCCGTCATGCGGCACCCGGGTCTTGAACTGCTGAACTACTGACCTTCCAGCCTGCAGTTCAGCGTCTTAACCACTTGAGCCACCGCAGCTCCTATGGTGCTCGCTAAGAAGGGATTTTTAGAAATTCGACCCCTAAGTGGGTCAAAAGGGGTAAAAAGTGCTCCCCCCATTGATTCCTATGTGGCTGCCAGGCAGTGCCTCCCTGTACCACCCACTCTCTGATTGGTCAGCTTCAGAGCTCAGTGTTCTGAGGTAAAAAAACAAACAAACCCAGTTACAGGGGACTGCACAGAGCTAATGACAGTTGAGGAAATCAAGAGTGGCTAACAACCACCTGTGAGGTGAAGAAAAGTTGCTGGCCCAGCCTTTCTGATGGCTTCCAAAACACTCCCCCCACCTCCTACACCTAACAGGTAGTTGTCTGTCAGTTGCAGCCACACCTCCACAGTGGCTTCTAATACTCCTCCCTCTTCCCCCTCCTACACTGGACAGGCAGCTGCCTGTCAGTTGTAGGAGAGGAGGTGGAATGGCTTCCAACATACTCCCCGCACCTCCTGCACCTAACAGGCAGTTGTCTGTCAGGTGCAGCCCCACCTCCACAGTGGCTATTAATACTCCTCCTCCCCTCCTCTGTTAAGTATGAGACGTAAGTCAGATCTTAACTAGTGATTCAGCTTTATTCCATTCAACAGTAAACCAACACAAGGAACAATGGAGCAACAGGCTCCCTTTTTAAACTATCTGGGCTATGGTAACCATGCCATTAAACAAGTTAATAACCAATGAGAAATGAGAGATAACAACCAATAGATTTCATTCCCTCCAGAACAACTCCAGCTGCCCTGTTTGGCTTGCTTTGCAGAGCAGTCGATCAGATTGTTTGCTTTAGGATATCTTCACAAACTTCAAGCTCATACATTTATTACAATACATAACACCCTCCTACATTGGATAGGCAGCTGACTGTCAGGTGTAGGAGAGGAGGTGAGATGGCTTCCAACACACTCCCCCCACCTACTACACCTAACAGATGGTTGTCTGTCAGGTGCAGCAGCAGTTACAGTGTGTTTAAAGCCACAAGGAAGCCCGCCCCAGCCGTAACACCTTAGTGATTCTGCCAGCCCACTTCCACCATGGCTTCTAATACTCCTCCCTCTCCCTCTCTTACACTGGACAGGCTGCTGCCTGTCAGGTGTAGGAGAGGAGGTGGGAAGCTTACAGCTACCGGGGAGGTTTGCTAAGCAGGATTGCCTTAGCACTGCTGCTGGCCCAGCCTCCCTGATGCCTTTAAATATGATCCCCCCCAACAACAGACAGGCCAGTGTCTGTCAGGTGTAGGAGCAGGACCTGGGTACTTTAATCCAACAGGGATGCCACTCCAGCAGGATCACCTTGGCCCAGCCTCTCTGATGGCTTCCAACACTTTCCCCAACCTCCTACACCTAACTGGCAGTTGTCTGTCAGGTGCAGCAGTAGTTGCAGGGTGCTTAAAGCCATGAGGGAGCCTGCCCCAGCAGTAACGCCTTAGTGATCCTGCCAGCCCTGCCTCCTCAGTGGCTTCTAATACTCCTCCCCCTCTCCCCATCCTGCACTGGACAGGCAGCTGCCTGTCAGATGTAGGAGAGGAGGTGGGATGCTTACAGCCGCTGGGGAGGTTTGCTCAGCAAGATTGCCTTAGCACTGCTGCTGTCCCAAACTCCCTGATGCCTTTAAATACAATCCCCCCCCCAACACCAGACAGGCCGGTGTCTGTCAGGTGTAGGAGCAAGACCAGGGAATGAATGTTTATGGGGTGATAGTAAAGGGCATTTCTAGGAGCTATTTCAATGTGTGCCTCACTCATGAACCTGAAGAAATGTCCACCACATCACCACTCCCTCAAATGAACTCCCCCTCACACCTCTCACCTTTCACCTCTTACTGCCACCAAGAAAGCTCCTGGCAAACATCAAGCCAGATACACCAATGCTACAAGGAGGAGGCAACTTAGGAATGTGGCAAAGACATTTGCACATAGTACTTCTGCAGTGCATTGAACTGCACAGGCCAAGTACCAGCAAGATCACCTTGAGGTGCTCAGAACAGCACAGTCTCCATATGAGCAAAACAATCCAGGAACACAAGTAGAGAGGCCACCACTTTCATGGAAGGTGGCAGGAATTGACTAAACAGATGACTGCTTCTCACATGGACAGTTCTATGTGGCCTGCTCCCGAGTGAGCTCATCAAGGAGCCTGGTGATCCTAGCACCTGAGGGCAGAACCACCAATGTGGTGTACAGAGAGTTCCTTCGGTAGGGGGGGGAAGTGTGCATGTCTCACTTTGTTATGTCCGCTGACCACCACTAGGTGCCAGCAGTATGCAACCAGAGCTTTGCTCCAAAGAACAATAGGGACTAGGATCCTGAGACTCCTAGTTAGCACCTATAGGAACTGTGGCGGGAAGTTGAAACCCTCCAATGGGACCTGTGGGTGTCACCTGGGGACTGTATATAGTTGGCCATTTCGGCCAGTTGTTGTTGTGTGCAAGTAAACTATGAGCTGATAATCACTGAGCATGTGTCTTCACTACGCATCGAACCCAGTACACAACACACTTCATTTCTTACACTACAATCTTCTCCGTTATAATTCCTACAACAAATGCCACATTTCAAATTTCACATCATCAGTATTATAACTGAATTTACGGAACTTAAATACTGTAGTGAAGCATGGGTTTCAGGCTAGTTATACTATAATGTAATGAGAGATAGGGGGGTTCTGGTTAGGATTCTGTTTTGATTCTGAATTCAAAAATAGTGCATTTGAGGAGCAGAACTTTCTCTGAAGCCACTCTTTAACTTTTTGGTTGTGTTTCTACTTTTCAATCAGAGTTTGGTTTCCAGTACAAACACCAGTTGCAAATTCAGAGAGAGGTTCTCAGCAAGATCTGGCTCCAAGCAGCATTAGCAGCTCCTACCTTCTCTCTGGATCAGCTATGATAATTGAAAGCCAGAGCCCATATTCTTAGGCATATAGGCATGTCCCATTGGGGTTAAGAAAACATATGTGGGCACCTTGAGAGTTCTGCAGCTTACACGACAGAAGTAAATGGATTTTTCAAATAGCTAACAAAGGGAGTTGGCAAAGAGAGATAACATAAAGTATTTACCTTTTCAAACAAGTTTTTTAAATCTGCTTTTTCCTCTTCTAATTATAGCCCCTTTTCTTCACATAACCAATTCTAGCCAATCAGGAATCGTGAAGACAACAGAATAATATTGCATTCAGATGTAGTTGTATCACTGAAGGCAAACAGAACAAATTCAGAGAAAGAACAACTGATACAGAGTAAGCTTACTCAATCACACAGGTAACACCATTTCTGATAGTGAATGATGTCATGATATTATGTAGCCAATGAGATTTTTTATGTAATCACTCATCTCTGAGGGAAAATAAAGCCACTAAAAGAAATGCTTTTGGGACATTGGCCAAACATTCACCAAATTCAGAAAGCAACTTCACTTCAGTCCTAACAAATGAGCCATTCCTTGTTAATTCACATATGGTGCATACAGAGTATGCAATGGGGATGGGGAATGGTTCTTTACCTGGAGTCTAATGGAAAGACTTCAGATTTTAAAATTACATGGAATGAGTTACTGCATGAGTCAGTACAAAGTTTAATACAAGCAATCAAAGACTACAAAACTGAAGTACTATAATTACTTGCTTAATATGTGACATAAACCTATCACTACTGGTGGGACATGGATTCGGTATGGTTCCTTTGAGAATGTTCACTACTACATAATCTATGCATTCTAAAGCCTATGCACAGCAGATGACAGTATCAAAGGGACCCACAAACAGGGTATTACAATAATCCAGACTGAATGTTATAAAAAAAATGTGAAACAAGAGCTCAGCACCCTGCTGAGACAGTAAGCTTTAATCTTTACATCCACAGCTAAATTCCTGAGATGGTATTAGGTGCTTCTGTCTTCTGTCATGTGTGCCAAGCAGAAAACAGTAACTTTTCTGTTGACACTACTTAAACCTTGTAATATTCTACTTATTTGACTTCCATTAAGTGATCTTTAAAGCTCTGTTAATATTGATCAGGATTTTTCATACTGCCATTCATTACTCACTCATATTTTCAAAAGTGGGATCAATGTACTTGCTTTGTTCCCTTAACTCTTCAAAGGGCTATATTTATTTACTTATTTATTGTCTCTCCTAGAAGGACAGCCAGCTACCAAAACAGAGTAGTGAAGTAGCAGTTTAGTCTTCTGTGTGAGTTGATTTAGGATTTGTGTTAATCTTGCTTAAAATATCATATGGGCAACTAGAATTTCTGGCTTTTTTGTATTAAAAAAGAACCTCAGCAGACTTGCCAAGGAAAGTGGGGATTTTGTAGGATGACTGTGTATTTGGATAGTTAAACAAAATGGATATGAGCATCAAAAAATAACCAAAAATTAAAATAATGAAACACTAATCATTCATATATTTTCTAGTGTTACATTGTGTTCTTTTTATAAGACAACAAATTAGATAGCAATAGGGAAAAGGAAGAGCATGACTCAGCAGATATACCTGACAGAGAACTCATCCAACCGGAACAGTTTTCTGGTGTTCTTGCCCAATAGAATTCATCCTGTTTGGTGTTTGTATGTGCATTTCCACTCTTAGTCAATCATTGCTGATGTTCACAGGGCTTCATGATTCCACAGGATCACAGGTCTGTTGCATTTTCTGTGGCTGCACCTCCCTACAAGGTAATAAGGAACTAAACTTTGTTTGTGACCACTAGCTGGTAGGTAAGACTGCAGAAGGAAACTGAAATGGATAGATCTGGCTTCATGCAAGTAATAATTTGCCTGAAGAAGAATTTATCGAAAAACATAACTTTTGCCGGGGAAGCATGTTGCTTTATGTTTGCTGCATCTCTTTTCTGAAAGCAAAACAGCCTACAATATTGAATCCAGTCTGCATATTCATCTCTGTAGCTGTGGACATTCCTACAAGATTTATATTGTCATATTCATTTGTATATCTTTGTTATCAGTGCACTATAATTACTAGGTTGCATTAGGGTCTTTAGTGTATATGATTTAACCGAATAATGAAGTTATAGTAGCATATCAGACCTTTTGTAGGCAACCTGTTTTATAGATAAGTGGTTATGTTGATTACTTCCTCCCCAGTATTTCTCTGGTAGATCCATTTCAAGCAGCATGCATCTGCACATTTCTGTCAGGGAATGGTTTCTCCTCTCAGCTATGCCATTTTGTTCTGGTGTGTATGGGACAGTGAGTTGATGTTCAATATGTTGTTCAATTAAACACCTTTTTTATGTCATGTCCCACATATTCTCCTCCACTGTTAGTTTGGATTGCCAGCAGTTTCCCCTGGAACCTGTTGCTAAGCATTGCAACATATGCCTTGAGTTTTCCAAATACTTCAATCTTCTTTCTGATCAAGTAGGTAACTGTATATTTAGAGAACTCATCAATGAAAGTCAAAATATATCTGTTTCCACTAGGGGTTTCTGTTTTCATTGGACTACAAACATCACTATGAACGAGCTCTAGGGAGTACCTTGTTTGGTTTGGTTCATGAATATTGCTGAAACTTGGTCTTGTTCACTTTGCTTGGATGCAATGCATGCAATTTCTTTCAACTGTACATTTATTTACCTGTATGCCTTTGGTCAAGTTCTGGTTTTCAAGTTGGGCAATTGCATAATTATCTCTACACCCAAATCTTTGTTGCCATAACCTGGAACATCTCTTATGATTGCAACTTTTGATCAAATTTATACTTTGTGTGCATGTGTCCAGAGCATATACATTTTTGTGCATTTTCCCTGTTGCTATCAGTTCACCATCTTGTTTGATAAGACATTTTTCCCCAAATGAGGTTACCATTTTTCTTTTTGCAAGGACTCTTACTGAAAGCAAATTATTTGCCAATTATGGCACATATGCAAACAGTTCTCAATAAGGATTTCTCTGACCTGTCCATCTGGGAGTCTGCATTTCATTGTTCCTGACTGTACCCCATCTGCCACAACAGATCTCCCATTAGCTACACTTGGCATCTCTCTTTTTTCTTTATTTAGCATTTCAAAAAAGTCTCTGTGTGCACTCATATGCATTGAGCATGCACTATTTAAGAACCATATATGACTTTTGATTGCATCTTTAATTAATATGAAACACTTCTTCAGGGATGGCTGTTTCAAATTGTGAGAAGTTATATAACCTAATATAGGAAACTGCTTTTCTATAAATTTGGGGTATATTTCCATAGAGGGTGGAGTGTGGCTAAGCTGGGCCAGCAGCATTGCTAAGGTGATCCTGCTGGGGCAGCCTCCCTGATGGATTAAAGTACCCTGGCCATGCTCCTACACCTGCTTGTCTCGTGTAAGGAGGGGGGTTGTATTTGAAGGCATCAGGGAGGCTGGGCCAGCAGCAGTGCTAAGGAAATCCTGCTAGGCAAGCCTCCCCTATGGATTTAAGGACTCCGTGTCCCTTCCAACCCTTGACAGGCAGTTGTCTGTCACGTGTAAAAGTGGTAGCATGTCTGAAGGCATTGGGGAGACTGGGCCAGCAGGTTTGCTAAGGTTATGCTGCTTGGGCAACCTCCCCAATGGATTTCAATGCTCTGCTCCTGCACCCGACAGACAACCACCTGTCAGGTGGAGGAGGGGAGTGTGGGAGTGTGTCTAAAGCCACTGGGGAGGTTGGGCCAGCAGCATTGCTAAGGTGTTTCTGCTCAGGCAGCCTCCCTGATGGAAAGTACCTTGGTCCTGCTCCTACACCTGACAGACACCCGCCTGTCTGGTGTTGGTGTGTGTGTGTTTAAGGGTATTGGTGAGGCTGGGCCAGCAGCAATGCTAAGGCGATCCTGCTGAACAAGCCTCCCTGATGGCTATAAGCATCCCACCCCCTCTCTTACACCTGATAGGCAGCTGTATGTCCAGTGTAGGAGGGGGAGGGTACTGCAAGCCATTGTGGAGGCTGGGCTAGCTCCCTGATGGCTTTAAGCATCCTGTAACCACTGCTGCATCTGACAGACAACTTCCTATCAGGTGTAGGAGGTGGGGGGAGTGTGTTTGAAGCCATGGGGAGGCTGGGCCAGCAGCTTTGCTGCACCTCACAGGTGATTGGTCACTCCTGATTTCCTCAACTGGCATTAGCTCTCTGCAGTCTCCTGTAACTGGTGGGGTTTTTTTTACCTCAGAACACTGAGCTCTGCAGCTGACCAATCAGAGGGTGGGGGGTGCAAGGAGGCAGCAGCCTGGCAGCCACATAGGAAGCAATGGGGGAGCACTTTTTACCGCTTTTGATCCCCTTAGGGGTTAAATTTCTAAAAAAAAAAAATCCTTCTTAGTGAGCATCTATGCCATGGTAGGAGTGCTCTCCCTGAATTTCATGTTTCTAGGTCCAGGGGTTTGGCCTGGGCACTGATTTTATACCTCTCTGCTTTGCAGAACTCATGGCACCTTACAATATAAATAAAATGATGATTATAAAAAACACATAAAAGTCCACAATTTAAATCCCCCAATTATGACTGCTATCTTGTGTAAAAGGAAGGTCAATTTCTGCTCCCTGCCTAACTTCCTCTTCCTTATAAGGAAGAAATCAAATTTCTGGTCATGGGCACGTGGGGATTTTGTCTCCCCAGCCTATCAGATTGCATATAAGGATCATGTTTATCTAGTCCCACCCTGCCCACCTGCTCCTTTTTCTGTAATAATGTGGGGTTTCCTGGTCACTTTGAAGCCAAGCAGCAATTTTTGGACTCGCTTTGATTGATCATGAGATGGGCATTTTTCTTTTGTTTCACACTGTTATTTGAAGGCTTTAATAAATAGGCCTGGTTTAAAAACTGATCAGGCCCCAGCTGGGGCAGTCTGGAATAGTGTGGATTTTTGCTTAAGGTAATGATATTTAGTAAGCACTCGGAGGCATCTATGGATGGATCGAGGCTACTCAAACACATGGCCAACCAGTATGAAGAACTGCCAGACTAATCCCAGCAACTGACAGAAGACTGGGAATGGGGAGTTGGGGTAAAACCATAGAGTTTTCACTAATTCCTAGAGCTACACTATATCTTCCTGGAAGACCCAGAAGAGACATTGTGACATAGTCAATGTCACTGTTTGTTTTAATTCTTCCAGACAAGAACAGCTCAGAACAGTAGCAGGCAAACAAAACTGCCAGCAGTAGCCCTTCCAGTAAAAAGTGGGGTTGGCATCCCTCTCAGGACTGGGTCTTTTCCACAGAAAAGCTAATGTTGTCCAGCATGGGGGGGAGAGATACAGGGGAAGCTTCAGTTCCTTTTGGCAAACAATGTGGTTTTGACGGTTTTGATTGTTTTAATGTTTTAACCTGTAAGCCGCCCTGAGCCTGCTCCAGCGGGGTAGGGCAGGATATAAGTTAGAATAGAAATAAATAAATATGCAGGAAAGAAACTCAGTGTGGCATCAATACCAACTTAGGTATGGACCCAAGGTAGCATTGCCCATAATGTTTACACCATGGTAGGAGTGCTCTCCCTGATGTAATGTAATACTGTAATCTCTCCCCTTATAATAAAAGCAATTTCGTCTGGCAAGGTTCTATGTGCGCCAAAATCAGTTCGCCGCATGAACTGCCACTCCAAACCCCTACCAATCCTCTGGCTGCATGGCCTGACTCCCACCCACACAGCCAGTAGCCAGCCTCTTGCCCTCTGTCTGGATGGAGCCGCCGATGGGCACACATGCCTGGAACTGGATCAGGTCCACAGTGCACAGCCCACCTCCAGACTGAGCAGTGGCACCAAGCACTCACCCTCCACCCCAATTTGGCCGCACCTCTCGCAGAGCCCCACCACACATGGTATGAAAGACGCCCCACACTGCCACCAGCACACCCTGGTGGGTCCCAAAATCCCACCCACTGCCAGCCACAACATCTAGCAGCCACTGCTCCACCCACAAGGCAGCTGAGCCTGCTCGGACATGGTGGTGGAGGCAGCAGCTCCACATGCTTGCTGGGGGGGGAATCTTCCTGGAGCCCGTTGTCTGGGTTACTGGTGGATGCAGCTATTTTGGTGGCCCTCCCAGCTGTTGTTCCGCCCGCCCCTCCCATTGAGGCATCCCGCCTTGCCTTGGGTCCAGCTCCCATGGCTGCTGCCGTCCTTCTTGCCTGATCGTCCTCCAGCCCTGCCTCCCCAAACCCACCGCCACTGCCTCCAATCACCCCCCTCGGCCGCATCCCTAGCCACTGCCTAGATGCTGCCAGGAGGCTCCGCCCTGCCTCGGCCACATCCCTAGCCACTGCCTGGATGCTGCCAGGAGGCTCCACCCTGCCTGCCCAGCACAGGGCCTCCATTCCTGCCTCTCCAAATCTCTCCATGCGGCTATTCACCACACTTCCTTCACCGCTCTCCCTGCTCCCAGTAATTGCTGCTGCTGACGGGTGCCAGTCCTGGGGCCTTGATCGGGCAGGGGCAGTGGGGGGGCAGCCTTCAGTGGGAGGCTGGAGAGCCTCCCCCCTTTGCCTTCCCTTTCCCTTCCCTCCTTATCTTTCTCTTTTCCATTCCTTCTTCCTTATTTCCATCCCTCTTTCTCTCTCTCTCTCCTTTCTTACTTTTGTTCTCTCTCTTTTTCCATCCTTCCTTCTTTCCTTCTTTCCTCCCTCCCTCTCTCCTGCTCTCCTTCTCTCTCTCTCCTTTCTTCGCAGATCTCTGTCCCCCCACCCCTGCATAGCTACCAGTCCAAGACAGTTCATCGGCACCTTTACGACCACGGTTTTTTCAGGTCCATGCTCTCCCTCCTCTGTGATGCCAGAACTGCATTCCTCCCTATTGCTACCAATCCACAACAGTCCACTGGCACCTTTAGGACCAAGTTCTATTCAGCTACAACCTCTCCCTCCTCTGTGAGGGCAGGTCTGCCCCTTCCCCCCAATAGCTGGCAACCCCCAAAACAGCCCTGGTAATCGAATGCAGGAAAATGAGAGATACAAAGCAGGACCTGACCTATGAGATTAACTTCAATAACAATTCCTTTCCTGACCTATCAGGCTACTCCACTGCCCCCTTCTCCAATGAGAATCTGAAACTGTATTAACACTGTTGGATCACTGGATTGCCTAGCTCTGCACCATCTAATCCTACTGGTGGCAGCTCCCCCACTACACTTACCCTTGAGACAATGCTGGACTCTGTGTCATTATACCCTGCTCAAGTCACCATTGTGCTTTGACACTGACTGCCCATGCCCAGGGCACTCTCCCAGAGCCTCTTTCTAGAGCCCATTGTAGTCTAGGGTTGCCAGCTCCAGGTAGGGAGATTCCTGGATATTTTCTGGTAGAGTACATTGAAGCCAGGGTTTGGGGAGGGGAGAGCCTTCAGCTGAACAGATTGCCATAAAGCCCACCTTCTAAAGCTGTTATTTTCTCAGGGGGGGATCTGTTGTCTGGAGTTTAGTTGTGATACCTGGTGACCTTCAGGCTCCACCTGGAGATTGGCTGCTCTGGGCATGGGCAGTCAGTGCTTCAGAGCAGGGTCTGCTAGATCCAAGTTCTTGCTGTAGAAGCTGAGTGGGTGATTTTGGACCCCTCACAGACTTTCAGCCTAACCTACCTCACAGGGTTGTTGTGCAAGTCAAAAGGGGGAGAGGAGAATGATGTCAGCTGATCTGGTCCCCATTGCAGAGAAAGACTACTTTTCCTGAGAAACCATTGTTGCCAATCTCCAGCTGAGGGCTGGAGATCACTCAGAATTACAACTACTCTCCAGGTGGCAGAGATTAGTTCCTCTGGAGAAAATGGTGGACTCTGTGCCACACAGGGCTTCAGAGCATGGAAAATGGTGGACTCTGCCAGTCAGGGCTTCAGAGCACGGGAGAGGCTGTGTGTGTATGGGGGGAAAGAAAAGCTGAAGAGAGAAGAGGAGATAAAGGTAGGTTGTGACTGGCTGGGAAGTAGATAGGGTTGCCAACTCCAGATGGGAGATTCCTGGAGATTTGAGGGATGGAGCCTGGAGAGGGTGAGGTTTGAGGAGGGGTGGGACTTCAGACAGATACAATGCCATAGACTCTACCCTCCCAACCAGCCATTCCCTTCTGGGGAGCCACTGTTGCCAATCTCAGGAGGGGGGGGGAATAAGTCAGAATTGCAACTGATCTCTGGGTGGGAGGAGATGCAACGCTGAAATCAGAGGAGCAGATAATGGCAGGTTGATCCTTGGCTGGGAAGGAAATAGGGTTGCCAACTCCAGGTTGGGAAATTCATGGAGATTGGGGGGGAGCCTGGAGAGGGAGAGGTTTGAAGAGGGAAGGGACCTCAGACAGGTACACTGCTATTGACTCCAGCCTCCAAGCCAGCCATTTCCTCCTGAGAAACAATTGTTGCCAATCTCCAGGTGAGGGCTGGAGATCACTGAAAATTACAACTGCTCTTCTGGTAGCAGAGGTCACTTCCTCTGGAGAACATGGTGGACTCTGTGTCATTATACCCTGCTGAGGTCACCACAGCACATTGACGCTGAGTGCCCAAGGCCTTGACACTCTCCCAGAGCCTCTTTCTAGAGCTTGTTGTATTTATTTCCATGGCGGGCCTTATTCCTAGTAAATAAAGAAATAAATAATGCAAGAATACATTTCAGCATGCCCAGTCAATAAAGTGACTGCTACTAAGGGGTTGGTGTGTTCAATACAGGCTTAGATCATCATGATCTTGGCATTTTGTGTCAGTGTTTTAGCAGTGTGTTATAGTGCAAAGTGAAAAACAACATATGGACAGACTGTACCTTTAATATGTGAAAAGGCACCTTTGGATTCAATCCAGCAAAATAACCATTTTCGTAGGGTGTGAAATCCAAACCTCACTGAACATCAAAGTATCAAACCGCAGTCCAGCAATAGAGTTCTAGTCAAAAGAGAACACATTGGAATTTTCACTAAGATTGAGAATGAATTTCTCAGCCAGCCCATCTGCTTTGCCATAACACTCAATTGTTGCTGTTGAAGAGCTATTCAAAAATATAAAGTGCCCGGGGCATTTCTGTGTTTAATTTATTTTTTACCCTCAAAGACATTACCAGAAACCAAAATTTGTTATCAAAAATATTTTACATTGATGCTACTCAAGCAACTTCTAATAAAACACCATAATGTCAAAAGTCATTTCATTTCTCCATCAAAGAATGAATGAGGCCCTCTATAAACATATTAAAATATTATTCACTTTGACAAAAGAACTAGTTCCAAGACATAAATATATTAGAAACTAGAAGCAATCTGTATTTTTCATGTTCTTAGGAATCTCTATAATAATAAAAAAAATCCATCATATCTAATGGAATTGGTAAGTACCCTAGAAGGCAAATATCTTTTCTTATGCTCAGTGTGAAACTTGGTTTGAAGCAAGCACTTGTAGTTAAGTCACATTCCTAATATCTAGAATAGTTTGAACAATAATGAATCAGTATTAGCTCTTTTTAATGGCATTAAATTTTCATTATAGTTCCAGAGCACATTGTTGCAGAATTAATGAGAGAGCCCTAAAAGGATTTATAATCTGCTGGCTGTTCTTAATATTTAAAACTATCAAAAACTGCTGTAATTCACAGGGATTCTTGTTCATGTAAACAGAGAGGATTTCCATTTTATTAATTATATTGTGCTTTTTGATATAATGCCATTATCGTTTGTGGTTACAAAAATTAGTGAGAAAAATATACTGTATCTGATGGGGAAGGGAAGATAACGTTCTACATGTACCTTGCCTCGGAGTCAGGTCAGAATCAAACAGTGCCCAAGTCTTATGCACAGTTTCCGGTGCAAACAGAGACCAATCCCCTTTCATATGGGCTTTTTAAATCCACTTTGGCTTCTGAAGGCAAATGCATTTTTTTAAGCTTTTGCACACCTTAAGGACAAAGCATAAAAACAAAGAACAGAACACTGGAATAAAACAGGTTTTGGAAAACTTGGATTAAGGCTTTATGAACTGCAAGAGTGCAACTTTTTTCCCTTAAGGTACATGAAACCTGTCTTCAGAAGCAAAAGTAAGTGTCACCATTAAAATGCACAAAATCCTAAAGATCAATTTTCCTTCAGAAGCCATAGTGGCTTCCATGGTTATCAGAGAAAAGTAAAGGAAATGCTTCAGAGTCTTTATCTGCTGTTCATTCACTTGGGCAGAGGGCAGTATCATTAATACACATGCACTAATACGATAACTGAAAGAGACCTCTTAGGGAATAGGAAGTTGAAATCTGAGAATACTCTGAAAATGCTTGTAAATGTAGATCATCTTCCAGACTAAACAGAGTTCACCATCATTAAAGTATTTCAAGCTAATGTTACTTTCTACAATCATATTTTTACCATATCTTTAGTCTTTGAAAGAACAAATCCAGCAAACTTTTTGAAGCTAATTGATTTTTTTAGTTGCCTTCTAAAATATATTTTTTTTAAATTAACCTTCTGCTTTTCTTGACATTAATCCATTAATTAGTGCTGTGCCCATAGTGTTGAAATTTGTTAAATTTTTAGGCCGCAGTCAAAAATATCCCCCTTTTAATTGTTTTAGGAGGAAATTGCATTCAAGGAGGGCAAAACACTTTCCCCATTCAGAATGAAAGAAATGACTGCCTTACCAGAAACTCTTGCCTCTGTCTTTTTTTTTTTTTGGCCCCCCGAATGGAATTTTTTATTACTTTTTTAATATACAACTAAAACTACAAAGAAAAAGGGGAAGGGAAAACTACAACTAGGGAGAAAGAAAAGCAAACCCACACTAAACTAAAAACCCAAGAGTAGGAGATAATACCCCAGTTAAAGTCTATGTTAGTACTCTACTGTTAGTAAACAATGCAAACTGTGAGTTCCTGTCTTTCTTTGCTAATTCATTAGTTAGTTACTTGTTATGAGAGACTTCCAGAGCATCTCCCGTAGCTCGCTTCATAAAGGCAATTTACAGAGTCCTTCTGCCTTTACTTAGGCTTTCTATCTCTAAGACCATAAGTTGTCTTGCGGGCAGCAGCACCTTCTTCCGTGGTCAAGTCTTCGTCCGTCTCCAAGGGTGTGGAGCCACTTGAACCAGTTTCACCATCTTCTTTGGCTCCCAATTGACGTTTCAAAAACTCTTTGGCTTTGTACACAGAGTCAATCTTCTCTCTTTTTTTGTGGAGTTTAAAGATGACCCCTTCTGGTACAATCCATTTATATGTGATTTGATTAGTTTGAAGAAAAAGGATTAAGTCCTTGTAGCTCCTTTTTTTTTTTGACGAATTTCAAATGGAATGTCTTTTAGGGTTTTAATAGTTAAATCCCCCAGTTTCAGTGGAGTTACTGATGTTGCTTTTAATATTGTATCCCTCATTTGTCTTCTTGAGAATCTGACTGAAATCTCTCCAGGCAGGCTATTTTTTTGGTGTAATTGGAATACACCCTGTACGCTGCTTCCATATCACTCATAATTTCTTCCACTTTTATGCCTGTTGCTGGTGCGATGAGATTATTGAGTAATTTCTTCAAATCCTCCTTTGGTGATTCAGGCAATTCCTGGAATCTGAGGATCATATTTGCTTTTTCCATTTGTAGAAACAATAGTCTATTTTCCTGGTATTTTTGCTTGTTCGCTAATTCATCCATCTTGTTCTCGGCGTGCATCTCTTTCACTATTTCGACTGTTTGCTCTGTCTTTAACCGTTTCCGCTAGCTGGAGCTGTTGCGCTGCAAAGTTTTGATTGAGTGTGGTTAACTGCTGGTTAATACCAGTTAGTTGATCCATCACTGGCTTGAGCGTATCTGCTAGCAGTCTCATGACATCCATCCCCTCTTCTTCCAGTTTTGGACTTTGACCACCTGTAAGTTTGGGTTTCACTCCTTTCCTCCCTGAGCCTGCCATCTTTGCCGATTATTTACAAAAGCCAACCATTGATCCACAACCTCTGAAAATCACTTTTGATTTAAAGCCACTCTGGTAAGTCTCTCAAAACAGTTCACACGCTTGATTTTCCCCTTCTCCCCTCTCTTTTTTGGCTTCTCTGATGCGCTCACGGGAGGAATCCCTCCTCTCTCCATTTACTGATATGGGGGGATAGGGAATTTCTCGGTTATTTCAAAGTTCATTTACATACAACTCACTTTCATTGTCAGCCACTTTCGACCTCACTTGTTTCTTCATCAATCGCTCGATCTCCAGCACTTGATCTGGTCAACCCAGCTAGTGCCATGCGGCCACACAGTGGTAAGACTGTCAGGGCGGAGGAGCGCCTCAATTCTCTGGCACTGCACCATCGACGAGGCTACCCCTCAAAAGCCCTATGGCTTGGAACTCTACCCTAGGGCTCCGTGGGGAAACCACATCAGCGGCTTCCCTCCTGACCGCTGGTGCATGAATCGCTCCCCCAAGTGTTGGGGAGAGCATCCGCCATTGCTGTGCCATAAACCGGAAGTCCTTGCCTCTGTCTTAATTGCCTCAGGATTGATATCATATAGCCAAATCTGATTGGCTGGGTGGTGCTGAAATGCTGCCATGTTCATTACATGAGGCCTGATTGAGTGGGATCACTCATGTGAGGGGAGGGGGAATAATACAAAGCAGTGACATAAAGGGAATACAGTTGCTTCAAGTATCCACAACAATACAGAATCAAAAGAAAAGATTTCTCTGCTGTCTGCCTCCCAAAAGCGCTATTTCCAAAAGAAGTAAACTTTTCGAAACCAGCTGCACTACAGCAAAGGCAATGCCAAAATGAATGTTTCTTATTAATTTGCATTTTAAAGCATTATTGCCACAGCCATCATTGATTACAAAGAAGTAAATGGCACAAATTCTTGGGGAGACTGAGTTCTAAGTTTCTACGGAGACATGATGAATAACAAAAGCAAGCAAGTGTTTCTACCCTGCTCCCCAAGAATTCTCCATGACAGTGGGAATACAGACTTTCCTCTAGTATATTTGGTAAATAACAGATCAATGCCTTTTTCTCTTTGCCTGCCAAGCATGGCACAGACAGAAAGGAGCCACACTACTTAATGTTACCACTTGTAGGAGACTGGATTTAAATAATCAATAGAGCTTTTAACACCGGGTTTTTATTTTGAGTAAAACTGTAAAATTCATTTCCCAAGATTGTCATCTGCCAGCAATTGTACTGGACTATATTATTTTACAATGGAACCAAAGTCAAGGAAATGCAAATTGTCCTGTTCAATCAGACCAATCGGCTCTTCAGATCTGATATTCAGCCTCTGAGAATATCTAGTAACAAATGGTAAAAAAAAGAAAAGATGGGAAAATACAAGATGGAATTGGAAGTGGTTCTCCTGATACTGATTTTGTGATCAATATCAGTAAGGAAGGACTCCAAGTTTTGAGCAGCACAGAGTTCTTGTTCAAACTGGAATAATAAGAAATATCTTACACAGATGTTTATGCTTTAATGGAGGAATGGCCAGCAGATGATCTAAAGAACTGATGTTGCCCTGAAGCATTTTTTTAAATGTAGGCCCTATCTGCTTTTTTTAAACATCCATAAGAAACAGAGAATCTACAAACTGTTATGTATTGCTTTTCTGATTATGTATGCAGAATGCATGTTTTTAATGTGATAAGCCAAAGCACACTGTATTAGGTCCTAACTAGGGATTTAACTAAATTTTGTGACTTATTTGGTTTGACTCAAAATTCCAGGTTTCTACATGCCTGGACAAATTTGTCATCAAAATTGGCAACTATTGTTCAGATTTTGAATACTAGGAATCACCAGATAATAGCAAGCAATCTCATGTCATATGTCACTGAAAGGGGAATCATATATAAGCTATTGTTATCTTTTACATGAAAAGCAGACAATCTCTCCCCCACACACATGCATGTTTCGAAAGCCCACATAAAAACAGACATCAAAACATCCACAAAAGTAACCATTAAAATTGGGGGAGGGGAATCTAAAAAGTAGGTGGGAAGCATCTGGACTTCATGAACATAAAAAGATCACAAAAAGTGAAAAATTACATAAGTGTATTTCCGGAATAAGAAAAAAGATGAAGGGATCAGGATCAATAAGAAGGGTGTGGATTAGTATCTGAGGGGTGAACATGAAATTGTTGGGCTTCTTTTGTAATGGTAGGAAACAATTACAATTTATAACAAATTTTAAAAATTGCATCTTAGCTATCTATCATATTTTGGCCCAGAAAGTCTCCATTGTGTTGGAGGTCTTGATAGCAGAACATTCCATGAAGAGGCAGTAAGAAAGACGGTTGACAATGTGCTGCTATAGCAGTACTGTTCTAGTGATTGGAAGTGCCCTCAAGTCACAGCTGATTTATGGCAACCCCATAGAGTTTTCAAGGCAAGGTGGCTAGCCATTGCCTGTCTCTGTGTAGTAACCCTGGACTTCCATGGTAGGGTCCCATCTGAGTACTCATCAGGGCCATCCGTGTTTAGCTTCCAAGATCTGATGAGATTGAGTTAGCCTGGGCCATCCAGTTAAGAGTTCTGAGATTTAAGAAAACTAGTAAATCATTCTTCAAAGAGCTAAAAGGAATGTAAATAGTTCACTCTCCTTCATTTTATCTTTTCAACAGTCTTATAAAGTTGGTGAGACTAAGAGAGATAGTGTTTAGCCCAACGTCATCTAGCGAGCTTCATAGTGGAGTGAGAATTTGACTATACCACTGGACTCTAGCTTCATTCTCACATCCCTTTGTTAACTCTTGTATTTACATGCTAATTTGCTGTCATCCATTGATCTTACTGGCCACCTGATCCAATTTTGCCTCTACATATGCATCTTGGCTCTGAGTGGCCCTTCCTGATGGCTGCCCCCACCCTCTTTATTTCCTGTAAGTAGCCCTTGAGGAGATTTTATTCCAATTTGTCTGAAGAAGTGTGCTTTGCACATAGAAGCTTACACTTTGAATACAACTTTGTTGGTCTTAAAGGTTCCACTGGTCTCAAACTTTGTTCTATTGGTTCAGGCCAACATGACTACCCACCTGAATTTTTCTGTATGAGATTGTGAATACTTGAGTGGGAGGAAAAATCATTTCAGAAATAGCTGGAAAGTTTGGTAAAGTGAGTTTAAAAACTTTGGACTTACATCATCCGGCAATGTCCATATAGAAAAAAATCAGTTGAATAGCTTTATTAATATACATTTTCTGGCTATTAAATTCTCTTTCTAATTTTGCAAGGCCTTAGTTTTGATGCTTGCTAGTAAATATGTTCAGGTTTAAGCAAACATTTGCTATTAATCATGTGAAGAAATAAGGTTATATATTTGAAAATATATTCATAACTCAACCTTGTTGTGGTGATGCATAACTAAATTAAACATGTTCACACCTCATTGGGAACTATATGCCTTGTATTTTCCTCATTACTTTAAAATATTAGAAATTTAGAATTAAGGATTATTTATATCCTATTTTAATTCCCCCTACCCAACAGACTTCATTTTAATTTTTGGTGGTCATAGAGACTAAGGTACAGAAAATGTAAATTTAGCCCTGATGAATTGGCTAGATATATTTAAGTAATTTAAGGCATTTAATTAAAGATACTGTCATCAACAAAAACAGAGCTGCCTTGGCTTGAAAGGAAAATATAAAACACTTAACTAAAACCTTTTTCCATTTGATGTCCATTCAGGCCCAGAACTGTACCAGTCTGGTTCTTATTGAGGCATAAGGAGGATTACACAAGGTAAATTAATGCAAGCAATGAGCTGTGACATCTAGTAAGCAATGCAATAAGGCTAGGGTTACAAAATTTGAAACAGAGTAAAAAGTACTAGATGTGATATCTTGCACATGCAGAAGATGGCATTACAAAGATAGAAAGCAATGCAGGGAAACAGGATAAAACATACAGCAAACAGATAATAAATACTATGAATGAGGGACCCTCAAGGACTTGCAGGGTACATCTCATTTTCTCACCCTCCACTATTTCTGTTATTTTGGGGATTTTCAAACCCTCCCCCCAGTGTTTTGTTTTGGATCTCAGATTTTTCTGCAAACTTCTGCAGCCCTTGCCACAGATCTTCTAAGAAGATATCCATACCTCTTATGGAAAGGTGGATGCCATCATCCCTGTATGAATCCAGGAATTCAGCCAGAATGTCAGGGTGACGCAGATATCGGCTCAACCCACCATCCAGAGCCTTCCTGATCTCCTTGTTAGCCTTGTGTCAGGGTCTATCTATATCCTTCAGGTCCACACCACTGCACCAAGCAATGTAGTATGATCGCAGACCATATAATGCAACCCCCGGCCACCATATTAACACAACCCCTTATCATCAGCAGATTAAGCTAAATCATATGTTCTCAGTGGTTTTTTTCTCTATGCTGGGGTATGGTCTGGGAATTCTGAATGTGATTACAGGAGAAAATCCTTGTTAGAACTTATGTACTAATAAATGCCCGTAAAATTTATGAACCTGGTGTCCAAGTTCTTTCTTTTCCTGGAAGAATTATTCTCAGAGTAAGATTCAAAAGATCCCTCTCACAAACACAGGTTTAGCCTAGAAATAATGCAGGTTAACAATAGTGTCTGTTTTAGCTAGATTAGCTCCTCTCCTCCCTGTTACCTTCTGCTGACCACTGTGAACTCTAGGACAGAGAAGTGTGAGAAAAATGGACATAAAAAGTCATTAATAAAGACCGTTTTATTTCATTTAGTTCTTTGATTAACTGTACACCCATTTCAAAGAGTTGTCCCTTTCTCTGAATTCAGTAGAAAAAATGGGAACAAGGGGAGGACAATCACTGACTCAGATATTCAGCAGCATCAAGAAGTTGTAGAAGGACAATTGGATGAATCTAATGATGAAATAGAGATTCTGAATACATGAAACTGCCTTTTCCTGAATTAGACCTTCCGCCCATCAAAGTCGGTATTGTCTTCTCAGACTGGCAGTGAATCTCCAGGGTTTCAGATGGAGGTCGTTCATATCACCTATAGCAGGGGTGGCCAAACTGTGGCTCAGGAGCCACATGTGGCTCTTTTACACATATTGTGTGGCTCCCAGGAGGGAGGCTGGGGAAGTGAAGGGAAGGCATACCTCCCCAATTGGTCTTCCCTTCCCTAGCCAATGTTCCCCTTCCTGGGTAGGCTTGAGGTGGGGAGGGAGCAGAGAAAGAAAGCAACTTTAACATTAAATGCATTCTCACCCCCCCCCCCGCCAGCTTGGAGAAAGCGTTTGTCTCTTTAAATATCATTATCAATATCTGTCTTAACCTCTTTTTTTATTTCTGGCAGTTTTATTTAATATAAATGTTAATAAAAAGCAAATTTGCATGTTTTTCAATAAAACCATGTGTGTAATATTTGTTCATGTCTTATGGCTCTCAGACATATGATGCTTCTTCTATGTGGCTCTTACATTAAGCAAGTTCAGCCACCCCTGACCTGAAGGCTGACCTTTTTAACTTGAGATTCTGGAGGTTGAACTGAGGACCTTCTGCATGCCAAGCAGATGCTCTACGACTGAGCCACAGCCCCTCCCCTAATTAGTTATTTCAACAAATCATGATGTTTCAAAGGTTGCAGCATGAAACACAAATCACTGAATAAATTTGAGTCCCTGTATTATTGAATAAAGTTTGCCCCTGTATAAATCTCTGGTGCAGCCTCATTTGGAAGATTGTGTACAGTTCTAGTCAATGAACCTCGAAAAGGGTATTATAGCATTGGAAAAGGAGCAGAAAAGGGCAACTAAAATTATTAAGGGGATTGAACACCTTCCTTATGAAGAAGGTTTAAAAGGTTAGGGTTCTTTAGCTTGAAGAAATGACGACTGAAGGGTGACATGACAGAGGTTTACAAAATTATGCATGGGATAGAGAAGGCAGAGAAAGAAGCAGTTTTCTCCCTTTCTCACAAAAAGAACCTGTGGACATTCAATGAAATTAATGAGCAGTCAGCTTAGAACAGATAAAAGGAAATACGTCTTCACCCAAAGAGTAATTAATGCGTAGAATTCACTGCTGCAGGAAGTGGTGGGGGCTACAAGCACAGAGAGCTTCAAGAGGAGATTGTATACACATATGGACCAGAGGACCATTAGTGGCTATTAGCCACAAGGTATAGATTGACCGCTACGTCTGGGACAGTGATGGTCTGTATTCTTGGTGCTTGGGGGGCAACAGTGGAAGGGCTTCTGGAGTTCTGACCCTGCTGGTGGACCTCCTAATGGCACCTGGGTTTTAGCCACTGTGTGACACAGAGTGTTGGACTCGATGGGCTGTTGGACTGATCCAGCATGATTTCTCTCATGTTCTTACAAGTCCATAAGAAATTCTGATGGGGAGAAGATACCATGTTTATTATGCCTTTATGATATCAATCTCTACCTTTATGAAGTTGTTTTTACAGCTTATTTTAACAAGAACTACACCAGCAGATGATTTGCTTAAATTGTGAGCTATTACACTTTTAAGTTTTTACATGTTTCCTAGGATTATGCAGTAAATGGGGGGATCTAATAGTCAGTTAACTGACACCATTTGGTTTTCTTTTCCTTCCTTCAGAAGCTCAGACTTATGCAACCTACAATAGTACCTTTAAATGAAATTATTCTGTTCCAACTGTGTGTTATGGATTATTTCATAATGCAGGCAATGGTTTCACTAAGCAAAGATTTTTTCTTCTTCTTAATTCAGGCTTTCAAGAGACTTTAGTAGCAATTGGCATGGATCTCCCTCCACCCTGCCTGACACTCACCTCACTCTTTTGCCAACCACTGCTAGGCTTGGCACATGACCTAAAACACTCAGGGTTTGGGATTTATGGAGCAAAACTTCTATCCAATTTAAGCTCCTGTAGTGCAAAGCAGCCCTGACCTCGATAGCTCAAGCTAGCCCAGTCTTATCAGATCTCAGAAGTTAAGCAGGGTCAGCCCTGGCTAGTAAATGGATGGGAGACCTCCAAGGAAAACTGGCATGACAAAGGATGTGTCTGTCCCAGCCTTATTGCACTCATCAAAGGATGTACTTGACTTTCCTTGGCACAACTAGGGACATTGACTGGACTCACCCTGCCCAACAAGGAACATACCCAGCCCATCCTTAACTATGCCCAGTCTGGGCTTGACTGACTCAGTGAGGGACAGCCAGGCCCAACTTCATCACATCTCACCCAACATGTTGAGGGAGAGACCCTGCCCAGCCTGGCCTCACCCTGCTTAGTGGCATAGCTTGGCTGGGCAACAACTACTTGGGGCTGGCCAGGCAGGCTGTTTCTTTGAGGGGGTAGGCCAGGATGGGCTTGAGGTGGATCCTTTTCTGGGGCTATTTGGTTTGCATTTAAAAGTATTTCTGTTGGACTTTTTTTATTTAACTGTAGTAGTTGCTTATTGGTGTGGTGGGAGGTTTTGCTCAATTTTTTTAATTTTGTGATTCAACTTTTGTTATTGGTGGTTGTTTAAATATTGTCATTTTCTGGTTGGTTTTTAAATATATTTCTTGAGACTGTACTGCTGTTTCCTTTGTGTGTTTTGTTTAGCTGCGGGGGGGGCAGCTGCTCTTTGTGGGTTCAGTATTGCGCGTTGGTTGTCCCTAATAGTGCTCTGGTGTTGTTCTGTTGTGGTTTTCCATTGTGATTTGTGAAAGTCTTGTTTTTAAAAGTTCTGCTTTATTCCTTTTGGTTGCTTGGGAGAGTACTGGTGGTGGGTGTGGGAGTGTGTGGGTTGCCTGGCTTCTGTGCTGTGGTCTGTCAGACAAGCAGTTATGTTTTTGCTTTTTTGTTGCTGATTTTTGTGCGGGGGGTAGCTTGTTGCTGTGGAGCTGTCTGGTTGTGTTGTGTGGTTAATCTTTTTAGTTTTTTGGCTTGGGGGAAGGACTGGGGTTTGTTTTAGTCAGTTCTCAGGGTGTGTTTCCCAGTTTTAGGCCAAGGCTTTTGTGTCTCTGTCTTGTGCTTTTCTGATCTCTGAGAGTGTTGTGCAGGTAGGGCAAGAGCAGCTTTATTTCCTTTGGTTTTAAAACAACCTACTAGGCCAGATAGGGTTTTCTTTCAAAAGAGGGTAGGTTTTACCTAAAAGTATCATTGGATAGGGGTGCACCTGGCCTTCAGTGTCAGCAGGGGGCTTTGTCATGCAGTTTAGTACTGCAAAGTTACTCAAGGCACTGAAATCCTTCCCCTTCTGGGATGCTAGATAGGCTCATGGCTCATGGACATCCCCCTCCATCCCCCATTTAGCACACAGAACAGAGATAGGCATTTAAGGTATGCTTTGTTCATTTTGACAGATTTTGCTTTGCTTCGAGCTCCTAAACTGTGTGCCACAAAGAATGCCAAATTCTTTGTAGTCTGCAGAAGTTATGCAAATAGAGCACATTTAAGGGGTGAAGCCAAGGATTTCAAATTCTGACTCCCTTGCACTTGGGCTCAGATTCACTAAGAGTTGGTTGCATGCGTTGAAGCAGGACTTTGCAGCTGGAAAGCCAGAAGTTAAAGTGAAAGTTTTTGAGAACCTTCTCTTTCTATTTGGGACAGCCATCTGGTCAGTGTGGTACAGTTTTTAAGTGTCAGACAAGAACATAAGAACATAAGAACATAAGAGAAGCCAATGTTGAATCAGGCCAACGGCCCATCTAGTCCAACACTCTGTCACACAGCGGCCAAAATATACCAGGTGCCATCAGGAGGTCCAACAGTGGGGCCAGGACACTAGAAGCCCTCCCACTGCTGCCCCCTCCAGCACCAAGAATAGAGTGCATCACCTGCCCCAGACTGAGAGTTCCCATCTATACCCTTTGGCTAATAGCCACTGATGGACTTCTGCTCCATATGTTTATCTAATTCCCTCTTGAAACTGTCCATGCTTGTAGCTGCCACCACCTCCTTGTGGCAGTGAATTCCATATGTTAATCACTCTTTGGGTGAAGAAGTATTTCCTTTTATCTGTTCTAACCCGACTGCTCAGCAATTTCATGGAGTGCCTACGAGTTCTTGTATTGTGAGAAAGGGAGAAAAGTACTTCTTTCTCAACCTGCTCAATCCCATTCATAATCTTATAAACCTCAATCATGCCACCCCTCAGCCGTCGTTTCTCCAAGCTAAAGAGCCCCAAGCATTTTAACCTTTCTTCATAGGGAAGGTGTTCCAACCCTTTTATCATTCTAGTTGCCCTTCTTTGCACTTTTTCCAATGCTATAATATCCTTTTTGAGATGTGGTGACCAGAACAGTACACAGTATTCCAAATGAGGTCGCACCAATGATTTATACATGGGCATGATGATACTGGCTGATTTGTTTTCAATTCCCTTCCTAATAACCCCCAGCATAGCGTTGGCCTTCATTATTGCAGCTATACACTGTCTAGACATTTTCATTGAGTTATCCACTACGACTCCAAGATCTCTCTCTTGGTCCGTCTCTGCCAGGTCAGACCATTTATATTTAGGATTTTTGGCTCCAATGTGCATCACTTTGCACTTGGCCACATTGAACCCCATTTGCCACGTTGACGCCCACTCACCCATCCTCGACAGATCCCTTTGGAGTGCCTCACACTCCTCCCTGGTTTTCACCACCCGGAACAACTTCGTGTCATCTGCAAATTTAGCCACTTCACTGCTTACTCCCAATTCCAAATCATTAATAAACAAGTTAAAAAGCATCGGACCGAGTATTGATCCCTGTGGTACCCCACTGCTTACCACCCTCCACTGAGAAAGTTTTCCATTTATACTCACTCTCTGTTTCCTATTTATAAGCCAGTTTTTGATCCACAAAAGGACTTGTCCTTTTATCCCATGACTTACTTAGGAGCCTTTGATGAGGAACTGTATCAAAAGCTTTCTAGAAGTCAAGGTAAATAATATCTATTGGGTCTCCATTGACCATATGTTTGTTCACTCCCTCAAAAAACACTAACAGGTTAGTGAGACAAGATCTTCCCTTACAGAACCTGTGCTGAGTCTGCCTCAATAGTTTTTGTTCATCAATGTGCCTACTAATTCTTTTCTTAATAACAGTTTTTCTAGGAGACCTGGGTTTGAATTCCAGCTCTGCCACTGGTAAGTAATGATTTCAAGATTAAAGAAATTGCAAAGCTGGCTTTTTTCAACTATTCATGTGGGGGGGGGTATTGGATTGCTCTTTGGATTGCACTATGTAAGCTTCCTTGCACCTAATGTGGAGGTGGGGGTGCAAGAGAATAATGATTTCCAGATATTTCAAAGCTGACTTTCCCCCAACAATTCATGTGTATGTGTGTGTGTGGGGGGGGTATTCCCCAGTGGTGGGAAGAACTATAACTCATGCCCCACTGCTGGTAATGTTAATTAATTGCTTTATATATAAACACAGAAATTTTACTTTTTTACAGATAATATCATGGCTGAACCAAAGAAAAAATAAAGTATTCAGTATTTGAACTATGGCTTTCTTCAGTCGCCAACAAACAATACATTACCAATGTGCCTGATCTGCCAAAAAGTTTTACCAAAAGAAGCTATAAAGCCTACAAGAACATTTGACAAAAGTTCATGTTGATAAGAAAGATAAGGATTTATCTTGTTTTCAAGCACTTAAAGAAAACTTTTTGAGACAGCAGACATTGGCAAAACTCTTTTCAATAGCATCCAAACAAAATGATGATGAGTTGCATGCTTCTTATAACATTTCATTACTGATTGCTAAATTGGGAAAACCACATTCTATTGGTGAAGAACTAACTCTATCAACTATAAGTGAGGTAATGCGCACCATGCTACACAAGCCAGCATCTGATATTAGTAAGAAAATTTCTTTGAGCAATAATTCAGTGCAACAGAGAATTGATGAAATGGCTCAAGGTGTTGAAGACTCATTATGTGAGTATTTAAAAACATCCCAGTTCTCTATACAGCTTGATGAGTCAAATTTGCCGGGAAATGAAGCCTTGCTTTTAGCATACGTGTGATTCATTTGCCAAGAATTATTATTTGCTAAAAATTTGCAAACTGATAACCAAAGGAGAATCAATGGCCCAGGACAGACTGGCAATTTGCCCCGGTATCGAGTCGTGGCAAAAAAAACCCGGAGTAAACGATACCGGGTTTTCCCGTCCACACAGCGGGGGCCTCTGCCGGAAGATACTGGACGGAGGCGCGTGGGAGCGTTCAGACTGCCGCGCCGGAGGCGCGCTATATTCGCTGTTTCTCCATTATTTCGGCTGTGGGCATATGTGCGCATGAGCGCTTGAGCGCTCATGCGCTCATGCGCATCAGCGCATTTTGGCGATTTTTTTTTTTTGCCCTGCAATGCCGGCACCGCATTGGGCAGTGGAGCGGAGTGCAGCCAATCACACCGCTGCTGCCTCATGCCCAACGCGGGTTGCTCCCGGCTTTTCGGCTGCGCGTTCAGACTCCCCGGAAGCGGAGAAACGCGTGACAAACGCAGGCTTTCAAGATTTGCGTCGGCTTTTATCAGGTGTTTTTTTAAACCGGCAGTGAAGCGCGAGAGCACCGGTAGGCTACAGGTGGGGGACGCCAGGCAGATGTGCCTGTGTGAACATTCCATTTAATCCGATATTGAGTCGTTGTCAGCCCGGGTCCCATCCCGCGGCAAATTGCCAGTCTGTCCTTGGCCAATATTTCATGCATTGGAAGAGTTTTTTAAAGAAAAAGAAATTCCCCTGAGTAATATATTGTCAATTGTTACTGATGGTGCTCCAGCGATGATGGGGCGCCACAGAGGTTTCTTGCATATTAAAAAAAAAGTGGTTCCAAATGTAATCACTATACACTGTGTCATTTATCATCAACATCTAGTTGCCAAAAATCTGCGTGAATACCTACATAGGTCATTATATCATGTCATTAAAGCGGTCAACAAAATCAGAAGCAATTCATTGAATGACATTGTTTGGACAACTTTGTATTGAAAACAATGAAGCATTCAATCATTTGCTCCTTTATATAAAAGTTTGTTGGCTATCAAAAGGTGCCTGTTTGGGTCAGTTTTATAAACTCTTTGACTCATTGCTAGAGTTCCTAGAAAACAAAGATGATGCTTTATGAGCCAACTTGATTGATTCCAAAAAAGACATAGCTTATTTGATGGACTTGTTTAATAAATTTAATGAAACAAATCTACAGCTCCAAGGCTGTATTTAATCAAATTTTATCAAAACAAAAACTGTCATTTCTGTGTTTGTGGCAAAACTTCTTCTGTACAAATGAAATTTAGGATGAGGGGAATTCAGCCAGTTTCCAAATTTATCTACGGCAGAAAAACATGATGAAAGCTTGCTTACCTATTGTCAGCACTTGGAGGCTCTCTATTCTGACTTTAATCACTATTTGAAGATATTCTTAAAATGAACATGCCTGACTGGGTTTTGGACCCTTTTTCAAGTACAGACACAGAAGAATCTCCAGAATTACAAGAAGAACTTATACAAGTAACAAAAAATGAGGAATTTAAATTTAAATTCAAAGATGGCTACCAACAGTTCTGGCTGCAGAAGCAGATACCTACACTTTATCCTGGATAATGGGCTATAGTACAAAAGTTTATAATTGCATTTCCTTCAACATATTTATCGGAATGTGGGTTCAGAGTGGTCACAAATCTGTTAACTAAAAAAAAGAAACTGACTGCAAATAGCTAATCGCGGTGATTTAAGATTGCTGCTTACAAAAATAGAGCCAAACATTAATAAATTGATAGCAGCGCACCAGGTTCATCCTTCTCATTAGGATTATCCTTAATGTTATTTGTGATTTTTATTTTAATATTATCCTTCATTACCTTAATTTTCTGTGTGTATGCAAATGTTACCATGACTGATTTTATAAAATACTTCTATGATTTTTCACTTCAAAGTGTCTTATTTACAACATCTTTCTTTACTATGTGCAAATTTGTCACTGCATCTTTTTGTCCACTTCTTGAAGGTAGATTTCCAGGGGTGCACTGAGTAATTTTTTTTTCCTGTAAAGGGGGTGGTAGGCCAAATAAGTTTGGGTACCTCTGCTCTATCCAGTCCAGCTGTTGATTAAGATATTTTAGCTGTACAGCTCCTAGTAAGATGCAAAGTAGCCATTTCTGTAACAGCTTACAAGGTCAGGCCTCCTACTATAGTCTTCGCTTAGTTCTTCATGGTTGCACTTTTGCAGCTGAGCTAGTCTCTTCCTTACATATTGCATTGCCTTTGGCATAACCAGCCACCGGACACATAGATGATACAGCTGGGTGAAAATGAACTCGGGACCCATACAGATATCAACCTGGCACATCAGACTGAGCAGGCCTGTAGCCATGGTAGTGCAAAAAGAGGTGGTATCTTATCAATCATTTGTCATGCCCCTCCAATCAGCATTATAGGTTGATGTGAAATCTGTCACATGTTGTTGTTGTTCAGTCGCACAGTCGAGTCCGACTCTTTGCGACCCCATGGACCAGATTACGCCAGGCCCTCCTGTCTTCTGCTGTCCTCTGAAGTTTGCTCAATTTCATGTTCGTTGCATCAATGACACTGTCTAACCACCTCATCCTTTGTTGTCCCCTTCTTCTTTGACCTTCAATCTTTCCCAGCATCAGGGTCTTCTCCAGTGAATGCTCCCTTCTCATTTGGTGGCCAAAGTATTTGAGCTTCAGCTTCAGGATCTGGCCTTCCAGGGAACAATCAGGGTTGATTTCTTTTAGGATTGACTGATTTGATCTCCTTGCAGTCCAAGGGACTCTCAAGAGTCTTCTCCAGCACCATAGTTCAAAAGAATCTATTCTTCGGCGCTCGGCCTTCCTTATAGTCCAACTCTCGCAGCCATACATTACTACGGGGAATACCATTGCTTTGACCATGTGGACTTTTGTTGGCAAGGTGATGTCTCTGCTTTTTATCATGCTGTTTAGGTTTGCCATCGCTTTCCTCCCAAGGAGCAGGCATCTTTTAATTTCATGGCTGCAGTCACCATCTGCCGTGATCTGGGATCCCAGGAACGTGAAGTCTGTCACTACTTCTACGACTTCCCCTTCTATTTGCCAAGGAGTGATGGGGCCAGATGCCATGATCTTAGTTTTTTTGATGTTGAGCTTCAAGCCCACTTTTGCGCTCTCCTCTTTCACCCTGAGCAAGAGGCTCTTTAGGTCCTCTTCACTTTCTGCCATCAGAGTGGTATCGTCTGCATATCTGAGGTTATTGATCTTTTCCCCAGCAATCTTAATTCCTGCTTGTGATTCATCCAGGCCAGCATTTAGCTGTCACATGTATTTCAGATGTAAATTTTCTTTGTAAAAATAGAAGAAATTGAGGTTAAAAGTGTGAATCCTGTCATAAATCTTCCAAGGGTGAATTCTCTATGCAATTGGCTAGAACAGAATTAGCAGTAAGCAGGGCTGAAGAGTCCTGACTTTAAAAGCCTGCAGGGGTGTTGGGTGGCACTGTTAGAAGTCTTGAGTTAGTGATTTACAGAGGAAAGAAGGTTGAATTTACAATTTCAGATTTCAGTAACTGGAAGAAGGCTCTCATACTTCCTTAATTCTGCAAACTATGTAAAACAGTTGCTTGGGAGGGCATTTTTATAAAGCTTATACAGAACAGGACTGTAGTCTATGCCAGTGTACACTATATATCATTGATTTGTTTTATGTTCTATCATGCTCTTACAGCATTTTTTTCATTTTTGTAATTCCATTTTCTGCATTGCTTGACATAGCATGTTTGATACTGTTTTTGCATTTTTGTAATTTCAGCTTCAATTTCAGTACCTTTATTGGCGTACATAAAATATACAGTAAACAATACAGATTGAGATGCTACCTCAGATCTGAAATACAATAAAGCTCAGCCAGTAAGAGATTTAATCCTATGCTCCCAAATCATCATAGCAATTGAGAGATACCTTGCTACAGAGAATGTAATATGGGAACACTGATCAGATAATAAAAAGAAAACTATCCTCTCATCAGATAGTCCAGAAAGTTTAAACAAGAGGGGACTAATTATGGGGCCCTGCACTTTTTCATCAAATTCATAGTAGAGTAAAATGTGAGCTACTGATTCAGGTTTCCTTGCTGTACATGGGCAGAGTTTTTCATGACAGGGAATGTTTGCAAATCTCCCAGACAGAACCACTGACGGTAGGACATTAAATCAAGTAAGCATGAAAGCTCAACATAGTTGAGGGAAGCCATGAAAAGTAAGCAGTAGGCACCCCGTGGTCAGGGGTGATGCCAAACACCAGAAGGGGGCATGTTGTATGTGCTAGAAAACAGAGAGTTTGTTTTTCAATGTCTAAGAGTCTCTGTTTCACAGTTCTGTATGCTTGGCTTTCATTTAACATAAGCAGAGAGTTGAGGGGAACACCTATAGGTTATATTTTCCACTGGATCCAGTGTGCTTAATAACAGAATCAGACAATATCAAATAGACATAACTCATGGGTTTAGCTCTAAATTGAAGACATAACCAAAATTTCAGAGTTGAGAGCCAAACTCTGGTTTCTAAAAGGTTCTGCCCAGTTTCAAATCACATAGCTGCATAGCTAACGCAATTAAGGACCCCCAGAATACGGTGCAAGAACATTGCATTTTTGTAAATTTTGTACACCTAGTCCTATTGCATTTTATTAGATTTCTCATGTTGTTTGATTACAATGTTCTACATGAGAGCCAGTTTGGTGTAGTGCTTAAAAGATGCAGACTCCAATCTGGAAAACCCAATCTGAGTGACCTTGGGTCAGTCATAGTTATCTCATAGCTGTTCTCCTTATCTCATAGCTGTTCTCTTAAGAGCAGTTCTCTCAGAGCTCTCTCAGCCCCACCTACCTCACAGGGTGTCTGTTGTGGGGAGAGGAAGGGAAGGAGATTCTAAGGTGCTCTGAGACTCTGAGTAAAGAGTGGGGTATAAATCCGACTTTTCTTCCTCCTCCTCCTCCTCCTCCTCTTCTTCTTTGTCGTCTTCTTCTTCACCACATAATCCACTTTCAGTTGCAAGTAAATAACTAATAAAGTATTTTTGTAGTTGTTGTTCAGTCGCACAGTCGAGTCCAACTCTTCGCGACCCCAGGGGCCACATCATGCCAGGCCCTCCTGTCTTCTGTTATCCTCCAGAATCTGCTTAATTTCATGGTCATTGCATCAATAACACTGTCTAAGCATGTTCAGTACTGGGTTCCATGGATGAGCAGACTCCAAGTCTAGTGATCAGCTCTACTTTATTAGTAATTTCAGCAAGTACAAGACTAAACTCCAGGGCCATAGCCCTGTTTAAATAGCATGCAATTGTCAAACACACCCCACTCCCAATGATAGGCTATTTACATAACATTACCTCTTGATTGGTTGCTTCCAGAGTTCTTGTGGGCCATTGTTCTTGGGCTCCAAGCTCAGCCTTTGGTAGAACCATCCTGGGATGTTTCAGTCCCAATACATAACAAACCATCTCATCCTTTGCCATCCCCTTCAAACTTTCCCAGCATCAGGCTGTTATCCAGTGAGTGTTCCCTTCTCATTTGGTGGCCAAAGTATTTGAGCTTCAGTATCTGGCCATCCAAAGAACAGTCAGGGTTGATTTCTTTTAGAATTGACTGATTTGATCTCCTTGCAGCCCAAGGGACTCTCAAGAGTCTTCTCCAGCACCATAATTCAAAAGCATCTATTCTTCGGCACTTGGCCTTCCATATGGTCACAGCCATACATTACTACTGGAAATGCCATCACTTTGACCATATGGACTTTTGTTGGCAGGGTGATGTCTCTACTTTTATTATGCTGTCTAGGTTTGCCATCACATTCCTCCCAAGGAGCAGGAATCTTTTAATTTCATGGCTGCAGTCACAGTCTGCAGTGATCTTGAATCCCAGGAACGTGAATTCTGTCACTGCTTCCATGACTTCCCATTCAGTTTGCCAAGGAGTGATGGGGTTGGATGCCATGATCTTAGTTTTTTTGATGTTGAGTTTCAAGCCAACTTTTGCACTCTCCTCTTTTACCCTCAGCAAGAGGCTCTTTAGATCCTCTTCACTTTCTGCCATTAGAGTGGTATTGTCTGCATATCTGAGGTTGTTGATGTTTTCCCCCACAATCTTAATTCTGGCTTGTGATTCATCCAGGCTAGCATTTCGCATGATGTACTCTGCATATAAATTAAATAAGCAGGGTAACAATATACATCCTTGTCGTACTCCTTTTCCTATTCTAAACCAATCAGTTGTTCCATATCTGGTTCTAACTGTCACTTCTTGACCATTATAGAGGTTTCTCAGGAGACATGTGAAGTGCTTTGGTACTCCCACCTCTTTAAGGATATGCCATCATTTGTTTTGATCTACACAAGATTGAAAATACAATATATATATAAGGCTTTAGCATAGAAGTGGATGTTTTTCTGGTACTCCCTTGCTTTCTCCATAATCTAGAGAATGTTGCCAATTTGATCTCTAGTTCCTCTACTTCTTCAAAACCCAGTGTGTACTTCCAGCAATTCTCTATTCATGTACTGCTGAAGCCTAGCTTGTAGGATCTTGAGCATGGCCTTGCTAGCATGTGAAATGAGTGCAATTGTGTGATAGTTTGAACATTCCTTGGCACTGCCCTTCTTTGGGATTGGAATGTATTAATAATAAAGTATTAATAATAAATACATTATAAATAAATAATGACAAATTCCAGTTTTGACGACTTGCTGGCGGGTGCACTCCATCAAAGCTCTGATGAGAGCAGCCTGTGATTACGCTGGACAGGAGGGGTCCTGGATGATTCCGGGGGACCCCAGAGCCCTCAGAGGGGGCTCGTAGCCTGGAGCGTGAGAGATGCCTCTCCCAAGGCGATGGCTGAAGGATTGAGATTCCTCTTTGCCCCAGTAGGTCCTGCCACCATGAGACCAGCCATAGTTCTAAAGGTGCACACCGGAGTGAGTGAGCAAGTGATCTGGCAATGGGAGACTTTCCCTACTTTTGGAAACAAACCATGGAGCAAGGCGTGAGTGAATACTCATCTAACGAAATAAGCTGCTAGGCACAAAACCGCAAAGCCACAGAGAAGTCCCAAACACAGCGAAGGGGGGGAGTTAACCCTACCTTGGAAAGAATAGCCAAAAAAAAAAGAGGAAATCGAAGGGCAAAGTGGTGGCTTTGACAGGAGAATGATAATAGCTGACTGGCGTGTAGATTAGTAAGAATCATGCAACTTAAAAGACTTTCAGAAGCTTAAAATAACCTTTTACCTTTAATGTAAACAATGTCTCATCGGGGCAAAAAAATTGCATCCTTCTTCAGGAACTGGCAGCCCAACTATTATGGTCTCTAGATTGGAAGTAACCACAGACATCTCCAAAATTATTGCTGCAGTATTGCGCCCTTTGCTGGACTAGATGACTAACCTCAACAACAATTTTGATGCTCTACAAAAGGAACTGAAACAAACCACTATAAGAACAAAGAAGACAGCTAAAAAGCTGGAAAAGGTTGATGATAAGACAAACACATTGAATCAAAGAATGGAGGTAGTGGAAAAATAGAAGACCTCTGAGAAACAACAGCTGCTACAACTACAGATGGAAAGATCATCATATGTTCTGAGATTTCAAGGTATCCCAGAACAAAAAGGAGAGAACCTGAAAGAGTTTAAGCGAAGCTTTAGATCTTGTGGCAGATTGTAAAGCAGAATCTTTGTAAAGTGATATGGATATGGTATACCAAACCTATCCAGAATTTATTAAGAAAAACAACCTGCCTGGTGAAGTGTTTGTGAAATTCTCCAAAAGGTCAACAAGGGATATGATATTGAAAGCAACTAATGGGATAACCTTAAAAATCAAAGGAGAAGAAGTGAAAGTTTTAAAAGATATTCCATTTGAGGTGAGAAAGAGGAGGAAGCAATACAAGAACCTGACATCATTTTTACAGAAAAACTCCACTCCCTATAGATGGATAACCCCAGACAGACTTAGCTTCAACTTCAAAGAGAAAAAAGAAAAGATTGACTCTGTTACAGAGGCAAAAGCATTTTTGGAACTGCATCAAAGTCCAGCTAAAGGAAAAGGAAAAGCAGAGGACAATATTGCTACAGAAGATAATAGTGAACATGGATTGAGAAGCAGTGATAGCTCCTTGGGTAGTTCTTCAGAAGATTCTGACTCTGAATCAGAATTAGGAGCAGCAGCTCCTAAGCCTCTTAAAGTTAAGCTGACTTTTGATAAAAATAAATGTAGAGGAAAGAAAGTGGCTAAATAGCTTGACTCTGAAAATCTGTTCTTTTCCCCCCTTCTTTTCATTTACTAAGATGCATGTATTATGACTAGTTTTGCTTGTACTTGTTTGAATTACTAATATTAACAGTTGATCTTTGTAAGAGCTAAATATTAGGGAAACACCAAGAAACTGAAGTATAGATCATTATATGATCCTTGCCTACTCTGTATTTTAGTTTAGAATACCTCTATCCCTTTATCCTTTGTAGTGTGTAGAGATAAAAAGCAATACAAAATAAAAAAGAAATAAAGAAATAAATAATGACCACCTTTGTACTCATTTGCCCCCCCCCATCAAAATGTTCTGGCTATGGGCCTGCCGAGGAGGAATTATAGTTGTTGCAGGACAAACCTCTAGTCATTACTATCTTTTGGTTCAGTTGACTGAAATAGTGCTCTTGGCATGGGGCTAGCTGCCCAGAAAGAGTGGGCATGGCAAGAAGGAAAATGTCCAACAGGCTGGGCAAGATCGTGGAAGCCATAGGGGGCCACAGTATTCAACATCCAGACATTTCACATCAGTTGGAGGCATTGTTTCACACAGGCAGTGTTCATCTGGCTGATTGGGATCAGGACACCTGGTTACATGGGGTTAGGTATGGCCTGGGGGTTTGGTTGAAGCTTAAGAGATTTGGTGGGAGCTTTGGTGGTATCAGCCTGGAACTGGATCAATTTTAAGAAAACTGGTCCGCATGCCTGTTTCCCCTGCATATGGGGATCCCCTTAAAGGATCTTGGAGTAAAAGCTTTTGAGGGGCATGCCTAGCTTAGGGGTCTGTCAGGGGTTACCCTCACTCTCAAGTGGCAGGAGAGACCACAAAGTGGTAGTCATCTTCATGGAATCCAGCATCCTGCTATCCTATGGTTCCCTGCACCTCAGCAGGCAGGCTGGGGCAGGCTAAAGTTCATCAACTGGCAGGCAGGTCAGTGGATGCCAGGATCCATTTGCCCTAAGCTCTGCCAAGGCTTCTTACAGCTGTAACCAGTACAGTTGTGGTCAATTTTAATCCAAAATGCAGAATTTTAGGTGTGATTTATTGGTGTGAGGAGGGTTCCATCCCCTGCCCCCCCCCAAATGCTGGGACCACAATATGGATTTGTGGCAAAAATCCTCAAAAAAACAGAGAGAGGAATGGAGAAAACATATTTTGCACACTGGCAAATTCCAAAGAGCTCAAAGTGTACAGGTAAGCCATCTCTAAGAATCAGGATAGTTAAAACTATTGCAGTGATAATCCAACCAAAACCAAGGGGAAAATATATCAGATCTTTTGGAACAAACATCTACATAATCCTGGAAAATCATGCACTTTTCCATTCAACATATTTATTTAAATAGACAAGTAGTATTATATTGCTTATTTTAATAAATGACAGCTAGATACATTTGCCATTTTACATACGACTTCAGTTTTTCAACACAATAAATCCAGTAAAAAAAATTACACCACAGGTGTGGTGATAGATGGTGTTAAATATGTCAGCATTGTTTGTTGTATGAATGGCATAAACTACCATAAAATCTACTCTCCTATATTTGCCACTATCAATATAGCACCTTGAATGTGTGCCAAGAGTAAGAGTGGAAGAAACCTCGAGAAAGTCAGCGGCCAATTATATCTCTAATATTCTTGGTTTGATATCTGACTGTGTTGTGATTTTAATACATAAACTGTAATGAATTGTATCTGGGTTCCAAATATCTAACACATTGATATTTGGAGGTTGTAAGTAAAGCTTGCCAAAGTTAGAGATGGATGAACTTGTTAAATGAACAGACAAATATGCTAAAATGATGAGACAAGCTGTTATCTTCTGCAGCAATATTTGCAAAACTTTGCTAATCTGCATTAATTTCTTATGACTTAAAAAAATACAAGTGTAGTGTTCATCTGAGATTCAGATTTAAACCAACCAGTCCTTCCAGATGCCCTTTGTAAAAGCCTGGGAATATTCTGCTTTTCTCCACAGGTGCAAGATAAAAATTAAAGAAGAAGGCTGCCAATGTGTATCAATTTGATTCTTCCAGCTTTATAGGAGCACAAAATGCAGCATTGAAAGATAATCACTTTCACAAAAAAATATTTGAGAGTCCTTCTTTCTTGCACGTTTTAATCCTCTGAATCAAATGTGTCTCCTGTGTAAGAACAGTTTAGGGACAGTAGTGCATGCCATTGTCAAGGGAGTCAGGCCTGAGAGAGAGGACAGATAGCTAGAAGGACCCTGTATAGGGAAGACGTCTGTGTGGGAAGAGGCAGGACCAAGGGCAACACTGAGTGCTCAGTCATATCCCTTACAATCTCTGGGAACAATTCTAGGTGCCCTCTTAATGGCACAATCTTTGCATCACACAGACAGAAACACCCATTTTCTGTAAACTTGCTGCAGTTCAACCCACAGTATCTTTCAGAACCTCTCTAAATCCTTCTTCTTTAGGATGCTTAGAGATAAGGGGTGATGGTTCATAGATAAACTAGCAACAAGGATAACACTGAATTTTTAATCAGTATTGTTTCCACCTGAAAAATCTCTATTTCAGTATTGCTCTCCCCCTGTGCATATTAAACACATGGTGTATTACTTTGGGGGCTTTTTTCCCACAGGTGTTTTTCTGCTAAAACCTATGTATTTCTAACTTAATGTCTTCATTTTTAAATTTGATAGATTAGGTAGGTAGGTAGGTAGGTAGGTAGGTAGGTAGGTAGGGAGAGAGAGAGAGAGAGAGAGAGAGAGAGAGAGAGAGAGAGAGAGAGAGAGAGAGAGATACAAGTGGGGACCTGCAAGAAACTTGCAAGACAGTTATTCCATTCCTCACACCTTTGCTTCCTCCCCTCTCCGCCTACCTCTCTCACACACTTTCTCTCTTCTGCCCCCCTTTCTTACTCTCTCTCTCTCCCCCATGCATATTACTTCCTCTCTCTTTCTGCCCCTCAGCATTCTCTTTGTTTTTTCTGCCTCCCCATCTCACCACTCTTTCTCTTTCTACCCCCCACTCCATCACTCTCTGCCCCCATCACTCCTGCAGACCCTACTTTGAAGTTCTAATTGCTGCACCACACTGCTATTTATAGGGTGGCTGCTGTTGAAGAGAAGCAAGCCTCCTCCCTGCTTCCTCCCCCACCCTACACAGCAGCAGTGGCAGCTCTACAGGAATCACAAGGGATCTCCCAGCTACAAAGATCAATTAACCTTAGGCCTACCAGCTCCAGGTTCAGAAATTCCTGGAGATTTGGAGGTAGAACCTTGGGACAGTGAGGCTTGGGGAAGGAAGCAGCCTCGGCAAGGTATAATGCCATAGACTCAGTCCTCCAAAGCAACTGATCTCTGTCATCTGGACAACAGTTGTAATTCTGGGTGATCTCCAGCCTTCACCTGGAGGCTGGCAATGGTAGTTTCTCATGGAGGAAATGGCTGGTCTGGAGGGTGGAATCTATGGCACTATACCAGTCTGAAGTTCCTCCCCTCCTCAAAGCCTCCCCTCCCCAGGCTCCACCCCTCAAATGTCCAGGAATTCCCCAACCTGGAGTTGGCAACCCTATTTCCTTCCCACCCAACAGCCAACCTACCTTTATCTGCCTCTATGTCTTCAGCTTTCCATCTCCCCCCCACACCGCCTCTACCTAGGAAAATGACAGTCTTTCTCCACAGTGGGGACCAAAGCAGCTTACATTACTCTATCCTCCTTTTTATCTGCACAACAACCCTGTGAGGCTGATTAGGCTGAAAGTATGTGACTGGTCCAAAATCACCCAGTCAGCTTTCACTGCAAAATGGAGATCTCAACCTGGGTCTTGCAGACCCTACTTTGAAGTTCTAATTGCTGCACCACACTGGTGTTTATAGGGTGGCTCCTGATGAAGAAAAGCAAGCAACCAGGCCTAATTGAGTCATGCAAATCAGGTGGTATCAAGTCACCCAGAGGGTGCTGCCTAGGGATGCCAGCCTCCAGATGGGACCTGGGGAATCCCAGGAATTTCTGCTTATCTCCATAATTTCCCATGGAGAAAATAGATGCTTTGGAGGGTGAACTCTATGGCATTGCACCTTACTGAGGTCCCTGTCCTCCCCATGTTTCACCTCCAAATCTCCAGAAGTTTCCCAGCCTGGATCTGGCAACCTTATCCCCCATCCCCTGCTGGTGGCCGGGGGGGGGGCGGACCTGGCAACCCTAGATTGCTGCCAGGCCTGGGTTGCCAACCTCCAAGTGGGATCTGGAGACACCCCCCCCAGAATTACAACTGAACTCTAGACAGCAGAGATCTGTCTCCCTGGAGAAAATGGCTCCTTTGGAGAGTGGTCCCTGTGGCCAGCTGAGGCCTCTCCCTTCCCCAAACCCACCCCTCCTTAGACTCCACAACAAAATCTCTAGGAAGTTCCCAGCCTGGCAGGCCTGGCCCTAAGGATCCCTCCCTAAAAAGCCAAAAATAAGCCTGTAAAGGGTCCTTCCCCCTTCCCTGACTTTTACTGACAGAGCCAGTTGAAGCCTTCCCTGCCCATCGTTCTAATCTCTCACTGTCGATGCCTGGGGTAGATCCCTGCAGAGTCCATTTCAAAACGTATTGGGGGGAATTCAATCCTCCCTGAAGGTTTTTTTCCTAACTTTTTGGATTTTTCCAAATCCACTGAGGGAGTCCACTGAGTCTGTAGAAAAACCTGTTGAGGGAGAGTGAGCCATCTCATGGCAGTAATAAGTATCCACACACAAAGAGGACTTTGGGAATTAGTATATAGATATATATTCTACCTTTCTCACTGAGACTCTAGGTGGATCACATGTCAGTACAATCAATAGGGTGAGGAGACATCTAATAAACAGTGTAGTAGGATTGGGATTGCAGAAATCTGAAACAAGGCATAGGTATTAAACAATGCAAGCAATGGTATTACATAGTAGGAAATATAACGTATTATAATATTGTATTATATTGCAATACATTATAATATAATGTATTATAATATAATGGTGAGAGATGTAAAAGTGATTGCACCACTTGGGAACAGTGACCATAATGTCATTGAGTTTAACATTTGTACAGATAGGGAGTTGCCCAAAAAGACTGACACAACCACTTTTAACTTTAAAAGGGGTAACTTCTCTGGTATGCGGGGACATGTGAGGAAGAAATTGAAAGGAAGAGTGGAGAATGTCAAAACCATTGGGGAAGCTTGGAGACTATTTAAAAAGACAATCCTAGAAGCTCAGAAAAAATATATACCGCAGGTTAGGAAAGGCACAAATAGGTATAGAAAAAAGCCTGCATGGTTAACAAATAAAGTGATGGAAGTTGTAAAAGGTAAGAAGGGTTTCTTTAAGTGGTGGAAAGCTAGTCTCAGTGAGGTTGATAAAAGGGAACACAGACTTTGGCAAATAAAATGCAAGTCTGTGATCAGGCAAGCAAAACGGGAATATGAGGAGCATATCGAAAAAAACATAAAGGCCAACAATAAAACTTTCTTCAAATACATTAGAAGTAGGAAGCCAGCCAGGGAGGCAGTGGGGCCCTTGGATGACCACGGGGTAAAAGGAGTAGTGAAGGATGATAGGGAAATGGCTGAGAAGCTGAATGCATTTTTTGCCTCTGTCTTCATTGTGGAAGAGAGGTGCTTGCCCACTCCAGGAGCACCAATTTTGGGAGGGGGGTTGAAAGACCTGAATCAGATTGCGGTGACAAGAGAGGAAGTCCTCTGACTGATGGACAGTTTAAAAACTAATAAATCACCAGGCCCAGATGGCATTCATCCAAGAGTTCTGAAAGAACTCAAATGTGAACTTGTGGATCTCCTGACAAAAATATGTAATCTTTCTTTAAAATCTGCCTCCATTCCTGAGGACTGGAAGGTAGCTAATGTCACTCCCATCTTTAAAAAGGGCTCCAGGGAAGATCCAGGAAATTACAGGCCAGTCAGTCTGACATCAATACCGGGTAAGTTGGTGGAAACTGTTATTAAGGAAAGAATTAGTAGGCACATTGATGAACAAAAACTATTGAGGCAGACTCAGCATGGGTAACCTGTTAGTGAACTTTGAGGGAGTGAACAAACATGTGGACAATGGAGACCCAATAGATATTATTTACCTTGACTTCTAGAAAGCTTTTGATACAGTTCCTCATCAAAGGCTCCTAAGTAAGCTCAATAGTCATGGGATAAAAGGACAAGTCCTCTTGTGGATCAAAAACTGGCTTATAAATAGGAAACAGAGAGTGAGTATAAATGAGAAACTTTCTTTTTTTTTGGTAAATACATTTTATTATTGGATATATTTTCATGTTCATACAATTTAAACAAACCAATACATATCCATTTTCTTTCACCCTCTCCCCCCAAACAAGGCTTCCCGCAATGCTTCAACCCCATAATGACTCTCTATTTAGTTACATTTACTACTAAACTTATTTTCTTTTATTAATGGTAACAATTCAAAGGTCTAAATCTCTTTCAATTTCTCCTCAACAGCTGTCAAAACAAATCAAACCACGTTTGACATCCCAATTTTTCAACAAGTATTCTTGAAAGTCTTTCCAATCTTCGAAAAAGGTTTTGTCTTCTTCGTTGTTTAGTTTTCTTGTTATTTTGTCCATTTCTGCCATAAACAAAGTCTTTTTAATCCATTCCCATGTTTCAGGTATCTTATCTTGTTTCCAACATTGAGCAAAAGTCAATGGAGGGTGGTAAGCAGTGGGGTACCACAGGGATCAGTACTCTATCCGATGCTTTTTAACTTGTTTATTAATGATTTGGAATTGGGAGTAAGCAGTCAAGTGGCTAAATTTGCAGATGACACAAAGTTGTTCAGGGTGGTGAAAACCAGGGAGGAGTGTGAGGCACTCCAAAGGGATCTGTTGAGGATGGGTGAGTGGGCTTCAACATGGCAAATGGGGTTCAATGTGGCCAAGTGCAAAGTGATGCACATTGGAGCCAAAAATCCTAAATATAAATACACGTTGATGGGGTCTGAACTGGCAGAGATTGACCAAGAGAGAGATCTTGGAGTCATAGTAGATAACTCAATGAAAATGTCGAGACAGTGTGTATCTGCAATAAAGAAGACCAACGCTATGCTGGGGATTATTAGGAAGGGAATTGAAAACAAATCAGCCAGTATCATCATGCCCATGTATAAATCATTGGTGCGACTTCATTTGGAACACTGTGTATAGTTCTGGTCGTCACATCTCAAAAAGGATATTATAGCATTGGAAAGAGTGCAGAGAAGGGCAACTAGAATGATAAAAAGGTTGGAACACCTTCCCTATGAAGAAAGATTAAAACACTTGGGGCTCTTTAGCTTGGAGAAACGACGGCTGAGAGGTGACATGATCGAGGTTTATAAGATTATGAATGGGATTGAGCAGGTTGAGAAAGAAGTATTTTTCTCCCTTTCTCACAATACAAGAACTCGTGGGCACTCCATGAAATTGCTGAGCAGTCAGGTTAGAACAGATAAAAGGAAGTATTTCTTCACCCAAAGAGTGATTAACATATGGAATTCACTGCCACAGGAGGTGGTGGCAGCTACAAGCATGGACAGTTTCAAAAGGGAATTAGATAAACATATGGAGCAGAAGTCCATCAGTGGCTATTAGCCACAGGGTATAGATGGGAAAGAAAGAAAGAAGGAAAGCTAAAGGCAACGGTGAAAAGGAAAGATTTGCCCAACTGAATGCAGATTTCCAGAGAACAGCAAGGAGAGATAAGGAAGCTTTCCTGAATGAACAATGCAAAGTAATAGAGGAAAACAATAGATTGGGAAGGACTAGAGATCTCTTCAAGAAAATTGGAGAAATCGAGGGAACGTTCCATGCAAAGCTGGCCATGATAAAGGACAAAAACGGTAGGGACCTAACAGAAGCAGAAGAGATTAGGAAAAGATGGCAAGAATACACAGAAGAACTATACAAGAAGGACCTCAATGTCCTTGACCACCACGATGGTATAATCACTGACCTCGAGCCAGACATCCTGGAAAGCGAAGTTAAATGGGCCTTAGAAAGCATTACTAACAACAAAGCTAGTGGAGGTGATGATATCCCAGCTGAGTTATTCAAAGTCTTAAAAGAAGATGCTGTTAAAGTGCTGCACTCAATTTGCCAACAAATTTGGAAAACACAACAGTGGCCACAGGATTGGAAAAGGTCAGTGTATATTCCAATCCCAAAGAAGGGCAATGTCAAGGAATGTTCAAACTATCGCACAATTGCACTCATTTCACACGCTAGCAAGGTCATGCTCAAAATCCTGCAAGCTAGGCTTCAACAGTACGTGGATAGAGAACTGCCAGAAGTACAAGCAGGGTTTCGAAGAGGTAGAGGAACTAGAGATCAAATTGCCAACATTCGCTGGATTATGGAGAAAGCAAGAGAGTACCAGAAAAACATCTACTTCTGCTTCATTGACTATGCTAAAGCCTTTGATTGTGTGGATCACAATAAATTATGGCAGGTTCTTAAAGAGATGGGAGTACCGGACCACCTGACATGTCTCCTGAGAAACCTGTATAAGGGTCAAGACGCAACAGTTAGAACCGGATATGGAACAACTGATTGGTTTAGCATAGGAAAAGGAGTACGACAAGGATGTATATTGTCACCTTGCTTATTTAATTTATATGCAGAGTACATCATGCGAAATGCTGGCCTGGATGAATCACAAGCGGGAGTTAAAATTGCTGGGGAAAAGATCAATAACCTCAGATATGCAGACGATACCACTCTGATGGCAGAAAGTGAAGAGGACCTAAAGAGCCTCTTGCTCAGGGTGAAAGAGGAGAGCGCAAAAGTGGGCTTGAAGCTCAACATCAAAAAAACTAAGATCATGGCATCTGGCCCCATCACTCCTTGGCAAATAGAAGGGGAAGTCGTAGAAGGAGTGACAGACTTCACGTTCCTAGGATCCCAGATCACTGCAGATGGTGACTGCAGCCATGAAATTAAAAGACGCCTGCTCCTTAGGAGGAAAGCGATGGCAAACCTAAACAGCATGATAAAAAGCAGAGACATCACCCTGCCAACAAAAGTCCGCATGGTCAAAGCAATGGTATTCCCCGTAGTAATGTATGGCTGCGAGAGTTGGACTATAAGGAAGGCCGAGCGCCGAAGAATAGATTCTTTTGAACTATGGTGCTGGAGAAGACTCTTGAGAGACCCTTGGACTGCAAGGAGATCAAATCAGTCAATCCTAAAAGAAATCAACCCTGACTGTTCCCTGGAAGGCCAGATCCTGAAGTTGAAGCTCAAATACTTTGGCCACCAAATGAGAAGGGAGCATTCACTGGAGAAGACCCTGATGCTGGGAAAGATTGAAGGTCAAAGAAGAAGGGGACGGCAAAGGATGAGATGGTTAGACAGTGTCATCGATGCAACGAACATGAAATTGAGCAAACTTCAGCGGATAGCGGAAGACAGGAGGGCCTGGCGTGATCTGGTCCATGGGGTCACAAAGAGTCGGACTCGACTGTGCGACTGAACAACAACAACAACAACAATAGATGGGAACTCTCAGTCTGGGGCAGGTGATGTACTCTATTCTTGGTGCTGGAAGGGGCAGCAGTGGGAGGGCTTCTAGTGTCCTGGCCCCACTGTTGGACCTCCTGATGGCACCTGGTATATTTTGGCCGCTGTGTGACAGAGTGTTGGACTAGATGGGCCATTGGCCTGATTCAACATTGGCTTCTCTTATGTTCTTATAATGCAGTGAGAATGAAATAAAAACATATAGCAACCGATAATACATATTATGATCCAAAGTCCCATTCTCTGTAGTAAAACATCTTCCTGAACCTTTCTGTTATAACGCAGCCCTATTTTTCCTCTATAAAAATGCCCCCCTGAACACGTCTGTTTTTACGTAGTTTGCAGAAAGCCAAAAGTGTGGGAGCCTTCCTGATCTTTTCAGGCAGTCCATTCCATAGAGTTGGGGCCACTCCAAAGAATGCATAAAAATATTGCACACATAAATGCCATATAAATCACATTTAACTGAAGGAAGCATAGCACACATACTTGCTTCTTAAGTATTTAAAACCCTAGTCATACATTTATTTCTGTAGTTGATTCTGGGATGGGATGGGATGGGATGGGATGGGATGGGATGGGATGGGAGCAAGTTCCAAGTCCTGAGGCCCCATTCTCAGAATTACTCTCCCAAATAGAAAGTTATCCCTGGCATATGGTATAGTGGGTAGAGTGTCAGACTAAGATCTGGGACACTCAGGGTCAAATCCCCACTATGCCTTGAAAGCTTGCTGGGTGACCTGGGGGCAGTAACATACATTCTACCTAACTAACCTACCTCACAGGGTTGTTATGAGGACAGAATGGAGGAGAAGAGAATGACATAAACTGGGTTCCCATTGGAGAGAAAGGCAGAGGATAAATGAAATAAATAAATACTATGCTGATCTCAATTTCAAATACCTTGCAGAGAATGGATATTTTGTAGTGGCTAGTAAAATGAGCTTCGGATCAAGAAGATCCATCTCAGTCATACTTTTACTAGATGGCCTTATTTAGTTTATTATTTTTCTTTAGTAAATTTCTAGACCTCCTTTTGACCATACCTGGTCCCCAAGGAGGTTCAAGATAAAACACAATGACATAAAATCAGAAACCTTTAAAACAGTTCACCATAAATGTGTGTGTGAGAGAAGCTTCTTTGAAATGGGCAATACCACCTTTTCTATAGATGAGCACAGCAGACCTTCAATCTAAATCAAATACCTACTAAAAAGGTTTTTTAAAAACTTTGAGGAGAGAGGCTTTCTTTTCAGTTTCTGCTTACACATTCAAGCATAGGTTTCTGAGCTTCACTGACTCTTAAAGTCTAAAAGACAGGAACATACAACCAGTTCCCAAAATCCTTATATATACACAAGCCAGGGATCATTCCTCCTTTAGCAGCTATCTCCCTTTTCACTGGGCAGGGATTACTTCTCTCAACTAGAAGCAATTTCCCTTTTCAGCTTGAATGGGGATCCTCTCTGATCCTCTCACTCCTTTTGCCTCCTTCCCAGTTCACAGTCAGTGTTTAATAGTCTCTTCTTCAACTGTCAGTTACCAATTCCTTAACTGACTCTCTCAACAGGTCAGTTGGAATAGCCTGTCACTCAAAGGTTCACAGACTTTCTTAAACATTAACCCTTGACAGTCCATCACTATTACTTTAACATATTACAATGTTAAAATATAAAGCAACTCAGACAAGTACTTTTGAACATATTTTATTCACATTTGGGGAGACAGCTCCTTAGTAAAACACACCTGTTAACACACATGACAATAGAAGATGTCATTATATCTGAGAACAAAATATTTTGATAAACTTGTATAGGAAAGCATGCCATTTAAAGTATCCAGTGCCTCCTGTTCAACTATTTCAATTTGTCCTACAATAAAATAAAGTAAGAAGAAGAGATTGTATTTATACCCTGCCCTTCCCTTGGAGTCTCAGAGCAGCTTACAAACACCTTTCCTTTCCCCTCCCCACAACAGACACCCTGTGAGGTAGACGGAGCTGAGAGAACTCTGACAGAGACTGCTCTTTTTCAAGAACAGCTGTGCCAGAGCTTGTGACTGACCCAAGGTCACATCAGCAGGTGCAAATGGAGGAGTGGGGAATCAAACCTGGCTCTCCCAGATTAGAGTCTGCACACTTAACCATTACACCAAACTGGTAAGATGAAACATAAATATTTGGGCAAAAGGAAATAAATTCAGAAATAACAGGAACAAGAACATAACTGTGAGAAGAGGAATTGTAGAAGAGGAATTTCATGCTAATATATGTATTATTATAAGACTAGGAATAAGGCCTGTTGTGGAAATAAATACAATGAGTTCTAGAAAGAGGCTCTGGGAGAGTGCCCCAGCTTTGGGCACTCAGTGACAATTTGCTGTGGCAATCTCAGCAGGGTATAATGTCAGAGTCCAACATTTTCTCCAGAGGAACTGATCTTTGCTACCTGAAGAGCAGTAGTAATTTTGAGAGATCTCCAGCCCACCCCCAAGATTGGTAACAGCGGTTCCCCAGGAGGGAGTGGCTGGTTTGGAGGGTGGAGTCTATGGCATTGTACCTGTCTGAGGTCCTACCCCTCCTCAACACTCACCCTCTCCAGGTTCAACCCCTCAAATCTCCAGGAATTTCCCAACCTGGAGTTGATAACCCTATCTCCCTCCCAGCCAACCATCAACCTACCTTCAGTTTTCCATCTCCTCCCCACTTCCTCCTAGAGAGCAGTTGTAATTTTGAGTGATCTCCAGCCCCCACCTGGAGATTGGCAACAATGGTTCCCCATCAGGGAATGGCTGGATTGGAGGGTGGAGTCTATGGCATCGTACCTGTCTGAGGTGCCACCCCTCTTCAAACCTCACCCTCTCCAGGCTCCATCCCTCAAATCTCCAGGAATTGCCCACCTGGAGTTGGCAACCTGATCAGGACTGGGCCCAATGAGTTTTCTCCCAAAGGCCAACATAGGTGTGGAAAGGGCCTTTTACTGACAGAGTACAGGTGCCAACTCTGATTAGGGAAATACCTGGAGATTTGGGGGGGTGGATCCTGTGGAGGGCAGCATTTGGGGTGTGTGTGGAAGGACTCAGCAGGGTATAATGCCATAGAGTCTACCCTCCAAAGCAACCATTTTCTCCCAGGGAACTGATCTCTGTCATCTGGAAGTCAATTGTAACAGTGGGAGATCTCCAGGTCCCACCTGGAGATTGGCAACCCTAGGGGAAAGTCAGCCGCGCAGCGGGGAGTTGAAGAAAATAGTTTGATGGTCACTGGCCCACCTCGTTAGCCAGCCAGCCATGCTGAAGCTAAGCAGAAGAAAGAGCCTTTTTCCATTTATTCTGACAGGAAAGTAGCCATTGGGGAGGGGGTTATGCTGAAAGTCCTTTGTTTTTTTACTCACAGAACCAAGCTTGGTTGCCTACCAACAGCCACTGAGGGGACAGTCCCTCACAGGAGTCAAGAGAACTGTCTTCCTCAGGAGAGAGAGCTGTCTGCCAGTAAATCTGACATGCAAATCTGTCTGAAGGGGGAGTGGGTGGGGAAGAGGAGCAGACCCAGCACCCGGCCAATGGCACGCAAGTACTCTTGAGTGGCGGCTGATGGGCCAATGGCTGAGGGAGGGCATTTTACAGCCAATCAGAGCGCATGGAGTCTTACGAAACCAAAAGATAATTATTATAAGGAGAGATATTCATCAAAGGAGAGAGCCAGTAGAAAATCTCACAGAAGTGGAACCACAATAAAGTGAAAGTGAAGAAGACCTGTGTATGTGGTCCAAATTCCCCTTTCCTTGAGACTGGCACAGTGGCAGTTTGGAACAGGACCTTCTCTGTGATGGCACCCCATGTGTGGAATGTCCTCCCTCAAAATGTGTCCACTGCTTTTTTTTTAGTAGTCAAGACCAGTGTTCCCTCTAATCTGAGTTAGTGTGAGCTAGCTCCAGAGCAAATTAATTTATGCAGTAGCCAAATCGTTCACTCACAACTTTAATGCCAGTAGCTCATAAAGTAGAATTTTTGCTCACAGGACTCCAGAGCTTAGAGGGAGCATTGTTCAAGACCTTTTTTATTTTCCTAGACATTTGTTATTACAAATATCTCCCTATCACCACCACCAAGTGTCCATGGTATAATGTTCTAACTCTTCCTCACTCAATTTCCAGAAGTATTTCCTGCAAAGACCAACTTCCCTTGAAGTTTGGGATTGAGATGCTTATATAGTAACCTACCTTGAAAAAAGGAAATCCAGTCCGCTTACATTGAATGCCTCTCTGCATTGAAATAATCAGTGTCGGTCAGTTATCAGCCCTGAGTTAACCCTGCACTGAAATAACCATGAGTATTTATGAATGAGATGAATTTGCTATTGTTGTCAATAGCAGAACCATTATCTGAAAACCATTAAGCTGAAAGTGCACAGTGAAACTCCTAGTACATTATGTAGATGTGGTTTATGTGTTTCTTCCAAATTACAGGATTATTACCAGTATCATTCTTTTAATTAAAAACTGGATTATGTTAATGCTGCTTTCTTCCCTTAGAATCATTAGCATATAACTAAAACCACTGGCTACATCTTAAATTAATTGAAAAAAATACATTTTTAAAACATCATTGGGATAATGATTTATTACAAACAAATGTCCTTCATGAAATATCTGTGAGCCTAAAATTTCTCCAGGACATAAAAAGCACTGTAATAAAATTATACCGAATATAATTTGTATAAAATGGAAATTTTGCTATGCCAAATTTAAGATTTTGAGGCAACTGATTCAAATGAATGACTAAGGCACAGGTGGTTTATTTTACATTGCAGTTCAAACAGAGGGAAATGCCCTGATGAGTGCCTCTTGACTAAAATGTCACCTACTCATGAAGCCTCTCTTCCCAAATAATGTTGGCTCACTTTCCTGGAGATATGTTGTAACTAGATATTATGATGACCGATGGCCAGAGGAAGACAACAGGGGCAAAATGGACATTCTGGGAGGTAGAAGGAACAAAACTCCCCCTGCCACCCTGGCTGGGCTGGTTGTTACCTCTGCCACACCCATTGGTCTCATTTATTTTGAGAAAGGATGCAACATTTCCTTATTCTAAAGGACCTTCCATTGTTGAGACTTGCTGTACTAATATTATTATGTTTTATCCCTCAAAATTATTTGTTATACACTTGTTTTTAAAAATGTGAATGTTGGATTTTGCATTTCAACATTGTCATCTGCCACCTTGAATTTAAGAAAAGGTAGGATAATGTGTTCCATTAATTAATTTGTCAACTTTTTTAAAATACAGAGATATAAAAAACTCAGAGCTGCTGCTACAGTGTGCATGTGAAGGCTCTTTTGGATATACATAATTACTGTGAGGGCAAAGGGTTGGCCTTGCCAGTCACAGGGATGTAACATCATTAGTTCATATTAATCCCTAGGTGGACTTGCTTCTGCTGTGCCTTGCCACCTCTTGCTGTTTTATTTCAACACCTCCCTTTGCTGCCTTCCACCACACATGCTGTATGCCTAAAAGGCAAGTTTTTTGCATAAAGAATAGTGTTTGTTTATGTTACTCTGTCAAATGCAATGTACATTGGGAGGGCTATATAAGGAAGAAGGGAGAAATGGAGGACAACATGGACATTGCCTCATTATGAGAACTTGAGCATCAGGCATTCCCAGGAAACTTTGGACTGGGACTGGGCTATTTGAAATAGCCATTGCACCACTTTGAGGATGATAGAAAGAAGCAATTTGGGTGGTTTAAAACTGGCTAGTTGGGACCAATAATGGCAGCATTGCTTAAAAATGGAATGATTTTTCATGCCATGTATTTATGTCTGTTGCTGTTTTCTGGATTGCAGAAAGTACTACTTAGCAGCAGTGATCAAGAAGCACCAAACATCTGGCTGTGGCTAATGAGGTGGAGCTGCTTAGCTCCACTGGATGCTAATTGTGCTGGTCAAAGGTCATCCTGGAAGGCCATCTGCCCTCCCACCAAACCATTTGCAGGAAACTCGTTTCTTTTTATCGTGCAAGGCCTTGATGCTCCTGCCACAGCATGCAATAAAATACAGGGTGAGATACAGGATGCCAGTGCATTTTCCAAGCAATTCTTTAATTTTGTTTTACTTTGTAACAATTATCCTTACCATAATAAGTACTCCTGAATGGGAGGAGGAGGGTGAAAACAGTGCTTCTGACAAAGAAAGAATTACATTTTTTTTAAAAAAAATATGACTTTTAATTAATGCCTTTTAATCTGATGGTTTCTAACAAAGATAAATTTCTGTGATGTCTTATGATTAAGATTGCTAACCACATGGAGGGAAAAAAATCCTTGTCCCTTTAATAGAAGCAGAATGAGGGGTTATTTATCAGGTGATGTTGTTTACCTCCATCCCATGAAAAGCTTCAGCTGCCTATTTCCACACATTGAGCTGCTATTAAAGGGACAGGGCATTTTTCTCCAGGCCTATTGGCAACTGGAACCTCAGTTTGTTTACAGTGATGGTTTTAATACACAAGAAATGTCAACTGTTTTGCCAACAGAAGTGCCAGTCTGCTAGTTTAAGTGTCAGTGGAAGAGCAACTTTGGATCCAACCCATTGCATATAACCTCAGCATCAACATACAGATAGTATATTTTATTATATTATATGTGTTACGATGCATTGTGTTATGGAAGTTTATACAATGACCCTATTCCTGCCTGACACACTATTTGGTCCACTTTGCCAACATTTCCTTCTCTACCGCTTCTAAAGCTAAACAGAAAATTCTCATTATTTTTAGGAATGTGCACTTCAAAAAAAAGTAATTTTTTGATTTGGTTTTGGGAAGAACACAAATAACAGTATTCTGGGTTATTCATATTCTCTAGTACTATTCTGGCATCCATTCCCATGCCCCAAATTCTGAATTTTGGGGGGGTCCATTATTCCCCATTGGTCACTGTTCCGTGTGTGGGTGTATGAAGCGTCTGTTTTTTAAGCAAATGACACTGAAATTGCAGGGAACATAGTGCTGCCTGTCTACAAAAGACCTTCTATGTTTCAAGCAGATTGGATCAAGGAGTCTAATTTTATGGGCCCCTGAATAAAGTGGCCCCAGCCATCCTATTTGTCTCCATTGTTTCCTATGCACAAAAAAGTGTTATGCATTCTATAGGGCAAAGAAGCCAATAGCTAAACCGCTGACCAAAAGCCACCAAATGCAAACAGACTCAACAAACCTAAAAGGTTTTACCCTCCCAATGTCAAATCAAAGAATCCAAGACAAACCAACCTGGAAAGCTAGTACCAAGGCAGCTAGCTAAACCTGGCAACACACTGACGCACACACAAATTAATGTTACTTCCCCACAACCCCCCCCGAAAGCTCTTTAAAACAACTATAGAAGAACAACAGCAAAATCAGAACCAGCAGAAAGAAAAAAGATATTTTTTGAAAAACCAGTGACCTGGAAAATACCTTCCCCCAAAAGACAGAAACCCCTTAAAGTTTTTTTAAAAAGTTTTAGAAACAGAGAAAATGCAAATTGCTTGAAATTCAAAAACAAGCAAGAAAACCCAGTCCTTTCAACAACACCACACAAAAATCCAAGAAAAACTATTTTAAAAAAAGTTGAAAGAAAAAGTTTCCCCCCCACTACATTCCCAAAGGAAACACACACGCAAAACCAAGAAAACTTGAACTAATATTTTAAAACAAAGTTAGAAATTAGAAAACCAGTCTGAAGATGTGCAGCAGACAGAAACAAGATGGTCTTCCCAGACAGGCAGCACTCCAAACCAGAGACCAGAGCCAACCAAAACTGTTGTATACCCAGGGAAGTCTGCACATGTGGTCAGGCAAACACGTGGTCAGGCAAAGGTCCCGACCTTCACCTCTAGAGACAATAGCTTGAACAGATCCTAGTGCTTACCTATCAGGAGGCTAGGATCCTGGGAGGGACCTATAGGTCCAGGGGTGCACTGTAAATATCCAGTCACAGGTGTGGGTGTGTGTCTGGGTGTGTTGTCACTTGGAAATATAAACCATCCTGCGAGCCAGCAAAGACATCTCTTGTTCTACGATCTACAATAAAGTATGAGCTGAATTCACTCTGCCATGCATCAGTCTCAGTACTTTATAAAAACCCAAATCTTCTTTAGAGCAGCAGTACTCCAAAAGATCTAGGTATGAAACAGAGTCGAGCTACGTGCCTTTCGACTTCCTTGCCCATATTTAGAGATCCATGGAGAGATGAGAGATTTGTCATGATTGAGCAGACAGTTCAAGTGCTCCCCCCTCTTGTCTGACTCATTGACTGGGAGAGGTGCTTGCCTCGCCCCTGTCTGTTACCCAGGAGTCCTATGAAATTGAAGAACATAAAAAAACAGACCTCGAAGCCTTCAAATGGCACTCTGAGTATTCTTGGATATTCCTGGCTATTTCTGGGATTCTTGGAACCCCATTTACCAGTATTGCAATCCAAAAACCCCTTTCTTGGGATGAAACCCCACTGACTATAATAGGACTTATTTCTAAGGAGACCAGCTTAATGTTGCTCCCAAAATCTTCTAGAATGCCACCTAATGTAATAGAGGAACAGCATTATTTGTCATTATTTGAACTGTTTTTGTATGTGCAGATATTCAGAAATACTAGATATGATCCAGCCAAAGCTGAATACCTCGCTGCTTTAAAGCTCATTGATTTCAGTGCTGAGTATTAGGCATGTGCTTCACTTTGTCTCCAACACTATAATCAGTAGACTTAATAGTGCTAAGCATTGCCTAGATTGCACCTTTAGTTGTTTTTATTCAGCAAAACAAAAAACAAAACACCAGCATTTCTAAAATCAGAGCAACAAATGTTGTACTGTTTGGAAGGTACCAATTAAATTTTGTTGGGAAATTAAATGTATCATTTTATTATGATAATATTTTCTTCTACTGTCATTTGTTGGTAGATGGATAACCTGAGACCTTAAAATATAACAGTGCATTATCATTCTCTCAAAGGGCTGTAGTCAAATAATAATTTATTTTCATGTATAATAGTCAAAGCAGGGGGGACATGTAATGGTTTTTTATGATTTAAAGAAGAATATTAATTCTTCAGGTTTTCTGGAAGATCAAAAGCAGATTTTAAAATTATTTCCATGAGAAGCAGTAGTCTGAAGCAATGCCATTTACTTTTAGACGTGAGAGGATTTTCCTTTGGATATATAAATGTGCAAAACCTCAGTCCAGATGCAGAACAGCCACTAAAAGGGGGAACTTCAAAAAGAACCTCAGAAAGGGAAAACTGCATAAAAGTTCACTGTAATTTCAGAATAAAGTTCTTAAAGGAAAGGGGCTTTGAAACTTGAGTCTTCAATTTGCAATTTCTGATGTATTGTTCATCTAAGACACTTTCCTTAAAACCGCTTCTCCCCCCCCTTTCCTTTAAGGTCTACTCAGATAAAAATTTGCCTTCAGATGTTTTCTTTCTTTTCAAGTCTGTTTCTTCTCACATACCTGAAGACTGACACTGTAGAATTGGACTATTCTCTTCATATAGAGTATCATTTACCTGTGTTATGCATTTCTATACTTATTATAGATTGAAATACAGCTGACATATTAGAAACTCTTCAAATAAAAAGAGTCTGTGGCCTTCTAATGGGAGTAGTGGTTGTATCCAGCTAACATTCAGCTAATGAAAAGGAGAGGAAGGGTGACCTCACCTAGTCCCCTCCTCACTGTAGCCCTGAGGTTCCTGGTGACTTTTTACCCATGAGGGTCCAGAAACCCCTGCATCATTTATTATCCATTTACATGTTTATTTAATTTATGCCCCATCTTTTTCCAAGCAGTTTTACTTTGTGCTCCTCCATTTTGTCCTCACAATAAACTTGTGAGGTAGGTTAGTTTGAGTATGTGTGACTGACCTAAGGTCAAACAGCAAGCTAGATTCTAGTCTGACATTCTAGCCACTACATCACACTGGTTGTCTTCAGCTTTTGTTCCCCACTTCAAGCACCGGATGTGTGACATAGATGTCTAAGAATGCACAGCTTTTAAAATATTTCTTGTGTTTTGCTGAAGAAAAGACAACAGTGTGTACCTGTGTAAAATATGGATATGCCTTAACTGTGTTTAAAATGGTCACTGGGAGATCAAATAATGTACTTCTACCTGCACTTATTGTCAGGCTCCTTAGTCAGATCACACAACACAGGGCGTCATAAGAAGATTCTGTTTATTGGTAAATCATAACTAAAGACGCATACACAGCTCGTGTCAGGAATGGCCGTGGATAATGGAGGCCTCTGACTTAAAGTAAATTCAAACAATCCCCTGGTCTAATTGAAGCCAATGATTTGTCAGGGAAATGGTAGAGTTGTGAAGTTGAACTTAGAAAAGAAACCAGTCCAACAGAGCTGTTTTGCATTAAGGTTACGGGATGTCCTAAGTACTCCCAAGTTCTTATGGTCAGTCCACACCTCAAATGGCTCTCTGGCCCCCTCCAACCAGTGTCTTCATATTGGGCCCTGAGAGCCCACATAAAAGAGTTCACTCCCCGGAGTTCCGGGCCTTCATCGTTATGGATGCTCACGTACCAATCGGCAGCCCCCTCTCACAGCCGGGAGGTGATGTAGTCTACCGTGCGTACCTCATCCGGGAACAGGTGGCCCCAGTTCAGGACGAACTTCTCTGTACGCACCACGAAAAATGCCAGCTTCTCTGTTGAATGTTGTGTCCAGCAGTTCAGCCAGTTGGGGTGCCTCACAGGGTAGTTGTCCCAGAACCCATCCCCCTGGTCTGGGAGGGCTGGTTGCCCACTGATGTGGGGCACCTGCTAGTTGGGGGGTGGCTGTTGTGTCAGAGGTTGGGCAAGTTGCTGGAGAGGTGGTAGAGCAGGCTGATCAAGTTTGCACTGTAACACTTCAGTGATGATTCCCAGTAGTTTACAGAACGACTCCTCAACGATGTGGAAGAGTCGGTCTTGCCCATGTTTGAGCAGGTCCAGCTGAGTATCCACTATACTCTTGGTATCCAACATCTCATGGGAGGCAGCACCTGCTCCCGTATCGAGACTAAGTTTATGAACAGGTCAGTCATAGCGACTTTCCCGACGCGTCCCCTGGGTGGGGGTCCAAGTTTCAAGGATATCTCCACGAAACTTTCCCCAGCTCAGTCCCTTCTGCCTTGTGGTCATCTGGGCACTCACCCCACCAAAGGGATTGAAGAAAAGCGCCCCCGCGCTCATCCCTTCATCCAGGGTAGAGGTGGTTGTCCCAGTGGTCGTCACGGTGGTTGTAGGGACCGTGTCTTCAGATGTTGTCTGGGTAGAAGTCTCTTCCTCACTTCCACTCATCTGTGGTAGAGAGATACAGGTTGAAAGGATGAAAAGATTCCTGACACTTTGTTAGGCTCCTTAGTCAGATCACAGAACGCAGGGCTTCATAAGAAGATTCTGTTTATTGGTAAATCATAACTAAAGGTGCATACACAGCTCGTGTCAGGAATGGCCGTGGATAATGGAGACCTCTGACTTATAGTAAATTCAAACAACCCCTTGGTCTAATTGAAGCCAATGATTATAATTCGCACATGTGGGCAAAGCAAGCAAGCATAATAGAAAAACAATTTAAAAGCCGTTGATTCCCAGCGTAGTGTCTAGCATCTGGAGACCCCCACAAGGTCAGACATATAATAACAAGTGGACAGTGAAAAGAACTGATGAGAAGCCCAGAGGAGAAAGTACTCCTCTACATTCCAAATGCATGATAGGGCTACCTGACAGCTACCTAGCCATTTCAGAGTTTTGAATGCTTTCCAGTACAAAATTCTTATATGAATCATAGAGTTGGAAGGGACCTCCAGGATCATCTTGTCCAACCTCCTGCACAATGAAGGAGATTCATAACTTCCTCCTCCCACACTCCCAGTGACCCCTGATCCATGCCCACAAAATGGGGGGGGACCCGGGATCCCTGGCCAAACTGGCCTGGATAAAAATGATTCTTGGCCCCAATCATCATTTCCCTGGACCTGTAAGAAAGGGCCACAAAAACTAAGCACTAAGGCAGCTCTTTCTGCCCTCCCTCTCATGATCTGCCTAAGTTCACACAATCAGCATTGCTGTCAGATGGCCATCTAGCATCTGTTTGATAACTTCCAAAGAAGGAGAGCCCACCACTTCCTGAGGAAGCCTGTTCCACTGAGGAACTGCTCTGTCAGGAAGTTCTTCCTAATGTTTAGCTGAAAACTCTTGATTTAATTTCAACTCGTTGGTTCTGGTCCGGCCTTCTGGGGCAATAGAAAACAACTCCATACCATCCTCTGCATGGCAGCTCTTCAAGTACTTGAAGACAGTTATCATATCACCTCTCAGTCACCTCCTCTCCAGGTGAAACATACCCAGTTCCTTCAATCTTTCCTCACAGGACTTGCTCTCCAGACTCCTCACCATCTTCATTGCCATCATTTTTCATGATCTGGACACTATAAGTATGTCCAGGGCTATTTTGGGGCAGGAACACACAGGAACGGAGTTCTGGCTGGCTCCCAAGTTGGCCACACCCAGCAGGGACTCATTAGCATAACAGGCTACACCCAACAGCAGAAACTCATTAGGATTGGCTACATGAGGGGTGTGTGGCCTAACATGCAAAGGAGTTCCTGCTCCAAAAAAAGCCCTGGGTTTTGACAACAAACAAGGTAAACAGAATAAGAAGCAAAAGATGGGTGTGGCTGGATGACCACACTTCTGGTAACATGGGGTGTGTGGCCTAATATGCCAATGAGCTGTGCTGTCAGGGTGTGGCCTAATATGCTAATGAGTTTCTGCTGTTGGGTGTGGCCTATTATGCTAATGAGTTCCTGCTGGGCTTTTTCTACAAAAAGACCCCTGCGTACGTCTAGCCTCGACCAGGGCCAGGGCTTTTTTGGCCCTGGCCGGGTAGAACAAGCTTCCACTTGAGAGCAGGGCCCTGCAGGACTTATTATTGTTCTACAGGGCCTATAAGATGGAGCTGTTCTGCCAGGCCTTTGGTTGAGGCAGAGAGTGTCCAATGAAGTCAGCCTCCCTCACTGAAGTTTGTCATCATTATTCGGCCCAGATTAAGAAGACCTCTGAATCCAACCACTCCAGCTAAAACTGTATTTGTGGTTATACACAGTTATTTTAAATTATATTACCTATTTGTTTTAAATATTGTTATATTTATTAATGTATGTTTTTATCTATTTATGATGCGATCCACTCTGAGCCCACTTGCGGGGAGGGTGGAATACAAATCCAAATAAATAAATATAAATACATACATACATACTTCTGTTGACACAGCCCAAAATTGCATTTGTCTTTTTAGCGACCACATCACACTGCTGACTCATGTTCAGTGTATGGTCTACTAAGACCCCTAGCTCCTTTTCGCACACACTACTGCCAAGACAAGTCCCCCCCCAATCTATAATTATGCATTAGATTTTTCCTACCTAAATACAGAACTTCACATTTATCCCCACTGAAATTCATTTTATTTTTTTTAGCCCAGTTTTCCAGCCTGTCCAAGATCAGCATGTATCCTGACTCTGTATTCTACCATATTTGCTACTCCTCCCAATTTAGTATCATCTGCAAATTTAATAAAGTTAGAAATGAGCTGATCCACGTAGCTAAAGGCATTCCCTCTATTCCATCATATGGTTAGATTGCTGATGCATGTCCATGAAAATTACAAGTGATCTCTTGGTTTGCCTTAACTATATGAACAGGGATGAACAGAGTCACATATCTTAAGAGACTATCTTGCCATGGACCACAGTGGGATAATAACCATAAAATCACCTCATAATTCTTGGATTAGCAATCAAATGCCCACTATGTAGTTATTATTCTTTGGACATTTTAGTACACATGTTCTCTACCCTGAAGAAAAGTTTGGCTCTTAGCCATACTTCCAAAGCATCCAAGAACAATCTACATGTTTGAAAATGGCTAACATGGTGCTGCTAGCTATTGATACACAAGGCCATTTTTACTTAAGAGTATAAATAAGTTTTCTGAACCAAATGAAATCATGTGGCGCTTGTATTTTCAACATACTGGCTTCATAAAAAGCAAAAATGAAATTGTAGAGTGCTCTGAAGTGAAGACTTCAGGCAGATATGGTAGGAGAATGTGGAAAATGTATTGTGAATAGCTTTGTCAGAATTATTCACAAACCAAAACCTGTGTCAGAGACCCTGCCAGTACCACCACCCACAGCTTGGGGGAGGGATCCTAACCTTCAGGGCCCAAAGAAAGCAAAATCACCCCTTCCGTGATAACTGTGGAAATGCAGTCTCAGATCTGCGATTACCACAGACAACTGGCAAGGCGAATTCTTGCCTAAAAGCTGAAGCAAATGCATCAGTGAAGTTGCTGGGGCTGTGGGAAAGTTAGAAATGAGCTGATCCAGGTAGCTAAAGGCACCAATAGATCTCCTTCTTAATGACAGTAAAGAGACAAAGCAAAACCTGGTAACTGTGATGACATGTATAACATGATTTTCTGAGTATAGGAACAAGGGTGATAACAATTGTACCAGCACCTGAATAGCTTCCTATAAAAAGATAATTTCATATTGCCATGAGAATATACTTTAAGATGAATTATAGATTTGCAATTACAGTCATTTTTAAAGGTGTGAGTATTCACAGTGAAAAATGATAATAAAGTGGAAAAAATACTGGCTTGGAATGGAATATAGTGTAATGCAGTACAGACTATGCTGACATCAAATACCAGCAGCTGCACCAAATCAGAACTGTGTAATACCACCATCAAACAGACAGTAGAAGACACAAGTGCTAATTTATCTTTCTCTCTTCAGCATATTCATTGACATTTTCTAGAGGATGACATGCATTGCTGAAGTGTGTAACTTGCATATTACACTATTGAATTCAGTAACAGCTCACAGCTGCATAGTTTGCTATAGTGTTGGAAGACAAAATCCAAGCAGTCCCACCTTTTTTGTCTGTACACACACTATATACAGCCAAGACCAGATATTCTGGCAGACAAGAGGGTTTGCTGAAAAAAGCAGCCACAGTTTCCCTCCCCCCGCAAAAGTTTAGTGGCACAAGATGCATGGCATTGTAGGACAAGGGGAAAATGAATGTGATTTCTGAATGTGGATTCTGATATTTCCTCTGACATGTTTATATGTTGACAGCTGTCACTGTGCCTTCAAAAGTTTAATTATAATAGATCCAAATCTTGGTATGTAACCTAGAATGTTCTGATTAGAGAAACTAATAGAATATATTTTATAATTGCATTTTTGTATAAGAAGCCATATTAAGCAAAAGTATTATTAGAAGCCTTTGTAGATGGAATTAGAATGCAATAGAAATGGAATGTGTAAGCTGCAAGGATGCCAAGAATGAAGTTTAATATGATTTCACAGGCCTTATCAGCTAGTCCTTCAGAAAGAAACCCAGTGTTCTCTTTTTTTAAAAAAACAAAATTTTTATTGGGATGCACTCAACATTTTCAACAACGTTACCAATACAATTTTTAAAAAGTTTCCATCCCATCCCCCCACCCCCCAATAGGCTTCCAACACTGCTAATAACAAACAAAAATATATATTAGACGGTAATCAAGTTTAGACTTATATGAGTCGACAAACCAGGTAACACATTTCAGATATATAAAACCTCTACAATTTCAACATATTTTCAAATAACAGTATACTACAGTTCAGAATTCATTTCACTTCTCGTTCAATATCCATACAGATCTAAGTTATATATTTTCCCCTTCATTCTATATTCAGTTTCTAAATACAGTTTCAACCCTTCCCAATCTTTTATATACTGTTCTGCCATTTGTCCATTTAGTTTCTTTGTCATTTTGTCCATTTCCGCTAAAAATAGCAGTTTTCTAAACCAGTCATATATATCTGGCACCTTCTCCATTTTCCATTGCTGAGCAAAGGCCATTCTCGCCGACGTAATCATGTACCATAACAATGTCCTTTTTTCCTGTGGAATTCTTTCCATTGTCAAACCAAGGAGAAGAAGTTCTGGCTTTCTCTCAATTGGGATTTTTAATATTTTCTGCATCACACAATGTATATTAGACCAGTATGCTTTCACTTTATCACATGACCACCACATATGGTAAAAAGAACCCTCTGTTTTTTTACATTTCCAACACTTATTACTCAAGTTCTTATCCATACTAATATTAGCAATCTTTTTTGGTGTCATGTACCATCTATACGGAGCTGCGGTGGCTCAAGTGGTTAAGACACTGAACTGCAGGCTGTGGAAGGTCAGTAGTTCAGCAGTTCGAGACCCGGGTGCCGCATGACGGGGTGAGCTCCTGTCTCTAGTTCCAGCTCCTGCCAACCTAGCAGTTCGAAAGCAAGAAATTGCAAGTAGATAAATAGGTACCACTTCAGTGGGAAGGTAACAGCGTTCTGTGCACCTTGGTGTTTAGTCATGCCGGCCACATGACCACGGAAACGTCTTCGGACAGCGCTGGCTCTTCGGCTTTGAAATGGAGATGAGCACCGCAACCCTAGAGTCGGATTCGACTGGCTTTCGAGCAAGGGAACCTTTACCTTTACCTTTACCATCTATACATCATCTTATAGCAATTTTCTTTTACATTAACACAGGTAGACATTTTAAAAGATCTTTTCCACAAAAATTCCCATGATTCCATAGAAATTTCTTTGTTCATATTTATGGCCCACTTTATCATTTGCTCTTTAACAGTTTCATCCAAAGTATATACAGTCAACAAAGTTTTATACATCTTTGAAATCATTTTTCGCTCTCTTTTCAACCATATATTTTCAAAATCATCATTCATAGCTCTAAAACCAAACTCTTTACAATCTTTTTTGTAAATATCCCTTATTTGACAGTATTGTAGCCAACCATACTCAAATTCTAGTTCATTATTTGGCTTTAAAATATATTTTTCCCCCTCTTTTTGCAACAGTTCATGGTATTTCAACCAGTCATTACCTTTATGTTCTGAAAACAGATGTATAACTGCTGCTGGAACAATCCACAAAGGCCTCTCGTCCGAAATTGTATCCTTGTACCTGGTCCATGTATCGAACAGTGTCCTCCTTACATAATGATGCTTGAACATAGAATCAACTTTACTTTTCCCATACCAAAGATAGGCATGCCAGCCAAATCTGCAATCGTGCCCCTCAAGAGCTAAAAGTTTTCTATTTTCCAAATTAACCCACTCAGATAACCAAGACATACATACAGCTTCATGATACAAACGCAAATTCGGGACTTGGAAGCCACCTCTGTCTTTAGTATCATACATTATCTTCATTTTAATTCTTGGCTTCTTTCCTGCCCAGATAAATTTAAAGATTTCTCTTTGCCATTTCACCAACACTTTCCCATCTTTCACAATTGGTATTGTCTGGAACAAAAACATTAACCTGGGCAGTACATTCATTTTGACAACGGCAATTTTTCCAAGAAGAGATAATCTTAGTTTTTCCCATTTTTCTAAATCACTCTTTATCGAAACCCACAGTTTTTCATAATTATTCTTAAACATGTCTATATTTTTCATTGTGATTTCAACTCCCAAATACTTAACCTTTTTAACCACTTCACATTCTGTCACATTTTGTAACATTTGTTGCTTTGTACCAATCATATTTTTACACAATATCTTAGACTTATTCTTGTTAACATAGAACCCTGCGAGATCACCAAACTCTTTTACTTTTTCAAATACCTTAGGCATATTATTAACAGGATCTTCAACAATAAACATAATATCATCCGCAAATACTCTTAATTTAAATGAAAAGCCTCCAATATTCAAACCTTTTATGTTATCGTCATCTCTAACCATTTGTAGCAAAATCTCCAAAATCCAGATGAATAACAATGGTGACAGGGGGCAACCCTGTCTAGTACCTTTTCTGACCCGGAACACTTCTGTTGATTCTGCGTTCACAATCACCGTAGCTTTTTGTTCTTTATATATTGATTGAATCATTCTTATAAATTCTGCGCCCATCAAAGATTTCTCAAACACTTTAAACATAAATTCCCAATTCAGATTATCAAATGCCTTTTCTGCATCCAAAAATAAAAAACCAACTTCTTTTTCGGGGTGTTTATCATAGTACTCAATTGCGCCTAAAACAATCCTCATATTGTCTTTAATTTGTCTATTTGGTAAAAATCCGGCTTGATCTTCAGCAATAGTATCTTTCAAAAACCTTTTAAGGCGCTCTGCTAATATTTTTGCAAATATCTTATAATCGTTGTTCAATAATGAAATAGGCCGATAATTCTTTACATTTGTTAAGTCCTGCGTTTCTTTAGGAATTAAGGTGATCGCAGTTTCATTCCAGGAATTTGGAATCTTCCCTGTCCTTCTAATTTCGTTTAAAAGAATCTCTAACACCGGAACCAGGTCTTCATGAAATTTTTTATAAAATTTAGCTGAGAAGCCATCCGGGCCTGGAACTTTGGAAATCTTTGCCTCTCCTATTGCTTTACTAATTTCTTCTTTAGTTATTACAGCATTTAATATTGCTTTCATTTCAGGGCTTGGTTGTATCAAATTAACTTTGGATAAATAGTCTTGCATCTTTTGCAGATCCAGTTGTTTTGCTTGAAAAAGAGTCGCATAATATTTGTAAAATTCCCTCCGGATCCCTCCTGGGTCTGAAATCTCTTTGTTTCCATCTTTCAATTTAGTGATTGTTTTATTCTCTCTTCTTTTCTTCAATTGCCATGCCAAGTATTTGCCAGGTTTATTTGCACCTTCGAAGGATTTCTGTTGCAATTTTTTCAAGTTCCAATATACTTCTTTGTTCAACCTCGCCTCATATTGCTCCCTTAAAATCCTCAATTCTCTCAAAATCTTCTTTTTACCAGGCCTTTTCTTAAGCTCCATTTCTTTTTTCCGAATATTTTCCATGATCTCTTTATCTATTTTCAATTGTTGTTTCTTTTCATTATTATTGATTGCAATCAGATGTCCTCTCATCACAGCCTTGTAGGCTTCCCATACCGTTTGCGTCTGTACACCCTTATTTAAGTTCAGTTGAAAATATGTTTGGGTTTCTGTCCTTATTCTGTCCACAATATTTTGTTTGTCCAGCAAATCCTCATTGAGTCTCCATCGGAATTTCTTTCTCTTAACATACGTTGACCATTTTACCGGACTATGGTCAGAAAGAGTTCTAGGTAACGTCTCAATTTTGCGTGTCTGCAAGATCAAATTCTCCATCATCCACATCATGTCTATCCTTGAAAAAGATTCATGTCTTGATGAATAAAAGGAATACTCTCTATCCCTGGGATTTTTAACTCTCCAAACATCTTCCAAATGTTCGTGTTTAATCAATTGAAAAAAGACTTTCGGAAGTTTGCCCGTGGCTTCAATTCCTTTTTGGGATTTTCTATCAACAACATTATCAACAGTACCATTAAAATCACCCATTAATATCGTTTGCTCATAGGTTAACTGTCGTAACTGTTCCCACAAATCCTGAAAAAAAATTTCCTTCGCACCATTTGGGGCATAGAGGTTAACAATTAAAGTCTTTTTATTCTGCAGCATGGCTTCTACCGCCAGAAGCTTCCCTTCATTATCTTTAAACACTTCCTTTGGTTCCAATTCCTTTTTGATATATATAGCAACTCCTTTTTTCTTTTGGGAGGAGAGGGAGTAAAACTCCTCTCCTAATCTTTTTTGAATCAAGAATTTGGCATCAGTTTTTTTAATATGTGTTTCTTGCAAACAAACAATATCACATTTTTGTTTTTCCAACCAAAGTCTAACATTTTTTCTTTTTTGAGGTGAGTTAAGTCCATTGGCATTCCATGATATGATTTGACTCTCCATGTTGTTTTTGTGCTTATTTATCAGAGTCTTTAAAGTTATCATTGATGAATCTGTTCATTTGCTCTACTGACTTGATGGTGACTCTTTTCTGTTTGAATGTAAAACTGACACCTTTAGGAATTTCCCATCTGTATCTTATACCCTCTGTTTTCAGTTTGTCAATCAAATCTTTGAAGAGTCGTCTATCCTGAAGCATTGCTCTGGGTAGTTCCTTTAAAACCACAATTTTCTTGTTGTCAATTATGAAATCTTCCTGGAATGGTTGCTTAAATAGATCCTCCTTCAGTCTTTTGGATATAAACTGGACAATCACATCTCTGGGTAATTTTTTCCTTTGCGCAATCACAGAATTGACTCTGTACACCACATCAATCTGTGCCGCCACCTTCTCCTCTTCCATTTTTAAGAAATCTGCAACAGCATCCACCATAACAGAATGGATGTTCTCACTCTTGTCTTCAGGGATCCCCCTGAATCTCATGTGGTTAAGCATTGCATTGTATTGGACCATCACATTGACTTTTTCTGTTTCTAAAGCAACCTCAGCAACATTGGATGTCACTCCCTTCACTCTTTCATCCGTCTCATCTGCTCTTTTAGTCAGCATCTGTATCTCTTTTGTAATCCCAGACATTTCTTTTTTCAACTCTGTTACTTCTGTTATTAAGGTTTTTTCCAACTTCTGAATCGCGTCCATCACTCGTTTCTCCATAGCTTCCATCAGGCCCTGTAGCTTCTTTTCTTCTTTCGCAGTCATTTTCGGGGAGGACCAGGAGTTCGCCCTCTGTCGTTGCCGCAGATCGTAACCCGTTGTTTAAAATTCCCCTCAAACGTACATCAAATCAAAGTCCTTCTTATGCCCACCTGAATCGCTCTAATTTCACTTTTTTCTGTTAAGTCTTTTGTTTAAAATCGAAATATATTTTTTCTGACCTTCTCAAAATGGCTGGCGCAATTTCTCTATGGTAGATGATTCTTCTGGTTACTCACTTCCTGTCCGGCAATCTTAATGGTCCCCTTGTCTCTGGTTTCCTCCCTTCTTCCGGCCTCCTTGGACTTCTCTAGGACGATTACTTGTCTAGTCTGAGGTCACTTCCTGTTCTGACGATTTCTGCTGCAGCTAGAGTACTTTTCCACACTAATTCTTGCGGAGTTTGCTGTTAGTTTCTATTTTAAAGTCAATAATCCAACCGCAGGAATGTTCAACAAACCGGCTTTTTGGCCTTTTTTAGCTGTTTAACTGCACTTTTTCGGAGTTGGTGTTAGTATGACAGATACAGCACGATCATGCGCTTCATCGGATGTTGTTTACTCTCGGCCAAAACGCGTCTCCGGTGAGCAATTTTAAAAAGTTACCTTCAAAGTCCGTGTCTTGTTATAGCAGTGTTTCCTTAATATCAGTTTCCGTAGAATGTCTTGGAGGTCTGGGTCATGCGTTCTTATGTTGAGAATCCAACTCGGTGGGGTCTTGTAGAGAATTTCCGAAGTGCCTTCTCTGGGGGAGGGGATCAAGGCTGGTCGCGACGCTCTTTAAAGCCCTGCTATCAGCCGATCTCAACTCCCTCTCGGGCCAAAGCTCGCTGCCAGTCACCCCCCTGCCTGGGGGGATCTGCGGTGGGCTGTAAAAAGCCCACCCTGTCGTCAAGACCCTCCGTATGCTCTGGGAGCTCTGGGAGCAAGCCAGAACACGTCAGGACGCCATGAATCCCAGACCGGAAGCCCGAAACCCAGTGTTCTCTAAGGTTCTCATTGTCCTGGAGAACAGATATACAGATGCAACCACTGACAATATATGACCAGCATAAAGAGAGACCGATAGCAAAGTTTAAGGTCAAATGGTGCTTGTATGATGTTAACTGCTTGGTACCAGTTAGAGATTCTTTAATGTACATGTGATGTCATTTGGGTAATGGCAGAATACAGCTTTGGAATTGCTGAAGTGCTGAGGCCCTTAGCTCTGTATTCCCTGTTTCAAAGCATTAAACAGATTCATCTAACTCATTGGACTCTGACTGCGTGGTTCTAATCAGGCCAAGGGATCTCACAGGGCACAGATTTGTGAATCAGCATGGCATCAATGTGCTACAGGTTCATCCAGCTAATGCAGCAGAAACTCACAGTGGGATGAAGACTTCAGATGGGTAGCCATGTGATGAAATCACATCCTACATTGAAGATGTGATGAGATCTTGTCCTGAGTTTGACCAATGGTCCATCTAATCCAATGTTCCTTCGCCGAATGGATGTTATACTGGGTCTGATCCATTATTTTCAATGACTGGCAGTGGCTTTCCTGGACTTGACAGGCAGAGATTTTAACTGCAGAAGCAGGGGTTGAACCTGGGTCCACTTGCATGTAAGCATATGCCATGGTGCCTTCTCAATGGATGTTACAGTCCCTGGGCTATGGGTAATCTCTAGTATGTAAGCATGCAGTCTACACACATAGGAAGTGTAGAAGAAGACCAGATTGGTCACTACCCGAAGGAGTCTAAGAGTAGCTTACAATCTCCTTTCCCTTCCCCCTCCCCACGAGAGACACCCTGTGAGGTAGGTGGGGCTGACAGAGCTCTGAGAGGACTGCTCTTTCAAGAACAGCTCAGAGAGAACTTGTGACTGACCCAAGGTCACACCAGCAACTGCATGTAGAGCAGTGGGGAACCAAACCCAGTTCTCCCAGATTACAGTCTGTGCTCCTAACCACACCAAACTGGCTCTCACTTGGTACATATGTAGGCTCCCATCCCCATGATTGTCTTCCTGATCACAGGGAGGGAGCTCTCACATGTACACCTCCTATGCAAGGTGACTGTACTCGTGACTCATGTCATCCTTAGCAAGGCTGAGGTAGGGCCAGCATGCTCATGCCTCCTCCCACTCTATATACATTAGTTTCAATATGTGTAATGGTGCATGTACAAGCCCAGTACAGAGAAGTGTGGAAATTCCATCAGTGACCTAAAGAAACCATTCAGGCCAGAAAATTCCTGAGCTCTAGGAAGTTGGCATGGAGCTACATGGATCAACCAAGATGTGTACTTCAGCCCCCTCCACAGCATCTCGTCTGGTGTTCTTCTTGCTTAAGAAAAGGAGAATGTGTAGCAATGCTATCTCTAATCTCTCAATATGTCTCTCAGTACATATACGTTGATACATTCTGAATATAAGATCTAGCATGCAGAATTTTCTAGAGTTTTGAGACATAAAAATAAAATTAATTTTGAAGAGAACAGAATTAAAAAAACACCCTATGAATTCCACCTTTGAACCAGGAACATAGCCAACTCCCAAATGAGGAAACAAGTCAACTGTATGGGTTCAACTACTTTATTTAAGTGGTTGGTCTATGCCATTGCTTATTAAAATATGCTCACCTATTCAAGGGCCGGCAGTGCTAGGCAACCAACTGTGGTTGCCTTTTTTTGGACAGGTCTTTGTATGCACAAGGTCATTTTCACCCAAGTGGTGAACCAAGACTTTGGGACAACTGCCCTCTCTCAAAAGCTGGTGGAGAAAGGACAGGAACCGGTCCCATAATGTTCCATGCTTGCCACACCACTGGAAGCTGTGCTGTTTACCAGGCCTTCTGCCCTTGCCCTACATGCCAGGGTTACAAAAAATGATGTCAGTGTCTTAACCACCAAACCTTTTCCCCACAAATGAATTAGGAGCTGCTGGCTATGCCCCACTAGCAGAGGCCAAACCTGCTCTAAACCTGCCTTAGCCCTGAAATCTACAGATTCCTGATATTATTTATTTAGGTTTATATTCCACCCTCCTTGCAATTGGGCTCAGAGTGGATAACATCAGTAATAGTTAAAACATTCCACAGTAGAAGTTAAAACATAAGAAATCATTCGCACAATAGTTAAAACAGCTTAAAACAGAACTATAAAATAAAACAGATGGCACGGCGTTCAGTATAATGGTCTCAAAACTGGAGCTGCTAGATTGTTGGTCTTCATTTGATGGACCAGTCAAAGATGTAATATTCAGCAGGGGGAGGCCAAGAGATGGAATGATTGGACACCCACCACCTCAACCAAAGGCCTGGCAGAACAGCGTTTTACAGGCCCTGCAGAACTGTAATAGATCCCGCAGGACCCTGATCTCCAGTGGGAGCATGTTCCACCAGGCCTCATATAAGCTTCCCTTGTGCTTGGGGCAGGTAATGCCATCACTGCTTTTCGAGCTTCCACTTCCCAAGTTTCCACAGACCTTCAGGCATTGGTGCTGAGCTGTGGTCCTCCCTGATCCCCAAATGGTGGACCTGAAAACTAGACAGTGCATTAGCTGTGCCATTGTCTAAACCACACACATGCAAAGCCTTAAAAAGGACATCAAATTGAAGGCACCACAGAACCAGTTCCCAAATAAGATGCATAAATGGAATATCCAGTCATCTCTAGCCCTCACTGCGGTCCTTTCCCTAATACTTTCCTGTCCCTATTCTTTTCCTTATTATCCTGTCACCTCCAGTTCTTTAACTAATAATAATTTTAAAAAATCAACAGGCTCTCACTGATAGATTTTTAACTCAGTGATGGGCAGGAGATGATTTCCCCAGTGGCAACAAATGCTCCTCATAAAGAAAATGCTTAAGTCAGATTTGCTAGTTGTCTAATTCTGCTAAGATATTAGCAAGCGACCCAGGGATCATCACCTGGGAAGCAGTTGGCACCAAGCTCTGAAAAGCATATTAAATATCTCACCACTTGCCCCTCCTACCAGTAGCAATTGAGGAAGGAGCCAGGGGGATTGGCAAAGGCATGGCATCAGCCCTGCACGCCCCCTCCCCCCGCCCTGTTGCCCTTTCAGATACATCCTTCCCACAACTAACCATGGGGATGTCTTGTGTAGGTAAGTCTGACCATCTGCACTCACCTGAAGCCAGGCCAATGGCCTAGCATGCACCACCCAGGCCAGTCCCCCCCCGCACCACAGGGAAAACTGCAGGAATCTCAGCCCCAAGACTTGCTTGCACTGATTCTCCCACCACCTCTGTCACGACTGGGACAGTCACCCTCCCATCTCAGAGACTGGCCACTGTGAACAGCCATTGCCTCAAAACATGCATTCTGCCTGACTGCTGAATCATGATGCCCACTTGGTGGGTTTTAAAAGAAGAAAATATGGTCTGCAAAGCCCATCAACTGTCCCTTCAGTTTCCAGCAGGGCATGCCAAGCTCTCAGTAAGAAGAAGGTACTTTCCCCCAATAACTTTATCCAAAGCAGACATATACTGAGAGGTTTTTTTTCCTCACATCCCTTCCAACCTTGACTGATTTTTCCCCTAGTGGTGAATGCATCCAGTGATTTTTTTTTTCCATGTCACATCAATCATTAATAAATCTGTCATATACTTCTCTACAATATTTTACAAACAGCTGATCACGATCACTAACTTTAGCTAGTACTTATGGGCCAATTAAGTAATTATGGGTAAGAATGTTAATTATCTGTCTTAATGCAAAACACAGTTTTCTACCCCTCCCCAAAATTGTATGTTTGTAGCAGGATGGAAAAATTGTACAATAAACAGCTGCTTTTATTCATCTCTTTTGGCAGTAATGAAATGTACATTGGGGAATATATTGAAACATTTACTAACAGCAGGCTACTCATTTCTCACATAAGCAAAGTTTTAACAGGCAATACGTCATGAAATTCTAAAATGAGTAAATGATCTAAAATCTCTCAAGGCTCTGGATTTTGTAGTAGAATCTGAACCTTTTTTTTTTAAGGAGTCACAATACAACATTTGTGGTGGAAAGTGCTGTCAGGTTGCACCCAGCTTATGGCAACCCTGTAGGGTTTTCAAGGCAAGAGGCATTCAGAGGTGGTTTACCACTGCCTGCCTCTGAGTAGCACCTCTGGTATTCCTTGGTAGCCTGCCATCAAAATACTGACCAGAGCTGACCCTGCTTAGTTTCTGAGATCTGACAAGATTGGCCTAGCCTGGGATAACCAGGTCACGGGACTACAACATTATATGAGTTAAACTACTTTTTACTAAATGGCTGATCTACAACATTGATATACAAATAAATTGTTAAGTCTGGCTTGCAACTAAGGCAGTACTCTGGGTACCAGCATTTGGATAACACTACCCTAGCTCCAAACTGGGCTAGCATCACCTCCATGGACCAAAGGGTGTCATAACTCCTCCCCGTCTTCCAGCATTCCTATCAGCTAAGTTTGTGGTTGATGCTGCTTAGCACCAAGGCTATTCCCTCTACCTTACCACTCTCATGAATAATGAGTTGCTTCATTCTCAAATGCCTCAAGGTACTCACCAACTACCCCTACCTGTCAGTAACCTGTAAAGTACTGGGTTCCATGCCTCATGACTTGGACAATGACATATGAGAAGATGCGCTTATTCGTACTTCACACAACAAAAGATATACAACAACGGCCGGAGGCCAACTATATACAGTAGGGGGGGATGCCCCAAAACCCCATTGGCAGGTTTGAATCTCCCACCAAGGTTCCCGTTGGCTGCTTCCTGTGAGTTCAGGAGCCTAGTCCCTATTGTTCGCAGGAACGGAGCTTGGCAGCTTTTGGCTATCACTAGCTCCTGGTCTTAGGACATAGGTCCTCCCCCCATAGTTCGTCCCCTTTCAGGTGATGTAGTCTTTAAGGTATGCAGGTGCTTTTCACTCCCTGAGCGACCTCCTGGGAGCTGGCGTCGGATTGGCAGTGGCTCCGTTTGGTTGCTCTACCGAACTTGGTTCCTGGGTTGTAGTTGGTGGTGATTGTGGATGGGGACTTTCTGCATTCCCGGTGTTTGGGCTGGCTTCCCCTGGTTGTTCCGGCTCCCACTCTGCCACCGGCGAGGGTGTACTTTGAGGTGCCGGAGCGGCGACTTCTGGGTAGTTTGGTTGCAGGGCCATTATACCTGTATCGGGGTCCTGTCTCCTTTGCAGTTGGTCCACGTGTTTCCGTAGGACCTTGTCCCTGTCAGCCAGGACCTCATAGGAAACGGGTCCTGTGGGTTTGAGGATGTGTCTGGCCAGCCATTGGGGTCCCGTTTCATAGTTCCTGAAATACAGGGGCCTCCCGGTTTTCAACCAGCTTCCTGGACTTGGGAGCATGGTCGGGGTGGAGCCAGTCTAAGAGGGTTGTGGGGCAGCCTGGAGATGGGGTTTGGGGTGGTGCGCTGGGTGAGGAGGAAGTGGGCAAGCTGGAACTCCCATTCCCCGTCTGTTATACAGCTCAGGGCTTCTTTAGCTGTGTGACCATTCTTTCTGCCTGGCCGTTTGTCACAGGGTGAAAGGGCACAGAATGAATGTACCTGATTAAGTTCCTTTGGAGAAACAACTGGAATTCTGCTGAGGTAAAAGTGGCCCCATTGGCTGACATGATCATGTCAGGCAAGCCATGTGTTGAAAATATCTTGTGGAGAGCTCTAATCACCACTTTGGCTGAAGTGGTGGCCACCGGGCTGATCTCGACCCACTTAGAGTAAGAGTCTACAGTTTTTAAGAACAGGAGACCATGGAACAGCCCAGCGAAATCGACATGCAACCGTGACCAGGGCTTGTGGGTGAACTCCCAGCTCTGTGTTGGCATGCTCGGGGAGTTGGGGCGGACTTCTTGACACTTTTGGTACCCCCAGACCCAGATCTCTATGTCTGTATCTATCCTGGGCCACCACACATAGCTCCTCACCAGGGCCTTCATTTGGACTATGCCCAGGTGAGCCTTGTGTAGTGTGCGAGGGACCCCGGTCTCATGGGCCCTGGTATTACCACCCTGTCCCCGCATAGCAAGCAACCCTTCAGGGTGGAGAGCTTGTCTTTCTGGGCTTTATAGGCCATAAACTCGGGCCCTGCAGGCTCTGCCGGCCATCCCCTCACCACCCAGTTCAAGACTTGGGAGAGGATGGAATCCCGGGATGAGTGGGCGGTCACATCTGCCGCCTGTAAGGGAGGATCCGGAAGCCCTTCTAGCATGAGTACAGTGGTGCAGGGGGTGGGTCTTCCCCCACCTGCAGAAGTGGCAGGTGGCTCAGGGCATCAGCATGCCCCAACGCCTTGCCCAGCTGATGTTCCAGGCTGTACTGATACCCCACCAGGAACAGTGACCAACACAACACCCTGGGGTACAGGACCTGTGGCGTCTGCTTGTCGGCTGTGAACAACCCCAGGAGCGGCTTATGATTGGTGACTATCATGAAGGGCCGGCCATACACAAAATTATGAAATTTCTTAACACCCGCTACAATCGCCAGCCCCTCTCGATCTATCTGAGCATAGTTCCGCTCCGCAGGGGACAGCGTGCAGGAGTAATAAGCCACAGGAACCTCCCGCCCATCCGGCAATTTGTGCCCCAAAACAGCCCTGACCCCATACGGCAACGTGTCACAGGCGAGAATCACGGGGAGCGACTCATCGAAATCGGTGAGTACTGCGTTCGAAATTAACAACGTTTTTACCCCCCTGAATGCCGCTATTGGGACCAGGTCTAACTATAATATAAGAGAGCCCGTTTGGTGTAGTGGTTAGGAGACTGGACTCTAATCTGGGAGAACTGTGTTTGATTCCCTCCTCATCCAAATGCAGCTGCTGGTGTGATCTTGGGTCAGTCATAAGTTCTTTCAGAGCTGTTCTCTCAAGGGCAGTTCTCAAGACAGCTCTCTCACCCCCACCTACTTCACATGGTGTCTGTTGTGGGGAGGGGAAGGGAAAGAGGTCAGTGCAGATAAGATATGTGAGTCTGACATTGCAGCAGGGTTAGGGAAAAAAGAAACACAAGATATAATCCTTGTGGTGTATTTGTATAGTTTATAAACTAGCCCTTTCACTTAAGCTTTTGCTTAAAGTTTGGCAGAACCTTTAGACAAATAAAATTAATTTGTAGAACAAAGTTTGAGTCCAGTGACACCTTTAAGACCAACACAGTTTTATTGTGAGCATGTGCACTTCCTCAGATACATTAAAATGAAAGTTACCAGTCCAGACATATAGGTAGGTGGTGAACATTTGATTGGTGCCAGTGCCAGAGGTTAGGAGTCTGGGAGTGCTCCTAGATACCTCCTTAATAATGGAGGCCCAGGTAGCAGCCACTGCCAGGTTGGCCTTCTACCATCTGCAGCTGGTCAGGCTGTTGACTTCCTTCCTGTACCACAACGACTTGGCCACAGTGATCCATGCTATGGTCACCTCGAGACCGGACTACTATAATGCTTTCTACATGGGGCTGCCCTTGTCGCAAATTCAGAAGCTGCAGCTAGTGCAGAATGCAGCGTCCAGGCTTTTGATAGTCCTCCTGAGATGGGAGCACATCCAGCCTGTGCTGAGAACACTGTACTGGCTGCCAATAGCATACCAAATTCGCTTCAAGGTGCTGGTACTTATCTATAAAACCATATATGGCCAGGGTCTGACATATCTGAGGGACCGGCTTTCCCCATATATACCCCAGAGAGCGGTATATATCGATTGACCCTCCCTGGTCCTAAGGAAGCCAGGCTTGCTACCACCAGGGTCAGGGCCTTTTCAGTGGCGGCTCCATACTGGTGAAATGAGCTCCCGGAAAAGATCAGGGCCCTGCAGGACTTTTCACAGTTCCACAGGGCCTGCAAAATGGAGCTCTTCCACCAGGCTTTCAACTAGGAGCTGCCTCCACTATCACCACCAACTCTCGGCCTCTAGGCCGGTTATGTGAAGAACATCAAGAAACTGGAAACTTACAAAGTTCGCCACCTTGTATAATTAGAGAAATATTGACAGCACTTGGTATTATTCTGATTTTGAATTGTTTTATGATGATTGTACTGGATTTTAATTGTTATTTATATACTATGTACAAAGTTTTAATGAATGTAAGCCACCCTGAGCCTGCATAGCTGGGAGGGAGGAGTATACGTTGAATAATTAATTTTTTAAAAAAAATGTTTTAACAAATGCAAGAACCAAACAGGAATAACAAGCTAAGTTTGTTTGCATTTGTTTGCACTTAATTCCAGGGGAAAACATAGTGAAGCAAATAAATATGTCAAAATTAGAGACTAATGTGTAAATGTATCCTTAATTGTGGGATGCTAAGAGTATAACTGAGACCACAGGTGTTGCTGGACTCAAACTTTGTTGTACTGCCCCAGACCAACACAGTTATCCACCTGAATCTAAAATTAATTTGTGTTACTTTTTCCATTTTGTTGTCTTTCAGGACACTGATCTGTGATTCTGGTGTTCTGTTTAGTTTTTGACCTAATGGCTCTGAGCCAAGCAGATGGGAGGGATTTTTAAAGCTACAATTCAGTTTCTGCTGTGATAAATGAGAGAGTGGGCACCAGGTTTTTATCTGTTTAATTCAGAAGGTCTCACACCGTGATTTCAGAGATGCTTCACACTTCAGCTAGCACAGGGAATGCTTGTAGTTCTGTAATGCCAGCTGCAGGTGAATATGGAGTCAAATATGCTAATAAAACTATCTTTCCCAGACACTTGGCTCATGCAAGGGCAGAAGCATTCTAAGAAGCATTTCAAATGCAGCTCAAAAATTTGGAGCCATTCTTATGCATAATATATTGGCAACAGGCATTTTGTTTGCTTCCCATTTCTTCTTAGGTCTTCACACCTTTTAAAGCAAATCACTCTCCTTGAGTTGTAGCCCTCTCTGTTGTTCATTAAAGCCTTACTACATATTTCTTTGGACATCTATTTAGTGGCCTTCCTCAGATCCATCCACATCAGTGATAATGATAATGGTAATTATTTACTCGATTGCTGCCACTCTTCACAGCAATGTCCTTGAAGTGGCTTACGAAGCATAAAATACATAAAATCCTTTCACCAGAATATTGCAAAAGAAATTCAAATATGTAATAAGAAATATCAGGAAACCGCACTAATATTACATAATTTTCCTATATTATCAACCAGGAATAAGGCCTGTTGTGGAAATTCATACAACAAGCTCTAGAAAGAGACTCTGGGTGGGTAACCCTGGTCTTGGGCACTCAGCATCAATTTGCTGTGGTGACCTCAGCAGGGTATAATGACACAGAGCTTACCATTTTCTTCAGGGGAACTGATCCCTGCCATCTGAAGAGCAATTGTAATTCTGAGTGATCTCCAGCCCGCACCTGGAGATCAGCAACAGTGGTTCCCCAGGAGGAAATGGCTGGTTTGGAGGTGGAGTCTATGGCATTGTACCTGTCTGAGATCCCACCCCTTCAAAACCACACCCTCTCCAGGCTTCACCCCTCAAATCTCCAGGAATTTCCCAACCTGAAGTTGGCAAGCCTATCTCCTTCCCAGCCAACCATCGACCTACCTTTATCTGCCCCTCTGACTTCAGTTTTCCATCTCCTCCCCCCTCCCTCCTGGAGAGCAGTTGTAATTCTGAGTGATCTCCAGCCTTCACTCAGAGATTGGCAACAATGGTTCCCCAGGAGGAAATGACTGGTTTGGAGGGTGGAGTCTTGGCATTGTACCAGTCTGAGATCCCACCCCTCCTCAAACCCCACCCTCTCCAGGCTCCAACCCTCAAATCTCCAGGAATTTCCCAGCCTGAAGTTGGCAAGCCTATCTCCTTCCCAGCCAACCATCAACCTACCTTTATCTCCCCTTCTGACTTCAGCTTTCCATCTCCTTCCCTCTCCCTCCTGGATAGCAGTTGTATTTCTAAGTGATCTCCAGCCCTCCCCTGGACATTGGCAACAATGGTTCCCCAGGAGGAAATGGCTGGTTTGGAGGGTGTCTGAGGTCCCACCCCTCCTCAAACCTCACCCTGTCTAGGCTTCACCCCTCAAAGCTCCAGGAATTTCCATACCTAAAGTTGGCAATTTTATCTCCTCCCTTCTCACCAGCCTCTCCCTAGGCAAAGTTCTGTCGTTCTCATTAGTGGGGAGCAAAGCAGCTTACTTCATTCTCCTTTTCCACTTTGTGATCTGTACAGCAACCCTGCAAGGTAGGTTAGGCAGAAAGTCTGTGGCTGGTCCGAAGTTACCCAGGCAGCTTCCATACGGAGGCTCCTGCTGAACAGGAGCAAGCAGCCAGGGCTAGTGAAGTAATGGCTGTCAGGAGGCATGAAGTCACCCTGAGAGTGCTGGCAGGCTTAGAGTTGCCAACAAAGACAGATTGATGCAAAGGAGGAAGGAAAAGTCTCCCTATCTCTATTTTGCCTTAAATTGGTTTCGATGCCAGCAGAGTGAGAAAATGCCAGAGGCTCTGGATGGGTGCCCCATGGTAAATGGACCAAACAATTCCTAAGGATTTTCCAAAACACTACTCTGTAAATAATTCATTTTCTACACTCACAGCGTCCCCTGCCAGAAAACAACACATCCCCAGCTTTAAGAGCTCTACTGTTGTCACCTGGAGATTGGCAATAGTCTGTTTGGAGGCTGGGGTCTATGGTATTGTATCTGTCTGAGGTCCCCCACTTCCTCCTCCTCAGATCCCACCTTCAGCAGGCTTCATCCCTAAAATATCCTGGAAGTTTCCAACCTGCAGCTGGCAACCCTATGTCCTTTCCAGGCAATCATCAGCCTACCTTTATCTGCCTGTCTGTCTTCAGGTTGACATCTCTCCCCCCACACACAGCTTCTGCCTAGGGAAAGGGCAGTCTTTCCCTACAGTGGAAACCAAAGCAGCTGACATCATTCTCTTCTCCTCTGTATGATCTGCACAACAACCCTGTGAGGTATGTTAAGGTAAAAGTCTGAGAATGGTCCATAATCCCCCAGCCAGCATTTATAACATGAACCCACCATCCTCTTGAAGCACTCTCAGGTACATATTTGTGGCAGTAATGGGGTGACTGCTGGCATCTTTTCTATTATTTTTTGCCTTGTGGTATTTTGCTTGTGGTGTGTTCTGTCTTTTTTGTGGTGTGGCATGGTTGTGTTATTGGGTTTGTTTCTTTTGAAGGGGAAGTGATGAGTTGTGGGCGAGGACATATTTTGCCTCAGAATACAACAGGTCATATATGCAACTAATAGTTCCAACTGTCTCACGGGTGGGAGTTTGAGGTGCAGAATGGAGTGAAGTCCAATCAGTTTCCATGTGCAAATAACCTTGAAATGCTGGCCCAATCAGAGAAGAGTGGCCTAAGCTGCAGAGGGTGGGAGAGAACTCAGGCAACACAGCCAGTGGATAGAGACACATTGTGATTGACATATCACAGAGCCAACTGATTTTGGCAAGCATAGAACGTTGCCATGTGAAAACACATTTATATATAAGGACAGGATGAATACAATTTCTATTAAAATCAATTCCAATACAATTTGTAAAGCAATATCTTCCAATTGTCAGACTCTTGAACAAACTTACTCCCAATAACACTCTCTTGGCAGTGATTTATTTATTGAGATTTGAAGATGTTTCAAGCTAAGATGACCTGGGTCAGAACTGACCCTCCTGGCATCAGTTCTGTTATTATACAGAGTTCAAACAGACCCCTTATGACTAGCCCAATCATACCAACACATCCAACTCACCAAAAGCTACTATGAACCATTATCTCTCCCCCATCACCTGCAAACTTAGTATCTAACAATGCCTGGTTTCCAAGTTCAAGCACACATTCTTCCCAGGGAAGGGAGGCCCCACTTAACACCATTACAAGCTAGCGTGCCTTCTAGCAAAGCAGTCCTCACACACTCACACACTTACGAACTTCTGCCAGAATGACATATGACAATAGGCATACAGAAACAAAGAACAGCAAAAGAACAGCAAGAACCATGGCAAACGAGACCTGAGTCTGACACCAATGCAACTAATAAATCAAGCAGATTGCACATAAAACACAATATAATACCTCCTGTCTAGGGAAGGACTGTATAGCATGTGTGTCAGTAGATGCTACAACTCATACTTGTGGCCAGAAACAAGAAGGGAGGCCAGTCCAGATGAAGCTATCCTTGCCTCAGCCATACCCCTAGTGAATCATTTCAGTTTCACAGGCCCTGCAGAACTGCATCAGATCCCACAGGGCCCGGATCTCATCTGATAGAGCTTTCCACCAGACTGGGGCTAGAACTGAGAAAGTTCTGTATCAAGTTGAGGCCAGACGGATGCTTTTTGGGCTGAGATTATTGTTCATTGAGCATTCTTAAATAGGATAGCTTTTACTAATACCTGAAGGTGGGGGAAAGTAGCAAGCTTGACCTCCCTAGGCATGGAATTCCAGAGGTACAGCACCAGCAGTAAGCAGACTTTAGTCATTTCATCACAAGATAGTACAAGATGAGCACGAAGTATAGAACAGTATCACTCTATTGGCAACTACAGTACTTATATGTCATCTGTTCCTGAAATAGTTTGGATTTAAGTTAAGGCCTGCACAACTGGTAATCCACCAAGTAATAGAGCAAGTAGCAATTCCATATTGGAGAGGGTATCCTGAAGGTCTATATAGGTTACCTCTATCAAAGTAATGGCACCAGTCCCTGCTGCCTGTGGAACTTATGCTACCTGTGTCATGGGCTGGACATCCATGGTCACTATAATCCTGTGCATGTTGCACCTGAAGCAGAATGTTGGCGTAATGAATGAAGATACCCATGGCTTCATTATTTATTTGGACTGAAGGTGGATTACACAGAAGGAATCAATATAATCAATAGGATAGAATATTCAATAAACAATATAATATGATTAGGGTTGTAGAATCAATCAGAAATCTAAAAACAGATGTGAAACAACCACTGTACAAGCTTTGCAATGGCCTACATCAATGATATTATTGTCTGCAGTGCTGACTGACCCACCCACATCCAGCACCTCTAGCAGGTCGTACTGGCCTTAGATCGCACTGGCTTATGTATCAACCCAAAGAAAAGCTTGGTGGGATTTTGGGAGTTGCAGTATCTGGGCTTCTTAGTGAGAAAAGGACAACTCCACCCGATACTCAATAAAGTGACCACCTTGAAGCAAAGCCCTCAGCCAGATGAGGCATTTCCATGGCTTCATGGGGTACTATAGCAAATTCATAACCCACTTCACCACCCTAGCCAGCCCTCTGACAGAAAGTCTGCGGAAAGGACAATGAAATCAGGTCAAATGGGACTCACTCTGACTTATGGCTTCTGATGCCCTCTGGTCCAGCTTATCTCATGGCCCAGCACTCCAGAACCCAGACTTTGAATTCCCATTCCTGCTCCAAACTGACACCTCTGGCACTGGCCTATGAGCTGTCTTATCACAGGTGGTAGCAGAGCAAGGACACCCAATCCTCTTTATTAGCTGTAAGCTGCAGCCAGCAGAACAGAAATACTCCAATGTAGAAAAGGAGGCCCCGGTTAGAACTCTCTAATACTACCTGGCTAACAATTACTTCACATTGGTGGTAGAACACACACTGTTGCTGTGGATGGCGCAGATGAAAGACCACAACCCCTGTGCTGAGATGGTACCTGTCTTTGACTGTGGTCACACAGCAAGGAAACTGTGATTTGTTCCCACTATAATTTAATCAGGAATATTTTTCTTTGGGTTGGGATGCCTAGATGCAGCTGGCCCCTCTCTCTCCACTGCCCGCTTGCCTGCCAGCCCGTCTGGCACTTCCTTCCCCTTGCCCGCTTCCAGCAACTTTCCACGGTGCCTCCTGCTGCCCAACCAGCCTTGGTTCAATGCTGCTGGCAAGCCCGGTCCTCCCTCCCTCCTAATGCTGCACCTTCAGGGACTTCCAGGGTGCACTTCACTGCCCACTCACCTGCAAGCCCATCCGGCACTTCCTTCCCCGCCCCCCTCCCCCCCAGCAACTTTATCTTCTGCCTCCTGCTGCCTGCTGCAGCTTCACTCCTGGGGTGGGCAGGACCCTTCTCTGAGCTGGATGAGCACTTGAATGGTTAAATAATGAATTTATTAAGTGCATGATTACTCAAGTGCTCAAAGCCAGAAACCTAATTGCAAAAAGAATGGCCAGACAGCCCTAATCGCAATCATTGTGAGAGATGGCCGTCCAGATGGGTGAAATTGCGGATTCAAAGAGCAAATACCTGGAAAGTACTTGATTTTCCCAGTCCAGGAACATTGCGCGAGTGAGCCTGCTTCGGCACGAGAGGCAGATTGGCCCATCTGATCAGCAAAATTAAATGTGAGAGGGAACAGCGGCAAACCCCAATCAAAAGGTCTGTGTGACCGCAGCCTTTGCTTCCTTTTAGTTACATGACCCAACACCACCCAGGCAAGACTCACCTCAATGAGGACTACATGTCCTGACTATTTGAGGATGCTTTCCCAGACAACTGGTTAAGCCCTCACTGCCTCCCCTACCGACCTGCACCCAGCATTTGGGAAAACCTGGCACCCCCAGCAGGATCACTTATGTGTATCTTAAACAGGCACAATTAAGTCTTTACACTCCAGACAGAAGGCTATCATGCTTCACGGAGAACTAAATCTATACTGTTAATTTCCCCAGTTGCTCCAGATTGTGGGCTCCCTCTCTCTGTGGTAGTGATACCAGTGTGGAAATCAAGAGTACCCTAAGTCTTACTGTTTGGTGCGTATGGTATTGCACTTTAGTCTACAAAACTAAGAGAGAAGCAGAAAGTTGGTCTAATTTCCTAGAATGAAGCTCAAAAATGACTAAAGATGAAACATTTGAAATCATGCCTATATTTTACCAAGTTAAAGTAAAATACTTTTTACAATACCTTTTACAATCAATCTTCAAAATCACTTCAGTCCTCCCTCAAGCTTTGCATTCTTATACATCTGGTGCAATTTTAAAGGGGAAATGTAGGCATTTATTAGCAGAGCACATTCAGTCTCATCTAGATTACGTCTAATCAAAAATACCTGTGAAGACCTGACAAAGTTGTTTCCGTGGCCTTGACACTATTTCTAATGTGGAGGCATCCTATTTTCCGCATAGAATAAAAAAACAGTAATGTGAATCCCTGAAAACTCTTTCCAAACACTCATTTCTCAGCTCAGCTTATGTGACTCAGTCAAGCATTCTTGTGCAATAGAATGATGAGTCAGTGTGCCTGTCCCATCTAAGGCCCTTTATGCACGCACTGCTTACTGAAGAGAATCCCAGCAGTCAAGCCTTTAAGCTTGACTTCAGATCTGTTTGCCTGCCATTTGCACCATTCTTTTTTCTCTGTTGTATTTATTCTGTTTATTCTGCAGATACAAGGAAAAAATGCAGTTTTTCTTAGTTGGGTTGGGAACATCACTTGTGATGAGTGGTGGGTGGCATCCAAAGGTTTTTTTGGGGGTGGGGGGGTAATGCATGCAATTGCCTATTACAGCTGTGCAGTAGTGTTGAGGAAGCACTTTCCATTTAAATCCTAGTAAAAGGGAACACAAAGGAAGGCAGACAAAGTTTTTTAAAAAATTGCACATCGGCTCTCCTCAAGTCTCCAGAGGAAGGCTTGAGGAGAGCTCATTCAGGGCAACAGTGAGGCCACGTCATCCAAGGCTCCCATAAAGGTGAAGAAAGAGGCATATTCCAGAGGAGAGGCCATGGTTGAGCCGTGCAGAGCAGCCAGGTGAGGAGGCGGGAAAGGGAGGGGGAAGGGAGGAAAGGGGAGGAAAGGGCAGCTATGACACTACTGAGCGAGGCTCAGGGAGAAAGATGGGCAGTGCCTTCTCACCTCTTTCCATCTTCTGCTGCAATGAAACACCCAGGAATGAGCCTGTTTGCAAATAAAAATGGCAAAACTCCTTTTTTGTTTTCAATTTTTTTTTCTCAACAAGGTGGAGGGGCTTGCTAAGTAGCAGCATCTCTCTCTCTCTCTCTTTTTTTACAAGCTGGCAACAGCCTAAAAACATGAGTCCATCACAGGACTCATATTGCTGGGTAAAAAAAAGAAAGACATCGGAGTGGCAGGGACCAGCAAGAGGCAGAGGGACCCAGAGGGAGACTGGTGCTGCTACGCTGGTTTCTTGCTGGGTCCCTTCACCTTTCACTGGTCCCTGGCAGTCCGATTTCACCTTCAATGTCTGGGAGGCTCAGGCTGGGCTGGTGGAGGGAAGAAGTATTTGCTCAGGCTCCTGCTGCCTCCTTTGTGCCTTGCTAATGACCATTGTAATGGGCTCCCTCTGTGCAGTACAAACAGTGAATTCATTAGGGAAATCCAGCAGGCCAGGGGAATGGCCAGGCCACTTGTAAGGATAGGTCTTGGCAACCCCACTCAGGCAGGGCCAGGAGACCCTCAGTGGTCCCAGGCAGACTGGTTCTTGCAGCCGCCCTTCAAAGCAGGGACCTGCTCTGGCTCAGCCTGGCCTGGAGTGCACTCAGCCAGGGGCTGGTGCCCACTGGTGTCACAACAACCAGCAGACCCTGGGCAAGCCAAGCAGTCCAGCAGGGCACTCCCAGGAGCTCCCAGCTGCCAGAACAATCAGGCCCAAAGCACAAACAACATGGTCGTTCTGGCAGCCAGGAGCCAGTACACTTTCTTTGAGTATTCACTGACTCTTTTGGTTTCCAGAAGGCTGGTACACTCTATCCAGTACACAAACCCCTTCTCTAATCACACCAGTACTCTTCTTGAGTTTTATCTGACTCTTTAAGATTTCACAAGGCAGTTTCTAACTACACCAGACCTGGGATCTCTCCACTCTGCAGAGCTATTTCCCTGTTCTGAATGGGTAGGGAAATTCTTGTCTCACTAGAAGCTCTGTCCCCTTTTCTTGGTCCAAATTCTCCTAACCACCCACTCCTCTTGCCAACTTTCCTCCAGTTCTCCATCTGTATTAAACTGCTCTCAGTCAGGGCTGAATTTAGAATATGTCAGTAGTCTATTCTTCTCAGCTAGGGCTTAAATCAGACTGGATTTCTCCTCAGCATTCAGTTCAGAAGTCCTTCTCTGTTCTACTGATGCTAATCAATCAGATTTCTTGGAGTATCCTGTCACTCAAGGCTCTCTGGCTCTGTGATGAATTAACAGTTCACAGTCCTCTACCTGTTGATACAGAAAGTCTGAGATTTTAAAGTGTGGTCCATCACAATTACCTGTTACCTCCTTTGAATTTAATTATTTTATTGATTTAATTATTTTTTTATTTTATTGGACTTACAGCCCTCCCACCCTTGCACAGCAAGGCTCAGGGTGGGTAACAACACTGTATCCCACAGCAATAGTCCCTTCATTCTTCAGGCAAGCCTACTTACACCAGGAAGCTGCCCACAGATCTATCTGTCCCAAATGCTATTGCATGCTATTATGTAACCCTATAAGAACACCAATGAAACACATGCACTAACGACCTGGAACCACAGCATGCCTTACTGTTGGCAAAATCATAATATTTCAACTTATTGCACAAAATTACATTCAAAAGCGATACATTCAAACTTTCCCTTTGCAGAAAGCAATTAGCCTTCCAGTGCTTTTTACTCTTAGGCAGTTCTCCTTATTCCTCTGATGCAACAGCACAAACAGTTTCAGAGAGTTTCCATGTCACTCACATTCAGTATTTAGAAGAATGAAGATGAAGTCAAGATTCCCTAGCTCACAGTGCCAAGCTCAGTCTTGCGTATCACAGTCTGTAGTAGATTCAGTGGGAGTAGCTAATTGTGGGTCACAGGAAACAACTGGTGTGAAACAGCTGTCTTTAATTAATGGCTGCACTTCTGAAAACTTCAAAGGAGTTGTGAAACTTTTGATCAATGGAAAATGTCTGCAAGTCAAACATGTTAAAAGTGCATTTCAAAGGGGTTTGAAACTGTAACATCCAATATTCATGACAAACAGTATTCTGGATCAAAAGGCCAAACACTTGTTGCAGCTATTACCTCTTAACTGGATATTCTGTAAAATATGTCTTCCAGAATGTCTTTGCCATATAAGTGCAGCTTTATATAATAACTGCATTTCCCATGACCATAGAAAACAAATCCTAAATACATAAATAATCCACTGGTTGGTATATACCAGCTAATTTTCTATGGTGTTTACAGTGTGAGCCAGGTAAAGACCAAGAGGATTTTATTTTATTTTCTAAGAAACAAGGACTTCAAAGTCTAAATAGCTTACATCATCTGTAAAGAACAGTAAATATTTAAGCTTCACACTATTTAACTATGTTTAAAGCTTACATTTTACCACATCCTTGTATATTTTACAAGTAATTAACTTGACAAAGTTTCTTCTATTAAGTACCATGTTAATTTTTCACATTATATCCAGGGCCGGCTCCAGGTGTCTGGACGCCCTAGACAGGACAACCTGGGGTGCCCCCCCCCACCGGGGATGCCAACCTCCCAGTGGGGCCTGGAGACCGGGGGCGGCAGCGGAGCGCTGGCTTTCCTGGGTGCTCCATAGCTGCGGGGCCCCCAGGAAAGCCAGGAAGAGGGCGGGGGTCTAGCCGCCACCCCCTCCCTCCCAGCGCCGGCTTTCCTGGGGTCTCCAAGTCTGCGGGACCCCCAGGAAAGCCGGGAAGAGGGCGGAGGTTTAAACCACTGCCCCCTCCCTCCCAGCCCCGGCTTTCCTGGGGGCTCCATGGCTGTGGGACCCCCAGGAAAGCCGGGAAAGGGCGGAGGTTTAAACCGCTGCCCCCTCCCTCCCAGTGCCGGCTTTCCTGGGGGCTCCGCAGCTGCGGGACCCCCAGGAAAGCCAGGAAGGGGGCAGAGGGTCTAGCCACCACCCCCTCCCTCCCAGCACCGGCTTTCCTGGGGGCTCCTCGACTGCGGGACCCCCAGGAAAGCCAGGAAGGGAAGGGGGGTCTAGCCGCCGCCCCCTTCCTGCCAGCGCCAGCTTTCCTTGGGGGCTCCGCAGCTGCGGGACCCCCAGGAAAGCTGGGAAGAGGGCGGAGGTTTAAACTGCTGCCCCCTCCCTCCCAGCGCTGGCTTTCCTTGGGGGCTCCATGGCTGCAGGACCCCCAGGAAAGCCAGGAAGGGGGCAGGGGTCTAGCCACCGCCCCCTCCCTCCTGGTGCCAGCTTTCGTGGGGGCTCTGTGGCTGCGGGACCCCCAGGAAAGCTGGGAAGGGGGCGGGGGGTCTAACTGCCACCCCCTCCCTCCCAGCGCCGGCTTTCCCCCTTAGCTGCAATATTTTAAGTTCCTCAAGAATGTTAAAGAATAATTATAATAATGAGGTAGCAATTGCATTTGTTTAGGTTTGGCCATGTCAGTTGGATTAACACTGCTGTTCTATGCACACTTACTTGGAAACTGATCTCAGTTCTACCTTATTTTCAAATTTAAAAAAAAAATAAGATCAGCCGGCAAAAATGCAGAAATAAGTGGATAACTCAGCTGATAAACGCAATCCATACATATTTCCTGCAGCCCTCTGCTTCCTGGAGCCCTTCCCAGGGCTGTATTAAGACATTAAGGGCTGAATTAGAAAAATATACTGTTACCTTGCAGTACTGCAGCCACAGTATAGGGTTGCCAACTCTGTGTTGGGAACTTCCTGGAGATTTGGAGGTAGAGCCTGGGGAGGTCAGGGTTTGTGGGTGGAAGGGACACTGTTGGGGTATAACACCATTGAGTCCATCCTTTGAAGGAGCCATTTTCTCCAGGAAAACTGATCTTTGTCATCTGGAGATCAGTTGTAATTCCAGGAGATCTCCAGACCCCACCTGGGGGTTGGTGACCCTAAGATAGACCAGCTCTCTTCCAGAAACTTCAGCACAATATGGTTGCACCTCTTTGGGGGGCATTATTGCAACTGTTTCCCCATCTAGTGGCAACATGACAACGGGTTCATGTAAATACCAATTATGCTTGGGTTTGCTGACCCTGAGAGGAAAGGGGAAACTTTCTATCTACTATTTTTGAGCCAGAACCTTGTACCTAAGTGAAATATTAAAAGGTTACAGTGGTGGTGATGGCGGGTTGGATGCAGCCAGTTTTTTTCTCTTAATCTCACCTGATTCCCCTCCTTGTTATGGTCATACAACTTTTGCCCATGAACCCCAGCATGGCATTTTTGGTAATCCTCCCTTCTTTACTAGCAGAAAAAAATAATTCAGTCTTACACAGCAACAAGAAGAACAACAGCAACTGTTGTTCTGCTTTTCCTTCTCGTAATTTTTTATTCTAGAAAAGACAAAAACAAAACAACAACAAAAAAAGATCCATACAGCTCAATAGCTGGTAGCAGTTTTTTATATAATACTAGGGAGCAAAGCCCATTGTGGAGGAAGACAATGGGCCCTAGAAAGGAAGGGAGGGAGGGAGGGAGGAAGGGAGGAAGGAAGAAAGGAAGAGGGGGAGAGTGAAAGAAAGAAGGAGAGAGGAAGAAAGGAAAGGGGGAAGGGGGGAAGGGGGAAAGGAAGGGGGCAGAATGGGCTTCTCTGGGCCTACTGGGCCCATAGAAGGCCCAGAGGATGGGGGGCACAACGGGCTTCTCTGGCCGACTGGGCCCATAGAAGGCCCAGAGGATGGTGGGAGTGGGGGTGGAAGGGGCTTCTCTGGCCGACTGGGCCCATAGAAGGCCCAGAGGATGGTGTGTGTGGGGGCGGAAGGGGCTTCTCTGGCTGACTGGGCCCATAGAAAGCCCAGAGGATGGTGTGGGGGGGCAGAAGGGGCTTCTCTGGGTGACTGGGCCCATAGAAGGCCCAGAGGATGGTGTGTGTGGGGGTGGAAGGGGCTTCTCTGGCCAACTGGGCCCATAGAAGGCCCAGAGGATGGTGTGGGGGGCGGAGGGGCTTCTCTGGCCAACTGGGGCTATAGAAAGCCCAGAGGATGGGGAGGCGGAAGGGGCTTCTCTGGCTGACTGGGGCCATAGAAGCCCCAGAGGATGGTGTGGGGGGCGGAAGGGACTTCTCTGGCTGACTGGGCCCATAGAAGTCCCAGAGGATGGTGTGGGGGGGGCGGAAGGGGCTTCTCTCACCTGCCTTGGCCTTGAAGGCCTGTCCCTGCACTCTCTCTGCAGATGGTCCTCTCCTGTCAGAGGACCGGAGCAGACTGAGCCAAAGATACTGGCCGGGGCTGACGTGGGCGAGACTCCACCAAGCTGCCAGTCAGCCCCGGCCAGCATCTTCTGACTGCCAGTTCTTGTGCCGAATCAATTGTGGCAAGCATAGAATGTTGTGGAACCAAAATTCAAATATATATAAGGACAGATCCCAAAACTGTTTTCATTAACCAGTGATTTTTGTATATAGCACAGAGCATTAATAGATGTGCATCTTGAGTCCCACCCTTTATAACTGCTCTGATTGACATGGCTCTGCAATGACAGTTGCATGGAGCAAAGTGAAATGTAGAAATTCATTGATTTTCAAAGCACAGTTTTGGGTTTATTTTTACTCTGGCACAGGCAGATTGGGTTTGTTATCATGACCACTCATGTTTCATTTTTTTTAAAGAACCAGATTGCATTAATAACTTGGTTTATGACCCATAAAGGGCATTTGCCAATAGAAATGATACTCAGAACTCCATTTCATACACTACAGACTTAAAAAATGCTGCTAAACTACCAAGCTCATTTTCTAGTTTTCTTTAGTTTTGTAATATGGGGACATGGAATATTAGACAAAATTAGTCTGACAGAAGTAGTTTCTCTTCTAGAATTAAAAGGTTTATAAGTCCATGTCACGAATGAATATGGCACTGATAAATACACAAAAAACTCAACTATCTTTCAATAGATCCAGTATTTGCCATGGAAGAGTTTAACAGTCACCTTATGCCACTATCAAACCTTGTATGCGTGATTTCCATTACAGCCAATAAAACCTATTTCCAGTCTTCTGTGGACAGGCTCTACTTAACATTCATCTTCTTAATATCAAAATTTTAGCTGCAACCATGTAAAAAAGTAAGGATAATTCTGCTGAAGAGAAAAGTACAGCATCATGGCCTTAGGATCACATTACACAGGTCAATTTAAACATTATTACTCGGTCAATTAAATTGGCCTAAGGTGCCACTGATTTAAAATAGATCTGCATATTGCTTTGCAGTACTGTAAAATATGCACATATCAGTTTTAATAAGCAGAAGGTCAATGTATAGCACATTGCCATGTCTAATCACAGGGGTTCTTTTGGGTACCTCACTTTGTCTGAACTATATGTAAAATAATCTTATTAAATATGTTGAACAACATAAGCATGTGATAGGGATGCATGTCATTCTGACAACAATACAGCTAGCAGTCAAAACAGGGAATTCAGTCTTAAATAGTACCAGCTCAGAAAGGCTGCAATGAATTCAAGTATGTTTTGTATATGGGAAGCAACTTAGAAATTAGAAAGTGACTAAGAAGGATAGTCAGGAAATAAGCAAAATCTGTCAAACAACAGAGCTGAAAAGGGATTAGGAAACCAAGACTGCACAGATACTACTTCTTGAAACTTAGGGCAGGACCCAGAAAGCTGGAATTCCCATTGGATGAGCTACCTGAGACAATGAAAAACAGAGTCATTTCCAACAGCAGAATAATTTTTCAAAAAATGTATACTTTTGCACATATGAGGGTGCATAGCTCAGTGGTCAAATATACACTTTACACCCATAAGGTCCCCACAGGTTCCATCCCAACATATCCAGTTCAAAATACACATGCACCCCACCTATGCTAGTAGTACGACTGATTATTTGTGACAAGAAAATGTATACAGTATAACTGGGACTCAAAATCTGTGAAGTTGATAGTGCCAGGGGAGGGACGTGTGCATGCAAACCTGAGAGATGCATCATTTTTTTCAGAGAAGCTGATTCCAGTAGTTACAATGTACAAAGCATGAGCTGAAACAGATGAAGATCCAGGTATCCTGACAATGATTTTGTATTGTGTTTCCTTTTGTGAGAATATAGCTCTCCTGATAACCATATTGCTAGCAGATGAGGACCCTGAAACAACTTGCTTGGTGGCAAAATATCTATTGATAGTGCTATTTTTAAAGTGGCTTTGAAATGCTGTAGGTAGTTTTATGTATATAAATTTTAAAATTTTAAAACCAATTTCCATAATATCATGGGATTCTATAGAATTTTTGGAAGTTTATAAAATGTTGTCTATTAATATTGTTTATGAGTATGTTTATTAGTTTTTATTGTAAAAATGTTTGGTTTAAATTATCTAGTAATTATAGGTAATATCTTTTATAGTAGCTGTTTGTATGCTTGGCTTAAGACCTCTGGTCAATGAAGCTAATAAATGAAAGGAAAGCTCTCCTGATCATAGGGTTGCCACTTGCCAGTACCCCAGTGGGGGTGGGGATGCCCTGCCCCCACTTCCTGTTCTTACCACTGGTCTGAGTGGTAGCAGAAGGGAAAAAATTAACTGGCTGTCCAGACTATGGCATGATGTCACTGGAAATGATATCATGCCTCTCAAGGAATCACCAGAAACTCTGGTTTTCTAAGATTCATAGAAAAGACTGAAGTCTCTTCCAGGAAAAAAAACATAGATTCAAGTGGGTAGCTGTGTTGGTCTGAAGCAGTAGAACAATGTTTGAGTCCAGTGGCACCTTTAAGGCCAACAGTTTTATTCAAGGTGTGAGCTTTCATGTCCATGCACACTTCCTCAGACACATTGAAATGGAAATTATCATTCCAAACATATTGATAGAGGGTGAACAGCAAATTATCATACGACATAATTAAGGTCCCAGTCACACGGGCCAGATAGCGTGGGGTGGAGGCGTGGCTCTTTGCACCATCACAATTTGCCCCACCATTATGTGATCTGATGCAAGGGTGGTGAAGCAGATTTTTTCCCCATCAGTGGGTGTTTCTGGTGCGCTCCAACAAGGCATGGGTCCTATGATCCTTTCTGATTGAATATACTGGCTTTGTATGTGCCTCTACTGAGATCGGGTCCCGTTATAGCCTATTGGTTTTGAACAAGAATTACTCGAAATGTGGCAGCTTGCATCCGGACTATGCATCTCTATGGCTTATGGAATTCCAGAATGTCCACTCCATGATGAATGCACGTCAAGCTGGACTATGATATCACAATACAACTGGAGTGAGACACATTGAAATTTTTGGGACTTTATTCTTCTTTCTGTACATTGGTTGTTTCTTGTTAGAACACCTTGGCCATATATTGTTATATTTCTGTATTACTGAACTTGTCATTTTATATTATTTTACATATATATATTATTTATTTCCAGCCAGTGGTTATTTTGTGCTTTGTTCCTAACTCTTGAGGGGAGTCAGAGTGCTTTGCTTCACAAACTGGATTTGACCAGCTTCTTCTTAAACCTCCAGTACAACTGGGACAGCCTGCTAAAATATATTCTATACTAGGAGACCATGTTCAGCTTGCTGAAACTAGGAGATTATGTTTAGGTGACACATATAGAAAAATGTGGGACAAGGATTTTTCTACCAGTATCCCACTGGCAGTTTGGGACAAGTTGTTTAAGGAAGTTACAAAAATCACTTAAAATTGGAATAAAGAAAATTTCTTGAAGCTTCTGTATATACATGGCAAGAATGTGTGGGTGTGCAAATTCATTGGCTTAATATCCATAACAAGATAAATAAAATATTTGGATATTGAATCTACCTATTAGGTCTTATATTTGGCTTGATTAAGGAAGAACAAAAATATCTTCTTTTAAATCTCTAATAGGATCAGAAAGGAAGATGTTGGTATAATTCTAGAAATGACAGACCTTGGTTAGAATCACATTTAACTTTGGTCTGAGCTGTATTAAATGGGATTGTGTCTGGTTTACCTCAGACAAAAAAAATTCCCAAGAATTAATGCTACAATAACTAGGAAATGTAAAATACCACAAAGCCCAGCTTTAACTGTGAATTCTGCAGACTGTGAATATTGAGACCCAAGAGATGTTTCCAGTTGAATCCACTTCTACAAATACCAGCACTCTCTGACCTGTGCCTGCCAATTCTAGGGAAAACTGAAGTGGCCATTAGCTAGGAGACTTTTAGACAGAAATGTTACATGAAAATGTCTATGATAAAGCCCTGATGACCATCTTTATAGAGAAAAACTGTTCTAAAAAGAATGATTTGTAGTAATGTAAGGGAGTACTCTTCTCTGTGCTCTTCATGTCAACTCTGAATTGAACAAGGCTCCTATCTACAGACACACAAGGAAACACACATACAGGAGGGAGGGATAGAGTTCCAGTCATTGTGGTTCAGTTACATGTATCTGTGTGTTATATTACATTTTCCTCTTAGCTACAAAGGGAACTAATAAGTAGTAGATAGGGAGAGCTCAGTGCAAGAGTGTTCTCTTTTCTTTCAGTAGTCTTGTAATGAAATGATTTCTTGGTTTGAAATATATTTCTAGTTGCTATTGCTGTAGCAAGGAAAAAGTGACATGCAGTTTTTATTTAAGGGCCAACCATTTTAAAATTAGCAGTGGGCACTCTGGTATTAATTACATTAAGTCAGCCAAATGTTTGTAATATTTATCTTGGTGCTTTTTAGTTTATAACATGTTAATCATCTGGTAATTCCAGTGTACCATAAATAAGTCATGGCAGAACTATAAGCTATATAAATGGAAGGAAAATGTATTGATTGAGATACTGTTAGCGGCTACCCACAGAACCTAGGGCAGAAATAAATGAGTCTTAAATTACACGAAGTGCTTAAGCTTATAGATTGTTTATTTCATTGATTCCATTTCTCTGGGATGGATATGCCATTATATCACCAACAAATGGATCCTGAAGTTTTAATCATACTCTAGTTTACCTTTGATTAAAGATATGGCTTCATGAGAGAATATTTTTATCTAGTGACATCAGTAATTTGTTGCAGCCACAAACTAATGAAATAACTTACAGATGGCTGATACAAATAGTACAATCCTGTGTGGAGATATCATCATCATCATCATCATTTCTAATAGCGAAGTCGAACAAATCTTTGGATACTGAAATCCAGTGACTGGAGCTGTGAAGATCTTTCTACAAACCTGAAAAGTGCCCCAGGTTTGCAGAAAAATGTGAAACATAAAGGGGAAGGTTTAAAAACCATGAAAATGATAAAAGGAGTGCCTGTAGCTTTAAGCAACAGACGCCCTCAGTGGCCATCGCTAGACTACCACAGATTACAGGCTCAGTTCTCTCAGTAGAAAGGAAAGGTGAGAGGGCAGGTTCCTTTCCAGGACTATTTTGACTTTTGAGGGAGGATTTATTGGGGTCAGGCCTGACCAGCATTGCTAACTCAAGGCTGGGAAATTACTGAAGGTTTTGTGGTGGAGTCTGAGGAAGGCAGGGGAGAGGTCTCAGCTGGATCTAATGCCATAACAGTTCACCATCCAAAGCAGCCATTTTCTCCAAGGGGACATACTCTGTTGTCTGGAGTTCAGTTGTAATTCTGGGAAATCTCCAGGTCCCACCTGAACATCAGCAACATTAGGCCTGGCTCTTCAACAGCAGCCACCCTATGAAAACCAATGTGTATAGATGTTAGAGCTTTGGATTAAGGTCTGTGAGACCCAGGCTTGAATCCCCATCTTGCTGTGGAAGCTCACTGGATGATTTTGGAGCAGTCACATACTTTCAGCATAACCTACCTCACAGTGTCATTGTGTGGATAAAAAGGAGGATAGGAGAATAATGTAAGCTGCTTTGGTCACCACTGTGGAGAAGAGTGGGGTATAAATGAAGTAAATAGGGATACCAGGCCAGGGTTGGGAAATACCTGGAGATTTAGGAGTGGAGCCTGGAGAGAGTAGAGGGGAGGGACCTCAGCAGACTATAATGCCATACCATCTATCCCCAACGCAGCCATTTTCTCCAGGGGACATGATCTTGGTTGCCTGGAGATCAACTGTAACAGCGGGAAATATCTAAATGCTACCTGGAGGCTGGCAACCCTAGAACTAAATAAATAATAAATACAACTGAAGATGGGAGGCAGGTAAAAGGTAGGTTGATGAATGGTTGAGAAGGGGGGAATGAGGCAGGGAAAGGGGAGAGGATATGGGTGCTGCCAGGAGGAGCAAATAAGGAGAAAATGGCTTTGGAGGATGGATTCTATGGCATTATGCCTTGCTGAGATTGTTTCCCTCCCCAAACCTCACCCTCCCAAGGCTTCACCCCAAAGTCTCCAGGAATTTCCCTGCCTGGAGCTGGCAACCCTCAGGGGAAACTGATTTCTGTAGTTGGGAGAGCTGTAGTGATCCAGGAGCTCTCCATGGCCCACCTGCTGGTTGGCAACCCTAGAAGGGGGAAAACAACCTAGAAAAAGGGAGAGGCTATGGTGGCTTTCAGGAAAGAGGAAATAGTGGGAGAGGGGGAAATGAGATGCCTCCCCAAATCCTTGCAGGTTCCTACTTATCTATATTCTAATAGCCAAGTCAGCCCAATCCTTGGATACTTAAATCCAGTGACTGGAGCTATGAACAGGCAAGATAGATCTTTCTACAAACCTGAAAAGGGTCCCAGGTTTCCAGACAAATTTTAAAACTGTGAGGTTTAAAAATCCCAAAATGATAAAAGGTACACCTGCAACTTTAAGAAACAGAAGCCCTCAGTGGTCATTGCTAGGCAACCACAGATTTCTAGGCTTGGTTTCTGTCAGCAAAAGGCAGGTGGGGCAGGGCCTTTTCAGGGATGTTTTGACCTTTGAGTCAGGACTGGGCCCTGCCAGGCAATAACCACTGGGTGACTTGATACCACCTGACTTGTGTGACTCAGCTGGGCCTGGGTGCTTCCTACTGTTTGACAGCAGCCACCTTACTAAGCCAGTGGGGTTCAGCAGTTAGAGCCTTAGCATAGGGTCTGGAAGACCCAGGTTCAAATCACCAGTCTGCCATGGAATCCCACTAGGTGATGTTAGGCCAGTCACATACTTTCAGCCTAACCTATCTCATGGGATTGTTGTGTAGATAAAATGGAGAAAAGGAGAATGATGTAAGCTGGTTTGGTCCTCACTGTGGAAAAAGGTGGGATATCACTCATTATAAAAGAGTTTTGGTGTCCCTCCTGCAGATGCTCCCTCAGCCTTTTGCTCTCGTGCCTGCCACTCTGAAGGATCCCCTACCTGCATTGGCTAGCTCCCTTGCCTCCATCCCGCCCACAGAGATGGCGAGGCAGCCGTCAGAATCTCTGCCTCACTGTGCTCTGAGTCAGCCAAGGGGACGGCCGTTCCAGTGGACGGAGGTGAGCGGGCTCACTGGGAGAGGTGGAGAAGAGGTGCAAGAGCCCACACATATCCCAAAATGTCACGGTTGAGGCGGGGGCAGGGCAGCAGCGGCTGCAGCAAGAGGCTGCCCCTCCACTGGCAGCCCTGTTGTCATCATCTGGGCCAGCTGAGGTGGCTCTGACACTGCTCCATGCTGTGCCCTGCCACCACCACACTGAGAGGCCTCCCTGATGCACACCCACTGCTGCACCAAGACCCTCCTCCTCTCCAACGCCGGTGGTGGGAGCTGGGATGCACACACCAGCAGAGCAGCTCTGTTCTGCCCGCTGCTGGGCCCAAGGAACAAGGCCACCCACACCCCTTCTTCTCCTGAGGGGGGGGCCTGCCGGGCAGTGGCCCAACTAGAGCCCATTGCATTTGTCTCCGCAACAGGCCTTCTTCCTAGTATATCAATAAATAAATACAGCTGAAGATGGGAGGCAGATAAAAGGTGGATTGGTGAATGGCTGAGAGAGAATGAGGCAGGGAAAGGGGATGGCTGGCCGATAAATACAGCTGAAGATGGGAGGCAGATAAAAGGTGGATTGCACCATCGCAAGAGCAGGCACTGCCGAGGTTCGCACCGTCACAAGAGCAGGCGCTGCCGCGGCTGTCAACAAGGGGAGGCTTGGCCCGAGGGTGGCTGGACATGGCGGGCTGCAAGCTCAGCAAGCTCTTTCAAACACATGGACTGGTGGTGGCAGGGACGGAACAGTGTAAGTTGCTGAGGCCATTTCGGCCATGCTTGCACCAAGCAGCCCTCCCCATCCCGCGGGACTCAGCTTCCTGACCTGTCTGCTGCCTGCCGAGGAGGCCCTGCTGTGCCTCTCGAAAACTTACAGAATGGACAGCCCGACACCCCTGCCCGGCGACCCCCTGCCCCCCCCAAAGGATGCCAGAAAGGCTGCACTGCTGCCTGCCTCCTGCCTCCCCCCCAGTGCAGGGATTCGCTGCCACCACTGGAGAATGCCCGGCCAGCCAGGGCACAGGAGGCGGCAGCAGCAGTGCAGCTTGCCTACCCTCCCCCTCCCCCCCTCGGGTGGAGGAGGAGGCAGCAGCCAGCATGGGGACTTCAGGCCCCGCCAGGAGGTTGGCATCTGTGCCCGCCTAGGGTGCAGAAGCACCTCGAGCTGGCCCTGGTTCCCTACCATGCAAGTGGGTATGACCAGCAGCCAGCAGCCCACAACTGTTACATAGTTTTCCTAGGTAGTGGCTGCTTGGGGGGAAGGAAAACTGAAGACAGAGGGACTAATAAATGTAGGTTGGCTGTTGAGTGGGAAGGAGAGATGGAAGCAGGAAAGGAGGAGAAGTTATGAGGACTTTCAGGGAACCAAAAGGAAAAATAGTAGCAGAAGGAGAAATCACATGTGCCCACAATTCTTTACGGGTTCCTACTTGTACCCTTCTAAGCCCATTGACTTTAATGGATTTAGAAGTGAGTAAGGTTAAGTCACTGAGCTGCAAACCAGAAGGTCTGTAGTTTGGCAGTCCAAGACCCTAGTGCCACATGACGGAGTGAGCTCCTGTCTCTGGCCCCAGCTCCTGCCAACCCAGCAGTTTGAAAGCAAGAAATTGCAAGTAGATAAATAGATACCACTTTGGTGGGAAGATAACAGTGTTCCGTGCACCTTGGTGTTTAGTCATGCCAGCCACATGACCACGGAAATGTCTTCAGACAGCACTGGCTCTTCAGCTTGGAAACGGGGATAAGCACCACCCCTGTCCCGGTTCCCCAGTCCTGGAGCTGGACCAATCCCCCCCCAAACTCCCCAAAGTCACCCCACCTACCCGGGAGGGCACGTCAATGGCAGTGAGGTCCTCAAGGAGGGATTCACCTGGTGTCTGGAGCCATGGCAAAGAGCAAGGAGCTGGCGAGTGCTGCCTTGGGGGAAAGAAACAGCTGAGCATAGGAGGAAGTCTGCAGCTTCAATGGGCCAGCAGCTCGATGTCGCGTCCAATGGGAAAGCCCCACCCTAGACGCTGGGAGAGCATCTTACAATATGAAAGGGGTGGGGCCGGAGCAAAGGGAACATGCACAGGGTGGACGGGCAGTGCTGGGAGTGGGGAGAGGGATAAAAGGAATGTGGAGGCGAGGGTCAATGAAGATGCTGTGCAACTGAGACTGGGAAAAGGAAAGTGGAAGGTGGAGAGAGGGAAACCACTGCTGTCCCAAAGTCCCTGAGAGGGCCGAGAGTCAAAGCTGCACTGGCAGAGGGACCCAAGAGGTGGAGCCAACCTCACCCCCTGGCTGACTGAAACCCTCTTTCACCTCACCTTCCTTTTCCCTGGCATCAATCCCACCCTCTGCCATCCCCCCCTCTTAGCCACGGTCACTGGCAGTGGTGATTTGAGTGAGAGGACAGAAACTTACAATCTCCTAGAGTCAGATTTGACTAGCTTTCGAGCAAGAGAAATCTTTACCTCTAACTCTGTTTATGCCCAGACTAGCCTGATCTTATAAAATCTTGGGAGATTTTACACTGATGGGATACTACCAAGGAAGTCCAGGGTCACAACACAGAAACAGAAAATGGCAAACCACCATTGAACATCTCTTGCCTTGAAAACTCTATGAGGTCACAATAAGTCAACTCCAACTTCATGGCAATTTCCACCACCACCATCTATAATTGCATTGTAATTGGCTAACAAGGCAATCCTGAGCAATGTTGCTCCATTCTAAGTCCATGAAAGCCAAAGGAGTTTAGTATAATTCTGCATAGGATTGCACTGCAAATCACACCCATTCATCTACTGTTGTAATTGTTGCTCTGTGTCTTCTTCTAAACTGAAAGCTTTGTCTGCTTTGATGCAAAGGGAGAAGGGTTGTACTTATCTGAACCTTCTTCCTATGATTTATAGTAATACTGCCACAGTTTTCTAGAAATGTATTTTAATTTAATTTCACCTGGAGAAAAGTGAGCTTATGGGATCATTAACTGGAAAATTTTACCCTATGGTTCTCTGTTTTCTACCTTTGGCCAAGCTCTCTTGTGAAGGTACCATGATGTTGCAGTTTGTGGTGGTTCGTTATAAGCAGAAAGCAGGGGTTTAAATGGCTCAGCGCCATTTAAATGCCTGTTTTCTGCTCTTCACAAAAAAACCAGCTGCGCATCAGGGAGCAGAAAGCAGGGGTTTAAATGGCTCAGAACAATTTAAACCCCTGCTTTCCATTCCCTGCAGCTCAGCTGTTTTTTGCCATGAGCAGAAAATGAGGATTTAAATGGCTCAGAGAGCCATTTGAACTCCTGCTTTCTGCACCCTGTGGAAAGTGGTGAGGAGCAGAAAGCAGAGGTCACGAACCTCTACAAACTGGTTCAGATCACTAGCCAATCTTGTGGTTCATATCGGATCATGGTTTGGCTATGAAATGAACAGCAAAATGCAGTTCGTGCCGATCCCTAATATGCAGCCAGATGTTTGCGTGTTATTACATATAAAATTTCTAGAACTAAATCTAAAACAGAAGAGGAGGAAGAAGATGAAGAAGAATCCTACTCACAGGATTCATCAAGTGACAGTTACAAACCTAATAGTTCTTCAGATACATCAGAATCAAAGAAAGGAGCAGCCGCTCCCAAACCCCGAGGAAAAAAGAAATGCAAGAAGAAAAGACTCTAAAACCAAGATAATTGTTGATAGTGCAGTTTTTGTTATCCAGCTAATTAATGCAACTCTTTATTATTTTTTGTTAAATTTTTACAAGCAATAACAGCACTGTATCACTAGGTGACAGGGATATATACCTATGTAACCAGATCGTGTCACCTTGTTAGTCTTCCCTTCCCTATAACCATTAGTTGGCTTAGAGTTAGGGCAGTAGTCTCCATCCCCCATTCCAGTAGTTTGTGTTGTATTAGTTTTCCCTTCCCCATTTCCTATAGAATTTATAAGTAGGGATTTAGTAACCATTCCCCAAATCCCATAGTATTGCAAAATCAATAAAATACTTATTTTTAAAAAAAGTTTCTAGAACTGAGCTCTTTGAAAGTGGAATGAAATGTAAATCTGATTGAGTAGGGATGGAGCATAACTATGGGATTATGATAGCTGAAAACTATGTTTTTTATGGTGAGGGATATTCAGAAGATGACTGGAAACTGTTATCTGCAGCATGCACTATGACTGAGCTATCAGACCTGCAGTTCTACATAAGGAAGCATTCAGTCTAATTGTCATCTGTTATTGCAGGCACCAAGGTTCAAAATAAAGATGTTAGATTAACTGGTCAGCACTGTTGGTAGGGTTGTTCCTGGCCAATCACATTACTTAAATAGTTTTGGCTGTTCTACTTTCAGTCACTTGTGAAACTAACTTTCAGAAGCTGTGTCAGTTTGGGGTTCAGTAGGAATTGATTGGGTCCCTGTCAGACTCACCAGGAGAGCTTCCCTTTTTCACCTGCTTTGCACTGCTCTTGTTTGGGGCCTGTTTAGTTAGATAAGACAGGTTTATACTGGTTAGGACCTAGCTATGGAGTAGGCAGGATTAGTGAAAGGGAGGTATGTTTCCAGCAACCCTGGAAAAGGAGGCTTCCCAGTCTCATGAAAATAATCATATTTATGTACAATTGTACACACATAGAACTTATACAGATCTTCAAATTTAGTGATAGATCATGACCAAAACCTGCCACACTCCCACTTTGCTGATGCAGATTCTGTCTGCATAGATTAAATGTTTGGAAAAGGTTTATGTGATAATAATTTTGAAGTACGGGTATAGATAATATTTATCCAAATATAAGTACCACAAAACTACAGTGCAGCTCAGGACGATGCTACCTGGTTTCACAAAATGGTTTTCTTCCTTTCATCCAAGATTCAGACTCTGATAGCAGTGTGCTGATTTTACACTTGTGATAGATGTGTTCAGTTAAAGGAAGAGATCAAATGAAAACACTGTGCATGCCTGCAGTCTTCTCAGTATGACATTGAGAATAAGATCAAAACATGCCCAACTAAAGTTTGTTGCTGTCATGAAATCCTCTCTCTGGGTTTTATTTCTTAATTCTCTGTAAAAAAAATTATAAAGGTATTTGATGCTTTTGGGGGATATGTATTTTTGTTCTGCTGTGAGCCTTGATAAACTTGCACGTGCATAAAAACTATATTTATCATGCCAGCATAAAGTAAGTTAAAATCTTTATTAATGAAATTAATATCTAAAAATATTAAATGATTCCAGAAAAACAAGTTGGGTTGTATAAAGTGAGTGTATACTTTATTTTTAAAATTTATTTTGAATTATAACCTATGTATTTAGATTTATAACCCAGGCATTCATGGGCAAAGAAATCCCTTTGTCCAGTGTCTAAATAAATAGAAAGTAGTCCCATGACTTTCAGGGACTTTGAACTTGTTTTTCTCAAACACAAATTAGCACCATCCTCCAGGTCACATGACAAATAGTATCTGAAATTAAAGTGAATTTTGAAAGTTGTGTATTATACAACATGAAGGTTGGTTGTCCTGCAAACCAGAGCAAACACACCCATGATTCAGAGGTGTGCAAAGTTACACTGTTCTAAGTCCATCAAAACCAATATTTTAGAAGCATTAGTCTCTTTAGGATTGCACTGCCACTACACTGGAACTTAAGCATCTTCCATACATGTCAGCCCTTTTATCCTATTTGTTTCACCCCAGTGTTGCTACTAGCACCAATCTTTTTTGGTTTTCCTTGGAAAATGTGTCTAATTCCTGTACTATGCAAATGGTCCTGATGAATCTGCACATGCTTACATAAAATTAAAATATGCATGTATTTAAGAAGATTCATAATAGCATACATGTGCAAAGCTGAAAAAGGCAGAATTCCCAAAACTGACAAGGCAGAAAAATAAATTTATTTTTACAAATGAACAGTGTTAGATCAAACTTTAGTGAGACCCCATGGGATTTTAATAACTGTGTGAGAGGCGTACATGTGCAAAGGCCATTGTCCCTTTGTTCTTTTTCCCCCTAGAGGCAACACATACAGCACAATGCAAATTACCTTGTCTTTTATTAAGATTCCACATGTTTGTCAGTCATAAAGCATTCACGTTTTGCTCTGTAATCAATTTATTATCCATTTTAGGAGAAAATCTAGAAGGTTTCTTGCCTGTTCAATTCTACCCTGCTCTGTTACAGTATCTCCAAAAAGTTTCACAGAATCCATTGGCAGCATTTATCACATTACTATTGGATTTCACCTGTACACTTTTTTTAGTAATCTGATATTACATCCCGTCCTGTACATTTTTTACACGATAGTATATACTGGTATTTATGAGAAAGGTTTTCACTCATACACAGGATATTAATGGAACATATATCATGCTTCTATAGGAATTCAGTTTCTACTCCTATCAGGCTGGCTTGAAATATCTATAGATAACTGGTAAATGCTGAACAGAACTCAAGTTAAAATGTCATTTACTTCAGTGTAAGGATTTAAGCATGTGCTTAGGTTTTCTGTTGAAATCAGTGCTGACTTGAAGTTGAGAAGTTGTTGAACTGGCATTGATATGCAGGTTTGACTGCTAATTCTCTAAAAAAGTAATTGTTCCCCATTACAGGTTTACAAAATGTGGGCTGGATCCACCCAGTTTTTTGTGGTGTTTTTTGTGCTGGTGAAAAAGGAAAGAGATCTTTTTACCACCACAAAAAGCTATTCTTACAATCATTTGACATACAAAAACTATGTGGGACAGTGGCTATAGTAAGGAAGGGGAATTTTCACTTAGTCAAAATATTTATATACATGCCTTTCTCCTGGCCATCCCAGGTAACAACAATATAAACACAATAAACATTAAAACAACAAATATGAAAAGACATTACAAACCAGACTAAAAACACCTTATCCTCCAACCACCAGCAACACCTTACCCAGGCTTACACTGTTCCCCAAACTCTCTAGAATAACTGTTCTACAGCCTCAATAGAAAGCCAGGACCTCTTCCAGGAAGCTCTTCCAGAGGCATTTGTCAGCCACTGAAAATATTCATGCCCAGAGGATGACAGAATATGCATTAGACAGTGGAGGAACTGAAAACAGACATTGGTGGGAAGAGCAGAGCTGCTGCACAAGAACAAGCAGGGAGAGCCAGTCCTTTAAATATGCGGGACGCAGGTCATGAAGGGCTTTCCAGGTGAGCACTAACACCGTGAATTAGACCTGGAAACTAATCAGCAGCCATTGAAGGGATGTGAGAATAAGAGTTACATGGTCCCATTGGCTATGCCCAGATAACAAATGGGCTACCTTTTGCACCCACTGCAGCTTCTAGGTCATCTTCAAAGGAAGCCCATTGTTACAGTAATCTAGCCTTGGGGTTGCAAAAGTGTGGCCCAGATCAGGCATCTGCAAACAGGGAGCCAGTTTCCTAATTACAAATCAAGGGGACCTGAAAGGCAACCAACAGCCTTCAGAGTGCAGTAGGTAAGGGGGGGAGGATTGCTCCAGATCAAGAGCAATTCTGCTGATGTAGAAAATCTCCGTCTAACCCCAAAGCAATACTGGCTCATGCCCACATTGATTCATTGGAAAGGGTGCTGTGTTTTTGAAACAGAGGCCAGGGGATGGCACCATATGACATCCCCAGTCTCACTCTAATTGGACAGCCAGTATAGGACAACATGCCGGTGCAATGCCCCTCTCTGAAGGCTGCCCACAAACATTGCCCTCATCCCTAACTCCTTTTGGAGACAAAAGGGCAGAAGCATTCCTTTTCTGATCCACAGTGTTGGACTGTATCATTATTTTCTCTTTCTAATTCACAGTTAAGAATGAACAAAAAATACCCCTAACCCTTATGTTTTGCCTAAACCATAACAAATGGATTACCTAGATGCATCTCTACATATATGAGAAGCAAATGAAATTTCCACAAGTGTGTGAACAAAAGCCAAAGTTAGTACAACTTTAGAACAGAAAGACTGGAGGGAAAAACAGTAAGAAGATAATCGGAAACTAGGAAGAAGTCAAGCATCACCCCCAAAAGATATGTGGCAATGGTCCCATTACATTTTGCATGCAGGTGGCACTCATTTTAAAGTGATGGTTGACTAACTTGGCAGGATTTTCCACCAGATGGTGTTTCCCAGTAGTATGAATAAAATGTACTTAATTACACAAAATTGCTCTGTGTTTACATTTCATCTGTTGTGCCTAGGTCAGTGCCACATGCACAGAATTAGAAAGAAAAACAGTGATATCCAAAGATTGTATAGAACATCATGACATCCTTGAAACATTATTTCGAAAGGCCCAGAACAGCACTGCACTTAAGCATGAGGAACGTTTTCAAGATTAATAGGATGGGGATGTCTCCATCAACTTATGTCAAAGAAACATTTGTTTTCCCTTACCTATGTGATAGCAGTTTCTTTCTTCAGAGAGGTTCCCTTATCTGTAATACGTTAATGCATGGCTTATTAATTTCATGCCTGCCAAAGCAGTTTTCCATGCAACTTATAGTTATTGACTTCTACTGTAAGTGAAAATATAGCCAAATACATACTAGTGCACAGTTCTATGTTTAGTAAAGTAGAATATAGGTTGAAAAAGGATAGTAATTCAATATATATATGAGGTTGCACAAATTCCTTTTGTGTTTGGAATGTATCATTAGTTAATGCTTTTAGCTGAGGACAGCAATGGGAGGCTGAGACTGGCTTTCTTTCTTTCTTTCTTTCTTTCTTTCTTTCTTTCTTTCTTTCTTTCTTTCTTTCTTTCTTTCTTTCTTTCTTTCTTTCTTTCTTTCTTTCTTTCTTTCGCCTCTACGTACTTTCCCTCGCCCTGCCATGCGGGACAGTGGTATGACCGACAAAAGAGAAAATGCCATCTGGATTGATTGAATTTATTGTCCTATTGAGGTGTTTTGTTTCTTGTTTTTTAACTGTACATTAATTGTAATGTTAAATGTTTTATACTGACTGTAAATCACCCAGAACCTGTTTGCAGGGTGGGCAGTTCATAAGATTAATTGATGATGATCATGTGGTTCTGAAATCAAACATATATTTCTAAGCAGCTTGCAAAGCCCCAGTTTATAAGATTGGTAATTCACAAAAATTGTTGCAAAAATTATCCCTTTTAAAATGTTGTTCCCTTTCTATGAATAGATAAATAAACAAATTAAATTCCTTAAGATATTTGAAACAATCAGTTTTAAAAAACTTCAGAGATCTGGGACATTCTTCAATACATGGTACAGAGTTGAAAAAGAAATACCTAGCATTAAAGGGATATTAATTACTCACCAAGATTAGTACTGCCATTTTGAATTCTTGCACAAAATTCTTGCACAAAATCCAGTTAGCACATGACCATTTTGACAACTATTGGAAACTTATGCATAGGGGAAACTGTTGCCCTGGCCCTAATACTAACATCATTGTTAACAGCCAATTTAACTCAGACTGTGATGTCAGCCGGCTGTTGTCTGAGGATGCTGCTAATGCCCACCATCTGATACAAACTAGCACTTTATTTTTTATTATATTTATAATTGTAATGTTCTGGTTTTATTTAATTCTTGTTTTAATTGTTTTATGTTTTCTATGTAAGCTGCCCTGAGCCTGCCTTGGCCAGGAGGGCGGGATATAAATTAAATAAATAAACAGATTTCAGGAAGATAGTACCAACATCACATGCAGCATATGAAATATATTTGTAACCCTCAACCTTTTCATAAATTTAATTTTTGAAGCATCTTAAATTCACATCAGGACACCAGGATTTCTTTTAGTGTGGGTTTCAGTTAACAGTAATCTTAATTTTTCACTGAAACATCAGATTCTTCCATAAAACTCACAGAAAGAAGCCACAGTTTAAACATGCCATGCTTCAGCAAGACAGCTTGAATGTCAATTACCTTCATTCCCTGATCATGTCATGGACCAGAGTTCCGACTCTGCTCCTCAGAATAAGAGGCCAAAAACTCAGAGAAGGAGGGAGCTGGGCACCAACAGAAAGAAACAGTAAGCAGAGCAATCCTGAGTCACACCAGCACTGCAGCAGCCAGCTGCCATGCAGCTGTGGCACTTCCAACCACCTCCCTAAGGGGGTAGTTACACAAGGCTAAATAGACTTCAGTCTGGAGAACCAGATTTGAGTCCCAACTCCTCCACATGAAGCCACCTGGATGACCTTGGGTCAGTCACAGTTCTTTCAGAGCTGTTCTCTCAAGATCAGTTCTCTCAGAGCTCTTTCAGCCCCACCTACCTCACAGGGTGTCTGTTGTGGGGAGAGAAAAGAAAGGCAATTGTAAGCAGTCTTTAAGCAGTGTCTGGACAAATACTTGTCAGGGATACTCTAGGTTGATCCTGCATTGAGCAGGGGGTTTGACTAGATGGCCTGTATGGCCCCTTCCAACTCTAATTCTATGATTCTATGATCCTATGATTATGGTGTGGTTTTGTAACTTGTTTTTACAAACTGCTTGGTGAAAATAATAAACATAGGCCCCAGTCACACGAGTGGGATACTGCGCCGCTGAAGGGAGGCAAATTAGAGCCGGAGCAAAAAGATGCATGGTAGCATAGTCAGACGGGTCCCCGAGATGCCACGCAGACACTGATAGCCGGCGATCACATGGCGATGTTGAAATACATCAAAGGGTTTCACTTTTGCATTCTTGCACATGTGCAATCTTACATTTCTTCACATATGGAGGCTGGAAAAAACACATCTGGTGTGATGGGACACATGGACATGCTGGATGCACCGGATTAACTCCGCTTCCGTGATCCGACGCTCGCCTGCAACCCGCATTTTCTGGTTGCTACTACCCTTTTGCTGGTACTTTTTAAATCCGCTTTTTCGAGCTGACGGAACGGGTTGGTGATGGGTGTGCTACGCTTCCCAGATGTTGCCGTATGATTGCGCCCATTTGATGCGCCCTCAACCGGTCTGTTTTGCGGGGCAAATCCTCCCGTGTGACCAGGGCCATAGATCTCATTTAACAATTCTTTTGGCAGTTTCATCCAATGATTAAAAAAACTCTCTTAAAGCATTTCCCATACTTTGTGTACAAGAAGTTGATAAAGTTTTCACTGGACAATAATGGATAGAAGTTTCATGAGAATGGCTTTCCATGAATAAGCAATGAATCCATGTCACTGGGTTATTTTAAGAATTGCAATAATGACTCTCTACATAGAAAAGTGTCAGATGTCATGGCATGTTGACAGTAACTTGTATTGTAATACTTGCATTTTTCATCAAGAGAGATGTTTCAAATCAGAATTTTGCAAAACACTGGTCAAGCAGCAGCGGGCCACAGCATTTGAAAAAAAAATCTGTCTGCATTTTTCTACCCTTACAGTGACTGACTGACAACAAAAATGTATATCTTTCCACTGCACTTCCCAATATTCCTTGTTGCAGTCTCTTTGTTTCCCCATGCAAAGTGAAAGTTACTTCTGTTACACACTTCCCCATCCCTTACCATTGGTCTGCCATCATTTCCTAGGGGGGGATTTTTCAGGGGTGTTGGAGTGACTATTTTTCAACCAAATGAACATCACAATTACAGTATACTGAGTGCTGCCTGTCCTCCAAAGAACTCCCAAGTTTCAAGCAAATTGGGCCAAGGGGAAGGTTTCTATGGACCCTGAAAAATCTGTCCCCAGTCATATTAATTACATTTTGCATTATTTGTTATAGGCAATAATTGGCTGGAAGTGATCTGTGCTCTGCCCTTGCAAGAATCTGATTGGAAGGGAGAAATATCATTGCTCAGTAAACCAGGATTATTTAAAAACAAGACACTAGCATATGTTGTAGTCAGCTAGTAGCACCTGAAAGGGGGGGCGATTTTTCTGGGAGGGTCTTTTCATAATATAGAAGAATCTTAGATTTGTTTTATTATTCTGGAAAATCATGGTAATGACCTCAACCAGAGATTTCCACATGTTTAGGAATTTCATTATGCACAACCCTACTTGTTTAAGCTTTAGCACAGAAGGTAGCTGTGTACTGTATCAACTTTTTATGCCTATAGGCAAGGAAGTCACTCAGATAAGGGACCAATGATTAAAATACTAGACAATGGAGAAAATACTAAATACCCTGTCTGTACTTTTCTCATTAAAAATTGCACTGTACAGATAATATTTTGAAATGAGATTTAGCACTTCTAAGACAAAAGAAATAGTCAGGATTCATACTCATGTTCATGACAGATACTCATGCATGTCATGAAAACTGCACAGAACTGTCCTTTCTGGTGGAAAGTCGGACCTGTGGAGCTCATTACTTTAATCTTCATGCTACATTTGCACTTGTCAGTTTAAGGAAGGGTTGATTTCAGTGACTTCATCTGGCCAAGCTTCTTGCCATTTTAATGACCATACTTTCATACTTCACCATGTCCTGGGGCCTTGTTGGGATTCAACTGCTTCAGTAGCTTACCTAAGAAGGGCAATTAAGCAATGCTGTTTAATGAACTGTCTGTTAAGTCTCATGGCTATTATAGCATTTCTATAAAACAGATCATTTGAAAACTATGGTTTACCTTCCTCCAAATTAACACTATCCTTTAACGAATTAGTATTAGTTTCTGAAAGCATTCTACTTCTAAATAAATGGTTCAAATTTTAGGTCTGATATTTTCCTTCTTCAAGATAGTAATTAGAATACGTAGTGTGAAATAAATAACCTGATTAGTTTAAATAACATTCTAGAAAACTGCAAGATGTCTTCCTGGATGGAGTTCCAGTGTAGTTAGAAATAATGATAGGGAACAAAATGCACAGCACAGTTCTCACCTTTTATCAGAGCTTCAGTGGCCTGTTTTTGGTCAGGACCACTGTACTATTGTCAGGGAGGTGTCCTGCTTGTTCCTAGGCCATTTTTCCAATCTGAAACAATGCAGGGGCATATCAACAAAACCCCACAGAATTCTCTCTACAAAATGGTAGTGTGTCTCCTGGGCGAACTTGAGGATGGTATCTCATCTAGTTTGGCCTAAGAGTTGATGTGCGTGTTACACAGAACAATACTAGACTCTACTCCAAGGACTAAATGAGAATGCAGGTGGAAGAATCTTATGTATTAATCCCTCCTCAAAAAATCCTCTCTATATAGAAGAATTTAGATTTCAACATGCCCAAGTCTGCTGATCTCATTTGCTTAAGATGAACGTTTTAGTTTATTTTGTAAGGTCATCCAAGGGAATTAACTTGCATTATTTCTGCCATCCCTAGTTATGGCCTATCCAGTCAAGGACCAGGCCTAACTATAATCAGATAACATACCCATCGAACAATGCGGAACAAGTTCAAAACTGAAGTTATGCCAAGTTGAAGAGCATTCCAAAAATTCCTGCCCATCCCTTTAATTCCACATTATTCTATAAGGAAGTTGGCTCAGGAAAGTTACCAATGCTTCCTCGGTGAAAGCTGGGAGATTTGAGGATTGTTCCAAGGGAGGGAGGAGTTTGGGTATGATGTGATATCACTCCCAGGTGATATTGTAGGCTACTTCCCTAGGAACTATGATCAATACTATAAAGACTAAGGGAAATTCGTAGAGCATCACTAAGTGGAAGCCTCCCCCCCCCAGTTCTTCAAGAATGAGAAATTGGGGCTGAGGGCTGGTAAATCTCCACCCTGGGAAGATAAATGGCAGGCTTCTTTCTGGGCCAGCTAGCAGCAAAGTTAGTAATGGGTGGGAGTCAGTTTAAATAGCTGATTTCTGCTATTCATACAGTTGTTTGAAACTCAAAAGATTAAATGGTCCATGCCATAGCCACTCACTGTTCCATGCCTTACTTAAAATAAGTGCTGTCACAAGGCTATATCCCAGTCCAATAGGGCTGGACTATTGACAATGTAAACATATTAATCTGGTTTATATCTTCAGACTATTAGTCTGCCATCTAACTCAGTATTTGATAGTCTTACTGCTAGTGTCTCCTTGGCATCTCAGGACTTTCAATACACCTGTTACCAGATTTTTTTTTTTTTAAGAAAGATGTCAAGGACTGAACTTGAGACATTCTGTGTGCAGTTTGACAGTTGGCAAAAAGCTAACACTTTTTGCATAGATTTTATATACTTTCTCAATTTCCCTCAAGCAACAAAACCAATGCAGCAAGAAAACAAGCCCCATTCACCAATATTGATATACCACTATGCCCAGAGAGGCTTTTCCTAGATTACTGGCCACCCAAAATAGGAAAACACAAACGTAAAGATACTCTAGACGTAATGGTTTACGCTGCCAGAGCTTCCATAGCCACATATTGGAAGGATGTAAAACCACCAGAGATGCAGATGTGGTACAAAAAGCTGTGGGATCAATTTTTGATGGAAAGTGTATCCAATAAATTGAACAATGCCTCCCTTAGACCAATTAATAGGAAATTTATGGAAAAGAGGACACCAATTCTAGATCACCTCACACAGGTGGAACACATTCCTACTTCTTGGTCACAATATCACATTTGGCTGTGAACACAGAGCTGCACTTCTGATTCTCCTTATAGGGTTGTCTCTCTAGGTAAAGTGAAAATCTGACATGGTACAGTACTACCTCTTTGACGAATTGATGCTTGATTATCACAAGTCGCATCGTAATTTTACCTCAAATGTTTAAGGTTAATAAGTGTATTACATGTATACTTGTTAAGCGGTTCACTTGTTTTGTTTCATGTTCTTTTGCAATAATTCTGTTGCACTATATCTGTATTTATTGAAAAAAATAATAAAACATTATTAAAAAAAAGAAAGAAAACAAGCCCCATGACAAGAATCTAATGTCACTGGCACCTAATACGTATGTATCATCAAACCCCACTAGTGCAGACCTGTGAACCTCCAAGAACATGTAACCCAGCTAGGGTTGCCAGCTCCAGGTTGGGAAATTCCTGGAGATCTGGGTGTGGAACCTGGGAATTGGGGGGGGGTTGGGGAGGAGACGAACCTCAGCATGGCATAATGCTTAGAGTCCACCCTCCAAAGCAGGCATTTTCTTGAGGCAAATGGATTTCTATAGTCTGATGACTAATGGAAAATCTGCAAGCCCCACCTGGAAGTTGGCTGCCCTAAACCCAATAGTCATTTATTATAGAGAAACATGCTTTCTGAGATCCCAGGCAGGATTGAAGACCAGCAGACTATCATATTTGGCTGATGGATGGTATTCGGCTTCTTGGATTATAAATTGTTTAGACTGATCCCTCTTTGAATATTTCAGCAGCTCATGTCATAACATCAGCATATTTATTTATTTGTATTTACTTTTTCACTGAGACTCAAGGTGGATTACACTGTGTACAACAATGCAATCAAATAGCTTGAGAAATCTAATAACAAATGCAACAGGACTCTGATTAGAAAATCAGAAACAATGCAAAAAGAATCAGACATGATACGTCAAACACTGTAGAACCCAGAATTACAGAACTGGAAAACCATGTAGTAAAAGCAGAACAGCACTTCATGAACAGATAATATCTATATATCATAAACAGTGATATACACTACAACTGTTTATAAGAGTAACTTCCAACCTAGTTCTATTATACTATTCTCTGGCCCCGGTCATACAGGCCAGAAATCTTGGGGGGGAGGCATGGTTGTTCTTCCTGGAACAAAATAAAGCACGGTAGCCTGATCACATGGTCCGCCGAGTTGCCACGCTACAGCTCTTAGCGCCGATCACACTGTGATGCTGCAGCGTGGCAAAAAAGATCACACAAGCCGCACTGTTGTAATGTGCGCATGCGCCATTGGGGGGGCAGCCGCTGTTGGTATCTTATGTGTGTGCATGCACCATTTGGCATTGGTGTGCATCCTATGGAAACTTACAACATCCGGTTTGCACTGGGACATGGGCGGGCATTGGATGCCGCGGGATACTGGCACACTGACAATCAGACGCTGGCCTTTGCCCCGGGTTTCCCAGAAACTAGTGTTCCTTTCCTGGTAGTTTTTTATTCCGCATCTTTGGAGGGAAGTTGCATGTTGGCCACGGGAGTGCTACGCCTCTCAGATGTGCCTGTGTGATCCTGCCCGGAAACCCCACAGGGCTACCGTGTCTTTGGCGGGGCAAATGTTCTGTGTGACCGGGACCTCCGTTAACTTATCAAAATTGCCCTCCTGTCTTAGATAGTTTGTAGAATGATAGAAGTGTGTGAGCCGTCTGACCAATTCAGGCATGCCATTCCACAAAGTGGGATGCACATGTATGGGAAGGTATCCACTTGCAGTCTGCTACCTTCAGAAACATGGTCACATCTACTAATTTTACATTGGTTATCACATGCCCATAAAACAGTTTACTGATCCCAGAGAGGACAATTACTATAAAAGGGAATGAATAGATAAATGGAAACATGTAAAAGAAGCTTAGAAGCGTTTCAGTATCCTTAGACTGTCATTGGCATTAGAAACAGTAACATCAAAGAACAGCTAAAATATAAAGGTATAAAATGGCATTTTTAAAAATAAATCTTATGTCTCTTATCTCTCTCAGTGTATAAATCAGCATTTTGGTTGATTTTACTTTCCGAACTATAACAAATAAATGATCCTCTATTTTGCTGTGCATTATATGTATTTGAAACAAATATATATTCATGTGGGAAGAACCCACAATGGAGTTTTAGTGAGAAACATATTAATTGCAACATACAAATATCATTTATTTCTTTTATGGCATTTTTATACCATTTGTATGTTATACATAACATTCAATGCCATTGAAACCAAAACAAACATTAATTTAACAGTAGTAATTCTACTGAATTTTATCAATTGATGGGAGAAACAATAACTGATCTTTCACTCTGAATCAGGAGAATCCATATTGGAAACTGGAATTTTCAAGCCAGAACAAAGAACACATGAAGTTGTGATAAAGCCATACACATTAATCTATCCAGTTATTTCACCAACTGAGTCCCAAACATACCTGGCAACAATTTGCCAGGACAGAGGAGTCTCTCATCCTCCCTAACTAAGATCTTCTTATGGTGGAGATCAGGGATTGAACTGGAGACATTCTATATACATGCCTAGTGAGCACGGTTCAGAGAAGATCTCTGGCCTCAGACATTTGCAGGTAAGGGATTATTTTGTGGAATTCTAGAATGCTGAATTTGTTGAATATTTTTCCACTGCTTTTTATCACCAGAACAAGAAGGCCTATATTATCAGAGGACAGGTTTGTCAGCTTCAGGTGGGGCCTAGAAATTTCCTGGAATTGCAACTCTACATCAATTCCACTGGAGAAAATGGCAACTTCAGAGGGAAAACTTCATGGTACACCACAGATTCTAGGTGAAATTTATCCCCAGATTCTCCCCTCCACTGTCATTGCCCTCACATCTCCAGGAATTTCCCAGGCCAGACTTGGCAATCCATCAGAGGCCTTAGAGGTAGTCCTGCATGTTTGTCTGCATAGTTGTTGTGGTCAGGCGAGTGTTTGTTCATTTTATTTGTAGTACCTGAATGCAATTTTTCTTCCAAAAGAGATCCAAATTCCTTACAGAAAAAAATACCCAACATCCATTTGTTAAATAATTAAATTAAATAACAAAACAAAGAAATCCTGCCCTGGTCATGATTGATGAAATTACATAAAATGGGCCCCAGATTGTGAGCCATGGGCTAAAAGCTATGGAGGCCAGGTCTCTCAGTCCTCCCATGTCCTTTTTGTTGTCTGCTAAAGACAGCGGGGGGGGGATGGTAGTTTTGTATGAGCTGCACAACATCATTTTCAGAGAATGCCCAGAAGTGATGTCTTGTTACCAGTATGGAATTAAGTGATGCTCTAAAATTTGGACATAACTCTATGGTAGAACCATACAGTTCTGCCCAAATCCTAGAGCAGGAGTGTCAAACATAGGGCCCGTGGGCTGGAACTGGCCTGTCCAGGGCTCTTATCCCACCTGCGAGCCTCTGTCATCACCATTATTGCCAATGACAGAGACTATGCATTATGTACCTGTACACTGTCCCAGTGCTAATGAGTGATGGGTGTTGGAAATGGGAGGGTGGGCATCAGGGGAATACATTAAAGAAATACATTAAGAATGTTAATGTTTTAAGCATGTTTGTATTTTGAGTAAAAATATATTGTTAATTGGGTTTGCTTGTGACCTTTATAAAATTTATATCTCCTGTATGTGGCATTACATATTATGGCACACATGGCCCAACCTGCCAAAGTGACATTTATGTCAGATCCAGCCCTCATAATGAGTATGAGAGTGTCACCTCAACTTCATGCCTGCAACATGATGTCACGGCATTTGATGAAAGTGATGTCACACCACCAGCATGGACCATTTCCCCCCAGTTCCCAGCCCCCAACCCTACTGAGAATTAAGGGCCAAGATTTCTTTGTATTGTGCCTTTGCCCCCACTCCTAGAATTACAAGTGATCTCTAGATTATGGAGATCAGTTCCCCTGGAGAAAATGGCAGCTTCAGAGTGTAGACTCCATGATACACCATAGATTCTAGATGAAATCCTCCTCAAACTCACATCTTCACAGGCACCACCCCCAAATCTTTCCAGGCCCAGGTTGACAACACTAGTCCCCACCTAGGCTTTAATACATGAAAGAAAAGGAGGAAAAAATTAGCCCAGATGGAACTCAACTATTACAAGTGCACTTATTTATTTTATTATTTTAAACAATCATTTATATGCCACCTTCTTTTGGCAGACCCGTGGCCAGCTAGTATGATTTTTCTGACTTCCCCATCCCAACTTTTGTATGGGGAGAGGATTTAATTTATAAACTTGTCTTTAAACTCTATTATTAACTCCATTTTGATGTCATGTAAGCTCCATTTTTTTCCCAGTTGAGTTTACTTTCAAGTAAGTACACCAAGGATCACAGCCTAAAGCACACTTACATGGAAATAAGTTCCACTGAAATAACACAAGCATCAGAAAGACTATTCTAGTCTTTAAAATGCCACATTTTGTTATGTTTTAAAAAGAAAAGACTTTTTTTGATATGTAGCTGTACACTCTTCCTCAAAGCACACACACAAAGTTAATAAAGACCATGAGATTTTTTTTCTCAAACTACAAATCTCCTGGACAAAGTTATCATTTTGATCACCAGATGGTTATCGTTTATGTTCACTCTCTTTACAGTGAGTAGAATACCAATAAATCAAAGCCATAGACAAAAAGGATAGTATTCTGACAGCTGGCTATTTTTTTAAGAACTCAGCTTCCAAAATAGATAAAGCTGTTGTAAGCTTACATCTTTCATCAAATATAAATTGTCAGCTCTGGCATACAGAAGGTTAATATTGTATTTCTTAGCCCTGGAGCGATGCATGAATATATACAATCAGAGATTTCAGTAAACCTATCTAAACCCGGCATGTACATTTTTCACTTCAGCAGATACTCGGGTGGTAGCCAGTAGATCAAATTTCAGTGAGTCTGTGTTCCTGACAGCAGTCACATCAAATTACAGAATCTTCTAGACTTAGCTGGCACCTTCATCTCAGCCTTTCTATCAAATAATATGCCTGTTGCCTTCATCATGCAGTCCTTAATTATCTGTAAATCAGCAGACTGCAGCTTGTGCCAGCCAAGGAAATAAGGAAAGAGCGGTGTTCCTTCCAATGCACATGACTGGACACCCTTCAGAGACATCTGATTTGATTGCCAGTAACAATATTCCATTGATGCTCTTTTAGGTTTCTCCCCCCCTTCATTCCATCTATGGCTTAAGGCTCTTTTCTTAAAGAATTAGTTTATGCATGTACATATTAAAACCTGCATGATTTTCACTCTCTGTAACAAAGATGCTGTGAATTTTATTTCTCATTTTCAGACAGATGATTCTCAGTGGCTAAGTACATGGAGTCCCTCAGGCAAGTGCCTTATACAAAAAAACAGAAAGAGAAGGGGGGAATATCTACCAAAGAGCTCTTTGTCTGAATATTATGTAGTTTCATGAAACAGAATTCCCCTCCCCCAACATCAATGCAAGACAAAAGTGTTCTAATTTATTTAATCTAATAGGATCAAGGTCAATATGGCAAACTAGGTAATCCATCAAGAGCTAATTACATTCTGCTTGCCCAGAAGGAATTCTACATGCAGCAAGGCTATCTTTGGATGGAAGAAAACTACTTATCAATCTCCAGCTTCTGGATCTTGTCACTACCTGATAGCAACACTGCCTAGAACCACTCCCTGTAAAGTTCACCTCATTTTGCTCGATCACATTATTCAGACTGGATGTCAGTGCCTAAACTGAATAATTCAGGGACAGACTCAAGGTTCATCACATGAAGTAGTTCTACACAGTGGAAGAGACAATCTTTGGATTTTGATTCTTCTTTTCTACAAACATTTGCTTTGCTATGCAAACCTTTTCAAAAAGATGATTGCACAGTAGGACTGTGATCTCTATCAGGTGGCTTCATTAAGCACGCAAACACAAAAATACTATTAGTAGAAGGTCTGGTGCTACTCCATCTCCTATTTATCTTGCTGACAGGCCTAGCTTTTTAGAATCATCTGTAACATCGCTTTAAATCTACAAATATGGATTAAGGAGACCAAGGATTAAGGTTGCTACACTTTATGAAGATGCTTTCCTGAATATTTAAGGATATTTCCCAATGAACTCTTATGGTAAAATCCTAAAAACACTTTCCTGGGATTAAGCCCCATTGAATGGACCTGAGTAGGAGTCCAAGTATACCTACTTATGACAGTTCTCTTAAAGTATCATAAATTTGGATTTTTATATGACAAAGAATCCAGCATAAACTGGCTCAGTGGGCCAACCTCTTGTTGACATTAGGAAAGATTTTGATTGTTATAAAATCAGAGTATTTCTTTCTTGCACAACAAAAGTCCTTGGAAAGCATCACTGCATTTGAATAAATTATCTTTTTGCAATAATTCTGTAGTCTTCCAATTTGTCTCTTTTGTCATGTTTCAGTCATGCTATATAGTTTTTCAATTCCATGTTATGGTATTTTTAAAAAATGTTTAATCATATATGTCTAATATAGTTGGACAGACTATTTGATAGATCATATGTAAATGCTGTGTCACATCTATTGGTAAGAAACTATCTTACAAGTATTGGAGTACAGTACTTAAAGATATTTTCCAATTAATGCTTAAAGGATATTTGGATGTTTTGCATATGACAAGGCTCTTCTGTAAATAGCCTCATATCTTACCCTTTAAAATAGCCTATTTGTACACAGAGTGGTATTTCCAGTTTCCATATTTACAGACTTACTTTTGGTGGGTGTACCTCTGTACAACAGTATATCCTGTTGGAATCAAGATTTTTCCTTATGGTCTAAGATCAGTCAGCCTGACACAACCCTTTCTGTTCTTCTGAAACACAAACACAGGTAGGCCCACAATTACTTCAGATAAAGATTGGCAATCTTTATTTCAAATGGTACATTGTTAAGGAAACACTGGAGTTTTCTGTGACCTATGTTTCTACATGAGTCAGCTTTCAGGATGCATATTTTAAAATAGAACATATTTTAAAACAGACTCTCACAGAAATGTACACAGTTGTGTACCAAGAATGTTACTGTGTGGTCAGAAAGATATGTAGCAATCAAGTGTTCAAGTATATGACACTCCAGCCCTGATCTGGATAGCCCAGGCAAGCCCGATCTCATCAGATCTTGGAAGCTAAGCAAGGTCAACCCTAGCAAATATTTGGATGGGAGACCTCCAATGAATACCAGGGCTAGAAGGCAGAGGCAAGCTATCAAGCCACTTCTCTGAATATCCTCCGTGCCCCAGTAGGAATTGCCAGGGGTCACCATGACTTCCAGCCACAAGCACACACACATGCACACAAAAATACAAAGCAAAAGTATATGACACCCACAGTGTAATCTGATCAAATTTAACTCTGAGGAAACTTTCCGTCCACTGTCTCTGATTCCTGTGCTGAAGGTGCTGCTGGCTTAGGCTTAACACCTTGAGGGAATGACACACACACAGAGTAACTAAGTGATCATTTGGCAAAGTATTATTTATCAAATTTATACCCCGCCCTCCCTGCCGAAGCAGGCTCAGGGTGGCTTACAGAAAATTAAAACACATCGATGGCTGTTAAAACAACCATAAAACCTTCTAAAACAATCCAAATGATATAAAGTGCTGGTACACATTGGTCTGGTAACAGTAATGATGATGATGTTTGACAGTGGCAGCAAGTCAATGGGCTGGGAGGGTGGGATAAAAATCTAACAAATCAATCAATCAATTGATCTGCTCCTCGTTCTGTTCTTATGTGGCCAGCTCAGGCTGTTGTTGGTGACTCCAAAGGGCAGGGCTCACAGTTAATTATTGGGGGGGGGGCAGCTCCTAGTTAAAGGCCTGGTGGAAGAGCTCCTTCTTGCAGGCCCTGCAGAACTGCATAAGGTCCCGCAGGGCCCTGATCTCTTCTGGGAGCCCATTCCACCAGTATGGAGCTGCCACCAAAAAAGCCCTGGCCCTAAAAAGTCTCCTAATCAAGTGTGGCAAATGCACTGAGATCTGGGATATGTTGAACTCAGAGAGAGCTTTACTGAGTGGAACAGCTAAGTCATTTAAACAGGCATGATAATATCTATACAATTGTGCTACTGTCTTCATGTTTAGATATATCAGTATTCCAAATATCTATACATTTTGTGAAATCTGTATAACTCTGGAATTGAGGCAAGAAGCCAAAGAGTGGAAACAAGAAGGGAAAGCAGGGGCTACAGCATAAGAACATAAGAGAAGCCAATGCTGAGTCAGGCCAATGGCCCATCTAGTCCAACACTCTGTCACACAGTGGCCAAAAATACCAGGTGCCATCAGGAGGTCCAGCAGTGGGGCCAGGACACTAGAAACCCTCCCAGTGTTGCCCCCCCCAGCACCAAGAATATAGTGCATCACTTGTCCCAGCCTGAGAGTTCCTATCTATACCTTGTGGCTAATAGCCACTGATGGACTTCTGTTCCATATGCTTATCTAATTCCCTCTTGAAGCCGTCCATGCTTGTAGCTGCCACCACCTCCTGTGGCAGTGAATTCCATGTGTTAATCACTCTTTGGGTGAAGAAGTACTTTCTTTTATCCGTTCTAACCCGACTGCTCAGCAATTTCATGGAGTGCCCATGAATGCTTGTATTGTGAGAAAGGGAGAAAAGTACTTCTTTCTCAACCTGCTCTATTCCATGCAAAATCTTATAAACCTTGATCATATCACCCCCTCAGCCGTTGTTTCTCCAAGCTAAAGAGCCCCAAGCGTTTTAACCTTTTTTCATAGGGAAAGTGTTCCCACCCTTTTATCATTCTAGTTGCCATTTTCTGCAATTTTCCCAATGCTATAATATCCTTTTTAAGGTGTGGTGACCAGAACTGTACACAGTACTCCAAATGAGGTTGCACCATTGATTTATACATTTCAAAGAGGGATCAACATTCTCAGGGTGGCCAATAATGCAACAAAATAGTGTTAGAGTGAGCTACTCAGCATGCCTGGAAAATGAAGGATGTTACATTACTCTAAGTGTGTATACATATTATTTCCTTGAATAATAATATGTATTATTATTCTCTCTTTGTCTTAACCTGGGAGCTGCCCTCTGACCCCTCCTCCCTCATGCTTTGTTCTCTCATCTCTCTGCACATGGCCTTCCATGGAGACATGTGTCTCTGCAGGTTTGTAGACACAATGCCCCTCATACTTCCATATACATGATGCCGGATTAGCTGGCCATCTGTGATAGGGAAAGTACTCTTTAGATAAGGCTTCTCTCTCTCTTTTCAACTGCAACCTGAATGTGAACTGGATCTACTTGAATAAATGTAAGTTTATCTTTTTTTACAGTATACTTGTTGGGAGATTTATTAACTACACTCAGTATCATGCTTCTGCGACTAGGCAAAACTTTGCTATATTAACCAAGTATCCCAATAAATAGATCAAATGGAAAGACAAAATCCTTATATCATCATTGCAGCTGGGGTCTTAACCTGCTGCACAAACGGGGGTGGGTGGGTTGGTGGGTGGGTGATACTTAAAGATCAGAAATGTACTTTGGAGACAGCATCTGGCTTCAGCTTTAGGGCTAAAACTTGAATGAAAAACAAAAGCGCGGGATTTGGGGAAGGGGAGGAGAATTCAGGAAATTGGCATAGTCTCTGATTTGTGAAAACTGAGAAGGGAGTTCCTAGTCTTGGGAACATTTCCTAATAAGGGAAGTCCTAGAAGGCCAGGAAAAGAGGTGTGTTAGCCACAGGTTAGCTACCTAAATGAGCTGGAGTTATTGGAAGTGAGTCTCAGCTGACCAACCTGTCCAGGTCTTCTCTTTGCCTCCTTCCATGACAGACAAACCCTCTAGACCTTAAGCTGACAAGTTCTCAGAGGTTATTTTTCCAGCTTGTCCCTTCTTGATTCATTCTCTATGCTGCTTTTCCTCAAGTCGCATGTTCCACCTTTAGCTTCTTCTTAGTTTTTGCCTCCCATGTACTTTCCTTCAGCCTCCTTACTTCTAAGATACTTGCCCCTTACCATTCCAATGGGGAGGGGCCATGGCTTAGTAGTAGACCATCTGCCTGGCATGCAAAAGGTTACATGTCTAATCCGTAGCATCTCCAGTTACAGGGCTTAGGTAATAGGTGATGTGAAAGATCTCTGAGACCTTAGAGTGTTTGATGGAGCAATGGTCTGATTCAGTACAGGCAGCTTCATGTGTTCATGAACATGTCCTTTCCTCCCGCCACTTGGCAGCTTGCCCCAAGTGAATTGTTAATGCTAGCCAATCTGACAACTTTCTCTAACCTCACAGAAACTGGTCAGTTTTGCTGCAGCCATCTCAGCCGGGGAGAGGAATGATGGGGAGGGGCGGTGGATACTGGGCTTTGCCTGAGCTCAGGAGTTCTGGGCTGCAGCGGGCTATGCCGATTGGATGTCCGCACTAAGTTTGGCATCAGTTTCATTCCTTGAGCAACTGAACATTCCATGCCAACCCACTAGCTAAATTAATCAGTGCCACAGCCTTCACTGTCACAGGGATAATACTTACAGATAAGAACAGACACAGTTAAAGGAGATGTGAAAAGACTCTGTAAAATACAGAGAAGTTAGAAGGTAATTCAGAATTGCTTTGTCTCACAGTCTGGTATCTTAGTGGGGGAGAGAAAGGAGTCTAAAGGACTGCTATCCCAAGGAGTAAGTATTTGTTTGAAATGGTGGCTTTTAAATTAAATGATGCAGTGAGTCAAGCTTGAGATAAAATGCACTATGGTGTGAAACTTTAAAAAGCATTCATTTGTTACATTTATATAGAGCCACATACTATGTATTTCTTTTTTGTTTATTGGCTCATGCCACAAATATTCTCCCTCTCAGCCACATGCGAGAAAACATACTGATGCTGCTATTTAAACAGGCTAATAAAAACAACATTCAGCCATTTGGAACTGAAATATTCATGAGCTACTCAGGGAACAATGAAACTCAACTGCCTTAGCTGTCCTAGAGGAACAAAAGTCAGGGGAACATAACGGTAAATACAAACCATTCCATTGCATCTTAAATTTCTCACAGTTAGCTTTGCTTTCTTGTTATACTCCTAGCTTAAAGCACATTTCCATCTTAAACTTGGGCAAGGAAGCCAGTACGCTTGCAATCAATACAACACAGTCTCTGGCTAAGTCTGCCCTAAGTTGCCTTTGCCCCTACAAGGTGCCTTTAAAGTGCCTTTAAAACAGCTATAGGGCCTTGACCTGGATAGCCCAGGCTAGCCTGATCTCATCAGATCGGGTTGGCCCTGGTCAGTATTTGGATGGGAAACCACCAATGAATACCAGGGTCATGACACAGAGGCAGGCAATGGCAAACCACCTCTAAACATCTCTTGCTTAAAAACCCCATGGGGTTGCCTTAAGTCAGCTGTGACTTTAGGGCAAAAAAATGTCAACAAACTTTTGAATGACGTGGCTGTTAAAGACATGGAAACCTTAGGATTATGTTTCATGGATTCCTGGTGATAGCAACTCCTGTCTTTTTCTTTAAAGTTTCTAGTCCATATTGTTGGAGGGGGGTAGGACTGATTCATTGAACAGTCACCAGACACTCTAACTCCCCTGGGAATTCCCCCATATGAAATTATGATGGCCTGAAAGCATACACTGCCTCAAAAATAAATATGGAATTCAGGCTTGTGTGGCTTGCTTGTGGTGCACAGAACACCTGACATCTTGTTTATAGTGAAAAGAAGATAGGAAAACATTTTTAAATTGTAGACAAATGTTTTGAAATACCCTTCCACAATACAGAGAGAGCAAATCAGAGGCAGGTGTGATTCCTGAAACCACTTCAGGTTTTGAAATTGACGAGATTTCACATTGAATGTGTCCTTCAATTATCACACAGTGGATGCACCTGGGCCAAATGTGTATTCATATAAATTGCCTTGTTCTTGTTGGATGGTAATTCCTGCAAACAGTACAAGCTGTTATATTGAAGCAATCTCTGGGAGACAATGACAGCCTCTGGGTTAAAAAGAAAATTATCCTGGAGCTGAATTATCCTGGAGCTGAATCTGTTCACTTAGAAATATAAGGATCCACACCAGAAAATGTAGGATAGTTCAGCAAAGATAGATAAAACTGAAAATAACCCCCAAGGATTAAGAAATATGTAAAATACAGAGACTGAACATGTATTTTGTGGAAGTTATTTGATTAAAATTAGAAAATAACTAATAAATCATTGATAATTTACAGATTAGGATACTGACTACATTAATTGCTACAGCCTTTCAGCTTTAGATATATATAAAGTATTTCATTGAATTCAGGTGCTAGGCCTCTTGCTTTGTTCTTTCTCCAGACCTGGCCCATACCAATGTGATATGGGGTAAAGGCACCAATCTGCCAACTAGAACAAACAGAGCTAAATGGTAGATGAAGGAACTGTGGGAATGGGATACTGAGACAGAAGACATATTGGCTGAATCTTCTTTGAAAGATCAACAGATCTCCAGAATAATAGCTGGCAACTCCAATCGCAAGAGTTGTAGTAGAGAAAGAGTAAGGAAGGATGTCTAAAAGCTGTAATCTTACATATTCATTCCTAGAAATATGCATAGAAGTCACTAGAACTGATTTCCATATACATGTGGGTAAGATTGGTTTGTAAAGCTGTTGTTTCTTAAACAGATCTATTTTAACTGCTTTAGTGGAGATTCTAGCCTTTTGTTATTTAAAACAAATGTATCTTATTTTTACATTTGTAAATCTACTCATAGGCTGGTGTTGTGTCCTGGGATCAGAAGGCAGAGCTGGCGAAATACAGCCAAGCTTCGCTCTCTGAGAACAATAGGGACTAGGTTCCTGAGCTCGCCAGTAGTGAACCAATGGCAGCATTGGCAGGCGATTCAAACCCGCCAATAGGAATATAGGGCCGTCCCCCCCTAATTGTATATAGTTGGCCTCCGGCCGTTACTGTTTGTTCTTGTCTTGTGTGAAGTACGAATAAACGCGTCTTCTCTTATGTCGTCGTCCGAGTCATGAGGCCCGAAACCCAGTACTTTACAGTGGCGACGAAGGTGGGATTTCAACGCCTTCCGTGACTCCATGAGCGACGAAAAGGACACCGCCGAGCACCGCATCGCTGACCCCGAGAGCAGCACCGCACCGCTCGCCGAGCATCGCATCGCTGACCCCGAGAGCAGCACCGCACCACTCGCCCCGGCGCACGCCTTCCCAGACAGAGCCATGGCCGCCTCTCATGTAACACTCGAGCGCTTCGATCCGTCACAGCCAGAAACCTGGGACGCATGGGTCGACCAGCTCATCAGCTATCTGGAGCTCAACGAGATCCGCCACCCAGACAAGAAACGATCGCTCCTGCTGAACGCATGCGGCACCCAAACCGTCCGCCTCACCAAGAGCCTCTTGGTGCCCCGCACGGCCCTGGAAAGCTCGTTCGGGGAGATCCTGGACGTCCTCAACGCAAACTTCAGCCCCCGGCCGACCTTCCTGGCCAAGAGGATGGATTTCCAGCGGCGAGTCCAGGCCCAAGGGGAATCCGTTGCCACCTTCCTGGCCGCGCTGAGGGCGCTCGCGGTGGACTGCGTATTCCCGAAGGTGGAGGACAACTTGCTGACGCAGTTTGTGTGGGGCCTGGCGGACTCCAAGCTGCGGCGCAAGTTGGTTGGCTACCGGAGGCTCTCCTTGGACGAGGCCATCGACGCCGCAACAGCCCACGAGGCCGCGGAAGGGGAACGCCCGGCCGCGGCCGCCCATGTGGTCGGGAGGAGTCCCAGCCCCAGGAACTCAGAAAACGAAGAGGTCTTCGCTCTCAGACCCCAACACCGCCGGCCGGCGCCGTTCCAGCAGGCCAACAGGGAGCCAGCCAAGCCTTCCGGCAACCGGACCGTCTGTGCCAGCTGCGGGGAAGGCCACGGGAGGAAATCCTGCAAGTTCCGGGATGCTGTCTGTCACGGGTGCGGGAAGCAGGGACACCTCGCATGGGTCTGCCGGTCCAAGGGCCCCCGGAATTCGAGATCGTCGGTCCCACCGCACCGCGCATCGTCCACTGCCTACGAGACGACGGAAGAGGTCGCAGAGTTGTACCACCTCACCGACCAACCGCTGCAGGTACTTCGCCTCCCCAACCCCAACCTCTCCTCTACCCCGAAGATCCAAGTAACCGTGCGGATCGAGGGGTCCCCCTGTTGCATGGAAGTGGACTCGGGATCGGCGGCGTCCATCATTTCAATGGACACCTTAAAAGACTTTGCCCATTAGGGGGACCCCCTCTACGTCCATCGCCACTAAGCTTGGTGGACTTTCAAAAGAACCCTGTCCCCATCCGGGGAGTCGGCACTTTCCGAGTGCAGTACCGAGACTTTGAGGGGAACTTGGACTTGGTGGTGGTAGAGGGAAATCTCGTGAGTCTCCTGGGGTGGGCGTGGTTCGAGGCCCTAGGCATAACGATTGGGGGAGTGAATAAGTGCGGGGTGCGGGACTGGGGGCGGTGTGCAAAGAATTCCCTGAGGTCTTTGACGGGAAACTGGGGTGTTATAAAGGGCCACCGGTGTCGCTCCACTTAGACCCCACAGTGACGCCCATCTGACGGCGCTTCCGCACCGTGCCCCTGGCCCTCCGCCCAAAAATAGAGGCCGAACTGGACCGGTTAGTGGCCCAGGGAGTCCTAGAGCCCGTCCCGAACGCTCGATGGGAGACCCCGATTGTGACACCCGTCAAGCCAAACGGGGAAATCCGCATCTGCGTGGATTATAAGTGCACCATTAACCAGGCACTTCAGGCGCACGCATACCCCGTACCCGTGGTCAGCCACGTCTTAGCCACACTGGCGGGGGCGCGCATATTTGGAAAGCTGGATCTCGCGCAGGCGTACCAGCAACTCCCGGTAGATGAGGCCACTGCCGAGGCGCAAACCATAGTGACCCACCGGGGGCCTTCCGGGTGAAGCGGCTGCAGTTCGGGGTCAGTGTGGCCCCAGGGATCTTCCAAAATCTCATGGACGATCTGTTAAAAGGGATCCCTGGGGTGACGCCGTTCTTCGACGACGTCCTCATCACCGCGACCACCCCTGAAAGCTTCGCCGCCCGCCTCCGAACTGTACTGGGACACTTCCAAGCCGCGGGGCTGAAAGTGAAGCGGGAAAAGTGCCTCCTCGGGGTGCCGGAGGTGGAGTTCTTGGGGTACCGGGTAGACGCAACAGGCCTGCATCCGGCGAGGGACAAGGTGAAGGCCATCGTGGAGGCCCCCGCCCCGAAGTCCAAGGCAGAGCTCCAGGCGTTCTTAGGCCTCCTGAACTTTTACCACGCCTTTCTCCCTCACAAAGCCGCCGTGGCCGAATCCCTGCACAGGCTGCTGGATAAGGCGACACCTTGGGCATGGGGAGCGAGGGAGGAGGCGGCGTTTCGGGGGGTTAAAGTACTCTTGATTTCTAACGCGGTACTCGCCCACTTTGATGAAAAGCTCCCGGTAATCCTGGCGTGCGACGCATCACCGTATGGGGTTGGGGCGGTCTTGGCCCACAAGCTACCGGATGGGAGGGAAGTCCCGGTGGCTTACTACTCCCGCACGCTGTCCCCCGCGGAGCGGAACTATGCACAAATCGACCGGGAGGGCTTGGCACTGGTGGCGGGGGTTAAAAAGTTTCACAACTTTGTGTACGGGCGGCCCTTCACGCTCGTCACTGATCATAAGCCGCTCTTGGGACTGTTTGCGGCGGACAAACAAACGCCGCAGGTACTGTCGCCCCGGGTGTTGCGCTGGTCCTTGTTTTTAGCAGGCTACCAGTACCAGTTGGAGCATCGGCCGGGCAAGGCGCTGGGTCATGCCGACGCCTTGAGCCGCCTGCCGCTGCCGCATACAGGGGAAGATCCGGCCCCGGCTCCCGCAGTATTGTTAATGGAGGAGCTGCCAAACCCCCCCCTTCAGGCTGCCGACGTGGCCGCCCGCACGTCCCGAGATCCCATTCTCTCCCGGGTCCTAAACTGGGTGGTGAGGGGATGGCCAGCGGAACAGACAGGGCCAGAGTTCACGGCATACAAAGCCAGGAGGGAAGAGTTATCCGCCTTGAAAGGGTGCTTATTATGGGGAGACAGGGTGGTCATCCCGGGGCCCATGAGACAAGGGGTTCTAGAAACGCTGCACGAGGCCCACCCCGGCATTGTACGAATGAAAGCTCTGGCAAGGAGCTACGTGTGGTGGCCCGGGATGGACGCAGAAATTGAAACCTGGGTCCGAGGGTGCACACGGTGTCAGGAAGTCCGCCCCAATCCCCCGAGAGCGCCGACCCAAAGCTGGGAGTCTACCCACAAGCCGTGGTCACGCCTACACATAGATTTTGCCGGGCCGTTTCAGGGGCTCCAGTTCATGGTGACGGTAGACTCCTACTCGAAATGGGTGGAAATAAGCCCAGTGTCTACCACCTCTGCCAAAGCGGCAATAAGGGCCCTGCGGAAAATATTCGCTACGCACGGGTTGCCAGACACAATCGTGTCGGACAACGGGGCAGCGTTCACATCTGCTGAGTTTCAAGCATTCCTCGAAAGGAACCTAATCAGGCACATACGATCAGCGCCCTTCCACCCGGCAACAAATGGACAGGCGGAGAGAACGGTACGCACCGCCAAAGAAGCCCTGAGCCGCATAACGGAGGGGGACTGGGAGTTCCGGCTGGCCCGCTTCCTTCTAACATACCGCACCACCCCAAACCCCATCTCCGGGCATTGCCCCGCAGAACTATTGATGGGCCGCCGCCCTACCACTTTATTAGACAGGCTCCACCCGGACCGAGCCCCAGAGAGAAAGCTGGTCGAGACCCGGGAGGCGCCCCGAAGCTTCCTTCCGGGGGAACCTGTCTACTTCCGGAATTACGGGGCGGGGCCTCAGTGGGTGGCCGGGCGCATCCTAAAACCCACCGGGCCAGTGGCATACGAGGTCCTAACAGATGGGGACCGGGTCCTCCGTAAACACGTCGACCAGCTCCGGAGGCGGCAAGACCCCGACACAGAAATCCAGTTACCGGGAAACGCCGCGGCCGCCCCAGCATCCGATCGACTGCAAGCACCGACAGCGGAGCCAGCGCCGGAGTGTCCACAGAATCCGGAGGGGGGCCCGGAGACAGATGAACCGCCGCCACCGCTGCCGCCGCCGTTACAGCCGCCTCCGTCACCGCCTCGGCTACTACCAGAGATCCAAGCTCCTGGTGCTGGCGGACCACCCGATAGGGGCCCCGCCAGTCCGGTACCGGCCCCCCGACGATCACTAAGAGAACGGAGGGCACCAACATACTTAAAAGACTACGTCACCTGATAGGAGACGAACTATGGGGGGAGGGGTGTTGTGTCCTGGGATCAGAAGGCAGAGCTGGCGAAATACAGCCAAGCTTCGCTCTCTGAGAACAATAGGGACTAGGTTCCTGAGCTCGCCAGTAGTGAACCAATGGCAGCATTGGCGGGCGATTCAAACCCGCCAATAGGAATATAGGGCCGCCCCCCCCTAATTGTATATAGTTGGCCTCCGGCCGTTACTGTTTGTTCTTGTCTTGTGTGAAGTACGAATAAACGCGTCTTCTCTTATGTCGTCGTCCGAGTCATGAGGCCCGAAACCCAGTACTTTACAGCTGTGATCACAGGAGCCTTTAGATCCGACATAGGTACAAACACCTGGCGGATCTAAAGGGTGCAATCAGACAGCAACATCTGGGAAGTGTCCCACAGTCATCAGCTACCCATGCTGTTCCACCACGAAGTGAAGTTAAAAGGCACCAAGGAAAGTCTGGCTCTAACGGGTTCCGATGGGCCACAGATGGACTTTCCCCTGTCTGATCGTGCAAGCATGCTCTCATGCTGTTGGGATGATCTGATCATTCCATCCCGACTCAGTGCCATTCCCACCCCTTCACAGTATGTGCATCATCACATACTCCATAAGGGGGCCTCGGTGTGGAGGTGCGATTCCTCATTTATGCGCATGTGAAACAAACAGCCAAAAAAAAAAACCCTGACTCACCTGCAGTTGCCTCTGATCACACAGTGACAGGCTGAGCCCACAGCTACAAAGGGATGTGTGATCTTGCAACTGTGTGTCAAATTCCTCCAGAGGAAATAGCCTCACTTCCCCTCTGCTTCAACTGGTGCATGTGACCACAGCCATAGTGAAATATTTTCATGACTCTTTTTTAAAAAGAGATTGCCCCCAATTGTGGCTTCTGGCTAGGGATCGGTATGAACAGGAAAAATGCAGTTTGTGTTGATTTGTGGCCAAATCATGAACCAAGCCATGAACTGAATTGAACCAGATGGTTTGTTCATGATCCTAACTGGTTCATGGTTTGTGGCCCCACAAACCCTGTTGAAAGGGTCTGCAATCTCTTTAAATGGGGTTTGCATAAAGCACAAAAAAATAGCTGAGTGGTGGGAAGCAGCATTTTTGTGCAATCCCTTTAAATTTTAAAGAGATTACACAAGAAAGCCCAAAATAGCTGAGTGGCAGGGAGCCACTCCCTGTGGCTCAGCTGTTTTTGTGCTTTTCACAGGAAACAGGAAGCAGGGGTTTAAATGAACTCAGAGTCTCTTTAAACCCCTGCTTTCTGCTCTATACGTGAACCACCACAAACTGCTTTAAAAGTTCATAGAAGTAGATCTGTCACAAACTTTGGTTCACAAACTATGAATGGGGCAAAATTCATGATGAATTTTGCTTCATGGTTTTGTTCATGCCCATCCTTACTTCTGGCACCCAGTCTACAAAATAAGAGGAACCTGGACAAGGTCATGAAGTTCTTGTAATTCTGGAGGATTTCCTGTTTGAAGTCAGAGCCTCTTCCCTCTAGGGCAGATGCCAGACTGGTGTGCTAGGAAACAAACCTTTGTCCTATACTACATATCATTTGGCTGATGTATTTTATATCATGATTCATACATTGTCCATTGAAATGGGAATTTGTCTGATAGCTGACACCACACAAATCAAAATGGCTAGCTGACAAGGTTCTTACAAAATTGCAATCACTGTGTACAACACCTGCAAATAAATTCTCTCTCTCTCTTTCTCTTTGCACACACAGGTTACAGCCTTACTGTCTGGTAAATGTCTAAGGCATGTCATGCAAAGACCTACAAAATTCTCCCCGGTACACAAATCTTCAGTAGTTTTTAAAGAGACAACATGTGGTTTGGTTTATGTTTACTCAAGAAGTAAAAATCTTATTCTTTTTAGAAGCGGTAATCTAGTGATTACACAGTTGTGTACACACCATTAAATTGACATTGGCTAACAGATTATTGTCACTATGGTGGTGAAGGGGGAGGTGAGAACTGAAGTACTGAGACTTGATTAACGTCAAATTATGAACATATCTGGATGGTTTTATGCTAAAGTCTAGAAACACACTGCTAAGGCAGTGACTGTAAATAATGTTTTTATTTGACCCGGGACAGATTTCACTACATCTCATTCAGAAATATCCAGTGAACCCCTGAACTTTATTCCCTCCCGCCATTTTCTCTTTTACTTTTGTGCAGCTGTTTTGTTAATTTTCTCATTGCCCAAGATTCAGAACTGACCTTCTTAATATATATGATGAAATATTTTCTTGCCTAAATATGTTTGTGTCTGATTCTACTGCAGCAGCAAGTAGAGCATGGGGATTTTTGACTAAAAGTTGAACAGGAAAATTCAAAACCTAATGAGGAAGTACCACTAAAATAGGTAATTATTGTAAGCAAAAAAGTCATTAAAGCTTGAGCCTCTCAGAATAACAGAAAAGACACTGACAGGGACAGCCAGACAAATATTCAGAAACAGACTGTCTTTGTAAGAACTTTTAACCACCTTAGAGATGAAAAATATTTAAGTAAAGCATTCCAAAACATCATCCATGCAGCGACAGTCAAGGTGTGAAAAATCCTTGAAGGTGTTCCAAAATATGAAGAATACCTACATGATCATCAGATGGTTACAGATGGCAACATTTTTAATGAACCTGAGTAGGCAGCATATTGCAAGCTGGTTGGAACTGGCTATGGAGATTTTTGCAGATACATCCAAATACCAACTCTATTGAATTGAAACATATGTGTTCTCGGCTATAGTGGAGCTTAGCGGTTGCTCAGTATTATGGGGTTAGTCTTTATAATTCGTTTAATCCAACTGTTCAAGACTTTGCTGCAATTCTAAAAAAAAAAAGCTTTTTAAAAATGAGTAATGGATGATTCCAAGCACTAAAAGTTACTACAGTCTTCCAAATTCCATAGTTTACAAAAGCAATTATTCATTTCAGCTATATCCCTCTGCTCAGATGGAATCAAATTGGGTAATATAAAATGTTAAGTACAGAAAGTGACTTTGTAATTTTCTTCCACGTTCTTTGCCCTAGGATACATATTTCTATTGAAGTTTAAATTAAATCCCTATAACTAAGAGCTATGAACATTTTAGGAAGTGAGGCTTTTTGATACTCAGCCTTGTTCTGCATATACGCGCCATAATTTTTCACAATTTCTTCTATTTCAATCCTTTTTTCCATTGGCAAAAAAGTGAAAGATAATCAACCCAGATTTATCACATCTTGTTATTTCTAGGAATGTCTGACACTCTTAAATTAGAACAAGGGTTTTCCTCATTTATTCTCTGTCATTTCTGATATATAAGTTTTTGAAATAGTATTGCTTTTCTGTTCATCTTAAATCCATAATATATCATATTTAACACTTATAAAGTACTACACCATATATATTTATTACCTACTAATGTCACTGGAGCTAAGTTAACAGTGACTTTGGAAAGCATTCAGATTTTTGTGTTTTCACTACTTTATCCAGTTTAGGATATTCTCCTGTCTCTGAAAACACAGTACACAGTAAACCACACAAGAATAACTGCCTCCTTTAATGGAGAAAAAGAGAGAATGTAGAACAACATTACCTTTGTCATGTCTTGATTCAACCAGCACAACCAGGGCTAATTTTGGGCAGGAACGCACAGGAACGGAGTTCCGGCTGGCTCCAAAGTTGGCCATGCCCAGCAGGAACTTATTAGCATAATAGGCCACCCCAAACAGCAGAAACTTATTAGGATTGGCTACATTAGGGGTGTGTGGCCTAACATGCAATGGAGTTCTTGCTCCAAAAAAAGCCGTGGGGTTTTGACAACAAACAAGGTAAACAGAATAAGAAGCAAAAGGTGGGTGTGGCTGGATGACCACACTTCTGGTAACATTGGGGAGTGGCCTAATATGCTAATGAGCTGTGATGTCAGGGGTGTGGCCTATTATGCTAATGAGTTCCTGCTGGGCTTTTTCTACAAAAAAAGCCCTGAGCACAACCAATAACACCACATGGGGACAAACAACAAAATGTTGTGGAATGTTATGGAATCCTTTAACATTTCTAAATTGAGTACTGAGCTTTGAGAATGCGGGTGGTTTTCAAGGCTCTGATGGTCAGTTTAGCTTTAAAGGGAAACTTCCACATAGTGCATTTGTTGGAAGAGTCTCAAAGCGGCTTGCAATCACCTCCCCTCCCCTTCTACAACTGTCATCTTGTGAAGTAGTTAGAGCTGAGAGAGTTCTGAGAAAACTGTGACTGGCCCATGGTCATCCAGCAGGCTTCTTGTGGAGGTGTGGGGAATCAAATTCAGTTCTCCAGATTAGAGTCTGCCGCTCATAATCACTACACTACACCAAGCTTAACCACTATACTACACTGTGCCGTGCTATAGTGCTTCACCTGTGCTACCCAGCAACAGCCCAATCAAGAAATCCAACTTCTGTTTTAATGACCTTGGTTTCTGAAAGCAGCAAAGCTTCTCAAATTCTGAAGAACTTTGTTTTAAATAGCAAAGAGGTGCACAAAATCACACCACTGAAGTGTGGGATAAACCTACTTGTGTACCCAATAACCTCAGCCAATAGGCCTGCTCCTATCTTTATAGTCGGATGTTGGATTCTGTCGCTCTAAATGTTACTTTAGCAAAAGGACTTTTTTCTCATAGTATTGCTGGAATCCAGGAAGGGGAGATTCAGGTCAGTAGCTTTCTCTTCATCACTTCCTACTGTCCAATACCAACCTTATAGAGGAAATGTCCCTATAAAATTCTCAGCTGAGGATCAGGGCATGTAAAAGCAGCTGCCTCCTTACAGGGCTGCAAAAGTCTATATCAGGTCTTTGAATGTCAAGTGCCCCAGTCTTCTGCAAGCCTATACAACAATAGCCCCTCAGTACTATTTATTTCTTTAAAATATTTGTATAAACCTATTTTTTTCTGACACAGGCAGGACCTAAGATCAGTGATAATAATAGATAAAATATAAAAATAATCATCTAATAAAATTATTACAATCATTTTGAGAAAAAAAAGATTTAAACCAGGTAATCCATATGTACATAAGTAATGTCAAGTCGTAACTGACTCATTGGGCTTTCAAGACAAGTGAGAGGCAGAGGTGATTTGCCATTGCTTTCCTCTTCAGTCTTCTTTGGTGGTCTCCCTTCCAAGTACTGACCTTGCTTAGCGTCTTCTGAGATCTGATGAAATCAGGCAATATGAAGCTGTCTTCCCTCAAAACTGGGTAACACAAATGGATAATTAAAACAGGTCCTGGTCACATGAACGGGATACTGTGCCGCTGAAGGGAGGCAATTTAGAGCCGGAGCAAAAAGATGTGCGGTAGTGCGATTAGACGGGTCCCCAAGATGCCGCGCAGACACCGATAGCAGGCGATCACACAGCGATGTTGAAGCGCATCCAAAGGTCTTGTGCATGTGCACTCTTACATTTCTTCACATACTGTGGAGGCTTGGAAAAAATACATCCGGTGCGACAGGACGCTTGTGCGTGCCGGATGTGCCGGTTGCTACTACCCTTTTGCTTGTACTTTTTAAATCCGCTTCTTCGGGCCGATGGTACGGGTTGGTGATGGGTGCACTATGCTTCCTAGATGTTGCCATATGATCACACCCGTTTGATGCACCCTCAACCCATCCGTTTCATGGGGCAAATCTCCCGTGTGACTGGGGCCACAGATAACTTCTAACAATATCATCTTGCTTTTCTCCGCAGTGGGGAATCAAAGTAGCTTAATGCATTATTCTCCCCTTCTCCATTTTCTCATAACAACCTTGTGAGGTAGGTTAGTCTGAGAGAATGTAACTGGCCCAAGGTCACTCAGTGATCTTCCATGGTAGAAGTGGGGATTTGAACCCTGGTCTCCCCAGATCCAAGGCTGTCATTCTATGCACCATACCACATCAGCTCTTGAGCACTTCTGTTGGGAAAGGGTGTGCAGAGATAGTAAATTTGCTTCTGCCTTCCCTCTGTCTTGGAGCCTCCAGAACTCTGATCCAGCTCTTATTGATTTCTTTACTTCACTTATAGTCTAGCTTTCTCCCCTCTGGGCACCCAAAGTGGTAGCTAACATTCTCCTCTCCTCCATTTTATCCTCACAAGAACCCTGTGAGATAAGTTAGAATGAGAGTGTGTAACTGGCCCAAGGTCATCCAGTGAACACCAGTGTTCCGTCTAAGCTGAGTTAGTGTGAGCTAGCTCACAGTTTTTTAGCCTCCAGCTCACAGGTTTTTGTCTTAGCTCAGGAAGGGTGGCTCCAGAGCAAACTAATTTATGCAGTAGCCAAATTGCTCACTCACAACTTTAATGCCAGTAGCTCACAAAGCAGAGTTTTTGCTCACAAGACTCCACAGCTTAGGAGCATTGGTGAACACCATGGCAAACTCAGAATTTGAACCAGGGTTTCACCAATTCTAGTTCAACACTCTAACCACTACACCACACTGGCTTTCTTTGCAAGTCTATGGGGATAACCAGGGGTCTTTTCGTAGAAGAAGAGCTGCAGGAGCTCATTAGCATATGGTATGCTAATGAGCTATTAGGCTATTAGCATATGCCATGCCCCCTGACATCACCGGAAGTGATGTAAGAAGGGGAAGCAAAAGGGGGGGTGGCATCTTCAAAAGCCTCCCCTTCCCTTCCCCAGCTGGCCTGGGTGGGGGAGCTAAGAGAGAAGGGGTTTAAAGTTTAAACTCCTTCTCATGAGAGTTGGGCCACAGAAGGAGGAAAGAGGGAAGGAAAGAGAGAGAGTAGAGAGAAGGAAAGAGGGAAAGAAAGAGAAGGAAAGGGGAGGGAAAGAAAGAGAGGGAAGAAGGAGGGAAACAGGGAAAGGAGGAAAAAAGAGAAGAGAAGAAGGTGGGAAAGAAAGAGAGAAGAGAAGAATGAGGGAAAGAGGAAAAAGAAAGAAGGAAAGGAGGGAATGAAAGAAATTTGGCGGCAATTCAGCCCCATTATATCCTATGGGCCATTGAAATCAATGGTGAAAACATAGGGTATATTCTGAGGGCTGGAGGGGAAGGGGTTTGAGGGAGAGGCTCCAAACTCACAGGAGGGAATTAGATAAACATATGGAGCAGAAGTCCATCAGGGGCTATTAGCCACAGGGTATAGATGGGAACTCTCAGTCTGGGACAGGTGATGCACTCTATTCTTGGTGCTGGAGGGGGCAGCAGTGGGAGGGCTTCTGGTGCCCTAGCCCCACTGCTGGACCTCCTGATGGCACCTGGTATATTTTGGCCGCTGTGTGACAGAGTGTTGGACTAGATGGGCCATTGGCCTGATTCAACATTGGCTTCTCTTATGTTCTTATGATAGCTGTTGGAGCCTCTTCCAAAGATACCCACCAAGTGTCAAGAACATTGGATCAGGGGGTCCAATTCTATGGGCCCCTAAACAGGTTGCCCCTATTCCCTCCATTGTTCTCTATGGTGGGAAAAAAATAACTTTTTTTCCACACTATAGAGAACAATGGAGGGAATGGGGGCAACCTGTTTTGGGGCCCATAGAATTGGACCCCCTGGTCCAATGTTCTTGAAACTTGGTGGGTATCTTGGGGAGAGGCTCCAACAGCTATCCTGTGAGTTTGGAGCCTCTCCCTCAAACCCCCTCCCCTCCAGCCCCCAGAATATACCCTATGTTTTCACCATTGACTTCAATGGCCCTTAGGATATAACAAGTGGAGACCCGCAAGAAACTTGCGGGATGGTCATCCCATTCCTCACACCTTTGCTTCCTCCCCTCTACCCTTACCTATCTCACACTCTTTCTCCCTTCTGGGGGTGGAGCCATAGACTCAACCCTCCAAAGCAGCCATTTTATCCAGGGGAACTGATCTCTGTCACCCAGACAACAGTTGTAATTCTGGGTGATCTCCAGCACTCACCCAGAGGCTGGCAATGGTAGTTCTCATGGAGGAAATGGCTGGTTTGGAGGGTGGAGTCTATGGCATTATACCGGTCTGAAGTTCCTCCCCTCCTCAAACCCCACCATCCCCAGGATCCACCCCTTAAATGTCCAGGAGTTTCCCAATCCAGAGTTGGCAACCCTATTTCCTTCCCACCCAACAGCCAACTTAACCTTTATCTGCCTTTATCTGTCTTCAGCTTTTTGTCTCCACCCCCTCCCCCACAGCTTCTACCAAGGAAAATTATAGTCTTTCTCCACAGTGGGGACCAAAGCAGCTTACATTATTCTCACCTCCTTTTTATCTGCACAACAACCCTGTGAGGTTGGTTAGGCTGAAAGTATGTGACTGGTCCAAAATTACCCAGTCAGCTTCCACCGCAATATGGGGATCTGAACCTGGGTCTTGCAGACCTATTCTGAGGCTCTAACTGCTGCATCACTGCTGGCTTTCATAGGGTGGCTGCTGAACAGCAGCAAGCAGCCAGGCCAAGTTGAGTCATGCAAATTAGGTGGTATCAAGTCACCCAGAGGGTGCTGCCTAGGGATGCCAGCCTCCAGGTGGGATCTGGGGATCCCCTGGAATTACTGCTCAGCTCCAGACTACTGAGATAACTTACCCTGGAGAAAATGGATGCTTTGGAGGGTGGACTCTAGGGCATTGTACCCCACTGAGGTCCCTGTCCTCCCCAGACTCCATCCCCAAATCTCCAGGAGTTTCCAGACCTGGAGCTGGCAACCCCACTACCCCATCCCCTGCCAGTGCCCGTGGGGAGACCTGGCAACCATATACTGCTGCCAGGCCTAGGGTTGGCAACCTCCAAGTGGGGCCTGGAGAGTGAACTCCAGAGATCTGTGAACAACAGAGATCTGTCTCCCTGGAGAAAATGGCTGCTTTGGAGGGTGGATTCTGTGGCATGATGCCCAGCTGAGGCCCCTCCCTTCCCCAAATCCTGCCCTCCTTGCACTCCACCCCAAAACCTCTAGGAATCCCCCAGCCTGGCCCCAAGGCTCCCTCCCTCCCTCCCCCCTCCCTCCAAGGCCGAAAGAGGCCTGGAAAGAAAGGGCCCTTCCCCCACCCTTGACTGACAGAGCCAGTCAGAAGCCTCTCCCACCCCCCACCCCCCAACGTTCTAATCTCTCACTGTTGCTGCCTGGAGTCAGGTCCCTGCAGAGGCCATTTCAAAAGGCTTTTGGGGGTAATTCAACCGTCCCTGAAGGGATTTCCTCACTGTTTGGATTTTTCTACAAACCCAGGAAGTCTACTGACTATGTAGGAAAAGCTGTTGGGGGAGAGTGAGGCCCCTGTTGGAGGGAATAGGTATCCGCACAGAAAAAGAAAAAGTCTGGAATTAGAATAAGGACAAGAGGCGGGACCCGCGATATTCGCGGGGGGAGGGAGTACTCCAGCCGCCAAGCTTCCCTCTCCTCCCCCAGCAGCGGCAGCGGCAAGGCCAGCCGGCCCGCCGAGATTCCCCCACCCCAGCAGCAGCGGAGGGGCGGCGAGGCTAGCGGGCCCGCCAAGCCTCCCCCTCCCTCCCAAACAGCAAGGCGGGGGGGCGGGCGGGCGGGCGGGCGGCCCGCCCGCCCACCCACTCACCAAGCCTCCCCCTCCCTCCCAAGCAACAGGGCGGTGGTGGCAGTGGCGGCGGGGGGGAGGCCGGCCGGCTGGCCCGCCAAGCCTCCCCCTCCCTCCCAAGAAGCAGCGTGGCGGCAGCAGGGGGGGAGGCCGGCTGGCCCGCCAAGCCTCCCCCTCCCTCCTTTTCAAGCAGCGTGGCGGCGGCGGCGGGGGGGAGGCTGGCCGGCCCGCCAAGCCTCCCCCCTCCCTCCCTTTCAAGCAGCGTGGCTGCGGCTGCGGGGGGAGGCCGGCCGGCCGGCTGGCCCGCCAAGCTTCACCCTCCCTCCCCAGTGGCGAGGCCAGCTGCCCGCCAAGCCTCCCCCTTCCTCCCTCCCCAGCAGCAGAGGCGAGGCCGGCTGGCCCGCCAAGCCTTCTCCCGCCCTCCCATCCCGGCGGCAATGGCCAGTTTGTAGAGCGTTCCCTGCGCATGCGCAGGGAGGGCTCTTTACTTTTGGGGGATTTAAAGATCCCCGTATAATTTTTTTTAACTTTTTAGATTTTTCTGCACACGTGGGGACTGCCCCAGTGCGCAGGAAAATCTCCCTGCCCCCCAGGTGCCCCCGATGTGCGGATTTAGATATCCGCACATAGGGGGCCACTTGGGAATTAGATATATAGATGGAGCTGAAATTGACATTCGGCTGCCTGAAAGACTCTCCAGGACGCCGGCTGGGGGTGGGGCTTGGCTCCTGAGCTCCCAGAGCTGTGCTCTGGTGCGCTCCCCCCCAAAAGACCCCTGGGGATAACACACTCATTATGCCATTGCTGGAAAAACATGTGTAAGGCAGAGAGATTGTACCTTTCTCCACCCCACCCCCCTACATTTCTTCTGTTCAGCTTGTCCACTTTTAGTGATGATTGCACATGTGCAATGTTCCTTTGGGGATATATTGGGAAAATCTTATATTTCTGCAAGCCTTGTTTGTGTCCATGGCTGACCACATCATGCCACCTTCATTAAGCACAGAGGGCCATCAGTTTACTATTTCAAATTCTGCAAACCAGTGAAGAACAGTGGGAGGGAGGAACAATTTAGAAATCCCATCCCACCTCTCAATATATCCCCCTCTAAACCTTCAAGGCCCTGAGCAGGCTAATTTCCCATCCCACCCTTTTTTTACCAGCAGACACCCAGCTATTAATATTCTGTCTTTTTTTAAGCATGTTTATTTCACACTAGGTGATTTTTAGAGGATTTACTTCTGGACAGGACTCTTTTTGTAGAAAAAGTCCAGCAGGAACTCATTAGCATAATAGGCCACACCCAACAGCAGGAACTCATTAGCATATTAGGCCACATCCCTGACAGCACAGCTCGTTAGCATAGTGTTTTGCTTAGTTCTTAAGAAACAGTAAAGAGAAGCACTGGGCAAGACTAAAGGAGTTCATTCCAAAGGCATGGTGGCACTACTGCAAAAGCCCTGCACCACCTGCTTTGCCTTTGCAAGTGAGAGGCACAGAGAGCAGGGCTTGGGAAGAGGGTCTTCACTGGTGGTCTGGCCAAAAGGGAGGGGTGGTCCTTCAAGTACTCCAGTACCGCAACATTTATAGATATTCAGTAGCTGAAGAAGTGTGCATGCACACAAAAACTTATACCCAGAACTGAACTTTGCTGGTCTTAAAGGTGCCACTGGACTCAAAACATTTACAGCGTGATGCAATGCAGAGTTACTCCAGTTTCAGGACACTGAAATAACTTTGCACTGTATTATCCTCTTAGATAAGAACTTGGAAAGTGAATTTTGCCCAGAGGCAAAAGAGTCACCAGTATTTTAAACATCAAGATAGGGTATAATAAAACACACAAATGCATATTAAGCTGCATGGCACTCCATCAAGGTCAGTATTGTCCACCCAGACTAGCAGCAGCTCTTAGGTGTCTTTGAGAGCTACCAGACCCTTTTAGCCAGAAATGCCAGGGACTGAACCTGAGATCTTCTGCATGCCAAGCCAAGAGGTGGTACTACTACTACTACTACTACTACTACTACTAGTACTAGTAGTAGTAGTAGTAGTAGTAGTAGTAGTAGTAGTAGTAGTAGTAGTAGTAGTGATGGCTGAGTTCAGACTGGCAGTTTGCAGCAGGAGCCAGTCATAACAAAAAAGCCCCAGAATAAACTGTTCCAGGTTTTCCCGGTCACGTGGGGCTGACAGATGCGGAAGCATACCAGGAAGAGGAGTGGGAGCATTCAGACTGCTGGCCCAGAGGCGTGGCTGTAAACGGCTTTTTCCTCTATGTGTATATGGGCACATGGGTGCATATGCACTCATGTGCATAAGTGCATCCGGCCGATTTGGGGTTGTCATGATCTTTGCAGAACAGAGACAGGGCCTAGAGGCCTAGACTATAGGAGGGGCCTGTTTGGCAGTGGAAAGCAGATAGCCTACAATCCCCACAATGCTTGGGGGTGGTTTTTAGCCAATAGGAGTGCAGGGATTCTGGGAGGAGACTGTTGCATTCTTGTGGAGGTGTGTCTTAAGCTGTTGGCTGTGGGAAATGGTGTCTTTCTTTACACAGGAGTGAAAGGAAGGGGACTGTGATAACCTCTGTTTGTTATGAGGAAACTGATCTTGCTGTCTCTCTGCAGTTTTCCCTCTCATGGAGTCACTGAGGGAGAAGAGCTGGTCTGAGAGGAGAAGGTCCCTCACTAGTCAGAGTGACTGTACAGGTAGCGAGGTCTGGTACAAAGGCTTGTAGGCCTTAAGTAATACCAGTTAAGGAGTAATGGGTAGCTGTCTTAGCTTTGTGTTCTTTTTGCCTTTCAATACTGTTATACCTTTTTGAAGCACCTTGCCTTATTTGCCTTGCCCCAGTATTGTTCTTAATAAACCATTGTTAAGTACTCTGCCTGGTCATCATGCCTGTGTTTTCTCAGCTGTAAAAGGGGTATTTTTGGATGGGCTTGAAAGGATACCCTGGGCCTTCTTAAGGGACCATAAGTCCAGGGTGGTGGCAGTGGAAGGTGGTGACCCACTGGGGTCATGACAGGGGTGGACCCTGTTGCACCAGCACTGCATTGGGCAGTAGAGTGGAGCACAGCCAATCTGATAGCTGCTGCCTTATGCACAGAAACACCCAGCACACACTACAGAAGCAATAATAATGATAATAATAATAACAACAACAACAACAATAATAATAATAATAATTTTATTATTTAATTGGATTTCTAGCCCTCCCTCCCTACCCTGCATAGCAGGGCTCAGGGCGGGCTACAATAACAAATATATACAACTAATTTAAACCAATTAAGACATAATTACACAGCATTAAAAGCCTCTACAAATATCAGATGATGCAACTCAGGATGGCAGTGAGGTACAAATTAGGAAGTGCTCCCCAAAAGACTATGCGTATGTATGCCCAAAGATGGAACCAGATACTGGGCAGGTGAGCAAAAAGCCATAAACTGTACCAGAAAATAAATAGTGCAAAGAAGGGTAAGGGAGGTGCAAAGCAGTGCAGCACAAAATAAATGGTGCAAAGCAAGGTATCTATCACTGGTGCAAATAAATGGTGCAAAACACAGTATCTATCACTGACCCCATAGGCAGCCATTATTTGTCTGTTTGTATGCAACTGTACTTTTAAATAATAATAAAGACAATAATAGTGATAATAAACACAAGTCATTTATCACTCAAAAATGTTCACCAGCACACACACCTCAACTCCAAGCTTCAGGGGTTAAAAAAGACAACACTTAAAAATGGACTATTTGCTTGCTTTTTTAAAAAATGTATTATTTTCAGCAGCTTTTCCAACAAGAATTGTTTTTTAGCAATCTTTTCTTAAGAGGCATAATAAGGAAGAGAGTTCACCAGCACCCTCCCCCCAAACCCAGGCTTTAATGATTAAAAAAGACACAACATTTAAAAAAATGGACTGCTTGCTTTTTAAAAAACCATGCATTATTTCCAGCAGCTATTACAACAGAAATTGGTCTTTAGCATTTTTTTTTGAAGAGGCATAATAAGGAAGAGAGCTCGCCTCCCTCCCAGTCTTCACCCGTTAAAAAGACACAAGATTTAAAAGTGGACTTTTTGCTTACAGGATTCATTTGGCGACTTCTGAAGAGAGTTCAGCTCATCCACCTTGCCCCCCCCAACCCCTGCCCTCAAAATCAATGAAATAGTTTTCATGCCGGTCCAGCCAGCAAGCTCCCGATCAGCTGGAGCAAGCAGATCAACACAGCAGTAGCACCTGGCGTGGGGAGAGTGGAGCTGAAGAGGTCATGCTGTGTCGTGAAGTAGTATTTCCTGATGGGGGTCTGGTTGTATCGGCATAAGTCTTTAAAAGGTAGAAAAGGGCCGGGGCCCACCGCGGGAAGCCAGAAGGGCACAGCTGCACTGCTGTGTCAACTCATGAGTAAAATTCCTGCACGGGGTCTACTTTCAGCTCCACTCCTATATTTTTAATAAAGTTTTTTTTTTTACAAGTGGGAGCAGCAGCAGCTGTGTACCCACCAGGATAGGTGAGGACGTTGCCACACACCAGGTAGCGGCTCTTGCAGATGCTGGTGCCGGGCAGACCCTTGCACTGATGGTGACACTTCAGGCCAGCTAGGCAACATCCCCACCCACCACTGGCCCTATCACCGCTGCTACACACCTTGCTCTCACCCCATGCACACTGCAGGAATTAGCTGCAGGTGTAGCACACCTAGTCCAGTGGGAAGCCCCAGGCTGGCAGCACAGGGCACTGGGTGGGTGAGCAGAATGGGCAGCCAGTGAGGCATCAAGCTGGGTAAGCAAGGTGCAGCTGCTGCTGGCTCAGACTGAGAAGAGCAAGCTATAGTGTGGGGGAGACTGCGAGGGTGCCAGAGAAGGCAAGGGGCCATCTGGCTGCTGGGCAGGGAAGTGGGAGTCAGGCCAGCTGAGCAGACGACCCTGCTTACCCGTCCACCCAACTAACTCTGGGAAATGGGGGGGGAAACTCACTTTCAAAGGGGGGTGGTAAGCTCCAGGAGCCCCATGTGGCTCACGAGACATAGTTTGGCCACCCATGCTCTAATGCATTGTCTTAATTTATTCAAATACCTACATCTATTCTCGGTGCCCTCCCCTTCTCCCAGACTCACCCACAGCCCAGATGAAGAAGCCTGTCAGGGCGCAGCAGCTGTGCTGGAGGAGGGAGGGAAGGGAGATCAGGAGCTGCCCTGGCAGTGGCAGCCTCTATTTTTCCTATGGCTGAGTGGTTGAGCTGCCCAGTGGCAAGACGCAGCTGCAGCCTGAGGTGAGGGCAGCAGCCGTGGCTGGAGAAGAGCTTGGGGGCACCAGCCTGGGGGGACAGGAGCCACCGCCGCCTCCTGCCACCGAGGATGAGCCTGTGCCCAGTCGACCCATTGCTGTTGCTATTGCCGCTGCTGCTGCCGGTGGAGAAGGAGACACGCAGGAGGAGGAGAAGGAGGAAGAAGAAGAAGGTGCCGGCCACCATGGCAGCAGCAGCCACAATGGGAGTGGAGATGATGTAGGCAGCCCAGGCTGCACCAAGGCTCGCCACTTTCTCTACCTGGGGGTCATGATTGTGGAACAGGGCTTTTGGCGAGGGAGGGGCAGGGCGGGGTGTGGCGGGCTCAGAAGCCAGCTGGAACACCATTCAGGGGCATTCTACCCCCACAATAGCCCTGCTTCCAGATAATTTACAAAGTTGTTTCATTAGGTTCTTGGGAAGTTTTCAGTCTTGTTTGTAACAGCTGTGATTTTGCAACTTTTGTCATCTACACAGGAACTCATACTTTGCAATTAAAATTTAGCATTCATAGAACACTTTCAGTGTTCATAGCATTTCCTGTGCACTATCCTTTTGCAGGCTTTGAAATGCCCTGTAATGGAAGCTGGAGATCTTTAATTTCACAGCTAATTCTCTGAGCCACCACACTACACCAGCTCACCATCCAAGACTGGCCAAGTTGAAACAGACACTAACCTATATAAAGTCTGACCATGTCTGTGATACATGTCCTCAAAACTGCTAACACTTGTCAACCATCATTTTTACTGGCTTCATTGGCTGGCTTCAGCTTTGGTGCACTCACACATATCCAGTCCCTCATTATGAATAGATAAGCACCAAGCCTGAATGATTGAACAGTAGAAGTGGGAAACCAACTGTTTCCTTGAACTGCTAGCATCCCAGATACTACACTTTTGACTTTCAACACCATCAGCTGCTCCAGTGAAACAGTGTACTGGTCAGTAACCATTCTTCTGACTTTTCCCCTAAGTATACAGAACAGTTCTGTACAACAGCAGATAAGTCCAGGTTTATCATATGATAGTACTGCAATGTGTGCAGACTTCCACAAAGATAAGTAAAGCTGTCGAGGGTTAACATAATCAATAGTGCAAAAATCTACAACACCAACAGTCTTTTCACAATAAAAACTGAGCTATTCAGTATACAAGGCACTCAGGATAGTGCCAATAGTTCTGCCAAAATGCCTTGTATTTACTAGTATTACAATCTGTCACGTACATAGAATCTTAAACCATATTGCACCTCAATAAATGTGCTAAATAAATAGCAACAAGTGAGAGACCCATATGGACTTGTGTGGGGTATCTTATTTTCCCCTCCTCCACTATTTCATTTTTTCCTTCTCTGAAAGCCCCTATACCTTCTCCCCCTTTTTCACTTTTCTTCAGTCCTTCACGCTTGCCAGCCTACCTATCTTTATTTGCCCCCATCTTCAGCTTTCCCACCTTCCTTCTCCCTAGTAGCCTCTACCCAGGAAAAATATGGCCCAGTTGCACAGTGCCAGCTGCTAGGCCAGCCCCAGTTGCATGGTAGGAAACTCTCAAGGACTTTTCAGGTGCTCCTAATTTACCTCCATATTTCCCATTTTCCCCAGTAGCTATCAGCCTGCCCTGGATGAGCCATAGAAGTCAAATGGAGTTGGCTTGCTTGGTGGTTGCTGCCAGGCCATGTGCCTGAGTGAGTCCTCCCTTAAAGGCCAAAACAGACCTGGAAAGGACCCTGCCCCACCTTTTCCTTAGAGAAAACAAGCCTGGAATGTTGGGGAAACTGTTGTGCTTGCTTAGCAACAGCTGATGAGGGCATCTGTTTCTTAAAGGTGCTCCCTTTATCACTTGGGGTTTTTTTAAAACTCCCCAATGTAAACTCCCCTGGCCTTTGGAGCCGCCACTGCCACCACTACCATCACAGCTATCATTGCCACTATTAATAACAACTGACAATCTATGGTGGAAGCCCTGATCCACTGGCCCCTGTGACTACTGCCCGGCCTAGTCTCCCCAACTGAAGCAGACCAATTAGAACTAAAGTAAAAACTGAGGAATTGCTAGCACTTTTAATAATTATGTTTGATTTTAACATTGTTTTTATATTACTGTATTATTATCTATTGGAAATTGTATTAAGTAATGAATTGTGTTTTATGTATTACTAGGAATAAGGCCCATTGTGGAAATAAATACAACGGGCTCTAGAAAGAGGCTCTGGGAGAGTGCCCCGGCTTTGGGCACTCAGTGACAATTTGCTGTGGCAATCTCAGCAGAGTATAATGACAGAGTCCACCATTTTCTCCAGAGGAACTGATCTTTGCTACCTGAAGAGCAGTAGTAATTTTGAGTGATCTCCAGCCTACCCCCAAGATTGGTAACAGTGGTTCCCCAGGAGGAAGTGGCTGGTTTGGAGGGTGGAGTCTATGGCATTGTACCTGTCTGAGGCCCCACCCCTCCTCAACACTCACCTTCTCCAGATTCGACCCCTCAAATCTCCAGGAATTTCCCAACCTGGAGTTGATAACCCTATCTCCCTCCCAGCCAACCATCAACCTATCTTTAGTTTTCAATCTCCTCCCCCATCCCTCCTACAAAGCAGTTGTAATTTTGAGTGATCTCCAGCCCCCAACTGGAGATTGGCAGCAATGGTTCCCCATCAGGGAATGGCTGGATTGGAGGGTGGAGTCTATGGCATTGTACCTGTCTGAGGTGCGACCCCTCCTCAAACCTCACCCTCTTCAGGCTCCATCCCTCAAATCTCCAGGAATTGCCCACCTGGAGTTGGCAACCTGATCAGGACTGGGCCCAATGAGTTTTCTCCCTAAGGCCAACATAGGTGTGGAAAGGGCCTTTTACTGACAGAGGAGAAAGTACAGGTGCCAACTCTGATTAGGGAAATACCTGGAGATTTGGGGGGGTGGATCCTGTGGAGGGTAGCATTTGGGGTATGTGTGGAAGGACTCAGCAGGGTATAATGCCATAGAGTCTACCCTCCAAAGTAACCATTTTCTCCCGGGGAACTGATCTCTGTCATCTGGAGGTCAATTGTAACAGTGGGAGATCTCCAGGTCCCGCCTGGAGATTGGCAGCCCTAGGGGAAAGTCAGCCACACAGCGGGGAGTTGAAGAAAATGGTCTGATGGTCGCTGGCCCACCTCGTTAGCCAGCCAGCCATGCTGAAGCTAAGCAGGAGAAAGAGCCTTTTTCCATTTATTCTGACAGGAAAGTGGCCATTGGGGAGGGGGTTATGGGCGGGGAGGGGGTTATGCTGAAAGTCCTTTGTTTTTTTATTCACAGAACCAAGCTTGGCTGCCTACCAACAGCCACTGAGGGGACAGTCCCTCACAGGAGTCAAGAGAACTGTCTTCCTCAGGAAACAGAGCTGTCTGCCAGGAGGAGTGGGTGGGGAAGAGAAGCAGACCCAGCACCCAGCCAATGGCACGCAAGTACTCTTGAGTGGCGGCTGATGCACCAATGGCTGAGGGAGGGCATTTTACAGCCAATGGGAGCGCATGGAATCTTGCGAAACCAAAAGATAAATATTTATAAGGAGAGATTAGAACTTTTACAAGAGGTGGACCCGCGATACTCGCGGGGGGAGGGAGTACTCCAGGCACCAAGCTTCCCCCTCCCTCCCCCCCCCAGCAGCAGCGGCGGCAGCAGCAAGGCCCGCCGGCCCGCCGAGATTCCCCCTCCCCAGCAGCAGCGGAGGGGCGGCGAGGCTGGCTGGCCACCAAGCCTCCCCCTCCCTTCCAAGCAGCAAGGAGGCGGCAGCGGCGGTGGGGGGGAGGCCGGCCTGCCGGCCCGCCAAGCCTCCCCCTCCCTCCCAAGCACCAGGACGGCGGCGGCTGCCATTAGCGTGGTGGCGGGCGGCGCGGGCGGGCGGGCGAGGCCGGTGCGGCTTCCCGGCCTTGCCCTCGTCCGTCAGCCCGGGAGGCGGCTTGCTCGCGCTCGGCCGGCGGAGCCAGAGGGCGGCCGGGAGGGGGGGCGGGCGGCTGGCCAGCCGGCCCGCCAAGCCTCCTCCTCCCTCCCAAGCAGCAGGACGGCAGCGGCGGCGGCGGGGGGGAGGCCGGCCCGCCAAGCCTCCCCCTTCCTCCCTCCCCAGCAGCAGCGGCGAGGCTGGCTGGCCCGCCAAGCCTTCTCCCACCCTCAACGGCCAGTTTGTAGAGCGTTCCCTGCGCATGCGCAGGGAGGGCTCTTTACTTTTTGGGGATTTAAAGATCCCCGTATCATTTTTTTAACTTTTTAGATTTTTCTGCACACGTGGGGACTGCTCCACGTGCGTAGGAAAATCTCCCTGCCCCCCAGGTGCCCCCGATGTGCGGATTTAGATATCCGCACATAGGGGGCCACTTGGGAATTAGATATATAGATTCTGTTTGTAAGCTGCCCTGAGCCAACCTAGGCTGAAAGGGCAGGATAAAAATCAATAAAATCAATAAATAAAAAATAAATATTTTGTTAAGGTTTCAGATTTGTCTGCAAATCTAGGGCATTTTTCAAGTTTGTAGAAAGATCTGACTTTTCTGTTCATGGCTCTAGTGTCCAGATTTAACACTCCTCAGATCTGGCCATGTTGAGAATTAGATATACTGATGATTGCATTCTTGACCCAAGTTCTAAAATTTCTCAATATGTATTTGGCATCAGATTCACCAGGAGTTTGACTAGTAAGAGATCAGGAGTTGGAGGGGATGTTATATTAACACTTTTTTTTAAAAAAAATCCTGATAATGGATATCCATAGTTTTCTATTTCAAATGTGAAAATATATCTATGGATATGTCTTCCAAATTAAACATGCCTCACAAATTAAGCAAATTATACAGGTATTATGGACCCTGAAAGAAATTTAAAAGGAGGGAGAGAAGTTGCAAGAAGAGAGAACGATGTACAATAATTTGATCTTTAGAGAGGAAACTAGCACCAATATCAGTAGGGTGCTGGCAAGACTGAGTAGTAAGTAAATCCCAGTTTGGGATGGGGAGCAGCTAATAAATAAAAGACAGTTAAATGTGGAATAATGAAAATCATGCATCATGTATAATAGCCTGGAATTGTGTACAACAGCATTTAGCTCATCATGATGAACAGGGAACAATGCCTACACATGCTATGAAATGACCTAGCGTGTGAACGAACCAGAAAATCCATATTTGCAACAATAACAAAAACCAGCCCTGATTTTCCTCATAGTCAAACATGCAGTTCTTACATTCAGGTGGAAATATCCACAAAACTAATAGCCAGAGCTTTGCATAACCCTATACTTGATGCAGTACCTTAATAAGAAAGCTACATGAATAAGTTATTTAACATGGGAAAGATCATTCTGTGCAGATTTTATTGAATTTGTAACAAGATCAAAAATATGCCCTAAATCATTGTTGTGGTAATTATTCTCAACGGGACCTGTCTTCTACTTTAAAAGTAATAATAAAGACTCCTAAGAGGTAGAGTAATTACACTTAACTGCTATAATTAAAAATATATAATTTGCTGCTTTAAAAGTAGGGCTGCTTGAAGAATTGCATAACCAATGATATATAAATGGTTTCAACTACATCCTACCTTTTTACTTAGTGTTATTATTTGGTGCCTAGTGTAATTGCCCTATCAGGGGTAATTACAATGTACAAGTACTAGAGAAAGTTTTCTAATTGCAAGAAGTAGTGGGCTTCAGAATAAGTTCTGCAGTGATTTGATATGGTGTTTTTAAAACATGAAACGATGAGCTATAGCAGGCATTCCACAGAAGTGATAAGAAGGAAGGACAGCATGTGTTTCCTCTCTCTGTACATTATGTCTATAAAGAAGAAGTGTATTTCATTGATGAGACAGTGTATGTCCTCCAAATACAGGGACAACATACATCTTTTCTTTTCAGTTAAGACCCATTACCATGGATAGGAGACGTTTGCTCTAATGCTGTTTCCTTCTGATATCCAAAGCAGCTTGAAGTATTACACAAGGACAACAGGGGAATTTGCAAGGACTCATGTGGGATATGTCTTCAGCACTTCTCTTTCCCAGGGCAATTCTTTAGAATTTATCAGACAGATTGCCCCAGATCAGTCCTTATTTTAATGAACAGTTGCTGGGAAGCAGTTTTGGAATAAAAGAAGTGCTACTGGCAGGAGGATGGTTTGACCTAGGAAATGGGTTATCCCCTGTTCTGCATGAGGTTGCACTCCACTTAAGGAGCAGGTATGTAATTTGGGAGTGATTCTTGAGCTGGGCCTCCTGTTGGATAAAGAGGTGGCAGCAGTGGCCAGGGATACCTTTCAGCAATTTAAGCTGGTAAGCCAGCTGCAGTCATTCCTGGGCAGAAAAAAACTTGCCATTGTGGTGCATGCCCTGGTAACATCTAGATTATATTACTGCAATGCATTCTGTGTAGGGCTACCATTGAAGACTGTCTGGAACTGCAGTTGGTTCAGAATGCTGTGGCCAGAGTGTTGACTGGAGTGGGCCATAGGGACTACACCATTCCAGTCTTGTTCCATCTACACTGGCTTCCAGTTTGCTTCTGGGCTCAATACAAGGTGGTTGTATTACCTTTAAAGCCCTGTATGGCCTGGGATCACTTAAGGACTGCCTCATCCTATATGAACCTGCCTATACTCCCAGTTCATCTTTGGAGACCCTGCTTCAATTGCCCCAACTATCTGAAACTAGATGGATGGCAACCCAAGAACAGGCCTTGTTGGTCATGGCACCAAAACTTTGGAACTCCTTCCCCAGGGAGATTCATCTGTCTATTAGTGTTTTGCTAGCAGGTGAAGACTTTTATTTCATCTGACATGCCCCAAATAATGGTTACTGACCCTCCTTTTTATTTTATCACTGTAACTGTATTTATAGTTGCTTAAATGTTTTTTTTTTTTTTTTTAATATTTGCTGCCTTGTGGACCCCAATCTGCTGGAAAGGGGCATAAAAATGTTTTAAATAAATAAATAAAATAAACCAGTTGCACATGATGAAGATAATCCTGAAAGTCTGTGGAACCTGAAAGTACAAATCGTAGGTTTAGTTCTCTCACACACAAAACAGATGCTGGAGAAAATCTAAAAGGTGAACTGCAGAATATAGAAAATAAAAGAGTTTCTATGTACCTAAACATTTACAGTATCTTCAGAACATTTTCCTGCTTTGGAAAATATGTCAACACCCCCCCCCCCGGTGTCTGAGCTTGGCAACAGGGGATAACATGAAACTAAAAAAGCTTGATTCTTTGGGCCCCATATTTTAGTGGCTGTAAGGTGTAGGAATTTCCCTCTTGGACTAACCAAAACTGAGGGTCCATTCAAAACTCCGCCAAAGGACCAATCAAACTTTTCCTTGGGATTGTAGCATACTTTATTTATTTATTTATTAAACTTTTATCCCTCCCTACCGTCCGAGGCTGGCTCAGGGCAGCTTACAGCTGATAAAATACCAAAATACATATAGGTAATAAATACAACATTAAAATACTATATTAAAACCAGGTTTAATAATAAAATGCTGGTCTTATGTGTCAGTACCACTGGCCTGCTTTAGCTATCATACCACTGGTCTGCTTTAGATGTTGTACCACTGGTCTGCTTTAGATGTCATATGAAGGTACTTCAGACATCATAAAAGGGGGGAATCAGCTCGAGCAGTTATTGGGATCCAGTGGATCAGGGCTCTTTGCCATACGATGTCAGTTGGCATTCCTGGTGGTAATAGTAGTGAGGGTTGGGGTGGCAGCTCCAAAAGCCTGGTGGAAGAACTCCATTTTACAGGACCTGTGGAACTGTAAAAGATCCCACAGGGCCCTGTTCTCCTCTGGGAGCTCATTCCACTAGAGTGGAGCCGCCACCAAAAAAGCCCTGGCCCCAGTCGTTGCCACCATAGCCTCTTTAATGCTCAGGAGTACCAGACAAATCTGGATCCCAAATCACAGCGCTCTCTGGGGTACATATGGGGAAAGCCGGTCCCTCAGGTATGTAGGTCCCTGGCCATAAAGCGCTTTAAAAGTAAGAACCAGCACCTTGAAGCGGATCTGGTATGCTATAGGCAGCCAGTGCAATACCTTTAGCACAGGCTGAATATGCTTCTGGATAGGGAGTCTCATCAACAGCCTGGCCATGGCATTTTGCACCAGCTGAAGTTTCCAGATCTGTGACAAGGATAGCCTCATGGGTGTTACAGTAATCCAATCTCGAGGTGACCATTGCATGGATCACTGTTGCCAAGTCACTGCATTCAAGGAAGGGAACCAACTGCCTAATCAGCTAAAGATGGTAAAAGACCGATCTGGCAGTGTCTGCTACCTGGGCATCCATTGTCAGGGAGGCATCCAGGAGCACTCCCATACTCCTAACCTCCAGCGCTGGCACCAATGATGTCCCATCAAAAGTCAGGAGCGGGATCCCTGCCCTCAGACTGCCATGACTCAGGCACAGGACCCCCATCTTCGTTGGATTCAATTTCAGCTGGCTCAGCCTAAGCCAACCAGCCATGGCCTGTAATGCCTGATCTAGGTCTTCTGGTTTGGAGCTGGGTTTCATCATCCTACTGGTGACAACCCAGTCCAAGCCTCCAGGCAATCTGGGCAAGGGGGTGCATATAGATATTAAAGAGCATCGGGGACAGCACTGCCCCTTGGGGCACTCCACACTCTAGTGGGTGCTTTTGAGACACCACTCTTTGTCCCCGATCTTGGAGAAAGGAAGCAAGCCACTCCAAGGCTAATCCCTGAATGTTGGTGAGGTGGCAGATAAGTAACTGGTGACTGACTGTGTTGAACGCAGCTGACAGGTCTAACAGTAACAGCACTGCCATTCCACCCTGACCCAGATGCTTCTGGACAAAAGCCAGACTGGGAGGGATCTAGAATGGAAGCATCATCCAGAAAGCTCTGTAACTGACCTGCCACTGACCTCTCTATTATCTTGCCCAAATAGGGCAGGTTGGAAACCGGCCAATAGCTGGCCAATTTGGTTTGGTCCAACGATGACTTTTTCAGAAGGGGGTGCACCACTGCCTCCTTGAGTGCTTCTGGGAACTGCCCCTCTAAGAGGGACTTGTTGACAATCTCCCACAAGGTACCCTGGAGTCCCTCATGGCCAGCTTTAATTAGCCACGACGGACACTGGTCAAGGGAGCACATGGTACGGCGTACTATTAGGAGCAGTCTGTCAACTTCCTCTAGGCTGAGTGGGTTGAAATAATCCAAAATATGACTAGAAGATATGCTTGAGAATGGCATAGTGTACAAAACTAGGCTGAGGCTCAAAGAAAAAGAAATAGGTGTCAGACTAGGAAAATGTTAAATTATAGCCCACTGAGTTGACAGCTATTGTGACAGATGTCCTAGGTGTGCATTGACATGTATACAGTGAGTCTTTATCCCTCACCCTCATATCGAGGATGCTGATATGCTGTGCAGTGGAAGTTTTGTGCTTTATCACAAATTTAGAACAGGAGAGGCCTATCAGTATTTCTTTCATAAAACATAGGGATCCATCCATAATAATGTGCCATGCTAGAAATCCTACTAATACTGGCAACTCATTTAATTACCTTTAAAATAATCTCATTTTTAGGATTCTGAAAAATCATGAATGGTACAAGAACTATTTATAATTTTGATGATTTTTATGCCAAATATTCAATGCCCAATGCCAATTACAATTAGGTACAGTATAAACTTTTATTCCTTTGAATAAGAAGTTTTCCTTTGAAAAGAAGTTTTCTGGTAAAGCGGCTGTTTGCAAAGAATCTCAAAAACTTAGAGTGACATATTACAATCTCATTCCCTGTTTTCAGACATCATAATAACCATGTCCAGAAATAACTACCAGTAAAAGACATCTACAGGAACTGAGACTTATATACTGCAAAAAAAAGAGGACAGTGAAACTCCATTTAACACAAGGATTAATAAACTAGTATAAATAATTTTTAAAATATCAAATCCGAAATTTGAATTTTTATTTGGAATACTAGTGCCAAAAGGGGAAAGGAAAGGGCAATATTTCAGAGGATTAATAAAGCATATATCTGTGATCCAGCACTGACACTGTTGAATTTCCCTAGGCCTAGGAAGTTAACACCCTATCAGGCATTTGGCCAAGTGTGGAATAAGAGAAAGCTCAGGGCAAAATATATGGTAGAAAAGAAATGTCATAAATTGTGATTTCCATGGGGCCCTTAATGATGGGACCATTAACTTACATTTAGATTTGACTATCTAAACTTGATATTTTAATTCTACATCTTCCAATTCCATTGTTAACAGCAGAACATTGCTATCATAATGTTCTACTCACATAACAATCTACCTGATGGATGTCTTGCAAAAAAAGCAATTAAGTTTTTTTTAAAAAAAAAAAGTTGCATGAGTTCTATTCAAAATCCTGTTAATGATGGTTGCATTTAATTGGTGCACGTCTGTCACTTCATTGTCCTTCAAAGCCTTATTTTTTAGAAGAATTCCACCCGCAAGACAACTCTTGGCCTAATCATCTTCTCTTATTCTTAATTTGAAACCCAGTCATTTTATACAATTTGGAATTAAGCCCTACTGAACACATGGAAAATACTTCTGAGTAAACATGAACCAGAATTGGGTTCTAACAGTTACAACAGTTTTTTTCCTCATTAAAAATTAGGATTCCTAAGAGATGAGGCTATTCAGTCACAAAATCCATAGATATACATTTAGATAAGTGATCATATCAGTCATCATTGCTGGGATGCCTTTATTTCATTGATTGTTAGAGAAAAAATTAGGGACATCACAGTGTCACCAGAGCACATGTATGTGCATGGTGATAAGGCAGTGACTCATTCTACAGTCACAATGGGGATATTAAGGTTGCTTGTTCCTGCTGTTAAATGGTAACATAGTTAACATAATCATCTGAAGTAAAACCAGAACACTTTCAATATTTTGGAATCAGGTTTTACAAATCAATTTACAGCTCAGAACTGAGCCTGAGACACCAGTACATCTCCTGTAGTGGCGTAGCACTTAGAGTGTATCCTGCACTCCTTCACTAGAGAAATAAAATGGCACACGAGATACAGCTCTTTGAAGCTGAGAGCACAGCAATTGAACTGGAGTCCATAGTAACACTATCCATACTCACCAAACATGGAATGGCTTGCTGACTGTAAAGAAGGCAGAATTTTTTTAAAATGTCACCAAATGAAACCATGCAGCCTGTGTCTGCCTACAACTAGTCATTACATACTGGGTAGTGTTTGAATCCAAACAACAAAACTGTCAAGGGGTGGGGCTATTGGGATATTTGGTTAATATAGCAGAGTTTTGCCCAATCATATAAGTCTGATACTGCAGGCAGCAAATAAATCTCCCAAGAAGTATATTGCAAAGAAGGTAAACTTACATTTCTTTGAGTAGATTTGGTTCACATTCAGGTTGCCCTCAAAAGAAGAGAAAGAAGCCTAATCTAAAGAGTACTTTACCTATCACAAATGGCCAGCTAATCTGACATCATGTCTGTGGGAGTATGAGGGCATTGTATTTATAGAAGAGACCTGCAGAGACATGTGTCTCCATGGAAGGCCATGTGAAGAGGCTGAGAGAACAAAAAGAGAGAGAGAAAAGGTGTCAATGGGCAGCTCCCAGATTAAGACAAAGAGAGGCATCCTATTCAAGGAGATAACACCTATTCAAGGAGATAACATTTAGAGTGATGTAGTGCCCCCCAATGTCCAGGCATCCTGAGTTGCTATGGTACTCAGCTGTTATCAGCCCCAGAACATCTTCCAACACAGAATCTTTCCTGACTGATTTCCCACAAGCCGCTGCTCTTGCCTTTCCCCTGATTGCATGCGTCAGTTTCCCACTACTTGCTGTGCAGCCGCATTTTGACCCTCAGCTTTGCCTGATTTCCCCCATGTCTTCTCCATCCTGTTTTTTGAGGATTGAAAAGATGCAGAAAAATCAGGTGAAGCTGCAAGTCAAAATGCGGCTGTGCAACAAGTAGTGGGAAATTGACAAATACAATCAGGGGAAGGGAAGAGCAAGGGCAGCGCAGCTGCTTGTGGGAAATCGGTCTCCATTAAATGTTGAAATGAGAGCAGAATAAGATTTAGGTAAGGAACTTGGAAACAGTCCAATTTGTAAATCCTCATCTTGCCCTGTACCAGCAGCTGCAAGCTTATCAATTAAATTTAGTAAAATTTCTATATGGATCTCTGCATTTCCACTTTCTTGTTGCCTGAGAAAAGTTCTCTAAACAAAGAAATCTTATTAGTGTGTTCTTGCTCTCCATATACCTTTATGAATACTTCAATCACCCCTCTTGCAGTTTCTCATCCTTTTATGTGCACCAATTCGGAATTGGCCAGTGTACTAATAATCAGATTTTGTGCTTTACCATCTGCATTCTCCCATTGTGTGATCTCATTTTCAGACCCCCAAAGGTCATGGAGCAGTTAATGAAAAATTAGCTTTTTCCTCCTTGGGCTGATGCTTATTTCTAAAAAGCCATGCATTGAAATTATCTCTGTTAAGTTTCTCTAGGATTGTGTATCATTGGATCATATTTTGGAAATTCAAAAGAAAGGAAGGAAGAAAAAAAGTTTCTTTCTACACTCAGAGCTTAGGACCATCTGTTAAGCAAATTCCCAGCATCTTTTGTTCTTGCCAGCAGGCAATAAAACCTGGTAATTGCTCAAGGAAGAGAAAAACAAACAAGAAAAATTCCTTTTAAACTTTAAAATTCACTCTGGGCACTCATAACCCTGTTGGGATACTTGGTTAATATAGGAAAGTTTGCCCAGTCATAGAAGCATCATACTGAGTTCAGTAAATAAATCTCCCAGGAAATATATTGCAAAGAAGGTAAGCTTACGTTTCTTCAAGTAGATTTGGTTCACATTCAGGTTGCTGTCAAAAGAATAGAAAGAAGCTAATCTAAAGAGTACTTTCCCTATCACAAATAGCCAGCTAATCTGACATCAGGTGTGTGGGAGTATGGGGATGGGGTGTGCTCTCAGTATAAACTGAGCTGGAAAAATATCCAATAAATACCTTATTGGTATTTATCAAGTATTTTTTAGCCTGTCACCAAGGAGGCTGAAGACCTTCCTCCCTCCATTCTTCTGGCCATGAGGAGCTGTCACTAGCAGAAAGGAAGGAGGTAATATCTACGAACCTCACAAACCTGAATCAGTTCATGAAGTGGGGGAGGTTCATCCTGGATCATGGTTTGTGGAACCTCATAAACAATGATCTGAGATGAACCTCCATTTTCCCAGTTCATGCCCATTCTCAGTCCCAATGTGGTGTGCATGGGTACCATGACACCCACTAAAACCTTTCCTGGCACGGTGGCACCTGCCAAGTGTCTTTAAAAAGTAAACAAGGGCAGGTGGGCCTTTTGCCTTTTACCCAGCAAGATTTGTGATTGACCATTGAAGATCTGATTGGCTGTGCAGATTTTAAAAAAATATTGGTTTGGCAGCAGTTATATCCAGAGCACAAGGATCTTCACTGTGTAACTAAAGGTAAGCTATAGCACTCATTCTGTGGCTGGCTCTGCCTCCTGCAGTAGCCATTTTGTGGCAGCCATTTTGTGGCTGTGCCCACCATGCTGTGTCAGAATTCTAAATGTGCTTTCAGACTCAAAAAGGTTTGGGACCTCTGGTTTAGAATATCACATGTTGTACACCAGTTCCATTTATCTCTACAAAGATATTTGCACCATTCTAACACCCATTAACACAAGAATCCCAATGTAGCAACCAATGGATCCTATTAAATTTATTTCTTCCCAGCTTCCTAGCATTTCAGGAATTTGCGGCACTCATAGATCTATATGACTTGCACATAATAAGAAACAAGTGCTGAGAATAGAACAGAGAAACAAACAGCCATACTTGGAAGGATCTTGGATGGATAATGATCACTTTGCATATTAGACATACAAAAACCATGTCTAGAATTTCTGTGGACTGACAGAAGGACCAATTCCAGGACAACTGCTGCTTTGATATGCAACTGAGTTGACATTAGAGAACTTGTAGGAGACACACAACAGTCTTAAGGAAATGGAAGGGGGGGGGGACCCAAAATTCTATGCTTTATTTAATCACTTACCATGCCAAGTTTATGTTGTTTACCTCTACTGGGAGCCAATGACTCCCACCTGACATTTTTGTATACAGCCACCTGAAGTAGCTGTACAGCGACAGCACAGAAGAGTGCAAAAAGAATATAGGAAAAGAGAAGGAGACAGGAAAGATGATCCAGCAAAGTGTGACAAAACCTCTGCTAGCCCAGAATATAACAAATGCAAGATGCGTAATTTATGAAAGGGATTCATAGAAATAATAATCCAACATAATAGCAAAGGAAATAAAACAGCCTTTCAATTCTCCACCTACATACATGCAGGAAGATGGGCATCCAGATCTGACGAGAATATACCATGGCAATAGCAGATAATTTGTACTTTATTAATGATATGGCAAGTGCTATGGGTTAAAGTAAACACAACACCATAAACCCATCTGCTTGTCCACAAAAACAGCTTGAACTTTGTTTCTTCAACCCCTGCCCCCATAACATTGCAAAGCTCATTTGAATCAGAGTAGAGTTCTAAAAGCAATTTGTGTTATGTCATGGGAATCTACTGTTCAATGGAGGGAAAAATAAATGACTCCCCCAGGCATTACCAATCCCTTCAGCATATTTAAAGTAACTCTTTGCATCCTAACCCATGATCGGGGAAAGTAATTCATTAATCGCTTCCAAGGCCAAAAGCAGCATGTAGCATACTGAGAATCACAGTTGGATCGTCAAGTTCTACCAATCGGATTAAGGTGATGAATAACTTCAAAAGAAAACATGCTTGTGAAACAGACCTAAGTGAACATCCTTACCACTATTCCAGTAGAACTGTTTCTACTTTAAGAAACAACTCTTGCTTTCTTGTCTCAAAAAACTAATAGTAATTATGCGATTGAGAGATAAAAATCAGAGTGTTACATGAGGCAGGTTATTACTAATTATTATAAAAGTTTAAAAATTACAAAGTGCTCTCTTCAGGTGCTAATTTTAATACTTGAATGAAATTAATAAGACTTTCGATATAACAGCAGGATATCCTTAGATTACACAAGTAATCAGAGAGAGAGAATTTATTGTGGTTTCATGAAGCATGAAATGTTTGTGTAATGTATGCAAAAGTGGCACTTTATTCTCTGTAGTGAACAATTCTGAGTCCCCATAATAGAAAAATATTTAATAGTTTGAAAACTCTCGAGGCATAGTTTTTAAAAGTTGTTCAAGTACAGTTAATTTGACTCAATACAAATGAATGCTGAAAGAGGGCTGCCTCATTTAAAAGTACTTTAGAGCCCCATTGATTAAAATAATTATATAACGTTAAACTAAATACCTGAAGACAATAAGAAAGTAAAGTTGATGCCTGGAGAGTTTAAAATTTTGAGGAATAACATTTGCAGATGGGATTTTGAACGGTAGACTAATTTGAAATCCAAAAATCTTCTTCATTAAGAAAAATTCCCAAAGCTGCATCCAGGCAAGTGGTAAATTTAACTTCTAGAAGTAAAATATATTAAATGATATCTTCCATTTCATGCATATATGCCCACTCATACTCCTTAAGGACTTGTTTCCTTTTAAGTTTTAATGGAATTAGAGGCACACTTGTTTTAATAACATATTTAGTGTGTTTATATATTTTAGGAGCAGAAGCTAATCTTTTCATCATCACTCAAAAATTAGGGCAAACTTCTGTGAAATTAATCATCAAATCATTCAGTTTCTAGCAGTCTGAATATGGCAAAATATTCTAGCTAAATTGATGGTTTCAAAATTTAATTCCCAGAAAGTGCTAAAACGCTGATTGCTATTTGATTTAAAGCCTTCCATATTGTGATACTTTTGCACAGAAATGGCCAAAATCACCATTATTCATGTGTTTACCCATTTTCAATAATTAACCTTTATTGATGTGTGTAATTAATGTTGTTTGATATGATATGTTTGTTTTGACTTAAAATAAGTGGTCTAAATAGGTCAATGCACTGGCATATCAACTGGCTCACACATGCAGCAAGACGCGACATCAATTGACTGGTTCTCTAATGAGCTATGGATAAACTAGCTAAAAGGTTGATGAGTCTCTCTTGGCTGAAAAAAGAAAGACTATCATAACATAACTGAATCCTGGCAACATATGTGACATGGAGAACAGGATGAAAAATTCAATAATGGGCTGGAAATTCAATCATGGGCTATCTCACAGGGTGTCTGTTATGGGAGGGGAAGGGAAAGGAGTTTGTAAACTGCTCTGAGACTCCAAGTGAAGGGCAGGGTATAAATCCAATTCCTTCTCTTTTTCTTCCTCTTCTAAAGGTATTTTGCATATCGGTGAATCATCATAGTACACTATATGTAATGCTAAACCATACTTATCTTTCACTTAATACCTCCATTCCATGTAGGTTTGTTGCAAAATTTTGAAAGTCAAACTTATCATGTTCAAATGAGATGATCAAATGCAAACCAATCACTCAATCTGATGGATTAGCAGCAAATGACACAAATGTCCGCTAAATATGTTTGCATTAGGTTTTTTCCCAAAACTGTGCATGTGCAAACAGCTGCCAATCTAGACTGGCATTTATTAATTAATAAGTACTTAGACTATTATTGAATAGTAAGATCTTATTCCATTTCAGCATTTATTTGTGACTGATCTGTACAATTTATGTTTGACAACTATCTATGCATCCACACAGAGAGCCAATATGCCACTGGAAGGCTTTTAGAGAGTTTTGTTTTTAAAAAATTGCTAATTGCTGTGCTGTGGGCACAAAGGTTGTGGGGTCTTTTCCTCCCTTCCCTCCCACCCCTGAGCCTTTTCCAGTCCTATGAAAGTTTATTCCTGAGGCAGAGGTCTACATGATGGGCATAAAGCGACTCATTAAATGAAGTTCATCACAAATTTTGACTAGTTCATGAACCTATATTTGGAAACTGAAGAGCTGCCATGAACTTCTATGAATTTTGATGCAGTTCATGGTGGTTCATGAAGAAACCCCTGCTTTCTGCTCTTCACGAAAAACAGTGGTTTGCAAACCAGCATATTGGTTCATGGTTTGTATTTTAAACAAAACTGCAAAAATGCAGTTCCTGCCCATCCCTTCTTGTCAAACAACTGCAGTGAGAATAGGCAAGGGGAGAAAGCTGAAGAGAGGACATGTAGACAGTATGCAGAATATATAATATTTTAGGATTTATTTTAAAGCCCCTCTCCCCAGTTTTCTTAGTTTGACATTATAAATGTCAAATTCTTCTGTTGTCACACTGTTATATCTTCTTTGCCTTGATATGTGGGCCACATACTTTAAAGATGGTTCTTAGAATATCAAACATGCAAAGACAATGCAAAAAATAGAATCACATTCTTCAAAAAATAAAGGCAAGATTATTGAACCATTCTGTCCACTTAGTAAAGAGGAAAGGCTGTTCCATGTTAAAGGTAAAGGTTTCCTTTGCTTGAAAGCTAGTCAAATCTGACTCTAGGGGGTGGTGCTTATCTCCACTTCCAAGCCAAAGAGCCAGTGGTGTCTGAAGTGTCGTGGTGTGCGCAACGCTGGCTGGCACGTTAGTGCCCAAAGGGAGTTAGAGTACCCAAAGAAGACTGGAGTTCAGGACTTAGGTGCAAATACAAAGTGAATTTTATTTACACTCTGCCACCACCTATATACAGTTCTTAGTGTCAAAGTGCTCCGCTGCAATCAATCCAAATGAAGAGCATAAAACCACTGTACACTCTGTACATTTATACAGCCTCTGGCCAATCAGCACACAGCTGATGCAATCCAGATGCAATACTCAGTGTCAGGCTGAACTGCCTCAGACCAGTTATAGCCAGCCTCTTTGCAGTCACATGCTGGCACTAGCTGTCATTCCCTTTGACACTAGATCAAACTCATCTAGGCCAGCCTTACCAAAACCAGTGAATCACAACATGAAGACGTTTCCATGATCATGTGGCCAGCATGACTAAACGCCGAGGTGCACGAAATGCTGTTACCTTCCCACTGAAGCAGTACCTATTTATCTACTTGCAATTTCTTGCTTTTGAACTGCTAGGTTGGCAGGAGCTGGGGCCAGAGATGGGAGCTCGCTCCATCACGCGGCACTAGGGTCTTGAACTGCCAAGCTACAGACCTTCCAGTCTGCAGCTTCAGTGTCTTAACCTTTGAGCCACCCCAGCCCATTTCATGTTAGTAAGATATTAAACACACTTGTAAAAATTTGCTGTGTGAAAGATCCTTTCAGCTGTGAAAGGGAAATATACCTCAAAACTTGAAAGATCACTGGAGGGGTAAATTGGTACTAGAGGTCATATACCACTCCACCATTCTTGGACTTGTGAAAGTTGTCCCTCCATTTTAAAAAATCCCATGAGAGAGATGAAGCACCCTTGGAGAATGCATGTTGCCCAGGATCTGTTAAACTGTGAGAAAGACACTCACTTCACCACTTTGGGTTATTAGTGTAAGAAAAAACTGTTCCTTCAGAGTGGAAAGATGCTGCAATATACAGTATATATATCTGTTATCCAGTTAGCCATGAAATGCTCTAGTAAGATCTACACATTACCAGTTTTCAGCACAGAAAGGAAAAGATGTTTCAGGTAATATTTTCTTGCTGCTTAGAAAAATGGAGGTTGAAGGAGCTGCGTAGAGATTACAATAGAATTCCAAACTGGACCATCTTAATCCTAGTGAGTCACTGACACTTTAATACTGCATTAATGGAGCCTAGGGAAGAACGGGATGAACAGAGATTCTCATAGGCTTCTCCACACTAATAGAAACCTATTCACCTATTGCCTTCCTAGGCCAAAACTTTTTTTTGAAAATTTGCTTACTTGTTTTGCTGACCCACAAAGAGGGAAAGAAATGTTACACTGAGGGTTTTTTTAAATTATTATTTTAACTGTAAAATTGCTAAGTTCAATGACTGCACAGGGTTCTTTTTGCACAGTTAGGAACTCTTGAAAATGAGAGTTCCTAAGTGTGCAGAGAGAGCCTTCATGCACACAGTCATATTGTATCATGGGAACTGGTATAAATAAGTTCAAAATGCTCATAATTTCATACATTGAACTGTATCATCATTTTAGCCTAATTCGGACTGTACAGGTTTTGTTCCTCTCAGAGCCCCAGTCCAGGAGATAAGAGAGGCACAATTCCTGATACTCTGCCAGCATGTGCAGGATCTTACTCCTCTCTCACGCCAGTCCAGGAATGAGAGATACCAAAATCCCACATGCTTCAGGAATACTTAAATCAGTAGTCTGCCACCAGGACCTCCTTTAGGACATTCCCAACTCAGACAGGAGAAGAGGTCCCACCTCCTGCCTGGTTTCTGGGAATTAACAACTTATCGGCTCTGGGCCAGAGCTGCAAATACTTAATTAACTCACAGTGGTAGCTACATCGGCTGAGTAGCCCCAGGCCACAGAATTTAGGCTTAGACCCCAGTTGCAATACAGGACTCAGACTCAGATAATATTAATCTACATATTATCTTTATTTAGCAAAGCATGCATACAATCAGACTTGCAAAGATTAGAAAGCAATGAACAAGGCCTATAGCGTATCCAGCTCTGACTACACATAGAGGTATTTCATAGTTACCAGTCATTCAATGTGCATTATGGAACCAGGGAATCTTCAGGATGAAACACATGTTTGCTGTGAGCAATTAAGTCCAGCTTCACTGCCCACTAGTAAAATTCCATGTCGCAGGTTTTTAATCCAAAAGGGAACTAACTCTCAGAAAGGGGCCCTCCTTCCAAGAGAACTATGTCCCTTTTCCCATTGGGTGATCACAATCCCCTCCTTCTCTTGTTATAACTGAGTATGTCCATTTACCCAATCATGACAGGATGGAAAGACATATCTAACTATGTAGGTGCAGCCATTGCTGACACCACTAACAGCACATCTGCTTGAGCTTTGATGTGTAGATGCCTTGAGACATCTGTGTCCTCAGCTTGGTAAGACGTCTCAATGTCTGGTCTTCCCCTCAAAGGTGCCAAAGTGGCTTTTGAAATGGGTGTCCAGCTTGGCATCTGTGCTGGCCATCTGCTCAGGTGACAAAAGTCACAGGGATATGTCAGCAGCCAGACCATTTGGGCCTAGCAGGAATGAACCAGGAAAATCTTTTCCTATACACAGACCACATCTGATCTAACCATTTGTGTGTTTAGTTGCATAAATATGTATTAAAGTGAAATGTAACAGTCTAATGTACTGATTATTTCCACCCTTTTTGAGAAATCCCTTTTCAAATATCATGGTACCAAAATTTAGGAACTCTCTTCCCTGGGAGTCCCCTTCTGTATCGTGATTCTGTATATGAAATGAACATTGTTATACATGTCAAAGATACAAATCCTGTATTTTTTTAAAAGTATGTGTATTAATCAATGAAACAAGGTATAAAAGAATAACAAATACTTTTAAAGTAATAGCTACTTTGAAATTTAATCTTGAAAGGTAGACTTTTGCTGTGAAACTTCTAGCTGAAATCATTTTCCAGTATTCCCACTGAAATTACTTTCCACTACTCTCACTTTCCCATTATTCCACTATCCAACAATGTTTTGTCAAAAATTAATAATAATAAAATTCAGAAGACAGCCTACTTGCATATTAAAATATTATTTAGGCAGTCATCAATACAACAAATCATGTCATCAACAATATTCTATATTTTTTTAAAAAAAATAATCCTGCCAAGAGCATTCTCAAACAATGGAGACATGGTCTAGTGCAACTACGAAAAAGGTGGTTGTAGTAGTATAGTACCTTTCATCAAAGCCAAAAAAGGAATCTTGTGGCACCTATATTATAGCATACATTGTTAATTACTAGAATTTATTTTATCAAATGCGTGAAGTGTACCTGTTAAAGGTGGTAATCTGAGTCATCCAAATATATACCACATTTACTGAAAGGAAATCTGCTCTTGTTATACAAAATCTGGTTTATCAAAAAGCCAGAGATGTGCATAGTTTATACAAATACCAAGGCATTAAACCATTTAAATGTAACTGCATACAAGAAACCATATACACAATTATTCAAGAAACATTACACAAGAGCTTTTTGACTAACGGCAACATTCAAAAGCAGCACTGCTCCATTTACGCCTTCTTTCAGATGCATGTGAAGGAATGCAAGGCATTTAGAAGCATAACACATCATAGAAAGGAAGGAGGCATTCTAGATAAAAGTACTTAAGATTAATTTAACATGCACAGGATTTCCCAATTAAAACTTTCACATTAGCAGTGCATTTTAAACAGTTAATCTCCTAATGAGACATCCCCAGCAATGAAAAGTGAATTGCAGGATTCAATATGGCCTTGAGGCCGGCATGTGCATCTGGAAATGGCTGCAGCTTTGTAAATGCTGGATTTATGTCATTTTTGTATGAAATATCTGAAACTAAAGAGCTATGCTGCCACCTAATGTTACTAGAGTCGATCTCACATCACATATACCTGGATTTATTTATGATGTAATCCACTTTGCTTTTAAATGAAAACAACTTGGAATTTATGAATAAGAACATACAAAGGGGGGAGTGTCATCTAGGTTTTGCTTCTTGAATACTTAAGAGAATGCACTAAGTGCATACTCTGGCACTTCTCCCTTCTCAAATTTGGTCTTCACTTGTTTCACAGATACTTTCATCTCAGTTACTTATCTGTTTCAATTATCCTGGCTGAATTACAGACCATATTTCTCATACAGAAGTTTACAAATAAATAAACATTTGAAAAAAAAAAAGCTTGCTCTTGTTATTGAAGCCTGAACTCTCAGACTTTTTTTAGTTAGTAAAGAGAACATTTGATATGCAAAAACAATTTTAAATATTGTCCACCAAGCGACCCATATCCAAAACATTTTTGACGGTACCATATTGCCATGATGTAGGCAACACAGTATTTAGCTATGCCAAAGAGACAGATGATTGCCCTCCTATCTTACATCTTATCCATCTAACGAGATTGATTTTTTCATATTTATTTAAAATATTTCTGGCCACTGTTCTCCGGTTTAGAACATAATAGTGCAGAATACAATAGAGTTGCACCTTTTGAATTCAGTTTAAGTCCATGGGCTTGGAATTATATAATTCTGTTTTGGGTTGTACTGCCAATCCTGTATAAAGATTAAAGCTTAGACATGTTCCAGCTTTGTAGGGGTACCATTACATAGACAGTTCAACTCAGCAATATGAGTGCATCAGTGATTTTTATCAACTTTAAGAGAAGTTCTCTGATCATGAGATTTTAAAATCTCAATAACCTCTGATGGTTGACATCTGTGACTAGTAACAGAAACAGAAGGCAAAGGCTACATATTTTCAGACTATAGCACCTCACTCCCTATTGCAGTCCAGAATGTTTTATTTTCTGTCAGTTCCACTACACAAAATAAAGTTTTAAAAGAGCTTTCAAAATAAAAAACCGATGAGCTATCTGCTGTCACTTACATGATATGATAAACCTTGGTGCATGTACCTGTCATTTTGACAATAAAAAACTTCAAGCCGAAGGTGAAATGCAAAGTCATATATTGACAAAGCAACCTACCTTTCAACCTTGGGAGTAAAATGTGCTCAGTGCTTTCCTGAGATAAGGGCAGATGAGAAAAATATGCTGCAGAAGGAGAGTACAAAAAGCAGGCTGGGCTTGAGCATGGCAAGCCAACTGCTACTATTTCCCCTAATGAGCATTTTCTGTTACACAACATTGCATGGGCTGAATTCAAATAGTTCTTGTTTTAGAATTCCCCAGTATTTCATAATCCCATAAGAAGCAAAGTTTAGGAGTAAATATTAATTCTCATTTCAGTTACACTTGGAATAATTAGAACTATCTCACCATGAGAACCAATCCGATGAACTGGGTGAGTCACTGCTCATTATGAAACTCAGTTTAAAAACTTTGGCAAGTTTAATTTACCTTCACAAGATTATTCAGATGATAAAACTATATAGAAGAAAGGTAGGATACAAATGAGGATTTGGAGAAAAAATGGGTGGCAGAATTATACATGCAATATTGTATCTGGGATTCCCAGTATCATGCTTACTAATAACATTGAAACATTGCCAGGAGAATGTTTGAAGGGAACAACTGGTGAGAAAGAGCATTTATGGACAAGTAAAAGCTTTCTGATTATGTGATTTAAAAATAATGACACTGTCTACTGGGCCATATCAGTAAGTATTAGCAGGAAGGCACAAAAGATACATCTGCTGAATTCTGAGGCTTTCTCAATAAACTGAAGTGTGTGCGTGCAGAAGTTTGAAAAAGCCACTTTACTTTACCAAACCACTCCATTCCCCATCCCCAGAAGCTCCTGCAGCAGATCCTGGGTGACTTCTTCAGTCTGAGTTGGAAGTGGTTAATAATGAATGCATTTAATTTTCATTCAACACTCAAATTTCTAGAAGGAAAGTTCGGGGGGGAGGAGTCAGCAAATTCATATAAAATATTTATTTTCTACAAGTTTCCTTGCATTCCTCCACAACTTGCCTGATTGACAATCACCAGGAGAAAGGGAGGTAAAGGAGGAGTTGTGTCAGTGTAATCCTGAATTCTTCAAATTCTATGCCATTTGGGAACTAGTTATTTATGTAGCTTTTGCCTTCAGAAAATCATAGTACAGTCCAGTACAACTGCTCAGATAAGGAATCTCTATGGTTGCCTGTGAGGAACAATAAATACTGGGGGTGGGTTATTTCAGGGGGGAGAGGAGAACTAAGCAGAAGTAAAATGAACAATACCACCTCTCATTAATTCTTTTCTTCAATACAATGCCCCTCCACACACATTATTGGCTGAGTTCAGACTGGCAATTTGCCCCACTATAGCCATGTTTCAGCAACGTTTTAAAAGCGGATTGAAGGGGGCATTCTCACAGGCACATCTGCCTGGAGTTCCCCACCCATAGGCAAGCCGCGCTGTTCCGCTTTGCTCCCATGTTTAAAAGATACTTGATAAAGGTGGTAGCAAATCCTGGAGAGTGCCTTTATCCTGTGTTATTCCACTTACTGGAAGCGTGAACGCAAAACTGAAAAGCTGGGAGCAACCCACTTCTATAGTGTGCGTTGGGTGTTTCCGCGCATAAGACAGCAGCAATCTGATTGGCTGTGCTCCGCTCTACCACCCAATGTGATGCCGGTGCAACGGGATCCTCCCCAAATTGGCCAGATGCCTATGTGTGTATGAGCACATGGGCGCATGCACTCGTACATACATAGGCATCCAGCCGAATTACCAGGGAAAAGTTGCTTACAGCCACGCATCCAGGCCAGCAGTCTGAACGCTCCTGCGCACCTCCTCCTGGTATGCTCCCGCATCCATCGGCCCCATGTGACCAGGAAAACCCGGAACAGTTTATTCTGGGTCTTTTTTGCCACGACTGGCTCCCACTACTAATTGCCAATCTGAACTCAGCCATTGTTTTGAATGTCAGTATTAAACACAGGGTTTGAAATCCTATGCTTTCCATGTACTATCCCTCAGGTAGCAGAATAAAGACCTTGGAGAGCCACTACCAATCACAATACCCAATCCTGGGCCGACTAGGCAAATAGTCTGACTCAGTATAGGCTACTTAATATACACATACATAAATAAGCTAAAAGAGGTGAGTATCCTATGACTTTGGGGCAAAATCCAACCCACCCTTACAAAACTGATCAACCAGTCTATGGGGGAAATAGACTTGTAATACATAAGAGTATCCTTATCATAAACTCCTTATAAACACAGGGCACATTAATGCCCCAGTAGACTTTCCTTACAGTCAGGAACAAAACAACTTTTAGACAACAGTTACTAGTCCTGTTTAGGGACGGAGAAACACCTTTCAGTATGGCTCACAACCTGTTTTCCAGTTATGAACAGGGGATGTTCAGCACATTGCTTTATTGGATTCCTTCTAACATTGCAGTGTAACACAACTGGCTTTTGCTGCAGCAATGGCAGCTATTTTCACTACCATGTTACCAGAAGGTTTTTTGAGGATCAGTAATTGCTATTGAAAAAATGCACAGTACCATTCTAATGATCTATTGCCATGATCACTGAATCTCCAGCTTGCTTGCTTTCTAAAAGTAACTCTTTTTTCTTGAGTTATAATAGGAAAGGTGTGATGCAAATCTGTGGGTTCAAGCAGCTTGATGTAAGCCCGACAGATCTCTCATGTGATCATCACATTCAAACACAGTAAGAGTGACCTTGAACATATCTGCTGTGAAATGTGCAGTATCCCCAGCACTGTTCCCAGTAATGAGGGTAATCAGAACATGTCAAATTAGAGCAATTTACTACAGCCAAACAATTCACCAAACTGCCTGCAACCATCTATTTCAGAAGTTTATATCTCTTACAAAAAGTGATATTATAAAGTTGCCTTTATAAAGTGACTAATTTATAAAATTATGTCTCAATCCTCATTAAAGTGACTTTGTATGGTAGATATCATAGTGGTACAAGTACCATGTGTCTCACAACCTATGACAGGTTAAGGCAACATGTATGTCTGCAAAGTAAACTCAGGGTTGCAATGGTTCCCGAGCCGCCAACATGTATCCTCTGTTCCAACTTTGTAACATTCACAGACTGATATCATAGTAGAAACATGCGTGCTCCACACAAAACGAAGAGGCCCTAAATGTGCTTACAATCGCAGCTACACCATTCACCATCTGCATGTTTAAGACTGTACCCATGCATCCAGAGGTATTCAAATTGTACGAGCCCTTAAAAATATATAGCTAACAAAGAAAAAGGGAAAGTGGCATATCTAATAATGAAACAAACTTATTGATCTCAGTGGGACTTAATTCCCCATACACCTGCACAGGATTGAACTATATATACATCTGATGTGGATCTAGTCATGTCATCTATCGAGACTTTCTTTTTCTTTCTCTTCATTTCTCCTGCCTTTTCAAAAGATAACGTATTCAGAGCAGGTACTACCATCTCTCATTGTATAGTGCAGCTCCAGTCTCAGGCTGGACTCCTGGGTGCTATTGTAATTCAAACAATAAATAATAATAAAAAATCAGGAAAGGATAATGGAAGTGCCCTTATTATACCAAGTAGGAGGATGCAATGTACCATACTGTATGTTGTGTTACACTTTTCTTAAAGAGATTCTTTGCACTGTGTGGGTTTGCTCCACCGCTATAACAAATGTATTCATGATCCATCTCAGTGAATTACCCAGTACTAAAAATGAATCACAGTAATGCTACCCTTCACTTCTCCCCCAACAAGGAGATAATACTTTTGGTATGTGATGCCATTTTCTATGGGTTTTGACAAACCTGAAATAATTTAATGAGGCAATAAGACCACACTCGTAGTGCAGCCAGCACAAAATAAGTCACCTTGAGGTAGTGTTATATTAAAAAGAGTGAGCAAAAACCACTGAAGCAATTCAGCTTGTATTTGAAGAGCTATGCTTCATTGTGTTTTCATTCCTAACTATTGGGGATGCTATGAGACAGCCCCCATTACAACTTCATGCCTCACAATGATCGATGACTCTGAGGAGAGCATCCCATGAGAGAAACTCTATGGAGAAGTCCAAAGTTATGGGGGGGATGCCAAATTAGAAAGGATTTGCATGAGTTGCTCAGTCCTAGAAGTTATTTTTATCATGAACAGATGCAAAATACCCTATCATTATAATTAAAAAAAACCCTCCAGAAGCCTTCTCATATCTCACAAGGCAAGAGATTACTAGAGCCTTCAAGTTATCTATCACATCTGGTTGCCAGTGCAGTGGTAACATAGCTAGTTGATATCTTGTACTTTCCTAGCAGAGAAAAGAAACACCCTAAAAGATCCTACTCCAAGGAGCTGGGAAAAGAGCAGACAGAGTAAAGGCTTGCTCTGCTTGGTAGTGTGGCAGAGTGGTTTGGCTCTACTTCTGACAGAGCATAGAGTACCCAGTTGTTAGGCCAGTCTCTGGCAATGAGCAGACCTTGTACCTTTTACTCTGACTCTTGGGAAAGGACAGGCTGGTGTTTGTGAGGGGGTCCTATCTGTTTTTTGTTAGGATCCAACCTATTGGTTAATTGGTGAAAGCCTGTTTACGCTTGAAAGTATTTTTTAAAATTGAAACTAGTCTCTAAACTAACTTGCCTCAGCCAGGTTTCTCTTTTGACTGTTGGGAGTCCTGTGCTGCTAATCTGTTCCTGGAAACCAAGCTGTAAATAAATAAATCTTTGTGGTTAATATATAATTCCTGCCTCAATGACTCCATATTCTACTTGTGCACCACAAAATTTACCTCACAGCGGTGAACACAAAGTCTATACACTTATTACCTTTAGAACACCTGGTGGCTGAGGGGAAGGTTTATAGTTTAAAATAAACCTGGTTCTCTACAAATCATAGGAGGTCATATGGGTCCCCTCAGTTGACAGAAACAGTTTGTCAGGGGGGAGTCATGTTTTGGGGGTTTTTTGCCAACAGGCAAAAAAGCGCGGCAACTAGTACAACAGTATGCCCAGGAGACAAACAGGAAAAAAGAAATGAGAAAAAAGTAAGCCTGCTTGCTTTCAACAGAGTAACCATGCAGTTATAATATTTGCCAAGTGCTACCTACATCAGAATTCTGCAGTATGATTCTTCTGGGACAGGTTCTTTGTCTGATTATGATAGTTAAATCTACATAATTATTATGCGTTTTAACACAATAGAGTCTCTTAAATGTAGTCTAGCTGAAAACCCTGCCTTCAAAGCAGGGCCATCCATGCCCTGGTGAAGCTGTATAATTCATATTACAGAGATGGAAAAAGACAGAGCAGGTACCTTGGAGAACACCATTCACAGAGTAAATCACTCTGAATAACAATAGCTAAGTTCACATTTGGTTTAATTTCATAAATTTCTTCTTTGCATCAGACAACACTGTTTGGATGGAATAACTTTTTACCTTTTTCTGTGTGCTCAATACCAGGTGTGTGAAAGTCAAACTAAACATGACAGCATCCTCATGGCCACTGTACTTGACTCTACTGTGATAGATCCAAGTATGGGGCTTCATTGACTTGTTAGAAATAAATCCTAAGGGTGTCAGGAATCAAAGGAAGGGTGATCAAGTCTTTCCCCCAGAATCCAGCAATTTAGCTCAGGGTTCTTAGTATTGAGCCTCAGATTTACTGGAGGAGAGAAAAAGATCAGAGATCCAATATTCAGAAGAACAAAGCTGCAGTATTTCTGGGAACTCTCTGAGAGAGTTGGGGAGGGTATTGCATTTGTAAGAAATGTTATAGAACTTTTAAAATGCATTTTGCCAAAATGTAGCTTTTGATAGTCATCCATAGTTCTCTGAAAAGCTCTATCTGATTGCAGGCTTCTAAAATTTCTTCATCAGAAATATTTACCAGCTGTAAATAATTTTAATTGTGTTAAATAATATTTTTCTTTCTATTTATAGCTGTGTGCAATTAAGATACAACTAATCAGACCAAACACACCAACCGTATGATTACTGCCAGTCTAATTTCATTTGGTGCAAGTTATATTCGTTATATCTATTAATCAAATGACCGAACTGAAATAAGTTTGCAGAGTTATGAGCACATTAACTTCATTTCAGGAAGAATGAACACACAAGAATTTAAACTGGGGATCCAGTGCATGGAAAATATACAGGGGTCATTTTGTAGAAAAAGAGGTGCAGGAGCTCATTAGCATAACTCATTAGCATAACTTATTTGCATATGCCATATCCCCTGACATCACTGGAAGTGTGTCAGAAGGCAACACTCACCACTCAGGCTCTTTCCACTCTAGGGGCTGTCATTCCAGTCTCAGAGTAGCCTATCTGGGCCCAGGAGGAATGGTACACATGCTGCTTTGTGCTCCTGCTGGGAGCCGGGGGCAGGGCTTGCTGCCGCCTGTGCTTCTAACTGCCGGAGCTCAGCTCCTGTGCGCTCCTGTTCCAAATGACCCCTGGAAATATATCAAAATACAAATTAATTTCTAAAAATGGTTCTTAAAAATAAAGGAAATTAAAATTAAGCAATGAACAACTGTGGTACTATATTTTTGTTTTGAATTGACTATCCGTTATGGGCATAAAGCATGTCCCAGTTTTAAGGTTTTCTTAAAGCAACTACTTCTTGCCATATTTTGCTCAATTTTAACCCATACTTTATAGGGGTGTCAAACATGGCCCAGGGGCTAGAAGCAGCCTGTCTAGGGCTCTTACCCAGCCTGTGAGCAACTGGTGCAAGGGAGGGAAGTCAGGAGGCTGCTTGGGGGATGAGTGGGCAAGCAGGCAGGCCTATAGCCAGAAAATTTTTATTGAAGGGGGGGAATGAGTACAGTGGTGATGAACACATCATTATTCATTCATTCATTTATTACTTTTTGGTTTCTTCAGACTGAAAGAAGAGAGGCTATGACCCCTTGAGGTATTTAGACATGTAGCTCATTCTGAGGAAGAAACCAGAAAATCTTCTCCTCCTCCCTTGCTTGTTTGCCTCATTCATTTGCTAACAACTACCTGTTCTAAATGAAGACCTCAAAAATCTTCAAAAAGCTGCTGCTAGCTAGTTTGCTAGAAATTATCCAATTTTAAAGTTGACCAAGTTTTAGATAATATGTATTATATAGTTATATTTTACTGTATTTTATTGTTTTAGTTTGTGAAGGCCTATGACCATATACAATAAAATTTCTACCTACCAAAAATCTACATTAGGTGGGTTATCCTAAGAAGTCTTTGAAGTGAAGAATCTCTATTCTCATAATCCCTCTGTGGAAAAAAGAAGTGTCTGCTGTTTGCCATTATCTAATTATGGTTTCTCACTGTTCAAGATTCAAAGACATTGTCAAATTAGGTAATAATAAAATATACAGTATACACTACAAGAGTATTAATTTATGATGAACACCCAGGGAACTTGAAATCCTACTTAAGGTGCCATCGGCACCTTAAATTTGTTCTGCTGCTTCAGATCAACATGGCTACCCATCTAAACCTGCTTAAGCAGTTAAAGAACGGGGCGGGGGGGCTTGCAGATTACACTCTGCACATTAAAGGAGAGGAAAAACAAGCCCCCCCCCTTTTTTTGCAAATCCAGAAAGGAGGAAGGGAAGGGGAGGAGGCCACACACATCCACCCAAACTTCAAGCCAGGCTGCCTCAGGGTGCCCACAGCCAAATGCTTGGCTTTGTTCCTGGAAACACCCACCTACCCCACTTCTCCCCTGTGTTCATAAGGCTTGGCTCCTTGGGAAACAAACAGGAAGGAAAAAAAAATAAAAAGCTTGGCTTTTTGGTGAGGGGGCAGGACAAATTCAGGGTGGGATATTGCCAGTTGTCAGTCCCCTATGGCTACGGACCTGCAGGCACAAATGGTGAAGTGTATGTGTGTTATCAAAGCTGTGAAGAAATAGAAAGGAAATGGCTAGGCCACTAGGTTAAGAGGCTGAGATAAAATAGTACAGAGGGAATGGAAGTGAAGAGGAAGTGTGCGTTTTTCCCATCCCACCTCCTCCGACCACAGCTCAACGAGGATTGGTGAAAGCACTACATGGGGGGAGGGGTTTGGAACTGAGAGGTGCTGCTGCCACTGCTGCACCAACCAGCTGTGCAGTTTTTCAAATGGCAACCGTGAGGGGGGTTGGCAAGAGCAGGCTTGTGGAGTGGTGGTTTGCCAATTGTTGTGTACTGATATGAACTCATCAGCGCTAGTGAGACCATGCAGTCAAGCACACCTTTGAGTGTTCATACAATAGCTGATTCAGATCCTAGGGCAGACCAATAGGATTGCCTGGATCCTAGAGTAGACCTATGATAGACTCCTCCACAGTAAATAGCCTATCATTGGTATTAGGGTGTGTGTTGGGTGTGGGGTACTGTAGGGAATTAAGCGAGGCTCAGACCTTGCTAGTTTGTCCTTGAGTTTCACTTAGCTAATAAAGCGTGAGCTGATCACGTGTCCAAACTCACTACTTTACACCAATGAAGAGATGGGGCCAACAGGGAAGGATTATGTGCTGCTGTGTCCTTCCTGCTATGAAAATCCACACTGGTTCAGGTAAGCACCTTATTTTGTTCTAAGATACCTAAATGACTAACCAGTTATGAAGGTAGAAAGCCCTCAAGAGAGGAAAAAATTAGGTTACTAGGCAGAAAGTTAAAGGCCATGACCTCAAAGGTAGCATGCTCAGAAGTGCTGCTGGTTCCACACACAGGTCAAGCCACACAGGCACAGATCAGGGGTCTCTATGCATGGATGAGAAAGTGGTGCCAGAAGGAAAGGTTTAGATTTGTTAGGCACTGGGGAACATCCTGGGACAAGCCAAACCTGTACAAAAGAGATGGGCTTCACTGGAATCAAAAGGAATCAGACCGCTGGTGATTAATATCAAAAAGGTGGCAGAAGAGGTTTTAAAATAATTGCAGGGGAAAGCTGACAGAACTTATGTGCTAAACCCTGTAGGGCCTACACTGCTAGATTTCTATGGCCAAGACTAGAAGCTGGGATGAGTAAGAGACTGAGAGAAATATGCATGCAACCCAAGCTTTGTTTCTGTTTAAAGCACACTGATTTCCGCTGATGATGAGACAAGCTATTTTTAAGCTGAATTGTGGTAAAAAGAGCAAGGAATACTTTGGCTGAATGCAGGTTTCTCCCATGTGTGTACCTTTGTATCTTGGTCCATCTGTTGTACAGGAATACATGTGCATGTTTTCATAGACTGGTTCTTTTCCTTTTAAAATTGTTTGTAAGCATTCCTTTTTTTAAAAAAAAGTAACATTTCAGTGTCAACCAATTTGACAGGTCTCTATTAGGATAGCAGTGATTGACAGGAGAATTGAAGTTGCATATGTAAGAAACAGAAGCTGTGAAAATGACGATTGCCCCTGGGGGACTCAACAGACAGGAGCAGCCTGTCTGCTGCCTACTTGCAAACGGAAACATTGTAACAGTGTGTTCTATCGATTATTTTGCCAATTGTGTTGTGATGGAGTTATTAAGTAGCCACCACTCACTGCCAGAAGCCCAAATGCCAGACCCTGAATTGAAGATTCTTTGTACCCTGACGGCATGAAGTATGCAACATGGACAAAGAATAAACAATAGAAAAGCAAGGAGACCAAAACTATTGTCAAAACTATATTTGTTTATTTACTTCATATATCATCTGCCTTTCTTGCTGAGACTCAAGTCAGATTACATAGTGTAAAACAATGCATTCAAATTGTATAAGATGCACAAAAATTAAAAACAATGTAAAAATATCTCAGTAATTTAAAACATTTCTATGCTGCCTTTCTACCCAACTCAGGGTCCTCAAGGTGGTAAACATTAGAATGTTTCTAACATTAAAACGTTTAAGCATTTCACACATTAAAACACTAAACATTTCAAATATTGAACAAGTGTGTGTGTATGTGTATGTGTGTGTGATGTTTTAAAAGATTACATGAAATATATAAACACATACAAACACGCTAATAAGACTAATAAGAGATAATGAAGGAACAGCAAACAAAACAAGTCTTCCTGGGACAGGAGTTCCAAAGTTTCAGTGCTACCACTGAGAAGGCCCTTTTTTGAGTTGCTACTCTTCTAGCCTCAGATGATGGGAACACCTAAAGCAGAGCCACTGAATATGACCAGAGTGGTTGGATAGGTTCATATGGGAGTAGGTGGCCCTTAAGGTATGCTAGCCCCAAGATTTATAGCTCTTATCAGGCACAATATGTCATAAACAACGGCAAAAAAATGGAGTTACAAAAGTAGAAAACAATGCAGCAAGAATGAGATATTCACAATAGTGGACTACACAACAATCCTATTTCATTTATCAAAGTGCCCTTCTGAACCATTACATTATACTTCAGCGCCTTAAAAAAATGTTCTCCTAAACAATTCTGTTTTATATACTATCTGGAATGTCAGAAGTGGGAGACCCCTTCTGCCTCCTCAGTCAGACTACTACACCAGGGGGAGCTTTAGTTATATAGCTGAAGCTAAAAAATCTAGAGGGCCCAATTTATACTGGCTCCCTCAGACCCATTTGGAATCCACACACTGTTAAAAAATTCTTCCTTGCAAAACTACTTGTAAAACAGAACCTTCAGCTGGATTCTGAGGGCTGTGGTTGCAGACACACCTATCCACTGGCCCAACAGTGGATAGTATTAGGCAAAGAAGCCCACATTAGGGCCACACCAGCCACAACGGCTCTGACATATCCAGAAGGTATGCCAGATGACATCAAGATACACCGGCATAGCAGTTGTTCAGCTCCTTGTCCACTTTCAGCCCCCTTAGGATTTTGTGGTAAGACTAGCTTATTTTTAACATCATCTATAACATTTCATTTTAGAAAACATCATAGGGAAAGAAACCTATTCAAACGTTGCTCATCTCATCTGGAGTCTTTTGAAAACTGCTTCCTCATGGTGGGGCTCACTCAGTGAGTAAGAAGAACCATATCTATTGAGATAGATTCAGGTGGGTAGCTATGTTATTCTGAAGCAGCAAAACAAAGTTCATAAATAGTATTTATGAACAGGTACGAGAACTGGATGACATTAGCATGTGTAGTGAGATAATAAACTGATACCTGTTAAGCTCTGGGGTTTCCATTGCCCTGAATGTTGTAATAATGTGTAAGCAAGAATGCAGCAAGAATGAAACTAGCAGCAACTCAGAAACTAGCCTGTTTCTGAAATTCCTTTGCAATATAGCAGCTACTTTGAGGTCACCCATTGAATATACTAGAAGACTGAAGTGTTCTTCTACAGGTTCCTCAGTGTTGTGATTCTTGATGTCAGATTTGTATCCATTTATCCTTTGGCATAGGGTTTGATCTGTTTGCCCTATGTTGAGAACTGAAGGGCATTGTTGGCATTTAATGCCATATACAATGTTGGAAGATGAACATGTGAATAAACCTGAGACGGTACAGTTGATGCTGTTAGGTCCAGAGATTGTGTTGTCTGGTTGTATGTGGCAGCAAAGTTGGCATCTGGGTTTCTTGCAAACTCTGGTACCAGTGCCCCTGTTCTCTGTGAGCAAGAAAAGTTTGCCCCCCCCCCCAGTACCTGCAAAATCTGCTTTCTAAACTCCTACCCGCTCACACCTCTCTTATATCTGCAATACATTGATGACATCTTTATAGTCTGGACACATGGTAAAGAAGTCCTGGACATATTCCACCAGGCATTCAATGACTTTCACCCCACCATCAACCTGACAATGAATCGATCTATGCAACACATACATTTTCTGGACACTACTATAAGAACACATGATGGATGCAGAGATACCACCTTATATTGGAAACCTACTGACTGGCAAACATATGTGCATGCCTCCAGCTACCATCTTAAGCATACCAAACAATCCATTGTATACAGCAAGGCTACAGCTGTATCTGTTCCAGTCTTACAGAGAGAAATTCTCACTTGAGGAAACTAAAACAAACCTTTGGAACTAAAATATCCACCTGATGAAGTCAAGAAACAGATTGACAAAGACAGAACGGTACCTAGAGGAAACCTGTTGCAAGACAGGCCCAAATAGAATAGCACTAGTGGTCTCATACAGCTCTCAATTGAGAGCAGTTCAAAGCATTATCAGTGACTGGATAATGACAATTCTCTTTCACAAATATGGGGGAAGGGCAAACATCTTCTTGCCCACAGAGAGCCCCCAAATCTTAAACAACTCCTCACCCACAATAATGCAACATCTAATTTGACCTCAAAGTAGCACTTTTATTGCTAAGAAATTTCAGAAGACTAGCATGAGATTGCTGAGTTACAAGTTATTACAGCATTCAGGACAAAGGAACCCCCAGAGCTTAACAGAGATATCAGATCTTTATCGCACTACACATATTAATGTTATTCAGTTCTCTTTTATTATGCTGTATGCTAATTTGCTGCTATTCACAGGTCTTACCAATTGCCTTAATCCAATTGTAGCTATGTTTATTGCCCAGTTACTTATGCATCTGGACTCTAATTAGCCCTTCCTGGCAACACACTTCCCATTCTCTACCTATATGTAACAGCTGGTGACCTCTATTTCAATGTATCTGAAGAAGTGTGCATGCATACAAAAGTTTATACCCAGAATAAAACTTTGTTGGTCTTAAAGGTGCCACTGGACTCGAGAGAGAGTCTAAAAAAAGAGAAAAAGTAGCAGTGAGAGAAAATAAAGCTGGGAGGAGGAACAGAAGAGGTAAAAAAGGAAAGCTGAGATGGCAAGCTCAAGAGAAGAAGGTGGGGGAGGGACGGAGGAGGCTGCCAAGGGAATAAATAGCCACTTTGAACCATGAGGAAAGACAGGGTATAATTGTCTGAATTAATGAATAAATGGGAAAAGGTAGTTAGGTGGGTTGAAAGAGAAGGAAAGGGGAGAAGCTGCAGGTACAACTAAGGGAAGGCAAAGAGAGAATGCAAAAGAAAGGAGTGAGCAAATGGGATTTCCTCTCATGGGTCCCTTGTCATATATCTAATGAAGAACCTGTCCCCAGTGTGCAGGGGAAAAATGCATACAGTGAGGCAAGATACAGCTACAGCAACTTTTTCAACAAACCTTTCGGTGGGACGGGGATGAGGGGGATTTAAATTCCCTCAGGTTAAAAAAAAGGCAAGATCCATGAGAGTTCATTACAATTTCAATGGACTGCCTAGTCAAAAGGAAAGGAAGAAGTCAGCTGGGGAAGGGGCGTGCTTGTCCTGCCCTACCCCGCCAAAGCAGGCTCAGGGCAGCTCCCACAGATAAAACACAGATTAACAATCAAATCATTAAAACCATTAAAACAATTTGTTAAAACAATACATTATTACATATTAAGTGCTACCGATGTTATTCCAATATTACAGCAATGGCGGTGCTGCATGCGTGCATACCCTATGGTGTTCATTTCCAGCATTGATTTTACTTGACATGCACAGGCTGTCGATAATTCAGCAGGAACCAGGCTCTACAGTTGTTACTAGTGACAGTTGCTAGTGATGGTAACTAGTAATGCTGGCGGCTCCTAATTGAAATCCTGGTGAAAGCTCCATCTTGCAGGCCCTGAGGAACTGTAAAAGGTCCCACAGGGCCCTGATCTTCTCCGGGAGCTCATTCCACCAGTATGGAGCCACCACCAAAAAAGCCCTGGTGCTGGTTACAGCCAGCCTGGTGCCCTTAGGGCCTGGAAGGGCCAATCTATTTTGATTCCCTGACCATAGTGCTCTCTGGGGAACATGTGGGGAAAGGCGGTCCCTCAGGTAAGTCGGACCCCAGCCATAAAGGGCTTTAAAGGTAAGAACCAACACTTTGAAATGAATCTGGTATGCTATTGGCAGCCAGTGCAATGCTTTCAGGGCTGGCTGGATGTGCTCCCTCAAGGGGAGACCCATCAAAAGCCTAGCTGCTGCATTTTGCACTAGCTGCAGCTTCCAGATCTGTGACAAGGGCAGCCCCATGTAGAGAGCCAACAAAGGCAGCCCCATGTAATGAGGCAGCAAAAGGACAAAAACAGCAGAGGACGAGGAAGAAGTAGGGGAGCAGTGCTAGCAACAGCAGGAGGAGGAAGAGACAGTGGGAGGACAGGGGAAAAAGTCATCAGCAGTGGTGGTGGAAGGAGTCATAAGTTGGAAGACAAAGTGGAGACCAGGGGGTGTATGTATATTTCCCTGAGTTCCTCACTGTTCCCTACATGTCTCTTTAATACTCAGTTCTAAATGCTTCTACTTGAAATTAACTCCTATCAGTGTGACAAGATGTGATCATCAGATTTCCATGTGATCATTAGATTTCCATGTGCATGTCTAGGTGAGAGAGGGGGAGGGAGAGAGGGAGGGAGAGAAAGAGAATCAAAACTGCATTGTAAGAGGACTGGGGGTCCACACCCTTTTTTCAACGTAAATCACAGATACTTCTCTCCTGGAGCTTCTATTTGCCCCAGCTGGGAAAATATACAAGTACCCCTCGGTCTCAGACCCATGTAAATGCCTTTCGGAACAGATTATGTCTCAAGGGTGAATGTGCTGTGAATGTTTAGCTGCACTTGTTTGGTGATCTCCGCCATGATTCCTGTAATTTATTCCTGTGCTGTCTTTTCTGTGAACATGACATTTATTGACTCTCTAGAGAATGGGGATGAGTAGATTCACACTACCAGCAAATGTATTCCGAACATTCATTCCTGAATCAAGGTTGTCACTAATTTGTGAAGAGAGAGCAATGACAGGTCACCCAGCTTATCTATAGGGAAATAACTAGAAAAATAGGGTTGCTCGTCATTCTGTGAAAGTTGCTGAAGCCAAATACGGCCACTTAAGCACAGCTCTCATTTGTTATTCTCTTTCTACTTCACAGCCTGTTATCAGAATTGACTTTCTTTCATATTTCAGAGTTTTTAAATGTTTAAAGTGTTAAAAAAGATATTCCCAGAGTTTTGGAAGGGGTAGTGTTTTGTTTTGCCTAATTAGTCCTGTTGGAAAAGATAGGTTTTCCCCCCAATAAAATTAAATATATTTTTCTTTTCATATTTTCCCTTCCTGAATTCACCACTGGTCCTGGAATCTAGGTAGCAAAAGAAGACAGAAGTGAACACAGAAATTTGTGTAGTGTATGTGGACCCTGAAAACCATGGCAACTCTTTATTTCTACAAGAAAGGATGCGATAAAATGTGCCAGGGAGAGTCAGGATAAACAGGAATTGGGTTTCTGCTGGAGACAGTTCATTTGGATTACATGCCAAATGGAGGATATTAATGTGGGTCATAAAAACCTGATCAGGGGTAGGGAAGGATACACTAGGTGTCAGGTGACCAGATTGGAAACATTTGGGATATCTCCCATGAGGGGCAGGATTCCTAACTCTGGATGGTGGCGGGAGGTGTTCACCAAAGCAGGCAGAAATATATTAAAGGTGGCATCTTCCTTTTTTCTGTGTTCAGATACTTCATCCAGAAGCTGTGATCTATGACAGAACTCAGACTCCTTGGCAAAGAGGCAGTAGGGAGTTTGAGGATGTGTTTGTTCCATTTAAGGTGACTTTGTACTGTATCTTAGCTAGACTTTTGTATTATTTTCCTTAAATCTGTATCCACTAGGCTGACAGCTGTTTTCCATGGAAGTGCTCTACTTTAATGTTTAGTAATAAAGTTCCTTTCTTTTTAAGAAGGCAGGCTGTGAGTCAAATCCTACCCACACATCAACACTGCTCTTACACACTAAGATCATGCATGAGACTGGGGTGGGGGGCGCTAAACTATTTGCTCAGAGGCGTTAGTTACATTATAAACTGGATTTTATAAGCTGGGGTGGTGACATGAAGAGAAACAGGCTTTTACATGCAGACAAACATGCAACACATGTGAGAACACACAGACTCAGGGTAGGTTTGTGACAATATGAATGAACATTTCTGTAAATGTTCCCATAATGTCCTGTAAATGTTCCCATAAAAAATGTTCAGTCCCATAATTTCAAAACCCACGTTGGGGAATGATGGCAATACTGGTTATGTATTAGGACTGAGAATATAGGGAAATGTTAGGGATGTCTTAGGGAAACCCTGTGCATTACATTAAATGCATGTACTATTTCTTTATTGAATATGTTTATATCCTGCCTTTCTTTTTCTTTCTTTTTTTAAGAAAAAGTTTTTATTTGTTTCATAAAGAAAACAGGAAGAAAAAAGAAATAAAAGAAAAGACAGAAACAGATAGCAAAGACTACACCCATATACCATTTTGTTCACATACAACCATTAAGTCCCTTTCTTTTGGGCCATCTATGCCATTTATATCTTATGATTTAAGCCCTCCCAAGTATGTTTGTATCCATTTGTAAAATTTCATCAATTTTCTTTCAAAGTCACTCTCTGGTTTTTCATTCAGTTGTAATGTCAGTTTGTCCATCTCTGCTGCATCCAGAAGTTTGAAAATTAATTCTTCGTTTGTAGGTGTCTCTTCCTTTTTCCAATATTTTGCATATAGAATTCTAGCTGTAGTAACAACATGTACAATTATGTATAAAGGTAAAGGTTCCCTTGCTCGAAAGCCAGTTGAATCCGACTCTAGGGTTGCGATGCTCATCTCCATTTCAAAGCCAAAGAGCCAGCGCTGTCTGAAGACATTTCCATGGTCATGTGGCTGGCATGACTAAACACCAAGGCACACGGAACGCTGTTACCTTCCCACCAAAGTGGTACCTATTTATCTACTTGCAATTTCTTGCTTTCGAACTGCTAGGTTGGCAGGAGCTGGAACTAGAGATGGGAGCTCACTCCGTCATGCGGCATCTGGGTCTCGAACTGCTGAACTACTGACCTTCCACAGCCTGCAGTTCAGTGTCTTAACCACTTGAGCCACTGCAGCTCCTTTTTTTGTGTGTATTATGTATACAATTATGTATACATCATATACATTTAAGTTTGTTGGTATAATATTCAATAAAAACAATTCTGGTATAAATGGTACATTTGTGTTGAGCATTTTTTGTAGCATTTCATGTATCTACATCCAACATTTTTTCACAATACCACAAGTCCACCACATATGAAAAAAGACCCAGTTTTACACTTGCATTTCCAATATACATCTGACATATATGAATACCTGCTTTTCTTTTTCAAAGGAAAAACCCCAGGTGACTAGTCAAGAAATATTACACACAAATTAGGGAAAGCAGGCTAATGGAAAGGACTTTACTTTATTGTGCTCCCTCTTCTGCAACACAACTAGTTGCTAATGGAGAAGTGGACAGCATTTGGGCAAGGCAGGCAACAGAAAAGCCTTTAATCTCTTTTGATTAGCCAGGGTGGGGTGGGGGAATGAAGAAATCCTTGAGCCCCATTATGAAACACAGGGCATGGCAGCCATTTCAAGTATGCTGGTTTAATTTATATATGTATTCAATAATGATGTATGTGCTCCCCTCCCCCATCTGAAGATATCTAAATCTGCTGATTGGAGCCACACATTTGGGGGACTTCCCAGGTTTGCAGAAAAATCTGAAATATTAAAAAATTGGGGGGTTAATCTCCCCCCGCAAATTAAAAAGCCTTGCCTGCACATGTGGGTTGTGCAGACCACCCACTTACCTGTAGATCTGGCAGCAGCCACCACAGGGAGCCACTCTAGGACTGGCCATTGCCATAGCAGATGGCAGAAACTGCTGCTGCCACTGGGCTCAAAGGTAGGTAGTGGGCCTGAAGCTGCACCAGGCTTAGCACTTCTTCTTCTTCTTCTTCTTCAAATATAGGGTTGCCACTGTTGGAAATACGTGTCTTGCAAGGTCTAAAATTCAGTCATTATAGGGTTAATGTGTGTTTACCTTGTGGGCTATTGTTTAGACTGACCTGGAAGGAAACCTGGCACAGAGCCAATGGAAACAAAGCCCGCGAAACTGAAGTCTGTTTACTCACAATCATTTGTTAATGCATTCAGGTGATTTCCTTCTAGGGTCAAGAAGAAGAAGAATCTCCATTGTTGTAGACCATGTGGTCAAAGTGTAAAGATGTAGCCTTAGGTGTCTTTGTTGTTTTGTAGATTTCCTGTGAACCCTCTCTTAGAAGTAAAGATTTTTACATAGAAGAAAATGCCTCCTCTCCAGTGAAGCAAAGATCCACTGCAATCTCTGAATATTTAACTATTTTGCCAATTTTTCCAACAGCCACCTTCCATGTTGAACATGGAGATTTCCTGGAATTACAACTGATTTCTAGATGACAGAGATAATTTCCCCTGGAGAAAATGGTTTCTTTGGAAAGTAGACTATGGCATTATGCCTACCCCTCCCCAAAGCCCACTATGCCAAGGTTCCACTTCCAAATCTGCAGTAATTTCCTAACCCAGAGTTGGCAACCCTGTTCCCAAGGGCATCTTTAATTTATAGGTTAATAATTCTCAGTATACTATACCATTTGCTAAGGGATATATCCTGAATATATCTTTTGGCCTTTCTTCCCAGCAACATAACTTTATGCATTTTTTATAATGAGAAAACATTGTAAAAAGTAGGCTACACTGAGGTTCTGCATTTCATGATGGAATTATTCTCAACCATAAGAAAATTATTTCCCTCATCATCAAATCCAATTTTGGTATATTTCTAATATAATTCTTTAAAAAAAAACAACCCTTCTTTCAGTTAAAAAACAATTGCTTCCTTAGTTACATGGCTGCTTTTGGCTCCCATAAAACTTTAATTTAACTAAAGGTGAAACAAAAAGCCTATAAAGTATATTCTTTTCTAATACAAAGCAGAACAAACCTGCCTTTCTGTTGTTTCCTCCTTATAATTTTCTGCAGACTTGGATAAACTTTCTTGGATAAATTTAAATATTAAGTACAAGTAAAGTATATTTTAAACATTTCTAATAAATGCATATTTAGAAAACAGTGGGTGGCAAAAAGAGCTTGATGTTAATCTGATTGATTTAATTCTTTCTGACTAGTTTAATTATGCTAGATTTTATTTGGCTAAAAGGATTTAAAAAAAATTGTTGACGGATTTTGAAGGATTTTAACTATTTTGGCAAACCACTTTCATGCTGCATTGCCATTATTGAAAATAAGATTTATGTCATTCTGCTCCTTCCCCTTCAAACCTGGAAATGAATCAGAAGCTTTGGGCCTTAGAAGTATGGCTAGTGGACCGTTTTGTACTTTCCCCACAAGTATGATCTCTTTGTGGATGTTTCCAAATTTCAGCCCTTCTTTGTTTGTACCAGTTCTCCCATTCTACATATGCAAAAGTCTCTGTATATGAGTAACTTCATTTTCTGTGGCTGCAACTGCTAGGACCAGCTGAGAGGAAATGGAGACACACTCCAGGCTTTGCCCTCCATCCCTGTAATTGGCAGCTTGCTACCCCAACAGACTAGTGGGATAAAGGCACAAATTGAAGGTTCCTTTTCTTGTGACAGTAAAATGCAACCATCACAAATGAAGCATATTCAGAAAAAAGACAGTAATGGAGATGACAAAGATTTGCAGTTCAAATACCATATTCAAAAGCAACCATAAAAGGACAAGATCGGCATATTTGAACTCATACCATGGAAAGCAAGACATCTCTTTTTTAACCTAATCAAAATCACTTACAAGTGAGCAATGTGTGCATCAAAGGAAATAACCCTATTGCCATTACTTGTTGCTCAGCAACCAATTGGATAAAATGTGAGTGAATTAATTGGCCAGCCATGGTAATCTGTCCCTATGGTTATAAACAAATACAATATTTTTAAAGAGGTCTTCCCATTTGGTTATCATTTAAGTCCATGTTATTGTTGTGTTTTCACCTGGTCTTCTGAGTCATAGTTACCTCCCCTCACATAATTTAATTACCAGAGCATCAATAATGCTGTGAGGAAATGGATTTTTCTACTGAACAGATGCAAAAGAAGCTCGAAAGGCAGAAGGAAATGAAAATGAAACCCATAGGTGGGTGCATTCACAAATTGGCTCCCAGAGGAGTGCCAGGAGGCACCCAGCCAGGGCGTTCTCCTACCTTGCCAACTACTGGAAGACAGGGCAGCTGACTACACCAGCGAAGAAGAGGGCTAACCACCTGCCCACTGGGGCAAGCTCAAGGGGCGAGACAGGAACTGACTCCAGGGACAAGCATCATTGGGGGTTTGGTGGTTGGCCCTGGGACAATACCCCTAGGTGTTCAGGGTGCTCCCACCCCAGCCAGTCCGAGGCATACTGGCAATGCAAGGAAGGAAAGGAGGTGGGGCCCGACTATAGCAGCGATGAGGACTTGACAGAGAACACGAAGGATGGATCTTCTCAGGAGGAGGGGGGAAGCTGACCAGACCAATGGCTAACCTGCTGTAAGATGGGGCAGGGGTGAGAATAAAGAGGCTGCAAAAAAGCACAACTGGGGAGGATGTGGTCAGTGTTTGAAGTGAAGTTGGGAGCCAAGTGTGGAGAGCCAGCCATGGACACCTCACCCAAACAGAGAGAGAGGAACAGGGAGGACCTTGTCATGACTTAACCCCAATGGATGGCAGGTGTGAAGCAATGCCTGACTGCCCAGGTGTCTGAGGTAGTGCTTGATGTGACCCCTCATTTTCCTGATGTGACACCCGCCACCCTTGCAGTCCCCAGGTGTGACAGATCCCAAGCTGACAAGGAGGTGGAGCCAGCCGTAAAATGGCTGCTGTTGTACCTTAACGTTAGACATGCAGTGAAGATCCTTATGCTGTGGAAGCAGTTGCTGTGCTGACCAAAGCAATGTTTTTAAAAGTTTGCACAGTCAATTTGTTAGAATATACTAGGTCTATAGTGCACCTAATTGAAGAAGATCAGAAGGACAGCATATAGGAGACAGCTGAAGGACTATTTCACATAGATAGATTAGGGACTTCCCACATTTTCAAATTATGTCTTTCCTGTCTCCTGATTGGCTCTTTGGAGACTTCCTGCTGCAACTGAGCCCTCCCCTTCATTTCCTGTCTCTCACAGCAGTTAGTCAGTTAAGCCTCTCTCCCTCTGCTCTGTTAAATCAGAGTTTATTTCTTCATTAATACATTGGGTTTTCTTTAAATAGTTGGTGCTCTATTCCTCTGCATGTTTAAACTCTGCTGACAGGGTTATGGGCCCAGTGTGAGTACCACTGTGAAAAAGGGAAAAATTTACATAGCTTGGTAGGCAAAAAGAAGAAACTGCAAAATGGCTGCTTCCTGCACAGCTCTGCACAACTACCTACTAGATAGGGTGACTGACAATAATGTTCTAATCCAGAGGAAGAGAATGAAGTGCCACTTGCTTGAAATGGGACTCTGGTATGTTGTCAATGGATCCCAGGCAGGAGATGACATGCCAGCAAAGCAGAAGTCCTGGGACATGCACAGTGAGGAGGCAAGAGGTACATTAATAAAAGGTTTGTCCGACAGAGATGTTTTGTGAGTCATTCAAATGTAAACTGCAAAGGCAGTCTGGAATGAATTGGAGAGACTTTGTGTTAACTCCTCTCTAAACATCCAGCTTTCTATTCAAAATAAGCTATTTAACATAAGGATGCCTGAAGAGGAAAATCTGTGAGACCATTTAGATCAAATGCTTGCTCCAAGTCAAGAGCTAAGAAGTGCTGGCAAAGATATTGGTTGTTTTGATTTGAAGAGCCCAACAGAATGGCTGAGTAGAATGCTGACCAAGTAGCTCTATGTGTAAATAATAAAAGCAAAGTAACTTGTTATTCATGTGGAAAACAAGGGCACGCTAAAAGGAACTGCAATGATTTAAAAAAGAAGGGTACCCCTCCAAGACAAATAAAAAGAGAGTATTTGAAACAGCCACCCCGAAGAAGAGTTCCATATTCACTAAAGATGCAACCAAAAGTTATATATGGTTCTTAGACAGTGTTTGTTCAATGCACATGAGTGCACACAGAGACATTTTTGAAACTCTAGATGAAGAAAAAAGAGAGAAACTAAGTGTAGCAGATAGGAGATCTGTTGTGGCAGAAGGGGTATGGTTGGGAACTATAAAATGCAGACTCCCAGAGAAATTCTTATTGAGAACTGCATGTATGTGCCACAATTTGTAAATAACTTGTTTTCAGTAAGAGTTCTTTGAAAAAGAGGAATGGGGACCTCATTTGGGGAAAGATGTCTTATCAAACAAGATAGTGAACTGATTACAACAGGGAGAGTGCACAAAGATTTATATGCTCTGGACACATGCAAATTTGATCAAAAGTCACAATCATAAGAGATGTTCCAGGTTATGGCAACACAGATTTTGGGCATAGAGATCATTATGCAATTGCCCAACTTGAGAACCAGAATTTGACCGAAGGTATACAAATAAATAAATACACAATTGAAAGAAAATGCATGCATTACATCCAAACATATGGGACATGACCAAGTTTCAACAACAATCTTGAACCAAATCAAACAAGGCACCCCCTAGAGCTCATTGACTGTGATGTTTGTGGTCCAATGAAAATAGAGATCCTTAGTGGGAACAGATATGTTTTGACTTTCATTGATGATTTCTTTAAGTATACAGTTAACCTACTTGATCAGGGTATTTGAGGATTTGAAAAACTCAAGGCATATGTTGCAATGGTTAGCAACAGGTTCCAGAGGAAACTGCTGGCAATCCTAACTGACAATGGAGGAGAATATTTGAGTATTGAACAAGGTATTGAACATTAACTCACTGTCCCACACCAGAACAAAATGGTATAGCTGAGAGGAAAAACCGCTCTCTGGCAGAAATGTACAGATGCATGTAACCAGAAGCGGATCTACCAGAGAAATACTGGGGAGAAGCCATCAACACAGTATGGGCAGAAACCCAGCATGAAACATCTAAAGGTATTTGGGTCGAAAGGCTTTGCCTACACTCCCAAAGAAAAGTGGTCCAAGTTGGATTTAAGGACTGAGCAAGGTATTTTTATTGAATACGCTTTGGGATGTAAGAGATACAGAATCCTTGATCCAAAAACACAAACCATATGAATTTGCAATATAGTCTACATAACCAAAAAGGAAAAATCTAAAGCTACATAAAAAATGGACACTATAGAAGCCAAACCGATAGAAGAAAATAAAATGCATCCACTAGAAGCAATGCAATCACTCACCTTGGAATCTACAGATGACACATTGGAAGAGCCCCAGGAACCAGAAGGAGATGAGGAACCAGAGGTCAGACGATTGGCTAGATCCAACCAGGGAATACCACCAAGAAAACTTCTAACCTGACCAAAATAGAGACTGCAACAGAACTGTCCACATGGGAAGACATTAAGAGAATGCCTGCTGATTAGGCAGAAAGATGGAGAAATGCCACAGAGGAAGGAATTAAATCTCCAGTCAAGAATCATAAATGGACATTCACAGAAGCGCCTCCATGAAGGACGGTAGAATACAAATTGATTTTCTAAACATATAGTTGTTAAACTTGAATACTGTTTTGAAAAGAGATTCTAAGAAGAAAAATGAATCTTGTGGACTCGTACAATAGTCTTTGAGAAGGGGTGTTACAATATACAAGGTCTATAGTGCAACTACTTGAAGAAGGTCACAATAACAGCCTATAGGGGATAGTTGAAGGACTGCTAGTTAGCGTAGTTAGATTAAGGACTTATGTCCTTCCTGTCTCCTGATTGGCTCTTTGGACACTTCCTGCTCCAACTGATCCCTTCCTCTTCATTTCCTGTCTCTCACAGCAGTTAGTTAAATCTCTTTCCCTCTCCTCTGTTCCATCAGAGTTTTCTTCTTTAATAAACCAAGTTTTCTTTAAACAGTTTAAACCATTGGTGCTCCATTCTTCCGCATGTTTAAACTCTAACAACAAAATTAAATCTCTAATGTCCAATCAAAAGCCTTTCTGGGCAAAAACCTCTCCTGGCCCCATCCACTTTCTAAAAACACTTGGTGGAACCCAAGAAAAGGGTCAGTGGGCACCATGGCCACCATATAGGAGATAACTGACTTAAATCAACATCTAGTAGTAAAACTTTTTTTAAAAAATACAGTGTTTATAATCTGTGGCTGACAGCAGGTTTGCTGGGGAGAGGGAAAGTAGGATTCCCTGTGGATTATTTAAGAATGTACATGAAACACTTTACACTACTGTCTGAATATATAAAAAGAAATCTGACAAACAGGCTTGAACTGTTCATGAGCAGCCAAATTGACTGACAAGAAACTAGCTTCTTATTCACAGTTAGCTACTAGATTGTGAGTTGAACAGCAAGGGACTGAGCATTCTACTCCTATAGCAATTCATGCTTCCTTGTGCCCAGTATGAAATTGGAATTTTAATTGTCTGCAGGGCTCTTTTTGTAGCAGGAACTCCTTTGCATATTAGGTGACATACCCCTAAAGTAGCCAATCCTCCAAGAGCTTATAGAGTTCTTACAGAGCTCTTACAGAGCTCTTACAGAGTTCTACTGTAAGCTCTTGGAGGATTGGCTACATTAGGGGTGTGTCACCTAATATGCAAAGGACTTTCTGCTACAAAAAGAGTCCTGATTGTCTGTATAGCTGGCGTATTTTCTCTTACCTGCTTGAAATTTGGAAATGTGATTCCCTTGAGTGAAAATGCAGTCCTTCAGAATTTCATCCAGATTAGGTGGGAAAGGAATTTAAACCTGTGTAACTGTGTTTTCAGTAGAAACAAATAGTAATGAGAACTGAATAGATTTTATAATACAATTTGATTAAATTCTAGTATTAGATAAATACATTTTTAAATGATCAAGAGCTGACTAAATGCTCTTTGTTTTGTTTTTGTTTGTTTGTGTTGTTCATTCTGACTCTTCAAAGTATTTCCCCCCCTTTGGTCCTTGTTATTTATGAATCCATTGATAGGTTTATATAGATATGGTTCATGTTGTTGGTACTTGTTACAATCAGATTTTTTTAAAAAAGGAAATAAATTGAGGACTTCATTCCAACATGAATCATTGTAACAAGGCTGTGCTATGGATAGGTCATGTAGTATAGATTTGATTATAACATTTATTTCCTTTTGATTATTCATATTCTTCTGGTTTTATAAGGTTTTCTTCATAAGCAAGATTTTCTTAGGATTTAATATAAGTCTATTAAGCAGTAGGCCTTTCTCTTCTAGGTTGGATTAATTTTTCTAGCTGATGCTAGCAGACAAGAAAGTTAGATATAAAGTTCAGGGCTTTTGATTGTTTAGGTTACAATTTCACAGTGTCTGAGTCAAAAGGATTTTTAGCTCCGTATCAGAGAAAAACACCTTTGTTTGGGTGCATAGAAATCTTACTTGATAGTGTTTAGGTTAGATTATGTAAGCAATTGATGCTGTTGCATAGACACATCTTTCTTTATATTAGGCCAATGAGGGAATTTTTATTTAGATGAAGTTTAATTTTTTGTAACCAATTACACTTTTTGAATATTATTTTCTTGAGGATGGTGTGATGATGTCATTTGAAATATAAAATCCATGTACTTCCTGGATGTGCTCAGAAAGCAGTGAATTTTGAATAGGCTGTCTGGCCTAACTGTTTTCGGATATTTTGATTGCAGTTAAAACACTAAGATCTTCCTCCTCATTTTTGACTCCATTTCTTGACTGGAAATTTATTTGTACAACAAATTTGGCACCCAACGTGGGGCTCCACTGATGGTGACTCAGATTTTGCTGCTGGAAGTGGGGGGGGGCAGATGCTTTGAAGGAAGGTGTACCTGGCTGTTTTTTCCAGCTATCCTTTGGCCTCTGGCCTGCTCATGGAAGTGGCTGTCTTGGGCATCAGTAGGTGGACCCCTGGAGTCCAGTGATGAGGAACCAGCTTCTGTCAGCCGACAAAAGGTACCTTTTTGGGTGGGTCTGTAAATCCTTTGTCAGTCTCCCTTACTTGGGAGCAGGGGTATGGCACCTGAAGAGTTTCTGGTTGTGTGTTTCAAAGTATTGGGGCAATTTGGTTTGGGTGGCTGGGTCTCTGGGGTGTTTGTAGTCTTGTGTGTATGTGATTTGTTGTTTCCCCTCTGTGGCTTAGTCTCCCCTGTTTGTGGCTTGCCTGTGATTTCTGTGTTGTCTGGGTTAAGATGGGGAAGCAGGGAAGTAAGATTAAGGTTCGGACTCCTTTGATATGTATGGTACAGAATTGGAATACTGTAGTGGGTCAGGAGGAGGGGGGAAAGAGATTTAAGGATTTGCAATATCCAGTTGATAAGCTTGCTAAGTTTTGTATGACAGCTTGGCCAGGATATCCCCTGGAGGGGGGGAAGTGGCCAGCTCATGGTTCAATTGATGTCCAGCTTGTGAGAGCCTTGTGGGGGTATTGTAAAGACCATGGCAAATTTGAAGAATGTGATTATGTTGAGTTTTGGTTATCTGCTATAACTAGGGGAACATTGTTAGATAATAATATCCCTCTGTCCAGATCTTTGCAAATGACTTTAAGGGAAAATCTTAAATAAGGTTCTGTTAGCCTGGCTCCCAGATCTGTCAAAGTGTGTGCTTTAGAACAAAAGGAAGAGGGGAGAAAGAAGGGGAAAGATTCTGGGAGGAGGGAGGTTGCTCAACCAGATTCTGAGGATTTGCAGTTGCCCCCCCCCTGAGGATCCTATGGACCTTTTGTCTTTCATATCTCTGCCATCTCCACCTGTAAATCTTTTACACCCTCCAGCTCCTCCTGCACATTTCTCTGTGCATCCTGTACATTCCTCTGTCCCAGCTCCAGCTGCTGGTTCTGCTCATTCCTCTGTTAGTCCTGTTAAAAGTATACCCTCAGGGCATTTGGTACCGGTTACAACTACAGCTGAACATTCTCCTCCTCCTGTGTGGGAGGGAGGCCTTTCTTCTCCTCTGTCTTCCCCAATATTTGGAGCTTTGAAGGGGACAGAAGGGGGAGACTCAGCATATAGGGAAGGATGAAATTGAAACTTTTGACATTTCAGGTTTATCTGAACCACTTTCTTCCTTTCTTCGTCCTTTTTCTTTAAAGTACCCCCCTCTTGACACTCTGAAGGTTGAACCTGTAACTCCTGGGGGGGAGAGGAATAGAGGAGGTCAGTGGTGACTTTCTCAAATAATCTTACTAAGGCAGATATACAGATGCACAAATCTTTTGCTACACCAGATGTTCAGCAAAAGAACTTAACCCTAAGTTGTAAATTTCCTGGGCATAACACTAATGATCCTGTTCCTATGACTTCTTCTCCTGATGATGATAAAGTACCAGTACAGTTTGCTAAGTTTGTTCAGTTGGTGATGCCTTTGAGAGAAGTCTTAATGGCTGCAGGCCCAGTGGGCTTTGTGTATTGCCCGTTCTCTAATACTGATTTATTGTCATGGAAGAGGGGATTGTCAAAATATAGGGAAAATCCCTATAAGATTGCCCAGGAATTCGAGGATCTTTGTAACATATATAAGCCTACGTGGTTGGTTGTACAGCAGATTTTGAATCAAATCCTTTCTCCTGAGGAGAAGAGGTTAGACTTAGATCAGGCTCGTTCTATCTGTGAGACAGATGAGAGAGCAAAAGGTAATGCTGGGGCTGCAGATATCAGCACTATAATTCCTACTTCTAACCCTACTACTTGGGATCATGGGACAGTAGAAGGGAGGGAGAAGTTTGCTGTTTATAAAGCCTATATTGCAAAAGGGTTAAAGGAGGCTATTCTAAAGATGACCAATTCAAATAAGGTTTGGGAAATAAAATGAGAAGGATGAGGACCCATTTAATGGAAGGTTTTTGGAGGTGGAGCAACATGGACCCAGAATTGGAGGTGAATAGGAGAACTTTGAATGCTATGTTTGTTGGAAACTCAGCACAAGATATCAGGAGAAAGTTACAGAAAATTCCACTACAGACCTGGTTGAGGCAGCTTACAGGGTATATATTAATTGTGATCAGGAAAGGGAGAAGAAGGCAGGAGCTAATTCTAAGAAATTGTTGATGGCCCAAACTGCTATGTTGGCTCAGGCATTGACAGAGAAAAAGGGAAATGATGGAAAGGGGGGGGGGCAAGATCTGGTAATATTCCACAGCAGTTTATTCCTCTGGGAGAAAACAAATGTGGGTATTGCCAAGGATTTGGCCATTGGAAAAAGTCCAGTTCATTCTTTTCAGTCTGGGGATTGGGTCCTGATCAAGGCCTGGAAGCATGAGCCTCTGAAGCTGCGGTGGAAGGGTCCAGTTCAGGTGCTCCTAATTTCTGATAGTGCTGTGAAGATTACTGCTGCCAACAGGTTCACCATACTAGAGTGAAGAAAGTTCCTGGTCCAGACAAAGTACTCGGTAGTCCTGACAAGGCGGAGAGCAACAAGGGAGCATCATCAAAAGGCAACAGGACAGCCAATGTCCTAGCTGCTGGTGAGGGCCACATGCAAGAGCCCGAAGACCACAACCCTTGTGTTGTTGGGTCCACAGAATCTGATAGAGACAAATCCTGGAGCGCAGAACCTTTTGACAGTCTCCAAGCTCTGTTTCAGCACCCTTGACTCGAACCTGTGTTTCTCCTTCTCTCCTTTTTTATCTTTGTTGGACTTTGGTCGGGGGAGGAGATTGGCATCCTTTTTGGTGGGGTGAATTTTGTTCTCATGCAAGAGGGAAGTTTTCTCGACTGATTGGTGATGCTATTCAACACCTTCCAATAGCCACTTGTTATTGCTTGAAGTATAGCAGTGATGTAATTAACATTTTTTATCATTTTGAATGAAGTGAAGCAAGATATAACTATCTTTGGGGTTGGTGGGTAAGAGAAGGACTTTAGTTCATTCCTATAGATCGTCCATCTTTCTTCTCAAACCATTTATTCCCACCTTTCTGTTCTTTTGACATTTGTAAGCCTCAAGTATCCTTTGGAGCTTAGGAGTTGTCAAAACAGAGGCAGATCAGGCCGCAGTAGTTGCTTCCCCTCAGGATGAGATTAACCTGACTGGGGAAGAGCATTTCTTATATTTTTGGATCTATTTTTGGAGGCCAGGTGCTAGGAATAGTTGGGAAGAACTTCTACATCCTGTTGCTGTATGTCCACATGCTAAGTGTGAATGGAACCTCATACGTAATTGGAATGGGGCTCTTTTGCAGCGCACTTGGTATTACAAACATTACTCTGCTGATTTTTGGAATTTCAGGGTGAAATACATATTGTTACTCCATGGTTATGGTGATTGGGAGAGCTATAAGGGAACTTGGAAAATAGAGTTAAAAGAATCTGTTACTCCCTGTTCTGTTTGTGAAGCAGCACCTTGGGATATTTTTGATTTTTACCACAGCAATTGGAAAACAGAATCTTTCCTAGACATTATCAAGCAAGATTTCTATGCACCCAAACAAAGGTGTTTTTCTCTGATATGGAGCTAAAAATCCTTTTGACTCAGACACTGTGAAATTGTAACCTAAACAATCAACCCCCCTGAACTTTATATCTAACTTTCTTGTCTGCTAGCATCAGCTGGAAAAATCAATCCAACCTAGAAGAGAAAGGCCTACTGCTTAATAGACCTATATTACATCCTAAGAAAATCTTGCTTATGAAGAAAACCCTATAAAACCAGAAGAATATGAATAATCAAAAGGAAATAAATGTTATAATCAAATCTATACTGCAAGTGTCCCCCCCGACCTAACTGTTTTCAAATGTTTTGATTGCAATTAAAACACTAAGAACTTCCTCCTCGTTTTTGACTCCATTTCTTGACTGGAAATTTATTTCTACAAGAGTTGTGTCCTCTACCTTTTCTGCAAACATGACCAATTTAGACTAAGATTTTGACATCTTTGGTTAAGCTACAGAATAAATCCTTCATTAGCTTATGCTACATATTCTTTTTTCTATTGTCTGAATCCTCAACCCCTGTGCTATTTTTAATTGATGCTTTCCATCAGCAAATTAAAAAACAACAACAATACACTCCAGACTCCAGTGAGGGAAAATTCAGAGTAAAACAATACTGTCTATAAGGATGCCACACTTTGTTATCTTTATAGTGCAGAATGAAAGACAAATTGGGAGAAAGAATGCTGTGCAAGCCTTTTTATTGCTTTTATGATAATCAGAAGGAGTCCCTATTTGTTTTGATTGGATGGTACATATTCATTGTCCTGTTACAAATTATTGATTTACTTGAAAACCAGTAGTTGCTTGATTTAACACTTACAGGTGTTTCCTTCTGATAGTTTGCATTTGCAATTTAAATTGAATTTACAGAGCTTAAATGACTAATCCCCAACTACTAGACATATTCCTTTGGGGAGACAGATAAATCCAGTGTCAAGTGTCATTTAGTAGATATGTTAAGGTTTTAACAGTTTCTTTTTTCCTAAAAGTGGAAAGACAGTTACAAACTTTTGATTGGAGAATAATAAGTTTTTGAGAAAAACAAACTATATCAATAATGAATTAATGCAAATCAGGTCATCTCATAGATCATTGCGCCACCAGGGCACATATTTAGTATGGGAATTTCACTTGAATTTCATCGTGATCAGTAGCATAATCCTCTAGGAATGAGACTGGGCCATTACATGACTGAATGAGGCACAGCAGAGAATCACATGAATGCAGCACTTGCTATGCCAAAGTAGTAGTTTAAGGATATAGCAGAGCAAGCATTGGACAACTCACCTATATGGCATCTTAAAGGCACAATTCTGATCACCGCAGAGCTTTCTCTACCAGCATAATCCTGTGTGGACAATAATACATGTATCTTCAGGAATACTTGGCTTGATGCCTTAGTAACTAAACAAGCATAGGCAAGAAATGTCTCTAGAGCAGTGGTTCTCAACTTTTAAGGGGTCACGGACCCTTCTGAGAATCTGATGAAAGTTATGTACCCCCTCCCCATAAAAATGCCATAGTGAAGACATTATGATGATTGTACTTTACCTGAACATGTACAGTAGCCTCCTACATTTGTTTGCAGTGAAACATTACTGTAATGACATAATTAAGAATAATTGGAGCTGACCCAGCTGAGCTCTGAGAAGGAGCAAGGTGTTTGAGCTGCCAGAGGGGTGAGTGGTATTTTTATTTATTTACTTTCAGCTGAGGTGCTTTAGCTGAAAAGGTACTGTGTCAGGGACTGTATTTGGGAGTGTGTGGGTGAGTTGTAACAGACTCCTGACTGCTGGAGTTAGGGTGTGAAAGGGTCATTGTTTGCCTGTAATTAAGTGCTTGGGTGAGATTGAATAGCAGACTCCTGGCTGCTGGAGTTGGAGTGTGAAAGGGGCTTTGTTTGACCGTCATTAAGTGCCTTGGGTGATTTTGAGTAGCTGCTGGCCACACCCTCTCCTGGGAGACAATTCCATTTAAGGCAGGAAGTTTGCGAGAGCAAAAGGGCGAGGTTCTTTGCCTGTGGCTCTTGGCCTAGGGGCTCTGTAAGAAGCCCAGGAAGAGCCAGGAAGCCAGGACCTTGGCTCCTTGGTAAGGTAAGGTAAGTAGACTCCTACAACAGGAGCCATATAAATACAAAGGGTTTTAAAAGGGGGGTTATAGAAAAGTATTTGTTTAAAAACAATTATGAAGCCAGAATGCCAGAAGGGGGTTGGGGGCTATCCAGTGTTTTGCATGGAGTGTCACATGTATGACTATCTGCCCACTGGTCAGAAGTCTTGGGTGTGTGCTCGGTGCAAGGAGCTCCTGGTTCTCAGGGAGCGAGTTTGCTCCCTTGAGGCCAAGGTGGCTGACCTGGAGAAGCAGGGACAGTCAGTTAGGTGCACGGGGAAGACTCTCGGGGACTTGTTAGATATGTCCCACTCTGGATCTGGCAGCCCGGCTGCTGCCAGGGAGCATGAGGGTCAAGGGGAAAAGGGGCACCATGCTGAGGATAAGGGGAATGTGCCCTCAGAAGGGACCTCTTCTTCAGCTGGTGAACGGGTATCCTTTTGTACCAAGGAACCATCCCTGGGAAGGGTGGGAGGGGGCTCTTGGTAGTTGGTGATTCGATCCTTAGGCAGGTAGACAGCTGGGTGGCGAACCCGCGTACTGACCGTATGGTGACTTGCCTGCCTGGTGCGAAGGTAGCGGACATTACGCGTGTTTTAGATAGGCTGGTAGATAGTGCTGGGGAGGAGCCAGTGGTCGTGGTGCATGTCGGCACCAACGATGTGGGGAAATGCAGTCATGAGGTCCTGGAGGAGAAATTTAGGCTGCTGGGCAGGAAACTCAAGGCCAGGACCTCCAAGGTAGCCTTCTCGGAAGTGCTACCTGTTCCACGCGCAGGGCCGGAGAGACAGGCACAGATCAGGAGTCTCAATGCGTGGATGAGACGGTGGTGTAGGGGGAAGGGTTCAAGTTTGTTAGGCACTGGGATGCTTTTTGGGACAAGAGGGAGCTGTACAAAAGGGACGGTCTCCACTTGTCCCGAGAAGGAACCAGGCTGCTGGCGCTCAAAATCAAAAAGGTGGCAGAGCAGTTTTTAAACTGAATAATGGGGGAAAGCCGACAGGAGATGAAAAGTCTCTGGTTCGGGATGGCTCATCTCAAAGAGATGAAGGGGTAGCTATTACTTTTGTACAAGGAAATGGATTACAATTGTCCACTGAGACTGTGGCTAATGATAGGAACTGCGTGGCAAGGTCTCGAGGCAGCAAGAGGAAGGCTGTGGGCTTAACAAACGTGGGAAACTATAAGTGTTTATACACAAATGCTAGAAGTCTCCGAGGTAAAATCGGGGAGTTGGAATGCTTGGTGTTGGGGGGGAAATAGACATTGTGGGTATTTCAGAAACTTGGTGGGATGAGGAAAATCAGTGGGATACGGTGATTCCTGGTTATAAATTATATCGGAAGGATAGGGGGAAAGGGTTGGAGGTGGGGTGGCTCTGTATGTCAGAGAGGGTATACCATCCAGTAAGATTGAGAGGGTAAGAGAATTGGATTTGCTTCTGGAAATGCTATGGGTTGAAATAATGGGTCCAAAAGGAGGCTTAACAGTGGGAGTTTGTTATCGCCCACCAGATCAAAAGATAGAGGAGGATTATAAAATGATGAATGAATTAAAGATAGCGGCTAGATGAAATAACTGTGTTGTAATAGGCGACTTTAACTACCCACACATTGATTGGGTCAATATGAGTTCTAGTCGGGAAAAAGAGATTGCGTTCTTAGACACTCTCAATGACTGTGCTGTGGAACAGATGGTCACAGATCCTACCAGGGGAGAGGCGATCCTGGATTTGGTCCTAAGTAACACCCAAGACCTGGTGAGAGATGTAAAAGTGATTGCACCACTTGGAAACAGTGACCATAATGTCATTGAGTTTAACATTTGTACAGATAGGGAGTTGCCCAAAAAGACTGACGCAACCACTTTTAACTTTAAAAGGGGTAACTTCTCTGGTATGAGGGGACATGTGAGGAAGAAATTGAAAGGAAGAGTGGAGAAGGTCAAAACCATTGGGGAAGCTTGGAGACTATTTAAAAAGACAATCCTAGAAGCTCAGAAAAAATATATACCGCAGGTTAGGAAAGGTACAAATAGGTATAGAAAAAAGCCTGCATGGTTAACAAATAAAGTAATGCAAGCTGTAAAAGGTAAGAAGGATTCCTTTAAGCGGTGGAAAGCTAGTCTTAGTGAGGTTGATAAAAGGGAACACAGACTATGGCAAATAAAATGCAAGTCTGTGATCAGGCAAGCAAAAAGGGAATATGAGGAGCATATCGCAAAAAACATAAAGACCAACAATAAAACTTTCTTCAAATACATTAGAAGTAGGAAGCCAGCCAGAGAGGCAGTGGGGCCCTTGGATGACCAAGGGGTAAAAGGAGTAGTGAAGGATGATAGGGAAATGGCTGAGAAGCTGAATGCATTTTTTGCCTCTGTCTTCACTGTGGAAGAGGAGAAGTGTTTGCCCACTCCAGAAGCACTGATTTCGGGAGGGGGTTTGAAAGTCCTGAATCAGATTGCGGTGACAAGAGAGGAAGTCCTCCGACTGATGGACAATTTAAAAACTAATAAATCACCAGGCCCAGATGGCATTCATCCGAGAGTTCTGAAAGAACTCAAATGTGAACTTGTGGATCTCCTGACAAAAATATGTAATCTTTCTTTAAAATCTGCCTCCATTCCTGATGACTGGAAGGTAGCTAATGTCACTCCCATCTTTAAAAAGGGCTCCAGGGGAGATCCAGGAAATTACAGGCCAGTCAGTCTGACATCGATACCGGGTAAGTTGGTGGAAACTGTTATTAAGGAAAGAATTAGTAGGCACATTGATGAACAAAAACTATTGAGGCAGACTCAGCATGGGTTCTGTAAGGGAAGATCTTGTCTCACTAACCTGTTAGTGTTTTTTGAGGGAGTGAACAAACATGTGGACAAGGGGGACCCAATAGATATTATTTACCTTGACTTCCGGAAAGCTTTTGATACAGTTCCTCATCAAAGGCTCCTAAGTAAGCTCAATAGTCATGGGATAAAAGGACAAGTCCTCTTGTGGATCAAAAACTGGCTTATAAATAGGAAACAGAGAGTGAGTATAAATGGGAAACTTTCTCAGTGGAGGGTGGTAAGCAGTGGGGTACCACAGGGATCAGTACTCGGTCCCATGCTTTTTAACTTGTTTATTAACGATTTGGAATTGGGAGTAAGCAGTGATGTGGCTAAATTTGCAGATGACACAAAGTTGTTCAGGGTGGTGAAAACCAGGGAGGATTGTGAGGCACTCCAAAGGGATCTGTTGAGGATGGGTGAGTGGGCGTCAACGTGGCAAATGGGGTTCAGTGTGGCCAAGTGCAAAGTGATGCACATTGGAGCCAAAAATCCTAAATATAAATACACGTTGATGGGGTCTGATCTGGCAGAGACTGACCAAGAGAGAGATCTTGGAGTCGTAGTGGATAACTCGCTGAAAATGTCTACACAATGTGTAGCTGCAATAAAGAAGGCCAACGCTATGCTGGGGATTATTAGGAAGGGAATTGATAACAAATCAGCCAGTATCATCATGCCCCTGTATAAATCATTGGTGCGACCTCATTTGGAATACTGTGTACAGTTCTGGTCACCACATCTCAAAAAGGATATTATAGCATTGGAAAAAGTGCAGAGAAGGGCAACTAGAATGATAAAAGGGTTGGAACACCTTCCCTATGAAGAAAGGTTAAAATGCTTGGGGCTCTTTAGCTTGGAGAAACGACGGCTGAGGGGTGACATGATCGAGGTTTATAAGATTATGAATGGGATTGAGCAGGTTGAGAAAGAAGTACTTTTCTCCCTTTCTCACAATACAAGAACTCGTGGGCACTCTATGAAATTGCTGAGCAGTCGGGTTAGAACAGATAAAAGGAAATACTTCTTCACCCAAAGAGTGATTAACATATGGAATTCACTGCCACAGGAGGTCGTGGCAGCTGCAAGCATGGACAGTTTCAAGAGGAAATTAGATAAACATATGGAGCAGAAGTCCACCAGTGGCTATTAGCCACGGGGTATAGAATGAGAACTCTCAGTCTGGGGCAGGTGATGCACTCTATTCTTGGTGCTGGAGGGGGCAGCAGTGGGAGGGCTTCTGGTGCCCTGGCCCCACTGCTGGACCTCCTGATGGCACCTGGTATATTTTGGCCGCTGTGTGACAGAGTGTTGGACTAGATGGGCCATTGGCCTGATTCAACATTGGCTTCTCTTATGTTCTTATGTTTAAGAACGTTTTTCACAAAGACAATTTTCAAAGTAAGAGGAAGGAAATCAGAATATATATATTGTGCCTGGTTCAGAGACCCCCTGAAGCCCATCTGTGGACCCCCTAAGGGTCCATAGACCCCAGGTTAAGAACCCCTGCTCTAGAGAAAGCAGGTATCAAAAAATCAAACAAAGCAACAAAATCCCTCACCCTACTCAGCTCATTTGCAACAACAGTGCTGATGGCATACACATCCTGCAGTTGCCCCATTTATGGGGTGGACTGCTGGGCACAAGAGGGAGTCTAGTCTACTGTGAAGCTCAGCATGGGGATTGGAAGAGTAACATATGTAATCCATTTCAAAATCTCTGTGCAGATGGTAGCTCATATTTGATCTCCACCCCCCAAAAAATCAGGACTGCAAAATAGACAATCTAGCAAGATGGAGCTGCCACACTGATCAAGCTGTAGGTATAGCTATGCCACCATAAGCCCTCTGAGCACTATGGAAATTCTGCTTATCTATTAAACTGGGTTAAAGGGGCAAAATAAAACCGCACAGGCTCTACCTTTAGAGAGAAGGATTCCTAAGATTTATCTGCTCAGCTTTGTAACTTGTCTCCAGAAGGTTGATCACACTATGTCCTGCCATTGTGACATGCCAATTTGGGATATGATTCACAAGCCATGGACTGACCTCCTAAGTTTTATGTTTTATATGGCTGGTTTCTGGGTTGGTTCCCCCACCCCCACCCCCCGTTGCCAATTTGAAACTTTATTTGAACATCAACTGTCACCACATAGACATTTATATTATTTACTCTTGGCTATAATATTATTTATTTCATTTCCTTTGAACACCTCTGTGACCTCTCCTTACAATTGATCAGAACAATGCCATGAGTGTGATGTAGTACTTAAGCCAAAGGAGCTGGCAAAAGAACATAACCAGCAATAAATCACAATAAAACAGAGTACAGTAGCACATGCAACTCCATATCCTGACCTTCTTTCTATATGGACTCAATGTCACCCAGCTGTAGCCTGCTGAGTGACAGTATAACCAGATTTTTATTGCTTCACTCACACACAAAAAAAGTATAACCCCTCAAAAGTGCAATGGAACCAAAAGGCTGTTGAAGCACAGCTATTACCAATTTGATTCTGCACACTACTAAACAGGAGAGCTCTGGAGATGAAGAATAACCAGCAGTCATCCAAGAAGGCTGAGAAAACATCAGTAGGGGGCCACTCAGAGGAACAAATGTCATTTCTTGAAAAATAGATCACAGACTTCTGAGAACTCTATAGCTACCAAGCCACCCTGTGAATAGCCGCAGGCGCTGACTCTGTGGCTGAAAACATATCAAAGGGAAGGCGGGGGCAAAGGGGAAGAGCTGTGAAGACTAGCAGAGACAGAAGGTGGTCTTTTCAGGTTAGTGTGACTTAGAGTAAGTTCAGCTCATATGCCATTCATTTTTAGTAGCCCATTAATATTTCAAAAGCCATCTTTTCCATCCTTTTCTAGCAGTTCATTACCTTTTGCTCTCAACAGTTTTAGCACCTGCTTGAACCCTCAAATGAAACTGTATTTTGTGAATTAACAAATGATTGTTATTGTTTTTAATACAACAAAGGATGTGCTCCATTATTAGGAAGACACAATTCCAGAGGAATAACCATGTTATTGCAGGAGGGAGGGAGGGAGGGAGGAAGGAAGGGCCAGCGGCACCTTAAAGTCTAACAAAGTATATTCCTGTGTAAGCTTTCACAAATCAAACCTCATTTCATTAGATGCATATGAGAGGGATACACAAATGAAACGATGCTAACTATCATCAGCACATTCTGGTAATCTTGATTATTCAAAACTAGTTTTCACAGGATGTGACAGTTGACTGGAATGCATTTCAATAGAATATAGTTGTGTATATGTCATTTAAAAATGTGTCTTTAAAGATGTGCCTGGGAGTACTGACAGTATTGCTAGATTCTTCCATATCACTTAGATGAAATTTGGTGCACATTTAGTCCAAGACAGTCTAGACTTGTACACATGATGTAAGCACAGCTGAGACAGTTCACAGAAAGAAGGAACTGAGACCATGCCCACCAGCCTGCCCACATCTATAATCTCTGAGAACAGGGCCGGCTCGCCCACTAGGTGAACTAGGCGCTTGCCTAGAACACACAGCCACAGGGGCACCAAACTGTGCACGACCCCCCATAAAAAGCCCCCCGCCACTGCCGCCTGTGAAGAGCACCCAAGCGGGGTGCAGGAGGCAGCAATGGAGCTTGCCCACCCTCCCTCTCCCCTCGGGGGGCAGAGGAGGTGAGGGCGGGGACAGCCACCAGCAAAGAACGCCCTAGCAGTTCTCAGGAGGCAGCGGAGGAGCCTGCCTGCCCTCCCCCTGGGGGAGAGGAGGCAGGGGTGGCAGCTCTTCCCTGCCTCTTACCTGGCTTGCCTGGGTGCCCTGCAGCTGTGGGGCATGCAGGTGAGCAGCGCTTAGGGAAGAGACAGGGGTTTAAACCCCCACCTCCTCCCTGGCTTGTCTGTGCACCCCACAGCTGTGAGGCATGCAGGCAAGCTGCGCTTAGAAGGAAGAGATGGGGGTTTAAACCTCCGCCTCTTCCCTGGCTTGTCTGGGCACCCTGAAGCTGTGGGGCATGCAGGCAACAGGGGCAGAACTGGCCAAGATGATCCAGGAGGAGAGAGGTGTGGGGGGGGGCAGGGGAGGCTCCCCTCTTACCCCGGGAGGGCACCCAGATCACCGGAAGCAGGAAGGGCACTGCCCTCCCTCCCTCACCTGCGCCCGGCACCTCCGCCAGGCAACAAGCAAGTGACGTTTAGAGGGAAGAGGCGGGGGTTTAACCCCTGCCTCTTCCCTGGCTTGCCAGGGCACCCTGCAGCTGCAGGGCACGCAGGCAAGCCAGACTTAGAGGGAAGAGATGGGGGTTTAAACCCCCGCCTCTTCTCTGGCTTGCCGGCACTGCCCCCACCCCTGTTTCCAGGCCCCACTGGGAGGTTGGCATCGCCGGAGGGACATGGGGCCACAAGCTGGCCTAGGGCACCCAGACACCACAGGCCAGCCCTGATAGAAATGGTGAAGAGAGAAATAGGTATGCCACTCTGATCTCCTTGAAACAGCACAGTCTTGATGTCCTGGGGAGCTTACATCTGGAAAAGAATTTCTTTGGCTGAGTTCAGAATGGAAGTTTGAAGCGTGAGCCAGTCATGGCAAAAAAGCCCCAGAACAAACTGTTCCAGGTTTTCCCAGTCACACTGTGCCGACTGATGTGCGGGCATACTGGGAGGAGGCATGTGGGAGCGTTCAGACTGCTGGCCCGGAGGTGCAGCTGTAAACAGCTTTTCCCTGGTAATTCAGCTATGTGCGCATGAGCACATATTTGCTCATGCGCATAAGTGCATCTGGCCGATTTGGGGAGGATCCCACTGCGTCGGCACCGCATTGGGCGGTAGAGCAGGGCACAGCCAATCATATCGCTACTGCCTTATGCACAACGCGGGTTGCTCTTGGCTTTTCGGGTTGGCATTCACACTTCCCTGAACTTCCCTAAATGGGCTCCCAGGGATTTGCTACCACTTTTACCAGGTATCTTTTAAACATGGGAATGAAGTGGAACAGCATGGGGTTGACTATGGGTGGGGAACGCCAGGCAGATGTGCCTGTGTGAATGCCCCTTTTAATCCGCTTGTAAAATGTGGCTGAAATGTGGCTATAGCGAGGCAAACTGCCAATCTGAACTCAGCCTTTGTTGAAAGTTACAGGAGCTCAGAATCTAGATCTGGCAAACTAGTAACAGCAAACATGTTCACAAATGGGCCATTGCTTTGGAATTTAAGGACAATAAAGAAATCGAGTCAGATTCATTTCAATGTAAAATTAAACTTTGGCTCTTTTAGTAGTGACCCAGACTCCATTCACAATAAAGTACTAAGTAGAAACTCTTCTGCTAACCCATTCATTGCAAAACCTTTCCCATTTTTTGAGAAAACAGAGAAGTCAAAAGCATCACAATCAGCCTTTGACATTTCCTCTTTCTAACTATTGAGCTCTTTATAATCTTATTTGTATCTATTGTTTTTACAAAGCCCTTCTGCCATGTTAACTTCACTCTCTTTAATAATTAAAAGCACTTAAAAGCAAAATTGAATACTTACCGGGACAAGTACTGATTATGTTAATTTAAATTATAAATGCTTTTTCTTCCGCTTGATCATGTGTTTTTAAGTTCTTTAGACAATTGTGCTTCAAGCACATTGGGGATGCAGTATGTGTGCTGATAACTTTCATATGGTAATAGGCTTCACATTTCATGTTAATCTTTAAAAAAATAAAACCAGAGGCATTTATCTTTTATTCATTGTATAATCCTCTTTACTTACCACAAGTGTATGAAATATCAGCAATAATCTCTTTTAACCTTTTGATTGCTTAGAAATTTTATGTAGAATATGACCTAACTTTTTTTTTGTTACATAAGATTTCATGACTTCCTAGGTCATCTTGGTAAAAGTCAGATCCTAAGAACTGGTTACAAATTTAAATTGCTTGGTCACAGTGGAGATGGTTGTGTCACTGTTAAAACTGCTGGAATATGGAGTAGAATAATACATTTCCTAGCTAACAAATACTGTAGAATGAATAGTATCCATATCAATAGGAATTTTACATAGAAATTATCTAAGGTCAGAATACACATGATAGCTGCTGCCATGTGGTAGCCTCAAAGGCCATTAGGTTTTGGCCAAGCTGTACTCATTTAGAGATTATTTTTGTGTGAACTGATGCCTACTCGTTGATTTTGTATGTATGTATGGCCAAACATTCTCACACAAGTAGTACCTCCACATAAGCATAACCTGTTTGCAAACCCAAGGACAACCTCATACATGCTCAAAGTCGGAGAGCTTTCATTAAGTAAAATTTTAATTTAAAGATATTTAAGCCTAGGTAGGATTTCAGCAATATCTATCCAGTGACTTTTTAAGGCTTTCTATAGAATCAGACCTAGGATACAGAGCAGGGTTACTAGCTTCAAGGTGGGGCCTGGAATTCTCCCAGAATTACAAATAATCTCCAGGCTGCATATATAACTTTCCCTGAAGAAAACTGCAGTTTTGAAGGGTGGACTCTATGGCATCATGAGCCTGCTGAGCTCCCTCCCTGCCCTAAACTCTAGCCTCATCAGGCACCACCACCCAAATGTAGCTCAGAGGCGTTGCCTTACTCATGGAGTACCCCAACAGTGAGGCACCTCACTTCTGACCTGAACCAGAGACCCACAGAACCAGGCGAAAGAGGACACTCTTGACCTGTACCAAAGCGTGTGCCAAAAGCTCTGCAAAGGGTTTCAGTCTAAGGTTGTACAAAGCGCCCGCCAGGGCAATCTCCAATCCCCCCTCCACCCAGCAGAGGTATGCATATGGAATGACTGTTAGTTCCTTCAGGTAAAGTATCTGCATTCCCATAGCCATTCAGTAGACATCTGGTGAACCTTCTCTGTCTCCTTACCTCTCGTAATCCCATTTTGTGTGATACCTATGCCTATGGGGAAATCTTTTGTCTCAACACCTGTCCTTCCTCCCCCTCCTTCAGGATACCAAGGCAAATTGATCAAACATTAATTTCATCAGCAATTCATCCTGACACTTATCAGGGACTCATTTCCCCTTTTCGTCTAAGCCTGGGAACCCATTAGTCCTATCCTGGTAGGACCATCAATGGTCATCAAACCCATTCAACCTACCCTGGTAGTATCATCAATGGTCATTAATCCCATCAAGTCATGGCCTGGGAGACCACCCTTCAAATTTCCATAAAAATAGAGAGCAAACTCTGCCTCAGTGTGAACTCTGAGGGTACCTACAATAGGGTACATCCCCAAAGCCTCTACTTTGAGTCTCCTTTTCTCCATGTGAAACACTGGCCACTTACACTTTCTTCTTCTTGGATTTTTTTAAATTGTTTTGGAATGTTTTAAATTTGTACCACCTGGGTACCACCTGAGCCCGCTTGTGGGGAGGGTGGGGTATAAATAGAATAAAATAAAAATACATGAACGTCTGCACATCTGGATAGGTAGTATAACCCCTATAATTGCTCCTTGACGTCTCTATCATCATCTCTTTATTTCTTAATTCTGGATTGCATGTATATTTTGATTGCTTAGCAAGATTGTATGCAGGGATATTTTCTAATAAAACTATTGAATACTCTTTAAATCTGGAGTCTTCATACTCCTGGATCTTGGTGTATATAGATGTGTGATCCCTTGTACCCTTCTGGCCTCCTCTATCTCACAGCTAATTTCCCCCAATATCAAGACAGGCGACTTGTGGTAACACGAATCTCCAGGAATTTCCCAAGCTGGAGTTGGCAGACTTAACACGGAGGTTATCTAGGCTTTCTGCCTGTGAAAAAAGGAGGAAGGGTCCCCTTTGACCATGGAGGTTAGAGTACCTGAGTGGACAAAAGCCATTTGGACAGGGACCTTTATAAAGGTGGTGAATTGGCTGAGACTGAATAAAAAGGCTGGCTGGCTGGATCTAACACAGATCTATTAAATAAAAAATTCTAGAGGGCTGTGGGGAAAAGCCGGGAAAGAAGTAAGGCATTAGATGAACAGTCAGCCTCAAATCTGCTGGGAAGTTTGTGGATAGGGCAGATAATGATATGCAAAGATAAAAAGCAAAGGTCCAATTACATTTTAACTATATGCAAAGCACTGCAGACAGCAGAGTAAAAGAACAAGGACTGGTAAAAAGGTAAGGAGGTGCAACTGTGGGGAAATACTACATCTATTGATCTTCTGCTTGTCAAGCTCTCCTTAGAGGCACAGGACCTCAGAAATCAGAGTTGCTATACAACCACATCTGCCACTCTATTAAAGTACTATTAGAATTAATAATTCAATTTATATACTAATAGCAAAGTTGGCCAAATCTGAGGCTACTTAAATCTGGTGATTGGAGCTGTGAAATGGCCCCAGGTTTGCAGAAAAATATGAATAATAATAACTGCCACTGCTGCTACCACCACCACCACCACCTTGGGGCAGTTAAAAACCCTGAAAATTTTAAAAGGAGCGTCTGTAGCTTTGAGAAACTGATTCCCTCAGCTGCTGTTTCTAGGCAACCACAACTTTCCAGGTTTGATTTCTGTAAGTAAAAAGGCACGGGGAGAGGGAAAGTTCCTTCCTGGGCTGTTTTGGCCTTTAACGGAGAACTTTTGGGGGCCAGGCCTGACTAGGGTTGCCAGCTTGAGGTTGGGAAATTCCTGGAGATTGGGGGGGGTCAGGGGGGATTTGTGGGAGAGTAGCTGTTTCAACCAGGTATAATGCATAGAATTTACTCTCCAGACCCATCATTTTCTGCAGGGGGAAGCAACTATAATTCCTAGTGGTCTCCAGGCTCCACCTGGAAGTTGGCACCCTAATACCTGGCAGCAACCACTGGGTGACTTGATACCAACTGATCTGCCTGACTCAACTAGACCTAGCTGCTTAACTCTATGAAAGCCAGTGTGGTGCAGCACTTAGAGCTTCAGAATAGGGGCTGGGAGATCCAGTCTTGAATTCTTATCTTGCTGTGGAAGCTCACTCAGTTATTTTGGGCCAGTCACATATCTTCAACATAACTTATATCACAGGGTTGTTATGAGGATAAAAAGGAGAAGAGAATAATAATGCAAGATTCTTTGGTCCCCACTGTGGAGAAAGGTGGAATATAAATGAAGTAAATAAATATAGCTGAAGATAGGAGGCAGATAAAAGTTGGTTTGGTAAATGGCTGAGAAGGAGAGAATGAGGCAGAGAAAGGGGAGAGGATATGGGGTTTTCCAGGAGAAGGGAAAGAGGAAATAATGTGGGGAGGGGGAATAAGGAGAAAATGAGATGCCCTCTTTCAAGTCCTTGAGGGCTCCCTACCATTCAAGTGGGTCTCGCCCAGTGGCTGGCACCACACAACTACGCTATAGTTTTCCTAGCTAGAGGCTACCGGGGGGGGGCAGAACTCTGAAGATGGGGGGCAGATAAAGGTGGGTTGGCTGCTGGGTTAGAAGGAGAGAAGGAAGCAGGAAAACAGGAGAGGCAATAAGGGCTTTCAAGGAAGGGAAATTACATAGTGGAAAGGGGGAAATGACATGCCTCCTGCAAGTCCTTGAGGGTTCCTGCTTGTAAATAGTACAAAAAGTAGACCTAACAGAGCTTGCTGTAATCACACACATATTTAATGTAGGGATATATTTCTTTTTCTTTACATGGAATTTAAGACTGGCTTTATACTTCTTTTGTAAGCAAATTTTAAAAAAAAACTATTGCCAGTTAGCTACTCTCACAAATGGTGTTTGAGGGTTTTTTTGTGTGTTTTTTTGTATTTCATACATTATGCATGTTAAAATATTCACTTTTTGCACTCACAGGAATAACATCCCAGTCCCTATCATTTACTATGCATGCCCCCAGGAGAACCCAAATGTTAGGTTTCTTTAGGGACAAACTATGCTGTAGCCAATATATCTTAATGACTATGTATATTCACAAAAGCAGAAAATGTGCAGCTACTGTATAGTTTAAATTAAACAGCCAAATGTAAAATTGTTTTCCTGTACGTTATACCTCAAACCAACCATATTTGTATGTTTTTCAGTTGGGCTGAGGCAAGGAGTGGAGAGCACCTGGTGAGTTGCTGATAGAAGGTAAGGGATTTTTCGTTCTCCCTTTGCCTTCCTAGCCGCTGTGTGGGAGCTGAGAGAGTTGGGTTCTTTTGTAGCCTGATAGAGAGTGGTTCTGTTTAAGTCTGTTTGGGGCTGTTTGTGCTTTGGGGGTTGTTGGCGGCTGAGTGAGTTGCTGTGGAGTGCTGTTGATGGCAAGCCCCGCCCCCTACTGTGCTCGGCTCTGCTGAGCTGAGCAGGAAGGGGCCTTTTGAAACAAAGGGCTGCTCCTTGCCAGAGGTGTGAGCCTTTGGTGTGAGCTGAAGGGTGAGAACCAAAGGGCTCTTGCCCTGTGGCTCTTAGCCGGTGGGTTGTGCTTGGAAGCTTTGTAAGAGTAGAGGGCTGCTACTGAGTTCAGGAGAGAGAACTGCTGGTAAGGTAGCCATTCGGTCAGTCTCAAAGTTTTCAGGGTACATCACCACAACAAGAGTTTATGTCAGAGTTTGAGGAAAGTTCCTGAAGCTGTAGAAGATAGCATTGCTCCTAGGAAGATGGATAATGAAGAATCTATTCCGGTGACCTGCCTGGGCTGTGCCATGATCATTTTTCTGCCATGCCATGAAATGCATTATACATGCTGCAAGTGCAAGCTTATAAGAATGCTTGAGGAGAAGGTGGGAGAACTCGAGGCACAAATCTGTACACTGAGGAACATCATGGAGGCAGAAAGCTTTTTAGACCTGATGAAAGAAGGGCTCCTGAGAGAACGGCAAGAGCTAGCAAATCCTGAGCAAGAGCAAGGAAGTAACAAGGAACAGGTGGATGTGTGGAAGAATGTGACCTTGAGGAGTAAGATAATCAGGAAACATTCACAGTCAGTGGAGCTGTGAAATTGATACCAGCCACTTCTGATGATGGAAGATCAGAATATCACACTCCGAGATCAAAAGGATGTGACTGACACACAAGCACATAGGCAGAGAAGGAACCAAGCTATCCCATGGAGGAAGAGACGAGTAGTGGTGGTTGGTGACTCCCTACTGAGAGGGATGGAAGAAGGTGTATGCAGACCAGACAAGGAATCTCGAGAAGTTTGTTGTCTTCCTGGAGCATGTATCTGAGATATGACTGAGAGAATTTCAAGACTGTTCAAGACCTCTGATCGCTACCCACTCCTGCTGATCCATGTGGGAACAAATGATATGGCCCGAAGAAACCTTGAATGGATCTCCAAAGACTACAAGGCTCTGGGCAAGAAGGTGAAAGATCTGGGGACTCAAATGGTGTTCTCCTCTATTTTACCTGTTGAGGGCCATGGAATTGGAAAGGAGAACAGGATACTGGAGGTGAATGGCTGGTTATGTAGATGGTGCTGTCGAGAGGGATTTGGCTTCCTGGACCATGGTATGCACCTCTGACATGAAGGACTGTTGGTGATGGATGGGGTGCACTTTACAAAGAATGGGAGGAATGTCTTTGCTGCAAGACTTGCGAACCTGATCAGGAGGGCTTTAACTGAAGACATCAGGGGTGGGAAGAAAAAGCCTAATGTTGTGCAGCATTCCCAACACTAAGTTTAAGAAGGGGAGTGACCAGAGAATAAATGAACAGGAGAGAGGTGAGTTCAGTAGTTTTCAGGTAAATTCGAAGGGACCTATGGTAGGAAAGGATGTCTGTAACCTGAGATGTCTTTATACTAATGCACAGAGTATGTGAAATAAACAGGAGGAACTTGAACTTCAAATATTGGAAAGTAATTATGATCTGATAGGTATTACTGAGACTTGGTGGGATGAGTCTCATATATGGAACACAGTGAATGAAGGATATACCTTGTTCAAATGGAACAGAATAAACAAAAAAGGAGGCAGGGTGGCACTATATGTCAAAAATGAATACACTTGCACTGAAATTCCGGATTTTGAGAGCTGCCCTGTTGGAAGTGTGTGGGTAAGGATAGAGCGGAGGAGGGGGGGAGAGAAGGGAATATTGTTGTGGGGGTATACTACAGACCTCCAAATCAACCAAAGGAATGGAATAATGCATTTGTACAACAGCTGGCTAAACTTTCACAGAGACAGGATGTAGTGGTTATGGGAGATTTCAACTACCCAGATATTTGCTGGAAATCTAACTCTGCTAGACATGAGGCATCCTGCAGATTCTTGAATAGTCTTGCGGACAACTTCATCTCTCAGAAGGTGGAGGTGGGAACCAGAGGATCTGCTATCCTAGATTTAATTCTGACTAACAAGGAAGAACTGATTGATGAAGTGAATGTTGTGGGATCCTTGGGGAATAGTGACCATGTCAGCTTGGAATTTGACATAGAGAAGGATGTGAAACCAAGACATAGTAGGACTCGTATCCTGGACTCGTATCCTAGGAAAGCTGATTTCAAAAAACTCAGAGAAATATTAGGTAGGATCCCATGGCTGGAAATGCTGAGGGGGAAATATGCACAGGAAGTATGGGTGATGCTGAAAAATGAAGTGCTTAAGGCACAATCACAAACTGTTCCAAAAAGAAAGAAAGGTGGGAGACAGGTAATGAAGCCAAGGTGGCTGAACAAGGAACTCTCTGAAGAGCTGAGACTAGGGAAATGTACAGGAAATGGAAGGAGGGTCAGATTACTGAGGGAGAGTACAAGAATCAGGCTCGAATCTGTAGGGCTGGTGTCAGAAAGGCTAAAGTGCAGATGGAGCTGAGGCTTGCAAGAAATGCTAAAAAATAACAAGAAAAATGTCAATGCCTATGTTCGGAGCAAAAAAAAAGAACAGGGATGGGGTAAGCTCATTGCTAGGGGAAGATGGTCAAGTCTTAACAAAGGATGAAGACAAAGCGGAATTACTCAACCCTCACTTTGTGTCAGTCTTTAACCATAAGGCGAGCTGTATACAAACTGAAGAATGCAGGGCATATGAAGGAAGGGAAAACTGCCAGTCCAGAATAAGTAAGGAAATGGTTAGAAAGTATCTAGCTGCCTTAAATACTTTCAAATCTCCAGGGCCAGATGGCTTGCATCCCAGGGTGCTAAAAGAAATTGCAGATGTTATTTCAGCGCCTCTGGTTCTAATCTGGAGAAGAGCGAATGTTGTCCTGATCTTCAAGAAGGGAAAAAAATGGACCCGGAAAATTATAGGCCTGTCAGTTTGACATCAATACCTGGAAAAATTCTAGAGCAGATTATTAAACGCTCTGTCTGTGAGCACCTTGAACAGAATGAGTTAATTGGTAGTAGCCAGCATGGGTTTATCAAGAATAAGTCATGCCAGACCAACCTTATCTCCTTTTTTGGCAGAGTTACTAAAATGGTTGACTCTTGCAATGCTGTGGATATAGTGTATCTAGATTTTAGTAAGGCTTCCGGTCTGGGATTCATGGCGTCCTAACGTGTTCTGGCTTGCTCTTAGAGCTCCCAGAGCATACGGAGGGTCTTGACGACAGGGTGGGCTTCATATAGCCCACCGCAGATCCCCCAGGCAGGGGGGTGACTGGCAGCGAGCCTGGCCCGAGAGAGGAGTTGAGATCGGCTGATAGCGGGGCTTTAAAGAGCGTCGCGACCAGCCTTGATCCCCTCCCCCAGAGAAGGCACTTCGGAAAATCTCTACAAGACCCCACCGAGTTGGATTCTCAACATAAGAACACATGACCCAGACCTCCAAGACATTCTACGGAAACTGACATCAAGGAAACACTGCTATAACAAGACACGGACTTTGAAGGTAACTTTTTAAAATTGCTCACCGGAGACGCGTTTTGGCCGAAAATAAACAACATCCGATGAAGCGCATGATCGTGCTGTATCTGTCGTACTAACATTGGAGCGGGAAAAGTGAGGACTTTCCTGGGGGCACCTACTTTGGGGGCCATAACTCGAATCTCATAAATCCAACCATCACCAAACTTTGAGGGCAAGTAGAGGAGAGTCAGCCTGAGATCCCCTGTGAGTTTGGTGTTTCTAGAACACCAGGGGGCAATTTACTGCATCACGAACCTCATGAACTGAACCAGAGTGCAATCTGCCCAGTTGAGAAAAGAATGGCCTTTGCTCAGCAATGGAAAATGGAGAAGGTGCCAGATATACATGAATGGTTGAGAAAATTGTTATTTTTAGCAGAAATGGACAAAATGACAAAGAAATTAAATGGACAAATGGCAGAACAGTACTTAAAAGATTGGGAAGGATTGAAATTGTATCTAGAAACTGAATATAGAATGAAGGGGAAAATATATAACTTGGATACGTATGGATATTGAACGAGAAGTGAAATGAATTTTGAACTGTATGTACTGTTATATATAATATGTTGAAATTGTAGAGGTTATATATAATTGAAATGTGTTACCTGGTTTGTCGATGCATTTAAGTCTAAACTTGATTACCTTATAATTTTTCTGTTTGTTATTAGCAGTGTTGGAAGCCTATTAGGAGGGGTGGGGGTTGGGATGGGGATCTTCTTTTTCAAAATTGTATTGGTAACGTGATTGGAAATGTTGAGTGTATCCCAATAAAAATTTTGGTTTTTTTTAAAAAAAAAGAATAAGTCATGCCAGACCAACCTTATCTCCTTTTTTGGCAGAGTTACTAAAATGGTTGACTCTTGCAATGCTGTGGATATAGTGTATCTAGATTTTAGTAAAGCATTTGACAAAGCTTCTCATGATATCCTTGAGGATAATCTGGTTAAGTGTGGGCTGGATGGTGCAACCGTTGTATGGATTCATGGTTGGTTGAAAAATTGTATCCAATGAGTGCTCGTAAATGGCTCTGTGTCTATGTGGAGGGAAGCCTCGAGTGGAGTGCCACAGGGCTCGGTCCTGGGCCCAGTGTTGTTTAATGTTTTTATAAATGACCTGGAGGAAGACATAGAGGGGATGCTTATCACATTTGCAGATGACACAAAGCTGGGTGGGATTGCTAATTCTGAAGAAGACAGAGTCAGGATTCAAAATGATCTAGATAGGCTGGAACAGTGGGCTGAGACAAATAAAATGAATTTCAGTAGAGATAAGTGCAAAGTTCTACACCTAGGCACAAAAAAATCAAAGGCACAGATATAGAATGGGAAGGACTTGACTTGACAGCAGCACATGTGAAAGGGATCTAGGTGTTATGATTGATCACAAGCTAAACATGAGCCTGCATTGTGATGAGGCTGTGAAGAAAGCTAATGCAATCTTAGGATGCATTAACAGAAGCATTGTGTCCAGATCACAGGAGGTGGTAGTTCTGCTCTATTCTGCTATGGTCAGGCCTCACCTGGAGTACTGTGTCCAGTTGAGGCATCACATTTTAGGAAGGACATTGACAAGCTCGAGCGTGTCCAGAAGAGGGTGACCAGGATGGTGAGAGGGTTTGAATCCAAGTCTTATGAGGAAAGGCTGAAAGAGTTGGGTATGTTTAGCTGGGAAAGAGCAGACTTAGAGGGGACATGATTGCAGTCTTCAAGTATTTGAAGGGCTGTCATGTAGAAGATGGAGCAGATCTATTCTCTCTTGCTCTGGATTGCAAGACTAGATCTAATGGGTGGAAATTACAAGGGAGTCGTTATTGGCTAAATATCAGGAGAAATTTCCTAACTGTAAGAGTGGTTGAGCAGTAGAATAGACTGCCTCAGGAGGTGGTGGATGATCCTTCGCTGGACATTTTCAAGCGGAGACTGGATGACCATCTTTCGGGTATGTTGTAGGTATGTAGGTTTGTAGGGCAGTCTTTTGGCTGTGCTCCTGCAGAGTGCAGGGGGTTGGACTAGATGACCTGCAAGGTCCCTTCTAACTCTAATATTCTATGATTCTAAGAAAAAGCTCAGGCCTAGTATACATCTTCACTGTACAAAGTCATAATAAGAAAGAAACAGTACACATCAGAACTAAAACTGAAACCCCATCAAATAATTTCCTTTTGTTATCATTTTTGTAGAATACAGCATTGTACCTCTGCAGCATATTATTTTGGCTGTACAATACATTACATAATTGTTCAATAAGCCTTTCAACAAAAAGAACAGCTTGTAGGAAATGGGGGAGGACTGCTGTATTGGATAATATTGTAAAAACACACCACATCTATCATGTTTAATGTCTGGAGATTTACATTTGACAATGGTTGCTTTTGGCAAAAGCAATGCAGTAAAACCAAACGAAACTCTACTCATACATCCTTCTTTAACATTTTTTTCTTTTTTCAACGTTGCCATTCTTACTTGTGTGAATAGTACATGAAAAGGTAAAATACTAAAGTAATGATGCCTGAGAGTGTCAAATACTAGTCCTTATTTTACACTTGGCACCTGGTGTTTTTGGCCACTGTGTGACAGAGTGTTGGACTGGACGGGCCATTGGTCTGATCCAACATTGGCTTCTCTTATGTTCTTACACTTAGAATCCAACCACTTTCATCCAGCAGTATCCAGGCAGGAGACCTTATACATAAAGCCAATACAAACTAGTGTTCCCAGTACTGCCTTGGCAAATGCTGGGAGATTTTGCAGGTAGTGCTTAAGAAGGGCAGAGTTTAGGGAAGATGTGATATCACTTCTAGTGATGTTCTGGGCTGATGCATAGAAATTCCTAGAACATCACTAAGTGAAGGCCTTTTTTCTCCTGCTCTTCATTTCATCAGAGACAGGAAATTAGGGCTGGATATGAGTAATTCCCTGCCCTGGGCAAGTAAATGGGAGGCCTAATACCTATGTTTAAGACAAATAATAAGAACAAATGAATAACATACAAGAATATACTTTTCTACAGTCAGAGGTTTATTTGACATAGGGGAAAATTGCTTCCTGAGTCAGTCAGCAAGTCTTTAGTGAAACATGAGTACAAATGATAAGCATCTACCAAACCTTCTTCAGCAAAATCTTATTGAATTACAGGCCCTTGACATTAAATTTCTAATTAACTGTGGCAGTGCCTGATACACAAAAGGAAAGAAGAAACAACTTGAGTAGGAGTTAGGGATGGACATGATCTGCAAAAATATGGGCATGATCTGCAAAAAATATGGTTAAGTTCATGGTTTGTGGTTGCCTTGTTCATAAACTACTGACCATCATGATCTTTTAGGTGCTAAACAAATCGGTTCTGCAATCTGCCCAGCAGAACCAGTGTCACTGTGTCAGTGCAAACCCAACAGGACTAAGGTCAAGACAGGGAAGTGCTTTGGGGGAAAATGTTAGGTTCAGGTTCAGAAGTGTATGAAATGGAAGCCTTGTAAACTACATACACCAAATGCACCCCACCCCTCTGCCCACGCCTCTACAATCTCTCCAAGCTGGGGTGGATTGCATTTCTGGCATCCCAGTTATGGGTGCCCCGAAAGGTCTCCCCAGTGCTCCTCAAAATAACCCCACGACAGCTTTGCAGGCATCCCTGGCAAGCACTGAAACCTAGCAAAGCATGCCCACAATGCTCCCAGCCCCCTCAGATTCTCTGGTAAAATTATCTGGTAAAATTTCCAATTATTCACCATTAGTGGAGCACATTGTACAGATAAGAGACCACCTGTTGTGAATTGTACAAACACAATGGAAGGGGGTAGTAAAGTGGGGGCTTGCTTGTACAGGCAGATGTTTATTAAGGTAAGATATTTGCTGAGGTGGATGTTGTTCCAAGAGGTAGGTGTTGTTTCATGAGATAGGTGTTGGGTGAGGGAGCCCACCCCCACCCGGCAGAGGTGGCCATCCTCCCACCCAAGTGCCAAGAGCACAATCAGATCACCCAGACAGGAGGAGGAATGAAGGCACACACAGGGGGACAACAGGGGGCCTAGATCGTACCGTGTAAGGTTCAGAGAGGGATAGCTCAGCAGGGAGAGGTTGACCTTGAGGAGGGCCCACTCCTCCACCCTGGCTGGGTCCAGGTGGGAGTGATGGGAGCTCAGAATGTCTCCCAGGTGGAAAAATACCCGCTCACTCTGGACAGATGGCAGCCTTGAGTGTGCACAAGTAGGCTCAGGGATTTGGTGAGGTACTTCCTCACCATCACCTTTGCTGAATCCCCATTGCACGCCTGGCATCCCCACCACTGCTGACCTCCCAGTTCACCACTGACAACCAGTGAGAGCCAGTGTGGTGTAGAGGTTAAGAGTGGCGGATTCTAATCTGGAGAACCAGGTTTGGTTCCCCACTACTCCACATGGAGCCAGCTGGGTGACCTTGGGTCACTCACAGTTCTCTCAGAACTCTCTCAGCCCCACCTACCTCACAGGATGTCTGTTATGAAAAGAGGAAGGGAAGGCGATTGTAAGCCACTTTCAGACTCCTTCAGATAGTGAAGAGTGCAGTATAAAAACCAGCCCTCCTCCTCCTTCCTCCTTGGTTGGGAAACACAGGTGCTGGGCTGTGGGTCTGCCACCTCCTCACAGCCTCTTCCACCTGCTGTTCCCTCTGCCATGTCTGTTGGCCTGCACCCTCCTCTCTTTTTTGCAGAGTTCACACTTCCATTTCATAAGTTCTGCATTCCAGAGAGCAATGCTGCCTTTATCCTGGAGTTACAGATACAAGCCAGCTTGTATTCCCCTTCCTTGTGGAGGGGATGCAACCTGGTGGTGAAGCCCACCTGCAACCTCTCTGCCAAGGCCCTGACCCATGGCAGAACAGCTGTCCCTTTAGAGCCCAGCTCCAGTGTGGAGGCCAGTGCCTGATCCAGCCCTCGAATCAGGGGGATGACTTGCTGGACATATGGCCACAGAGCACATTGGTGGTGTCCTGGAAGGGCTTGAGGATATGCACCATTTGGGAGAGGGTCAGTCAGTTGTTAGAGCTGATGCTGAGCTCCTCTTTCCCATGCAGGATGCTCATAGAGGAGATGACATCCTGCACTGTGCTCTTCTGCTCCACCAAATGCATAATCATGGCAGAGGTGGGGTTCCAGCAGGTGGGTAGGTCCAGGATGAGCTGGTGTTCAGGCTCATCCCTCCCCCTGCCTCTCACACAGCAGTCAGGCCAACTTAATGCTGCATGAGAATTGGGCAGCCAGGTGCCAGTAGGTCTCTAGCAAGGAGTGTATCTCAAGGGTGGCAGGATCCCAGGTGGCCTTGACAGTGCTCCCCAGCCCCATAGCACCCTTCACCATTAGGTGAAGTGTGCACACCAGGCAGATGATTCCCTTGAGGCACACAGCTTTCACCACTACTAGCATGTTGGCACCGGCACCCATGAGCATGCAGCCAAGGATGTTGTTGCCACCACACACCTACTCCGTCAGGCTGCTCCATATCGTGGTGCTGACGTTTTGCACTGTGTGGTCCATATCCATCCCCTGTGCATGGAGCAGAACCACTTTGTAGCCCTCCTGGTGCCTGGGCCAAGCCTCAACAATCTAGACAGAGAGGTCCTCTGGTTGCCACCCACAGCAACCTGAGTGCAGAGAGCCTTTCCTGTTCCACCTCCACTTCTCCATTTCTCCCTGCTGTGAGGGAGTGGGCCTCTTCCTCCCACTGGCCGCGACTCCTCTGGCTGCAATATACTAGGGTGCACCCTTTGCAAGTGTCTGCAGAGGACAGAGGAGGACAAGTGGTGGGGTTTTGTGCCCCTCCGGACATGGGTGTGACACACCTGGCACTCTGTCACACAGAGGTTACTAGGAAGGGTACAAAAATGTTGCCAAACCATGGGTTTGAAACAGAGCCTCAGTATTGGAGGAGCTGGGGGGGGCAGCTGCTTTCTGGTGCTAAGCTGGGAGGGGCCACAGTGGAGTGTGCTCAGAGTGGAAGCAGCAACAGGGAGTTATGATGTGGAAGGGGAGGATGCCCCCCCCCCAATCACTGCTGTCAGAGTCCTACTCTCTGTAGAGTGTTAGCAACTGCTGGTGTTTGGGAAGTACTAACAACTATGTTGCCTCTGTGGAGAGCCCCAGGAACAGATCAGGAAAAGGAGACTCCAAGACCCTGGTAATTCCCTGCTAGAGACAGTCTCCAGTGGGCTAGCAGGATAGGTTTGGTTCCCCATGGATGGGGGCCTGTGGTATGGAGGGGTGGAGGACTTCTTCCCCCCATGACAATCACCCTTTGCACCCACTTTCACCCTCCCAGCACAAAGGTGTTCACAATCAGGAAAGTATAAATGTGGATCCTCAGCCAAGCCCTTCTGTTTGGCATGAGCTGAGTGACTGGGTGTCTCAGAGCCCTGAGTCCACCTAACAACCCCAAAGCCCAGCAGGGGAGTGGAGCTCACAATCATAATCTGGGTCCTCAGCTGAGGTACCCAGTACCTAAGTCCCTCTGCTCAGCATGAGCAGAGAGACGGGGTGGCTCAGAGCTCTGAGTCCACGTATCACCCGAACCCCAGCAGGAGAGAAGAGTTCGCAATCAGAAAGGAAAAAATGAATGTGTTTTTAATAATTGCCAGTAGCTGACAGAGGAGAGGTGTGGAGCTGAGCTGCGTGTATATATAGCATTTGGATCCCATAGAGCAGAATGGGAACTCTGTTATTGGAAGCCAGCAGAGCCTGTGAAGCTTGGGAGGGTTCCTATTGGTATTTTCATGGCTGTAGAATCCCCCCCATTGTTTTGGAGTTTTTAAAACAGTTTAGTTGAGTGGAAACAGTCTATCTGGAAACCGCCATGAAACCCCACAAACAGCACCAGATTTTATTGTATGTTTGTGTCAGTCACCCTTCCCTGAACATCACTTTGCAAACCATGAACTGGCCAAAATTCATGATGAACTTTATTTTGTGAGTGGGTTCATGCCAATCCCTAGCAGGAGTAATCTCAAATGTTTCAGCATTCAGAAAAGGAAGGATTCAGAAAATGTTATTCATGTCTCGTTTTAATATAATATTCAAAGTGGTTATCCATAGATCTCACTGCAACAAGACTTTTACTGTTACCGCATTCTCATATTTTATACCATCCTTCCTCCAGGAAGCTCAGTTTGTGGGAAATGAATCCCTGTGATATGCCTATGAGTTAGGTTAAATGCTAGTGACTTTTCCATTGTCAGTCACTGAGTTTATTGAATGAGAAGGGATTGGAACTTAAATCTCCCCAGTTACAGTCTAACACTCTAACCATACTGGATCTCTAGCTTGGCTACATTGATGATTTGTTTTTACCATAAGCATATGTAAGTGATGTTGCATTTCTAAAATCCTTACTTATTTTGATTATTATTATAATCGATCACAAATATAACAAAATAGGATTTCAGAAGATGACAGGTTTGCACATCTGCAGTTTCTATTTATGAGGCTGTACCACAAATTTCAGAAGGTCGTCATGCTGGTCTAGAAGAGCTGGTCTAGAAGAGCTAGATTTATTTCCAGTAGCACCTTAGAGACCAACAAGATTTTCAGGGTAGAAGCTTGCAAGAGTCTGGTATCTGACAAAGGGAGCTTTGACTTTCAAAAGCTCATACTCCCAAAATATGTTCTCGAAAGTTCTACTGGTCTTAAATCAAACTATGAAGAAAACTAGCTTCATAACTGTTTTTTTCACCGAAGTCATCACACAGGGCAGGCACCAACACACGGTTGGGACATGGCTTGCTTCTATCTGCCAGCAGTGCTGGAGGTGACAGGCTTAGTGTATACCCCCTGTTGCTCCTCAGTACACATTGCCATTGTGAGGGTCCAAGCCATGCCCTTCAGATACTGGTAGATAAGTAGGAGGACAGTGGACACAGTACCTGAAGTAATAAAATGCTGTGAGTTGCTGTTTCTCATTTCTTTATTTCCCATGTTCTTTTTTCCTCCTTTCAGTTATCCCCTACAGCTCCTCCTGCAGGGATGGGATCCAACAAGGATCATGGTCACAGGATTACATGGGATTAGAAGAAGAAAAATGCTCATTTAAATAATCTTTTCTGGCACTTGCTAAAATCAAGGTTGTACAAGTGCTTCACAGTATATGTCTGCAGTTTTTAATTAAAAAGATATTTTATATCCAAGTGCATCTTCAGTTCTCCTTAAAATTTAAACTATTATAATACAGCCAATTAAATAAATTGGCATGTAGTTCCAATTCCAACAGAACAATTCCATGTGACTCTGAGTTAATTTGTTTCCCTCAGAAAACAACATCTTAATTTAAATGTATCTTCAAAAATATTGTACATTTACTCTTTCATTGTTCCTTGATCCTTTTATAAGAGTATTTGGCAAGTTGCTATGTTTCGTAACTTTTTATTACATGATCAAATTTTGTATTGAATTAAAGTATGTTGCCCAAATAGAGGGTAAATATTGATTTTAGACATAAATTAATGATTTATGGACATATTTCTGAAGTGATTGTTTTGTTATAGAATTTTACCTGAAGTGAATAAATTTATTGTTTTTATTATTTTGATTTCTATACCAGCCCTCCTCCACAAAGTGGGGCTCAGAGCAGTTCACAACAGTATAAAACAAACATAATAAATACAGTTAAAATAAATATACTTCACCTAAAGACAAAATCTAGCAATTGGGGAGGTGTTCTGAAGTCTTTCTGAGTTTGATGCTAATTAGGGATGAACCAGACATAACATTGGGATATCCCTGAATATGTCTCCTTCATAAATAGCAGCTGTAAAAAGAGAGGATTGGGATCTAGCCCATAGTAAGGGGCATATGGATTAACCCTTTTCCCCTCACTTGTTTTTACTGATGACAGTCATCTCCTTGGTACTGTTGGCTGAATCTAGGAAAGAAGAAGCAGCAAGCTTCCCCACTGCAGTTGCTTGGAGATGGAAGGTAAGGAAAAACTCACTTGTTTATGGAAATGCATGAGCAGCCAATCCCCATAGCCAGCTACTAACCAACCAATCAGCCATCACTGTATACTGTGCTATGTAAAAATTTCTAGCAAGTGCACAGGTTAATGAGTTTGAAAATAAAGAACACAAAGACATTTCACTACTATGCTTTCTTTTTAAAAAAGAACAGGGAAAGAATTGCATCATTTTTGCTGTATTTAATTTAAGCTTTTAATAATCCATTGGTAAGATACTATAACCAAAAATTGTCAGGAATACAAAGGGCATTTCCTAGCCAAAAGTACATTCACTTAGAGTAATTGAATTGAATTCCCATTCAATCTCAGCAACATGTATCATTGGCATAATTTATGAGGGTTTTATTTTGAAGTATTTATTGCAGTTTTTAAAAGTAGATTGGTAAAGATCATTGCAGCTCTCTGTCTAACTTCTCTAATGTCCAGGCTTTAATTGAGTTTATCCATCAATGTCTTATACCTTTTGAGAATGGATGTTGGAGCTGGAACTCTTTAGCACTATCTGTGGAAAGACCTGTAATTTAATTAACAATAGTATCTCAGTCGAAACATTTAGAGGTTATATTCATCCTACTTTAATCAACAGGATTCTAATGCTTGATTCTGGTAGTGTGTAAGGTGATGTTCAACTCTATTATTTATAAAGCTTTGTAGGATGGTAATATTTTACATTTGTATCTTGCACTTCTTCCAAGGAGGTCCGAGCAGTTCCTTAGCATCACAACTAATATACAACATGGGCTAGGGAGACAGATCATGTGTGACCTGGCCAAGGCTGTGCAGTGGAGACAGGATTTGAACCTCAATTCAACCTCAGCTCAGCTCTGTCCACTGTACTACACAGGTTTACTCCATTTTTTTAATGCTTAACTTTATTAAAAAATATATGATATGTTCTTTATGGATACTCTGTACCCTACAGTTCAGGTGCTGCTAAAAACAACAACAACATGAAAAATCATGAAAATGTCCAGAATCAAGAAGCACCTTAAAGACCAACAAGATTTCCAGGGTATAAGTTTTGACTCTTGAAAGCTTCTACCCTGGATATCTTGTTGGTTTTTAAGGTGCTACTGGACTTGAATCTACTGCAGAGCAACACTGCAGAGCAACACAGCTACCCCAATGAAATTGTCCAGAACCTCCATTAGCCACTAGTAATGCCATTCAAGTCAGGGCTCTTTTTGTAGCAGGAACTCCTTTGCATATTAGGCGACACATCCCTAATATAGCCAATCCTCCAAGAGCTTACAGAGCTCTTCTTACAGGGGCTACTGTAAGCTCTTGGAGGATTGGCTACATTAGGGGTGTGTCGCCTAATATGCAAAGGAGTTCCTGTTACAAAAAGAGCCCTGATTCAAGTAAAATAGGAGATAGTCATCCCTATGTCCATGAGTATCAGATTACACATGGCCAGATGTCAGGAGTACCTGCATACAGTACAGAGAAAGTGTGTTTGCAAAAGAACATTCATATTGCCCTCTGCTCTTCCCATGTTTTACTAGCTTTACATTAATGTTACTATTTTTTTTACATTTATGCTGTATCATTCATCAATATACTTAAATTTAAGGCAGACACAGTGTTGGAGTTGGATCCTATGACTCTTCTGCTATGTCTTCCTTTAACAAAGAAAGCCTTCATCCAAAGGAGAATGACTTTGCTAAAGAAAGACTCCCTCTGTTAGAGGCAGACCTAGCAGAAGGAACAAACATAGTGGGAAAAACAGTTACGTAGGATCTAATCTTTAGTAATCCTTAAATTCTGATAAAGTCAAACTAAACCAATTTAATTTGAGTCTAGAAGATAAGGAAAATACTCTTGGTCTTATACTTTTCATGACACGATCACGGCCATAGTGACAAGTCATCTTTATTATTGAGAGTATGATTAAATTTGCCCACTGGGGCAGTGTGGCAGTTTCTCCCCCAGTGCATAGGAAAGATGAATTTTCATGTTATATTGTGATATGACTATTGCTGGAGTAACATTTAGGCTGCATTCAGTTCTTGTTTTCATTAAATTAGTTACATGTTCTTGGGAACACACTGAAATGCATACATCTTAATATGCATTCCAATTAGCATCAACAGCTTTATAGAAGATACAAATCTGGAACAAGATTTGCATATACTGCGTAGATGATGTTGAGGGAAAGTTGAGGGAAGATTTTTCTTCCAACAATTTAAATTTCCTGTTTGGAGTGGGGAAGGAAGGATGAGAAGAGACAGAAGAGATAGAAAGTGATTAAGGTATAGCTCAATAGAAAAAAATACATATAAAATGTCACAGACTAAATATTAAGGAAACATAAGAGACCCAGTTTGGTGTAGTGGTTAAGTATACAGTCTGTAATCTGGGAGAACCCGGTTTGATTCCCCACTCCTCCACTTACAGTTGCTGGATGACCTTGGGCAAGCCATAGTTGTGTCAGAGCTGTTCTTGAAAGAGCAGTTCTCGAAAGAGCTCTCTCAGCCCCACCTACCTCATAGGGTGTCTGTTGTGGGGAGGGGAAGGGAAAGGAGTTTGTAAGTCGCTCTGAGACTCCGAGTGAAGGGCGGGGTATAAATCCAACCTCCTCCTCCTCCATAATACCAAAAAGGCACTGCCCTCTATAATGTGAAAGACCTCATCTACAGATTACAACAATTTTTTATAATCAGAGAGAGTAAAATGCATACATTATAACATTCATTTCTTGTGCAGTTATGTTAGTAAAGAAATCCTGCTGGTTTGTCATTAAAACAGGAAGCCACAAAATACTTTATTTATACAATCTTCCAAGATGAATCATGCATTCACATGATTTCTACTAATCTACTAATTTCATTTCTTCATTTCACTTTATTTCATCTTCCTGTTTAGTGTAAACTATAGTTTGCCTAGAGCTATATATTTTTCAGAAATTTTGAACCCACAGGAAAAAAGTCCCCCTTTTTTGGTGGGGATTGGTTAGAAATTTTGGGGAAATTGAAATATATGCAGTACTTTCCTATCAAATCGAAATGAAACCCTAATCTGGGGGTGAAAGAACAAATATAATTTGGATTTTGGATTTTGTTGTTGATATAACAAAAGTCCTTTATAGCAAAACAGAAAGTTTACAATGTTAACATGAGGTGAAAGGGAAAATGTAAACCTATGAAACACCAAGGCTCAGTGACAGGAACCCATGGTTTGTCATTATGGGTTGGATCCAATAATATTTTTGGGTCAGTCTTGGCTAATTCCCTTCCTTATCCCCATCCAACATGGATCTTGTCTGTGCATATCCCATGATCTCCAGTATAGTCTTTTGGGGAATGAAAGGGAACACAGGTGTGATGGATGGGTCCAGTTCTATCTCTCTTTCTGTGCAAACAACCAGTGAGAGATGACAGAATGTTGAGAGAAGAGTTGGCATTTACAGCCATTAAGGAGTTGAAAGAAAAGAGGCAGAGCAATGTAGAAGGGAGAACAGTTTGAGCCAGAAGAGAGAGAAAGATAACTTGTGACAAAAAGCTTGGAAGAATGGAATAGAGTTAAAGTTCAAATATTAATAAATGTTCTTTATGTGCTTTCATGAATCATTCCAATGTTATTTGAAACCTTCAATACAAGTTAACTCCTTATTATAGTTATAGTGTCTAAGGGGAAGAAACAAACACATACCTTTAGGGTCTCTCTCGCTGGGTCAGGGCTCTTTGTATATTAAGCAGATAGAAGACAGGTGGTGAACTGTGACTGCCTGAACTACCTGTGCCCTTGAACCTGTGTGACAGAGGTTGTGATGGATGGTACTGTCTGTGAAGTGAGGTCACACGGGGTACCCCATTCTCCCTTTTTACCAGTGGAAAACTGGTTGGATCTAGCTCTGTGTCTGAATTAGACTATGGTATGCTGTACAGTTTTGGAGGCACCAAACAGCTGCTCCACAATCTCTGTTGCTTTTCTCTCTTTTAGGCATTATAAAGGTAACTATTTATTGAATAAAGTGCTATTTGTTACAAGGACAAAAACTGAAATCAGTATAATACTATTGTTCTAAATCAATTAATCACAAACGGGTTTCTAACAAAGCATCCTTTTTAAAGTACCCAAGTAGGTGGTTTGTATTTATTCCACCATGAGGCAAGGACAGTCTTGGTTGCAAAAATAAATAAATAAATCTAGAAAGCCCAGTCTTGCAAGGCAATGGCTGTTACTGTTTCTAATAATCAATGAATAATTGAAATCATTTTGAAAATCCCACAGCAGGTTCACAGTCACACATAGAAATGTGCTGGAGAGTTGATAACAAACCCAGCAATACAATCCTTTCTCTATATGGGTTTGGGTATGCTTTCGTTTACTTATGGGAAAGCTTTTTCTATGTAAATGAATCTTGTCTTCTAGAGCTGTCAAATCTATAAAGCAGGTAGAAGCTAGCCAATAATAGCATATTATCTCGCAGACCCGACCTTCATTAGAAACAATGCAGAAGAGCATTACAGTGTGTGAAGAATAATTTAAATTATGGCTTTTTTCAATAAAATAATGGGGGTATGTCATATTTATAACAAGTACATGTAGCTAACAAAAAATAAGAGCTTTCACTCCTGAAATGTTCCACAGATAATTTAAATGCATATGATTTTTGCAGTAATAAATTAGAGCTTAGAGACCCCAGGAATAGAATGCTGCCTGGGGAGCTAGATTGTTCACATTTGTTTGGAAATGGGAAAGGAATTCTATGGCTCTCTTTTTGGTTTTGTTCCAGGTCTGGTGACAGCATCAGAAAAGCAAGCTATGTTGACCCTTCTTCTCTTCACAATATTTCATTAGAGAAATGAGCAAAACCTGGATGGTTGTTTTTTTAAAAAATTTCTGTGGATATTTCCAGCTTGCCACAAATTGGGATTGTACTTTTTCACCAAAGGGAAGATGAAGTTTTCACAAAAGAGACCTGAAACATTGCTGAGCATTTCATGCATATTATTATCCACAATTAGCTTAAGTGTACATCCTGTTCCCTACTCAAAAACACAGACATCTGTCGTCTGAGCAGTATAATGAAGATCTGACTCACTAGCACTCATCAGATGAATTTTATTATCCACATCTTGCTTAATTGTGCATCAGCTCAAACATCCAGTAACAGCTTTATTTTAACTGTTTTTACCTTGTTTTATGCAAATCTGGTTAGCAGCCAAGTGAAAAATGAACTGGACACTTTATATTTTGCCACATAAAACAAGATTTTTAAAGTGGCATACATTTCTTAAATTTCTTACAAATTTTACACAGCAGCTGTGCTATAGCATTACGAGTTCTTCCCAGCAGATGGGCTGCATACTCTAATTGGGTTCCTGCACTCTTAATTCCATACTGTGTGAGGCTGCTTATTATATATATGGATGGGCATGAACTGGTAAATGGCAGTTGGTTTGAGTTCATGGGGCCACACAAACCAAAACCCATCATGGACCTTCCTATTTACCGAACCAGTTAAGAACATAAGAACATAAGAGAAGCCAATGTTGGATCAGGCCAATGGCCCATCCAGTCCAAAACTCTGTCACACGGTGGCCAAAAATACCAGGTGCCATCAGGAGGTCCACCAGTGGGGCAGGGACACTAGAAGCTATCCCACTGTTGCTCCCCTCAGCACCAAGAATACAGAGCATCACTTGCCCCAGATCAAGAGTCCCTATCTATACCTTGTGGTTAATAGCCACTGATGGACATCTGCTCCATATGTTTATCCAAATTCCCTCTTGAAGCTGTCCATGCTTATAGTTGCCACCACCTCCTGTGGTAGTGAATTCCATGTGTTAATCACAGTTCATTTTGTGAGGTTTCTGTTGTGGTTGAACAGCCTCCCTGTTGGCTAGAGATGCCAAATTCACAGCAAACCTCCAGCTGACTCTCCTCTATCTGCCCTCCAAGTTTGGTAAGGATTGGATTTAGGGAGGCTGAATTACAGCCCCCCAAAGCAGGTGACCCCAGGAAAGTGCTCTCTGGGGAAATCACAGCCAGTTCCCTACCCTCTCTGTCTCTGCCTCTAACTAACACATGTTACACCTGCTGCCAATGGAAAACAATGGCTGCATGTAAGTTGGGGTTATATATCATTCTGCTCCCATAGAGCAGAATGGGAGCTCTCTTATTGGTGGCCAGTACTGCCTGTCAAGCTTTGGAGAGCCACTATTGGGGTTTCCAGGGCTGCAGAAGTCCATCCCCCAATTGCTTTGACTATTGTAATTGATTGGTGTCAGCATGTGTGCTGTGGATACCACCAATGCACCTCACCACAAAATGCCCAGACCTCTGAAAGCTACATGGAGGGTTATGGGAGGACCATTGGTGTGAGATCGCATGGACCTCAGTTTGCAAATCATGACCGAGGTGATTTTACTTGCAAATTTAGGGTTGTGGGCAAGTTCATGCCCATTCCTAATTATATACACTTTTACAATCTGTTTTCACTCAGCTCTTTTGTATTGTACTTTCATCCTTCCCTGCTTTCCAGATATGGTAACAATCTATTGTTTGTCAAATCAAGATAAGCACTACCACTTGCTTATCCATCTTTCTGAATCAGGCATGGACAACCTTTTTCTCCCCCATTCAGATTCTTCTCTACCTATATATTTTTTCAATTTTTGCTGAATCAGGCCACCCTGCTGTATTTCAGATCTAGTTGCAATGCTATGGGCACTTCTGCATGGGTACTTGCTTGGTGGGTTTGTTAAGCCGGGGACCCTATTTGGGTAGAAAGGAGGCTTAGAATTTTTTAAATAAAATAAACAAATTAGTTATGCCTCCATCCCAGATACACTTTGCCCATCATTTTGCTAAAAAATAATACGAGGCAAACTTGGACCTCTTAACAGCTGTCTATATTTCACAGTGGGCAAATGAGGTCAGCTACAGTTGTGAATGAAAATATTGGAATGACACAAAAACAAATCATGCTATCATACAGCATTTTGCACAGTTCAGATTACAAGAGCTACTTTAGGTATACCTAAGAGTATTTTCATTAAACTGCAGACCCTCATTACCTTTATCAAAAATTACTTCTGAAACTGCCAGGAGTTTCCAAACTGGTGTGCCATGTGGTATGCAAGGTGCTCCATAAAACAACACAATTAGTTCTCAACATTCAAGGAGGGCTTTGAGCTTTGTTCTCTCAAACCAAGCTCAAAGCCCCCTTTGGCACTGAGAACTAAGTGCATTGTTCTTTGGAGCACCTCATGTGTACAACTGCTGAGAACAGCAATAGAGAACAATGAAAGATTATAGTGACAATGATGACTATTTATATCAACCAGCTATTATGTTGGAGTAAATTAAATGAGTTCTTACCAGCAGAGATGAATCCCAAAAAGAGATCTGAACTGGACAACCAAATCTGCTAGAGAGAAAAGATGTCAAGGAAGCCATAGGCCAGGCTGTGCATGGCACAAGAGATCAGCAATCTGAAGCAAGACTAGGGATGCTTCCCAAATAAATTTTATGAATAAGGATGTGCAATCCATTATTGTTAACCCAATAAGATGCCCAATATTTAGAGGATCAGATGGGGCTGGTAACATTTGATACCATTTCTATCTCATGACACTCTTCTGAACTCCAATATTACTGCAATAACAACATCCTGATACAGAATTTTGCTAGTGCACATTCCTGATCATGTTTCTAAAGTAGACCTATTGCAATGGAATTATCCATTATGCTGAGTTTTGTACAGTGCACTGTACATGTAAAGTTAGCTGCAGCTTTCAGTTCCTTCCAGTCACCTATTTCTTCTCCATACATGTTACTACAAATGCCTGTATATGCACTGAAAAAACACTGTCACAACCTTCCATGCCTGTATATGCACTGAAAAAACACTGTCACAACCTTCCAAAGTGGCTGTCTGATGAGGCTTTACACATAGCAGTGGAAAGAAGGAAAGCTAAAGGCAATGGGGAAAAGGAAAGATTTGCCCAACTGAATGCAGATTTCCAGAGAACAGCAAGGAGAGATAAGGAGGCTTTCCTGAATGAACAATGCAAAGTAATAGAGGAAAACAATAGATTGGGAAGGACTAGAGATCTCTTCAAGAAAATTGGAGAAATCAAGGGAACGTTCCATGCAAAGCTGGCCATGATAAAGGACAAAAACGGTAGGGACCTAACAGAAGCAGAAGAGATTAGGAAAAGATGGCAAGAATACACAGAAGAACTATACAAGAAGGACCGCGATGTCCTTGACAACCACGATGGTATAATCACTGACCTCGAGCCAGACATCCTGGAAAGTGAAGTTAAATGGGCCTTAGAAAGCATTACTAACAACAAAGCTAGTGGAGGTGATGGTATCCCAGCTGAGTTATTCAAAGTCTTAAAAGAAGATGCTGTTAAAGTGCTGCACTCAATTTGCCAACAAATTTGGAAAACACAACAGTGGCCACAGGATTGGAAAAGGTCAGTTTACATTCCAATCCCAAAGAAGGGCAACGTCAAGGAATGTTCAAACTATCGCACAATTGCACTCATTTCACACGCTAGCAAGGTCATGCTCAAAATCCTACAAGCTAGGCTCCAACAGTACGTGGATAGAGAACTGCCAGAAGTACAAGCTGGGTTTTGAAGAGGTAGAGGAACTAGAGATCAAATTGCCAACATTCGCTGGATTATGGAGAAAGCAAGAGAGTACCAGAAAAATATCTACTTCTGCTTAATTGACTATGCTAAAGCCTTTGATTGTGTGGATCACAATAAATTATGGCAGGTTCTTAAAGAGATGGGAGTACCAGACCACTTCATATGTCTCCTGAGAAACCTGTATAAGGGTCAAGAAGCAACAGTTAGAACCGGATATGGAACAACTGATTGGTTTAGCATAGGAAAAGGAGTACGACAAGGATGTATATTGTCACCTTGCTTATTTAATTTATATGCAGAGTACATCATGCGAAATGCTGGCCTGGATGAATCACAAGCTGGAGTTAAGATTGCTGGGGAAAAGATCAATAACCTCAGATATGCAGACGATACCACTCTGATGGCAGAAAGTGAAGAGGACCTAAAGAGCCTCTTGCTCAGGGTGAAAGAGGAGAGTGCAAAAGTGGGCTTGAAGCTCAACATCAAAAAAACTAAGATCATGGCATCTGGCCCCATCACTCCTTGGCAAATAGAAGGGGAAGTCGTAGAAGTAGTGACAGACTTCACGTTCCTAGGATCCCAGATCACTGCAGATGGTGACTGCAGCCATGAAATTAAAAGACGCCTGCTCCTAGGGAGGAAAGCGATGGCAAACCTAAACAGCATGATAAAAAGCAGAGACATCACCTTGCCAACAAAAGTCCGCATGGTCAAAGCAATGGTATTCCCCGTAGTAATGTATGACTGCGAGAGTTGGACTATAAGGAAGGTCCGAGCGCCGAAGAATAGATTCTTTTGAACTATGGTGCTGGAGAAGACTCTTGAGAGTCCCTTGGACTGTAAGGAGATCAAATCAGTCAATCCTAAAAGAAATCAACCCTGACTGTTCCCTGGAAGGCCAGATCCTGAAGCTGAAGCTCAAATACTTTGGCCACCAAATGAGAAGGGAACATTCACTGGAGAAGACCCTGATGCTGGGAAAGATTGAAGGTCAAAGAAGAAGGGGACGGCAAAGGATGAGATGGTTAGACAGTGTCATCGATGCAACAAACATGAAATTGAGCAAACTTCAGCGGACAGCGGAAGACAGGAGGGCCTGGCGTAATCTGATCCATGGGGTCGCGAAGAGTCGGACTCGACTGTGCGACTGAACAACAACAATATATATAAAATTCTGAAGTGGCCCCCTGTGTGCGGATATCTAAATCTGCACATTGGGGGCACCTGGGGGGCAGGGAGATTTTCCTGCACATGTGGGGCAGTCCCCACGTGTGCAGAAAAATCTAAAAAGTTGAAAAAAGTATACGGGGATATTTAAATCCCCAAAAAAGTAAAAGAGCCCTCCCTGCCTCGCAGTTGCCGCTGTGCCGTTACCACCACAAGGGACGGGAGGGTGGGAGAAGGCTTGAGGGGCCGATTGGCCTCGCCGCTGCCATTGCGGTGGACGGAAAGAAGGGGGAAACTTGGTGGGCCAGCCAGCCTCGCCTCCGCCGCTGCTGGGGAGGGAGGAAGGGGGAGGCTTGGTGTATGGCCAGTCTCGCCACTGGGGAGGGAGGGTGAAGCTTAGCGGGCCAGCCAGCTTCCCTGCCACCGCCCTGCTGCATGGGAGGGAGGGAGGAAGGGGGAGGCTTGGTGGGCTAGCCAGCCTCGCCGCTGGGGAGGGAGGGTGAAGCTTGGTGGGCCGGCTGGCCTCCCCGTCACCGCTGCCACTGAACTGCTGCTTGGGAGGGAGGGAGGAAGGGGAGGCTTGGCGGGCTGGCTGGCCTCACCACCGCCACCCCCACTGCTGCTGGGAAGGGGGAAACTCGGTGGGCCAGCCGGCTTCGCCGCTGCTGCCACCGCTGCTGGGGGGAAGGGAGGGGGAAGCTTGGCGGCTGGAATACTCCCCCCCGTGACTATCGTGGGTCCGCCTCTTGTGTATATGTGTGTGTGTGTGTATATATATATATATATTTTTACTGAGTTCAACAAGTACAAATATGTATAACACGCATTTACAAAACTTTTTAAATAACCCAATGTTTAATCTGTATCAACATTGAACTCTTTTAAAACTGTTTGAGTACTCGACGATACTTACTGCATTTTTTTTTTTTTTGCAAACATTCCAGCTTGTCAGTAAGCTACAGTACAGCACAGAAGGTTGAATTAGGCTTACTTAGCCTATAACTTAATTAAATAAATAACAGTTAAAATAAATAAATAAAAAGAAAGACAAAGACAAAATGGTTATACCAAGAATAATAACCATCTATCCCAGACCGAGACATCAAATCCATTTTTGAAATTGGGACCATTCAGAGGATATGTATTGCTACTGAGATAAGTAATCTAGAATTGGATACCATTTTCCAGTAAACAAATCCTGACTCTTTCTTCGAGCTTTGTAGTTTAATTTGTTTGAGACTGCATCCATAAAATAGTGATTCCATAATTTACAGAACCATGCCTCCACAGTTGGTGCCTTAGGATCTTTCCAATAAGATGCGATTGCTGTTTTGGCAGCATCCAACATGACTTCAATGGTATCTTTGCGTGGCCTAGCTGTTAGGTCTTTTGGCCAAACATTTAAGAATAAAATCTCTGGCTTGAATGGAATACTGACTGAGGTAACAATAGAGATGATATTTAGTACTTCCATCCCAAAATCCTTAATTTTTACACATTTCCACCAACAGTGGGCAAAATCTCCTATTTGGTGACATCCTTTCCAACATTGTGAGGATTTTGTAGATGTTATATAAGAGAGTTTTTGGGGTGTTGCATACCATCTAGTCATTATTTTCAAATTTTGAAAACACAGTGCTATAGTTTTAGTACTGAATTCCAAAATCTATTCCATATCTCCTCAGTAAGAGGGTCTGCACAGTCTCTCTGCCAAGCAGATTGATAGGGTAACATTTTAGGACATGAATTTTTGATTAGTAATGAATAGATTTTTGATATGAGAGCCAGTTTGGTGTAGTGGTTAAGTCCGCGGACTCTAATCTGGAAGAACTGGGTTCCCCACTCCTCCACTTGCACCTGGCTGGATGACCTTGGGCAAGCCATAGTTCTGATAAGAGCTGTTCTTGAAAAAAGAGAAGTTTCTGTCAAGAGCTCTCTCAGCCCCACCTACCTCACAGGGTGTCTGTTGTGGGGAGGGGAAGGGAAAGGAGTTTGTAAGCCACTCTGAGACACCTTTGTGTAGTGAAGGGCGAGGTATAAATCCAATCTCTTCTTCCTCTTCTTCTTCTTTTTATTTTGATTGTCAAGATCATGAATCAATAATTCCATTTCAGTTTGAGGTTGGGATAGCAAAGTAGTTATATTGAGGTGATCCAGTAAGTGACTCACTTGTAAATAAAAATAACAGGGTATAGTTTACCTAATAGACTCTCAAGATTGGCTTTACTTCGCATGCCCTGTCTTGTGGCAACATCTAAAATGCGAGATATTTTTTTTATTTATCCAATTGTTTACTATTTTAAGATCAGTCCCAGGTAAAAACTATTTCTGATTGAGAAATGTTGTATATTGTGACATTTTAAGCAACAGAGCTTTAGTGTATCTTTTCCAACACTGAATAGATGGGAACAAGAAGTCCATGATGCATCCTGTTTTGGAGGAGGGGTTTTCAGGAGTCCAAATCTAGTCCTCTAGTGAGTTTGGATATAATAAATCATCACAGATGCCCACCCACAAAGGTTGTTTAGAAGATCGTAGCATTTTAATTGTGATGGACAACAATATTGCTCGATTGTATATAGCTAAATCTGGTAAAGCAAACCCTCCCAGCACCCTGGGTCTCCTTAATATAGAAAAGCTTATTCTGGGTCTTTTCTTGTCCCAAAGAAATTTAGTCAAAGTGGATTGCCACCATTTTATAATAGAAGGTGGAATATTGAGAGGGATTGTTCTAAAGAGGAAAACAAACTTAGGCAATATGAAAGATATGATCAAGTTAAATTTTTCAATCTAGTTTAGATTAAGTTTACTCCACTCATATAATGTATTAGTCAGCTCAGTATGCATTGTTTGATGATTAATTGACAACAACCCGGATTGATCAAGAGGAATTTTAATACCAAAATATGTTAAGGATTTAGATATCCAGTGGAATTTAAAGGACTTTTTAATATAATCATCATCACTTTTTGCTAGGTGTATTGGCAGTAGTTGTGACTTATTTTCATTAATTCTCAAACCTGAAATTAAGCCAAAACGCTCTAACAGACAGTGTAATATAGGGATAGACTTAGTGGGATTTGTAATATATAGGATCATGTCATCCACAAACAGAGACAATTTGTGTTCCATCGATCTCAATTTAATTCCAACAATGTCTGATTGTGATCTAATAGCATTGGCAAGTGGCTGCACTGCCAGGGCAAACAATAAAGGGGATAAGGGACATCCTTGCCAAGTACCTTGAAGTAATGAGACAGGTTTAGTAAAAGTACCATTGATTTTAATCTTAGTTGTGGGAGAAGCATATAGAGTCTTAATCGTGGAAATGATTCTTTAACTGGGAATTAAAGTGGGATCTGTCCAGTTGTTTGTCTACCAAAAAGTTGATGTCTCCTCCCAATACCACATCTCCAGCAGAAAATGATTTAAGTTTGTTCAGAGTGTCTCTTATGAAAGTTAGTTGACCACGATTAGGGGCATTGAGAGTGGCAATTGTGACTGGTTTATTGTCTAGCATTCCTTGCACAAATAAAAACCGTCCTTGTGAATCACTCAGTTTGGAAATAAAAGAAAAATTTACATTTTTCGAAATCAATATCGCTACGCTGCGTGATATGGAGGATCCAGGTGCCATATATTGATACAGGAGTCTAGAGGTTTTAAATATTTGATCATTAGTTTTTTTAGATTTGTCTCCTGGAGGAACACAATATCTGCTTGGTATTTCAATAGATGAGATAGAATATGCTTCTTTTTGATCAAATTATTAAATTCACGCACATTTGAGGACACCACCTTTAACACATTGAAAGTCATGTTGGATCACTACACTCACAGGCTTAATGTAAGCTATACACTTTTAGACAGAATCTGTCAGTTGTATACAAAAGAAAAAGATATGTCTAGATATTTAAGTCACTAGCAATTACAAATGATACTTTGCACAAGTATCTTACCTATATCTATATTAAACACTTCTTTCAAAAAGTAGAGAGTACTATCCAATCTCTATTTGAAGTAGCAAAACTTACCTCAGCAATGTTTCATCTGAATGGACCCAATGAATTATAAATGAAGATGTTAGTAATAATAATAATATACCCTAAAAGAAGAATAGGAGAAAAAAGAAAAAAGAGCCAAAAACTGTTATAACAGTAGAGAGATAATTCTATGTTATATAGTTGAAGTAACCAACAGAGAACTGTAAAATCACAGTGCACAGTTGTATTACTTACGTTCTTTTCAGCTATAAAGTAGACAGAGACAGTATGCCAAAAAGATCTTTTCTCCCCTCTTAACAATAAGCTGTCTAAAAGTTATTTAATAAACTCCCCTCGCTGTCTTTATGCAAATCACCCCTTCCCTCAATTCAAATCACAGAATTAATTAATAGTAGTATTCAATTGACTAAACAATCAAATAATAAATTGAAAATGAATTACTTTTAGTTAATTAGACTAAGTAATGCCTTGCAATTGATTTAAATATAAGCTGTAGTGAAATATATAATGAAAATAATTGAATGAAGAAATTCCAGTTAATTAGTTCTTAAAATGTAGTACTGTTAGTTAAAAAGTATAGCAGATGATGAAATAGTTCCCACTGCTCCTGTAGCCATCTAAAGAGCTACAGAAGGCTAGGTTCTTTAAACCCAGCAAGTGTTTTAAGGAACACACTAAGTGAAATGAGCCAAAAACCTTCTACTCCTCTTGGACTCCCTGCCCCATAGATCCAGGAATTATATAAAATAGGCAACCTAACATAATTCTAACATTATATAGACCTATGTATTAATAACAGTTTTTAACACTAACAACTTTTAACTGAAAGATATTTAAAACTTTTAAACACATATTATTACAGTAACTCTCACCAACATGTTTAAAGCACAACATAACTATGTACAAAAACAATCTTTACAGCCATCTTGCTCTGTTTCCTTGGATACCAATTGCTACTAGAGTTATAGATTATTTAGGAGACAGATTTAGTATTTAGAAATGTTAAAACCAGCAGAAGTGAGTTCTGAGACAAATAGCACTCAAGGATCTGAACGAACAAGTTTGTTAATTTCTGATGGCGGTGGTGACAGAGATTCATGTCTCCATTTTTGAGATCTCAAAGTAACGTCCATAGGCACCTCCAGATTCAGCATGCACAGATGAGTGAGCTGTAGAATGAAGGGTGAGATCCATTTGTACCGACAATTAGCTTCCATTAGATGCGTCGTTATTGGCTTCAATTCCCACCTTTTCTCCAAAGCCTCTGGGGGCAAATCTTGATAAATCTCCACCTTCCTCCCTTTGTATAGGTGTCCTCGATGTCTTGCTTTCTGAATAATCATTTGTTTAAATCTGAAATCTAGCATTGTCATTAGTATGTCTCTGGATGTTCTGTTTTTTAGTGTGTGTAAAGATTTAGTGTAGGCTTTCATCATCACCGGCATAATGTCTCCTTCAAGTTGTACTTCCTGAGACAGCCATTTTGATAGAAAAGTAGTGAGACCTTCAGGATCCTCCACTTTCTCATCCAAGCCCCTTATTTTCAAATTATTCTTTCTCATGGATAAATGCAGTTTCTGAGCCCGTTCCACCAGAACATCTTCCCCGTGGTGAATTTCCTGTATAGCGTTTTGATTTGCTAAAGTGTTATTCATCACGCTTTCGGCAATAGCCCGAGTTTCTATAATGTTTTTCTGCATGGTCTCTAATTGTTCATACATAGGCTTCAGCATATTGGATATACTATCAAGTATTGTTTTCTCAATCTTATTTAATGTCAATGATAAATCCACTGATGTGACTGGGGCAGTATTTTTGTCTGCTCCCAATGTAGTTGGTGCCATTTTGGCTGAGATTGAATGGCACCGGCCTGATTCAAAAGAGCCCAATTTCATGTTTATTTTAAGCTGTACCTTTGTATTCTTTGAATGTTTGTGTTGAGGAGCCTTTCTTCTGTCTTTCCCCATACACTGGGCATAAAAGTTGATTCGGTGGTTGTCGCTGTGATTTTAAAAGGGGAGGAAGTCCTTGGAGTGAAAGCTTCAAGCGGCCATTTTCCTTCAAGCACTGCCGCACACCCCAGAAATTCTTCTAAATAAACTGGAAATTAGGAGACACAGAACCTTTTTGTTGTTCAGTCGCACAGTCGAGTCCAACTCTTCGCGACCCCATGGACCAGATTACGCCAGGCCCTCCTGTCTTCCGCTGTCCGCTGAAGTCTGCTCAATTTCATGTTCGTTGCATCGATGACACTGTCTAACCATCTCATCCTTTGCCGTCCCCTTCTTCTTTGACCTTCAATCTTTCCCAGCATCAGGGTCTTCTCCAGTGAATGCTCCCTTTTCTCATTTGGTGGCCAAAGTATTTGAGCTTCAGCTTCAGGATCTGGCCTTCAAGGGAATAGTCAGGGTTGATTTCTTTTAGGATTGACTGATTTGATCTCCTTGCAGTCCAAGGGACTCTCAAGAGTCTTCTCCAGCACCATAGTTCAAAAGAATCTATTCTTCGGCGCTCAGCCTTCCTTATAGTCCAACTCTCGCAGCCATACATTACTACGGGGAATACCATTGCTTTGACCATGCGGACTTTTGTTGGCAAGGTGATGTCTCTGCTTTTTATCATGCTGTTTAGGTTTGCCATCGCTTTCCTCCCAAGGAGCAGGCGTCTTTTAATTTCATGGCTGCAGTCACCATCTGCAGTGATCTGGGATCCTAGGAACGTGAAGTCTGTCACTACTTCTACGACTTCCCTTCTATTTGCCAAGGAGTGATGGGGCCAGATGCCATGATCTTAGTTTTTTTGATGTTGAGCTTCAAGCCCACTTTTGCACTCTCCTCTTTCACCCTGAGCAAGAGGCTCTTGAGGTCCTCTTCACTTTCTGCCATCAGAGTGGTATCGTCTGGCATATCTGAGGTTATTGATCTTTTCCCCAGCAATCTTAACTCCAGCTTGTGATTCATCCAGGCCAGCATTTCGCATGATGTACTCTGCATATAAATTAAATAAGCAAGGTGACAATATACATCCTTGTCGTACTCCTTTTCCTATGCTAAACCAATCAGTTGTTCCATATCCGGTTCTAACTGTTGCTTCTTGACCCTTATACAGGTTTCTCAGGAGACAGGTGAGGTGGTCTGGTACTCCCATCTCTTTAAGAACCTGCCATAATTTATTGTGATCCACACAATCAAAGGCTTTAGCATAGTCAATGAAGCAGAAGTAGATGTTTTTCTGGTACTCTCTTGCTTTCTCCATAATCCAGCGAATGTTGGCAATTTGATCACAGAACCTACAGAAGAGCAAATTATGAAATTTAAATGGAAAAGTGAAAATCCTCTCATAACCCATTACCATGAGGCTTGTGGGGTTTTCTCCTCCTTTTGTCCATGGCCTTAGTTCTACTGTCTGAAAGGAATAGATACTACTTCTTTTAATGCCCAGCATACATATAATAGCAGAAGGAGAAGCACTGTGTTTCAATGGAAGAACCTTTGCTTTGTATGCAGGAGGTCCCAGGTTCAGTTCCCAGTGTCTCAAAGACCAGGTAGGACCAGTAGATGATGTGAAAGACTTCTTCTCGAGACCCTGGAGAGTTGCTATGAGTCCAAGTAGACAGTACTGACCTTGATATGCAGCTTCATGTGAGAAGCAGAATGCTGAACTTCATACAGACAAGGAAAAATATCACACTTCAGAGTGCTCTCTTCTGTTTAATATTTCCAGTACTGTTTTACAGAAGTGGTCAGTTTCCAAGCCTTGCAGCTATGAAGTGCCCAAATTAGCCTTAAATAGACATGCCAAAGAATTACCACACAGTTTTAAGGAGAAAGTGTTTTTCAGTCCCTAGACCTGAAAGGACAATGCTCAGGATACTTCCAGGAAATCCCCCTCAGGAAAAAGGATGCCTGGTTTAAAAAACCCATGATCAAGAAGCTAACTGTGTATGAGAGAGTGTGAACGCACATTATACGAATCCTGTTTCTCCAAATGGTGAAAAGTTTCAGGCTTACAGAAGGTTAAAGTCTTCAAGCCAGGCATGGGGGGGGCATGGACTAAATGGCTGTAAGACTTTCCAAGACTGGCCCATGAACTTCCTTGCTGATTTTCATTAGAATGCCCTCACTGGAAGGGAGGAAGGGAATGTAGCCCAGAGGTGTTGCCTCACTCACGGGTAGCCCTAAATAATGTGGCACCCTACTTCTGACCTGAACCAGAGACCCACAAAGTCAGGCCAAGGAAGGCACTCTTGGCCTGAAACACTGAGCTAGTCAAAAGCTCTGCAAAAAGATCTCCATTTTCAGGTTGCACAAGGCAGCCCTCAAAGCAATCTCCAGTCTTCCCCCTCTACCCAGCATGGTATGCATATGAAACAATGCTGAGTTCTACCAGGTAAAGTATCTGCATTTCTAAAGGCTATTCAGAGGCCACCTGGCGGATAGCTCTTCTGTCTCCAGAACTTCACCTAGCTCTTTGTGTGTGATACCTATGTCTATGTGAAAATATCTCCACAACTGTCCTTCCTGCTCCATCCCGCAGGAAACCAAGATAAATCAATTAAACATTCAAATGTTTAGCAATCCTTCTTGACGCTAATCAGGGACCCATTTCCTACCTTTTGTGTAAACCTGGGAACCTATTCAACCTGCCTTGGCAGGACCATCAATGGTCATCAAACCCATTCAGCCAGCTCCAGTAGAGCCATACAACAACTGGCTAATTTCATCAACACTATCATGAATCCAGACTCTGCCTCTCTGGAACCTCATTGGTCACACCTAGGTTTTGCTCCTCCTGTGACCCCTTATTGGTCCAGGTAACCTTTTGTTTTCACCTGCGGCAAACCCCTCAAGACCTCCCATTGGGCCACATTGTGTTCCAATGTCTATATCAATCCAAGCACATAACCATCAAGGTGTGCACTCAGGAAAGCACCTATACTTTAAGTATACCTCCAAAGTCTCTTCTTTGGGCCTCCTCCTTAGCGCATACTGCTGACCTTTGGTGCTATTCTCTTCAAGGACCTCTGCACATCTGGACAGCTAGTCTAACCCCATAACTGATCCTTCTCTTTGCTATCATCACCTGTTTTCTTTGTTCTGAATTGCTTGCTCTTGCTTGAATGCTTAGAGTGCTTGTAATTAGGGAAACTCTTCAATAAAAACTATTTAATTTATTCTTCAAACCTGGAGTCTTCCTATTATACTGGACCTTGGTATAAACTAGGTATGCAATCCCTGATACCCCTCTGGCCTCCCCTGCTGCATAAGCTAATGTCTCCTAACATCAAGGCAGGTCATTGGCAGTAACAGGAAGAAAGGAAAGAGGGGAGCTTGTTTACTCTACATGTAGCTGTGTAAGTGGCTTTGATCCAATCCCAACAATACTCATAGAGAACACAGACAGAAGAGACTTTCAACCTGGAATAACCTGGGCTGGAAAATAACCAAGGAAAGTAACCATGTCCCATGGACTCATATGTGCTATGAATTGGGGTTGCTCTGATTCTAAAATGATGCAAGTCTGTTTGTTAGAATGGGTAATCAGATTCCCAGCTGCACTCCAGGAGAAGAACAGCAGGTTTAGTGTGAGGCATGACCATGGAAAGTCAGGACAGAGGCAGTGACACATCCACCAGCTGTTACCTTTTCTCTGATGGAAGGCCTTTATGGTCACCAAGGGTCAAAACTTTCTCACACCAAGACTCCCATCCACATGCTCCAAGACCAATTACAGTACACAAGGCTACTTAAAGCAGGAAAAAAGTCCTGAAGAACAGCTCCATATCAAGTTGAGGAGGGAACCACAGAGAAAGGGAGGAGGGAGCACAATAACCAAGAATGGTGAATCAGACATCTTCCATAAAGCATATGTGTGCATACCAAGGAAAGAGATAGACCAAAGACCATCGTTTCCAGTAGTGTTACTGTGAAATCCATAACTATAGAATCTCTGGTGATGGCAAGCTTCCCTGGAGAGAAGGAGGAGGAGGAGAAGAGTTGGTTTTTATACTGCACTCTTCACTATCTGAAGGAGTCTCAGAATGGCTTATAATTGCCTTCCCTTCCTCTTCCCACAACAAACAACCTGTGAGGTAGGTGGGGCTGAGAGAGAAGAAGTAGAGACTGGATTCATACCCCGCCCTTCACTCAGAGTCTCATAGCAGCTTACAAAGTCCTTTCCTTTCCCTTCCCCTCTCCACAACAGACACCCTGTGAGGTAAGTGGGGCTGAGAGAGCTCTTTCAAGAACTGCCCTTTCAAGGGCAGTTCTTGTCAGAACTATGGCTTGCCCAAGGTCATCCAGCAGCTGCAAGTGGAGGAGTGGGGAATCAAATCCAGTTCTCCCAGATTAGTGTCTGCACGCTTAACCACTACACCAAACTGAGGGCCCTGGTCTATTTTCAACAGAAGAAGTCCAAACTAGTTAAAGTTTCCCATGAATCCCAACTTCTTGGTGTTGGGTCAGGCACCAAACCCAGCTGTGGAAAGGCCAAGGGGGTGAGCCAAGTGCTAAGGAAGTGTGGATTAGGACAAACCATAATCTGTATGAGAAAGAAGAGATTCTGAACCAGTAATAATTTATAGTCCCTATCTGGAACCCCTTGGAGGCCCTGTGTGGCTGGAAAGGTGGCACAGAAATATTTTAAATAAATAAAACAAATAACTTGGGCTAGAAAATAATCATGGCAAATACCCAGGTCTCATAAACTCATCTACCTACCCAATCGCAAAATCCTGATGCTCAGATAGTGGCATTTCTTCCCCCTCCCCCCCTACGTACACATGAAAATTAATGTTCTCCACAGTTCATGCCCCCCCACACACACAACTTAACCATGGGGGTTATGAATCCCCAGCAACATTCTTCTTTCCACTTAGTTATTGTGAATATATCTCCTTGCACATCAATTATTAACAATTGCCCATACTTGTGCTTTCTCCATGGTGGTTCCTGCCTTATGGAATGGTCTGTCCAAGGAGGTTGGGAAAGCTCCCACTGTCCTGGCTTTCTGCAAACTATGCAAAACTGAACTATTCAAGAGGGCTTTTCTGCACAGGCAATAGGGTTGCACTGTAAAAAATGGTTTTATAAAGTTTTTTGGATTAATGATTAAGGACTGTAGTCTACACTGCTATGTTTAGTTTATTGTAAGTAGGATCCTATTTATGTAACTTCTGTACTGCTGAATGTGTCGGTGACCAGAAAAAAGCCCACAGGAAAAAAAACCCACAGAAAAAAGCCCACATGGAAAAATACCTGTCAAGTGCCATAGATATTTATAATTGTGAATAACCATTCATCTCCATTTATGAGAATGAACAGGTATTACCTGTATTCACATGCAACAATTTGTGTTGTAATTTTATCAAGTATAATCCTATATATATAATTGTCTTACACGTTGGCCATTTCCAGCTCTCCCATTGGCTGTGCTATGTCAGCTATTGGCCATTCAACCACCACTCAAGAGTACTCGTGTGCCATTGGCTGGGTGCTGGGTCCTGTGGGACTAACTTATCCCTCAGTGGCTGTTGCTAGGCAACCAAGCTTAGTTCTGTGAGTAAAAAGACAAAAGAAGGAAACCCTGTCCAGGCGTTTGTGAGGAACTCATTGGGGCCAGGCCTAACTAAGGTTGCCAGGTCCAGGCTGGGAAATTCCTGGATATTTTGTGATGGAGTCTACAGAAGGGGAGGGGAGAGGCCTCAGCTGAATAGAATGTCATAGAGCCCACCCTCCAAAGCAGTTATTTTCTTGGGGGGGGGGAAGAGATCTGTTGTCTAGAATTCAGTTGTGATACCTGGTGATCTTCGGGCTCCACCTGTAGGTTGGCTACCTTAGGCATGGCAGTTAGCACTTCAGAGCAGGGTTTTCTAGACCCAGGTTCTTGCTGTAGAACTTGAGAAGGTGATTTCAGACCAGTAACAGACTTTCAGCCTGACCTGCCTCACAGGGTTGTTGTGCAAATCAAAAGGGGGAGAGGAGAGTGATGTAAGCAACTTTGGTCTACACTGTGGAGAACGACTGTACTTTTCCCCCTGGGGAATCATTGCTGAGAATCTCCAGGTGAGCACTGGAGATCACTCAGAATTACAACTGCTCTCCAGATGGCAGAGATCATGGGCAGATAATGGTAAGTTGATAGTTGGCTGGGAAGGAGTTAGGGTTGCCACCTCCAGGTTGGGAAATTCCTGGAGATTTGAGGGATAGAGCCTGGAGAGGGTGGGGTTTGAGGAGGAGTGGGACCTCAGACATGTACAATGCCATAGACTCCACCCTCCATCAGCCATTTCCTCCTGGGGAATTATTGCTGCCTCCAGGTGGAGGCTGGAGATCCCTCAGAATTAAAACTGCTCTTCAGATGGCAGAGATCAGTTCCCCTGAGTCATTAGATCTTGCTGAGGTCGCTTCCCCTCCTGATTGGGTCCCCACTTAGGATAATAAAACCATAAGATAACATTAAATAACAAATAATAATGGAAGTGGCAACCATGTCATGTAGTGCTCTTAATTCCCTATTCCACTGCAGTCATCCCAATGTAAATTACAAATGGTAAATTAATAAATTTAAAGTCTTTAATTTTATTTAAAAATATTTCTATATAGAGTTTAATTTCTGTTGTTATTGTTTTTCCTTCTTAATAAAGTTCATTGATAACAAAATGGTCACTTTTATTTCCTGCATTTTCCCTTCCAAGCCTTTACACTCAAGAGCATTAAAGCCCTCTTTATACAGGCCACTTTTGTATAGTAATGAAGTGATTTACTAATACCATAGCAAAATTATTATTTATTATAATTGATAAAATCACAACACAATTGTTGCATGTGAATATAGGTAATACCTATTTATTCTCATAAATGGAGATGAATGGTTATCCACCATTATAAATATCTATAGCGCTTTACATGGTATTTTTCCATGTGGGCTTTTTTCCATGTGGGCTTTTTTCACGTGGGCATTTTTCCATGTGGGCTTTTTCCCTAGAACCGAAGGTGTCATGTGAAAACTTATGCTATGCCTCGGTTCTTTCTGATGTTTCCAGACTTCTAAAATCCTAATACATTGGTTATTGAATGTCCTTTGTGTGTGTGTGTGATTGTACTGGCTCACTATGTATAATCCACCTAGATTCCCTGTGAGAAAGGCAGACGTTAATAACATAAATAAAAATAAAAATGGGACCTGCATGGGCAAAAACTGTGTAGTACTAAGCAGGGGGTAATAGTAAGCAGGGGTAATTGGGAAGAGTAAGTGAAAAGCTGACTGAATCTGGCTTCTGGTGTTGGCAACTTGCTGGCGGGTGCACTCCATTGCAGCTCTGATGACGGCGCCCCACAAATTGCACCAGGAGGGAGGGCTCCAAGTTGATCTTGGTTCCCCCAGAGCCCTTGGAGTAAGCTTGTAGCCTGGGGCGTAAGAGGTGCCACTCCTGAGGCATTGGCTGAAGGATTGAGGCTCCTCTTTGCCCTGATAGGTCTCTGTGGTATGAGACCAGCCATGGTAACTAAAGGCGCACACTGGAGAGAAAGCACACAAGTGATCTGGCAAAGGGTGATGTTCCCTACCTGTTGAAGTGAAGCATGGAGTAAAGCATGAGTTGATGTTTGTTTATTCAAGCAAGCATCCAAATGAAAACCCATAAAGCCATCCTGAAGCTTTAAGCTTAGCGGAAGGGGGGGGGGATTTCCCTCACCCCAGAAAGATCAAATCGTAAAAGAAAAAAACAAGAGGCAGAATGGCAGCACGAAAGGGAGATCGATAATTTAGCCAAGTTTTAAGAACATTTCCTTTAATGTAAACAATGGCACATCAGGCAGAAAAAAATAGCGTCTAAGGTGCCAGCTCATCCACTCTGGTTTCTAAACCAGAAGTAACCACAGACTTTCCCAATATGATTGCTACAGCACTGCACCCTCTGCTGGACCAGATGACTAACCTCAACAACAATTTCAACATGCTTCAAAAAGAACTGAAGGAAACAAGTGCAAGAATGGAGAAGACATCTAAAAGGCTGAAAAAGGTTGATGCTAAGACAAATATGTTAGATCAAAGGCTGCAGGTAGTGGAAAAAGACAAGACCTCCAAGAAACAACAACTATTACAACTACAGATGGAAAAGTCAGCATATATCCTGAGATTTCAAGGTGTCTGGGAACAAAAAGGAGAGAGCCTGAAAGACATTTTAAGTGAAGTTATAGCTCCTGTGGCAGGCTTGACAGTGGAAGCTCTATAAAGCAACATGAATATGGTATACCGTACCGATCCCGAATTTATATATATATAAATAAGCTGCCTGGTGAAGTGTTTATGAGGTTCTCTAAAAGGTCAGTACGAGATACAGTACTGAAAGCGACTAATGAGATAACCCTAAAAATCAAAGGAGAAGATGTCAAAGTTCTGAAAGATGTCCCAATTGAGATTAGAAAGAGGAGGAAGCAATATAGAGACTTGATTCTATTTCTACAGAAAAATTCCACTCCCTACAGATGGATGATGCCAGAAGGACTTATCTTCAACTTCAAGGAGAAAAAGAGAAAAGAGTGGCTCTGTTACAAAAGCAAAATTATTTTTGGAGCATCAACTGAAACCAACAAAAGAATCTGAGAAAGTAGAGGACAGTAATGTGGCAGAAGATAATGACAACAAGGGCATGGGAAGCTCTGATAAATCCTCGAGCAGTTCCTCAGAAGATTTGATTGATTCTGAATCAGATTTAGGAGCAGCTGCTCCTAAACCTTTAAAAGTTAAATTAGCCTTTGATAAAAATAAGTGTAGAGGAAAAAAGTAGTAATATAATTTAACTCTAAAATCTGATGTTTTGGGGTTTTTTATGTATTAATGGTAATACTAAGATGCACTCACTAGGGCTAAGCATGACCTTGCTTGTTTGATTTGGTTATACTAATAGCTAATTCTCACTCTCTCTTACTTTATGTAACAGGGAAACACCAAGAATTTGATGTATTAACTAATTTTGATCCTTGCTACTCTGTATCTTAGTATAGTATACCACTTTCCCAAATCCTGTAGTGTGTAGTGGAAAAAAGCAATAAAACTAAAAAAAAAAAAGCTGACTGAATCTAACCCACTCTTTTGTTCATGGTATTTTTATCCTGATGTTTTGACCTATACATGCAGCATGCAAAATAGTACAGAAAACCTATGAAAAGATTTACAAACATGCTATCTTAAACCACTAATTAAATAGATTCAGGTCAGTAGCCATATTGGTCTGAAGCAGCAGAACAAAGTCCAGCGGTACCTTTAAGACCAACAAAGTTTTATTCAAGGTATAAGCTTTCGTGTGCATGAACACTTCCTCAGACACATTGAAATGGAAGTTATCAGTCCATACATTTAGGTTGAGAGTGCACAGCAAATTAGCATACAACATAATGAAGATTTTTAACGGATTCAAAGACCAAACAAGAATAACAAACTTAGTTTATATGGTTACCATTTGTTTAGATTTAATTCCAGGGGGGAACATAGTGAAGGAAATAAATATATCGGAGATTGATGGGCAGATGTACCCTTCTAAATTGTGGAATGCACACAGGATGCCCCATTGTCTCACGCATAGGCACTCTCACCATGGGGGTATCTGGATACATGGACTCTATTCTAAGACCCAATGCCATTAATGTCCTAGTTATATGCATGACACCACAGATTTCATGAGGAAAACACTGAATAACCTTATAGAGAATACTATTTTGGCCACCATGGATGTGGACTCTCTGTACACCAGCATCCCACATAAAGATGGATTACAAGCCATAAGAAACATGATTTCTGACCACACATCACAGCTGATCTTGCCACCAAACTCTGCCATTTTGTTTTCACCCATAACTATTTCAAATTTGGTAACAACTTGTACATTCAAATTAATGGTACAGCCATGAGCACCCATATGGTACCACAGTATACTAACATCTTCATGGCCAACTTGGAGCAATGCTTCCTAAACTCCTGTCCACTCATAACTCTCCTATACCTGCATTAGATTGATGACATCTTTATTGTCTGGACATATGGTAAACCAAATGTTTACCAAATGTTGAAAGGTGTTTAACAACTTCCCCCCCACCATCAATATAACAATGAACCAATCTATGCAAGAAATACAATTTACTGACACCACTGTACAAATAAATGATGAACACATAGACATCACCTTATACTGGAAACCTGCTGATCAATGAATATATCTATATGCATCCAACTACAATTCTAAACATACCAAACAATCTATTGTCTACAGTCAGGCCCTACTCTACAACAGCATCTATTCCAGTCCTACAAACAGAGATTCTCACCAGAGGGATCTACAACAAATCTTTTTAGAACTAAAATATTCACTAGATGAAGTTAAGAACCAGATCAACAGAGCCAGAATGACACCCGGAGAAAACCTGTTACAAGACAGGCCCCAAAGAGATAATAACAGAATACCACTAGCGGTCACATACTCAACTCAAAACAGTTCAATGCATCATCAGTACCTTACAACCTCTACTGAATAATGACAGTTCTCTTTCACAAACACTGGGGGCAAACCTTTTCTTGCGCACAGACAGCCCCCCAAACTTAAGTGACTCCTCACCCACAATAATACATCTAATTAGAACATGGACACTGGAACCAGAGCTTGCAATAAACCCTGATGCTGCCACATACACCCAGACAATGTGATCACTCGACCTAACAACATCAAATATGCCATCTCAAGCTCATTCACTTGCTCATCTTCTACACTGTATATGCCATTAAATGTCAACAATGCCCTTTGGTTCTCTACATAGGGCAAACAGATTAAACTCTACGCCAAAGGATAAATGGACGCAAATCTGACATCAAGAATCACAAGACTGAGATACATGTCGGAGAACACTTCAGCCTTCCAAGACATTCAATCGGTGACCTCCAAGTAGCTTTGGTATGACATTAGAAACCACAACATTCAAAAAACAGTGGGGGAACATCCAAGATATTCAGTTTCTAACCTAAGAGTAGCAATTCTCTTACAAAGGAATTTCAAGGGAGATTAGAAAACAAGACTGCTGAATTGCAACTAATAATGAAGCTCAAGACAATGTATCCTTCAGGACTGAATTGAGACCTAGGTTTCCTGTCTCAATTTCAATGCTAATTTCTATCCCTCTGCATATCACACCTAATCTAATCATGCCTGCTGTTGTCATTCACCTGCTACTGTCATGTGCCTGCTATTGTCATTCAGCGTCTGAAATCATTCCAGTCTCCAAGATACAAGGACAGATGGAGTCACATTCTAGATGTGTCTGAAGAAGTGAGCAGTGACTCATGAAAGCCACATTTTTAAACATCTTTAAGGTGTTACTGGACTCTTACTCTTTTCTTTTATTACTTCTGCAAAGTTTAAGAATTCTTAAAAACCAGTGTGGGGGGGGGATCTGAAATGTGGAGATGCTGCAAACCTAAAACTGTCAATTCAGAATTTCCGTTTTGGCATAGTGATGATAAGATGAAAGCTTAATTTCTCCTTCCCTGTCATAGGTAACCAGCAACAGAAATCTGTAGGCAGTGACAACCTTGAGTCATCATTGCAGACATTGCAGGAGATTGTTTACTGTTGGCACACTGGGGTTTACGAACAACTATATTTATAATCTGAATATAGATTCCCATATACTTAACTTTTCTGCAACTGGCGATGCAGTAGGAAGTTAGAGCAAACTGACAAATGATTCTATGTGGGTCATGCAAATTTACGATTTAGACCAATGAAGTGGCAAACCTGCTGTATGTTACCAGACCAGGACTCATTTATTTAAACTGGACTATAGAAAAATAGCTGAAGCTCAAATACTTTGGCCACCAAATGAGAAGAGAGCACTCACTGGAGAAGACCCTGATGCTGGGAAAGATTGAAGGTCAAAGAAGAAGGGGATGGCAAAGGATGAGATGTTTAGACAGTGTTATCGAGGCAATGAACATGAAATTAAGCAAACTCCAGAGCACGATGGAAGACAGAAGAGCCTGGCGTGATGTGGTCCATGGGGTCGCGAAGAGTCGGACTCGACTGTGCAACTGAACAACACAACAACAACAATAGATAAATAGCTCATTACAAGAGTGCAGCTTCAGACTTTAAGAAGCAATATGCTTCTTATACATATTTAAATAAAGGAAAGAATAAACTGTTCTAACTTTTTGCAGGCTATAAGACAAATCTATAGAATGTGATCCAATACTTCTGAAATGCTCTTCAAACAACAAGGGTGTTCTAGTAGCTCTTGATGAAGTGTCAGCCTGACTGAGAATTTTCTTAAAGAAGGCCTTTAGATCTCCTCAACAATTTACATCTCATTTTTTTAAAAAAATAAATTTATGATTTTGGAAAGTGTTTGTAGACAGTTGGACTCTGCTAAATATTTGATAGGGACTAAAGGAATACACAAAACCCCTAAATAAATGCTGAAAATCTTTCAATAAGACAAGGTATCTCTGAGGGATGAATCATTGAGGTGTTCCTCACATCTGAGAACGCACATGTGTTTGGAATTTGGGGGCACAAACACTGTTACTTCAGGTTTCAGAGAAAAATCAGATGAATTTTACTGCCAAGAGACTCTTGCCGCATTGCAAATACAAGGAACTAAAACACACTGCATGTAATAGCAGGGATTATTTATTTATTTTTAAATTTATGAATTGTCCAATCCATATATAGACAGGGCTCTGGGCAATGTACAACAATAAAAATAGTTATAGTTAACATTTATGCAATGTTTTCTGAGGGCACTGTATGTTTTGCATGCATCTCTATTATTGTAAAATAGATCAGCATTATTAGCATATTGCAGATGTGAAGAAACAGATATTGATGCCGAGAATCATCAGACTGGTTGTAACCAGGGCCAGGGCTTTCTCAGTGGTGGCTCTGTTCTGGTGGAATGAGCTCCCAGAGAGATCAGGGCCCTGAGGGACCTTACACAGTTCTGCAGGGCCTGCAAGACGGAGCTCTTCCACCAGGCTTTCAACTAAGGAGCTGCCTCCAATAGTTGAAAGGCAGAGAACCCTGTCCTCTGGAGCCACTAACAACAGCCTGTGCCGGCCACATAAAAGATTAGATCGATGGGCCGATCACTAGAATAAATCACTGAATGATGTCCGCCACCATTTAATAATATGATTACTCTCAGTATCACTTAATGTTTATAGCACCTTATAATGCTGGATTGTTTTTAGATGATTTTAGGATTGATGTGTTTTTATTCTTCTTTTATTTTATTATTTTATTCTTCTTCTTCTTTTTTTTAAAAAAAGGAAAATTTATTAACCGGATATATTAACACGTTTCACATTTGACTTACAATTCTTGTCCTATCCTTTTCTACAAAATTTATTCCCCCCTCCCCTGGCTTCCAATGATGCTCCACCCCCATTAACATTTCAGTCAATGTTCTCATATATTCAATTCATTCTTAATATTCAAATTTTACATTTCAATATTTTCCATTTTCAATTTTGACCAATAGGTAACTTTTCTATTACAACCTCTTTTGCTGCAACATTTCTGTTATTAATAACTACTAAAACAAAGTAATCTATTTTTCACATCCCAGTTAAGCTCTAAATAGTCTTTAAAATCTTTCCAGTCTGCTAAAAATTCTTCGTCTTCTAATCCATGAAGTTTTTTTGTCAACTTGTCCATTTCAGCCATAAAAATCATTTTCTTAATCCACTCCCATTTGTCAGGTACCTGCTCTTGTTTCCAGAACTGAGCGTATGTCATTCTTGCAGTTGAAATTAGATACCATAACAAAGTTCTTTTTGCTATTTTAACTTCTTCTAGTTTTAATCCTAAAAGTAACATTTCTGGTTCTTTTTTCAAAGTACATTTCAAGATTTTCTGAGTTTCATTATGAATCTCAGTCCAATAAGCATTTGCTTTTTCACAAGTCCACCACATATGGTAAAACAAGCCCTCTTTTTTCTTACATTTCCAACATTTGTTAGACATATTCTCATCCATATTAGCAATTTTCTTTGGTGTCATATACCATCTGTACATCATTTTGTAACAATTTTCTTTAACATTAACACATGTTGAGATTTTAATCGATTTTTTCCACAAACATTCCCATGATGACATTTCTATATCTCTATTTACATTTATAGCCCATTTCACCATTTGCTCTTTAACAGTCTCACCCTCTGTGAACCATTTTAACAAAATCTTATAAATTCTAGAAATCATTTTTTTTGCCTTTTTCAATCCAAATCTTTTCAATTTCATTATTTTCTTTTCTAAAACCGTACCTCATTTTGTCAGTCTTGAATAAGTCATAAATCTGTCTATAGTTTAACCAGTCATACTCAAAGTCCAATTCTTCTCTAAGTCTCATCGCAAAACTTTTCCCCTCGACTTTCAGAATGTCTCTATAGGGTAACCAATCTTTCCCTTTATCGCGAAACTTTTCCCCTTGACTTTCAGAATGTCTCTATAGGGTAACCAATCTTTCCCTTTATGCCTTGAAAGTGGTTTTATTACTTCCGCCGGAACAATCCACATTGGTCTTGCTTCAAAAAAGAATCTCTTATACCTCATCCATGTCATAAATAAAGATCTCCTTATGAAGTGGTGTTTAAAAAGGTTATCCACTTTGGATTTCTCATACCATAAATAGGCATGCCACCCATATCTTCGATCATGCCCTTCTAGTGCCAACAGCTGTCTATTGTCCAAATTAATCCACTGCTCCAACCTAACCAGGCACACCGCATCATGGTATAATCTAAAATTAGGAAGTTGGAAGCCTCCCCTTTCTTTTGCATCACAAAGAATTTTCATTTTAATCCTTGGCTTCCTTCCAGCCCACACAAACTTAGAGATCTCCTTTTGCCATAAATTTAACACTTTGCAGTCTTTCACAATTGGAATCGTCTGAAATAGAAATAACAAGCGAGGTAAAATGTTCATTTTAACTACTGAGACTCTGCCCAATAGTGATAAGTTCAAGGTGTTCCATTTCTTAATATCTTGTTGAATTTTATTCCAAGCTTTTTCGTAGTTGTTCTTGAACAGATCTATATTCTTTGCTGTAACTTCGATTCCCAAATATTTAGTCTTTTTCACCACTTCACATTGGACTCTCTCTTGTAGGTCCAATTGTTTTTCTTTTCTCAAGTTTTTACAGAGTATCTTTGTCTTGTTCTTATTCACATAAAATCCAGCCAAGTCACCCAATTCCTTAATCTTTTCCATCAATAATGGTACGTTCCTTACTGGATCTTCGATTATAAACATTACATCATTGGCAAAAGCCCTATATTTGTATTCAAAATTTCCAATTGTCAGCCCTTTTATATCTTTATCTTCTTTTATTTTACTCAGCATCACTTCCAAAATCCAAATAAATAACAAAGGAGATAATGGACACCCTTGTCTTGTACCTTTTTGAACTCTAAAAAACTCCGTCAACTCTTTATTCACATTCAGCGACGCTTTTTGTTCGCAATATACAACCCTAATCATATTTGAAAAGGGTTGCCCAATGTCCAATCTATCAAACACTTGAAACATAAATTCCCAATTTAAATTGTCAAAGGCTTTTTCCGCATCCAGAAATAGAAAGGCAACTTCCTTTTCCGGATGCTTATCATAATACTCTATTGCATCAATCACAATCCTTAAATTGTCTCTAATTTGTCTGTTTGGTAGAAAGCCGGCTTGTTCTTCTCTAATAGCATTCTTTAGATAAACCTTTAATCTTTCTGAAATAACTTTGGCAAATAATTTATAGTCGTTATTAAGTAGCAAAATTGGTCTATAATTTTTCACATCTGACAAATCTTGTCCTTCCTTGGGTATGAGGGATATGTTGGCTTCTTTCCAAGATTCTAGTATTAATTTAGATCGCTGAATTTAATTGATTAGAAGTTCCATAATCGGGGTCAGCTCCTCCTTTAATTTTTTATAAAATTTCACTGTAAATCCATCTGGTCCTGGAGCTTTCCCTAATTTGCCATCTTCTATTGCCTTGTATATCTCTTCCTTCTGTATTGGACCATTCAGCATGTCTTTAGTATCATTGTCCATCTCAGGTAAAGTTACCTTGTCCAAATATTTTTTAATCTTCATTTGATCAATCTTCTTTTTTTGGAATAATTTTGAGTAATATTTGAAGAAGGCTCTCTTAATTCCATTTATGTCCACAATTTCCTTGCCTTCCTCCATTATTTTTGTTATTGTCCTTCTCTCCCTCCGGTTCTTCTATTGCCAAGCTAAATATTTCCCTGGTTTGTTTGCACCTTCAAAGGATTTTTGTTGCAATTTCTTTAAATTCCAATAGAGTTCTCTATTTAATGCTACTTTTAATTGTTCTTGCAAAATTTGTATTTCTTTGAGAAGCTTCTTTTTACCCGGTCTCCATTTCAGCTCATTCTCTTTTTGTTGTATTTTATCCTGTAAATCCTGCTGCTGTTTCAAATTATTTTTCTTATCCGCTGCATTCATTGAGATCAATAGTCCTCTCATCACCGATTTATAAGCATTCCATACTGTCTGTATATTGACCTCTTGATTCAAATTTGTTTGAAAAAACATTTGCGTTTCTTTCTGCAAGGTCTCCACTAATTTCGTCTTGTCCAATAAATCCTCAGTGATTCTCCAATAGTATTGCTTTGCCTTTCCTTTTAATGTCCAAATTAACGGGTTGTGATCTGAATTGGTCTTTGGCAATATTTCCACCTTTTGAGTTTTTAATGCAATTTTGTTCGACATCCAAATCATATCTATTCTTGAGAAGGATCTGTGTCTGTTTGAGTAGAAGGTGAAGTCTTTAATTTTTGGATTCCATTTTCTCCATACGTCTTCCAACTTTTCTTGCTCAATAACTCTAAAAAAATTTGGAGTAACTTTCCAATCTTCTCCACACCTTTCTGTGATTGTCTATCCAGTTTGTTATTGATAGTACCATTAAAATCACCAGCTAACATTATCTGGTCCAATTCCCTCAGCAAGTCCTTAAAGAAATTCTCTTTAGCTCCATTAGGAGCATACAAATTAACAACCAATGTCTTTTTTTTGTAACATATTAATCTCAACCGCCACATATCTTCCTTCTTTGTCTGTGAAAATTTGTTTAGGTTCCAACTTTTTGTTTACATAAGTCACAACTCCTTTATTTTTTTCTCTGCCAAAGAATAAAATTCTTCTCCCAATTTCTTATTGATCAAATATTTATTGTCCTGATTTTTTATGTGAGTTTCCTACAGACAGATGATGTTAGAATTTTGCTTTTGTAAACAATGATTCACTACTTTTCTTTTATTAGGTGAATTAAGTCCATTTACATTCCATGATAACAATTTGTAATCCATCATTGAGTCTTTTTAAATATCTCCAAAATCTTCGGTATTTTCCGCTTTAAATCTATACATATCCCCCAGTGTTTTAATCACATGTCTTTTTGAGTTGTACGTAAAGGACAGTCCTTGTGGTATTTCCCATCTGAATCTGATGTTCAGTTGTTTCAGTTTCTCCACCAATTTCTTATATTTCTTTCTGTCCTGCAAAATGGACCTTGGGAGTTCTTTCATTATCATTATCTTTTTACCATCTATTTCCAATGGCTGGGTAAACTGCTTCTTAAATACGTCCTCTTTCATTTTCCTTGTCACAAATTGAACAATGACATCTCTTGGTAAATTTTTCCTTTGAGCATAAGCAGAATTCACTCTATATATAAGATCAAAATTGTAATCCAACTCCCCTTTGTCTTCTCCCATGTATTCAGTCAAAGTTTCCATCACTTCAGTATGTATATCTTCTCCTATTTTTCTTCAATTCCCCTCAATCCCAGATGGTTTGACATTGCTTTATATTCCACAACTGCCTCAAGGTTCCGGTTACTCTGCCCATTCACTTCAATTTTCTTTTCCAAATCTTGTGTCTTTTGCTCCATTTCCGTTGATTTAGTCGCCAAAGCTTTAACTTGACTACTTGTATTTTCCACTTCTTTTTTAAATTCTGCCACTTCTGCAAGTACTAACTCTCTCAAGGCTGCCATGTTTTTCTCCTGAACTTCTTCCAAGTGTTCCAGCTGCTTTTCCATCTTCTCATCATATTGCTTTTCCAATTGTTTAATCATGCCCTGAATTGCTTCTAGCATATGCTTTTCCATTGTATCTATTGCCGCCTGCCATTCTTTCTTGTCTTTACCCGCCATACCTGAACTCGCAGCTGACGCTGCTCTTTGCCGATGTTTTGGATCCATTATGGGAATTTATCGATACAGTTCAATCAGCTTGGCAATTCTCTTCCGATTCCCTTTTCGCTGTTTCTAACAGCCTATTTTCTCTTAAAAACACTTTTTAAAATTTAGTCCTCCACAAAATGGCGGGCATAATTTCTCTATGATTTTCTTGGCTAGAGTAGGTTCATTTTAAACTTCCTCTTTCCGGTCCCCCGTTTAAAATGTCCTACCGGATACACTTCCAGTCCGCTTCAATTTCGGTCCTACCGGATACACTTCCGGTCCACTTCAATTTCCGTCCTCCGGCACAATCTCTATCCAAGTTCTGTTTTCAGCCGGACACAGCTGTTACACCTCTGTCTCGCGATCTTCCCCGTAACTTTCGCTCATTCACTTATCTCAGCCTCTGACCGCAGGAATGTTAAACAAAGTTAATTTAGTCCATTTTTAGTGCTTTAACCAGCTCTTCAAATTTTATCGATGGATCAATTCTACAGTTTAAAATCTTATGCGCTTAACCGCCTTGTTTGAAACTCGCTAGATCTTCTCCCCAGTAAGCAAATCGTTACAGTTACCTTAGATGTTTATCTTGGGACTTCGCATCGTTCCTTTTTACTTCCAATGTTAGATCGTTTCTCAAGAGATTGGGAAATGGCGAATTTAAGCTGATCTGTCAGCTCGGCTAACTTCTTTGGTGCTGATTTGCAAAAGCCTGCTCCTGAGAGGAGATCAAGGTGTAAACAAGCCCAAGCTAGACTGACTTTTGCTCAATGTTGGAAACAAGAAAAAGTACCCGAAACATGGGAATGGATTAAAAAGACGTTGTTTATGGCAGAAATGGACAAATTAACAAGAAAATTAAACAACGAAGAAGACGAAACTTTTTTCGGAGACTGGAAAGACTTTCAAGAATACTTGTTGAAGAATTGGGACGTAAAACGTGGTTTGATTTGTTTTGACAGTTATTGAGGAGAAGTGGAAAGAGACTCAGATCTTGGATTTGTTACCATTAGTAAAAGAAATATGCTTAGTAGTAAATGTAATTGTACAAGAGAAATATCAAGGGGGTTGGAGCAGTGCGGGAAGCCTTGTTTGGGGGGAGAGGGAGAAAGAAAAATGGATATGTATTGGTTTGTTTAAATTGTATGAACATGTGATATATCCAATAATAAATTGTATTTTAAAAAAAAAAAAAAGGTGTAAACAAGCCCCTTCCGGGACTTGCGGATGCCGATCTCAACTCTCACTTGGACCTCGATGCTTGCTTGGTGACCCCCTGCCTGGGGGTTGCTGCGTTGGGCAGTAAAACTGCCCAAACTGTCAGAAGAAGCTGCTGTCCACTCCGCACGATTGCAGGAGTGCGTCAGTTCACCATTTTACTCCGACCGGAAGCCCATTATTTTATTCTTCTATGTAAGCTGCCCTGAGCTGGCTTCAGCTGGGAGGGCGGGGTATAAATCTGATAAATAAATAAATAAATAGTTCATTCCAAAGAAGATGATGATTCATACCTGCTTTTGTCCCCAATAGGAACCCAAAGTGTTTTACAACATAATTCTGCCTTTCTCTATTTTATCCTCACAACAAACACCCTGGGAGTCAACTTAGGCTGAGAGAATACGACTGAGCTAAGGTCCTCCAGCAAGCTTTCATGGCAGAGATGGGTTCAAATCTGGGGTTTCCAGATCCACAGAACATCAAAAGAACATTATTGTAAGCCACTTCAACTATGAGGGAAGACAAGGCATAAACAATAAACAAGGTATAAATAATAAATAAATAAATATAAGAGCCCTGCTGGATTTCATGTCCATCAATCACACACATGGTTAGGGTTGCTCATCCTGGGTTGGGAAATTCCTGAAGATTTGGGTGTGGAGCCTGGAGAAGGTAGGGGCTGGGAAAGGACAATGTCATAGAGTGCACCTTCCAAAGTAGCCATTTTCTCCAGGGAAACTAATCTTTGCAGTCTGGAGATCTGTGGTAATTTTGGGAGATCTCCAGCCCTACCTGGAGGTTAGCAACCTTAACAGTTACCAACCAATTACTCTGGAATAGAGATTGATGCTGATGCCTTCCTCTGAACTTGCTCCCTGGCACTGGTATTCAGAAGTTTACTGAATCTGGAGCTTCCTTTTAGTCATCATGGGTAGTAGCCCCTAACAGACGTCTCCTCCATGAATTTGTCTAATCCTCTTTTAATGTCATCTATGCCTATGGCCATCACTACATCCTCAAGCAGCAAATTACACATCTTAATCACTAATTAAATCTACTGCCCATCAGCTTCATTGGATGCCCCCAAGATCTCGCACTTATAGAGAGGCAGAAAATGTTATTTACGTTTACTCTTTGTATCCCTACATAATTTTATGAACCTCTATCATACCCCCTTAGTTGTCTCACAGAAAAGGTGCTTCAACCCCTTAATTATCTTGACTGCCCTCTGCAATGTCTTTTTTGATATATGGTGAGCAGAACTGTCCAGTATTCCAAAGATAGCAGTACCAGAGATTTATGGTGAAAAATGCCATTGTCATTTTTGACAAACCATAGGGTTTTCAAGGCAAGAGACAAACAGAGGTGGTTTGCCATTGCCTTCCTCTGTGTTGCAGCCCTGGACTTCCTCAGTAGTCTCTCATCCAAGTACTAACCAGAGCTGGCCCTGCTTAGCTAGCCTGGGCCCTCCAGGTCAGTTTGGTGAAGAGAGCCAGTTTGGTGTAGTGGTTAGGAGCACAAACTCTAATCTGGAAGAACGGGGTTTGATTCCACAGTCCTCCACATGTAGCTGCTGGCGTGATCTTAGGTCAGGTACAAGTTGTTTCAGAGCTGTTCTCTCATGAGCAGTCCTAGAAAGAGCTCTCTCAGCTTCACCTATCTCTCAGGGTGTCTTCGGGTACTGAAGAGCAGGGTATAAGTCCAATCTCCTCCTTTTCTTCTCCCCCCCTCCTCCCCCCATAGATCTATGCAGAGGCATTATAATGTTGTCTGTTTATTTTCAACCCCTTTCCTAATAATCTCCATCACAGAATTTGCCATTTTCATTGCTGTGGCACACTGATTTTTTATTCATGCATTTAAAACTTTTATTATTTATTTTTGACATTTTCATTGATCTAGCCACTTGACATTTTCATTGATCTATACACTATGGCCCAAAGGTCTTTTCCCCTCTCAGTCTCAGCAATGTTAGACCCCATTAGCATGTACTTAAAGGTGGGGGGAGTGGTTGTTTCAATTGACATCGTCTTACATTTGCCACTTTGTTTCCCACTCATACAGTTTGTGGAGATCATCTTACAACTCTTCATAGTCAGCTTTAGTTTTCACCATTCTCAATAAACGTCAGGGTCAAAATGGTGGAGTATGTTTCCCCAAGTCATTTTGTAGTTTGGGAACTCCGTTTAACAAAAACATGGTGGCCTGATTCTGATTGGGACTACTATGGCATGGGGGGGAGGGGCTCCTGACTTCCCTGTGCACTGTTTTTCCAGCCCAAAATGGCTCCAAGGGCCATATCAGCACATTGGGCTCCTTGGTGTCATTTCTGGTCAGAAAAACAATGCATGGAGAAGGCAGACAACTGTCTTCCCTCTATGCTGCTGTTTTATTATTTAGAACTGGGAACCCTGTGGCACTGTTAAAAGAAGTCCCCCAGAAGAAACTCACTCTACAAAATGGCAGCACTTCCCCAGGCTCAGACTTGGAGACTCTGTCTCATCTAGTTTGACCCTCAGTCTCTTAACCACAGCACCATGCAAGGCATAAGATTTTCACAGTACAAATTAAGACAGGTTAGTGGTGGTGGCTGTGCAGTGCAGCATGGAAAAAGAAATAACAAAGTCACGTAACCTATGCTCCATACAAGGAAAGAGAATTTAGGCAAGAGCAAAAGAACCATGGAACTATGAACATATGAAAATGCATTATAATGAATTAGCCCATCTAGTCCAGAATAGTCTGCTCCTTGCATCTATAGCTCTCCAAAGCCTCGTGCTGAAGCCATTCACTGACTTTTAACTGGAAATACCAGGACCAAACCTGGGATCCTCTGCACAAAAAAGCATTGTGATCCATTCAGTAAAGAATAAGAATTATTAAATCCACCAACAGCACTGAGATGCTGCATCAAATAAGTGTTGCTTAACTTGAGAGCAACTGACATTCTTAAGAGTCAATATCCTTGAAAGGATACAGTTTACTCAAATGGGGAGGGGTCTGTACATGGGGATAGAAAATAATAGGACCACATCCTTTCTATGGCTTTGAGTCACTTTGTATTTCAACAAGAATTTTCTTCAGAGCAGATTCCCAGCAGAATACTCAATTCAAAATACAATTCATCTCCAAATCTCATTGATGTGTCATTTCAATTTCCCAAACTCTCAGTTTCCCCACTTACTTGCTACCTTTGAAACAAAGCTAATAAATGTCTGTCATTTTCAATAGAAAACTAATTACAAAAAAAGTTTTGAATTTCAAATTTTCATCTGCCTGAAGAGAAATAGACAATAAGCCACAGACATCTGACATGTTCAAACAAGCTACTAAATGTACTGACAATTAAATTCCCATTTTTAAAAATCTACCCCAAAGCATTTTTTTATGTTACCATCTACTGTAAATGTAACTATGTTAAGGTTATTAAAACATCTGGTGACTCAGAGCACTGGTTTTATCACTGTAGGCACCTGGATGAGGATTGATATTGACTTCTGCACACATCTTTGGCTACACTGAATAACCTTGATTTAACTCAGAGCAAGCACTTACCACTTTGCTAGCAAAAAAGGTTGCTAAGTGGAATCCAGCTGAGCAGGTTACATTGGTTAGTATTTGAAGATATTCTCTTCACCTTTGAGAAGAGCAAATGCTATGTCTCTGGTGCTTATTAAGACTTCATTTTGCCCAAGTTCATGGGAACACACGTGTTCCTCAGTATTGCTAAAGCTCTTGCAAATATCTACCTTTGTATCATCATATTTGCCAACTGCACTTAATAGCTGGCCTTATGCAGTTGGATAGGACATGGGAAACATGGGACCAGGCTAGCCAGCAGGTATGGCACCGGGGTTTGGCCCATATTTTCAAGTAGTACAGGGCACCATGAAGGTTACATTCAAAGGGTAGGGACAAGCCGGGCATCACACTGTCATATGTATCATGTGATCAGCTGTAGCATCAGCACACTCAAGCCTACAGTAGGGGAAATACCAAATAATTGCCATTGTAGTCACGGACTATGGATACTTCTTTGGGCACACAAGGTGTCAAACCAGCCTTATGTTAAAGTTCCAGCCAGAGGGATCCATCTGTGCATCATTGCATTCTAGCTTCCAAGTCCCCAGAACTAAAATAGCGGGAAGGTCAAAGGGTGGAACAAAAAAAAAAAGCAAGCTTGGGAAACGCTATATCTATATACTGCTCTTTAAGTCCCCTCAAGGAAGTGGATGGAGCTCACCAGTTATCTATCTTAGGAAAAGCTTCTTTTGTGATCTTGTAGTAAAACTCTCCTAAAGAGGAGAGAATTTTATTGCTTTTAAAACAGAAAAAAGGAAGGGTATATAGAGGAATCAAGAATAGAGGTGAGTGAAGTCACTATTAGTATGTTAATCTTTTATCAGTATATATAAAGTTCTTGGCTTCTTCTGTGGTTGACCGATCTTCTTTCAATTTACTGTAAATCAAAAAACGTGTTAATTAGATTAGTAAAGTCCTTTTGGGTTAATTATTAATATAATCCATCTTTGCGCTTCACGAACAAATTTTATATTTTGGGTTGTCTCCCTTTCAAGTCTCTCAAATTGTATGATGGGCCCTTCACTGCTCTTCCATCTTCTGAGTCTTCGTCTCCTCCCTCCGGGCCACTGTCATCTTCGCTGCTTAACACCATCCATTTGGCGAGTTCTGCTTCATCCTCTGAACTGGCGTGCCTCTTCAAGAATTCTTGAGCTTTGAAGATGGAGTCAATCTTCTCTCTTTTATCATTAAATTTAAAGACCAATCCTTCTGGGATCCACCATCTGTAGCTAATTTGATGTTTTTGCAAGAACATGGTCAGTCGCTTCTTTTGTGATCTTAATCCATTCACTGTCTGTCAACCTAACCTACTTCCACACTCCAAATCTCATCCTCAGGAGTTATAACACTGAAAACAATGGGACATTTAGTCTGATACATTGTCTGTCATTCTCCAATGCAGGGATGTCTTCAAAGATGACATCCCTCCTGAACTGCACTCTATAAAATGTATTTCTTTTAGTGAGTCAGTGGGCAATGTTTGGAGTTGTGAGGTGGAAGTCCTTTTAGGTAAACATGACATTCATCCTAGCAATTCTGAATTTCTGGGCCTGCCATTTGAGGGTAAACACTATATTCATTAAGCTTTGCAATGCATGATCCATCTATTGCTCTTCATTTGAGAAGTTTAGCACAATGCTGGCATGGATGGTTAGGAAGTGAACAGAAGTAGATGGTTGCTCAGTTTTTGTTTGTAGAGCTTGTGAATTCAGACCAGTGTGGGCAAGTGATGTGGTAGCTTGGGAAGTTGACCAAGAAACTGAGACTTCCTCTTACTGAGGAATAAAGGGGCTGTGAAGCCATGAGGGGACTGAAGGATCTACTTCATTGCAGTTTGGTGTAGTGGTTAAGTGCATGTACTCTAATCTGGGAGAACTGGGTTTGATTCCCTACTTCTCCACTTGCAGCTGCTGGATGACCTTGGGCAAGCCATAGTTCTGTCAGAGCTGTTCCCTCAAAGACAGTTCTCTCAGAGCCTTCTCAGCCCCACCTACCTTACAGGGTGTCTGTTGCGGGGAAGGGAAGGGAAAAGAATTTGTAAGCCACTCTAATATATAAATCCAACCTCTTCTTCTCTTCTTCATCAGGTTACACAGGCAGAGAAGAACAGAGTTTCTAGAGCATTGACTGATATCTGACATGACATCTGGGGGTTTGCCCAGATGTTACATCTACCCAGCATCTTGGGGCTAGGCCCCTCTGACTTCCCATCCAGCCCAGGGTGTCACAGCCTTCTCCTCTGGATTTGATTAGCCAGTGCCCCCTAAGAAATTTAAATGCCCCCACCCACTAATGCACCTCTCACTGGCCAGAGGGGTGAGGGCAGGTAGAAGAACCCTTCTCTGGGAAATTGCCCACCTGAAGCAGGCACTCAGCACACTTCTGTAGAGCCTTTGCTCAGAGTGGCATGCAGATCTAGAAGGGAAAAAAAGAGGGATTGGATTTATACCTCACCCTTCACTACCTGAAAGAGTCCCAGAGTAGTTTACAATCTCTTTCCCTTTCTCTCCCCAAAACAGACACCCTGCCCGGTAGGTGGGGCTGAGAGAGCTCTTTTGAGGACTGCTCATGAGAGAACAGCTCTGAAAGAACTTGTAATTGACCCAAGGTCACACCAGCAGCTGCATCTGGAGGAGTGGGGAACCAAACCCAGTTCTATTAGATTAGAGTCCGCACTCTTAATCACTACACCAAACTGGTATTGCATCCCAAGCATGAAGGCCAGTTACATAAGGAGTTATAGAGATTTCACTGCATTTGTTGTCAGGGTTTGGCAGACTCTGGACCTGGGAAATTGGCACTTAAAGTAAATGGCAGAGTCATATCAGTCAAAACAATTAGGGAATATCTGGACATGTTGGTAGGACAAGGTACGCTGTTATGATTAAAAGGCTGGAACTTCAGGTACTCAAGCTAAGTGGGGCTAAGGAGGAACCAGTTAAGCCAGAAAAAAGGCACTCATGGCTGAATATTATAGAGGCTGATCTATAATATATAGAACCCCTGTGGAAAATTTTAGTACTCATGTCAACAAAGTATTTTTACCCCCCTTTGCAATTTGTGTGACTGTTTTCTGAAGCAGGACATTCCAAATCAACATTAATTTTCACATTAAGTGAAATTCAGAGAGAAGCCTATTTATTATTCATTTACCCAAACCTCACAAATGAGCCACGGCATCCCACAGAAAACCCAGCAATGAATTCTGGTCCATGTTAAGCCCAGCCTTTTCTTGCAAAGTTCAGTGAACATTGATCCTCTGGACACCCTACTAAAACAAGTTGTCTTTGAAGCAGCACTTCTTGACAGATTGCATTCAAGCCTTTCACTGCTTTTTCTGTCACTCCCACTATATCAGTTTTGGGTGAGATTTAAAAGCCCCTCCTAACTTCAGGAGCAGCCTTCACAAAAAGACTCAGAGAGATTTAAATATGGATTTTTTTTTTATGACAGAGATTTCCGTATACATAACGCAGGTGCTGGAAATCCAAAAGAGCTTTAACAACCAATGAACAATGTAAAGCCAGAAATGAAAATATTTAAAGAGAAGTAAAGAGGATTTCAAATCCATTTTACACAGCTGCAGCTGCTGTGACAGTTTATTAAGCTCCAAGGCAAGGGATTTTTTTTAAAAAACAAACCCTGAAATATTTACCATAAGCTAAATAGAATTGTCACAGCGCCTTGACTAACTGCCATATAAACCTGAGCATTAGCATTTCAAACTGAGAGCATTACCAGATTGATTCATTGAGTGAAAGATGGGAGAAATAAGGTCAAAGCAGAGGTCTTTCAGATGACTACAGAGGAAAAGAAAGAGTGGGTGTTGTACAAAAGAGGGGCAAATGCTATTTTACTCATACTTTGTTTTGGTTATGTTTAACAGGGTCAAAATCATGAATATATTCTATTTGTTTACTTATTCATTTATTTCAAAGTAGATTGTCCTTTTATTGTAAATTTTTACAGTTGTCATGGTAAAACAGTGACAATGTCTAACTCCATCCAAAACCTCTATATATAATTTGTAAGGGTGAGCTTAGATGGGTTTCTGTAAGCAAATGGCTACAGAATGTTGGGGCCACCAAGGAAAAGGATCTGTTGTATATTCCCTACAGCTCTAATAGGATTTTGAATAGAGTATCTCCAGCAGATCTTACCGAGTGGCCAAACTACCTGGGAATCTCTGTTTCCTAGGTGCTCAGATCTTAGATTGTCAGCTACTGGAAACAGTTTCTTTTTAACAGGGCTTGTTCTCGTGCAGCCCCTTTCCTACAGAAAGCCACCAGGCAAAATCCCTTGAGTCTTCTTGAAGACAATTTAAGGCTTTCTTTTCTGTCAAATATTTACTTCGTACCAAACAGTGTTAAATCCAAAAGGTGCCCTTCCACTTACAGCAGAGATATTTTACACCTTCCTCTAAAACACTGCACAAGAGAACTGAAGCTAAATCACGTAGTGGTCTTGTACACACATGTCCGCATGAAGCAGCTTTATACTGAATCAGACAGACCAGTGGTTAGTATTATCTATCAAGGTCAGTATTATCTACTTAAACTGGCAGCAGCTTTCCACGGTCTCAGGTCGAGGTGTTTCGCTGCTACTGAGTCCTTTCATCTGGAGATGCTGTGGACAGTAGCTGTGACCTTCGTGCAAAGCAGATGCTCTACCACTGAGCCACAGCTCTTTCCCTTTTCCACTTGTGCATGTTCTCCTACCAGTATCAGTATGAGAATTGCTATAGAATCTTACTCTTCATATATCTCTTTGTGAATCTTGCACAAGCACTTGTGAAACAGTACTAGGGACCGTTTTCCTTTCACTCATGACTCTCTTGGATCTGACCTATAGTTATAAAGCTATGAATAAAGTGGGGTTTTTTAATTAGATTTTTAAAAGATGTTTTAATCAATCATTCATTTTACATTGACTTTTCAATTGCTCTTTATATCTGTTTATCTGTCTCTTTATCAGCTGCATGGGGCAGGAGGGTCTGGAGGGTAGGAAGGCCTTTGTAAGGCCTTCTATAGAGCTTGATTCCTTTTAGGACTTGTTTCTCACAGTTGAGGATTCAGTTTGATATCACTATGAAAATTTATCTCCACCAGTCGAGCCATTACCTGAAAATACCCCATTTATCTAAGAATCTTTGACTGACTTAATGGACTTGTTGTATTTATGCAATACTTGAATGGGTGGTCATTGGTCACAAGAGAAAGCACCAAAAAAATCACCTCTAATGGCAGCACAGCAGGGAGTAATTGTCTAATTATGTTGCTAGCACAGGAAACCAAGACAATTAATGAAATATGCATGTATAATGCATCTGTATATCTCCCAAATCTCTCCTCTATAAGTAGATATTTGCATCTACACACATGAAAAAGTACCACCCTGAAAGAAAAAGATAGCCAAATTGGTCAAAGACTTTGCATTATTCTTATAGACTAAATTGTGTAATGAGATTTTTAAAGCCCCTAGTTTGAAGATCATAAAGAAAGAGATACAATGGCAATACACTCTTAAATTTTGCCACTTAAAAGCTATTTAGCTAGCTAGCTGGATGATAGATGATAGATAGATGATAGACATGCATTACTAACAGACTATTCATGCCTAAAGCAATGGATTTCAACAGGATCACCTCATCACTGTTGCTGATCATAACACCAGCTTGTTTTCAAAGTCTCTCTTCCTGTACTTGGGCAGGGAACAGTGAGATTCAGAGGCAAATAGATGCCTACAAAGACTCTATGGCCCGATCTGCATCTAGCATTTGCTCCACTGTCTTACCAAATCCACACTGGAACAGAAATTCCCATCTACATTGCATACCACTTTCACTTTGACTGAATGTCGCATTTTATGGTAGTGTCCAGACTGCATGCTGCTTTCACTTCATTTGATCTCTGGTTTAATGGTGGCTGTCTGCATAGATTTATGGCTGTTTTATGGCTATTCGGGGGTGACTCTGCAGTCAGCACAGTGTTGGCCTGGGATAGTTGAATGTGGTTTTGAACTGCATCTTTTTCTGTTCCAGTGTGGGTTTGGTAAAAATGCTAAACGCAGATTGGCCCAACATTGTAGGATAATTTACCCCTCGATACGGACTCTGAACAGATTTCATGTCGATTCTGATTTCCATTGTTGTCTGTAAACTAAGCAAACTGAAGAAGCAATGAAATCTGGTTATAGTAGGAGTGGCCAATGAAGAGATTTTTTTACTGACTTTGAATTTTCTGAACAGAAAATTAAATGTAAGGGGGCTATGTATATGCAACTTTAGGGACCTTGTACTCCAATATGTACTACTGGACTGACAAAGCGTGTCATGCCTGGGACCTGAAAAGCATCAACTAACAAAGATTATCCATCTGAAGAGTACGTCTGAAAAAAATTAAGCAGTTTTATTGCATTTCATTGTATGTATTATGTCATTTTATTGCATTGCTTTATAATCTTAGAATCCAGAACAATTGCATTGATTTTATTGCATTTTTAAATTTTGTAACCCACCTTTAGTGAAAAGGGCAGACTATAAAAGAAATAAGTAAACAGCAGAAAGTAACAGCTTTTAGCAGAAGTTGCATGTCGTATTTATTTTGTCTACCCAGACGTTAAAAGAATTTGATCAAATAAAAATTCTGGGCTACATTTTACATATCTCTTGAATGTTTGTCTAGCATCGGTTGATGTTTTCAGTTATATTGGATTTCTTCAAACGGATGATTACTCAGTTCTTATGAACAGGTTTCATGCCAAGACAAGTGACACCCTGGCATCCTGTCTGAGTACATGATGCAGATCCAAAGCCTGGCATGTTAAAAAGCTTTACATTCAAGGATAAATGAATATTGGAAGAGTATATCTTTGGACTTCTTGCACCTAGAAAATAATGCAGGCTGCCTTTTTTGTATAAAAACTTAATATATCCTTTTGTTATAGTATTTGGTTATATTTGTAGGAAAGTAGCACAGTCTTATGTGTCTGGCTCACAGCCATTTTAGGCATCAAGCTGAAGGGCAAAGAGATTTAGAGCAAAGGCACACTGTTAGCATTTAACCTATTTTCAGCAATCCAAAATTTCACTAAATTTCAGTATCTACTTAGACTCATTCAAGTGACATCTGTCTTACCTGATAGCAGAAAACTTCTGAATCCTATGAATACTTTTCCAAGACCCTTCATCTTCAGTTCTTGAATATTCACATTGAACAGTTTTTTTTAAAAAAAAAAATCTGAATAAATCTGCCTTTCCCAGATCCTGCACCTAACTACAAATCCAGAGTAACAGCTTTGCATGATGACTTAGAGTGAGAAACCTATCACATCTATACAACTGCTTCCTGCCTATGGTATGTGAACACCAGTCTGTAGAGGGTTTTTAACATTCTGGATTCAATCCTAATGAGGTCTACTCACTAGTAAGTGCCATTTTATTCAGTGGGGCTTACTTCCAGGACAGTATTCCTAGGAGTGCAGTCATATAGTTGTGTAGAGAAAATGATTAATAGTAGAAAAGCTTATTTGGTTTTATGCATGAAACCATCAGAAAGAATATTTTTAAGCCTTTGAAGTGTTTTCCTGATCTCTGTTAATTATCAAGTAGCTGACTGATTGCTGAAGATTGATGACTGGAGAGGGGCTTCGGCAGGTGTTAATAGTTTGGTTAGCATAAGTGGCTCTAAGAGAGTCTGTGGCCCATCATTTAGGCCTTTGACTGCTGTTATCTGTAAAAGATTCTCTCTGTGGTGGTAATGTGTTTGGGAATTAGCATTATAAATTGAAAACAGTAAGCTCTCATAGCATTCAGTTTTAAAAGTCTATGTGCACCTCTAGGTTCGATCGTTGTTTATTGAAATTGCCATTTCCTTAAACTTTGAAGTGACACAAAAGCATAATCATGTGAAAGATTTTCAGTTGAAATAGTTAAATAAAATCCTGCAAACAGAAATCAGTACCAGAATGATCTAGTACCAGAATGATCCTATCCACAACGAATCTAATTAGGAAGATGACAATTCAATACAAAGCCATCAAGTGGTAATGAAAACTGAGCCTTTGGTTGTATACGGAGCCAGGGCAGTCCTGAAATGGGAAAGAACAAATGGGACTTCTGTTCTACTACCCGTGAGTCACACTGAATGCAATGGAGATCACAAATCTTTGTTTCTCTTTAAAGGCTTTTGAACTGTGTGCAATCAGTATGCTGATAATATTCAGCTCTATGTTTCTTTGAATGAGGCTATCAACACAGCTATTTCCATGCTAGGCAAGTGCCTAGATGCCATGGTCAAGGGGATCAGGGGGATCAAGATAAATCTGAATGCCAGAATAAAAGTGGTAATGGTGGTTGGTAAACTAATGATTGTGCTGCCTACTTCAGATGGACTGAGTCGTCTTTCGTGGACTGTGAAAAGCCTGGGAATGTTTAACTCCTGTACTGGAGGGGCTGTGTCTCAGTAGAAGTATATCTGCTTTGTATGAAAAAATGGGCACAAACCAGGAAAATGCAGTTCAATTTGTGGTTCGTGGTGTGCCTGGTTTGCGAACCACAATCCATCACAAACTTGTAGGGGCTAAATGAACTGGTTCCATTTGTGAGGTCTGTGATGGGGTACAATGTCCCCCCACCATGCTAGAGAGACCAACTTGCCCAGCAACTCTAGCTGACTCTCCTCTAAGTGCCCTCCAAGTTTGGTGGGGATTGGATTTACGGGGTCCAAGTTATGGCCCTACCAATGAAGGTGCCCCCAGGAAAGTGCTTTCTTGTCATGGGTCCTGGCTCAGCTGAGGCTGATTATTCCTCAGATGAGGAAGAGGCATGGAGCAACCCAGCCTCCTCCAGAATCAGCCCGGAAGAGGAACCTTTGCCAGTACTTGAGGGAGATGAGGCTCCAGCATCTGCACAGGAGGTGCAGCAAGGCAAAGAGCCTGAAGTGCAGTCAGAGGAAGAGCCTGGTCCAGAGCCTGGCCCAACACCCCCAGTTGGAGATACCTCAAGGCCAGAGTCCCCACTTAGCTCACCTGAATGTCCCAGAAGCAGGGCACACCAGAATCTGGATGTGCAGGAGAGAAGGAGGAGTGCCAGACTTCAGCTGTTGCAAAGACAACATGAGTGGCTGTGAGTCTATGCAGGTTGCCTCCCAGGGAAGGGAGGGTCTGGTTATAAGCAGCCATGCTCACCTGCCTTGGTGCGGAAGCAACTGTGCAATCTTGGACCTTGTTCTGGCTGCCAGCCTCGGCTCATTGCTCCTGAGAATTCTGATTGATCTCCTGGCGTTCTGATCCCTGGCACTGTTTCTCAGTTTGGTTTGGACTTTGCACCTAGCTTAGTTTATTGTATTCTTGGTGACCAGCCAGAGCCAACACATTTCTGGGGAAATGGCAGGTGCAGTTTCAGAAGGTTCAGGAATGTATAGAACATACCCTGTGCAAGCTAGAGACACCAAATTCACAGGGGATTTCTGGCTGACTCTCCTCTATCTGCTTGCCAAGTTTTCTGAGGATTGGATTTACAGTGTCCATGTTATGGGTCCCCAAAGAAGGTGACCCATCCTCCATTGTTTCCAATGGAGAAAAAACCAGCAAAAAAGCTAAAACAATAGAAGCCCTGAAGAACAGAATCAAAGTTCCAGAGAATCTCTGCACTAAAAATCAAAGGTGGTGGGAATTTTTGCAAGCCCAGCAGAATCAGTGCAATGTGCCCAGCAGAACCAGTGCCACTGTGACAGTGAAACCCCAAGAGGACTAAGGTCAAGCCAGAGAATCTCTTCAGTAGAAACTGAAGGGGGGTATTTTGCAAGCCAAGCAGAACCTATGCAATGTAGAGAGTGCCCAGCAGTACTAGTGCAATCAAAGTATGTCCAGCAGAATCCAATGCCATTGTGGCAATGCCAGCTCAACAAGACCAATGTAAAGTACAGAATCACACTTCAAGAAAGGGGAGCATTTCAAGCCCAGCACAACCAATTCAGTATACAGAATGCCCAGCAGAACCCAGTGCCACAGTGACAATGCAAGTTTAAAAGGAGTTATTTCAAAGCAGAATCACAAGAAATCCAAGCAGGGTTTTTTGCAAGCCCAGCACAACCAGTTTCAATATGCAGAATGCCCCTCAAAACCTAGTGCCACTGTGACAATACAATCAAAAGATAACGAATGTAAAACCAGAGAAACTGAAGGGAGGGATTTTTTCAAGCCCAGAACAACCAGTTCAGTGTACAGATTGCCCTGCAGAGCCCAGTGCCACTGTGACAATGTGTTTAAAAGGACTGATCTCAAAGCAGATTCACAAGAAATCCAAGCAAGAGGGGTCAATTTTACAAACCAACACAACTAGTTACAATGTGCAAAATGGCCAGCAGAAACTAGTGCCACTGACATTACAAGCTTAAAAGGATAGCTCTCAAAGCACAAAGTCACAACAAATCCAAGCAAGGTGGGAGGGTTTTGCAAGCTCTGTGCAAGAAAATGGGAAAGGAAAACACAGAAACACTGGCAAAGGGGGAAACCCCACTTGAAACTGTCATGGCTGGTTTGAAACTGACCCCCTGTTGCTTTGAAGTTTGGTAAACATTCAGATTGAGCTGAGACAGTCTGTCTTTAGATGTATCTGTTCATGAAACACAATGAACTTTTACAAACAGCTTTGTGGAGTTTGTGGAGTGTTCATGCCATGAACTTCAATTCATGAACCACGAACTGCCCAAAATTCATCATGAAATATAGTTTGTGAGCTGGTTTGTGCCCATCCCTTATTTGAATGCACAAAGTACTGGGTTCAGTTCTCAGCATCTCCGGTAAAAAGGATCAAGTAGTAGATTATATGAAAAACCTCTGTCCAAGATCCTAGCGAGCTGCTGTCAGAAGGAGTAGATGATACTGATCTTGATTGACCAATGGTCTGGTTCAGGATAAGGCAGTTTCATGTGTTTGCTACTAAATGTTAGAATTATTGCAATATGGTCTTCATACTGCCCAATTACATCAGATACAGAAAATATCTTCCCTGGAATGTTAATCTGTGGTAATATAACTGTAAGGCTTTATTATGACAATGCATTCAATGTGGGGCTGCCCTTAAAGACAACTAGGATATGTAAATAGATAAAAAAGAAACAGTGCAATGATAGCTGGCTGATCTGAACATATAGCACTGTTTCTTAAACATGTTCACGGGCATCCTATTTGCTTCCTAGCTCCATTTACAATGCTGGTTCTTACTAGATCCTTCACAGCATGGGGCTCCTCTGAAGGACTATCTCTCCCTGTGTGAATGAATACAATAACTGCACATCATTCAGCATTTCCTGCTAAACATTCATCTGTCAGGGCAGCAAGGTGTTTCTCAGCTCTCTCCCAGATTTTCCTTCCATAGACTCTTGAACGGCACTCAAGAGGACATAACGAGATCGCACACCCTGCTCAGCCTTAGAGCTCTTGTAAGGCAGTGCTTAGAGGGGCTTTTAACAGAGTCAATTGGTTATATTTGGCAGGAATTTCTGTTTTATGGTGTTCTTATGTTTGTTCTTAAAATTTGTTAAAGCTATTTAAATTGTATTTTAATGACTCTTCATATACTTATTGTAGTGCATGACTATTATAAGCTACGTAGAGCCCCTCAAAAGAAAAATATGCAGAGGTAGAAATGTTTTAATTGGTAAAACACATTAAAGTTACTGCAAAAGCTCAAATACAACCACACAGGGCCCTGATTCAGATTGTGACCACAAAAAGGGAGAAAGAACAGAAGGTCTTGCATCTCTACACACTGTGGCTAATCAGTATGCACTACAATTACCCTTTAAAATGAAAACAAACAGGAATCATTTGGGTTGCCTCCAGTGCCTTATCCTGTGTTGACCACTCATGTATGAAACACAGGATATCTAGTTAGTTCTCCATATTTCTGTATACATTTTTAGCAACTTCACATGCCTAATTACCACTGTTTTCAATGCACTGTCTCTCTTTCCTCTCATTTATACATAACCATTTATAGGACTGCAATGTGTAGAACACATATAGAAATATTTTCTGCAGTGGAGCAGAATACTTCACTACAATCTCCACATATAAACGTATACCCAGGAGCTGCGCTCGCTGAAACGAGAACTGAGACGGCTAGAGAGACGGTGGCGCTGTGCTCGCGACGAAGTGTCACGAACATCCTATAGGACGTTTATGAGATCCTATGTGATGGCGGTCAGGGCCGCAAAGAAGGATTTCTATGCGGCCTCGATTGCATCTGCAGGCTCACGCCCAGCCCAATTATTTAGTGTGATTCGGTCTTTGACAGCTCTGCCTCAGAGCAGGCAAAATGCTAAGGAATTGGATATTGGCTGTGAGGCTTTTGCGAGCTACTTTGCAGATAAAGTCTTGGCACTCCGCCGTGACCTCCCCGCCACGATTGATACAGTTAGGGAACTTGAGGCCCCTTGCACATCTTTGGAGCCAGGTTTAGTATGTTTTGACCCACTCAGTCTGGAGGAAGCTGACAGGTTGTTCATATCTGTGCGCCCTACCACATGCGACCTTGATCCGTGCCCCTCTTGGCTGGTGAAAGCAGGTCACGAGGGGTTTTGAGGTGCTCTACAGGAGATTGTCAACAAGTCCCTCATTGAGGGACAGTTCCCGGGAGCACTCAAGGAAGCGATGGTCCGCCCTCTCTTGAAAAAACCATCTCTGGATCTGGCCGAATTGGCCAACTATCGTCCGGTTTCCAACTTGCCTTATTTAGGCAAGCTTATTGAGAAGGTGGTCGCATCACAGCTTCAGGGCTATCTGGATGAGGCTTCCATCCTTGATCCCTTCCAGTCTGGTTTCCACCCGGGCCACGGGACAGAGACGGCACTGGTCGCTCTGACTGATGATCTCTGTAGGCACCTGGATCGAGGCGGCGTGGCGGCACTGGTGTTGTTAGATCTGTCAGCTACCTTCAATATGGTTGACCATCAGTTGCTGGCCCGCTGCCTCGCCGACGCGGGGATTCAGGGGCTTGCCTTGCAATGGCTTACCTCTTTTCTCCAAGGTCGGGGACAGAGGGTGGCGATGGGGGGGCAGCGATCCCGAAGGTACCCCCTTGAGTGTGGTGTGCCCCAGGGAGCTGTACTGTCCCCAATGCTGTTTAACATCTACATGCGCCCCCTTGCCCAGATTGCCCAGAGGTGTGGGCTTGGGTGTCATCAATATGCTGATGATACCCAGCTCTATCTGATGTTGGACGGCCAGTCGGACTCTGGTCCTGATGACCTTTTGCGGGCATTGCAAGCTGTGGCTGGCTGGCTCAGACTGAGTCGGCTGAAATTAAACCTGGCAAAGACGGAGGTCCTGGGCCTGTGCCGGACCGGCCGAGAGTTGGGGCTCCCTCTCCCGTCCTTCGGTGGGGTACCATTGGTGCCTGTACGGGAGGTTAGGAGTTTGGGTGTGCTCCTGGACTCTTCATTAATGATGGAGGCCCAGGTGGCAGCCACTGCCAAGTCAGCCTTTTACCATCTGTGGCTGGCCCAGCAGTTGGTCCCCTACCTCGACCGCAAAGACCTGGCCACTGTGATCCATGCAACGGTCACCTTGAGGCTGGACTACTGTAATGCTCTCTACTTGGGGCTGCCTCTGTCACAAATCTGGAAGCTGCAGCTAGTGCAGAATGCTGCAGCCAGGCTGTTGATGGGCCTCTCCAGGTGAGACCACATCCGGCCTGTGCTGCAAGCACTGCACTGGCTGCCAATAGCATACCGGATTCACTTCAAAGTGCTGGTGCTTACCTTTAAAGCCCTGAATGGCCAGGGTCCGGCATATCTAAGGGACCGCCTCTTCCCGTATGTACCCCCAAGGGCACTGCGATCGGGGAATAGCCATTGCCTGGAAGTACCAGGCCCTCAAAGTGTGAAGCTTGCCCAAACCAAGGCTAGGGCATTCTCAGTGGCGGCTCCCACCTGGTGGAATGAGCTCCCAGAGGAGATCCGGGCCCTGCGGGACCTAGCAAGGGCCTGCAAGATGGAGCTCTTCCGACAGGCCTTTGAGGAGGAGCCGCTGCCGCTATCATGCCATCATTGAGAGCCTTTCATCCCTCTGTCCCATTATCTGGAAAGATGGATGCTGCCCGTGAGCTGGGATATACTACTCCTGGTGCCCATGCAATTAAGAAATCCGCCGCCAATGTGGGATACCATGTATCATGCATCTTGGATTTATATGAATTTTACTGCTGTATTGAATTTTTGAATTTTTTATTGGTATGTAATATTGTTATTGTTTTTAGTTCTGAAACTCGGCTTGACCGCTTGTTAGCCGCCCTGAGCTACCGGATAGGGTGGGGTATAAATCCCAAAATAAATAAATATAAATAAATAAATATAAGCATGAGGTGATCTGAAGGCCAGTTCTCATAACAAAGCTTTCCTTGCAAAATGCAGACTGAGCAGATAGGGCTGATTTGTGTTGTTTTTATGGCAGTATGGTCTTCATAAGTATGGTCTTCGTAATCAAGCCTTACAGTTATATTACCACAGTATGCACAAAGATTTTGTTCAAAACACATCTATTTTTTCCATACTATCACTAACACAGTTTTGAAAACTGTGGCAAAATATGCCAACCAATTTTAAATATCTAGATCTGTACACAGAGCCATTACACTTCAATTGTACCACAAACCAATACATCCATTTTCCATTTGATTATAATAATCAGTCTTCCTTATCTCAGCCTAGGTTTATTCAAGATCTGTGGTGAAGCACTCTAAAATAGGGGAGGGCATTTTTTTTTAGTCAGTATTTTTTGGATTCAGATTTCAGAAAGGGCATAAGTAATGATATTCAGGGGTATTCAGGTTCTCTACTGTTTGGAAATTCAGGGTTTTTTCAAAATTCTATAATTATTTGGGTTCCATTATCCCATATAGACTTTTTACCAGGGAGAGAAGCTCAAGGGGATGTTTTTCAAACAAATAACACCAAACTTGCAGGTGATATAGGGGTTCAATTCTATAGGCACCTATTTGTCTCTATTGTTTCTGATGGGGGGGAGGGAAACAAAGAAGCCTATTTTGTCCAACCACTGGCCAAAAGCTTCCAAAAGCAAAGAGAACCAGCAAGTCCCACAGAACCACTGTCAAACCAGAGAAATCAAGCTAAACCAGCCTTGTTTTTTATACACCTTAACCCTCATCTACAGTTTACTCTTATTAAAATCTAAGCAAAATTTTTCTTCCAAACCTGCTCCAACATTAAAGCTTAAAAAAACAACAGGAACACCCCAAAATGCCACAAAGCCACTACTGCAGAATAACCCTAACCCTAATAACCCTAACCCTAATAACCCTAACCCTATACCCTAACCATAAATCTAAATCGATTTCCCTAACCCTAACCCTAACCTTAACCCTAACCCTAATAACCCTAACCTTAATAACCCAACCTTAACCCTAACCCTAATAACCCTAACCCTAAATCTATTTCCCTAACTTTAACCTTAACCCTAACCCTAATAATCCTAACCATAATAACCCTAGCCCTAATAACCCTAACCCTAAACCCTAACCTTAACCATAGATCTAAATCGATTTCCCTAATCCTAACCCTAACCCTAACCTTAATAACCCAACCCAACCCTAACCCTAATAACCCTAACCCTAAATCTATTCCCCTAACCTTAACCCTACCCAAACCTTAACCCTAACCCTAATATCCTTAACCCTAATTCTAATAACACAAACCCTAACCCTAAATCTATTTCCCTAACCCTAACCCTTATAACCCTAACCCTAATAACCCAACCCTAATCCTAATAACCCTAATCTTAAACCCTAACCCTAATCCAAACCATAACACTAGCCCTAAACCCTAATCCAAAACTCTAACCCTAACCCTAATAACCATAAATCCTAATAACCCTAACCTAACCCTAACCTCTAACCCTAACCCTAATAATCTTAATCCTAACCCTAACCCTAATATCCTTAACCCTAATCCTAATAACACTAACCCTAACCCTAACCCAGATAACCCTAACCCTAACCCTAATATCCTTACCCCTAACCCAAATAACACAAACCCTAACCCTAAATCTATTTCTCTAACCCTAATAACCCAACCCTAACCCTAACCATAATAACCCTAACCCTATCCCTAAACCCTAAACACTAACCCTAATCTATTTCCCTAACCCTAACCTTAATAACCCTAACCCTAATAACCCAACCCTAACCCTAACTCCTAACCCTAATCAAAACCATTACACTAACCCTAACCCTAAACCCTAACCCAACCCTAACCCCAATAACCCTAACCCCAACCTTAATATCCTTAACCCTAATAACACAAACCCTAATCTATTTCCCTAACCCTAATAACCCTAGCCCTATTAACCCTAACCCTAATAACCCTAACCCTAAACCCTAGCCCTAAACCCTAACCCTAACCCTAATAACCCTAACCCTAATAACCCTAACCCCAATAACCCTAATCCTAATAACCCTAACCCTAATAACCCAACCCTAACCATAACCCTAATCCAAACCATGATGCTAACCCTAATGCTAACACTAAACCTCAACCCTAATAACCCTAATGATAACCATAATAACCCTAACCCTAATATTCTTAACCCTAACCTTAATGTTCTTAACCCTAAACCTAATAACAGAAACCCTAATCCTAAATCTATTTCCCTAATCCTAACCCTAATAATCCTAACCCTAATAACCAAACCCTAACCCTACCCCTAATCAAAACCCTAACCCTAATGCTAACCCTAAATCCTAACCCTAAACTCTAACCCTAACCCTAATAACCCTAACCCTAAACCCTAACCCTGATAACCCTAACCCTAATAACCCTAACCCTAAACCCTAACCCTGATAACCCTAACCCTAAGAACCCTAACCCTAAAAACCCGACCCTAACCCTAATCCAAACCATAACATTAACCGTAACACTAACCCTAAACCCTAACTCTAACGCTACCCCTAACCTTAACCCTAACCCTAAATCTATTTCCCTAACTCTAACCTTCATAACCCTAACCCTAATAACCCAAATTTTAAGAACCCAACACTAACCCTAACCCTAAGAACCTTAACCTTAACCCTAACACAAACCCTAACAGTAACACTGATAACCCTAACCCTTAACCCTAATAACCCTAACCCTGACCCTAATAACCCTAATAACCCTAACCCTAACTCTAACACTACCCCTAACCTTAACCCTAACCCTAAATCTATTTCCCTAACTCTAACCTTCATAACCCTAACCCTAATAACCCAACCCTAACCCTAACCCTAATAACCCTAACCCTAACCCCAATAACCCTAACTCCAATAAGAACTCAACGCTAAACCTAACCCTAAGAACCTTAACCTTAACCCTAACACAAACCCTAACCGTAACACTGATAACCCTAACCCCTAACCCTAATAACCCTAACCCTGACCCTAATAACCCTAATAACCCTAACCCTAATAACCCTAACCCTAACCCTAATCCAAACTCTAATGCTAACCCTAATGCTAACTCTTCAGCCTTCATCTGACAAGAAGATGTTGACTGATTCACTTTCTACATTTGAACCGTCTCCAGTGATACCGGTTCTTCCGCCCTTACCACAATAAGAATGTCACTCATACATCAATCAAGAAAAGGACAAGACTCTGCAAGGCAAGATTGGACATTCTGATGAGGGAAGTTACTCAGAACTCACACACCCATCAACGTCCTTTTTTGTGCAAAATGTACAACAGGAAACTGTATCATGTCACACTGAATTTGTTAAATTAGTGGAGAGGGAGGAGGAGGAAGGTGATAAAGATGTACTTGGGTACAAAGATAAAATTATAGGTGTATCAGATAACGTTAAAAATGCGGAGGGTACAGTATGTAAAAAGGAAAAAAATAAGGGTACCATCAAGGGACAAATTAAGGACATTATTAAGGGACAAACTAAGAGTACAACTAAGAGTACTACTGAGGGACAACTTAAGGAACCTCTTAAGTGCACAAAAGATACTACTGATTATTCTCATGTGTTGGGTGATTTTTTAAAATCAATTGAGAGAACTTTAATTCTCCTGGACCCCTTGGTTTTTGATAATCCATCACAGGAGACACCTGCACTGGATTTATTATCTAGTTCTCCATTAAAAGATACATTAAGCACTGACATTCAAACACCAAAGGAAAAAGAGGGGGTGAATGTTAAAGGTACTCACCAGGTGCTGTCTTATGCTAATATTGTTAGGGGTTCGGGAGAAAGCGGGGAGACTCTCCCCGTTTCTGAGAAAGGTTAACGGGACCAACATAGTGGACCAAATGTCAGAAACAAGACAAAATGGGGTCAGAACTTTACAGGAGGACAGAGATACACAGATGGTAACCTCCCTAGGAGAACTATTGACTATGAGTTTGAGAGATTACTGGATGATAAGATACTAGAGGGCTTTTTTGAAGAGGTCGGGGGGAACATGATGATTCATATGGCCCTAGACAAAGGTATGTCACCCGCCTCCATTATAGGGGTACTGATCTGTTAAAATTACAGGGTATATGATTGACACAGTGCTACTGGATTTTTTGAAGATGCCCCAGGAAGATATTTTAGTGGTCATTATGCCCCCAGGAATGCGGGAAACTGATGTTTGTGTTGTATCTGAAGCTGCTTTTCAAAAATTCTGGGCACGGCTTAGGGTGGCAACTAAAACACATATGGGGCCACTAGAGGATTTTAACATTATACTTTTATTTAGAGGGGAAGCCAGGAAGCCAATCTCTCTTCAGACCACCACTGTTCCCAAAGAGGATATAGAGTTCTGGTTGAGCGGTAGATGCAGAGTTCTTATGCCTCCTACTAAGAAGCTCAATGAACGAGGTATATGGGGGGGAGAATACAAGGCTGTGATTGCATTACGGAGAGACACAGAGTGTTGGACTGGATGAGCCATTGGCCTGATCTAACATTGGCTTCTCTTATGTTCATATGTTCTTCTTGTGATCTGGCAATAGATGATGTGAAAGACCTCTAGCCTGTGATCCTGGAGACCTGCTGGTAGTCTGAGCTGACACTATTGACCTTGATGGACTGGTGGTCTGGTTCAGTGAAAGGTAGCTTTATGTGTTCCTTTAGAGAGAGGACAAAAAGCACATGGCTATCCCTTTGATCCCCAGCATGGAACATTAATGAAAGGGGTAAAGCTAACCCCCCTCTGTTTAACACTGATTGGTAAGCTGTGCAGAAAGGGTGGACATTCTTCCTATTTGGCTCCAGAAAGACTACTTTGCAGACCTTACCAGAATTTACAACTTGTTGGGAGGAGGCATTCCCTCCACTGTTCTTTCCTCCCTTCTCCCCCTGCTTCTATGCCTCTTACTTTCTCCATACTGCCATCCCTTCTCTTACTCTCTCCCCCATGCCTGCCACCCTCTCTGTCCCCTACCTCATCATTCACTCTTTCTTACTTTATCTGCTTCCTGCCCCAATCTCTCTCTCTTTCTGCCCCCCCAACCTCATCATTTTTGTTGTTTGTTTCTGCTTCTCTGCTCCATCAATCTTTCTCTCTTTTTCACCTCTGACCTCAGCATTCTCTCTCTTTTTACTTCTCTACCCTAGCACTCTCTCTCTCTGACTGCCCCGCACCACTGCCAAGCTTCCCTCCCCCCACTGCTCTTGGTACCTCACCTAGATTTGCTCTGGGTGGGTCTGCTGATCTTCCCTCCTGTTCATCGCAGTCTCACCTAGAGCAACTCCCCTTGCTGCTCTTAGTGGCTCATCCTGGAGCTGCTCCATCTGGCCTGTTGAGGCTTTCCCGCATCCCACTCTCAATGGCTCACCCATCTGACCTTCCCTCCCCTCCCTTGTTGGCTCACCCAGAGCTGCTGCTTCAGGCAGGCCCACTGAGGTTTTCAGTGGCTTGTCTGGCCCAGCTCCAGGCAGGCCAGGCCTGCTGCCATGGCAGCAGCCTCCACCACTGTGACTTTCAAAGTTAAGTGTGCTGGGGGGGATTTAAACCCCCGATGTATTTTTTAAACTATTCAGATTTGTCTGCAAACCTAGCAGGTTACCCAAGTGTGCAGAAAAAAAACTCTTTACCCTCCATGTGCCCCCTATCTGTGGAAATATGTATCTGCACATAGGGAACTCAGTTGGGAATTAGATATATAGATGTGTATCATATGTTGTATACCACCCTGAGTCTTGCTTGTGGGAAATGGAGCTGGATAGAAATTAAATAAATAATAATAAAATTTTAAACAAACTTTTAGAAACACAGAACCCATGAAAACAGCAGAAAACCAGAACAAAATAAAAGCAAGAACTATTTTTATTTTTAGAAAATAAAAATAAAACCCCCTCCCAATAAAACTCCCAACTACAACCCCCTCTCCCAATAAAACAAAAACTGCAGAAAAACTTGAAATAATATTTCAAAAGAAATTAGAAAACCAGTCTTGAACCAGCAGTCAGGCACAAAACAAGGTCTTCCCATGCAGGCAGCACTCCAAGACAAAGACAAGAGCAGTAGTAGCAAAAGCAGCAGCAGCAGCACTCCAAAAGATCTATCCAGGAAATGGAGTCTAGCTGCAGGCCCTGTATCCTCTTTGCTCATGCTCAGAGATTCATGGAAAGAATAATCATGATTGAGCAGGCAGTTCCAAAGCTCCCCGTAACATCTGATTCCATTGCCTGGGATAGCTGCTTGCCTTTCCTCTCCTTTCTGATGCCAGGGAGTCATGGTAAATTGAATGAAAAACGTAAGAAAAACAGCCCTGGGAGCCATAAAATGGTGACCCTAAGTATCCCTTGATATGCATTAATAATTCAAAATTGTTTGGGGACCTGGATAATCAGTATTCAAAAAAATTCCAAATATCTTCTGGATACCCGAATATACTCCCCAAATACAGTTAAGGTATTTTTCTGGCATATATTTGGCCTGGGAATATCTGAGTGCACATCACCACTCAAAATATCATTTCTACATGGGAACAAGTGCAATAAAAATTGAACAACCTACTTGTTAGACTAAAAGTGTCATCAGAAATCAGTTCATATGACTAAAGGTTGCATGACTTCTTGGAATGAACTACAGTTACCAGGTACCAGCTGAGAAACACTCAGAACGATTTGTGAACCTGTTTATAACACTCAATTAACAACAATGTGCTTAGCTTTAGCAGTTAGATAGGTAAATGCTGGCCTAGAAAGACAAGATGAACCTCCCTAGCAAGGTCATGACAACTAATGTAGGTTTATATTTGTAGGTTTATATTTTTTCTGTTGAATAGACTGAGAAGAGAAGGAACAGGAACACACATGGAAAAACAATGAAAGAGCATGTATACACCAAACGTTTGCAACATAATTTAGAACAATTTTGAACATTTAAGGAAAAGCAAAATTATTTGGGCATGTTCAAGGGAATGCTTGGAATTTACAGACAAATTGGAATTCAAACCGAAAAGTGTTCAACCATCTTGGTTTGAGCCAAATGTTACCAAAATAATCATACAGCCTTTTTGCTCCGGAATTAAATGAAATAAGATCTGCTTCCACACAGAATTTTGCTGTGATTTGGTAGTCAAACTAGAGTGGGGGAGGGAGGTTTGAGGGGAGGGAGTATCTGTATGATGTCATCTCCTAAACATCCACTTTCCAGATTTTCTCTTGATCTGCAGTTAATTCCTTTGCATTTAATGTGGCATTGAAAGCTACACAACAGAATCATCACCATAAGGAAGCAGCCTTTGATCCACTCTATTTTTGCGTCTGAAGTAATTTATTATTTTCTTCTTCCTTTGTATTTATTCCCATGCCCCTCCATATTAAGGCACTGATCTTCAGTTTGCTTACCAAGAGGTCAAGCAACTTGGCTGCAATTAGCCATGTTTAGGATCAGCTTGCAAGTGTGATGAAATCATCATCATCATCATCATCTGGAGGTCTGATATTCCTATCATATTCATAGTGAAGGTCACACATTTGAGTGGCTTTTTCATAGAATATATGCCCAGTAGGAATTCACATCAGGATGGTCTTACTGGAATGCATACAAGTTCCTACTGAAATGTAGTCTGCAATTTCATTGATATCTCACAGTAGGGGGTATTGTTGTCTCAGAGTCAGTGGGCTCTTTTATTAAATGAGAGTTTTGATTGCATCTTGTCTAGCAGCTCTGCAAGAACAGAAAGAGTGAAAAGACAATAAAATTAATAGTTTCCTAATGAGGCCTCAAAATGACAGAAAGCCCACAAGAGTATTTTAGAGAATTTGTTCAGTAATAATGCATGTACCTAAGTCTAATTGTACCCAATTAAAGGGGATGAGAATAGATCATTGGTCTTATTTTAATGCATCAGCCTAAATATCCCTTCTTAAGTAGTCAAGAAACAATTGTCAAGCCATGGAAAACCATTCCAAGTCACAATTTCTGATTGTGCAGTTTCTTTGATAGTAAATCATAGAATAAATTGAAATGTAGTGAAATAATATATCTTCTTTAAGTACTTTGATTAGATTTTTATTCCTGTTTATGACACTGCATTTTAGTTGCTGTAAAAATAATGATAGCCCAACAATGAGACCAATTTAGAGCTCCAGTAGGAGTATCTAGGATTGAGTTCCCTGTGCCATAAAGCAGTGCAATACGAAATAGCTTCCATTAATGATTGCTACCCTTCCAAAGGAAAGGGACAGAATACTTAGGCCACAGGATGAAGTCAGGGCTAGAGAAGGTGTGTTGAGAACCAGCCCCAGCTAGATAGAAGAGCTTCTCAATCATAGCAAGGCTAAATAGGTAGGACCTTAAGAACCATTTTATTTCTATCGTATGTTTGCCTGCAAGCCACACTTGTCATGGCATGCTGATTTATCCACAGATCCTATGATCACCACAGATCATGTATGCTGAAAGCATTAGAACATTATGCAAGCCCAAACCCCCGCTGAGCCCGCACTGGCGGAGGGCTGATTTGCCTCCTCGTGAGGCATAAAGAAAAGGCACTAGTGCAGGGGGCGGAGCCAGCCTATTTAGGCTTGGCTCTTGCCTCCTGCCTTTGCAGTTCTTAGCAGTCCTCGGCGCACTTGGTTGAGGTGCGCACGAGGACTGTTGCTGCTGGCTCTGAGAGGCCTTCAGCTGAGGAGCAGCAGCAGCAGCAGCAGCAGCAGAATGGCTGGGGCTAGGGCCTCGAAGGAAGGCCCGGGCGGCGGCCCCTGTGCAGTGGCAGCCCCTGCCCCTTTGCGGTGGCTGGAGCATCGGGGCCGCGACTGAGCTTGCAGCAATCCACAGGTTTGGGGCTTTTGGCTGCTGGGTGGCTTGGGCTGTGGCGTCGGCTTGTTTCTGGGGGCCAGGGCGGCTATCCATAGGTTTGGGCCTCACCGTCATTAAAAATAATAATAATACTGCTAATAAAAATGGGGGGGAGGAACTAAAGCAAATGAATGGGTGGGGTGGCTGCGTTGCAGGAGGTGAGGCTGCACAGTGCCACACACCCCACTCCCCCACTCATTTCCCCACATTAAGCGGCCTTGTTTTGGCTCCTTCCCCTTCCCTCTCTGGGGGCTGGGTGGCTGATAACTATTCCCTCCCCCTTCAGTTCAAATGATGGTGGGTTCTGGTTATTGGGCCAGGGCTCATAAGGCTTTAGCAACTGGCCTACCAGTGGCAGCCATTTTGTAGTGAGTCCCTGGGTGAGTGGTGGCAGCCATTTTATAGTATGGTCAACGTTTGTGAATGGTGGCCATTTTATAGCCCTTTTATTTCATAAAGACCATTATTAACTATTTACATTTATGCTGAACCACTATAAATTGCTGTCTTCGGACAGCGCTGGCTCTTCGGCTTTGAAGCGGAGTTGAGGATTGCAGCCCTGGAGTCGGATTTGGATGGCTTTTGAGCAAGGGAACCTTTACCTTTTACCATGTGACATACCTTCTGGTACTATACTTTCCTGTCCTGCTCAGGTGTCACTGGATGCACGAACATAATATATTTTTCGGTGGGTAGCCACGCAGTCTGTAGGGCCAGAACAATAACTTGCATCCAGTGACACCTTAGGGTTCACCCCCAAGTTTCAATGGAATAAGCCAAGTGTTCTTGGGTGTGAAACTGGCAGCAAGGTAAGGCTGCCTCGTTCATTCCAGGTTATATGGTGAGCAGCTAGTCCCTTCATGTATGAAGACCTGTGTGGTGCAGTGGTTCAGCAGATGGTTTCTAATTAGGGAGAACCAGGATTGGTTCCCTGCTCCTCCACTTGCAGCTGCCTGTTGGCAAGCCAGGATGACTGTGAGCAAGCCATAGTTCTGTCAGAGCTGTTTTTAAAGAGTGGTTGCAAAGGACCTCTCTCGGCCCCAGGGGCCACTTTGATACTCTGGTAAGGGGCAGGGTATACCTCTTATTTCCTCTTTCCTTCCTTCTCTATCTCCTATTGCTGGCATGGTTTTAAGGCAGGATTTATTAGGGTACAATCTCTGCAATAACTGCCTTGAAGGCATTTCGGGAAGCGATCACTGTTCCCTCCAGGCTGAGTTGGTGTGGGCTGGCTCTTTGTTTTGTTTTGTTTTTTGGTCTCTGGCTTACACTATTTTTTCCAGGTTTGGGCTGCAATAACTGGAAGAAATGATTTCACTTTAAAACTCACAAGACTGGGGCTGGTAATCAGTGTTCCATCTAAGCTGAGTTAGTGTGGGCTAGCTCACGGTTTTGGCCTCTGGCTCACACATTTTTGTTTTGGCTCGGGATGGATGGCTCCAGTGCAGACTGGTTTATGTAACAGTCAAATCACTTGATTACAACTTTGGTGCCGGTGGCTCTCAAGGTAGAATTTTGTGCACAAGACTCCACAGCTTGGAGGCAGTATTTGGAAGCAGTGTCTCAATGACAGACCATCTGCTTGGCATGCATATGGTCCCGGGTTCCATCCTGGCATCTTTAGTTGTAGGATTTGGAGATGGATGATATGACAGACCTCTGCCTAAGACCTGGGGAGCCTTTGCTGGTCTGAGTAGGCAATACTCATTTTATTAAGCTTTAAACTGTGCAGTGCTATTGAAGGAGCTATTCCTTCTGAAGTATCAAAATGGCTTACCTACTTATTGCAGCTGGGCTTATTTATTTTTGAGACTATAGATAAGGATCTCTATTTAAAATACCATTTTTACATGGTTTTATTCAGTGAAATTCAGTGACAGTATAAATTGCCAATCTTCCAATTACAATATTTGCCCCTAATGCAATAGGGATGTATTTCCAGTGCAGTGGTTAAGAGTGAAATCAAGTGTAATCTGAACAGAAAACAGCTGAACTGTGAAGGAATCCTTGTCAGCAACATGCAAACTTGATAGTGTGAATGCACTCTGAGTTGGTGAATGGGTTTAATCTTTTCATGTGTTAGGATTCGCAAACATTCATTGCAATACATCATTGGTACCTTCTGTTTTCTCTTTTAGAAGGAATGCAATGTGACTTCCAACCTGATGCTGTGATCTGGGAATTTGACAGCCGGCACATCGTTACATGTATTGGTTGGCCCTAATGAGCACTCTTCACAGGTTTAATAGCGCATTTTTCTTTAAGGGGAGGTACAATGAGTCACCATGGCCTGCAAGAGTGGCGTTGGTCATGACAGGCTTTGGATTGTGCCAGCTGGGATGCAGTGGCACTGCCACAGCAACAGAAATTAAGCAGGTGGCTTCCAGGGAGATTCTGTGGGGGTTGTTCTGCCCACTTGCTTGGCCAGGAAAGAACTACTTTCAGACATGGCAGCCCAACCTTCCATCAAGTATATATAGAATAGGGTCCACTGAATACATGTTCCCATCACGGTGAATGAACATTTAGCCTGCATGTGGGTATACACCTGTTTGTAAGGGGGGCAGTGCACTTTACTGTATGCTTGTCCTTGGTCTTTAGGAAAGGAACCCAGTTTCTATAAGAAATTATAGGTACTGTGCACTCTTCAGGGTAGGGTGGTTTTTCAAAACAAACAAATAAATAAGGACATCTGTATACAGGGTTCACAATGATAACACTGTAGATTGCTACTTATCATGTTTAAAAGCCAAACTAACTTGGTTATGAGGGGTCTCAGCGGTTAGTAGAGCGGGGAATGTTTAAATATTATGAAATTGTTTCAGAATGCCTTAGGGGGGCTGCCTCGTGACTTCCAAACAATGAATGCCCATGAAAAGTTCTTTAAGGAACCTTGGGCTGAGTGAACGTTTCCACAGTTTGCCAATTATGAGGCTGTGAAATTGAATCAGAGAAGCTCTCTTCCGGTATAGACCTTAGGCAATGGTAATTCTAGGCTTCAGTTTCCTATTTCTCAGGGTGCAGGATTGCCAAACAATCCAAAGAATGAAGTCTTGTCTGTTTTATAGTGACTTAAGGTGTGGGAATGCACAGCTGTAGTTTTTCATGGCATAGGGGTAATAGGACGTCACCAGACAATTAACATCCCTTAAAGGGGATGGGCTTCCTTGATACCCTGGAATGTCAAAACGTTATTCCAGTGGATCAGTGCAAGCATAAGCACTATGAATGTGGGGCTGTGCCTTGCAGATCGCAATGACTGTGCAAAAGCAAACATTGCAGTGGGCATGTAATGGAATTTCTGCAACATTCTATGAAGGTCCTGAGAGAATGGAGTTTTAGTGAACCAGAGGCAACCCATTTCCCTGGTAGTGGGAATGGGTCAAATCTACAACCTGGGGTGTTCTGAAGATGGTTACTGCTTTAGGCATGTGGATGGAATTCTGATTACCAAGCACCAGTTTGCGGTAGTAGTGCATGGGCTTTGGCAAGTGGGCCAGGGTGAAGTGGGTCCCAGGGTGAAGTTTGGAACTCACTCTTCTTGGTTTAGTGTTGTTCCACTAATGCTTCCCTGGGCTATGTGTTCCCTTGCCATGCAGTAGGGTCAGTGGGACATTTTGTTCAAGTTAGGATATTTTGTTTTGTCCCTGCACCCCCTTTTTTGGGGTGGCCTCTGGTTCAGTGAGCTGTGGCAAGCTTTGCCTGGCATCACAGAATGGACTGCAAAGTTTACAGTTAATGAAGTTTGTCTTTCAGGTGCTACTGGCCGCAGGATGAGACAGAGCGCCAACTCAGTGGTCACAGTACGGTCTCTTGGGCCAACCAGCAGGCCAAGGGGACTCCCTGGCCAGGAAGGCCCTTGTATAACAAACAGAGGCTGACCTTGCAATGTTAAGAACATGGTTGCCCGGAGAGCAGATGGTTGGAAATTCTGCTTCAACATGACGGATAAGGTCCTGGTGTTGATGTGATCGTGGCCTTGTGATGATAAGAGCAAGGTGGCCTGGGTGCAGATAGTCTGGTTGGCTATGCTGCTTCACCATGAGGGACAATGCCATGGTGCTACAACTGGGGGCTGACCTTGTGATGATAGGAGCAAGGTGGCCTGGGTGCAGATAGTCCGGTCGGCTATGCTGCTTTGCCATGATGGACAACTGGGGGCTGACCTTGTGATGATAGGAGCAAGGTGGCCCGGGTGCAGATAGTCTGGTCGACTATGCTTCTTCGCCATGAGGCACAATGCCATGGTGCTAAAAAGGGGGCTGACCTTGCAATGCTAAGGGGATGGTGGCCCGGAAGCTGATGGTCTGGTTGGTTATTTTGTATCATCATGCAGGGCAAGGCCCTGGTGTTGCAATGCGGACTGGTGGCCTGGGGTGCAGCCTCACTATGATGGGCAAGGTGGACTGGAATGCGGATAGTCTGGTGGCTATTCTGTTGTTCAAAGCAGACCGGTTGCCTGGGGTGCAGCATTGCCTAATGGGCTGGTGGCCCAAAACACAGATGGTCTTGTGGCTATTCTGCCTCACCATGAAGGGCAAGGCTTTGGGGTTACAAGAGGAGGCTGACCTTGCACTGAAAAGAGCAGGTTAGCCCGGGGGGCAGATAGTCAGGTTGGTGAAATTTGGGGACCCCAGCTTGGCGTAAGGTGAGCTGGCAGCCTGGGGTGCAGCTGGACTGCCTGCAATGCTGCAGCACCAGGTGTGGGGTAGCCTAGAGGGTCCTTGGTGCTTAGCACCTGGTTAGACGAAAAGCCAATTGGTAGCTTAAATGCCGGTGGCTTGGGCCTCTTCTTATTGTACCCTGGCATACAAGTCAAGTTAACAGACCTGTGTAAGGAAGACGGGGTGCACCTCTTTAACAAGGGCAATAATATATCCTTGCAGATTTGAGGCGAGGGGTGCTGTTGGTGCTGATCGCTTGGTGGGGGCGAAGGCCTAAGCAGAGGCTTGGCCTTTGCTGTGGCGGGGTAGAGCGATCAGGAAGGTGAAAACGGTGAGCACCTGGGCATTTCATTAAAGGAATTAAAGGGTCCTCCAAGAACGGCTTTCGGGCCTTTGTGGCTCAAGGTTGGGAAGGGGTGATCTTCCTTAGAACAATCTGGCCTGGCCTATCTCAGCAGGCCTTGCGGCTTCTGGGGTGGTGGGCCAGGGGGTTCTCCTAAATATGCCAAGCTGCTGGTCGAGAGCTACATTGGGTGGCTCAAGATCAGGGAAGGTGCATTGCCCAGAAGGAGATGAAGGTGGTCTGGAGTTTGACACCTGTCATATTCCTCAGTACATTTTTAGCAGCATCTCACCAGTTGTTTGATTATAAATAATTAATAAACTGGCCCTTGTTAAATCCATATTGGTGTCTGTCTCTTTATTCCGACTGAGGGGGCAATATTCTTAGCTTTCTTTTTTTTTAAAAAAATGGCCATTTTAAGAGAGTATCATTGACATCCACATTTGATATTGCTTTAAAGGAACATTTAACTTGAATGTAAGTTATTACAGCAGTATACCTTTTAATAAAAGCCTTAACAAGCTGAAAGTATGCTAGTTGCTGTTACCTTGGTAGAGTTCCTCTGACTGTTGCTCACCACAACTAAGGAACAAGTGACCCAAGCAACTTGGGTTTATAACACACCAGTACAGGAGGTAGCAGAACAATGAAAACTAAACATATGATGTTTATGTTCTTTAAACATGTCTGGATCACTTGATCATGTTCAAGGTGGTTTACAAGGAAAATGACAGTGGTGGAGAGTGATATCTACTGCATCAGATACTATTACATCAGATTCTGGAAATACAAAAGACAAACGAGAGAACAGAAGTCAGAGTGACAGTAAGTGTGTAAGTGACTGTGTTTGTGGACTTAGAATTGTGCAACTCAGGTTAAGATAGCACTGAGCAGCTCAGCTCTAACTTCGTTTTGAAAAAGCATGTTGATGTGTTATACCGTCTTATGCCTCGGGCATAACATCAATAAGAATATCCACAAAAAACCTAGAAGTAGTGACATGTTAGGCATGTTCAAATACCCTCTCATGGAAATGGCATTTGATACTTCAGTGTGCATGTTTACCTGACATTCTGTTGTTCATGGAAATACACTGTTCTCATGGGTAGTTTGGGGTAAGAGACTGACAGCAAAGGAATATACCAATTTCCTATTGCAGAAACATAGAAATCTGGCTTCCAAAATGCTGAAATACACAAATGCTACCAGTAACTTCAATATGATGTTGACATGTTCCTAAATCTGAAAAAAATGCCATTGGACTATTTTTCCTTTATATAAACTTGAGCTATAAGACTGCTACCAAATCCAATTTACTAATAATTTATTACTCATGCATTTCTTTCATTTAAATCTAATATGATTACTTCTGTCATCTGATGACTCTACAAATCTTTTGCTTTGTTCTTTTAATTATGCCAAAATAACACATTCTCCTCTTGCAAACAACTGTATGCCCAACAATTTCTCGTCTTCTTTGGTGTGTCCTTAAGGGGAAGGTATATTGAAGGTATACTGACACTTTCTTAGTTGCTAAGTGCTAACATTTAGCTAAACTATGGTTATATGAATAATGTCTAGTACAATAGCCTAATCCTAAAAGTAGGTACATCAAAACAAATCACATTAATTTTGAGAGAGAGAGAGACTACATTCCATGTAAAACACATTTTCTATCTCCTTAGGAGCAGTATAACAAAAAGGCAAGAGAGGTTTTGTGGCCCTTCAATGCAGCACTGTGGCAGGATAGGCCAAGCCCATAGAAATCCCACTCTTAAAAGGCCCAAACATTGTCCTTTATAGAACATCATCACTATACCTATGAAGTGCATAACCAATTAACAGTAGGGTTACAATGATGCTATGAGAGTGCTTGGAATTCTGCTTGTGTGGGATCGGAATACATCAGGTCAACTGAAATCATTAGTTTACCTAGGCTAGTACTCTATACTCTTGACAGCTAACAGCTCTGTAGTTTCTCAGTCCTCCCAATCCAGATGCCAGTGTATATTAAAAAAAAGAGTGATGCAAAATCCTTTCAACTGTCACATTTTTAAAAAGCACGTCAAGTACTTAGACTTTTCTCCATAAAAATAATTTTATGGCACAGCTGCTAATCTATGGTAATGAAAAAATCATGGTTTATGGGAGGACACCTGAAACACTCCATTTCACTATGATAATAAGCTTTATGTTCCTAAGTACCTCTCAAAAGTCCTAATGTGCTATAGGGATTTGGAAGGTTCACTAACAGAAAGGGGATGGAGTACTGCAGTGTAAACTACACACATTTTTCATCTAGTAATAACCTAATTCAATGACAATTAATCAGACTTCATAGAATTTGTTGATCATCTATCTTCCCTTCAATAGTAAATTGGGACAGCCTGTGCTGATCACTAAAGCAGCACAGCAGGACCATCACCAAAGAAGAGAGAGGTTTCTGCATACCCAGGGAAGATGTGGGAATGCTAAAAATTTTATTGTATGCGATATTATGCAGACTCATGGAGGAGAAATCCATCAGTGGCTACTAGCTACAGTGACTAAATCCTCCAACTATGAAGTCAGCAAATGTCTGAAAGTCTGTGCTAGGAGGCAACATCAGCAGAAGACTTGGGCCTCTATGGCTTGTTTGTTGGCATTCCAGGGCAACTAGTTGGCCACTATGTGAATCCAGTTGCTGAGCAACTGGTCTGATCCAGTAGAGCTCCTCTTATGTTGCCAGCAGCAGCTATACTATAGAGTTATACAAAAGCACCGCAATTTACTTTTTCCATTTCCTAATATGTCTTTTCACCACTATTTCCTGAGTCAACATGGTCCTTGAGCTTTCACTAATAATGCATCAGGACGTTGAGATAGCTTTCTTAATTAACACAACTTCAGAGCCCATTAGTGTATGTGACTCTTTTCTTGCCTAATGGGAATAACTTTACACTTACACTCAACCCAATTTACTATTTTGGTGTCATCCAGTTAGCTTGGAGATATCCTTTTAAGCTCTTTTGTTCTGTCCTGAATAAAATTAGCATAATTGACAAACATGACCATTTCCTTGCTCACTCGTGACACTGTGTGCACATCTTTTCATAGACAGGATTTGACCATGATATACAGTTCCTTGATATACACTTGTACTCAGGGCTCTTTTTAAGAACATAAGAGAAGCCAATGTTGGATCAGGCCAATGGCCCATCCAGTTCAACACTCCATCACACAGTGGCCAAAAATATCAGGTGCCATCAGGAGGTCCAGCAGTGGGGCCAGGACACTAGAAGCCCTCCCACTGTTGACCCCCCCAAGCACCCAGAATACAGAACACCACTTGCCCCGGCCTGAGAGTTCCTATCTATACCTTGTGACTAATAGCCACTGATGAATCACTGGTTCATATGTTTATCTAATTCCCTCCTGAAACTGTCCATGCTTGTAGCTGCCACAACCTCCTGTGGCAGTGAATTCCATGTGTTAATCACTCTTTGGGTAAAGAAGTACTTCCTTTTATCCGTTCTAACCCGACTGCTCAGCAATTTCATAGAGGGCCCATGAGTTCTTGTATTGTGAGAAAGGGGGGAAAGTAACTCTTTCTCTACCTGCTCTATCCCATGCGTAATCTTATAAACCTCGATCATGTCACCCTTCAGCCATTGTTTCTCAAAGCTAAAGAGCTCCAAGCATTTTAATCTTTCTTCATAGGGAAAGTGTTCTAACCCTTTTATCAATCTAGTTGCCCTTCTCTGCACTTTTTCCAATGCTATAATATCCTTTTTAAGGTGTGGTGACCAGAACTGTACACAGTATTCCAAATGAGGTTGCACCATTGATTTATATAGGGGCATTATGATATTGGCTGATCTGTTTTCAATACCCTTCCTAATAATCCCCAGCATAGCGCTGGCCTTTTTTATTGCAGTCACACACTGTCTTGACATTTTCAGTGAATTATCCACTATGACTCCAAGAGCTCTCTCTTGGTCAGTCTCTGCCAATTTGGACCCCATCAACAAGTATTTATAGTTAGGATTTTTGGCTCCAATGTGCATCACTTTGCATTGGCCACATTGAATCCCATTTGCCACATTGATGCCCACTCGCCCATCCTTAACAGATCCCTTTGGAGTGCCTCACAATCCTCCCTGGTTCTCACCACCCTGAACAACTTCATTTCATCTCCAAATTTAGCCACTTCACTGCTTGCTCCCAACTCCAAATCATTAATAAACCAGTTAAAAAGCATCAGACCGAGTACTGATCCCTGTGGTACCCTGCTGCTTACCACCCTCCACTGAGAAAATTTCCCATTTATACTCAGCCTCTGTTTCATATTAATTAGCCCAGTTTTTGATCCACAAGAGGACTTGTCCTTTTATCCTGTGACTATTGAGCTTCCTTAGGAGCCTTTGATGAGGAATTTTATCAAAAGCTTTCTGGAAGTCAAGGTAAACAACATCTATTGGCAGCTATTCAAATTATCCCAGGCATTCAATTACGGTCAAACAATGGCCCTTTCACACCCCATCTCAAGCAGCCAGGACTCTGCAACAACTCAACTCAGCCACACACTCCCAGACACAGTACCCTCTCAACTAAATCACCTCAGCTGAAAGTAAGTAAAAACACTCACCCCTCTAGCAGCTCTATCTCCTGCTCATCTGGGTCAGTTCTGTTTCTGGCATGGTGCTGCCTTAAATAGAAGCTTCCTGCCTTAAATAGAAGCTTCCCCCAGCAGAGGATGTGGTCAGCAGCTATTCAAATTCACCCAGGCACTCAATTACAGTCAAACAATGACCCTTCCACACCCTATCTCAAGCAGCCAGGACTCTGCAACAACTCACAACTCACCCACATACTCCCAAACACAGTACCCTCTCAGCTAAATCACCTCAGCTGAAAGTAAGTAAAAAACACTCAGCCCTCTAGCAGCTCTACCTCCTGCTCCTTCTCAGAGCTCAGCTGGGTCAGTCAACTCCTTTGCATATTAGCAGGAACTCCTTTGTATATTAGGTCACACACCCTTAATGTAGCCAATCCTCCAAGAACTTACAGAGCTCTTCTTACAGGGGCTACTGTAAGCTCTTGGAGGATTGGCTACATCAGGAGTGTGTGGCCTAATATGCAAAGGAGTTCCTGCTACAAAAAGAGCCCTGCTCATATTCATGCTCTCTCCTCCTTGTTACTCAGGCTCATCCCATGACTGCTAAATGTACTGAGGAGCATTCAGTGAGTGACTTTGTCAAAAGCTTTCATTATATCTATTGACACTTCATAATACTCCAAAAGAAACAACTCCAAAAGTAACAACTTTCATAAAGGCCACAAATCAATAGAAATAAGTGCACAAGCCCCTTGATTGCAATGCACTTAAATAAATTCATTTCTCTGTTGGTTGGATTGCAGTTAAGGTTTTACCAAACTGAATGCCAGCATGGTGTAGTAGTTAAGCATGGTGGACTCTAAGCTGGAGATGGACTCTAATCTGGAGAATGGGGCTTGATTCCCCACTCCCCCACATGAAGCCTGCTGGATGACTTTGGGCCAGTCAAGACTCTCTCAGAACTCTCTCAGCCCCACCTATCTCACAAGGTGACTGTGGGGAGGAAGGGAGGGAGGGCAATTGTAAGCCACTTTGAGACTCCTTAAGGTAGAGAAAAGAGTGGTATAAAACCAACTCTTCTTCCGTTCTATGTTTTACAAGACTATAAGGGACTTTATTTCAATTAATTACTTTTCTAGTGGTCCATATGACTTGCATTCTTGGCTAAATGCTTTAGGGTTTTCCTGAAGGGATTCTGTTAATCTTGAAAAAGCATAAATCTTGTTACAGAGTCTGATTTACTAGAATTTGACATAATTTTAAAAACCAATAAATTAGCCTTTAATGTGGCTTTAAAATATGACTTCTTCTAGCAACTCAGTTATAAAACAATAGGCCATCTGGCTCATTAAATCATCAACAACACTCATCCTTCCCTTCATCTTGGCAAAATCAATTCTTCTCAGGAATGCTGAGGAGGTTTTTTTTACTATTGTTATCAGGCCTGATTCCAAATTATCTTGAAGATGTGTTCCACTAACTTGCTAAATGAAAACTTATCATTGAGTTCCCTCCTCCCCCTCACTATTTAAAAATTCTCTAGGATTAATTTGTTCCATGCAGAGGCATGCTGGTTTACCCTCATAGGAATCATTAAGAAGATAGCTGTTGCTTAGCTGAATCCAAGCCAATATAACAAACTATGTAAAGTGGCCGCTGGTCCCTAGTGGGGCTGGTGGGTCAGAGGTCAGGGCAGAGCTAGAGCCAACAGTAGGCAGAGCCAAATGATTCTAGTTTTGTCCCCATCCACCTCCCTTGCAAGATACTAAAAAACAAAACAGCTCTGCAGTACAGGTCCTTAAAACTTAACTAATCCCTAAGCAGGTGCCCATCTAATAAACCTCTCCTTTTGCTACTATATTTGCAGTAACACTAAGAATAATCATTGCAGAGAGAAAATCTTCCCATATCACCCCTCCTCAAACCCAGTACAGGACACATTAATCCAAAGAGTAAGGTTTATGAAACAATGAAGGATATGAGAAAAATAGGTCTCCATTTGGTCCAGAACTCTCCAGATAGCTATCTCAATAACTCTTTTCCCATTAGCAAAGTAACACTAAGCAAGGAGTTCTTTGGCCACATGTAGCAGTTGAAGGCATTTCCTTATTACTGGGTCATTAATCACTAGGGTTGCCAGCCAAAAGCGGACAGCTCCAAAAAGATTCTGGGGGCTGTTCGTTGCATCATGTGGCATCATGTGGTGGTACTTCCAGCTGTGTAATCAGAAGGAGCATCACAATGTTGCACAATAGCATTTCTCCTAATATTTCTCTCGTATCTGTACTAGGCAGTAGTGGACAGCAGCAGCAGCTGGGAGCAAGAAGTCTTCCATTGTAAAGGAAGCAGTACCCCCTATTAGTTACAGACAAACAAACCAGATTAAGGTTTGCTAGTTTCAGAAGAGAGACTTTCAGGAGTCCCCGCACTTGTGCTTTAAGGGGTTAACATTATTCAGAAGGTTTTTTGTTTGTTTGTTTGCATTTGTGTGTGTGCCGGTGCCTGGACATCATGGTGGTGACCTCTGGCGACTCCTACTGGGGCATGGAGAACATTCAAGAAGTTACTTGATACCTTGCCTCTGCCTCCCAGCTCTGGTATTGTTTGGAGGTCTTCCATCCAAATACTTGGCAGGGTTGGCCCTGCTTAGTCCTTTATATCTCTGCTTAAAAATGAATCCTATTGAATATAGGACTTATTTCTGATTAAAAATGTGTAGTATTGAATCTTTAGTGATAAATTAAAGGCACTCTGCATATCATCTCAATCATTTTGTTATCAGAATTTCTGAAAAATGTTGCCCTGACCTGGATAGCCCAGGCAAGCCCGATCTTGTCACCCTTCTCAGAGCCAAGGGAAAGGTTGAAAGAACATATTATTCTGCCCTCAGACACTAGGCTAGACACTAGACACATGCCCTGAGGGCCCATCTGAATGTTCCACCATGATCCTGTTTAGGCGGCAAGCATGTTTTAGCTCGCCCGCGGAGTCAAATGGACCCAGTCAAATGCAGGATCACGCATGCTACGTAATCCACTTTCAATCCACTTTCAGTGTACTTTCCAACTGGATTTTTACTGTGTGAACTGGAAAAATCCAGTTGGAAAGTGGATTGAAAGTGGAATGAAAGTGGATTATTTAGCACATGTGACCAAGAGGAACATTACTGCTGTCACATCCCAAAGGTTGTTGGCAGAGAGCCTAGGATGAATAACCCCCCTCTGACATTGGTGCTGTGCAACGCCAGATCTATAAACAACAAAACTATGGTCCTCGTGACTTCCTGATGCGTGACCGAGACCTGGGTGCAGGATGGGGAGACTGTAGCTCTCTCCCAGCTTGCCCCTCCTGGGTTTTTGGTCCTACACCAATTGTGGACCGGGGAGGGGGGGGAGTGGCTATTTTTATTTGGGAGGCTTACTCCTTCAGGGTGCTCCCGCTGCTGGAGATCATGGGCATTGAGTGTACCGGCCTTGTATGGGAGGCCGGGGAGAGAGTGGCGCTTTGGCTGGTGTACCAACTGCCTAATGCACCAGCAAATAGCCTGTCATTCCTGATGGAGACCATATCAGGCTGGGTGCTGGAACACCCTAGGCTGTCTTGGGTGATTCCAGCATCCATGCTGATGATGCGACCTCCACTCAGGCAACAGACCTAGTGTTGTCCATGGTAGCGCTGGGACTCTCCCAATTCGTAACAACCCTCACTCACTGGGCCAGACACATGCTCGATTTGATCTTTGCAGCTGGGGTAACAGTGGACCAGATTACTGCTTTGGCAGTACCATGGTCAGACCACCACGCCCCGAGTTTGGTGGTGAGCATGTTTTAGCTCACCCACAGAGTCAAATAGAACCAGTCAAATGCAAGATCTGATGCCTCCAGCGGTGTGTTCGATGAACTTGTAGGGGACTGGCATAGCCGACTCCCTGCAGCCTTTGATGAGATAGCTCCCCAGCACCCTGTGTGCCCTCACTCTAGGCTTGCTCCCTGGTTCACCCAGGAGTTGCAGCTAATGAAACGCAGGCTAAGATGGCTAGAGAGATGGTGGCAGCATACTCGTGATGAAGCTACAAGAGCATCTTATAGGAAGTTTATGAGATCCTATGAGATTGTGATCAAAGCTGCAAAGAGAGAATATTATACAGCCATGATCGCGTCTGTGAGCTCACACCTGGCTCAATTATTTAGAACAATTCGGTCTTTAACTTTTCTGCCACAGGGCAGACTAAATTCTAAAGAATTGGATATTGGCTGTGAGGCTTTCACAAGCTATTTCACAGATAAAGTCCTGTCGTTCCACCGTCATCTTCTCACCACAGTTGATACAGCTAGGGAACTCGACGCTCCATGCACATCTTCTAGTCAGGTTATGGATTATTTCAGTCCACTCAGCCTTGAGGAAGTCAACAAATTCCTCTTGACTGTATGCCCCACCACATGCTGCCTGGACCCGTGCCCGTCGTGGCTAATTAAAGCTAGCCACAAGGGGTTGGGTGGTGCCCTAAGGGATATTATCAACAAGTCCAACCCAAATTGGCCAACTACTGGTTGGTGTCCAATTTGCCCTATTTGGGCAAAATAACAGAGAGGACTGCGGCAATGAAGCTACAGAGCTTTTTGGATGACACTTCCATTTTAGATCCCTTCAAGTCTGGCTTTCACCTGGGATATGGGACAGAGATACCACTGGTCGCCCTTACAGATGATCTTTGGAGGCATCTGTATCAGGACAGATCCAGCTGTACTGTTGTTGTTAGACCTGTTGGTGGTGTTCGACATGGTAGACCATCAGTTACTGGTCCACCGCCTTGCTGACATAGAAGTACAGGGGCTTGCCTTGCAATGGCTTGCCTCCTTTCTCCATGTTCAGTGACAAAGGGTGGTGGTAGGGGAACAGCTCTCCCAGAGGTACCCACTTGAGTGTGGAGTGACTCAAGGGGCAGTGCTGTCCCTGATGTTATTTAACATCTACATGTGCCCCCTTGCCCAGATTGCCCAGAGGCATGGGCTGGGATGTCACCAGTATGCGGATGATACCCAGCTCTATCTGATGTTGGGTGGTGGGTCTGGCTCCTGACCAGAAGATCTAGACTGGGCATTACAGGCCTTGGCTGGTTGGCTTTGACTGAGCTGACCAAAATTGAATCTGACAAAGATGGAACTCCTATGCCTGAGTTGGGGTGGACTGAGGGTAGGGATCCCACTCCTGACCTTCGATGAGGCGTCATTGGTGCCAGTGCCTAAGGAGAGGAGTTTGGGAATGCTCCTGGATGCCTCCTTAACAATGGATGCCCATGTAGCAGCTGCTGCCAGGTCAGCCTTTTACCATCTTTGGCTGATCAGGCAGTTGGTTCCCTTCCTTGAATGCAATGACCTTGCAATGGTGATCCATGTGATGGTCACCTTCAGATTAGACTACTGTAATGCTCTCTACTTAGGGCTGCCCTTAACATAAATCAAGAAGCTGCAGCTAGTGCAAAATGCTGCGGCCAGACTTTTGATGGGAACACATCCAGCCTGTCCTGAAGGCATTGCACTGGCTGCCAATAGCATACCGGATTTGTTTCAAGGTGCTGGTTCTTAAAGTCAGGGTCTGACATACCTGAGGGACTGCCTTTCCCCATATATACCCCAGAGAGCACTTTGGTCAGGGTCACAGAACTGATTGGCCCGTCCAGGTCCCAAGGATGCCAGGCTAGCTGCAACCAGGGCCAGAGCTTTCTCGGTGGCGGCTCCATACTGGTGGAATGAGCTCCCAGAGGAGATCAGGGCCCTGCAGGATCTTTTACAGTTCCACAGGACCTACAAGATGGAGCTCTTCCATCAGGCTTTCAACTAGGAGCTACCACCACCATTACCACCATCACCACCACTTCCATCATAGCCCAAGACTCTTTCTGTCCTGGATTATCCCACCTACTAAAAAGGAAAAGGATGTTTTGAAAGGAGGAGAGTGAAATGACCTGAATGAAATATGTATGTGTGAAAAAGCAAGCTGGATTCGTTCTATTGCATAAGCTGGATTGACTCAGTGGTGGACATGAGGATGCTGTCACATCTAGTTTGGCTCTCAGGGAGTCATAAGGATGGCTCCATACCCAATGAACTTATAAATTGGTGTGAATGGCCTGGCTTCAAGGAGAAAAAAAAATCCCTTTGTCTCTGTAGGAAGGGACTTTTTTCCTTGCAGAAGTGAGTTAAACAAAGACAAGACAATGGTGGAATCTGCATCGGTATTTTCCACTGCTTCAGCTACACTCTCATTCCGTCTCCAAAAAAAATGTCCACATCTCTTTAGGTTTTGCTCTCCTACTGCACTGTTATAATTTCTGCTGTCTGCATTATTTTATTGCCCTATGGTTTCGGCACCGTCGTGATTGTGGCTTCTCTCTGGCTCAACCGGATGTGTTTAAAAGCACTCTAAGCCCCCCCCCCCCAGTGCTAATTGGAGGCTTATCTGCTCTGTTTACCTTCTGACGGCACATAGAGGAATGTAAGAAACTTTTCCCTTACTTGACAAGCTAAGAGTGAATGATTTTATCTTGTTTTGTGATTTTTATATTGCCTGAAAAGTTAGAGAAAGATCCCTTCTACATACATATATACATTCTGCAAACTAAACACCCAGTCTTTACAGTTTTTTGGCTATTTTTGGCTATTTTTGCTTTCTTGTTTAAACCAAAAGCTGGGCAAAACTGAAAGCTGAGAAAATCCTTCTCTTTGAATGTGAAGAGAAGTTTATAGCTTGTTGGCTTGTTGCCTTAAGTAATTTACTGCCTTGTATAAAACTAATGGGTGCCGGCAAATGCCGGGCATGCTAGAGAAGAGGGGGGAGAACAACAACATTCCCAGCCAGCAAGTAGGAAAAAATAGCAGATTTTTTCATATCACTTTGAAACAAGCATCACACCAGTATAAAGAAAGATGGCGTTGAGACTGCTTTAAAAATGAAGATGCAGATTCGGCCAATGACTAACTTAGCTGTCAGCCTGCCCAACTCTCAACTCTCAACTGCCTGTTAAGAACAGCAAGAAGATAGACGGGGGGCAGTTTGAGTTGATAGGGCTTACTCCATTTTCCCTAATGGTCCAGCCTCCAATGACTATACAGAGCAATGAAGCAGTGATGGTTCAAGCAGGAAAGAGATGCCTAAATAGGGTTAAAATCTTCCAGGTAGGGCCTGGAGTTCTCCCAAAATTGCCATCAGTTTCCCTGAAAGTAATGGCAGTTTGGGGGGTAGACTGTATGATAGCACATCTCCACAGATTTCCCTCCCCTCCCCAAACTCCATCTTCTACAGGCACTGCTCCCAAATCTCCAGGAATATCCCAGGCCAGAATTAGCTATATGTAAGCTTATCCAGAAGTACAAAATATGGGGTTAGAACTAGTGATAGATATTTCTTCCCCTACCTGCTGCAGCTCACAGTGCAGCTCACTGAAATTCTTTCCCCAGCATTCTGAGGGACACCCCCCACAATAACTCCACAGGCATGAATCTGCAGGGGGGAAATGGGGTGGGGGGACTCATCCTCCTCTACCAGTGTTTTTGTGCCAGTAGAAAACAACCATCCATAAAGTCTGGGAGTAGAAAATGGTTGTAAGTTCAAACTGTTTTCACCCATGTCACTGTCAACCCATCTATGGGAAAAAAGATGATGATTTGGACTTTTCCAAGAAATGACGTAACTTCATAGTCTGATCCTTTTATATCATTATCACAAGACATACACAGTATGCAAAAGACAGTACTGATAGAGTAACTGAAAACAGTCCACATTTAATTAAGAAAATTCCAAAAATATGCAGTCTGTTTCTGTATTGTGTTATTGCATCAGTTTATTCCCTATCTTCTGCATGTTCTCTGGTTCCATTACTTTACACCTGGCATTGTTCCTGTTGGGTTGTTGTGTTTTTTTTGGAGGGTTGGTTCTTTTTACCCTAATCTTTCCCAGCATTTATACTTGAGTTATATTTGTTTACATGTAAAAAGTTTCTTCCTTTTTGTTGTTTCTTCCCAGTTCCTGCACACTTTCTGCTGATTGGAACATGACCATGGAACAATCCCACCTTGTTTTTTCTTTCCTTGGTTAAGCAAGTCGATTTATACATATATATATCCTGTCCTATTAAATAAAAGGGTAGTGGTCTGGCAAGGTTCTATGCTTGGCAAAATCAATTCGCTCCCTGGTGTGTTGCTCAGAATCTGCCCCTATCCACTAGCTGCGTTGCCTGAGTTCTCTCCCACCCACTGCAGCCTAGGCCACTCTTCTCTGATTGGGCCAGCATTTCAAGCTCATTTGCATACAGAAGCTGATTGGACTTCACTCCATTTCACACCTCAAACTCCCCCCCCCACCGCAAGACATTTGGAATTGTCCGTTGTTTATACAACCTGTTGGATTCTGAGGTGAAATATGCCCTCACTCACAACACTTCCCCTTCAAAAGAAACAAACCCAATAACATAACCATGCCACACCACAAAAAAGACAGGTCACACCACAAGCAAAATACCACAAGGCAAAAAAAGCTCTGGTACTAATTCTGGCAGGGGACACTGTGAGTGTAGAAAATGATTTATCGACACAGTGGAAAATCTTTAGGAATTATTTGGTGCATTTACCATGGGGCACCCACCCAGAGCCTCTGGCATTTTCTCACTCTGCTGGCATCAAAACCAATTGAAGGCAAAACAGAGATATGGAGACTTTTCCATCCTGCTTTGCATCAATTTGTCTTTGTTGGCAATGGCAACCCTAGGCCTGGCTGGTTGCTCCTGTTCAGCAGGAGCATTCCTATGGAAACTACCTGGGTGATTTTGGACCAGCCGGAGACTTTCTGCCTAACCTGCCGTACAGGGTTGCTGTACAAACCACCTGCTTTGCTCCCCGCTAATGCTCCCCCCTGCTTTGCTCCCCACTAATGAGAAAGACAGAATTTTGCCTAGGAAGAGGCTGCTGAGAGGGGATGAGATAAAGTTGCCAACTATAGGTATGGAAATTCCTGGAGATTTGAGGGGTGGAGCCCAGAGAGGGTGAGGTTTGAGGAGGGGTGGGACCTCAGACAGGTACAGTGCCATAGACTTCACCCTCCAAACCAGCCATTTTCTCCTGGGGAACTATTGTTGCCAATCTTGGCCCAGTGGCCATCAAACCATTCTCTTCCACCCCCTATGCAGCTGTCTTTCCCCTAGGGTTGCCAATCTCCAGGTGGGACCTGGAGATCTTCAGCTGTTACAATTGATCTCCAGATGACCAAGATCAGTTCCCCTGGAGAAAATGGCTGCTTTGGAGGGTAGACCCTATGGCATTATACCCTGCTGAGTCCTTCCGCCCCCCCCAATGCTGCCCTCCACAGGATCCACCCCCCAAATCTCCAGGTATTTCCCTACTTAGAGCTGGTAACCCTACATTCCCCTCAGTGCCTGTTGGTAGGCAACCAAGCTTGGTCCTGTCACCTGTTTTGGCCTTTGGGAGAAAACTCATTGGGGCCAGTCCTGATAGGGTTGCCAACTCCAGATGGGAAATTCCTGGAGATTTGAGGAATGGAGCCTGAAGCAGGTGAGGTTTCAGGAGGGGTGGGATCTCAGACAGGTACAATACCATAGACTCCACCCATCAAACTAGCCATTCCATCCTGGGGAACCATTGTTGCCAATCTCCATGTGGGGGCTGGAAATCAATCAGAATTACAACTGCTCTCCAGGAGGGAGGGGGAGGAGATGGAAAGCTGAAGTCAGGGGGCAGATAATGGTAGGTTGACAATTGGCTGGGAGGGAGATACGGTTGCCAACTCCAGGTTGGGAAATTTCTGGAGATTTGAGGGGTAGAGCTTGGAGATGGTGAGGTTTGAGGAGGGGTGGGGTCTCAGACAGGTACAATGCTATAGACTCCACCCTCCAAACCAGCCAGTCCCTCATGGGAAACCATTGTTGCCAATCTCCAGGTGAGGGCCGGAGACCACTCAGAATTACAACTGCTCTGCAGAAGAGAGGGCAGAAGTCAGCTGAAGTCAGAGGGGAAGATAACAGTAGGTTGATGGTTAGCTGGGAAGGAGATGGGGTTGCCAACTCCAGGTTGGCAGATTCCTGGGGATTTGAGGGGTGGGACCTGGAGAGGGTGGGGTTTGAGGAGGGGTTGGACCTCAGGCAGGTAGAATGCCATAGACTCCACCCTCCAAACCAGCCATTTCCTTCTGGGTAACAATTGTTGCTGATCTCCAGGTGAGGGCTGGAGATCACTCAAAACTACAACTGCTCTTCAGGTAGCAGAGATCAGTTCCTCTGGAGAAAATGGTGGTCTCTGTCATTATACCCTGCTGAGGTCACCACAGCAAATTCACACTGTGTGCCCAGAGCCAGGGCACTCTCCCAGAGCCTCTTTCTAGAGCCCGTTGTATTTATTTCCACAATGGGCCTTACTTCTAGTGTATATATATATTAAACAAAACTTTCCTATCTAGTGCTTCCACTTCCTTTACCATGTTTATTTTTCAGGGCAATTTGAGTTTTTTTAATGGGTTTGGAGGTATTTTTAACATTTTTTATTCTGGTGGGGACTGTTGCAGAGTGACCCCTGCTGGCCTGCTTCATCATTCTCAGCCTGCTAGAGGCATTTACATAACTATATATTAAGTACCAGCTGCTTGAAAGTAAACAATTAGAAGGGGGTGCAATTGCCTAATTATATTAATTAACAGAAACTTTCACAATTCCCTCATAAAGCATTGTAAACACAATTGCAGCCTTTAAAAAGTGAGTGATCTGGTGCTATGCAGCAATGAAATCCAGAGCAGGGAGGCTCTTGCCTTGAAAATGCCATGGGGTCTCCATGAGTCTGACACAACTCCATGATGCTCCTTCCCCAACCACTCTTGCTTAGTCTACCTTCCTGACCAGCAGACAGGCCTTTTGCACATGCTGGGGCCGGGTTCAAAGCCAGCTGTGCACTCGCCCACTTGCCCCCCCTTCTAGTCCCCCCCCCAGCTATGTGTTTTCTGTGCATGCCTGGGGAACCAGGTGAAAAAGGGAAATGCTGCAGTGAAGGACTTTGAGCAGCAGCAGCTTTAGGCTTCATGGGTATGGAAGGGGAGGATTTGGCATCCATTGGGAAGGGGGCTGGGCACATCTGAGGGGGGTTAGCCACCCTCACCCTGGCTAGCTATGGCCCTGGTTTACAGCTCTGGACATCCAAATTTTGGGTTAACCTCTGAGCAGACAGCATTTTTTTACAGGGGTGATATAGTGATACTCATGCATGTGCATGCCAAGCTCATCTTCTAGTGCATGCACAGCAAAAAGAGAAAAGGGCGGGGGGGGGGTTAGTGCTGCAATGTCATCAATGACAACAGAAGCCTCACTCAAAAATCCTGATTTTCTTTTAAGGCACGTCTGTAAGAAAATAAACCACTGTAGCAACAGGAAGAATATGGAGAGAGGGAAGATGTGCTGCTGGCTTCACATGTGTCTACATGAGATTTAATATTCAGTTTCATCTCTAATTATAGATAACCACATTCTAGGAGTTTATCCAAAGAATTCTGAAACTCACGCTGAATCTGATGAACATATCAGATCACAGATGTATAAAATAAACAGGTTGGCAATGTAACACTTGAGGTTAAAAAAAAAGCTCCTCTGCATTATCTATACCATGTTATGTGTGTGGGTATATATACATTTGTTTGTTTTTACATGCTGTACCATGATTCACTAAGCAGGGTCAAATTTATTTAGCAAGTTCTGATCTCAAGCCAGTTTGTTGTTGTTTTCATTATCTAGCTTTAAAATTTAAGACTGCGTAATAAAGATATATTCTTGAAAGGATAACCAAGATAACTTGATAATGCAATACTTTAAATCTTTTTTTATCATCAAGAAGCAAGGAACTTGGCACATAAATTGAGTACAGATGCTCTAGTGTTGTTTTGTAACATTGATGAGTCCCAGTTGGATTGCTAGTATCATGAGGAGGTGTATATCAAGGTCAAAACTTTGCAAAACGTAACTGACTTTATTATCAGTCACTGTCCTTCAAGAACTTTTCAGCAGATTTTCACAATGGCACTTTAGTTGTCAAACCTTATTCAGAGACTTTTTCAGCATCTAGGAACATTAGCGCCAGTTGTTTCTCTGGATGTCTCATAGTATTCTATAACGTTTGTAATTGTCCGTATATTATGTCTCATCTTTTTTTTTGGCAGAAAGCCTGTCTGGTCCTGATGGATAGTTCGGATTAGAACCCTTTTCAGCCTTGCTGCTAGAATACTTGCAAATATTTTATAATCGACATTAAGTAGTGATATTGGTCTATAATTTTGAATTTGACTTCCATCTGTGTTTGGTTTAGGTATTAGTATAATAATTGCCTGATTCCATGAATCTGGGAATTCTCCTGTATTGCTAACGTCTTATAAGACCTCTTTCAATGGAAGAATTATCTGCTCTTCAAATATTTGATAGATTTCAGCTGGTAGTCCATCAGAACCAGGGTTTTTTTCTTCTTCTTTTGTTTTTTAATTCCTTCTACAATTTCACAAATCGTAATTGGGTCATTTAATATTTATTTTGGGGTTTCATTAAATTTTTGTCTATTTTTCTTTAAAAGATATTCTTTAATTAGGATCACATTTTCCTTCTTTTGTTGATATAAATTTTTGTAGAAGTTTTCAACAATATTTTTCAAATCTGAAAATCTCTATTTCTCCTCGTCTTTTTCATTTTTTAAGACTGTGATTACTTTTTTTCTCTTTCTTTTCTAATTTGATAAGCTAGCCGTGATGGTTTATTCGCATTTTCAAAGTGATATAGCTTGGCGTATTCAATATTTTTTTCTATCTCTTGCAATAGGATTAAGTTCATTTTATGTTGTAATAATTTTAATTTAACTTTTGTTTCTTCATTATTCGAATTAAGCCTGATTTTGTCTTCTTCCATTTTTATTTGTCTACTTAGTTGTTCATATTTCTTCTTCTTTTGTTTCTTTTTCCATGCATCTTGACTCAAAAACCATCCTCTAATATATGCTTTAAAGGTATCCCATATTATATGTATTGGTAGATTCGGTTGTATGTTTATTTTAAAGAACTCCATAATTTCTAGCTTGATTTTTCTTATAAGGTTTGGATCTCTTAGGAGACTCATATTCATTTTCCATCTAGTTTTCTTTTGTATGTCTTTAAATGTCAGCAGTAATGGGTTATGATCTGCAAATGTTTTGGGTAGGATCTCAGCCTCTAATAAGTCCACTAACATTGTTAAAGAAACCCACGCCATGTCTATTCTTGTCCAGGAATTATGTCTTTGATCATTTATCATGGGAATTTCTTATGCAAAAAATGGAAATTTGGGATTGCAGAATAAACTTCCTAACGATGGTTAGAGCAATTTATGAAGAACAGCGTACTCGGATTATTATAAATGGAGACGTGACTCATAAGTTAGAGATTCAGAAAGGTATGAGACAGGGATGCCCTCTCTCACCATTACTATTTATATTTGCATTGAAAACCTTAAATGATGTGATGAGAGGGTGTAAACAGGTATAAGGTCTTAAAATAAAAGGAGAAGAATTTAAATTGTTAGCATTCACAGATGACTTGATATTTATAATGGAAAACCCAAAGGACGTTATCTCATGGATATTAGACCTAATCCAAGAATATGGTGCAGTTGCTGGTCTCAAAATCAATTTTAAGAAGACTAAATTGTTAACTAAAAACTGTCTTCCAAGGATGATTCATGAAATTCAAGAAATATCATTGATGGAAGTAGTCAAAAAAGTAAGATATCTAGGTATTATTCTGACTAATAGGAATAGCAACCTAATAGAAGACAATTATAATAAATTATTGGTGGAAATTAAAAAAAGATCTAGATAAATGGAAGAACCTACAGTTTTCACTCCTGGGAAGAATAACCACAGTTAAAAAGAACATACTTCCAAAGTTTTTGTTCTTGGCACAAAATATTCCAATTTTAAAGAGACCCCAACTTTTTTCTGAATTAGATAAAATTACCAGACAATTTATTTGGCATCCCAAAAAAAGCTAGAATAAAGCTGAAATTGTTACAGGGGAAAAAAGAAAGAGAAGGATGTGGCCTTCTGAATTGGAAATTATACTATCAAGCAGCATCACTTTATTGGATTAAAGATTGGATAGAGCTAGAAAAATTGTGAATTTGGAAGGTCATGATTTATGTATGGGCTGGCATGCCTACATTTGGTATGGGAAAGATAAAATCCATTCTAACTTTCATCAACATATAATAAAGGGAACATTAATAAAGGTATGGAACAGTATAAAAGAGAGATACTATAGGAAAATTTCAAAACGGGTATCACCAATGGAAGCCTTTGTAAAACCATCTTTAGTTACAGAAAGTAGTAGAGAAAGATATGACGTTCTCTTAGAATAAAACAACAAATTAAAATCAGAAGAGAAGCTTCGAAGGTACCATAATATACAATTATCATGGTGGCAAACTGCACAATTTAAATCTCAATACAGTAAAGATATGATACAGGGTTTTGAAAGCAATAAGAATGAGTTGGATAAGATCTGGCTTTCCTTGAATGATAAAATGGTTCAGAAGTTGTATAAATTCCTATTAGAGGAATATATGTTAGATGAAGCAGTTAAACCTACCATGATTGCCTGGATGAGGAATATAGGCAAAAATTTATATATCGAGGTGTGGACCAAAATTTGGAAAACAACCAAAATTATGAGGGTGATATCCTATAAAGAAAATGTTCTTAAGGTGTTTCATAGATGGTACTGGCCCCCAGAGAAAATAGCAAGATGTTATACAAATAGCGCAAATATATGTTAGAAGTGTCAAGCTAATGTAGGTACGTTTTGCCATATGTGGTGGCGGTGTGCCAAAATTCAAACTTATTGGCAGAAAGTGCAGAAGATAATTTTAGAGAGTCTTAATGTAAATTTACAATTATCACCAGAATGTTATTTACTTAACCTGATCTCTGAAGATGTTAAACCTCAGGACAGATATGTAGTGATATTGATATTAACATCTGCCAGAATACTATTGGCAAAATATTGGAAATCACAGAAAACTCCCACCAGGGAAGAAATAATTTATAGACAGATAAACTAAGCAGAGATGGACAAATTGAGCCTCTTATTACAAGGCAAAAATGATGAAATGTTTATTAAAAGATGGTCAAGAGTTTATAAATGGTTAAATAAAGATATAGAATGCTATACTCACAATTATGTAAAGTATGGAGACTTTGTGTTATGTATTTGTAAAATCTAATAAATAAATATTTCAAAAAAACACACCTTATTCAGAGACTTATTTTTTATCTTCCTTGTGTATACAATACAATCTTTTCACTCCTTTGTCTGGCTGTGGTCACACACACCAGTTGGAGTAGAGGGGAAGCGAGGCTATGTCCTCTGGAGGAATTTGACATGCAGTTGATAGATCACACATTCCTTTGTAGCTGCGGGAGCAACCTGTCACTGTGTGATCAGAGGCAACTGCGGGTGAATCAAGGTTTTTTTCCTGGCCATTTGTTTCCCATGCGCATAAACAAGGAATTGCACCTCCACACTGAGGGCCCCCTATGGAGTATGTGATGATGCATGTACTGCGAAAAGGGGGAGTGGCACCAAGCCAGGATGGCCTGATCCGACCATCCCAACAGCATGAGACCATGCTTGTGTGATCAGACAGGGGAAAGTCTGTCCATGGCCCATCAGAACCAGTTTATTATCGTGCTTTCCCCGGTGTCTTTTAACTCTGCATCTGTAGCAGAGCAGCACGGGTTACCGATGACTGTGGGATGCTTCCCAGATGTTGCTGTCTGATCGTGCCCTTTAGATCCATCAGGCATTCATACCTATGCCAGATCTAAAGGTACGTGTGATCGCAGCCTTTGTGTTCCTTGCCTGTTCTTTAAAATTTATTTTATGAGAGAAATTAATATCTGAGACACCTAGTTGGGATGGGCACTCCTCCTTACCTTGGCACTGAACCTCCACCTGTAGAGCTCCCAGAAGAATGGCAGTTACAAGGCCATAGTCCTCTTTAAAATGGAGGGTGCTTTGTTTCCTGTATTCCTTCCCTTGTTATGTTCATAAGTAAGGACAGGGAAAGTGACAGGGAGGCATGCTAGCATCACAGTGCATTGATTGGCTGCTACCATATATGGCTAACATACAACATGCTAGTGGCATACCATGCTACTATTGGTTATGTGGGTGATGTCATTGTAGACTCCAGTGCAGTTGCTGTTCTCTCAGGTCCTTGCTGTGTGGTCTTTTTTCATTTCTTTTCTTTGCTGAGAGAGCATAGGATGTTAACTAGCTATGACAGGATTGCATTGGACCTGGTATATTAAATAACTATGCCAGGACTGCACTGGACCTAACACACCGCTGTTCAGGATTTAGGACTGATCTTCCATCCACTAAAGTATCAATATGTTACCTAAATGTAGCAGTAAGGAGGAAGTATTTCCCTTTGATACACAGGGATAACATTCTCTAACCCACTCCAACTGCAGTGTGGTGTAGAAGTTAGAGTGTCAGACTGGGCAACCCACGTTCAACTCCCCACTATGCCATGGAACCTTGCTGGTGACCTTGGGCCAGTCATGCAGTCTCAGCCTAACCTATCTCTGTGAATGATGGCATCTAGTTCCTCTGTCCTGGCATCCCAGCAATTCCCTACCTACGGGGGGGTATAGGAAGATACCAAGTGGCAACAGCCAATGAGATGCTGTGGAACCTCTGGGAGGGGAGGAGAACTACATCAGAGTCCTAGAAAATACCTCAGATTCCTATTCTACCCCCTCCCCGGCTTCTCTGTAATAGCAGCACATAATCCAGCATAGCTATTAGTTAACATTGCCTTACTGATCATAGAATCATAGAGTTGGAAGGGACCTTCCAGGTCATCTAGTCCAACCCCCTGCACTCTGCAGGAGCATAGTCAAAGATAGCCCTACAACATACACGAAAGATAGTCATCCAGCCTCTGGATCCAGCAAAGGGGCATCCACCACCTCCCGAGGCAGTCCATTCCACTGCTCAACCACTCTTACAGTTAGGAAGTTTCTCCTGATATTTAGCCGGTATTGACTCCCCTGTAATTTCCACCCATTAGATCTAGTCTGTCATTTGCAACCCACACCGTAACTAAAATTAATTCAGTCACTGCTACTGGAAAGTGTGATGGGATGGGTGGGAAGCTGTGAAAGCATCTGGCTGTCAAAACCTCACATGGCACTTGTGAGGATAAATTGGGGGAGAGGAGGTAAACTGCTTTAGCTACTCATTAGGGAGAAAGGTGGAGTATAAATGAAGTAAATAAACACATTAGCTTTCTGTGCAGTCTTTAGCTCACCCTTGATCTTTGTCACCTACATAGACTAAGGCTGCGGTCACACACACTAAAAAATCCACTTTCTATTCACTTTCACATTGGATTTTGCCAGTTCATACAGTAAAAATCCAGTTGGAAAGTGGATTAAAGTGGATTAAAGTGGATTATTTAGTGTGTGTGACCACAACCCAGGCCTAACTTTGTGTAATTGGGATAACTGCATATTCTTCTCCAGCTCATTCCTTCCTTCACCTTTCTCCCCTCTCTTTCTTCTTTCTCTTATGCCACATTTTAGATACTAAACTTCTTGTACTCTGCAAAGTTCCAACACATTGATGGTGCCAGGTAACAAATAATAATTTTTGGACCACCTGAACAGGCAAAGTAGCCTTGCTGTCAAAAGACTAATACTGCAAAGAAAGAAAACCACGGTAGGCTTGACAAGTGAAGCCTGAGTAGCAGAAATGCCCAAGGTGATTTGTATTTCCCCCCCAATACCTGTCGACAATACCCTCAATTTATATATTAAAGTATTTTACATTTCAGAAATAATGTGGATGCGGTGAAAGTGTTACTTGAACACATAGAAGAGTATGTAGGTACTGCATCCACCCTTCCTTTCACCCCAGCCAGGAGGTGATCCACACTGTCAGAACAGACAGTAACAGAGATCTGATCAGCAGAAAAAGACCCTTGCATGCAGCATCAGCCATACAAGTTCTCCGAGTTCGTGCCAGTATATTTGCACATGAAATAAGCACACACAAAAAAGTCTCATTTAGAAGTCCTCCTTATTAGTTCCTAACACACCACTCATAAGTCATTATTTCAGCACGAAAACTATCAGCCTCAGAGAACCCTGAAAAGAAATGCAGTGAGATATAGAGAACATCAAGAACTTGACTTTTCTCCTTTTCCTCCCAGCTCAAAAAAACGAAACACACACACACACGACCAAAAAACACTTCTAAGTTATTCTTCATTTTTTCCAGTAGAGAATCCCCCCCCCCTTCATCTTCAGTGATCCCTTTGCTGTGAATAGCTGTCTCTGCTTTTAATAATGATGCCTTCTGTCGGCTATTATGGAGAAGCAGTCTCTAATGTGCCCATTCAAGGTTAGAATTTCAGAATCTTCATTAAAAAATCTGCTGGTGTACCAAGATGATTCATGCTACAATGCCTTTACTAATTAAATTAATAGCTACACTTGCTTACTAAAGAGATTAACTTTTGCATCACCTTCACTAGATGGGTTAGTTGCTAGGCAGCCCACACTAGAGGTTTCCTCTGTTCTTCCTGTCTCTAAGGATCTATGCATCTTTCACTTTGAAAATGAATGCTACCAAGCTCTCACCATGAGTATTTATCTCTGTCTTTATGTCTCAACTGTCTTATTTTAATCATTTTAATCACTTGCTCTATTTTAGTATTTTGTGTTTTGTTAGATTTGGAATATATGTGGACTCCCCCTGTCCATGCTCACATTTTTTTTAACTTCTACAGTCTAGCATTCTCAGCCTCTGTCTGATACTTGTGTCTGGATATGCTTTTGTAGATGGTCATTTCACTCACTTGTACTGCAACCTGATATAAAAAGGCTTGGGAAAGCCAATACACAGAGTTCCATCCATTTCCTGCTGACTCTGCTAGAAGAAGGGCAGTGGAACACAATGATATGGTAAAAACTTATCTTTGCATCGGGTACAATCCAAACAGATTTAAACCTCAACAACAGAGATTTAACCATGAAGAATTTAAAGTGTTTCACTCTCTGGTTGGAGGGCAGCCATGTTTTATGAAGAGCTTTCAAATTCAGTTTGTTTTTAGGTGGATTTGTTTTGCTTCAGTATGCCATCCTAGTACATAGTTCAGTATTTTAAAAAGTGGTTTGAAAGCTCTGAAGGAGTTACATATGTTGGCAGAGTTCAGAAATAATCCAATCCATGCTTTGGAGTTTGCTTTCACTGAATGTACTGCAACAGGATTTTCAGAGAGACCATAACTGACTACCGGCCACTACTGCAACAGAGAGGCCTTCAAAGCACAAGCACTAACACATGCTACCACTGCAGAAAAAGAAACAACAAGAGGTAGGCTGAACTGCAAGAGAAAAACATGCAATAAACCCTAAACACTAGAGAATGCTCCACAGCTCCCCTAGGGTACAGGTGGACTAAACTACTCCTCCTTTAGCAAAATTCACAGTAATTAGAAATCAGACTCCTAGCAGGCTGTCGCTTCTCCAACAACACAGAGCCTGCAAGGGGCTATTACCTACTTCTCCCATGCCAGAAATCCTGTAAAAGCATTAAGCTGCATGAACTAGAAGCAGCAGAGACAGTAAATTTTGGCAACAACATGAGGTCCTAGTTCTTTGCCTAGCTGTACAGGCCTCAGGTACCTGTTTAAGATATTGTAGAGAAGTAGGCATTAGAATGCCTATACCACAGGCTTGACCTGCAGACAGATGTATGTATAGATACAGGAGAATAACTATGATATTGCAGACTTCCTTATCACTAACACCACTAACTGTGCCACTCTAGTGTGTTCCTGAAACCTGGTCCTTAGATGGAACTGGCTTTATGATAAGCAGCAGCACCATTCCTTAGTGCAACACAATTACTAGTTATTTAGAAAGCTTAACATATCCTCCAAGTTGAGGAGTGGACACAAAAGATATACCAAACATGTATTTAATGTAATGTATTCGGCAAAGTATAATCTGCCCATTAAAACCCATGTTAAGCTTCGTGCCTAGACAAGGATCCTAATCCTCAACATCTGATTGGTTGTCTAAAAAGCACCGTCCTATCAGGATGAACGTCAAACTCTTGGGGGGAATGAACCCTATTGGTTCTTATCTCTGTAATCTTATTGGTTACTTGTATGTAAATAGGCTGGGAGTGTTTAAAAGGGAGCATAGCTCCACTGTTTCTTTATCATCTGTTGATCTGCTGTTTGCTGTTCTGGTTGACTTGAGCTGTTGCCGAATAAAGCTGAATCACTTTGCTGAAATCGAGTTAAGTGTCATACTTAACAACTGGCGATGAAGGTGGGATACTAGGGTGGGTAGGCAGCCCCGCTAGTAACAATCCCATGACGGATGAAGGAGGTCAGCAAGCTCTGGTCCAAGTGGCTGCACGTAGAGTGACGGTGGCCAGCAACCAGAAGTTTGAGGCATTCGAGCCTGAGACGGAGGACTGGGACTCATATCTGTCGCGGTTTGATTCACTTTTCTTAATCCCCACATCCAAGATGGCTTATAACATGGGGAAAAAAACCAAGAATTATACTATGGTGTGGAAAGTAGCTCTGATGTCACCAGAGAATTTTCTGTCCTCAGCTTGGCAAAGTTAGCTAGCTTGACAATCTTCCTGTTTGTGGAGAGAGGGCATACTAGTTCATGCAGCTCAGTATATGTAAAGGAATGCAGTATCCTCCCAGGGTCTCTTTTTCTACAATGAGATTGTTTATTTAGTTCAGCTTTTGCTTCTAACATTTCTCTAGCTGATTTACTCATGACTAGTGTCCCTTGAGTAAAAAAACAACACACCCCTCCTTCAGACTTGTCAACTCCTATTGACACATCTTGGGAAAATGTAGAATATTCAAGATGCTGCCTGAGACAAGCTTACATATTCTGTGAACTCAGTTTGAAGCGTATTGTGGTAATGATCCATGATTTTCTTGCAGAAGGTTGAGATTACAATAGATAAGCGAGTATTTCTGAAATGCCCATCAAGGAAATTAAAAAAAAATGTTTCAATGACATTTTTACTATGATTAACAGTGGTGCTATGAACTAAATTGATTACATTGTATAAAGAGAATGAGCCCTCATTTGGAATACTGTGTACGGTTCTGGATGCTGTATCTCAAAAAGGATATTGAAGAGCTGGGAAAAGTACAGGAGAGTTCAAAAAAGATGATAAAAGGGATGGAGCACCTTTCCCATGAGGAAAGGCTGAAGAGCATGGGACTTTTTGTTTTAGAAGAAGACAGCTAAGAGGGGTCATGGTAGAGGCTTAAAAATTATCCATGGAGTAAAAAAAGTGAATAGAAAGCTTTTTCTCCCTTTCCCACAATACTAGAACTCAGGGGCACCCAATGAGGTTGATGGGCAATAGGTACAGGACAGACAAAATTATTTATTTTATTTAGAATATATCTATGCCACCTCTTCAGAGTTCTGCTCATTTATTTAGAATATATCTATGCCACCTCTTCAGAGTTCTGCTCAAGGGAGCTTACATTTTTAGAAAAAAGAAATACTTCTACACTCAATAAGTAATTAAGGCCCCAGTCACACAGGCCAGATAATGTGGGGGGGAGGCATGGCTATTCACTTCAGATCAAAATAAAGTGTGGTAGCTCGATCACACAGTCCCCTGAGTCTCCTCTTAGGCTGTTAGCTGCTGATCACACAGCGATGCTGAAGTGTGGCAAAGAAGCGGCATGGCGTGATCACACAAGCGGCGATCACAAGCCACCGCTTCCAGATCAGACGGGCATTTTTTTTTCCAACGGAGTCCCCACATGCTTGTTTCATGGCAAGTTGGTACAACAGGTCGTGTTTGTGCGCATGTGCATTTCGGCATTTGTGCGCATCCTGTGGAGACTTACAAAAAACATCCAGTTTGCGATGGGATGTGGAAGGGTGCCAGATGCCACGGGATACTAGTACTCCTGTGATCAGACACCCACCTTTGCCCCACATTTCCAGATACTAGGGCCCTTTCTGCAGTACTTTTTAACTCCACATCTTCAGCAGGATGCCACAGGTTGGCCATGGGAGCGCTACGCTTCCCAGATGTTGTGGTGTGATCGCGCCCCCAAAATCCACCTGACATTTGTGCCTTCCACGCAGCAAATTCTGCATGTGACCGGGGCCTAACTGTGGATTTCACCACCAGTGGAGGTAGTGATGGCCACAAGCATAGATGGCTTTAAAACAGATTCATGGAGGATATGTCCAGCAAAGGCTACTAGCCATGGTGATAAAAACCAGCCTCCATATTCTGTGGCAGTAAACCTCTTCAACCCAGTGATAGGTGGCAATGTCAGGGAGAAGCCTTGGCTCTTATGCCCTGTTTGTTGGCTCTCCAGGACAACTCATTGGCCACTGTTTGAAACAGAATGCTGGACTAGATGGACCACTATTCTGATCCAGCAGGATTCTTTTTATACTAGAAATAAGGCCCTTTGTGGAAATAAATACAAGCTTTAGAAAGAGCTCTGGGCATGTGCCCCAGCCTTCAGCAGTCAGCATCAATTTCCCCAGGAGGAAATGACTGGTTTGGAGAGTGGAATCTATGGCATTGTACCTGTCTGAGGACCCCACCCTCTCCAGGATCCACCCTTCAAATGTCCTAGAGTTGGAACCCTATCTCCTTTGCAGCCAACCATAAACCTACCTTTATCTGCCCCCTGACTTCAGCTTTCCATGTCCTCCCCCTTCCCTGCAACCTCTACCTAAGAAAAGTACAGTCGTTCTCTGCAGTGGGACCAAAGCAGCTCACATCATTCTTATCTCCCTTTTGATCTGCGCATCATCCCTGTGAGGTAGGTTAGGTTGAAAAGTCTGTGAGTGGTTCAAAATCACCCAGACTGCTTCCACAGCAAGAGCCTGGATCTGGCAGACCCTGCTCTGAAGCACTAACTGCTATGTTACACTGACTGTCATAGGGGGGCCACCTCAGCAGAGTCCACCATTTTCCCCAGGGGAGCTGATCTCTGCCATATGGAGAGCAGTTGTAATTCTGAGATATCTCCAGCCCTCACCTGGAGATTGTATCAATAAATAAACACTCCTTGAATAAGTTATGAACAAAAGCAGAAAGATTATATTGTGCAAATCCACTCAAACAGTACAAATTCTTTTCAAGTTCAACAAACACCCTTATACATTCTTAAAGAGCTAGGATTACAAAGTACCTAGTACAAAGGAAAAATTCTGAATAAAGTCCACCAACCCTATGTATGAACAGTTTCAGGGGAAAAAAGTTCCACGTGTGTAGGAGTAGCAGCTATGCATGGCTGCCTTCATTTCCGTGTTCGTTATCCGCTTCTTCAGATAGTTGGTACTCTTGGTTGTGAAACTAAAAATATATTTCTATGTCAGATCCACTATTTATAACATATTTACTATATTCCCAGTTGCCAAAACATATATACTTGCTGAAATGAAAACTTAACAAATCTCCTTGAACCAGTTTTCCAAATCCAGTCACCCCACTGACATGTTTTCTTTCTGCCAAACAGGTTTCTACAATAATAGCAGTGGTTAGTGTTCAACATTCATCATTAAGTATGTAATGACAGCCTGGAGTAACCGTATTCTGAAACCACTTACACCAATACATAATATCCTATTTTACATTTTTACTTCTAGAACTAAGTTTTTGATAAAACTGGTGAGTAAACTAACGGAAGGGAAACTCACCTGAAATAGCATACAAACACTTTACAAAATTTTACAAGAAACAATTTAAATCAAAGTCATTGTTCAAATCATTGGAGAGCAAAGTGTTTAAAGATCCACCTGTGTTCCTGGTGAAGTAATTTTTTTGTAGCCAATGGATGTTTTGAGTCTGCAACATCTAAATTGATCTTCTTTGTGGTTTTTTGAGACAAAATGCTTTGTGAGTTGGGCTTCCCTTGTTTGTCGTTTATTTCTTGTAATGTGTTCCATAATTCTTAATTTCAAAGGTCTGGTAGGACTTCCAATGTATAACTTTGGACAATCACACTGAATAATACACAACAAAGGCACTTTTGCAGGTAGAACTCACATTGCTATACACAGTTATGGCATTTAAAGCGAAGCTATCACTTTCCCACATTATCTTGGACTGTTTCCTAACCTGCGTGTCCTCCCTTATGTCTGATCTGACTATAATATCTTTAAGGGATTCTGACTTCCTATAACCTATCCTGGGCGAAAGTTGGCAGCCTTCAATATTGCCAAGTAGTGGCCAGTATTTAGTAATAATTTTTTTGATGGAAAAGGATAAAGGAGTGTAGTCTATTGCCCATGTAATAACTGGTGATGGGGAGGGACTGATCGGTTTCTCAAATAAAGACTTTCTTTCATGTAGCGCAACCCTTTCCTTGGCTCTAACTAACACCTTCGAGGGATAACCCCTGTTCTTAAAGGCACACAGAAGTTGTTCAGAATCCTGTCAATAGTCACTTTCCCTAGCTGAATTTCTCTTTATTCTTAATAATTGTGAAAACGGAATATTGTGCCTTAAGTGTGCCAGGTGGAAGGAATTAAACCTGAATAGTGTATTTTTGGAAGAAGCTGTGGTGGCTCAAGTGGTTAAGACGCTGAACTGCAGGCTGTGGAAGGTCAGTAGTTCAGCAGTTCAAGACCCAGGAGCCGCATGACGGAGTGACCTCCCGTCTCTAGTTCCAGCTCCTGCCAGCCTAGCAGTTCAAAAACAAGAAATTGCAAGTAGATAAATAGGTACCACTTCGGTGGGAAGGTAACAGTGTTCCGTGCACCTTGGTGTTTAGTCATACCGGCCACATGACCACGGAAACGTCTTCGGACAGCGCTGGCTCTTCGGCTTTAAGATGGAAATGAGCACCGCAACCCTAGAGTCAGATTCGACTGACTTTCAAGCAAGGGAACCTTTACCTTTAGTGTATTTTTATCAGTTAGTTTTCTGAAAGTTCTAGTGGCCAAAAATAAAGAAGTTTTAAAGATAGTCACATCCAGGAACTCAACCTGTTGGATGCTATAATTCCAGGTAATTTTATATTAGCATCCAGGTTATTAAACCAAGTACAGAATTGTTCTACTGAAGTTCTGTCTTTATATATTATGAAAATGTCATCCAAAAAGTGATAATACTTTTCTATATTAAACAAAAAATTATTTTGTTCAGGTTGTAATGCAAAAGTTTCCTCCAGTTCTGCCATGTATAGATTCACAATTGATGGTGCAACTGCTCATCCCATTGCAACTCCTTTTGCAACTCCAGATAGAAATAGGTATCCAACCGGGAATTTTTTTTTTCCATAACAATCTCAAGAAGACTTTATAGGAAATGTGTAGGTGGAGAAGGGTTTTGTCGCTGTAACAGGTTAAGTTCAACTACACGTTGTGCTTCTTCATCTGGGATACTAGTAAAACCAAAGACTATTCTCTTGATCCAAGTGTCTAATAATAAATATTCTGGAAATGGTGTTCAATATATTTTACATCCTCAGTGCTGGAATCAACTGCCATATAAACTATGCCTTATTGATAAAAGAACACTAGATTCAAGCAGAGAGGGTGGGGAATGATTGGGCAAGCTTCATTTTTTATATGGAAACGGATTAGCACACAAAATGGCTCCCCTCTGAAGCTGAGATAAATCACATCCTCAGCAAACAGAATAACTCATCAAAAATGAAAAGAATTGTTCCGAAGATTATAGAATTAAACAAATACTGCTATTAGTTGTGATAGGGTTTCATTGTAGCTTCTTTTCTTTTATACATTCTTTGCATTTTCTCTCTTATATAGAAACTTGACATACTGGTTTGGATCCAAATTAGATGTTTCCAGGGCTACAAGGACTTCTGTTCACAGAGCATGATTTTCCTGCCTCCCCCCACCCCCAGCAGCAATCAAAAGTTTCCTTCGAAATTCCCCTGGGACCATAGAAATATTAGTCTGGATACAACCCACTATTTGAAAAGTTCACACTCTTCACAAGTTAAAGGCTAGTTTCATCAGTTTTAAATAGTTTTAAAACAATTTACTCCTTAACCTCACACACACACACACACACAGGAACTTCAAGTGGGAAATTACAATGTGAGATTGCTGAACTTGTGTTCATTCACAAATTCAAAACAATGGACACCCCATGGTTGAATATGGGCATTGGGTTCTTTTCTCAATACAGATGCTAATTTTTTGCCCCCTGGTATTTCCCTTCTGTTCTAATCAAACTGGCTCCAGTATGCATTATACCTTTGCATCCTTTACATATGCATTCTTTACAACACCCCTCCCACTTTCTGACTGGGATAGAAAGACTCAGATTTACATTCTTTTTATGTCTGATGAAGGGAGCTTTTATGTCTGATGAAGATTATACCCAAAAAATCTCATTGATCTCTAAGGTGCTACGGGACTCAAATCTAACAAAAATATCAGTTAGATTTTAAGGCCCTTTTTTACCTGAATGGCTTTACAACGTTTGCCTAATCACACTGAGATCCTCACCTCCTTGACTGTTCAAGAGAACAGGTTCCACAACCAAGTATAAAACTTGAAATTGCTGTTTTTTAAAAAATTGTGAGAATAAGTAATACAACCATCTTTGATTTTCTTTCTCAAACAGAAAACAGTTTTGGCACACAAATCACAATTCATTTTGAATGATCCTGTGAATTGTGGTTAAAATTTAAGTCTCTTGAATGTTTCCATTCCTGGCAGATCAAAATCTCATTTTGTGTGCCTTTTCCTTTGCAAATTTTGTCACCAGTTCCTTCAGGTCAAATGCTGATGCTTCAGTGTGTTCAATTGATATAGCTGATAGAGTTCCCAAACCAAGTAGTCTTTTTGTGAGCCAAGCAAGCGGCCCATGACCACCCCCTCCCTCCTTCCTGCTAGATTTAAAGTGCCCTCCAGCTGATCGGCGGGCTACATGGTCCCCACTGATCAGCTGAAGCCCTTTAAATTGGGCAGAAGGGGAGGGAGAGGGATGGGCGGGTGGGTTGTTGCAGTTTGGGCAGGGGTTGGAGGCATCCCCACCCACCCCTGGAATGCCCTCCAAATCCCCCTGCCAGAGCAATGAGGGGACCTGGCAACCCTGGTCTGTTCCTTCACATCTGCCACAAATAGTCAATGATTGTTGTTATTGCAAGGGTCTGGAGTTAATCTGGGCCACGATGTTTCAGTTCCTTTCTGGTACTGCAGCTTCCATGATCATCCTGAAGTTGATGGCTAATTTCCATACACATAGCTTTATTTTCTGATGAATTATGGCTACTTCAAACAAAGAACCCTAACTTCTAAGGCAAATCGCACAGGGTGGTGGTGGTTTCTAAATATAATGTTGGCCAGAGTGTGGACACAATCTCCCTTCTTGGCCTTCTATATGGGCCTCACTCAGCAGCCTGGCAACAAAATTTGGACAGATGGAAGAAGAACCTCTCCAAGAAACTGGCAGAGTGGGACTGAGCAGGTCTGCAATTGGAATTGTTTCAACGAGTCATGTACGCTTGCATGTATCTCATTGGAGCAGGTTCACACCTTGCTGATGTTTATCCAGCACCAGCAATCAATATTCGGCTATGTCTTAGCAGATGTGCAGCAAACACAACCCTTGGGAGCAGTACTCCATGGCCCAATCCTGCACAGAGGATTAAACCTACCAGATATGTGCCTGCTATACTTAGCACAATTCCTAACAACTGAACAAAGGGTCTAAATGTTGTCACATGAACAAATTGCTTTCCAGAGGCAACAACCCCAGCAGCCAGATGGTCCTCCCCAACAAGGAGCTCTGCCATGTGAAGCAGATGCTCATATTTTGGTGGAATACATGAAGACCGAAGAAACAGAGAAGGTCCTGAATGTGATTGACATTGCCTTCAGGATGAACTTGGCATATGCCAGAAGAAATCAGCTCCCCAGGGAAGTACATGTGAGAGAGTATTCTCCATAAGAGAATATTAAGAGATGAAAATCTTAAAGCATCAAATGAAAATCCTCTCTACATAGGAATTACTAGTACTTGAATGGTCTAACAAACATATATACAACTATAAATAAGCCCTAGAAATGGGTTTTGGTATTAATTGTGCATTTCTTTTACAAGGACTCAGAAGAACCCAAATTAATTTAAATCTAATTACACCTCCCATGTGCATTATGGTATGAATCAGATTGACCTCAACATAAATTTCTCCACTGTAGCTGAATGAATTGATCTTTATTCCAAGCAGGATCAGGAAGAAGACCTAAAGATTTCCTCCTTGGCACTCCCAATCTGTTTCTCATCCATTACTTATCTTTTCCCCAAGTTGTTGGATGTCTGTAATGACCTTAAGCTGTTAAATGCCATTTAGATTTCTCAATAGCTAAACACATAGGAATCAGTGTATTAGCCCTTACAAACTGTATTCTAAAGGTCAGGGAATAACATACTTTGGAGAGCATCATTTCAGGGAAAGAGGTACTTCTGAGTGACAATGGACATATTTCATGATGCTGTGACCTGAAGACTAGGAATGAGAGATGTCTTTTAAAGATTATGTGTAGCACTTAATAAATCAAAATGTCTGAGCACAACACTGTTTATCCTCAGCAGTATACATGGGAATGTTTTTAAACTATGCTTCAGCAAAACATATTTGAGTATGATGCTGACATAGCTCTCCAAAGGATCCTAGAGACTCAAGTGACGTAAAAGGAATATTGAGTACATGGCAGTGAATGCAACTGATACAGTAGGCAATAAAGCCAAATGCAAACACCAAAGTGGACAGATTTTGGAGCCTCCAATATTAATATGTGAAATGTTGTAAATGGAAGCCAGTCTGCAGTATATTTGGTAATGCACTGGTGGTATTTATTAAAGTCATAAAGACAGCTTGAGACAGCCTGGCTTCACTCATCAACTCCTGTTGTCAGTATGCTTCTGAATTAGAAATGTTTTCTATGCTTTTGAGCTTGGCATGATTATAAAAAGAGGGCAGAGCAATGCCCTCATCAACTATTTTCTGTTTAAACTTTAAGCATGCAGAATTACAAATACATAGCTCTGTTTTCTTGGCACTCTCCACCTAATTTGTACTGCATGTCAATTTGGAAGGAATGCTTTCTCTATTTTCATTACTGATGTTGAGAGTCAAGATTACATTTGAATCCATTATTGTCATTGTCTTGTCATTATGATTAATCACGCAGGACTCGTGGCATGTCTATTCACAATTCACTCTCAAAAGCTCCTTGAAGCATTTTAATGGCAAGTGAATTTTTTTAGAAACTTAAGTAGCAAAGATGTTAGGGGAGCTGAACCATGTTATAGTCTTTTTATGTTCTCCATTCCCCATTTACCCTACTCCTTCTAGTACAACTAGAAGAAAAAATACTGCTTGCCTACATGAAGTACATGAAGTATCATACTTGCATTATTATGCACATTGTAATCCTGAGCCCAAAATTTGTTCAGTGGGAACTCCATTATGAATATAGAACTTAAGTATCAATCATTCACAGTTCTCCTGATGAGAACAAGAATATTCATTATATCAAGAATATTCACAAATATAAAATTCAGGATAAGTAATAGGTGGGGCCTGGATGTTTCCCGGAATTTCAACTGATCTCGAGACCATAGAGCTCAGTTCCTCTGGTGCTAATGGCTGCTTTAGAGGGTAGACTTTATATCCCACTAAGTTCCTACCCTCCCCAGGCTCTACCCTTAAATCTCTAGGAATTTCCAAACCCAGAGCTGGCAACCCTATAATTAAGTATAACAGATATTAGGCAACCATTCTTAGTTAATTAGTTGCTGTAGATTTTCCGGGTTGTGTGGCCATGGTCTTGGCATTGTAGGACCTGATGTTTTGCCAGTAACTGTGACTGGCATCCTCAGAGGTATAACACAGAAAGATGGAGTACTCAGAGGTATAACACAGAAAGATGGAGGATCCTTGACACAGAGAGTACTCCATCTTTCTGTGTTATACCTCTGAGGATGCCAGTCACAGCTACTGGTGAAATGTCAGGTCCTACAATGCCAAGACCATGGCCACACAACCTGGAAAATCTACAGCAATAAAAGAACTTCGGCCATGAAAGCCTTCGACAACATATTCTTAGTTAGACTGGATGCTATCTAATAGTCAGGCATAATTGCTTAATGTTTTCTCAATGGGATCAAATTGTTAGCAGATGTTTTCCTAAATGGCCAATTGCCCTACAGGATTGGGCCTGAAAGCCAGACAACATGTGACTGACGATCGAAGATCTGTAAATGATCCTTTGATCTGTAATTATCTAAGCAGCACCTTGGGAACATAGATCACAGGTATTAGTGAAAGGGAGCTTTATCTCTTCCATCATTTATGATGCCTCTGATCACAAATGCCCCCCTGCACTGCTTTAACCATTGAAAACAGAGTAGAGGAAAAGAATTAGACCCTCTCCTCTCCACATATTGTTTGTAGTTTCCCTGTACTATCAGCAGCCCTTTACAGGGAGGTTAACTGAATGTGAGAAGAAAAAAAGAGGTGGCAGTCTGAGTGTAGTCAGTCAAAGCAGAATAGTACTGTACCTTGGATGAAAGTGATTGGTGATTCAGTTGCCCTCTTTGAGAATCTGTGTATCACCTGTGTGCCCAGCAGGCTGGCCCTGTGGGGACTGAACAGTGGCAGGATGCTTCCCACAGCCCAGGGAAAACATGACCATGATGGAAGTGATGCACCACTGCTGCTGGGAGAATGGGGTCTGGCTGACCAAGCATGAGATTTAAAATCCAGCAGTTAGAAAGATGAGGGTGGAGGGGCAGCAGTGGGGAGACAGGTCAAGGAGGCCAAGAGCTGCAGTGAAGATGGGTACACTCCAGCTGCAAAAGATGCCAGGACAAGGAAGAATCGCAGAGGCCAGCCAAGGGCAGAGTCAGGAGGCCAGGAGAGACCAGAAACACCTACAGAGCCTATTCCAGGCTGGGCAGAAACCACCAGCGGAGAGAGACTGAACCAAAGGAGGTGCAGTCAGACAGCACTCAGACCCCATCCCCAATGGTCCCAGGGAAGGGACTTAAAGGAGACCATGGAGAGCAGGTGGTGGAAGAAGGGAAGGAACCTCTGAACCACTTTGATAAGGCACAGAGGTGTAAGAGTAGGTATGGGACTAAGCACTATATGAACTGTTTAGGTGCATAGATGTAATGCAGGTGGCCAGGTAGGATGCTGAGAGGGCAGCCCTTACATACAAATGTAAAGGATCCATTGTCTGGAGGCCACAGCAAGAAGTGACAGACTGTTTTTAGGAATTTGCTTGCTTCTAATAGGGTCTATTTATATATTGTAAATAAACAGGTTACAAAGCCCCCATAGGTAATCATTGTTTTCTGTTTCTCTCTTATCCAAAAGAAACTGAGCCCTGTAGTGTTCATTCCAGGAGGCAGTAGGGTTATATAAGGCCAAGTTTATCACATCCCTAGTGACTTACATGTCTGATAACTTATGGACACATACATTCAGTTCAGTTACCCTTTTCTGAATGCTTCTTTCCTTTGAATCAAAGAGGGCTGCTCAGGGAATAAGCAATTAATAAACTGATTTGCCCATTCTTCAGAGACAGAATATAAATTTCTTATCTTCTTCCCATCCAAATAGGTAATTACTTTGATTCCCATGAGGTCACCATGATAAATGTTTTATGGTTGACCTGAATGCCCTATGGGCTAGATACAGTCAGCTTTCTCAGACTGCCAGATTTTCTATGAAGGTTTTACTCAATTGTCTCTTAATGTCTTCTGTTTAAGCTAAATGAGAAGCATACCTGTAGATTCTATAGTTGCTTTGTTGCATCCGTGTTGAGTATTTGATGTGACTCAGAAGTGAAATTGACTTCTAACCAATAGTCAGCAAATGCTTAAACTTTGTAATTTCTGTTATTCTAAAAACAATTATTTATTTATTCAACTTTTATCCCGCTCCTTTCCTTACTAAGCAGGGCTCAGGGCAGCTTCCAACAATTGGATATACAATAAAATCAGCTTCATAAGTGAAAATCGACAGTTAAAACTTAATAATCAGCCTATCATGTCAGATCAAGTCTTCAGGGTGGATAACTAAGGGGCAGCCAGTACAGTGAGATTTGTGGTCCAACAATGAGGGGCCAGGTGGTCTTTCTAGCTGGCACTGCCCTCAACCATATGCCTGGTGGAACATCTCAGTCTTACAGGCCCTGCAGAACTGTACCAAGTCCTGCAGGGCTTGAGTCTCACTAGACAGAGAGTCCCACCAGGTTGAGGCCCTGGCCCTGGTCAAGGACAGCCAGACCATTGGGGGGGGGCAGAGATTACAAGTAAACTGTTACTAGATGAGCATAATGTTTTCTGAGGGGTATATAGGGAGAGGCAGTCCCATAGATATGATGATCCCAGACCGTTTATAGCTCTGAAGGTAAGTGCCAGAACCTTGAACCTGATTTGATACTTAATCTGTAGCCAGTGCAGCTGGTAGAGCATGGGTTGTATATGTGGTCTCAAAGGGACCGCCAGTAAGGACCTGCAGCACTGCATTCTGAACCAGTTGAAGTTTCCAGAGCCAGTTCAGGAGCAGTCCTGCATAGAGCAAGTAGTCTAATCTAGAGGTGACTATTGCACAGATCACTGTCTTTCAAACAATTATTAAATTCTCCTATCTCCCCCCCTCAACCCAATTCCAGGCCCCTGCAGGTGTCCTGGAATACAGGCCAAGTAAACCAACTGAGCTAGGCCACAGAGCAAGGCAACAGAGCTAGATCACAGTCAAGGGTCCAGTCCAGAGATCAAATACTGGTTTAGCAGCAGTCAGAGTTCATGGGTTGTTCAGGAAAGCAGAGTCAAGGAAGACTGAGGTCATTGATCAGCAAGGTTCAGGCAGGTTCAAAAAGCAGAGTCGAGGGTTACAGCAGGCAGAGTTGTGGCCACAAAGTTCACAGGGCTATGACCATTTTCTTCCACAATCTGCAGTTCTTCAGATCTGATTTATATAGACATTCCTTAACAAGCCTGATTTACAGACATGTGCTTGGAGGTGCTCCTGGACTTACTATCATTAAGCAGCTGGCACCGAACCAAGAGGTGAGCGCTTTGTCTGCATGTTCTTAAGTCTTGTTGGAGCCTTTCCTTTGGCTGTTCAATTAGCAAAGGAGAGCCTGGTGGGCTACTTTCCTGCAGCTGTGTTTTGTCAGTTACTTCAGAGCTGTGCAAGGATGGGTCAAGGACAGCGGCTGGCAATGAATCATGAAGCTCCTGTATCTCTAATTCACTAACTTTAGCTGGTTCAGAGCTGGCTGCATGTGGCTCCTCAACTTCTGAAGAGTCTTCAGCCACATTGGACTCAGGCTGGTCAAGCTGGCCCACAACACCAGGGCTCTTATCTGGCCCACAAGCAACTGGCTCTTGTCTGCTTCCTATTTCCTGTTCCTGTTTCCTTATTCCTGCATCACAGCTTGCTTTTGCCCAGCTCTGTCCTCTCCTGCTGTGTGTTTCACAGAGGACAGAAGAAAGCCAAGCCTCTCTTCCCATAGTTGACTGATGGCTCCTCCCCCTCTTCCTCCTCCTCTGGAGTGGGAGGGGGAATGAAAGAGCCAGAGAGAGAGGGAGAGAGATGGGCTCCCATGGACCAACAAAGTTTTACTCCAGGTTTAAGCTTTCATGTGCGCACACACTTCTTCAGGGAGGGAGAGGGAGAGAGGAAGGGAATGAAAGTGAAAGAGCCAGAAAGAACAGGAGAGCCAGAAAGAACAGCTTGCAATCTTTGTTAATGGAAGGTAGCAAAAGTCTAGTAGCACCTTAATAACTAGTAAAAGTTGTGGTAGGTTAGGAGCTTTCATGAGTCACTGCTCACTTCTTCAGATACAGCTAGAATGTGAGTCCATCTGTCCTTATATCTTGGAGAGTGGAGTGATTTAAGACCTCAAATGACAATAGCAGGTATTGATAAAGAGAAAAGAAACCTAGGTCTCAGTTTAGTTCAGGAGGATGCATTTTCTTTATTTTCATTATCAGTTGCAATTCAGTAGTCTTTCTAATCTCTATTTGAAATTCCTTTGTAAGACAACTGCTACTCTTAGGTCAGCAAATGAATGTCCTGTAAGATTAAAATGTTCCCCCACTAGTTTTTGAATGTTGTGGTCTCTAATAGCAGTAGAAAGAGCAAAAGTCCAGTAGCACCTTAACGACTAACCAAATCTGTGGTAAGGTATGAGGTTTTGTGAGTCACTGCTCACTTCTTTAGATAGATCAAGATGGGGAGCCATGTTGTTCTTTCTGTAGCAGTAGAAAAGAGCAAGAGTCCAATAGCACCTTAAAAACTAACAAAATTTGTGACTGGGAGTGAGCTTTCATGAGCCACTGCTCATTCCATTTATTCTTTGCATCCTCCTGAAATGAATCCTCCTGGACCAAACTGAGACTTAGATTTCCTGTCTCATTACCAATGCTGATAACTCCATGTTTACTACCCCTCTGTATATCACACCGAATCCAGTCAAACCTGCTATTGCCATTCGACATCTGAAATCATCTTTATAAACTTTATATCTCCAGTGGCACACATGGCTCAGCCTGACAAAGTGACATTTGTGCCAGATCTAGCCCCTGTAACAAATGCATTAGACACCTCTGCTATAAGACAAAGCCCACTTCTTATTGTTGTAAGTGAAGGACTTTGTGCTGTCTCTTAGCTTCAGACTTCAGAGGGAGTTTATAAGAGAGTCAGAGAGATAGAAAGGCCAGGACACTGCTCATCCTTCTCTTCTACTACTCTGCTGCTATCCCTTTGCTACTCTCAGGGAACCTTCCTTCCTTCTGGTCTGACACCTTCTCTCCACACTGCGCCACTCTTCTCCATCTTAACATCATGAGTGCAGGACATGCTTTCTGCATCTCTATTCGTCCTAGCTAGTTAGACTATATCAGAATCTTATCTCTACCCTATCCTGTCTAGAATGGAGTTCCTCACAATAAGAGGCTTCATATTAGTTTTGCAAAAATAAAGGGTCTCCATGTGTAACTTTGTTTCTTGTCAGCACACACAAACCAGATTGGCTTTGCTCCATTATGTGCCTTGAACACTCTGCTAACCAAATAATCCTTCACTTATAACATGGAGATGTTAAGACAGCAAAACAAAAAGTATTATGACTTTTTTAGACTTCCCTATTACATCTAATTATTAAGTAGCTGAATCATTGAACAAATTATGAGTTATGCTATAAATCAGAGAAATCTCTACATTTTTGCTTGGGTACAGGCTCTAGAGAGATGAAAGGCCAAATACTAAATAGAAATCCCATTCACATATACATACCATATTTACAAAAGCTACTTCTGTATAAGTAATTCAGTCCGCAGACTCTTTCGCCTCCATTGAACAATTCAAAAGGAAAGAAAACAATATACATCAAAGGCTTGGTATATAGCCTTTCTGACAGTTCACGTTTTGGACCTTTTTAAAAATGCAGTGTCAGCAGTATATCTTTTATGGATGCAATCAGGTCTTTCGAGTAGGAATCCCACAGAGCATTGTACCACTGTGCTGCCTGTGGAGTGCTTAAAACATGAGGGCAAAGATGGGATCGAAAGACTCTAAAGCTCTCCTACAATGGCTTTCATCTGCTTTTTCAATGCCGTAACCTTTGAAGACAGAAGGAAACATAGTTACCATGTTTACAAATAGTTTGGAAACAGCTACACTTGAAAAGAGGTGGACAACAGCATGAATGTCCAGTGACATTCGATTACTTAAAGGTTGGTAAACCCCAGCTTGACCCATCTCTTAAATCCCAATTTCACAGTTTACAAAGTTTTTGCAATTTGTCCTTTAAAAATATCTAGGCACCTGTATTTGCAATGAGAAGCCAAAAAGATATCATTCACAGGTACACAGGAAAAGAAGGGAAATCTAGCCATTTTGCTTTCAAGACCCTTAAATGGGGTCCATTGAGTAGGCAAAGGTTCTTTTTAACAGTACAGTATTTGACCCATTGTTTATTTATTAATATTAACTATAAAAGACTGACTATTCAAGCAAAGATGCAGAAAGGAAATAATAACATTAAATGATTACATGACATCTTCATAAATGTGTTCTGTGTTCATAAGCATCAGGTTCATACTCTATAAGAAAAAATTGTAAATCAAAGCCAATTTCAACCCTGTTACAAAGTACTTTGAGAAGTTTGATAGTGTGTTCCTTTTGAGAAATGAAAATAAAGCATGTAATGTTAACTTAGGCCCCAGTCACATGGAGAATTTGCTGTGCAGAAGGCACGAATGTCAGGTGGATTTTTGGGGCGCAATCACACCACAACATCTCAGAAGTGTAGCGTTCCCATGGCCAACCCATGGCATCCCACCAAAGATGCAGAATTAAAAAATACCACAGAAAGTGCACTAGTATCCGAAAAATGCGGGGCAAGGGTGGGTGTCTGATCGTGAGGAGCACTAGTATCCCATGGCATCCGCGCCCATACATGTCCCATTGCAAACTGGATATTTTTTGTAAGTCTCCATAGGATGCGCACAAATGTCAAACTGTGCATGTGCACAAACGCGACCTGTTGCACCAACTCACCATGAAACGATCCTTCATTCCTCGATGTGCATGTGGAACTCCGTTGGGGGAAAAAAATGCCCCTCTGATCCAGAAGTGGTAGCTTATGATCGCTGCTTGTGTGATTGCGCCATGCCCTTCTTTGCCACGCTTCAGCATCGCCGTGTTATTGGCAGCTAACAGCCTAACTGTGGAGACTCGGGGGACCGTGTGATCCGGCTACCACGCTTTATTTTGCTCCGGGGCGAACAGCCATGCCTGCCCCCCACATTATCTGGCCCATGTGACTGGGGCCTTCGATTTATTTTCTAATAATAATATGACTGTTCCAAACACTACTTGATAGCTGTTATTTCTTTTATTCCTGTAATGGTAAACTAATTTAAGGAGAAATTCAGTACTCAAACATCATAAGGGCTCAAAAATGTTCTTCTGAACAGTTCTTCAAATTGCTCTATTGGACAAAAGCTTGCAGTATTTGAGAAAAGGCTTGTCATTTAGTAGAGAAGAGAAAAGAGAGGAGATTGGATTTATACCCTGCCCTTCACTCGGAGTCTCAGAGCGGCTTACAATCTGCTTTCCCTTCCCCTCCTCACAACAGACACCCTGTGAGGTAGGTGGGGCTGAGAGAGGTCTTTCGAGAACTGCCCTTGAGAGAACAGCTCTGAAAGAACTTGTAACTGATCCAAGGTCACACCAGCAGCTGCATGTGGAGGAGCATTGGTTTCAATCCATAGGCTTTGGGCACTGAATTGTAGCAAGAAAGTAAGTTGCTGGGAAAATTACATGACCCTGCAATGGTTCTGTGAATGGCTACTTAATGTCTTATTCTTGAATGTTTTTTCTGTAAGAAAGCTAATGTCTATGTTAGACAATATAGTGGGGAAGCAGCTTTGTGTATGAATACTTGTCACAGTTGTACACACTGTCGGTATATGATTATTCAGATTGTCTATACAACCGTTGAAAGCCAGTTTGGTGTAGAGGGTAGGAGCGTGGACTGTAATCTGGAACAACTGGGTTTGATTCCTCACTTCTCCACATGCAGCTGCTGGTGTGACCTTGGGGCAGTCATAAGTTCTTTCAGAGCTCTGAGACTGCTTTGGGTAGTGAAGGGAGGGGTATAAATCCAATTTCTTCTCTTCTTCTTCTATAGGATACCTGTGTTCTGTCATCATGGTTAAATAACACAATTAAAATATTGGTGTAATCTTGGGATATTGATCAAAGATATGTGAATGGGTAATATTGGAGGGGGAATACATGTCTATTCCAGAAAAAAAAAACTTCTGGATTTTTTACATGTGTGCAATTATAATTGTACTATTACCATGGCATTCTGGGTGACAATACTTGCCAGTACTGAGTACTGGTACCTTGGGGGGCTCTCCCAAATCCTGAGGAGAGAGTTGGTGGCACAACTTTATATATGAGCACTTGTGCTTTTAAAACATATTACATTTCCACATATATTTAACATATAGTGTGAAACTTTCTTTAGCTTTAGGGTATTTGGGCTTCCAAACACTTTAGCCGCTGTTAAATCAGGTTTATTTTATGGATGATCTACAGGGTCACCCTATGTTGCTGCAGTCAAAAGACCAAATCATCCATCACAGTAAAAACCCCCTACTTTCTGGCCACTTAGTGGAGGCTTCAACTTTATTTATTGGTTATACATTATTCATGAGGTAACATTCACAGAATATCTGTTCTAAGTATAGTAAGAAATGCACAACATGGAAGGGGGAAAGGGACATGAAGCGTATTCTGTGATATTAGGATGAATTCACCAAAGGGTTATACTGGCAGAGAAAAAGAAAAAGAAACTTGATCCTTTACTGCATAGAAGACTTCGTGTCTTGCTTAGCATCACTTCTATTTGGGTTAGTACTACAATTTTATTCTATGAATGACACATTTCCATTCAGTTCACATTCAGGAGAATGTTGTCATTTGCAGTCCCAGTGCCTAGGGGAGGGAAGAGGGCAGCTGTGGCAGACTACACTTTTTAAAACCCTAGAAGTGTACAAACAGCTGAAGGACTATGAAGGGTTAATTCTTCACAGAAACAGGGCCTTGAGTGACAGGCTGCTTCAAGTAATTTGATTGGTTAGCATGAGCTGAGCAGAGAAAGTCTTGAGAGAGCTGCATGCTGAGGAGAAATTCAATCAGCTTTCTGCCTTGATTGAGTTGAGTACTGACAGTCTGATTTCAGCCCTAGCTGAGAAGAATCAAGTACTGAAAGTTTCAGAATTCACTTAGCTGAGAACAGTTTAACACAGACAGGAGAACTGGGGGAAGTTGGCAGGGAAGTCTGGAAAGTAGGAAGAGATTCCCATTCAGGCCAAGGAAAGGAGATAGGTTTTCTAGAAGAGAGAAGAAAATTCCCTACCCAGTCAATCAGAATTAGCTCTGAGGAGTGCAGAGATCCCTGGTCTGGTGTGGTTAGAAACTGCCTTTGGAGACCTTAACAGTCAGTTAAAAACTCAAGACAAGTACTGGTGTTTCAAGACAAGGGGTTTGGGTACTGGAAAGTTTGTACCAGTCTTCTGAAAACCAAAAGAATTAGAGAACACTCAAACAAATTCTCAGGGAACATTGGAACAAAAGTCTCTCAACATAAAGATTTAAGTAACTCTGGGCTGCGGTCACACACAGTAAATAATCCACTTTCAGTGCATTTTCCAAATAGATTTTACTGGGTGAACTGGCAAAATCCAGTTGGAAAGTGCACTGGAAGTGGATTATTTAGTGTGTGTGACCAGAACCCTGAATAGCTTAAGAAACTCTCATTAACCTGAAACATAAGAACTAAAGTTTGTGCATGTATTGGTTTTACCTCAGAAATTTTACCCATGATTTCATCTGACCTTTCCCCTTCATGTTGAATAAAATATTTTGTTAATTTGGAATATAAAAACTTCTTGAGTGCCATTTAAGTTGTATACGTTAAAGGGGGCTCCCATTCCTTCCCTCAGGTTCCTGGGCTGAGCAAAAAGCCAAAATATTTTTCTGTGACAGGATGGGACAGCCAGAGTTCTTCAGGAAAGAACAGACAACTAGGGCGGCTCAGTCCACAAAAGGAAAAGAAAAACAGAGAGAAAATCTTGCCTCTAAGGGAGGGAAGAGCATGGGGCCCCTTTACAATAAACATACTACAATATGGAATCAAATGGCACAATTTATGAATCTACATTATGCTGTAATATTTTAGCACAAACACCTGAAGAATTCTCAGTATATCCCTGATAGCCTTTTCTAATATATCTTTCTTTAGTAGCACATACTTAAGTATCTATTATTATACTGGTATACAGTAGTCATTGCACCACTTTCATTGGCTTTTCTGAGGCAGAATAAGTTCTAGGATCCAAGTAGATGAACAAGTTGATTTACAGTGGGAAGAAAAAATATGGCTGCAGTGGAAGCCATCCTTTTTACAAATCCTTTTTTTACAAATAATTTAATTTAAATGATAGCAGTGACTACTTGGAACTTTATAATGATAAGATGCATTTTAGATATTAATATCTGAGTTCGATATGACCTTCTAGCTGAATGCACACCACAGATTATGGAATTTATATCATTTTTAATTTTAAATAATGGCTATAAAATGAACTCCGAAGGCTATTCTAATCAAATAGGAAATAAATTAATAGATTTTGTTTGCACTTTCTCTCCTTAATTTGAACCTCTTCCAATGTGTCTCTGCTTTGTATTGTATCACACTGCACAAGAATAAATTGCTGCTATGAGATATTTGGAATATTTATAGGATCTGTACTGTAATATAAAACCTTCTTAAGCAGCAGAAGCATTTGCCCTGAAGGGTCAAATTGGTGCCAAGTTAATAATCCCCACCATGGGATATGAAATATTTGCACATTGCCAGATTGCCTAAAGTAAAACCCTGTGGTAAGACTTCAGCTGGATAAAAGGGAAAGCAATCCATTGCAAAAGGCTCCATTTATCTAAATCAGTGGCGACACTTCCTATTGCATTGACCTTCATTGAATCTTGACTACAAAAGCATTTAGAGGCACTTTGGGAGAAAAAGAAAAAGAAACTTGAAGGGACTTCTTTCCTGCAGTCCCCATTTGTTGTGATAAACTAAACATCTTCTTTAAAAGTTCATGCATTACAATTTTATTTTTTCCCTCATCCACCCAACCAGTTAATGTTGCATTTCAAAGGCTCTTTGAAATTCTCCAAGAAAGACCAGTTTCCTTCTATTCATGACTATCACAAAGTGTCAACAGGGGCAATGAAAGTTGCCCTCCTTCTTTTCTTGTACTCACACAGCCTCTCTATGGGGTTACATATTTGGCACTTCTCTGTGTGTACTGTGGTATGAGGGCTTCAAAGATTCAGCTGCTGGCAGTGGCAAGTCTTGCATACACTTACCTGCTGGCTCCATAGGTGGTTATAAGTGGATATAGTGGAAGTTACATCGCTATGGAAAAAAGAAGGCCAGAAGATGAGCTGGGATTAGGGTTGTCAACTCCAGTTTGGAGAAATTCCTGGAGATTTGGGAGCAGTGCTTGGGGAGGGAGATCTGTGGACAGGAGGGAACTCAGCAGATATGTGATGTCATAGATTCCACCCTCAGAAGCTGATATTTCCTCCCAAGGAATTGATTTCTGTAGTATATGGACCAGTTGAAATACCAGAACTTGAGGTGCCACCTGGAGGTTGGCAACCATAGCTGGGTTGGCTTTGTGCTGAATCACCCCGACATGAAGAAACAAATGCAGAAATAGACAGTGATAAAGGCCAAAGTGGCTAGGAAGGGTAGGATCCAGTGATGGAAGCTGAAATCCAGTACTGGAAGTCAGTAACAAGAGAGAGACCTGCTCCCATGACTAGGAGCACGGAGAACAGAGCCATTTCTTGGACTGAAGAATGAGCTGATGGAAGACCATGGTAGGAAGCCAGAGGGGTTAATTCCAGTGAGTGAGAGGGGCCCCAGGGGTGGAGCCCTTAAAGGAATTAGGCACCAGTAGTGTTTGTGTTGCCCTGATCTGGATAACCCAGATTAACTTGATCTCATCAGATCTGAAAAGCTAAGCAGGGTCAGCCCTGGTCAGTATTTGAATGGGAGATCACCAAGGAAAACCAGGGTAGCAACACAGAGACAGGCAATGGCAAACTACCTCTGAATGTCTCTTGCCTTGAAAGCTGTATGGGGTCACCATAAATCAACTGTGACTTGATAGCAAAAGGGTGTGTGTGTGTTTAGATTATGGGCAACTGGACCTAGCAGCCACATGGCTTTATTGTTATTTGTTAATGGGATATCACTCTGCCTTCGGAGCCACTCAAATGACACCACTAAAGTAACCTGATTGCAGCAACTTCTGTTTGTGAGACAGTGCCTGAGGTAGCCTGGGGAAACTGCTCTGCAATGTCTACTCCAGTCTAACTGAACTATGTTGACAAATGTATAGATATAATGGTGTGCAGTGTGAATGAAGGTTAGAGTAAACGGTGCCTCTCTGAAAGGTGATGAGTCTGCCAGCAGAGGAGGAAGTTGCTGTCTTGTTCTCTGTTCTACTCAGCATGACCACTGATGAGAAGCAGAAATACCTCCCTTCCTTTCTCCCTGCTGTGCCCCAGCACAGCATCATAGATGAAAATGAGAGCTAGAGAAAAAGTCAAGAGCTAAAATACTGTATCTCAAACTGAACTGCTGGGCTCAAGAGCTCTCTAAAACAGCATAACTTTCTCTACAGTTTCCCCCAGTCCACATCTTCTCACATTATGGAAGTCAATTGGCTAAGGACCATCCTAAGCAAAATAGAAGCCAGGCTTCTTGCACTGTGATTTCTGGCATCTGGGAGAGTTAACAGCACACCTTTCCTGTTAGATCCTAATAGACACGCATATTTTAAATCTCAGCTTCCATTTTTTTTAAAGTTGCAGCTAGAAGTATTTGTGGAACATTGTCATGTGCTTAGAAAGCTTTGGGAATAGATGTTCTCTTCATGGCAATGCTGAAGGTAACAAGAAAGCCTAAGTTCACCAAGACAGTCACTTTTGGAACTCTCATTTTTATCTTGTAACAGCAAAACAGTTGCTTTGAAAATGTAGGCCATTGTTTTTTGCAGGCTCACAGACCGAGTCCTTACATGTAGACAATATGGAATTAGACATGCTGTGAACAAACTAGCAGTAGTAAAACTCCATCTTGGCTAAGGATGCTCAAACACACACCAGGTCACCACAAGTCCTGTTCGCTGGTTACAATCAGGCAGCCAGTTTTTTATTATCAGTTGGACTGTTTGTCCATCCATTTGTGACTATTGAGGAGGTTGCTTCTCTGTATTCCTTCCTAATCTCAACAGTACAGAACTATCAAGGAGTCAATGGGCCAACCCCATGGGCTCCCAGGTACTTGCACACAAGTAACCAGACCAACATTATTTTAAAATATAGTTATGTAATTTATTATAGAGATAGACAATTTAATGAAAGTACAACCAACAGATTATCAAAAGTCAAACAGCAAATAAAACAAAAAAGCTAGCTTTATCTACCTAATACTGTTTAAGAGCTCTGTTAGGTGACACAAACTTATATCCAAATGAAGGCTTCTACTTAGTGTGGTCTACAGTCTCAGCAACTGCAAAGCACAGAGTCAGCCCTGCAGTCCATGATGATCTCAGCTAGCTTATTGCAATTATAGTTTTGAGTCCCCCAAGTCAGAAGCAGATAACATCCAATCACAATTCATCTTCAGGAGAAATCTCTGGAAAATTACATCACTGCTCCTGGTCTTTCCCCCTCTCATCACTGAAGACACAGTCTCATGGAAAGCTAATTGTCTGCTTCCACTCTGGCCTTGATAAGATAAGGCATGCTAGAAAACTAATTAGCAACATCTGCAAGGAAGACCAGGGCCATTTTTATACACATTAACTCTTGAGGGAAAGCAAGAGTGGTGGTTCTCACCTGGCCCTGTTGAGTTCTATACTGCTTCTGTCCTTGCTGCATGTCTGCTTGGCTCTGCAGGCCATTGTTTAAATAGACAATTAGGTCAGTCACAACTCTATAAATTAGTCATAAACAGGGGTCTTTTCATAGAAAAAGAGCTGCAGGAGCTCATTAGCATAAGGTATGCTAATGAGCTACTAGGCTATTAGCATAATAGCTCATTAGCATATGCCACACCCCTGACATCACCAGAAGTGATGTCAGAAGGGGAAGCAAAAGGGGGAGGGAGGCATCTTCAAAAGTCTCCCCTTCCCTAGCTGGCCTGCGGGGTGGGGGCACACCAAAGAGAGAAGGGGTTTAAAGTTTAAACCCCTTCTCACTAGAGTTGGGCCATAGAAGTAGGAAAAAGGGAAAGAAAGAGTAGGAAAGGGGATAAAAAGAGAGAAGAAAAGAGGGAAAGAAAAAGAAGGGAAAGAAGGGAAAGGGGAGGAGAGAGTAGAGAGAAGGAAAGAAGGAAGGAAAGAGGGAAAGAAAGAGAAGGAAAGGGGATAAAAAGAGAGAAGAAAAGAGGGAAAGAAAAAGAAGGGAAAGAAGGGAAAGGGGAAAAAGAGAGAATGAAAGGAGGGAAAGAGAGAAGAAGGAGGGAAAGAAAGAGAGAGAAGGGAAGAAGGAGAGAAAGAGAAAAAGGAGTGAACAAAAGGAGGAAAGAGAAATAGGAGAGAAGGAAAGAAGGGAAAGAAAGAGAGAAGGGAAAGAAGGAGGAGAAGAGAAAGAAAGAAAAGGAAAGGAGGGACAGAAAGAGGGCAAAGAGATGGGGAGAGGGAGGAAGGCTCTCCCACCCCCCATCAAGCCCCCACCCCTGTGGATTCCTCACTTACTGTGATGGGCCTCCTCACGGCTCCCCGGGCCACAGTACTCCAGTGCGGGCCCCAGGAAGCTGGCAACAGGCCTCCTCGTGCCTCCCTAGGGCCACAGTGCTCCAGCGCGGGCCCTGGGAGGCCATCGATGGGCCTCCTTGAGCGTCCCAGGGCCCACGCTGGAGCGTTGCGGCCCCCAAGAGGCCAGCAATGGGCCTTCCTACAGAAACTTAGGTCCCCAGAGTACCAACAAGCTCTTCCTTGCCCGGACGTTCCACCATGGTTCCCCACAGGCACTCTGAGGACCTAAGTTTCAGTAGGAAGGCACGCCTCTGAAGAGCTTGCTCTTCTCTGCCTCGCCCCTGCAGAGGGCTTCTGGGAGCAAGGGGTGGGGCTTGCTACATGTCCCTGCCCCCTGGACTCCTCACTGCTGGAGCTTTGCTCTGGTGAGCTCCGGCAGGAAAAGAGACCAGGTCATAAATAAATATTTAAGCACTCCATAATGATGCTAATAGCTGCCAATTGGTTTGAATTGACAGCATCATCATGCATTTGTAGTCTTGCTAAAACCTGATGCTAACTTATTTGGCAGACAGGCATTGCTCTTCAGCCTAATGAACACCTTTGGATGTGGTAAATTCAGCTGTCAAAAATATTTGTGGTGAAATCCGCAGGATCTCTAATCTAGGCAGACTTTCCCCCCTCCTCTTCTTGCAAGCTTTAACCTGGGCAATGCAAGAGGCATGAGCCCTCAGGTAGGATCTGGAAGGCTCACAGGCTCTTAGCCCAGGGTTTGCAGCCTGGGATCTGCAGAACTGGATCAGTCCAAATTTGTTGTCTTTTGTTTTTGTAATACAGAACTCCCACACACACCTTTTTTTGTAAACCAGTTTGGTGGCTTACTCTAAGAGACAGGCCACCAAAATTGCTTAAATATATATTGCAGCCGACTACTTAAATGTAAGCTAGCCTTGAATTTGATCATCCCATTCTTTCTGATTGCCACTAATGCAAACAATTTGCTGAACAGCTTTGGTCAATAAGTTTGATTTTGCTGCTTTTTGTGCCTGCACATTAGGGAAATCAATCAATGTTCTTCCAGGTTCATGGTCAGGTCAGGTCATTGAATTGCATAGATAGTATTCAATTGTCACTGCACAAGCACCACTTTTATCAGTTGAAATGGCCTTGGTTGCCCTGGTAGATTACCATGCACTAGGAGATGGAAAAGGGGAGTGTGACCCTGTTAATTGTCCTGGATTTGTTGATGGCTTTTGATACCATCAGTCATGGTATCCTTCTGGATCACTTTTTGGAACTAGGATTGGGAGGCACTGTTCTGGAGTGATTCCGGTCTTACCTTGAGGGTAGGTTTCAGAGTGCGGTGCTGGGGGAATATAGCTCTGCTCCTTGGTCTTTGTCTTATGGAGTTTCACAAGGTTCCATCTTGTCCCCTACGCTTTTCAACATCTACATAAAGCAGCAGGGAAAGGTCATCCAGAGATTTGGTCTAAGCTGCCACCAATGTGCAGATGACAATCAGCTCTATCTTGCACTACCAGCAGATTCCAGGGAGGATGTGGAAACTGTGAACAGGTGCCTGGAGACAGCTTGGGAATCAATGAGGGCTAACGAGCTGAAACTTTAGGGGGCATATTAGCAACTAGAGAGAGTCAAAATCTAATATTGCCAGAGTATTATAAGAGTGAGAGGAAAAAGCTGACAGAAACCTGAGTTAAAAAGGGAAAGATTTAACTGAGCAACATATAATAAAGATTGGAGAAGGTACATTGTGAAGATAAGGAAGAGCATGAGAAAAAGGAGTGCTTGAGAGTGAGAGAATATGATACCTCAGTCAGAAGTTATTAACATACACTCTCTTATTTTATCTTGTAACGAATACTCTTCTTGTGCAAATAAAGTTTTATCTTGTTTACTATTAACCCAGAGTCATATGCTGTTTAAAGTATAAGAGTCTCATCCTCAGGACCACATAGTCCAACAAAGGAGCCTTAGAGCTTGGGCACAATACTGTGGGAAAGGTTAATTAATAAGACTGAAATTAAATTCCTGGTGGCCGCATTACATATCTTGAGTGAGAGAAAGAAACAACAAGAAATTTTAAACCACATTATACCTAACCACACAAATTAACAGGGAGACAGTGTGACAACTACCTTATGAACCTACCCCCCTCACTCTGGTTATCCTGGGAGGCCTTTTTTGGCTGCCATCCCCCAAGGCTAGATGAGATTTGAGAAAGGGCCTTGTCTGTCATGGCACCTAAACTTTGGAACTCTCTCCTCAGGGCGATTCATCTATCTCCCTCTATCAGTATCTTTTGCTAGCAGGTGAAGGTTTTTTCCTTTTGTTTGGCATTTGGTTATTAGCCCTCCTTCTAATGTTGTTTATGTGTTTTGAATTCAATTTGATATTTTAAAATGTATCTTAATTGTTCAAATGTCTAAATGTTTTATGCTCACTGCCTTGTGGACTCCGATTGGGTGGAAAGGTGGCATAAAAATGTTTTAAATAAATAAAATAAATATCCTCGGGATCTGGACAGTTCAGCGTCCATTAACACATAAGACATCAAGACTCAGGAGGGCTCACAGAATTGGATGCTGAGCCATGAATCATGAAGGTTTTTTTTAAAAAAAATATGGAAATTTATGTCGGTGGAGGAACAAGAAATAATTTCTGCACATGCATAAATGTGGCATTTCTATCACAGATATGGTCAAGCTGTTCAGATGCTATGCTAAGAGCCCATCAAATTTGCAGCTATTGTGATCATCACACGTTATTTATTTTTATCTATTTATGTTAAGTATAGTCCACCTTTGTCATTTGGACTCAAGACGGATTACAGAGTGAGTAAATACAATGGATGGATGGGACATTTAACAAACAATGCAATAGGATTAGGGTTGTAGAACCAACCAGAAGTCTAAAAACAGAATTTAAGCAAAACATAAGTATTAACATGACATATTAAATGATGCAAAATTCCATAGTAGGATCCTAGTTTCAACAAGCTATACATAGTAGCATAGACCACAGTCCCTAATATTTTTTTTGTGAATCATTTAGAACAGTGAAAGACTATTGCCTGCATAGAAAAGCCCTCTTGTGTAATTCAGATTGCATAGTTTGCATTATCAGGACATGAGCCAAAGCAGTGAATACTTGAGCATGTCTACATATAACATCATGATTCCTCAATTAACAACCACCAATGGAACATGCTAACTCTGGAAGCCAACATATACTTGACTGACAAATATGAACAGTGCAGTTTAGATCTGTAACGGATGTCTTCCCCACCAATATTTTCATGTGTTTATTCCTCTAATGGCTTTTAATAAAGATGCATTATCACTAAGGTAAGCAAAAAAAATCAGAAATAAAATACATTTTAAATAAAACAACCCACTAATGAAACAGGCAGAATGTTCCTAAACCTAACTGTAAATAAATTGTAATCAACAGTATATCAAATGTTTGTTGTTGTAACATTGATCAAATATGAATATATGAAATTTGAGGACTATAATTATATATTTAAAACAAATGATTGCATTTCCATGTGTGTTCTATAATTTCAGGCTCAATATATCTAATTCTCTGAGTTTGTGAACACCATTAATAATATTGCCAGTGATGCATTATATGCCATTCGTTTTCTTACTATTTTCTTTAGCTTATTATTCAATTACAGTTTATGCATGTTTATTACCAAGTTTAGATTTATTAAAATTATCCAAACTACTTGTTAAACAACTGGGAAATGGGATAAGGAGAAGTACTGTTGTAAGTTTGTAGAGGGTATATTCTCAGAAAACATATTTCATAAGCCAAATGACTCCGCCCATGTTGTCATCTTCACTATCCACTTCATGCATCTGATGAGGTAAATGTTTTCCCACAACAGCTCATGCCACAATAAATTTCTTACATTCCAATCTAAGATTAGGTAAAGGTAAAGCCTCCCTTGCTTGAAAGCCAGTCGAATCCGACTCTAGGGTTGCGGTGCTCATCTCCGTTTCAAAGCTGAAGAGTCAGCGCTGTCCGAAGACATTTCCATGATCATGTGGCCGGCATGACTAAACACCAAGGCACATGGAATGCTGTTACCTTCCCACTGAAGTGGTACCTATTTATCTACTTGCAATTTCTTGCTTTCAAACTGCTAGGCTGGCAGGAGCTGGATCTAGAGATGGGAGCTCACTCCGTCATGCAGCACTCTTGGGTCTTGAACTGCTGAACTACTGACCTTCCACAGCCTGCAATTCAGCGTCTTAACCACTTGAGCCACCACAGCTCCTTAATCTAAGATTATTTAGAGGTAAATATCACTGCACAGAAGGGAATTTGCTACCACAGAAGTGTGCACAGAAACTCATGTTTCTGAGGAACAACTGTAGATGTTTGGCTTCAGTGAGGTTCTCCTCCTAGGAGAGATCTTAAGACTGGGAGAGATCTTAAGAAAGGCAACTTACAGATTTACACTTTAAATTACTACAGTTGCCACCCTTTATTGCTCTATTTCACAAAAGAAGAAAAGATCAGATCAGAGGGTTAGCCACTATGAAGAAAATCGAAGCATTCCACTCATACACATACAATTCATAGTTATCAACAGCGATGGTATGGTATATGTAGCTTAAGAATGCCCCTTTCTCAACAGGTGTAACACAAAAGATATGTAGTTCCTGTTTCCAATGGGAAGGCTGGCATCACTAAAAAAATTTAAAGGGAAAAGGGATTTGACCATTTCATTTGACAATCACAATTAGACATTCCCAAGGAATGTCAAATATCCTGAGGAAATTCAGTAAGATCTCCAAGAATTGTTATCAACTAATGGGGGGTGGGGGGAATGGACAGAACAGAATATTATTGATACCTGATCCTAATTAATTAGCTTGTGGGGGTATGTAAAGGTCATGTCAGTTATTGGTGTACATATAATTTTAACAAGGGGTCTTTTCGTAGAAGAACAGCTGCAGGAGCTCATTAGCATATGGTATGCTAATGAACTATTAGGCTATTAGCATATGCCACGCCCCCTGACATCACCGGAAGTGATGTAAGAAGGGGAAGCAAAAGGGGGGCGGCATCTTCAAAAGCCTCCCCTTCCCTTCCCCAGCTGGCCTGGGTGGGGGAGCTAAGAGAGAAGGGGTTTAAAGTTTAAACTCCTTCTCATGAGAGTTGGGCCACAGAAGGAGGAAAGAGGGAAGGAAAGAGAGAGAGAGTAGAGAGAAGGAAAGAGTGAAAGAAAGAGAAGGAAACGGGAGGGAAAGAAAGAGAGGGAAGACGGAGGGAAACAGGGAAAGGAGGGAAAAAGAGAAGAGAAGAAAGTGGGAAAGAAAGAAAGAGAGAGAGAAAAGAAGAATGAGGGAAAGAGGAAAAAGAAAGAAGGAAAGGAGGGCATGAAAGAAATTTGGCGGCAATTCAGACCCATTATATCCTATGGGCCATTGAAGTCAATGGTGAAAACATAGGGTATATTCTGCGGGCTGGAGGGGAGGGGGTTTGAGGGAGAGGCTCCAAACTCACAAGATAGCTGTTGGAGCCTCTTCCCAAGATACCCACCAAGTTTCAATAACATTGGACCAGGGGGTCCAATTCTATGGGCCCCCAAACAGGTTGCCCCCATTCCCTCCATTGTTTTTTATGTTGGGAAAAAAAGTTAATTTTTTCCCACTATAGAGAATAATGGAGGGAATAGGGACAACCTGTTTAGGGGCCCATGTTCTTGAAACTTGGTGGGTATCTTGGGAAGAGGCTCCATCAGCTACCCTGTGACTTTGGAGCCTCTCCCTCAAACCCCCTCCCCTCCAGCCCCCAGAATATACCCTATGTTTTCACCATTGACTTCAATGGCCCATAGGATATAATGGAGCTGAAATTGACATTCGGCTGCCTGAAAGACTCTCCAGGACGCCGGCTGGGGGCGGGGCTTGGCTCCCGAGAGCTGCGCTCCCGTGCGCTCCCCCCAAAAAAAGACCCCTGATTTTAACCCTTGAGAAAGTAAAAAGAATTTTCCAGACTCCACAGGTTGAACCCAATTAAGACATTTCATCATTGAGCTAATACAGAAGAACCATATATGCCACCTTGAGTTTCTTGGAGGAAGGATGGACTAAAGATATGGTAAACAGATGGACAGAAATGGATACCACAGGATTTTCTACAATAGGAATTGAGTCTGAAATCAAGTATCAAGTGATATCTGAAATCCAATGATAACAACATCAGAACTCGTCCATAGTGGACCTGAGCAAAATATCTTTAGAAAGTTCTTCCTGACAACTTGAACAGAAAGGAGAAAAGCTGTTTGTACCCTTAAATTAAAGCACTGCTCAAATTACTGTTAAGATGCCTGTTCAAAAAAAAAAAGCACTAAGAATCAAGAGAATGACATTCATGTCATCAGCCACTGGCTCATCATTGGTTTTGAGCTTTGGCTTGTCCCCTGGCACACTGCTTTGGATTGTGATGCATTTGATTTCAGACTCAATTCCATATCTTTTAGATGTATGCAACCAGGCAAAGTGTATGAGTCATTTGTCCACTCCCCTGTACTGGTGCAGAGTCTGAATAACTCTCCAGTGCTCCACCCTTTATGTCTATGGTATGCTTAAGGCTGCCTCCTGCACAACATAAATCTGTGCAACTGTGCATGTTGTAATGATGTATCTTGACATTCCCAATTACATTTTGGAGAGCCTTGAGTACAACATTTCCAGCAGTTCTTTCAACTATCCACATAAATTTTGCTTAGCTTCAACAGAGTACTGTGCATGATTTATTTACTTAGTGGTTAGCTCTGGTTACACTGTCAAACCAAGCTATGAAATTCTATGGGGTATTGGGGGCAAATTTATAATGGTGAAAGAGTTTGTTTCAATATAAAGCAAAGGCAAGGTCAAACTTTGAATGATTTTCACAATTTCAAGAAGCATGAACCCAAAGACCCAAGAGGCATAATACATTCCTTCAGTTTTACTGAATCCCTTGAATGTTATTATTGTGCTACCATTGGGTGTAATCCAAGTCAGTCAAATTTATTTAAGGTATTAACCATATGATTGCACAGCGAAGGTTAGGGACTATGACCTGCTCTGACAGTCCAAGTCTAATTCCTAGTCTGGGAAGAATTTTGGAGACTATATATTCTTCTCACCTGGGTAAAATGTACACACTCCTCTGAGGATAAACAGTGCAATCCTAAACCTAAACCCTTTTAAACCCAATGAAGTTTATGGGCTTTAAAGGGCATAATTAACTTTGAAGTTGTACTACAGATCTAGGAATGTTTTCAGATTTCTCTGCCATACAGTTTAATCCCAAATCCCCATTTCAGTCATGCTTCTCCTTAGGGAAACTGGACACACTTTGTTTTCACACTATTTTGCTTCCTCACATTGAGTGTGTGTGTGTGTGTGTGTGTGCGCGCAAGCACGCAAATTGTTCACCTATAAATAAGACTCTCCATCAGCTGGCTGACTGGAGGAGATGGCTGGTTCCATCAGCTATTCTCTAGAACTAACAAGAATGAAAGTAGTAGAAGCAGCAGTGGGATAGGAATTCAGCTGCCCTGAAAGTTTTTAGGGCTCCTGAGGTTCCTTTTGTTATTCATACAAATGACATATACTGTATATATTAAACCATACAAAGCAGGTACAGTACATACGACCCGTGTGCAGCATATAAAATTAGTCAACAAAACCAACAGCAAAAAATGAAAAACTTAAACCACTGGCAAAAACTTAAAGCAAATATAAAATTACATAAAATGTGGAACATGTGTTCATCCATAGTCCAATCTATTGTTATATAATCAAGGAATTAGAGCTTTCTCTTGGTTTGCTTAATTCAGCCAATTTTATTCATTTATAGGAACTTTGTTTCCTGTAATAAAAGAGGGAGACAATTGCAATTTTGATTGATGATTGCGATTTTGATGACTGAGAGTATGGGAAGAGATGTTCTGCCAAAAGTGGCTGCCCCAGCAACAACTGAGGCTTGTCACGCTGAGATAGCCAGCCTATCCCAATCGCCAGCAACTAAATGCAAACTGTCTGTAAGCTATATAACATAGCAAAATTGACCACTCCAGAAGCAGGCTAGTGAGGGCGTAACAAATTGGCTGCAGGGGTTACCACCCAGGCACCCACAGCTAAGCCCCCCTCTGATAACCAAGAAAGCCTCCCATAGTGTCCAGCCCTATGGCAACTCCATTGGGTTTATGGTCAGGGAAAAATAGCCCACCTAAAGAGGGCCCTACTCCTAAGGCACCCTCCTCCAATGCCAGCCCTCTTTTATATAAGTCTATGAATCACCAACCAACAGGCCTCCTGCTCGCCCCCACCCACACAAGTGTTAGCCAAATTGCTCTATTTTAAATATAGCAATTGGTATTATTATTATTATTATTATTATTATTATTATTATTATTATTATTATTAGAACATAAGAACATAAGAACATAAGAGAAGCCAATGTTGAATCAGGCCAATGGCCCATCTAGTCCAACACTCTGTCACACAGCGGCCAAAATATACCAGGTGCCATCAGGAGATCCAGCAGTGGGGCCAGGGCACCAGAAGCCCTCCCACTGCTGCCCCCTCCAGCACCAAGAATAGAGTGCATCACCTGCCCCAGACTGAGAGTTCTCATTCTATACCCTGTGGCTAATAGCCACTGGTGGACTTCTGCTCCATATGTTTATCTAATTTCCTCTTGAAACTGTCCATGCTTGCAGCTGCCACGACCTCCTGTGGCAGTGAATTCCATATGTTAATCACTCTTTGGGTGAAGAAGTATTTCCTTTTATCTGTTCTAACCCGACTGCTCAGCAATTTCATAGAGTGCCCACGAGTTCTTGTATTGTGAGAAAGGGAGAAAAGTACTTCTTTCTCAACCTGCTCAATCCCATTCATAATCTTATAAACCTCGATCATGTCACCCCTCAGCCGTCGTTTCTCCAAGCTAAAGAGCCCCAAGCATTTTAACCATTCTTCATAGGGAAGGTGTTCCAACCCTTTTATCATTCTAGTTGCCCTTCTCTGCACTTTTTCCAATGCTATAATATCCTTTTTGAGATGTGGTGACCAGAACTGTACACAGTATTCCAAATGAGGTCGCACCAATGATTTATACAGGGGCATGATGATACTGGCTGATTTGTTATCAATTCCCTTCCTAATAATCCCCAGCATAGCGTTGGCCTTCTTTATTGCAGCTACACATTGTGTAGACATTTTCAGCGAGTTATCCACTACGACTCCAAGATCTCTCTCTTGGTCAGTCTCTGCCAGATCAGACTCCATCAACGTGTATTTATATTTAGGATTTTTGGCTCCAATGTGCATCACTTTGCACTTGGCCACACTGAACCCCATTTGCCACGTTGACGCCCACTCACCCATCCTCAACAGATCCCTTTGGAGTGCCTCACAATCCTCCCTGGTTTTCACCACCCTGAACAACTTCGTGTCATCTGCAAATTTAGCCACATCACTGCTTACTCCCAATTCCAAATCGTTAATAAACAAGTTAAAAAGCATCGGACCGAGTACTGATCCCTGTGGTACCCCACTGCTTACCACCCTCCACTGAGAAAGTTTCCCATTTATACTCACTCTCTGTTTCCTATTTATAAGCCAGTTTTTGATCCACAAGAGGACTTGTCCTTTTATCCCATGACTATTGAGCTTACTTAGGAGCCTTTGATGAGGAACTGTATCAAAAGCTTTCCGGAAGTCAAGGTAAATAATATCTATTGGGTCCCCCTTGTCCACATGTTTGTTCACTCCTCAAAAAACACTAACAGGTTAGTGAGACAAGATCTTCCCTTACAGAACCCATGCTGAGTCTGCCTCAATAGTTTTTGTTCATCAATGTGCCTACTAATTCTTTCCTTAATAACAGTTTCCACCAACTTACCCGGTATCGATGTCAGACTGACTGGCCTGTAATTTCCTGGATCTCCCCTGGAGCCCTTTTTAAAGATGGGAGTGACATTAGCTACCTTCCAGTCATCAGGAATGGAGGCAGATTTTAAAGAAAGATTACATATTTTTGTCAGGAGATCCACAAGTTCACATTTGAGTTCTTTCAGAACTCTCGGATGAATGCCATCCGGGCCTGGTGATTTATTAGTTTTTAAATTGTCCATCAGTCGGAGGACTTCCTCTCTTGTCACCGCAATCTGATTCAGGTCTTTCAAACCCCCTCCCGAAATCAGTGCTTCTGGAGTGGGCAAACACTTCTCCTCTTCCACAGTGAAGACAGAGGCAAAAAATGCATTCAGCTTCTCAGCCATTTCCCTATCATCCTTCACTACTCCTTTTACCCCTTGGTCATCCAAGGGCCCCACTGCCTCCCTGGCTGGCTTCCTACTTCTAATGTATTTGAAGAAAGTTTTATTGTTGGTCTTTATGTTTTTTGCAATATGCTCCTCATATTCCCTTTTTGCTTGCCTGATCACAGACTTGCATTTTATTTGCCATAGTCTGTGTTCCCTTTTATCAACCTCACTAAGACTAGCTTTCCACCGCTTAAAGGAATCCTTCTTACCTTTTACAGCTTCCATTACTTTATTTGTTATTATGGGTTCTCGCCTGTATATACAGAGAATGCTGCTGTTTTGTAATGGTTCCCAGTAAAAGACACAGAGACCAGGTATAATTAATAAAATATTATTTTACTGAATGTAATCCTTATTTATCCATTCACAAACACACAAACAGTATTCCAACATTCACACACATAAAATAGAACTAAGAAAGCAGAGGGGATTGATGGCTTATGGAGAGGTGATACTACCTGTCAGATGTGCAGAAGTCCATGAAGAAGGATTGTGGCCTAAACCCAGAGGGTTCAGGGGTGGACTGCCATTTTGGCTCATGGCAGAGACACACACTCTAAGGCCATCTGTGTGCTGGGATATACCCACTGTAAGACAATGCAGCCCAATGGGTGGCCCAGGGGGCTGGTCTCAGGTGAGAACAAAAGTTTTCCTGGACCAATGATGAGTCCCAGGGGTGTGTGATGTCAGTAGAGGCAGACCTTAGGTATGACCAATCAGGTTCCAGAGAGGCAGGGTCTGGATTAAACAATAGAAGCCAGGTGTTGGGTAGCCAGTTAAATGGATTATAGGACTTGCTGGCCAGGTAAACAAAAGGTGGGAGACTTCCCTGATTGTCCCTGATTAGCATCAGGAAGGGTCGTTAACAATTTGAATGCTTAATTGGGTAATAATCCCTTCATGCAAACGACTGGCAGAGGGAAAGTCCTTTGTCTGCTGTATGGCCCTTAATCCGTGTAGGTGACATGCGGCAGGTATGCAATGGAGTCCCTCAGAGTAAAAAGACAGCTTTTTCCTTTCTCTATGGGCTTCTACCTTGGCATCCATTTTACAGTCTAGCAAGTACACAAACCATGTGGCAACAGCAAACAGTCCATAGCAAGGCCCCATAATGGCGTCGGGGCTAACATATCCCCCCCTTGCAGACGTGGCAGCGTTAGATGACATCGTCTGCACATACACACTTCGATGGAGACTTCCCGGTATCTTGAGGGACAGAGGCAAGAAAGACAAAGAATAGGACACAAAAGGCTGGGTGAGGTGCTGAAGAGTGCCAGGTGGCTTTTAAATACTTACCTCTGGAACTCATTGTTATTCCATAAACATAATCTCTGCTGGGTGGAGGGGGGAAGACTGGAGGCTTGCTCTGAAGTCACCTTATGAAACCTGAATATGAAATCTCTTTTGCAGACCACCTGCAGCCCGACTCTGTGGTCAAGCTGAGAGTGCCTGGCTTTTTGGACTTCAGGTTAGAAAGTAGGGCACCCCTGTTTTGGGGCTACCCAAGTGCCTCTGGTAACACAAGCCAGAGCCCTCGGGCCAGGAAAGCATGCCCTGATTGCTTCCCTGTGCCACTTGAAAGATCACCCCTGATGAGCACACGCTAGCCTGTGGCCCGGGCCAATGCCCAGGGCTGACAGCTGCTCTTCCTCGCTGCCAAAAAAAAGCCTCACACCACCAGACAAATGCTGCTGGTCCCTGCAAGCTCAGTGCTCTCCCAAGCACCTCCGACACTCCCCGTCATCACCCAGTGCCTCAACACACTCTCAGCTGCTGCTAATTGCCACTGCTGCTTCTGGATGCTTCCCAGAGCTGACGAGGCATTGACGAAGCACTAGGCCCAGCAGGTAGTCTCTCCAGCTGATGAACGGAGCTCCACGCAGCCCGATCTTCAGCCAGCGACTGACAGTTACAGGGACAGAGCCTGCCGTTAATGGCCAGCTCCGCCCCCTGTGTTGTGATTTTTTCTCTTAAGAGGAAGTTTGTTTGAACATGATATTAATTATTATGGGTACTATGATATTTTAAAATTCTAATACCTCACCTAAAGAACTAGTAATTTGGAAAAAATATGGCTCTACCACTAAGATTTGACCCAGGTCTTCATCTCTTCCTAAGAATATCTTTTGATTTACTCATGTCCTTTACATATCTCACATGGTGTCACACCTTAACAACCTCCTGACTTCTTTTTCTAATCTATTTATGCACCCAGAGTGCAAAGAAGCAGAGAATTTTCCATCTTAACTGCTGTCATTTTGGAATCTATCTTGTGTTTGAGCTTACGGTTGTGAAGTAAGTCTATTTTAAGGCATGCTAATGAATCTAAACAAACTAGAAACATCTGCTGTAAGAATCATACACATACAGGAGCTTTGTATACAGGAGCTGCTAGCTAAGGAAAAGATACTTGAATCTCCTACTTCCTGTGTATCCTTCCTTGGAAAATATGAAAATGTCTCAGTTCTGTAACCTTCTAACATGTTCAAGTAAATAGACTGTAAGATGTCATTTTACCTGTTCATTTATATGTATACACTAGGGAGAAGGCCCATTGCAGAAACAAATGCAATGGGCCCTAGTTGGGCCGCCACACGGCAGTTCCCTTCTCAGGAGAAGAAGTGGCAGCAGCAGGCAGAGCAGAGCTGCTCTGGCAGCACGTGCGTCCCAGCTCCCGCCACCGGGGTCAAAGAGGAGGAGGGTCTTGGCGCGGCGGGCATGCATCAGGGAGGCCTCTTGGTGTGGTGGCAGTGGGGCACAGCATGGAGTGGCATCAGAGATGCCTCACCTGCCCCAGATGACTACAAGGCTGCCAGTGGAGAAGCAGTCTCTTGCCACAGCAGCAGTCGCCGCCTTGCCCCCGCGTCATGTATTTTGGGACGTGTGTGGGCTCTGGTGGCTTTCCTCTGCCCCTCCCAGTGGGCTCACTCACCCTCTGTCCGCTTGGCTGGCTCAGAGCACAGTGAGGCAGAGATGCCACCGGCTGGCTCGCCACCTGGAACTAGCCGGTGCAGGCAGGGGATCCTTCAGAGTGGCAGGTGCGAGAACGAAAGGCTGAGGTAGCATGTGCAGAAGGGACACCAAAACTGTTTTATAATAAGGAGAGATTTTTACTTGTTGAGCTGTTTTGGCCATTGTAGTGGAAAGGGGAATGCAGGATACAAGGTGGCTGAATAATAAATAAGGCATATTATGGAGCTAAATAAAAAGCTGTTCCTGTAACAGTGCAGGGTTCTTTTCTTTTTTCGGCATTTGGTTTTTATTAGAATATGGAAGGTGGAAATATATAGATGCAGAATCATGCTGACAATGTGATTCTGCCTACTGATTTCCCTTTTCTCTTCTTTCCTCTTGTTTCTTTTGTTTCTATTGGTATTATCCTTTGTATTCTTTCTGCTACAAACATTTTTCATTAGACATTTTGGGTTCTTCTCCGCTCATAAAATTTAGGCACAGCCACTCTCTGCATTTCTATTTTCAGCTTCTGTGATCGTTACAATTTCAATTATCATTCAAATTCAGATTGACTGCTGTGAAAACAGCTGCTTTTCAATTCTGCCTCTAATTCCACCCATGTGGTCCATCTCAGCCTATGGAGTGTACAGCCTGCTGGTCAAGTTAGTAAGAAAGCCTTTTGTGAGGCAGCTGAATGCTTTCTTTGGCTTTAGAACAGACCCTCTGGTGAGTGTAGGATCTGGGTCATTTTATTTATTAGGTTATTGAGCCTGGAAATAACTTATCAGCAGAGTCTGCCTTGGGCTGCAGAAACAGAACATCTCCAGTATTGTGCTGACTGTTCCTTTCCAAAGGCAACAATTCATGTCAGTTATTACCACGAAACACCAGCAGATTCAGCACAGCTGGGGGGGAAGTGCAGTGGAAACTGCAATGAGCAAATTTAAGATCAGATACGGCAACATTTAAAAAAATGGGGGAAATGTTGGTTATGGAAGACCAAAACAAATACATAGGGAATCTTTCCCCATCGAGTTACTTTGCTGTTAAACAATTTATGCCTGAAACATTAATTTTTACTATGTTGCTTTGAAAACGTGAATGGTTTTGTTTCACATATGGCCTAATGAGTCCTAATGAAAGGTAAGAAGTTAGCAGATCTTTGACCCAGAAAGTCTTTTATGAATAGTTTGTTTAGGGTTGTTTTTAATAATACATAATGTGCATAGCAAATGAATATTTATAGAGTGCTTATTCCTGAGTTTTGTATAAGAATAGCAACTTTCATATTTATCTGAATTCAATTTATGTCTTGAATAGCTTCCATTCTTTCTGGAGGATTTTAAGTCATCAACATTTTGCAGCAGAGTGATTTCTTCAAATTTAATTCTTTCATTATAAACTATTTTTTTTTTTTGTAAAACTCTCTTAAAAAAGAGAGAATTTTATTCTTTTTATAAGAAACAGGAAGGGTAGACAGATGGAGAAAGAAAAAGATGGAGTGAAATTTTTCCTGTTAGTGAGTGTTAGTTTAGGTTAATAACCAATACCAGTTTTGGCATCTATCGTGGTTAGAAGATCTTCTTTTTAACTATTGCGAAGTCCAAAGTCACTCTGTTAATGCAGTTAGTAAAGTCCATTGGGGTTAGTAATTAAACAGCTCCTTCCAGATGTTACACGAACAGTCCTCAAAATATCTTCTTTTTAAATCTCTTCCAGTTATGGATTAAGTCCATTTTAACTTTGAAGTCTTCCGTTCCATCACCACTTTCCCCTGGGCTGCTGTCTTCTTCGCTTGTCCCAGTTTGGAATACTGCATCTTCCTCCCTGCTGGCGTGTCTCTTCAGAAGTTTCTGTATTTTAAAGATGGAATCCTTCTTCTTTCTTTTCTCTTTTTCCTTAAACTTCTGGCTTTCAGGCTTCCTGGGCTCCACAAGCTCTTCTAATGAAATTAGATCTCCAGTTTGTCGCTTGCTATGCTCAACATCCCCTTCTACTGGCAGAGTATTCTCTTTTATAAAAGCGGAATAGGCTTTGGAAGCCTCATCCACCTCTTCTTTTAATTTTATCGCTTCACTGCCAGTTAGGGGTGCCAAGACATTTGTCAAGGTAAATCTGAGATCTTCTTTCTCTTCTTCTTTAACGCCCTGGAAGCCTAGAATCAAATTCGATTTCTGTTCAATCTCCATCATATTTCTAGTTGTTTCCGATATCTGTTTCTGTCGACTGATGAGAACACTATCCATTTTAGACAAAGTTTCGTTGATTTTCCGCAGTTGTTCCAGCAGGGGGCACAGCATCTCCTTTTCCTGTTGATTGACAGCAAGCTCTTGGGGGGGCTGTCTGGACCGGAAGTCCCTCCTCTCTTCTCTTCCGGTATCTGCAGGACTTTTTCCAGTATCGACATTTTGTTTTTTTGTTTACTTTTAAAAAGTTCGTGCCGCATCCCCCAGGAAGCTAAGATGATCAAAATCTTCCATGCAACCCCAACGGTACTTTCACCAACACTTTTTCTTCTCTCAGCCCCCTTCGCGCTCCCTTTGTGGATCTTGCTTTTCAAAGGGGGTGGGAACTCCTCCCTCCTCCCAACGCTTATACGCATGCAGGGGGCTCCGATTTACGCTTCAAAATAGATCTCCAACTCACGATTCGATGCTACTTCTTCTTTTTATTTTAAGCCATAGCGCTGTCTTCACTCCTGGAATTCGGTGGCGCCGCTAAGTCCCATTACGGGCACGCTGCAGCGGGGCCGATTGGGGCGGGGAGAAAGCCTCAATTTCCTGGCTGTCTGCCGGCAAAGAGGCTACTCCCCAAGCGCCCCCGGTTCGGAGCCTTTACCTAAGGCTCACTAGGGTCTTTCGCACATGTGAAGACCCCCCCTAACTGCGCGTGGGCTAACCGCCTCCGGGAGCGTCCCGAGAAGCGGCCGCCATTCGCGACGCCGAAACCGAAACCCTACTATTTTTTATTACTTAGATCTCAACTTTCAGTTTCCTTTTGTGAGTCCTAATATCAGTCATATTACACACTTTAGTGCTATTGTCCTGAGTCTTGGACTGGAGTTACACAACCATTTTGATGTAGGAATTAAATTTTGTAATGACTGTTGTTGCTGGTTCACATGGCTGCTTCAAGCCTCAGATCTTATTAAAAGTCATATGTAGGGCATAATATGCAAGCATTGCATAACTATAAAAACTGCCCAAACTGGGCTGGCCCAATGGTTTTGGAGTCCTGAGGAAGCTACAAGCCTGGTGCCCCCTCCCACCTCTAGCTTGGCATCCCACTGCCTTGGCCAAGGTACACATGGAGCAGGAGGGGAGCAGTACCTGCTTCCCTGTGAGTCAGGTGGGCACAGAACCCATTGACAGTGGAGGAGCTAGTAATCACCTGCTCTTCCTCCCTCCTTGCCTTCATGGGGGTGGGGAAAAGGCAGGATGGGTGAAGGGCCAAGCAGGGAAAGGCCAGCTGAGCAAGCTGTCAAGTCCAATCCATTGCAGCATAGAGCCCAACAGATGCAGCAGAGAATCTGGCAGTCACCTGATACCCTCCCTCTCTCCTTTGTGTAGACAGGGTGAGGAAGGTAGGTGGGGTGAGGGAAGGTAGGCTGAGCAAGAAGGTCCTGTCATACAGTGCCATCACTTGCTGCTTGCTACTGGCAATTCTCTTTTGGTGCCCTTGGTACCACCATCCCTCTGGAGCCTTAGGCAATTATCTTTGGTCCTAAATATAGCTTTGGTCCTAAATATCCTATTTAAGATGCTCAGAAACATAACATTTAATACCGTATTTCTTGGAATCCAGTACAGAATGGGTTCAGTCCCTTTTTCATCTTGATTCATATTTGTTGTCTTACTTAACATGCAAATTAAAACGTAAGTCTGATCTTAATTAGTGATTCAACTTTATTCAGTCAACAGTAAACCAACACAAGGAACAGTGGAGCAACAGGCTCCCTTTTTAAACTGTCCGGGCTATGATAACCACGCCCTTAAACAAGTTAATAACCAATAACAAAAGAGAGATAACAACCAATAGATTTAGTTCCCTCCAGAACAACTCTAGCTGCTCTGATTGGCCTGCTACGCAGAGCAGCCAATCAGATTACTTACTTTTAGGATACCTTCTGAAACCTCAAGCTCATACATGTTATTTACAATACATAACACAAATGCTCTGGCATTCTACAATAACCGAGGATCCAGAGCCACTGGATAGCCTGGAAGCATGTTTCATCTTTGGTTATATGGAAAGGCTGGGAAACTTCTGACATCTCTCTGGCCTTTGGTCTGAGTTCATCGTAGGAAGAAATGCATTTCCCTTTTATGCTGTCATTCCATCATTACAAGACATTGCTGCAAAGACAGCCAGTTTGGTGTAGCGGTTAAGAGCAGCAAACTCCAATCTGAAGCACTGGTTTGATTTCCTGCTCCTCTACATAAAGCCAGCTGGGTGACCTTGGGCCAGTCACCACTCTGTTAGATCTCTCTCAGCCCCTAAAAACAAGTCTAACTTGCCACGCACAACACTAAGAGCTAGAACTTGCGGCTGCCAGGCAATCCTAGGATCTCCTGGCTATTCTACACACAATGCCATTGTACAGGATTTTTCTTCTCCCTCACCCCAGTCCAGGAATGAGAGATACCAAAATCCCACAAGCTGCCAGCAGTACAGGATTTTTCATCTTATCCTAGTCCAGTGATGAGAGTCAAAATCTCACATGCTTCAGGAACACTTAAACAAGCCCCCAGGAGTTTGTCTGCACACTCTCTAGGGTATCAGTGGTTTGGCCACCAGGATCTCTGGATAACAGGTTCCCACCAGCTCAGGAGCAGAGGTCCCACCTCCTGTCTGGTTTCTGGGAATTAACAATTTACCAGCTCTGTATCAGGGCTGCAAATAATTAATTAACACAGTGGTAACTTCCTTAGGTGAATGGCTTAGGCACAAGATTAAGCCTTAGAGTCAAGTTGCAACAGAGGAAACATGTCCAGATAATATTGGGTATATATTATCTTTTATTCAGTGCAAAAGCATGCATATATAATGAGACTAGCAAAAGGTAAACAAAAACAAATAATGCCTATAGCATAATCAGCTCTAACTACACAATAGAAGTATTCATAGTTTCAGAGGTATCAGATAGTTTAGTTTCATAGTTTCAGAGGTATCAGATAATTTAATGTCCAATGTATAACCAGGGAATCTTGAGGATGAACCACATGGTTGATGAAGGCAACTAAGACCAGCTTGGTTGCCTAGCAGTAAAATTCCATGTTGGAGGTATACAGTCCAAAAGAGAACTCTCCTCCAAAAAGGAACTCTCTTCTCAAGAAAACTCTTCCCATAGGGTGATCACAATTATCCCCCTTCTCCGTCACAACTGAATATGGCCATTATCCAATTGCGAGGGAGTGAAGGGGTGTTCCCAGATCTCCAGTTACTAGCCATTGCCTACATGAGCCACAGCAGGTCAGAGAACACTTTGATGTGTTAATATACTGGGCCTAGCTATACCCATGTGTGTCTCCTTGCTCTAGTAAAAGGTGTCACAGTGTCTTGTATATGGATGAAGCTTGGCCATCTGTGCAGGTGACAAAAGTTACATGGACATGTTACCAGGGAGGAGGAGGAGAAGAGGAGGAGGAGATTGGATTTATACCCCACCCTTCACTACCCAAAGGTGTCTCAGAGTGGCTTACAAACTCCTTTCCATTCCCCTCCCCACAACAGACACCCTGTGAGGTAGGTGGGGCTGAGAGAGCTCTTGACAGAAACTGCTGTTTTTTCAAGAACAGCTCTTATCAGAACTATGGCTTGCCCAAGGTCATCCAACCAGGTGCAAGTGGAGGAGTGGGGAATCAAACACGGTTCTCCCAGATTAGAGTCCACACACTCTATTCAGGAAAGGCTTTTCCTATACAGCCATATGAAAAATACTTAATTAATTGCTGCAAAGAAAAGAACAAACACAATAAAAGGCAAACCCTGCCTTTGAATCAGCAAAAGAGTATTTTGCCAAACATTCTTATCCCTTTGTTTCACATGTAAGCACAAACAATGCCTAAAACAGAGTAGTAAATGATATTTTATTGTGTGTCATAAAACTATAATAAATACTCAGCCCTTGTAAGAACATTAAACCATTTTTGCAAACACAATGCTGCATTTGGAGTGCTTGGCTTTACTGGAATTGGTGCAAGCAAGCAATGGCAGTTCACTTTTGGTCTTCCTGTCTTTGAAACTTCAGTGGTATCACATTATGACAGATGGGTCTTTTCACATTGCCACTCTGGACCAAACCACTCTGTTCAGGTACCTTGCATATAATTTGACCTTACTGACAACTCATTTTAACAAATGATGAGCATTATGCTGTTCTTATTAAGGCACGGATGCAGGTACCAATTCAAAGGATGAGAAATGTAGTTAAATTTAGCCTCCTATTGCTTAGATAAGGTCATTTTGTTTGCTCCCTAGGTGAAAAAGGTACTGTTTGCTGGTGACTGTATACATTAGAGATAAAATCCAGTGCTGACTTAAGAAATTTTTGCTGTTGGTTATGACAGTCTGACTGTATCATCTAAATAAACAATCAGAATAATTGTATAGGTGAGTTCTACTCTCTTTAGTGCATAGATATTGATTAAATGAGGTACATGCATTCTAAATGTATTCTAGATGTGCCCAACAATCAAAGAGAAATTTTATTTCTGCATTTTTTTGCTCAAGAAAAACTACAAAATATTCCTATAACAACCGGGGATGCTGAGAACTTTAAGAAGGAGGCATAGGTTTTATACACCTCTTTTCTCTACCCTAAAGAGTCTCAAAGCAACTTATATCACATTCCTCTTGCTACAATAGGCAGCTTGTGAGGAAGGTGGGACTGAGAGAGTTCTGAGAGAACTATGACTGGCCCAAGGTCACCCAGCAGGTTTCATGTGGAAGAGTGGGGAATCAAACCTGCTTCTCCATATTAGAGTCCACAATTCTTAACCACTAAACTATGCTGGCTGTCTTCTGTGGAAGCATAATCTAAGGTAAATTCCTTACTTACGTAAGAGCCAAGCCTCCCAGTTGGATTGCCTTGAGATTCAACATCCAGTTCAAATACCACAGTGAGAAACTTTCTGTAACACAACAGCTGCTTGTACTACTGGATCATGCCCTGGTTCATGCCTTTCCTTGCCTTTCCTTTTAGTTGTTACTGTGGGTGCCAAGTGTCAATAACAAGTGGGGTTTTTATCATGAATGGACAGTAAGTTGCTTTGTCAAAGTAAGGCAAAGAGAGCAAACAAAGGCATAAGACATAACAAAGTGTAAAACATTATCCTGTTGAGTACGGACCTGACCACGTGAGATGGTAGGGCCACACGTGGCCAAGCAAAGAGCCTAAGCTTCACACAGGCAAACAATAGACAATCGGATCCTAGCCCGCTCCAATCGGAAGGCTAGGATCCAAGACTGACCTATGAAAAACTGATACTATAAATAGACCTATCACGGGTGTTGGGGTGTGGTTTACTTTGGGGTTATAAGCCAGCCTGTGAGCCGGCTAACGTTGTCTTGTTCCTGAATAAAGATGAACTAATTCACTACTTCATGCATCGGACCCAGTATATTATATTGGCGACAAGGATGGGATCCACATGACCTGATGAGCCAACAAGACACCACACCCCAACCTATACCCGAGCACCGTGCCCCGCACCACTGACGACACTTCCAGCATCGTATCATGCCCCGCTTCCCCAGTCATCGTGCCTTGCACTGCTTCACCATCTGGCATCTCACCCAGCAGTGCAGACTCCGGTTCCAGCCCTGTGTCGCACCCCACTTCACTGACTCCATCAACCCCACCTCATGGAGACTGTAAGATGGCCACCACACAGGGAAACCTTCCCGAATTTGATGTGACCTGGCTCGAATGCTTGGAGGGCCACCTCGAATTCCACGATGTCATGATGGATTGTAAGAAAAAGGCCTTACTCGTCAGCGTCTGTGGCACTGACACATTGAGGCTGCTAAAGGACTTGATTGCACCCAAGACAACGAAGTACGAGACCTTCAAAACCCTAAAGAAGGCATTAAATGACCATTTTGTGCCCAGGCCAATGAAATTTGCTGAGTGCCTGGACTTTTTTGAAAGAGTCTAGGGCCCTGACGAATCTGCCACCGACTTCCTAGCAGGTCTCTGCTGGGCGGCCACCTAATGCAGGTTTCCAAGCCTGGGCAATACGCTCCTCAACCAGTTCCTCGTGGGCTTCCGAGAGCTGAAACTGCAATGAAAGCTCACCGGCCACGAAGACTTTTCGTTTGACTAGGCACTGAAGGATATGACGGCATACAAGAAATCGCACTGAGGTACATCAGGATGGGCGATCCACCACGCTGCGGCAAACTGGAGCCCCAATGTCTTGGATGGAGAGGAGGTTCTCCACGTGCACCAACAGTCTCACTGCGGCCTATGATCCCGAGCAATGACAGCTGCCCCAACCGAGAAGGCCCTGGTATCCTGCGCCAGCTGCGGAGAGGAGCACGAGCGCCAGACCTGCCACCTGAGGGACGCCGTCTGCCAGTCCTGTGGGAAGCAAAGGCACATTGCCTGAGTCTGCTGGTCCCGAGGTGACCACAAGAGGACATCGGTTCACCAGGAGTCATCGAAGCTCCACACCCTGTCGACCCACCAGCAGCAGCTGCACCACCAGGTACTGAACTTGCCCCCTGATGGCCCTAATAAACTGCATGCTACTGTGCTGATAGAGGGGTCACCGTGTCGTATGGAGCTTGACACCGGGTCGTCCTTTTCGATAATTTCCAAGAACACCATCTGTCAATTTTCCCCTACTGAGGGCCCCCACCTACAGATGCCCCAGGGGTTATTGCTAAGGGACTTCCAAAGGAACCCTGTGACCATTAAGGGCTGGGGCAAGTTCCAGGTGCATACAAGGGTTTTGATGGGCCCTTGGACTTGCTGGTGGTGGAGGGTAGGCTCACGAGTTTGTTGGGACTCTCATGGTTCATGCCACTGGGTTTCCAGGTGACGGGGATTAACCAGCTCGCCCAGCTTGATTTCGCCTCAGTCTGCAATGAGTTTCTGGTGGTGTTCAGTTGCTACTCTGGGCCCTGGGTCTTGCTCGACCTAGATCCAGTGGTGTGGCCTATCTGCATGAAGGCCCACCATCTGCCATTGGTGCTAAAGCCAAAGATCGAGGCAGAATTGGACCACCTCATGGAACACAGGGTGCTGGAGCCGGTCTCACACACTAGGTGGGAGACTCCGATTGTCATGCCGGTTAAACCCAACGGGGATGTGCGCATTTGTGCCAACTATAAATGCACTCTCAATAAAGCGCTACAGGCACACGCATACCCCGTTCTGGTGGCTGCCCATGTCCTGACCGCCCTGGCAGGGGCAACAGTCTTTGGGAAGCTGGACTTGGCCCAGGCCGACCAGGATGGTCAGGCCAAATGGATGGTCAGGACAACCAAGGAAGTGCTCCACCGCATGGACTCAGGGGATAGGAACTTCAAGCTGGCCGTCTTCTTGTTCAGCCAGTGCACTACCCCGCACACCATGACAGGGCATAGCCTGGATGAGCTCTTGCTGGGCCACTGCCTGATGACCAGGCTGGACTGTCTCCACCCGGATCGGACCCCGGACCACAACACCAGCCCTGAGGAACAAGAAGCGCCCTGTGGGTTCTTCCCAGAGGATCTGGTCTACGCCCGGAATTACACTTGGAGCCCCCCATGGATCCCCGTGAGGGTTGTCCGAGTCACAGGGCCCCTGTCATATGAGGTCTCATGCAAAGACAGTCAACTCTGGCAGTGACACATAGATCAGCTGCAGTGCTGAGTACTTCCGCCAGATCCTGAGGACTGCGACAATGAGGACACCCCTTCACCAGCAGCAGAGGTGGTGGTACAGCTGGCTCCTCTTCAGGGAACCCCAGATGTTCCGGCAGAAGACCAAACCTCTGACAGCCCAGCAGCAGAGTGCATGGAACCGGCCCTGCCACCGCAACCTCCGCTGGTCATGCCACCAAGTGATTGGACCCCAGCTCCATAAGAGTAAGAAGGGCCCCAACTTATTTCCAGGACTATGTTTGTCGGTGATCTGGACTATGGGGGGAGGGGTGTTGTGTATGGACCTGACCACATGCGATGGTAGGATCGCACGTGGCCAAGCAAAGAGCCTGAGCTTCACACAGGCAAACAATAGACAATTGGATCCTAGCCTGCTCCAGTCGGAAGGCTAGGATCCAAGACTGACCTATGAAAGACTGATACTGTAAATAGACCTATCACGGGTGTTGGGGTGTGGTTCACTTTGGGATTATAAACCGGCCTGCGAGCCGGCTAACGTCTTGTTCCTGAATAAAGGTGAGCTGATTCAGTACTTCATGCATTGGACCCAGTATATTATAATTCCCCCCCCCCCTTTAATGATATTCCTTTTAAGTGAGATGCAGCAACAGCAGTACCACTAGGCATTGATTGCTTTCACACACTTTGGATAATGCACTTTTAATGCACTTCAATAATCATTTGCAACTGAGTTTTCCAGTGCAAAACACAAAAAACCACTTGCAAACAATTGCTAATGTGCATTGAAAGGGCATTACCCAACATGTATGAAAGCAGCCACAGTGCAAAAAGCAGCTGCTGCATCTCCTGACGGCACCTGGTATTTTTGGCCACTGTGTGACAGAGTGTTGGACTAGATGGGCCATTGGCCTTATCCAACATTGGCTTCTCTTATGTTTTCTTATGTTATGAGAGCAATCAGACACATTCAAGCTGTTTGTGCGGGGATGAACAGTCCATCAAACTTCCTCTCCTGTGATTGCTATATTCAAGGAGGACATGAGCTGAACCAGTGAGAAATCAAGCATTCCTGCTAGTAATGCAATGTGTGGAGAACATTACAGCTGACAGAGAAAACTGAAGATATTACAGCAGTGATTATGTTTATTGACACCAATTTGGGTTCCAAGCATGGAATTACAACTTTTACAGTGTTAAGAAATGTATTAATTGCTCATTAAAAACCTAATCTTTCAGCAACCTTAACTCATCTGGATGGTCACCTATTGGCATAAGAGTAGATTAAAAGAAGATTCAATGGGTGCATTTGCATGAATATACAGCAACCTTTTAGTTAATCTGTGGAAGTGAATCTCTCAGGAAAAGTGCTAAACTAGGGGTTAAAGAGGTTGAACTGGCAATTAGCTTAAATATGAAGGCATGGGAGCAGTTATCAGATGCATACAGTAGGTCACATTACTATCAGAATATTTATATCATGACTACATCCTCTCTTGAATCATCATTTACATGCAGTGTCAGGTGGGATGGCCACAATGATGTGGCTCTGCTTTTCATACATCACCATAGAAGTGTGAGGCTGGATCATTTGGAAATGACTCCCACACTACTAAGGGGCCCAGATAGTATTGTTAAGAGAAAATTGCCTAATTCCTCTTTATTCAATTTCAAATCTAACAATCCATTTCTTTTCCTCTTTTTAGAAATCTGGAGTCTATTTCTAACCAATTCAGTTTTAATCAAAGAGAAATTTGAAGAGGAGAAGGACAGGAAGAGAAGTTCTGCAAAATATCAGAATTTCACTCTGTAGATGCTCCAAGGCAGGCAATGTCTTCCCAAACTCTCCTATCCTGCTAGAGCACCTCCCTGTGGTATGTAACATGAAACAACTGCAAGGGCTAAAGTTATAAAAGGGTACACTGATTTATCCTTTCAGAAATTAAAGAAAATCCCTCTTTTCAATGTGTCATTAGTATGGCAGCCTCAGACTGTGATCCACGCTTCAAAGAAGTATTCCAGCAGGTTTCAGCCATATCAGTTATTTTAAAATGGCTTATTGGTTAAAGGCAAGTTGGAGTCAAAAGGCTGTACACCAAGATGTTCAATTCTTCTGGTTGTTAACTTTCAAGAAGCATGTTGAAATTCTTTTTTTGGCATTGATTCAGGACTGATCCATGCACATGATGCTCCTGTGCCTGCTATGACAAGTGGTGTTCCATACCTCCCCTGCCAATAGTGGAAAGCTCCACTGGCGTGTGTATGGCTGAATCATGCCCAGGTCATATTTTAATCAAGTAATGTTCCCACTTCTACAAAGTAAGTACAATCTGAGTAGCCAAGACATAATGTGACAGTGTAATGGCAGTTAGCTTTAAAAGAAATTATATTGCAATAGAACAAAATAAAATTCTGTAATTTTGTATTGTAGAATCGTATGTACTTAATAAAGCCAATGTTCACTTCAATAATTAAAAAATACCCAGAATATTTTTACCTTTCCTCTTCCAGAAATTAATTCATGTTCCCCCTCCCTTTTTTCTTTCTTTTTCTTTTTAATTGGAACTTTAAAGAATAAATTCTTTATTTTTAATTTTTTAAAAAAGGATGTTGGACTTGAATGGCTATCCTAAACATGCTTACTTGGAAGTAAGACTCACTGAAACCAATGGACTTACTTTCAAAGAAAATGGCTATTTGTGATCTTTCACACTACAATATTTGCCACTAACCAATCAATTTACACTGTCAATTCCTTAGAAAGCTGATCTCATTCCATTCCCCGTTCCTTACCACATATTTCAAGAACTAAATTACTGTTTGCAATGCATGAATTACAGTCACAGCTATATTTCCCCCCTTCTTTCCCTGCAAGCAAATTCTATTTACAATCAGGCCATTCTGGGAATGAATAGCAGGCCCTGCCTTTGAATCAGCAAAACAATTCTGTTGAACCTTATTGGTTGCACCTTTCTGTTGGCAGGCATCCATTTTATTTATTTACTTATTTTAAAAATGCCCCTTTCAATTCAAGGCTGTTAACATTAATTAGCATTACAATAAAACAATTTAAAATATCACGCCCCACAGAATACAGGTAAAGATAAAGGTTTCCCTTGCTTGAAAGCCAGTCGAATCTGACTCTAGGGGCGTGGTGCTCATCTCCGTTTCCAAGCCGAAGAGCCAGCGCTGTCCGAGGACATCCCGTGGTCATGTGGCTGGCATAACTAGACGCCAAGGCACACAGAACACTGTTACCTTTCCACCGAAGTGGTACCTATTCATCTACTTGCAATTTCTTGCTTTCGAACCGCTAGTCACAGAATATAACTTGCCCATAAAAACAACAATTCTAATGAGAAAATTAGCAGAAGTGCAGATAAAATACTTATAGGCCAACCAAAATAGTCCCAGTCAATAAATTTAACAAAAAGTACTTTGCAACAAGAAAGTTTTACAGGCCATGCAGTAGGCAAGCAAAGAAGCTGCATTATATACCCCCAAATATTCCCATTGGATACAACAGAAGTCATGACCACATTTGATTTGAACTTAGTTTGACATTGCTATGAGACTTTCCTCAGGGGTTATTCCACAAACATCCCTTTCTGCACTCCAAAGATGTGCCTCATACCCTCTTAACAATTACCTCTCCCCACCAAATTCTCTTGGGAATTCTTTTGGCTTCAACAATGTCTTCCCCCACCTTTATTCCCTTTGGTAATGCTTTTCTAACACTGTATATGCGCTTCACTTCTTTTTAAAAATACAATAAAGAAACAAAGCAGTTCATTTATTCACATTTGTCTGATTATTAAAAGCCTGTCAATCTGTTTTTATTACCCAGCCCTATTTTGTGCATGCTATTCATTTTAATGGGATGTTATCTATTTAGGAGCTGTGGAGTACTTTTATGCATTGTTAGTAGGACCCAGGAACGTTTCATTTTATCATTTAATTGCTTAAAATGTGCAACCATCATTCATCATCTCTCTGTGTATTTTCCTTTAATAAAATGTGATTACATATATTCTTTAAAAAACACACACACAATATAATCCCAGAGGCTTGCATTTTACTTGAACGTAATTATTGATAAGAACAGTGTAACATGTCCTTTTGATGAAACACGTTTTAAAAGAAAAGGGTGTGCTTATTCATTCATTAGTAATGATAGAAACTGCCAGGAGCCGTACTTCATATACCTGTGAGTAAATAATGAACTGCCTCAAGACTAAGTAGCTCCTACACAATGTCTTCCACTCAGCAAAGTGGCAGTGTCTTTATGCTAATGATTCAAGATACCACCTGAGTTTTTCTTCTTTGCAGAAAAAAAAAATTAATTCTGACTATACTACTGTTATGCAGAAAACAAAGGAAATCTGCAAAAGGACTACATGAATTTAGCACAATTCTAAGCATTCTGAAGCCTAGTCCAAGGGCATTGCACTGAGCTCTATACCTTCACCAAGTTCTCCCCTTCTAATAGCAACTCACCATGGCTGCATTCCCCTCAGATTCACAATACCTTCACCAACTCTGGACAATGCAAGTGACTGCTTTCAGTTGGGGAGGGGGAACTAAAAAAACTTAGCACACAAGCCCTTGCATGGGCCTTTTTGGATGACCATGGCCCCATTCACACTGAGCATTTGCCCTGCTGAAGGCACGGGAGCCCTGCAGACTTTCCATGCGCAATCATACAAGCACATCTGGGAGGCGTAGTGTTCCCGTGGCCAACCCGTGGCTTCCTGTGGAAAACGCGGAGTAAAAAACTACTAGGTCCAAAGTACTAGTTTCCGGAAACCCCGGGGCAAAGGCTGGCATCTGATCGCGGGAGTGCCAGTATCCCACGGCTTCTGACGCCCGCACATGTCCCCGGGGTTTTCGGATGTTGTAAGTTTCCATGGGATGCACACCAACGCTGAACAGCACATGTGCACACACAAGACACTGACAGCGCCCGCCCCCCCAATGGCGCATGTGCACCTTGCTGCCTTTTTGCTGCGCTGCAGCAGCGCGGTGTGATCGAGGCGCAGAACTGGAGTGTGGCAACCCGGCGGCCCGTGTGATCGGGCTACCGCGCCTTATTTAGCTCCGGGGCAAACTGCCACGCCTCTCCCCCACGTTTTCTGGCCCGTATGATCGGGGCCCATGTTACCTAAGAGTAGATCCATGCAGGTATTCAAAAACATATAGAACGACAGGAGCAGGATTGCACCTGCGGGCCCTACCCACAATATTTGCCCTTCTAATTTGGTCTCAAGATAGATTACACAAGAGTTGAACATAAGAAGAGTCCAACAGAGATATATTTATGGACATAGAAGCTCTGCATATGTGGTTGGAACCCTGCTTTGTGCAAATATTCTTGAGGACGTGGAAGTGTCAGTAGCCCATTTCAGACACTACAGTCATGTACACCATAAGCCTACCAAGCACAGATGAGGAGCAAATGCTGCTTGTAATCTTCCCAATACATGTGATCACCATGTTCTGTGAAAAGGAGCAGCATGAAGATTTACAATGCACATAAAGCCTTGGTATGTGCCAATTGGTCACTGGATTTCTCAGGGTTTCCATTATTATGTACCATATATGCTAGGTAAATATATCTGTTTACTCTGTTAGCACAACATGGTGACTGTGAACATCAGTAGGATCATGGGTAGTGTATGTTCCTAATACATGCAGTTGGAAGTATGCATGATGATAACATCCAAAAAAGACATCTATGTGTACATTTGAATATGCTTAGGGCTCTGCAGATGCTCGACTAAACACAGGGTTGCTCAGGACAAAACCAAGCATGTTAATCATGCTTCTTTCTATGCACACACACTATATGTACTCTTGAACATCTGAACAACAGAAGAGTGATCAGTGAAAAACATGGTGACCTATAATGGTGAAGGATCATTTTCACAAGATACCTTTGTAAAAAATAAATTTGTCCATGTCAGTCAAAGAGCATAAGCATATTTCAAATGGAGGTCCTCCAGTTTTTTAAAAAAATACATAGAACTGGCATGCAAGAAATTACAGGCACCCACTGGATGAAATTCTGAGGAAATAAGTAATACCAGCCCCTCCGAATTGTTGGAGTGAGTGACTCAGTATGTCTGAACATTGGGGACACTACATCACTCTCTATAGGTGTTATCTCCTTGAATGGGTTGCCTCTCTTTGTCTTAACCTAGGATCTGCACTCTGGCCCCTCCTTCTCTTTCTTTTGTCCTCTCAGTCTGCCTGTACATGGCCTCTCATGGAGACACATGTCTCTGCAGGTCTCTCCTGTAAAGGCAATGCCCTCATACTCCCATTAGCTAGCCATTTGTGATAGGGAAACTATTCTTTAGATTAGGCTTCTCTCCTTTCAACTGCAACCTGAATGTGAACTGGATCTACTTGAATAAATGTATGTTTACCTTTTTTGCAATACACTTTTTGGAGAGTTATTTACTGCACTTAGTATCACATTCTATGATCGGGCAAAACTCTGCTATATTAACCAAATATCCCAATACAAATTTAATTGAACTTGTGTCTTTCTAAACTTCTCTGGATCAATTCCCATTATCATAACTTATTAAAAGCTATGCATAAATAATTTGAACTTGTTTCCTTAATAATTAATATCCATTTCTCAATCTGAAAAGAGAACCACACAGTTCTGCAAATGTTTATGCATAAATAACTGGATAACAAGAGCAGAGGGTTTTTTTTAAGTTGAGTATTCACAGAGCACAATGCTATTCTGTGTAGGTAAATTATTCTGGATTCTTTTCACTGCAATCTCCAGGGGGAAGGTGACTTTTTAAATACTCCCCGGGATAAAGACTTCCCTTCATGTAGTAAACAAGCATGTCAGATAGGGGCACTATGCCGAACCTTTCCCTCTGATGTGGATGATAGAATGGAGACACATAACACTTCATTTTCTCTTCTGACCTGACCCAGAATTTGTGCTGTTTCTCCAGTGCTGAGAACAATTCCCTTTTCTATTACTTTCTGATCAGTATGAGGCATCAAAGAGTTTTAGATGAGAATGTAATAGCTCTTACTGACTGGGCCATTGTACCATTTTTTGAATCTCTGTAGGCCAGTTTGCCAATTTGCTTCTAGCTGTAGATCAGGACTGCTTTCTTTCAGGTTCAGCTAAAATGGTTTAGAGATGCAACACACAGAAATTCCAACAACCATTCCAGAAACATGCAACTATTGAGCTAATCATCTTCCATTGCTCTGACTGCCATTTATGCAATACGACGTGCACTGTCCTTCCAGAATACATAGTCAAGTAAAGAATGTTAAAAGAGAATGGAAGCAAATGGAGACACATTTCATCAGAGGGTAGTTTGAAGCTAAAGTACAACCATCACACTACTACAAACTCCATGAAACTGCAGTCTTAAATATTGATTTGGTATTCTCTGTCATTGTAAAAAGCAATTTTGTTTTCACTGAATGAAATAAATACGGCTTTAAACACGACCATACCCTTTTAGCAAGGAATTTTACAGCTCTGTTTATATGCTTGAAATTAAAACCAGCAGAATTGAAAAAAAGAACACCAAAGGGGTTTTCAAAAATTTAAAACTCCATCATGCATAAATGGAGCTCATCACAGAAGGTAATTTCCCTGCAGAAAACACTCCATCTTTTGTTTTATGTAAGTTATCAACATGAATATTTTATTCAGAGTGAAAATGCCTTTACCCCCTCTGTTTCATACTTTTTGCTTCGGGTCTCATATAAATATGCTTCCCCCTCACATTTCCACTAGTCGATTACAACAAAGATCTCTCCTCAGTACAGTTTTGCAAATAATCAGTAGTTTGATTTCTCTTGAACCCTCCCCCTCCCCCAGTTTGCAACATAATCTGTATCAGAGAAGGACCTTTCTGTGTTTTTTACTCTCTCCCTTCTACGCCATCTTATTTCTTTGACCCAAATTTCCCAGCTAAGGGACAGAAGCAACAGCAGGGCCTTCCCTCTGGAGAGCTCTGCCTGCATGCCCACCTCCCCTCACTGCCTAGGTGCATTCAGGTAGAAGGAATCCTGGGAAATGTAGTTCTCCAGGGATTCTGACCACACTTTATATACTGTGCCATGCATTCTAGGGAATGACATTAGATCCATGTGACATTGTCTGTGCTTCCAGATGTCTGGGGCATTGCTGCTGCTGCTGCATGCCAGAAGAAGGGGAGAAAAAGAAGAGAGCAGACATCTAGAAAGAGACCTGCCAGCTACTGCCTGGCCTATACTATGTGCATTTGAGTGAAGTACATAGGGACAGAGGGAATTAGATAAACATATGGAGCAGAAGTCCATCAGTGGCTATTAGCCACAGGCTATAGATGGGAATTCTCAGTCTGGGGCAGGTGATGCACTCTATACTTGGTGCTGGAGGGGGCAGCAGTGGGAGGGCTTCTAGTGTCCTGGCCCCACTGCTGGACCTCCTGATGGCACCTGGTATATTTTAGCCGCTGTGTGACAGAGTGTTGGACTAGATGGGCCATTGGCCTGATTCAACATTGGCTTCTCTTATGTTCTCTTATGTTCTTATGACCAAGGAAATATTCAAGGGCTTGCAGGGGTGGCTGATGTCTGTAGGAGCCTGTCAGGATTCAAAGTTAGCCATTTTCCATACACATAGTGGTGGCGGTGGAGGAAAGTGCCATCAAGTCACAGCCGACTTACAACTCTGTAGGCTTTTCAAAGCAAGAGATATTCAGAGGTGGTTTGCCATTGCCTGTCTCTGTGTCATGACCCTGGAACTGTGTAGTGGTCTCCCATCCAAATACTAACCAGGGCCAACTCTACTTAGCTTCCAAGATCTGACAAGATTGGGCTAGCTTGAGCCATTTGGATCAGAGAAAGTGTGTGTGTCTGTATGTAAAGTGACATCAGGTCACAGTCAATTTTTGTCTAACCTGTAGAGTTTTCAAGGCAAGAGATGTTCAGAGATGGTTTGCCATTGCCTTCCTCTGCATCATGACCCTGGACTTCCTTGGTGGTTGTTATGTCTTAAAGTGTGAATCTATCCTATTACTTGCTATGTTAAGCTTCAAGCTAAATGCGGATTGTAATCTGTCACATTACCATTGGCTGGTTTCTGAGAAACCTCTGTAAATATCCAATCACTATGTGAGAATGTATCAAAGAGGGAACGGTTCTGATTGGCCTTTATCCCTGCATTGTTATTGGTTCTTATCTTATTGTGGGTGTGGCTTTGACAGCCTGGGACAGTTTAAAAAGGGAGCTGTGCTCCACTTGTTGTGTGTTCCTGAGTTGAAGTTTTGAGTCTTCACAGGATTCTTGCTGTTCCAAGCAACAGTGTCTTCTGAAGCTGAACTGGTGTTATTTGCTTATTGCCCAGAATGTCCAGGTGTTTCTTGAATCTTTTAGGCATTATTATTGTTGTTGTTTGGCAGGGAGGGCAGGGTATAAATCTAACAAATAAATAAATAAATATTTTAAATTCTACTTTATTTCTAAATTTGAGATTAACCCGATAAATTTTCTTAATCCTTTCATAAAAATGTCATCTTTTCCTTTCATGTAATCACCACCAATAGGAATTTTGCCATGGCTAAATTAGACCTCACAACCTCATCTTTAATAAAAATGGTACAATCTTAGTTCTGTCAACAGACACTAAATTTGGGATTGGATCCAGTCATTTCACTCTATATAAATCATACCATAGGCAAAACAAGATCATATAATCCAATGTTTCAAGCTATCTCCATCCACATCCACAATCTGCCCTGCAATGCGATTTTCATATAGTGAACCCTCAGAATTGCTGATGGGAATGCATTCATCCTAGCTAGAAAAAAGTTTAACTGTAAACATACATTGTTAGAAATTTCAAATAGGCTGGCAGGTCAGATTGGGATCAGAGACCAACTGAAAATAATGAACAAACCCTATGTGCTCTAAAGGATGTGTTTATACAATCTAACTCTACTATTCCGTTTTTCAGGAGGAAGATTGCTGGAACTTTACCTAATTCCTGCAAGGTATGAGAAATTTAAATATATATAAAGAGTTCACCTAAATGCACTAGTGGTCTTTACGGTTTATAATTGCCAACTCCAGATTGGGAAATTCCAGAAAATATGGGGATGAAGCCTGGGGAAAGCAGGGTTTGGTAGGGGAGGGGCCTCAGAAGGATATAATGCCATAAAGTACATCCTCCAAAGCAGCCATTTTCTCCAGGGGATCTGATCCCTGTGGTTTAGAGATCAGCTGTAATTCTAGGAGATCTCCAGAACCCACCTGGAGGTTGGCAACTGACATGGACTGTACTTTTAAAAGCTTAGAAGTGCTTTACAAACAGCTGAATGGCTGTGAAGGGTTAATTCTTCACAGAAACAGAGGGCCTTGAGTAACAGGCTGCTGCAAGCAATCTGATTGGTGAGCATCAACTGAGAAGAGAAAGACTTGAGAGAGCTGCATGCTGAGGAGAATTCAGTCAGATTTCTGTCTTGACTGAACTGAGTTCTGACAGCTTGATATCAGCCTTAGCTAAGACCAGTTTAACACAGATGGAGAACTGGGGAGAGATAGGCAAGGGAGTTTGGGAAGTAGGTTAAGACTCCCATTCAGGCCAAGGAATGGGGATAGATCTTCTAAAGAGAGAAGAAAATTCCCTGTCCAGTCAAACAGGCAGTTAGCTCTGAAGAGTGCAGAGATCCCTTTTCTGGTGTGCTTAGAAACTGCCCTTGGAGACCTTAAGAGTCAGGGTTTTTTTAAAAAAAAAAGTCAAGATGAGTACTGGTGTTTCAAGAGAAGGGGGTTTGGTACTGGAAAGAATGTGTCAGGCTTCTGGAAACCAAAAAAGTTAGAGAATAAAGAAAGTGTACTGAAGTGTTTGGGGAAAACACTGGAACAAAAGCCTCTCAACATAAAGATTTAAGTCACTGTGAAAAGCTTAAGAAACTCTCATTGGGCCTGAAACATAAGAACTAAATTCTGTGCATGTACTGGTTTTACCTCAGAAATTTCAACCCCTGATTTTGTGAGCCCCAACTACTGCCGAGACCGCGCTGACGGGAGGGGGCTGATTTGCCTCCTCCTGAGGCAGGAAGATGAGGACACCAGCGCTGCGAGAATCACAGCACCAGGCAGGGGGCAGAGCCAGCCTATTTAGGCTCGGCTCCTGCCCTCTGCCCCAGAAGTTCTTTGGCGTGCTTGGATGGAGTGGATGTCTGAGCACAAAAGGAGAATAGTGTGGCCTACCTTAGCCCCAAAAACATGATCGTTGTGGCTGGGAGGGCAGAATAGTGGTGGCGACATTGGAGCCGTGGCAGTGGGAGCCTGATTGCTGCGGTGGTGGCTTTTTCCAGGGAGCCGTGGTGGAGGTGGCGAAGCATTGGGGCTGCAGCGGCAGCTTTTCCCTGGGAGCCACAGCAGTGGTGAAGCATTGGGGCATGACGGTGGACTGATTGCTGTGGCGGCAGCTTTTTCCTGGGGCCATGCCTGCATCCTGTGACTGCTGGGCGGCCCTCACCGGCTTAATTCCAGGGCTGTGTCATTTCTTGGCCTGATCTTGGGTTGCTGCAGTGGGTGAGGCTGCAAAGCCCTCCCCCGCAACAGGAATAAATGGGTAGAAAAATGGGTGGAGAATTTTGGCGGGCGGTGGCCCCCTGTCAGCTAATGATGCTAACCACCCTGGTGCCAACATGGGGTGTTCTTTGTAATAACACAGTAAGACCAAAAATAAATAAATAAATTGTAAAAAAACAGCCCGAAGTAAGTGTGACGGTTGGCGTTGATGGGGATAATTCTTTAAAGGGCCAAAGCTGCTAGCTCGGGCAGGTGGATGAGCTGAGCCTGGGGAGGGTTCCCAGCACAGACGGGTGCTTTCACTCTGATTTTGGGGGCCATTAAGAGAAGCAGGTCAGTGAGAGGCAGCTTGGTAGGGCTGCCTCTTCTGCATAGTTTCTTAGCTAGGGGAGAGCACTGTACCTCTTGCCATGGGTATAGAAGTGCTGTTGGTTCTAGCCAAGTGTTCATGGTCAGGAGACTGGCAGCAGGGTAAGGCTACCCCGCTCATTCCATGTTATATATGGTGGGCAGCTAGGGCCTTGATTTTCTGAAGACCAGGGTTGTGCAGTTGTTAAGCGTACAGTCTCTAATTTGAGTGAAATGGGATTGATTCCCTGCTCCTCCACTTGCAGCTGCTAGATGACCGGGGGCAAGCCATAGTTCTGTCACAGAAGTTTTTTAAAGAGCAGTTTGCCAGGCGAGTTCTCTCGTCCCCACCTACCTCACAGGCAATGCTCCCTCAAAGGGTAGGGTGTCTGTTGTGGGGAGACGAGGGAAAAGATCCTTGTGGGCCACTCTGAGGCCCCGAGTGTGGGGCAGGGTATAAATCCTATCTCCCCCTTCCTTCCTCCATCTGCTGTTGCTGGCATGGTTTTCATAGTAGGATTTATTAGGGAACTAATCTCTGCAATAACTGGAAGAGATGATTTCACTTTAAAACTCACAAGGCTGGGGTTGTGATCAGTGTTCCCTCTAAGCTGAGTTAGTGTGGCCTAGCTCACTGTTTTTGGCCTCTGGCTCACACATTTTTGTCTTGGCTTGGGATGGATGACTCCAGAGCAAGCTGGTTTATGCAGTAGTCAAATCAATTAATCACAACTTTAGTGCCAGTGGCTCTCAAGGTAGAATTTTGGTCACAAGATCCCACAGCTTTGTGTGAGTATTTGGAAGAGATATCTCAGTGACAGACCATCTGCTTGGCATGCATATGGTCCCGGGTTCCATCCCGGCATCTTTAGTTGAAGGATTTGGAGATGGGTGATGTGACAGACCTCTGCTTGAGACCTGGAGAGCCCTTGCCAGTCAGAGTAGGCAATACTCATTTTATTAAGCTTTAAAGAGTACAGCGCTATCAAAGGGGCTATTCCTTATGAAGAATAACAATGTTTACCTGCTTATAGCAGCAGGGCTTATATATATTTGAGACTGTAGACGGGTTTCTAGTCAAATAGCATATTTATGTGGTTTTATTCTGAGAAAGACAGTATAAATTGCCAATCTTCCAATTACATTTGGCCCTAATGCAATAGGGATGTATTCCCGGTGTGGTGGTTAAGAGTGAACAGGAAACAGCTGAACTTCTAGGGGTTTCCTTCTGTGAAGGAATTCTTGTTAGCAACATGTGAATTTGACAGGGTGAATGCACTCTGAGTTGGTGAATTGGCTTAGTCTTTGGTGGAGAGCCAGTTTGGTGTAGTGGTTAAACTGTGTGGACTCTAATCTGGGAGAACTGGGTTTGATTCCCCACTCCTTCACTTGCACCTGCTGATGTGACCTTGGGTCAGTCACAAGCCTCTGGCACAGTTGTTCCTTCAAGAGGTTTATGTTAGAGTTCTCTCAGCCCCACCTACCTCATAGGGTGTCTGTTGTGGGGAGGGGAAGGGAACGGAGTTTGTAAGCTCCTCTGAGACTCCAAGTGAAGGGCAGGGTATAAATCCAATCTCTTCTCTTCTTCTTCTTCTTTTTTGTCATGTGTTAGGATTCGAAAACATTCATTGCAATACATCATTTGTACCTTCTGTTTCCTGTTCTGGCAGGAATACAGTGTGACTTCCAACCTGATGCTGTGATCTGGGAATTTGACAGCTGGCATATCGTTACATGTCATTGGTTGGTCCTAATGAGCATTCTTCATGGGTTTAATAGTGCATTTGTCTTTAAGGGGAGGTCCAGTGAGTCGCCACGGGCTGCGAGAGTGGCGTAGGTCATGACAGGCTGTGGACGGTGCCGGCTGGGATGCAGGTGGCTTCCAGGGAGGTTCTGGGGGGGCTGTTCTGCCCACTCACTTGGCCAGGAAAGAACTACTTTCAGACATGGCAGCCCAGCCTTACTCATGTATATATGGTAATAGGGTCCACTGAATACAGTTTCCCATCATGGTTAATGAACATATAGCCTGCATGTAGGTATACACCTGTTTGTAAAGGGGGCAGTGCACTTTATTGTGCACTTGTCCTTGGTCTTTAGGATAGGAACCCAGTTTCTATAAGAAATTATAGGTACTATGCACTCTTCAGGGTGGGGTGTTTTTTTCAAAACAGACTCACAAACAAACAAATAAATATAGCGATTTTACAGTGACAATACTGTTGATTGGCACTTATGTTTCGAAAGCCAAACTAACTTTTTGTTATGATGGATCTCAGTGGTTAGTAGAACTGGGAAAGATTATATACCAAGAAGTGTTTCAGAATGCCTTATGGGGGCAGTCTCTTGAGTTCTAAATATTGAATACCTGCGAAAAGTCCTTTAAGGAACTCCGAGGCTGAGAGAATGTTTCCACAGTCTGCCAATCCAGTGGATTTGGAATTGAATCAGAGACACTCTCTTCTGGTATAGACCTTAGACATGATAATTCTAGGCCTCAATTTCCTATCTTTCAGGGTGCAGGATTGCCAAACAATCCAAATACTTAAGTCTTGTCTGCCTTATAGAGACTTAATATATGGAAATGCACAGCTGCAGTTTTTTCATGGCACGGAGGTAAACAACGTCATCGGACAATTAACATCCCTTTAAAGGGGGTGGGCTTCCTTTGCTACCCAGGAATATCAATAAGTCAATTCACTAGATCAGTGTTGACAAAAGCCCTATGAATGTTGGGCAGTGCCTTGCAAGTCACCATGACTGTGCGAAGGTAAGCATTGCTGTGTAAATGCCTTTGCTACCCAGAAATATCATTAAGTAATTCACTTGATTAGGGCAAATATAAGCTTTATGATACTGGGCAGTGCCATGCAAATGCAATGACTGTGCAAATGCAAACATTGCTGTGTATGTGTAGTGGAATTTCTACAGCATTTTATGAAAGCCTTGGGAAATGGGAGCTCTAGAGGACCAGAGGCAACCCATTTCCCTGGCAGTGGAAAAATGGTCATTTTTGAACCTGGGGTGTTTCTGCACTTCCCGTTATGAAGATGGTTACTGCTTTGGCATGTGGGTGGAATTCTGATGACCAGGCACCAGTTTGTGGCAGTAGTGCCTGGGCTTTTGGTAAGTTGGCCGTTTTCCGGGGTGAAGTTTGGTACTCGTTCTTCTCGGTTCAGTGCCGCTTCCACTACAGCTGCCCTGGACTATGTATGCCATGTGGTAGTGTCAATGGGACCTTGTTCAGGTCAGGACATTTGTCCAGTCATTGCACTCCTTTTGGGGGGGGCGGTGCTGTGGATCATGAGCTGTGGCGGGTTTTTACCTAGCATTGAGAATGGAATTGCAAAGTTTTAAGTTATTAATGAAGTTTGTCCTTCAGGTGCTGCTGGCTGCAGGGCAAGATGAGGAATCAACGTCTGCAGCTACAGCATGTTCTTTTGGGCCACCCACTGGGCCAACAGGACTCCCTGACCAGGAAGGCTCTTGTGTTACAGGCTGAGACAGACCTTCAGAAGATAAGAGCAAGATGGCCCAGAGTGCAGATAGTTTGGCCAGCTATTCTGCCTCGCCATGAAGGACAAGGCCCTTGTGATACAGCAGAGGCTGGCCTTGCGATGATAAGAGCAAGGTGGCCTGGAGTGCAGATAGGCTGTGGCTTTTCTGCCTCACCATGAAGAGCAAGGCCCTGGTGTTACAAGTGAATTGGTTGCCTGGGCTGCAGTCTCACCATGATGGGCAAGGTGGCCTGGAGTGCACATGGTCTGGTGGCTATGCTGCATCTTCATGAAGAGCAAGGCCCTGGTGTCACAAGCGGACCACTTGGCTGGGGTGCAGCCTTACCATGATGGGCCAGTGACCCAGAGTACAGATGGTCTGGTGGCTATTCTACCTCACCATGAAGGGCAAGGCCCTGGTGCTACAAATGGACCGGTTGCCTGGGGTGCAGCCTCACCATGGGGCATAGATGGCCCGGAGTGCACATGGTCTGGTGGCTATGCTGCATCGTCAGGAAGGGTATAGGCCCTGGCTTACAGGCAGAGGCTGACCTTGCGATGATAAGAGTAAGGTGGCCCAGGGTGCAGATAGTCTAGTGGCTATTCTGCCCTGCCAAGTGGGCACAATTTTAAGGACCCCGCTAGGTTTTAAGGCAGCAAGTTGCCTAGGGTGCAGCTGGTCTTGTCTGCAATTGGGCTGTGCCAGGTGTGGCGTAGCCTGGGAGTTTTTAGGTCCTTGGGCTGGATGAGATGAAATGCCAATTGGCAGCTTAAAAATGCCATGGAAGGTAGCTTGAGCCTCTTCTTGTTGCACCCCGATATACAGGTTGAGTTAACAGACCTGTAGAGGGGGACAGCATGCACCTACTTAACAAGGGCAACACTATATTTCTGGCAGATTTGAGGTGAGGGGTGCTGTTGGCGCTGGATCGCTTGGTGGGGGTGAAGGCCTAAGCAGAGGCTTGACCTTTGCAATGGCGGGGTAGCGCAATTAGCAAGTTGAAATCGGTGAGCACCTGGGCATTGTTATAAAGGAATTAAAGGGTCCTCCATGAATGGCTTTTGGGCCTTTGTGGCTCAAGGCTGGGAAGGGGTGATCTTCCTTAGAACAATCTGGCCCAGCCTATCTTAGCAGGCCTTTGTGGCTTCTGGGGTGGTGGGCCAGGGGGTTCTCCTAAATATGCCAAGCCGCTGGTTGAGAGCCACATTGGGTGGCTTGAGATCAGGGAAGGTGCATCGCCCAGAAGGAGATGAAAGTGATCAGGAGTTTGACACCAGTCATATTCCTCAGTATATTTTAGCAGTTGTTTGATTATAAATAATAAAGTGGCCCTTGTTAAATCCATATTGGTGTCCATCTCTTCATTCCGATTGTGGAGGCAATGCCTGATCCTTCCCCTCTTTGTTAAATATAATCTTTGCTATTTTTGAATTTCAAAACACCTCGAGTGCCGTTTAAATTGCTTAAGTTAAAGCAGATCCTTCCCTCAGGTTCATGGGCTGAGCCAATAGTCAAAATATTGTATTGTGAGAGGGTGGGACAGCAAAGAAGAAAATACATTACTAAGATGGTTCAGTCAGTAAAGGGAAAGAAAAACAGAGGGAAAATCTTGCTTCTGAGGGAGGGAATGGGATGGGGCCATCATAGCAACTTATTACAGTTACATTGAAAATATTTACTTTTATATAGAGTATATAAAGGTAAAAAATACCTTCCCTCAGCAAAGCTTGCCCTTGTCTTTCTGTAAGAATCACTGAACTGGGCATCCCTGCTTAATAGGCAGCTTCCTTTGGGGGCAGGTAGTTATGCTAAGTTTTTGCTCGAAGGGGTGATTGGAAGTGTATTGAAATTATTAAATCATGTTCAGTAGAGAAATGCAACAGATTTCTCCCGTTCCATTGAATGGAAGGCAGCATGGGCAGAGTAGTAAATCATATGGGATGCTATCCAATCTTGTTTGGATTTGAACTAAAAATTCTCCTTTCAGTTCCACTTCTCTCTTTTACAATTTGAACTTGTTACATATAAATGAACTTAATGTATAAATGAGGGGCAAATAGTGTAAATATGTTATGAAAGACACAAGCAAAACATGAACCCAACAATAAAAATAGGCAAAAGGAAAAGCTCAGAATGACACTGTATTTAAACAATCTGGGGGGGGAAATCTCTGAATTAATCATGCAGAAAAACAGAGGCAGACTATGTGAGATTGCATACTTCATGTTCACAAGATCCCTTCATCTAGTCTTGCCATTTGCCCAGCTGCAGCAGGTAAACCCCTGTTCTTAGCTACAATCCCTCACCTTTCAGAAACTGAGGTGCAGGAGAAAAACTAGCTTGAAAGTAGCCTCCACAGTGACACTCGAATTTTCACTTGTCTCTGTGGTCTTTATCATATAGATTGGTGGAAATTGCAACAGAGCAAGCCAAAAATGACATCACATCTTTTAGAAGCTCCACACTTCCGGGCACTGCCCTCAGAATCTCCCAGCATTTGCTAAGGCAGCATTGGCAACCTTACCTTCATTACATAATTCATTTTTTTCATGTGGTCTGCCATAGTATACAGCTTAGGAATTACTATTCTAGGAACAGGACATTCATTTTTATATACCTCCCAAGTTTAACTCATAAGTGACAATGAAAAAGTACCAACAATCAAGAAGTGACATTTTTTTTAAAGTCTGTTTGAAAATTCAGAAAGTGAACCTGGATCATGTTAAGCAGCTTTTTGCCTCAGTTAATGTTCCTTATATTCTGTTATACAAAAATGATTTATTAATATTAACCAGTAGAGCACAGCAAAACTGTAGAGTCTTTTGTTCATATCAAGACAAAGAAAAACAAACCAGTCATTAGAATTAATTGTTTTACAAAGTAAAGCAAATATAAATAGGGGAAATTATTTTTGCCATAAGTGCTATCAACGAAGCTTTGGGTCAGATTCCAGCTCCCCAGCAGGTGCCGATGGCGTCCTGCTGGGAGCTGACTTTGCCTCCATGAGACGAGGGAGGAATTTGGCTGTGTGCAGCTGGGTCCTTTAGGGGGCAGGGTCAGCACCACCTTAACGGCTGGTCCGAGCCCCACTCAGGCAGTCTGCACCTCACGCTTGGTGTGTTAGGAGCATGAGGTTGGTGAGGAGAGATGCTTGCCCTGGGCCTAGTACGATGATGGCAGGCTCAGTGGGCCATGGGCCAGGGACAAGGAGTCAGTGAGGCACCAGTTGCAATGGCGTGCTTATGTTAGCAGTGGCAGCTAAAGCCACCGCCAGTGTTCCATAAGAGGCTGTTGCAGTGGAGAGCGGTTGACGGTGATGGCAGGAGCAACTGACAGCAGCAGGCCCCCACTGCGGTGGTCACTGGGGCGGGTGGGGCTTCTCTTCGGGGCAGCCCGGCCCATTTGAGTTGTTTTTTTAAAACACATTCCAAAGTGGGGGAGGGAAATAGAGAGGGCCCCTTTGGGTTTTGGTGCAGCAGCAGTGTGTAAAGGGTGTGTAAAGAACTGCTCTCTTCCTTTAAAATGTTAGGGCTAATTTGCCCCCAGCTTGTTACCCCCCAGTCTTTGTCAACCTCCTCTTAGGTGGAGTTGGGCGAGCGGCCATTTTAGGACACTTAGGGAGCTGCATCCATCGTAGGTGGGTCCTTGCAGCCATTTGATTGGGCAGTGGCTAACTTGAGAGGATCTGAGTGGAGGCCATTTTGTTCACCTTGAGGAGTTATTGATGGCAGCCATTTTAAGAAGGTCAGAGTGGCAGCCATTTTATAACAGTTTAGTTAACAATCGCCATTTTAAGTGTACTCTCCATATAACTGGATAGGCCCTACATTAGGGACAGAGGTTATGGCGTCCAAAAAAGGACAGGGCAAATCTAAGGGGAAGGGACCTGCACCAAAGGTACCCAAACGAGTTGTGCCAGCCCCTCCGGTGGTCCTTTCATCTTCTGAAGATGAGGATGAAGTGCAGGAGCAACAGATAATTTTAGACAAACTGGCAGCTCTGGAGCAAGCCAAAGGAGCGGTGGCAGCAACCCCCACTGAAACTGGAATTAGGACTAGCCACCATACGGAGAGTCGTGCTGAGTGGAAAAAGTTCCGGGACGAGGTGCTTAAACATTTATCTTCCATTGTGTCTAGACCCAGTGAAGGTATGACCATTAAGGGTGCTGATCCGGTGCCGTCTGGCACATCTGGGTCCAATGATTCTGCAGCGATCATGTTAGCTGATGTTGAGCAGCTTGGTCCCAGTGATAAGGATGACATGGAGGTGCAGCAGACCACGTTTTGGCCATGGGGACCTTGGGGACCAACACCTGACATGACACGATTCCTCTGGTACTAGTCAGTCCTGGGCATGGGGCCTGCCCCCCATTGGGCATGCAGGCCCCTTGGGGTTCCTTTTCATCTCCAGCAATGGGTATGCCAGCTAGTCCCTGGAGGGCCTGAGGTTTCTCCCCACCTTGGACTAATCCCTATGCAGCTGCATCCGCAAAGGCTATGTCCTTTGGTGACGCAGTGCTGCCACTGCGGGACCATCTTACCTGCAACCAGGGAAAAGGTTTGTAAAGGGGAGTTTGTGGAGGTCTTCAGCCTTCTTTATTGTGAGATGGAAAAGAAAGATAAAGAGGAGCTGGACGACAGACAAGGAGGTACTGAGGAGGAGGAGAGTGGATTGGACCTGGGCCAATTGGTTGCCTTGGTTTATTATTTATGCAGGAGTGATTTCACGGGCTCAACATTGGAAGACCACAGCACTGTTCCAATACCTGGATATAATTTAAAAGGCCTACACTGGCTTTAATGGCCCGGCCTGGCTTCAATACGATGAGGAATTTCATATGCGAGCTGCTATGAATCCAGCCCTCCTGTGGGATCAGATCCATCCTCACCTCTGGTTGCAGCTCATGTCCCAGGCAAGGCCCAATGTGGGTGACAGTTCGCACAGTGAGCATATGGAGCACCATCTGCCGGCTGGTTCCAGCTCTGTTTCCTGGGGTCCACGGGGCAGGCGGTTCAACCCCACTTTCTCTGCTTGGAGTTTGGCTCCCAGGTAGTTTGCAGTAGAAAAACATGCACATATAAGCATGAATGCCCATTGTGTGGGGGATCCCACTCTTTCACGGCATGGTCCAGGGTGAAAACCCTGGAGGAGTCAGTGCCAGAGGGGTGGAGGTGGTTCCTTCTCTTCTGTGGAAAAAGGGGCCCAGCCCACTTAAGCTTGAGGCTTTGGAGGGTTGGTTGAGGTGGTCCCCTAACAAGGAGGATGGAATGTATTTATTAGAAGGTTTTAGGTTAGGTTTCCATATTCCGTTCATGGGTATGAGGGCCCTGTTTTTGGCTCACAATTTGTTAAGGGCATGGATGCAGTGTTGCAGAAAGAAATTGCCAAGGAAGTAAATGAGGGTAGGGTCTTAGGCCCCTTTCCAGAGCCACAGTGTCCTAATTTGTGGGTTTCACCTTTGGGTATTGTGCTTAAGAAGGCACCTGGTGAATTTCGCCTGATTCACCATCTTTTATACCCTCGGGGGGAATCTGTTAATGATGCCATCCCAGATGATCTGTACACGGTGAGGTACACCTCATTTGACCAGGCAGTTCATATTGTGCAATGCTGTGGTCGTGAGGCAGAGTTAGTGAAATGCAATATTAAATCTGTGTTTCACCTCCTCCCTGTGCATCCAGATGATTTTGAGTTGTTAGGGTTTTCCTTTGATGCCCAGTTTTTTATGGACAGGGCATTGCCCATGGGATGTTCTGTGTCATGCACTGTATTTGAGTGCTTCAGTACATTCCTAGAATTGGCACTGCATGTCAAGATGGAACTTCAGGAGGTTGCTCATTATCTGGATGACTTCCTTTTTGTGGGTCCTCAGGAAACTGGCAGATGTGCTCAGCAATTACGGGGGTTTACTCAACTGGCTGAAGAGCTGAGGGTTCCTTTGACACATGAAAAGACAGATGGTTCAGTGCAAAGGCTGGTCTTTTTAGGAGTTGAGCTAGATACATTAGCCCAAAAGTCTTGTTTGCCCCTGGACAAGGTTAAGGACTTACAAATCCAGCTTTGTCCATTTCTTAGGAAAAGGAAGGCCACCTTGAGGGAACTGCAGCAGCTTGCGGGGCATCTCAACTTTGCTTGCAAAGTTGTGGCTCCAGGGCGGGCCTTTGTATGGCAGCTTTGCAATGCGATGGCAGGCCTGCTTCTCCCACCTCACAGAGTGTGAATTAACAATTATATGCGGGCTGACCTTTGTATCTGGCAGGAATTTTTGGACCCCTTTAACAGAGTCTCCTTTTGGAGGGAAGACCTGAAGCTCGAGGCGGAACTCCAAGTCACTTCCAATGCTGCTGGGTCACAGGGGTTCAGTGTGTACTTTCGAGGCCACTGGTGTGCTGAGGAGTGGCAGGGGAATGGGTTTCAGCTGGGATTACCAGGGACCTCACGTTTTTAGAGTTCTTTCCCATCTTAGTGGCGGTTTGGCTGTGGGGGAGGAGTTGAGAGATCAGACTGTCCACTTTTGGTGTGACAATTTGGCAGTTGTCCATATGATCAATTCTCTTACATCCAAATCACCACAGGTTATGAGGCTGGTCCATGCCTTCACACAGTGATGCCTTCAGCTCAACATGATGTTTTTTTCTAGGCATGTGCTGGGTGTGAACAGTGGGGTGGCTGATGCTCTCTCTTGCCAACAGATGGCGAAGTTTTGCCAGCTTGCTACAGAGGCCGATCTTCAGCCAGCAAGAATGCCCCAGGGGCTCTGGCTGGTTGGAGTGCTGAGGCTTGCAGGGTGATAGGCCTTGGCATTGCCCCTAGCATGTGTAAAGGATATGAGTAAGCAGTTTGCCAGTTCAATGTCTTCAGGTCTGAAGAGCATTATCCCAAGGTCTGGCCTATTCCTGTGGAGCAATTGATCCACTATTGTGTTTCATTGAAGGAGACTGGCTTAGGTGTCTGTTCTGTCGGGGCCGCCTTCCTACTCTGGCCTTTGTGAGCAAAGCCTTGGGCTTTGCTGAAGTCACCAATGACTTCAGAATTAGGAAGATGCTTGAGGGTTGGGCACACGAGGCTGGAGCTAAGAAAGACAATAGGTGTCCCATTTCCCCGGTGGTCATTAAGGAATTCTGAGCGACCTGGAGTGACATTTGCATTTCAGGTTTTGAGGCATGCCTTTCTGCATGCAGCCTCTTTGCTTGCATTTTTGGGGCTCTCTGGGTAAGTGAATTAGTGGCCCAATCTAAGGCCGACGAGTCTGGGAAGGCCTTGCAGGTACAGGATATTCAATTTCAAGGCACGGGGGTGCAGGTTACCATTAGGAGCTCCAAGACAGATCAAAAGCATAAGGGATCTGTGATTAAATTGGGTATTTGTTCCAACAGGGAACTCTGCCCAGTTTTGGTCCTGAGTCAGTACTTGGCTTTGTGGGGAATGGAAGCTGGCTGCCTCTTTAGGCATGAGAATGGGAGTCCACTGACCAAACATCAGTTTTGGGCAGTTACCACCCAGGCATTGGGCAAGTTGGGCCTTTCTGGGGTGAAGTTTGGAACTCACTCATTTTGGATTGGTGCCACTTCCACTGCAGCTGCCCTGGGCTATACAGTGGCTGATGTTCAGTGCGTAGGGCGCTGGAGATCATCTGCCTTAAGGGTTATTTGCATTGTCTGGCCATGCTGTGATCTGTTTCTTGTTGGATTCTGTGGTTCACTGTCTTCTCTTTTCAGATGCTGTGTTCTGTGGCAGGAAGAGAAAGATTCTCATCTACTGACACAGCTTCATTTTCTGGGCAGTTCACTGAGCAAACAGATTGGCCATCGGCTCTCAGTTGGGCCTTAGTAGATGGGCCACGGTTGAACGGAAGGGATGCCATGGCCTGCGCTAGGTGGGCCTTCTCCAACTTCTATTTGGAATGGCACTGGCTTTCCACCTGATGTGCTTCTTATCCACCTGGGCAGCAATGACTTGGGTTTCTTGAAAAGGAAGGTCCTAGTTTTGCAGGCCTGGGATGATTTCAACTTTATTCAGCGCAAGTGACCAAATGCAACTATTGTTTGGTCCGCCGTGAACCCGCACAGAGAATGGCAGTGCGCTTTTGATCCCAGGGGGATCAAAAGAGCTCGGTGCAAAGCAAACAGGGAGATTAGGCATATCTTCAAAGTTGGGTCAGGTCACTATTTGCCGCACCCCCAAATTCAGGCTGATTGCACAGACCTGTACAGGGGTAATGGTGTTCACCTGTCAGAAAAAGGGAATGATATTTTTCTGCAGGATTTGCGGCAAGGGCTTATGGCAGTATTAGGGGTGTAGTGGGTGCATGGGCCTAAGCAGAGGCTTGACCCTTGTGGTGGCTGAGTTTTAGTTGCAGCTCGGTAAGCACCTATCAGCAACCCTGTAGGGTGGAGGGGTCTGTCAGGATCATCACTGCAGCCTTGCAGCCAGCGATGAGATGGGCAGAGTGCCTTTGATGGATACTCTACACAGGCAATGCAGCTGTGGGTGAGGGTTTGTCATGGCATATTCCATGGCTGGGCTGCCCGGGTCTGAGCCACTTACAGCTGGCTACACCCCGGGGGCCAAGTGCTTTGCCCATCTTATGGCAAGGGTGGGGTTTTACTGTTAGCCCTTTCCATTGTTTTGTTAATAAATAAAGTGGCCTTTAGTTTCCCAACTACTGTTGTATGACTCTTTCTTGTGTCTATGGGGGCAAATGTTTTTATGATTTGTTTTACTGTCTGGTTTAAATCTACCATTGTATTTTAATTATATAGCAATAAATCCATATTATATAATGTTGCATAAAATGAAAAAAGAACAGCATAATTAATAAATAAAAGGACATGCTAGTGAACAGTTCTCTTAAAAGAAAAAGAAAAGAAAAAAAACCCTACAGTTTAGTTTAGCCCTGTTGGCCATTAAACCTTATTTCAGGCCCATATTATTTAATTTTCACATCCTGCATAGCATTGTACTTAATGACAAAATAATACATGCAGCTGCTTGAATGATCTTATGAGAATATAAACAAGGAAGTATCAGAGATTAGTGCTGGGAAGTAATTTTTTTAAAAAATTGAATATTCCATATTATGTATGGATTTGCGTGCCATAAATCAATGCATCAAAATTTCATCTTCTCTGAGGCTTAATACTATCTGGGTCTTTGAAATATAGAGATTCAGTGTTACAGCCATGCATTATAAGAAGTGGAACACTTTAGTGTCTCCAGCAGGCAACTGTTGATTTATTTTCTTTATGGCAAAATACAAATAGTCTCTTAAGAGGTTTAAAACAGTTGAGCTTGAATAAATATAAACACACTGAATAAATTAAAAGACAAAAGCATTTGAATTCTATTTACCTAAAAGAATAGCACATCTATGTGAGTTCTCATTTAGGATTTTAACATTATTCTCGTTCCAAGTATATTCCCTCACACCACATTGGACTCAAAACATGACCCCAAAACATAATGCCATTCCATTATTCTCTCCACACCATAATGCACACACAAAGGCTGATTTTAGATAGCCTATGTATTCTGTTTCAGGAACTGGTTACTAACAGGTTTTTTCTGTCATTTCAGACAGACCCATTTTAGTAACTGGTTCCTAACAGAATATATTTACCTGCTGAGACAAACATGATTCTGTCCCACTCAGGAATGGTGCCTGAAATGTTGTTGACTCATACTGCTTTCTTCTGATGTTCAATCCTTCCTACCGCTTCTGAAGCACTATGGGGTGCTGTATAAAACACACCGTAGCACTTCCTGCAATTATGGGATTTTTTGCACCCCTTTTCTCCCCTTGTACAATCATCCTCTTTTTTTCCTAATGTTCTACTGGGAGCGCTATGGCGCTGAAGCAGGACCACAAATCAGCGCCATAGCAACCCCATTGAGATGTTTGGACTCTGTTTAGATTTTATTTATTTATTCAATTTATACCCTGCCCTCCCCGCGAGCAGGCTCAGGGCGGCTTACATTAGCTGGTACATAGGTACCAATAAAATTCATATAAAATCAGCTGAAACAATACCAATGCAATAAAATCATAATATCCTAAAGTGCTGGTGGTAGTTCATAGGTTGCTTGATGTGGCATGCAAAGAATGCATACAAATGGACAGTTTCTCCACTCAGTTCTCTCCCTAAATCACATGGTGGCAAAGCCCAAATATCAAAACCAGGGCCAGGAACTAAAGTCATGCTTGTTGGTGATAGTCGCGGTCATGCGGGCGGCTCCTTAGTGCCTGAGTCTAAAGCAAACTTTTTAAATGTGCTTAGATACACTGACATTCACTACTGCTGTCACCTGGAAACAAGTACGTGATTGGACAGCATGTTTAAGCAGGAGATCAAGAGCGTAAGTGAATGGTGAGACAAATGTTTGATGGATTTTTAAGAAGTTTGCTTTAGACTCAGGCACACACACACAAGCACACACACTCCATGGATTGTGGAAGTTAAGGAAAGAAGGAAAGCTTCCTATCTGGTCCCCCCTCCCTCACACTTGAACTCTGTATCCAGTGAGCGCCTTGTTTACAGGTGACAGCACTAGTGAATGTCAGTGTATCTAAATGGAGTCCAGGCATCTCAGTGGGGTTGCTATGATGCTGATTTGTGGTCCTGCTTCAGCACCATAGCACTCCCAATAGAATATTAAAAAAAGAAACCCTCTCAGGAAGATCATGCGTGTGAGGGGAAATAGCGGGAAAAGAAAGTGGCACAGTTTGAAATGACACACCGCTTCAGAGATGACTCCTTTCCAGATGGGAAATGCTGTGTAAAACAGCCATCTCTGTACTGGTTTACTCCATGATGGCTCAATAACAAAAACCATATGGTTTAAAAAGGTAATGTGAAATCAACCAAACACATAGCAACCTTTCTCCAACCCAGACACTACAACCATATCTGGCAACCTTTATCTTGGGACTATGAAAATCTAAATTCTGATTGGATAACCCTGGACTTCTCTGGTTTATAATTATAAGAGACAAATCTATCATTAACTTTTGTTTGGTTAAGCCATATTGGCATTCAAGAAAACCCCAATCAGGACATCTTCATTGTCACACTTCAAATGTCACTTTTCAGAGTGCTTATGAGGAGAGTCTTGAGATCCATAGTAAATAAGGATATGCAGTGGCTTGTGCCATTAATGGCAACCCATCTCACTAATACATCAATTTTCCAAGGCTTCAGTACCCAAGAAAGATTGATCCCAAAGGCCAATAAGGTGACTTTAGAGAGCAAGAAATGTGACAACACTTGCCTGAGCCGCTCTGATAGTAGTTTGTTATTTATTTAAAACATTTCATACCAGCTTTCCACCTGATGAGAGTCCTCCTGGTGGTCACATAAAAACATTAATACATTTGAACAATTAAAAACAACATTTAAAATGATAAAATAACTTGATAAAAATGCATAAGCAAACAATGCCCGTACCAAGGAGGCGGGCCAATTATTGGGAGATTTGGTTAATATAGCAGAGCTTGCCCAGTCATAGAAGCATGAGACTGTATGCAGTAAATAAATATCCCAAGAAGTATATTACAAAAAAAGGTAAACATAAAATTATTCAAGTAGATCCAGTTCACATTCAGGTTGCAGCTGAAAGGAGAGAAAGAAGCCTACTGTAAAGAGTACTTTCCCTATCACAAATGATCAACTTGTCTGGCATCATGTGTATGGGAGTATGAGGGCATTGTATTTACAAGAGAGACCTGCAGAGAAATGTGTCTCCATGCAAGACCATGTGGAGGGAGAATGAGAGGACAGAAGCAGGGGTCAGAAGGCAACTCCCAGATTATGACAAAGAGACGTTTCCCATTCAAGGAGATAACACCTACACACACTTAGAGTGATGTAGCACCCCCCAATGACCAGGCATGCTGAGTCATTCATTCCAACATTCCCTCTCAACTCTGTATGCTGTTAAGGTTCACAGTGTTCAGGTTGTCCCATAGAGCTTGGTATTTCTCTCTTGGTAATGGTTTGGTAAATATGTCTACTGTCATTTTGCATGCTTAGTCGGAAGAATGAGACTGACACAGGTAAATGGTATAAACTAAGGGAAGCTTTATTTAACTATTAATTCAACAGGATGACTATAACTGGCAAGGGCTGCAACACACGTCTGGCAAAGGGATCCCCTGATCCCTTTTCTGACCTTAGATGGAGTGAACCACCGATTCCCATAACAGAAAAAGGCCAGATTTCTGCCACCAACAAGGGTCAAGCCTCTGCTTTGGCCCTTGGCCCTGTACATCAGCTGACAACCTGCCTCAGCCCTTGCCATAAATCCTCTAGGAATATACGATTCCCAATCTCAGAGAGGTGCACACCATCTACATGATATAAATGGGCACACTCCTTCATGATGCCAGGGTGCGGTATGACAAAACCCACGCCACCCCTCATGGCATTTCCCAACTCCTGGTTGGCTTTTTTGCATGCCCACTTTGAGGATGTTAGAAAGAAAATGGACTAGATTGAGAGATGTAATTTGAGGGGCACATTCTCTTTCCTGGCACATTCTCAGAGGCTCAACTCGGAATCCTGGTAGTTCTAAGTCTTTTCAGGATACTGAGTTCTATTTTTAACACAAACAATGCAGTGACTCTTCCAATGTTCCCTCTAAGGTATGCAGTCTGTTGAGCAGCAATTTTACTCCATGAGCCAAAAATGGTGCTAGCTTTAAAACTGTGAGTGGGCCTACATGTTTTTTAATTATTTCAGTTTACAAACATACAAATGTATCTGCCATAACAATAAAAGCTGGTAAAAGGTATTATATAGTATGGAGGAAATATCTGCACTGGAAGAAAACTGCCTCATAATTCTTGAAAAACATCTGCCCTGTGTCTGTCCCATTTCAGATACCCAATAGGCAACTAGTATCAATGCATCAAGTTATGTGCCTCACATAAACTTAGCCAGTGTGGATTTAGAACCACTTGTGTTTAGGCAGTGTGGTGTAGTTGTCAGAGCACTGGATTAGGTACTGGGAGGCCCAGGTTTGATTCCCCACTCTGCCACTGATGCTTGCTGAGAGCCCTGCTTACCCCCATCACCCCACTTGGCTCCTTAAAATGCTGCTTTTAGGTAACAGAGGCCTAACAAGAAAAACATAGCAGTCTGTAGTAATAGTCTGTAGTAAAAGCAAAAATTCCATTGTGCAGAAAATGATCAGCTCCTCCAGTATATTAAGTTACACCCAAAATTGCTAAAACCAAGTTATCAATTTTTAAAGCAATTTTGTACACTCAGGTTGGAGAGAAAGAAAAGAAAACCCAATCTTAATGTATATTTCCATACCAAAGAAAAATTGTCACATTATCTTAAGTACACATTTTTCCTAAAGTAATGAACCCTTTACATACAACACATCTTTTAGTTGCTACTAGAGAAAAACTGGAAATTACTGTAGTCTTTCTACCATTTACCATATGATATTCACAGCTGGAGAAAATCCATATTTTACTCAGGGCCTTTCAGACCTTTTAGATGAAATTTTAGAAGATGAATGAGATAACTTGGAGTATACATACCTAATTAGTTATTGGTATGACATTTAGAATAAAATTCATCTCCTTTTTGAAAAAGGCATGTTTCGTTCAAGGAAATGGCTCAGTACACAAAATATTGCCTATTTAAAATTTAACTGTTCCTATAAAAAGAAAGTAATATCTGAAGCCCCTGCTCAAGAAAATATTTCATGTTTATATTGTGAGGAAACGGAAACTCAATAAATAATGTGCTGTAAATACTCAGTGACTTTCGTTCTTATATTTACCTAAATAAATTACAAGGGTATATTTCTATTTTTTTAATTTAAATCAATTTTATGGATAGTATGCAATGATATTACTGTATAGCTTTCAGCCCTATCATTCTGTGAAGACTTAATTGGCATGAAACTCCCAGGGAATATTGGGGTTGTTCTTGGTAAAATCCCTTTAAAACATGGGTTCAGAGTTTCAGATGTTATTAGGCTTGCACTAGCAACCCACATTGCCTGCCACTGCTCAAAGCAGCAGTGGGAGATTTATTTATTTTTTAATGTACATGGCATGACATCAATTCCAGGGAAACCCAGAAAGTGACATCATGTCACTGTGCAAATTGCTAGAGATCTGTGGTTTTACCATCGAGTTTCTGGTGATCCCTAAAGTGATACAACATCACTTCCAGTTTTTTTCCCCAGAAGTGACATCACTTCCCCCTCCAGTTCCTGGTGGTTGCCAGGACCTGGTTTGGCAACATGAGCTGTTATCCATAAAAATAGTATAAGTGGTTTGAATTTATGACAATTTTGTTTTCTGGCCAATTGGCATCACAGTTTGAGAAAATGCAGAGCTGACACTACAGAAATGTTCTGTTAGCCAATAAAACAGCCAGCTATCCAAAGCAGCTCAAGCTGCTTTTTCTTCAGTCTGAATGACCACTTCATTTAGCCCCTTCCAATATAGCTATGAAGCAGTAAACTTCCATTCTGGAGTACCATTCTTTCCAAAAGCACATCCTCATCTATCATACTTCATCCATATGCTTCCACACTCATATGGAAGCTGTGCAATGGCTTCTGAATAGTTGTTGTAGATTTTTCGGGATGTTATGGCCATGGTCTTGGCATTGTAGGACCTGACATTTCACCAGCAGCTGTGACTGGCATCCTCAGAGGTATAACACAGAAAGATGGGGTACTCTCTGTGTCAAGATGAGAAGAAAAATGATAGGCAAATAATTTATATCTACTCAGGAAGGTGGGGTAGGCAGGGCTGGACTGTCATAGACAAACTTTAGGCACTTTCCTAGAGCGCCCTCTGCTGGTGAAAATCAAAATGGTCTGCTGCCACCCTGCCCCCTCCCCCGCCTCAAAGCCCTGCCTGAGTTCCACTCATCACCGGGCTGCCTGTGTGTCTCAGTGCCTGCACAGCCAGTGCTCCTCCTTTATCTTCGCTACCACCTGGCCCGGCTGAGCCCCACCCCTCCCTCCCTCACCTCACCAAACAAAATCCCTGTGGCTGCGCGCTGCTCCACTTGCCAGCTGTTCCTCAGTACCTGTGTTCGTGTGCTCCATCATGAAGCCACCGAGGCTGAGCATGTGCTACACACACTGCCTGTCAGCTACCTGCTGCTGCTCTACCATGCCTCCTGCCCACCAAGTCATGAATTTGGAAGGAGTCTGCACCCCTGGCCCCTGGAATTTAAGGTTGGTTGGGCACAGCTGTGAGGGAAAGCCTCCCCACTCCCCAGATGAAAGGGGCTCCTCCAGGCTGCTGGGGCCAGCCTCGCCTTACCCTGCCTACCCCTTCCCAGGACTGGAGGTGACAAGTTTGGCAAGCAAGCCCTTTCCCTGCTGCCTGGGCTGGGCCTCCCTCCAGGTGGGGGGGTGCCCTGTGGCCTTGTGGTGGTGCTACTTCGGGAGGGAGCTGACTGTCCCCCACTCTGCTGTGACAGGTGGGGGGGACAGAAGAGCATGGGAAAGGCCTATGGATGGCAAGGCGGTGGGAAGGGGAGGGCAGGGATTCTGGGGGAGGGCCCTTCAGCACTGGGCCAGCAAAGAAGCCCCAGGACCCATGGGAGCCACTTGATGCAGGCAGGAAGGGGGGGCTTGCCTTCCCACCCAGCCACTGGTGGCATGGCACCTTTGCTTTCTCTCTGTGTTACCCCCAGGAAGGAGGGAGGGCCCCTTAAAACCAGCAGGACTCACTACACCTAGAAAACCATCATGGGGAGAAGGCTGTTAGAAGGGATGTACTAAAAGAAAGGACAGGATTGCCCATTGGAAACAATGGGAGAGACCTGAAGGCCAATTGGAAATAATGGGAGCCAGGAATGTCTCTTGACTTGCATGGGCTCCATTGAAATGCATTACAGCTCAAGAAGAGTTGCAAAGAAAATGTGGAATGGATTTTCCATTAAGGTCTCTGGTCCCAAATACACTGCTCTGGGACTGGAATGACAGGCCCCAGAGTGGAATAGCTGCTCCTGGGGATAACAGATATGCCCTGGGACTAGAATGACAGACTGTGTCATAGATTTCTTCTCTCTCAACCCAGTCCAGGGATGAGAGTTAGAATCCCCAAGCCTTCAGTAAGAATTAAACAAGCCCCCCAGGAGTATGTCTGTACACTCTCTAGGGTATCAGTAGTCACTGCCACCAGGACCTCTTGACACAAAAGGTTCCCCACCAGTGCTCAGGAACAGAGGGCCCAACTCCTGCCTAGTCTCTGGGAATTAACACTTTACCAGCTCTGTACCAGGGCTGCAAACAATCAATTAACACACAGTGGTAGCCTTCTTAGGAGAACGGCTTGGGCACAAGATTTAGTCTTAGAGATCAAGTTGCAACAGCGGCTGTCATTCCACTGTGGTGCCTGTCATTCTAGTCCCAGGACACTTCTGCTACCCCCAGGTGCCTTCATTCCACTCTGGTACCTGTCATTCCAGTCCCAGAAGACACCTGCTACCCCCAGGGCCTGTCATTCTACTCTGGGGCCTGTCAGTCCAGTCCCAGGACACATATGGTACCCCCAAGGGGCAGTCATTCCACGCTGGAGCCTGTCGTTCCAGTTCCAGAACACTCCTGCTACCCCCAGGGGCTGTCATTCCACTCTAGGGCCTGTCATTCCACCCTTAGGACACACCTGCTACCCCTAGGGGCTGTCGTTCCACTGTGGGGCCTGTCATTCCACCCTCAGGACACACCTGCTACCCCTAGGGGCTGTCATTCCACTGTGGGGCCTGTCATTCCAGTCCCAGAACTCTCCTGCTTCCCCCAGGGGCTGTCATTCCACTGTGGGGCCTGTCATTCCAGTCCCAGAACAGTGTATTTGGGACCAGAGACCTTAATTGTAAATCCACTCCACATTTTCTTTGCAACTCTTCTCAAGCTGCAATGTATTTCAATGGAGCCCATGCAAGTCAATTGGCATTCCTGGCTCCCATTATTTCCAATAGGCCTTGAAGTCTCTTCCATTGTTTCCAATGGGCAATCCTTTTAGTACATTCCCTGTTAGAATCCTCCATGAGAAGCTAGCTTTCTACAGGTGGGGAGTTTATCAGGTAGGGAGGAAGTTAATTATGCAATTTCAGCCAGGCTGTACCTTGTGATATTTTTGAATATGTGAATGGGGTCTTGCAGGAGAATTTTGTGGCAAGTTATGCTATAGCTTCAAATGCATTGAAGAGAGCAGAAAAGTTGATGGTGCAGCTGCCTGGATTTTAAACTTAGGAGGATATGCAGAATAAGAGACTGTGCACTTTCAATGAAAATAGCAAAATGTATAAAATTATTCCATCTCCTTCTGGTTCATAGAATATATGTACACATGTATCCATGATTCAGTATGGAGGTAAAAAATGTAACTCTTTTTATACTTCAGTCATTCTAGTAGTGCATATGCATTATGCTGTTGACAACTGGTCTTCTAGTCTTTGCAATGTGTTTTACATTTTATTTTGACCAGGTGCATTTGATATTAAACATATTTTTTTCCAGATAACAAATTATGTAGTAATTCAAATTTACACCATTTCTCATGGTGTGTTTCATTAACAGAAAAACCCTTCTGGATCCCTCCATAAATCTTTCTGTTTTCACAGTGGCTAACCAGATGTGTTAAGGATGCCCACAAAACGGGACATGAAATCACCTTTGATGAGGATGAGAAAAGTTGCATGTGTTGAAATGAAAGAGGTATAGGTGCCTTTCCCTCCTTTGAATCTTCCTAAACAAGTGGGGGAGCAGGAGCAGTCCTCTTATTCTTGTGCACTCTTCCAGTAGAGGGGAACTTCTCCTCACAGTGCAGGACTGGGCCTCATGTACCAAAATTCTAGGCATGCACACAAACTCATGAGCACACAATGAAATGCCTGGAGATCAGTTTTAATGCTAGGAGATCTTCAGCCACCACCTGGAGGTTGGCTACCATACTAAAAATCATGAGAAACAGGGGAGCTGAACCTTTTTAAAAAAATGAGGACAGGGTAACTGTATGCCTGTCAAGTCTAGGAGTTCAGGGACCGTTCTAAGAGATCTAGTTCCATGAAGAACGGTTGTGTGTTGAGAGCTCTCCACACAACAGCCAAACTTATAGCTTTCTAAGCAATTCTAGTGCCTCAACTGCTCACAAAGAGAGAGCAAAGGTAGGGGGACTTATGCAAACTTTCAGGGGGTTAATGCACAGCCCTTGGAATGCTTTAGCAGACCCTGAAGTGGGGAGCTATAGGAGGCTCATCACCAGGAATGCCAAGCACAGCACTAGCAGGACCAAGCAGAGCCAATGGAGTCTTGGAAGGACAGACAGACACCATATGGATTGATACCGAAGCTAAGTGTAGAATACCTTATGTCCTTTAGTTGTTAAATTAGTGGGGCAGATAAATGGTAGGGCTGGCTTAATAGTATTGCCCACAATAGGAGCGGAACTGGGGTGAGGGGTACTCTCCATAAAAACAGCTACTGGAAATATAAATATAAGCACACCGGAGGGGAAGCCTAGAAGGGCAAGATATAAAATAAGGAAGCAGGTACCTTTGCAGTAACTATCTTGCTGTAATTAATTCTTTCTCTTTTTTCTCTCCTTTCTTTGTTTTCTTTTGATGTCACGGACGGAGTGCAGTAACTTTAAGGCCAGCCATTGTGGTGACGGAGCAGTTTCTGAGTCTGGAGGAGCCGAATCACGAAGTGAAGGAGCAGTAGGGGAAGAAACTACAGTGGCCTGGAAGGGAGGGAGAAACGCTGGCAAGTCAACAAAGCAGATGGAAGGGAAGTGATATACAGACACCAAAGGAGGCTGGAGCACAGGAGATTGTGGCAGAGGAGCGGCATAGAGCAGTGTTCAGGAGACAGGACTGGACTGAGTGACAGACTACCGGAAGAGTGAAAGGAGGAAGAGAGGCGAGGGTGATTAGTGGAGAAAGATAGAGGTTTATAAGTATTAAGAATTGGAAAGTACTGATAGAAATTGTGTTTAATCAGCTGTTTAAAGACCTGAGTTACAGTTGGTTTTGAAACCAAGGAGCTTTTGTTTTGCATGATCCATGAGATATATTTTGATTGTTTGAGTGAGATATTTAACTATTTAGACTTGGTGTTTACGTGCTATAAGTGGCATAACTAATTAATTAATATTTAGATCAGAAAAAGGAGTAGAATAAGAGAAGTTTAATATATTTAATTTATGGAAACTGGGGGAAGTGGAAGTGGAAGTAGTAACAGAAAGGGGTCAATCCCTTCCCCCAGTCAAGCAGGTCTCCAGTCACAGATGAAATTCAACACAATGAGTATCACCCAATTAACAATTAAAGATTTTAAAATCATGATACGGGATTTGGTGGCACAGGCAATGAAAAAAGAAATTGATCCTATACATGATAAAATAGATGCACTAACTGATCAAATCAAAACTGAGATAGAAGAAATCAAGAAACAAATAAGTGAAAATAGACAGGAAATTCTAAAAATTACCAATAAAAGCTAAAAAACAGAGAAAAAGTTGAATGATCTGGAGTATGTGGTTCAAGAATTACAACTTAAAAATGATAAAATAAAAGAATCACTGATACATATGGAAATGGATAAGGTAACATTGATCCTAAGGTGCCAAAATATTCCAGAAAATTTAGAAAAAGACTTAAAGGAAGTATTGATAGAAAATTTAGCAGAACGATTGGACATTGGCTCTAAAGAGGAAATATCCACCAAAATAAAGGCTATATATCGAAGAAATTCTGTATACGCAAGGAAAAATAAAAAACCAAGGGAAACACATATAAAATTCTATAAAAGAGGGATAAAAGACAAAATACTCAAAGCTACAAATGAAAAGAAAATTATAATACAAGGAGCTGAGATTAATTTTTTGAAGGAAATACCCGGGCGTGTCAGAGAAAGGAGGCAAAGCTATGGAGTTTTGATGAACCTTCTGAGGAAAAATGGAATTGTTTATAGGTGGTTGACCCTGGAAGGTGAATTATTTAATTACAATAGTAAAAGGCAAAGGATTGATTCTACTTTTAAAACTGAAAACTTTTTGGAGCAATATGGTGAGGAGTTAGGGTGGCAGAAAGAGGAGGAAGAGGGAGAAGAAGAAGAAGTACTGGATGTAGATGTCAAGGAGGAAAGAACTGAGCAAGAACAAGGGGGAAAGACTGCTAAAACAGAGGGGGGAAGGGAAACAAGATCCAAAACCAAACCCATCTCATAGGCTAATGAGATTTTGGTACAAGACTAAAGTGCAATACACCAAAAAGTAAAAAAGAAATAATAAATATGATAAACAAAAAACTTTTTAAAGTTGTATCGATAAATGTTAATGGGCTTAATAGCCCTCAGAAAAGAAGAAAGATCTTTCATCAAATCTCAAAGCTGAAGACAGATGTAGTGTGTCTCCAGGAAACTCATATTTAAAAAGATGATCAAAAATACTTAGTGTGTAGGAAATTAGACAAAGAATTCATAGCAGCAGATTAAAAAAAGAAAAATGGGGTACTAATATATGTTAAGAAATCTCTCTCTCCTGAATTAGTACTAGCTACAGATGATGGTAGAATTGTGATGATCATGATAAGAAGACAGGAGAGAGAGAGTCTGATAATAAATATATATGCTCCAAATCAAAACCAAGAGCCTTTTTATAAAAACTTATATGGAATTTTAAATAATCACCATCTTGAAAATGTATGCATCATACGTGACTTTAATGCCGTTTTTGACCCAGAAGTAGATAGGAGAGCATTACAAAGGAGAAAGAAAATTGGCCACGTGTTACCCAAAATTTTTCTAGATATGGCAAAAGAATATAACCTAATGGATATTTGGAGAGTTAGAAATATAGATAAGAAGGATTTTACATATTATTCTGCCAGGCATAACTCCTGGTCAAGGATTAACACGGCTTGGATGTCAGACACCTAGGCCCATGAAACAATGGAAGTGGAAATATTACCAAAAACATTCACTGATCATAATCCAGTCTTACTTTCCCTCAAAGAAGTCCTGAAGAAACCACGATGGAGAATGAATGTAGATTTGTTAAGGGATCATGAATTTATAAATACTACCGAATTGAAAATTCAAGATTTTTTAAAGAGGAATATCCAGTCTGAGATATCTATTGGAATAGTATGGGACACTATTAAATCATAGATAAGAGGTTGGTGCATCAGCCAGGAGACATGGAGAAAGAAGAAATAAAAAAAGAACTTATTAAAAGCTAGGGTCACAAATAAAAAAAGAGGAGGATACACTCAAAAAGTTAGAATCTAAAAATGGGAGGGATAAATTAAGAGTGTTACAAGATGAACTGACTCTGGTATTAACACAAGAAATAGCATGGAATATAGAATATACTAGACTGTATTATTTTGAAAATGCTAACAAACTATCAAGATGGTTAGCGTATAGGCTTAGAAAGGAAAGAGGGAAAAAATAACCGGTTTAAAAAAAATGAAAAAGGAGAACTAAAATATGGCTTGCAGGATATAAAAAAAGTTGTTGAAAAATTTTACAAAAATTTATATAAGCAAACTACCCAAAAGACTGTCCAGATAAGTAAATATCTTCAGGAAAAAAAGCCATAAAAACTTGAGGAAAAATATAGGAGCACATTGAATGAACAGATTTCAATGTGTGAAGTTGTGGAAGCAATAAAAAAATCAGAAAAAGAAAAAAGCCCCCAGTCCAGATGGCCTTCCTGCTGAACTATATCAAACTTTTGAGGATCAGATTAGCTCATCATTTAAAGAACTCATTCACAACATAGGCTTAACTGGAAAACTACCGAGCTCATGGTATCAAGCAGTTATTACTTTAATTCATAAAGCTGACACAGATGATAAGGATATAAAAAACGATAGACCTATATCCCTCTTAAATGCTGACTATAAGATATACACGTATTTTGGCGATGAGATTAAGGAAAGTATTATCACAGGAAATTCACTAAGATCAAGCAGGATTCTTGCCAAAAAGGCAAATTAAAAATAATATGCAGACAATCTTAAATGTAATAGAATATTATGAACACCACTTGGAGAAACAACTGGCATTAATGTTTCTGGATACGGAAAAGGCCTTCAATAATGTATCATGGGAGTTCATACTTCAAAAATTGGCTATTTGGGGGTGTGGAAATTGATTTTTAATGATGATTCGAGCTATATATGCAACACAATATGCAAATGTGATCATTAATGGAGATATGTCAACAAATATTGAGATCCAGAAAGGTACATGTCAGGGTTGTCCCCTATCGCCTCTATTATTTCTTTTCGCGCTCAAAACATTGAATGACTCCATCAGGAAGAATGTTCAAATACAAGGCCTCGGAGTAAAGGGGGAAGATTTTAAGTTGCTGGCATTCGCGGATGATATAGTTTTCATATTGGAAAATCCAACAGAATCAATTACATACTTATTAGACATGGTACAGGAATATGGATATATTTCCGGATTAAAAATTATCTTAAAAAAACCTAAAGTAATAACAAAAAACTGCACACCTAGTGTGATAAAAGAAATACAAAGGATAACAGAAGTAGAGATAGTGAAAAAAGTTAAGTATTTAGGAATAATATTATCCAATAGGAATAGTACACTTATTGAAGATAACTATTATAAACTTCTTGAGGACATTAGGAATGATCTGCAATGATGGAAAGGTATACACTTATCTTTAATGGGCAGAATAGCGACCATTAAAATGAATGTACTTCCGAAGTTTCTCTTTTTAGCGCAAAATATACCCTTACTAAAAAACCTCAATTTTTTTACAGAAATGGACAAGATTGTAAAAAAGTTTATTTGGTATCCAAAAAGGGCTAGGATTAAATGGAAGACTCTACAGGATAGAAAGGAAAGGGCGGGGGGGATTTGGTCTATCCAACTGGAAGTTGTATTACCAGGTGGCAGCACTAAACTGGATAAAAGAGTGGTTAAATTTGGAGAACATTAGGATCTTGAATCTAGAAGGGCATGATCTTAGGATGGGGTGGCATGCATATGTGTGATATGGGAAGGACAAGATACATTCTAACTTTGGGCATCATATGATAAAGGGAGCCCTAGTATGAGTTTAGAATGAAATGAAGATATTATAGTAAGACACCAAAGTGGGTATCCCCGTTAGAAGTGTTTATAAAGCCTTCCCTTATCAACGCATATGACAGAGCAAGTTATGAAGTATTGTTAGATAAGAACAATAAAATAAAGTCAGAGGAGAGCTTACTTTCTCTGTACGAGATTAAATTAACCTGGTGGGAAGCCACGCAACTTCAATCCAGGTATGCTAAGGATGCGATAATAGCCTTTCAAGAGTCTAAAATTCAATTTGACAAGATTTGGCTGTCAACTAGTGATAAAATAGTTCAGAAATTATGCAAATTTTGTTATACACAGAATGAAACGGTTAACTCAATGATGGTGATTTGGATGAAGGACCTGGGTTATCCTATTGATAGAGTTAAATTGGCGAGTATATGGAAGTCTTTAAAATATTTGAGAGACACTAGCTATAAAGAAAATATCTATAAGGTATTTCATCGGTGGTATTGGTCTCCAGATAGGGTAGCTAAGTGTAATGCATCATTATTCAAAAACTGTTGGAAATGTAAAACAAACCTGGGAACTTTTTTTCATATGTGGTGGCGCTCTGATAGAGTTTATAGCTATCGGAAAATGGTGCAAAAAATGATATTAGAAATTATGAACATAAAGATGACTCTGTCTCCCGAAATGGCTCTATTAAATATGACCCCGGAGTGTTACAAACAGAATGATAGATATATGTTAATTTATATTTTAATGACTGCTAGAATTTTGTTAGCCAAATATTGGAAACAAGAAAAGACTCCCACAAGAGAAGAAATAACCAGCAAGTTATTAGAGATAGCAGAAATGGACAAATTCAGCTTAATACTTCAGAGAAAAGATGACAATATCTTTTTTTTTTAATATTTTTATTTATAAATTTTCCAGCATATATACACAAAAACAAAATCCCGGTCTACAACAAGATTTGCGAGACATTACATAAATTCTTAGTATATTATCGCGCATATACCTTAATTAAGTCTGTTTCTGTTACACTGTCTAGATAAAATAGGAGTGGCATTGGGAGGATGTGATTGTTTGTTTATTTTTCATGTCTTTTTTTCTATCCAATGATAAATTTTTTTCCATCTGTTTTCATAAACTAAATCGTCTTTTCCGGAAAGTGTAAGGTTTAGTCTATCTAATTCGGCTATTTCCAGTATGGAATCTATAATTTCTTCTGCGTTAGGGATATTCTCTTTTTTCCAAAATTTTGCTATTTTTATTCTCGCTGCTGTAATTATATATAAGATAATTCTTTGGTCTTCTTTATTGATTTTCACCGGAATCATATTTAACAAAAAAACCTCTGGTTCCAATTCTAGATTCACTTTGGTGGAATCTTCTATTATTTTTTTAATCATTTTCCAAAATTTTCTTATTGTTTCACAATTCCACCAGGTATGCAGATACGTTCCTACTTCTTTTTTGCACCTCCAACAGACATTCGAAGCTTTTTTATAGCATTTTGATACTTTGTCCGGCGTCCAGTGCCATCTGAAAAACACCTTATAAATATTTTCTTTATAATTTGTAGCTCTGAGCAGCTTAAGAGAATTCCACATTCTGGACCATTGTTCTAGAGTAATGTTTTGCCCTATATCTTTCATCCACCAAATCATATTAGGTTTTACAATTTCATCCAGTAGTTCCTCTGTTAAAAGAAAATTATACAATTTTTGTATTAATTTATCCGCCGAGGAAAGCCAGATTTTGTCTAATTGGGAGTACATATTCATGAAATTTGTTTTTTTATCTTTAGCAAATCTAGATTTTAGCTGTATTTTTTCCCAGGGGGTTAAATTTGCATTTCGGATTTCTTGTGAGTTTAGTGGTATTAGTTCTCTGTTTTCTGTCAATAGGTTTTCATAAGTTAGTTTTTTTTCCTTGGACCATATCTGGTATAACATGGATAAAAGCCAACAAATTTTTGTAAACCATGCTATAAGGGGCCCCTTAATGAAAATCTGGAAAGAAATTAAAATGAGATATTATTCCAAAATTCCGATTTGGGTATCACCTGTTGAGGCTTTTACGCTACCGACAATATCTTTTTTGTAAGATGGGTGCATTTGTATAAGTAGATAAATAATGTTTGGAAACTATAGACTCAACTGTATATATGTGGAATGTATGAAAGGTGATTTATAATATGAAAACGGATAAATAAAGTCTTCGGGGGGGGAAGTCTAGGAGTTCAGGGAATTTTGATGAACTAGACAATATGCCACCAGAAATATATAATGTCTCAGAATATGGAGATTCTGTTCCTATTTCCATTGGTAACCACTGATAAACCTACCAAACGTGTAGGTTTGCCAACTGATCAGCAAGCACTCCCCCCATTAGGCTTGGTGCACAAAAAAACAGAAGATGAAACTTTTATTGGCATAGGGATCATCGTTAGCAGCAGCAAGTGTCTGCACATTAGAAGAAAAGAAGAGACTGGATTAATACCCGCCCTTCACTCAGAGCAGTTTACAATCTCCTTTCCCTTCCCCTCCCCACAAAAGACACCCTTAGAATGAAAGGGTTTAGAAGCACACACCAGTGAGGAGGTGGCGTAGACTCCTACTGGATTTAAGGGGAGTGGAGCACCATCCATCTTTCCTGATCTTAAAGTAGTTTTCTAAATTCGTTCATTTTTCTAGGGAGTTATGGCTGATAAAAAAAACCCATCTGGAGCTCAGTTCCGCAAATGAAAGGCAGAAAGAGCCAAGGAGCAAGCCAAGTAAGAGGTATTCTTCCAGAAATACCTTGGCACAGGAAAAACAAGTAAAGAACAAGAATATGATGATCCCCTTGAGGAAGTTCCTATGACAAGTGATGTTGCTCCTACGACAAGTGGTATTACTTCTGAGGAAAAAGTCTCACAATTTGGAGATGTTCCAGTGGAACACACAGAGGAAACAGAGGATTTTGAGGAAACTGAGTACTGTGATGACTACAAAAGAAGTTGGTATCGTGCCTGGTTTGAATTACAGTGACCCTGCTGACTGGCCTAAGTATTGCAGTGATAATTTGCGACAGCTTGTAGTTGAACATGGACCACAGCAGGTTGTATCATATGATTTTCCAAAAGATTCACAAAAAAGAAGATTCTCTCCTGTCTACTACAAGAGGAGACTGGCAAATGGTGAAGAAGTGTGCCGTCAATGGCTGATATATCCCACCACAAAAGATGTGGGGGGTTTGTTTTTGCTGTAGGCTGTTCAGCAAAACGGATGGTGCTGCAATGCTCTACAAGACCCAGGTTCAAAAGACTGGAAGAACATTGGAGCAGTTCTGTCTACACATGAGAGGAGTACTCTCTATTTAGACAACTACCAGGCCTGGAGAGAACTTGAACTGCACTTATGGAAAGGAAAAACAACTGATGATATCAACCAGCAGAAAATCAGGGAAGAAGAGCAATATTGGCGACAGGTCTTGGAATGCTTGATCGCCATGGTCAGATTTCTTGGCATGCAAAACCTGGCATTCTGGGGTACAACTGAAAAGTTGTACAGTGAGAACAATGGACATTTTTTGAAGCTTGTTGAACTTTTAGTCCATTTTGACCCTATCACAACTGAACATGTGTGCAGTTAAAGATGAAGAAACCATGGTTCACTACCTAGGAAAAGGCATCCAAAATGAGCTTATAGAGCTTCTAGCAAGTGCTATAAGGCAGAACATTTTAGCACGTGTTAACTCAGCCAAATACTATTCAGTTATTCTGGACTGCACACCTGATGTTAGTCATACTGAACAAATGACGATCATTGTACATTTTGTCAGTGTAATCAAACTACCAGCTACTGAAATGTCTGAGCCTGAGCTTACGATAAGAGAACATTTCTTGGGATTTGTTCCACTAAAGGAGACTATAGGTGCCTTTATGACAGAAACTCTTCTTGGACTGCTTGAGCAAATGGGATTACCACTTGAGAATCTGTGCGGTCACGTTTATGATAATAGGAGTAATATGAGAGCTAAAGAACATGGAGTACAAAAGAGAGTCCTGGATATAAATCCACATGCCTTTTTCGTGCCCTGCAATGCACACTCTTTAAACCTGGTAGTCAATGATGCTGCTAAGTGTTGCCTGGAACAACAAGTTTCTTCATATTACCTGGAACAACAAATTTCTTCATGTTGGTCCAGAAGATATATAATTATTTCTCTGCATCAACTCATCATTGGCAAATTCTAACTAGCCATGTGCCAGCCATTACTGTTAAGCCACTGAGTCAAACAAGATGGGAGAGTCGGATTGATGCTTTGAAACCACTGAGATATCATCTTGGTAGTATATATGATGCTTTAATGGAGATCTTTAATGTCCCAAGCCTACAAAAATCATTCACAAGTGATTCTCAAGTTGAAGCTAAGGCTCTTGCTGATTAAATTAGTAAATTCAAGTTTGTGGTATCCCTTGTTACATGGTACAACATCCTTTTTGAAATTAATCTGACAAGCAAGCTACTACAAAATAAGGAAGCTGATTAAAATTTATCTACAAGACAATTAGAAGTAACCAAGAACTACCTTGTGGGCTGTAGGTGTGATGAGGTTTTTGAACAAGTTTTAGTACATACTACTGAGATTGCAAAAGAGCTAGAAATACTACCAAACTTTGAGACAGAACAAAGACAAAGGAGAAAGAAAAAGCAGTTTAAGTATGAGGCCCCAGAAGAGGCACCACAAGATCCAAAGCAAAAATTCAAAGTAAATTTCTATTATGCTGTCTTACATGTGGCCATACAATCAGTTGAAGAGAGATTCCAACAACTACAACACTATAATTACCTCTTTGGCTTCCTGTATGATATATATATCGTATTAACAAAAAATGCACAGAAGATGTACTTAAGGCCTGCAAGAATTTGGAACAAGCATTGAGGCACAATGGAAACAAGGATATTGTTGCTGGAGATCTGTGTTGTGAACTGGAAGCAGTAACTCGAAGACTTCCAAAGTCTATGTCACAACAAAGAGTACTTCTCTTCATACTTCAACAAAATCTCCAAGATAGTATGCCTAATGTTTCTGTTGCTCTAAGGATCCTTCTCACACTTAGGGTGTGTTCAGACAGTGTGCTGGGAGCGATGTAAATTGCTCCAGTCCGATGCATTGTTTTTTTTTAACCAAGAGAATCGCGATCACACTGACCTTGTTTCAGATCCCTGCGCAGTCACATCACTCCCTGCCAGGAGCGTGCATCAGTGGGGGTTTTTCCCTCTCATCTTGAGCATGCACACAGGCAACCATCTTTAGAACTAAAAATTTCCTGTATGCGCAGAACAGCGATTTCTACACTTCCCTTTAAACTTTAAATGGATGCTTTAAATGAAACTTTTACCCCCAAAACTGGCCTCTGTGAGATCCTGAACTCATCTAAATGCTTAAACTAGGCACCATTCAAACTTTGCTTTTACTAACTTAGGAGCGGAGCTCCACCCATGCGCATACTGCTGAGGCTTAAAAAAATGGCTGACGAAAAGTGGAAACCTAAGGCTTCCATGGCAGCTTTCCAGAGGGGAGGGGGTTGAAGCACCCAGAAGTGACTCAACACCGGAGCGATCAGATGACAGAAAAGTGCGACTCAAAATGGAGAATCAGGAAAATACTACTTGTGTAAGTGGTATCAAAATACTCCATTTTAAAGGGGGTTTGATCCGGAAAGCGACAGCTGGGGACGGTGCAACAGATGTTGGGTGTGTGAACACGCACATAAAATTCATTCCTGAAGCATGCCGAAAGCGGACTAAACAGCCCGTCTGAGCGCACCCTTACAGTGTCAGTGGCAAGTGGTGAACGCAGCTTCTCAAAACTCAAACTTATAAAAACACACATACGCTCGACAATGCTGCAAAAGAAACTACTTGGTTTGGCAACTATTTCAATTGAACATGCTGAAACATCAGCGCTTGACCTGAAGGAATTGGTGACAAAATTTGTGAAAGAAAAGGCATGCAAAATTAGATTCTGATGTGCCTGAAATGAAAACATTAAAGAGACTTAAATTTCAATATCACAATTAACAGGATTTTTCAAAATGCTTTATGATTTGTGTTTTTCCATTTGAGAGAGAAAATCAGAGATTGTATTACTCATTCTCACAATAAAAAAAAAGAAATTAGCAATTTCAAATTTTGTGTTTTTCATTCTTCCTAAAATGCATTTATGTTTGAAAATTGGTGGGTGCATGGGCGGGGGCACCAGAAGGTAGCCTTGCCTAGTGTGCAAAAAACTCTGGGGCTGGCCCTGGGGGTAGGGCTGAGTCACTGTCTTGTAGGAGTTCCTCAGGCTGTGACATGCTAATGGAGGAGCTTTCCTGAGGAGGTTCTTTTGTATATGGATTGGCTGTTGAAATTCTAATCTTATCTGTAGTGCTATTGTAAGATGTAGAGCATTTTGTATTTTTCAGGACAGGAAACCATGCCCTATTTATTTTTTAACTCTCTTCTTTCCTGTTGAAATTGTGTTTATGTTTATGAATTTCAATAGCTTCCCTGTGTAACCTGACATGGTAATTGGATGTGTTGTCCAGCCTTTCAGTTTCCTGGAATAAGATACTGTGTCCTATTTGAGTCAGGCTATGTTCAGCCACTGCTGATTTTTCAGGTTGGCCCAGTCTGCAGTGTTTTGCACCTTATTTTACACAATAGTTGTAGATTTTCTGGGCTGTATCTACAACAACTAATGAACCCCAGCCATGAAAGCCTTCAACAACATCTAAAGAGGAATATGGCAGAACAGCCTAGCATAAAAAAGTAGCTGATTCCAGCTTGGCTGTAGCTGGTGGTGGAACATCTGACTCCAGGTAATAAGATCTTAAATTAGTTTAAGGCTAGTCAACAGATGTGTAGCAGAATGGAATTTTTAAAAAACATGCTGTTTTAGCTTTGACCAACAATTTAGGCTTTCAAACATATAGATTAACATTTGAAGAAAGCATCACATCTTTTGTTTGCATTAATCCAAATTACTGAAATTTTGTAATTTAATTTTAACATGTACATTTGAATGAGAGAATGGCGAACAAAACACATTTTAAATATAAGGCAATTCCAAAAGACATACCCGCTAAACCCTGGTAATGAAATCAGTAGTATAAAAGGTCTCAAGTTCTCTCCAGTCCAACCCTTACCACCATTCCTGTGGGCAATAAAAATTATTGTAAAATGTTGCATGAGTACCCAGAGCCTAAGAAGGAGCCCACCACAAGCCTTGCCACCCCCAAGGAAGTTAGGAGAAGGGAATGAAGGCAAGGTTGAAAAGGTTGAAATGGGTCAATAGTGAGTGAGACCTGAACTTTAATGCAGTCTGGGCTCAAAAATAAAAGAGTGGGGAGAGAGACCGATGTTCAAAAATTTACATTTTGAGTTTCCCCCTTTTAGAGACTGACAATTTAGACTGAATATTAGTGTGAATTAAACAGCCCTGTTATGGAAAAAAAATCATCTGCCCTTTAGATTTCGATGAAGCAAGTGTTTTGAGGGAATAGAGTGATAAATATCTTTCTGATCAGGGTATTAACATAATCACTGATCTTACAGTCTTGATCTGTGACCACCAAGGAAGAAGACCAGCTATGTATAATCAGACAAAAAGACAGCTTGATAGTTGATCAATATAATTAGCTACATGTCATGGGAAACAATTGCTTGGTCAAGAAAAATAACAATTATGATAATTGGATAATTGGATAATATGACCTCAGCAGCAATAGCCGCCCTGAGCCTTCGGGGAGGGCGGGATACAAATCCAAATAAATAAATAAATAAATAAAATAAATAAATAAAATAGTGTAAGGATACTGGTCATAATTCGAATCCCCAGCCCTCAGTCCTCACAACCGTTGGGCTGGGAGGTGCCTTTGCCTCCTGGCTGGATGAGGCAATATGTTTTAGGTGTAAGTGAGGAGGGAGGGGCCAAGAGGCTTAAAAGCCTGGCCCCTCCTATCCTCGCCAGCAGTAGCGCAAATTCTCAGCCCACCCTCTTGCCCTGTTGATAGTGTAGGCTTTTGGCTGGTCGCCCAATTGCAGGGCCAGGTAGGAATTTTTCACCCTTTCCTGATTGGCACCTGGAAGGGGTGTTTTTGCCTACCTTGTACTGTGGCAGTGGCATAGGTATTTTACAGGGTGGGCTGTGTTAGTCCAGGTTGGTCATTTTTGTTAGGTAGGGTTTCTTATGCTGTATACAGTTGTGGCCCGGTGAGCACCAGCCGATACCCAATTTTGGGCTTTAGGGGGTCTTGTGAGTACAGTCTTTGTGCCGCACGGCATAGGATGGGGAAAACAGACTGCCTTGTGAACCGCCCCGATTGGCTCCTCCCTTTGAGCCTGGTGGCTTGGGGGATGGGGCTATGGAGCGGGGCAATGATGGCTAGCCGGCTGGGCAGAAGCCATTGGTGATGGTGCCCGCTTGGGGCAGGGTGGCTCGCCCTATTCATGGACAGGGGAGGGGTATTTTACCCCTGGCCTTGACCATACCGCAAACTGTTTGCCCTTGCTGTTTTTTCTTCTAGTTAAAGTTTGTCAGTTAATATAGTGGCCCAAGATTTAACCCATTATCTGTGTCTGCCTCTTCATTCTGGCTTGGGGGGCAATGAAATGAGGGGAAAATGTGAGATATAAATTTTGTAAATAAAGAATAAATAAAACACAAAGGCCTCCAAAAACATTCCTGCTATCAAAGAGACTAGTCTCATTCAGTTTTTAAAACAGCTTGCCTCTTCAGGACCAGAAATGTCTGTGGAATCAGAACATAAAGCTGCAGCTGCCTGAACAATTCTGCCCTAATTGTGCATACTGCTTCTTTGGATCAAGGCTTCTGCACCACAGAAACCAGCCAGACTACATTACCAATTATTTAGTCAAAGAAAAGACCATTAAGTGACTGGAATAAATCAGCAGTAGGTTTTGTTCTGTGTCAGCAGTATTCAATATCCCTCACAAAATCCCACACAGTTTGTAAAGGTTTCTGGAAACCCTGTAGGATTACTCTGTCATCTCTTTTCAGTTTAACAACAGCTATTGCACCTGATAAGATGAGATGAGATACCACCTACAGAACATGCCTGAGGAAACGATGCTTATTAAATGCATGCAGAGGGAAGAACAAGAAGAGTATCATCTGGGAATTTATCGTAATGGGCAAATTATCTATATTGTAAGAATTGTCTTTTTTAGTGAACATCTTGACCAAATCTAGGGCAGTGAAAAAAGAGGCATTCAAAGTAAGATAAATGTACTCCAGTTGTTTAATCCATTGATCATTCAGCAGTTTCATATTTCTGGAGAAGGCTCCATGCGTGGCAATCGCTGACATGCCCCAGGCTGTGTGCAGCAAATTTTATGAACACGCTAGGCCTGATGAGGAGCAGGTGCTCAGATTTTTATTGAACAGCATGGTATCCAACAAATGGTAAACAGAACCAAAGGGCACTTTCAAAAGTATGGATGGCTGCTGAACCCACAATAAAATTCAGATGAAGAGTTTTTACTTTTCGCCACCAAAAACCTAACCATGTCATATTTGCAAGGTAGCATATAAACTACTCTGCACTAGCTTGCATGTTGGTAGATGTACAAAGGCAAGCATTTCCTTTCCCAAACTGTCATCTTTCTTTTCATTGGTCCCAAACCAATTTAGTGTATAGACAAAGGGTAACACATGCACTACTATATTATGGTTCAAATCCAGAAAGCAATCTGAAAGCAATTGTAGAAAAGCAGAAGGGGGGATTCAGAAATGGAAACACAACTCTGGTTATCACAAACTATGACTGAAGATGCATGAATATTTAATACTGGATTTATTTATTCACTTCATTGATAGTTATCAATTGATTATATTAATACCCTGGTGCTTGGGGGGGTCAACAATGGGAGGGCTTCTAGTGTCCTGGCCCCACTGGTGGACCTCCAGATGGCACCTGGTATTTTTGGCCACTGTGTGACACAGAGTGTTGGACTGGATGGGCCACTGGCCTGATCCAACATTGGCTTCTCTTATGTTCTTATTCGCCATTCTATCCTAACAACAGCCCTGTGAGATAGGTTAGGCTAGCAGCGTGACTGGCCCAAAGGGAGAGTGGACATTTGAACTTAGGTCTTCCAGATCCTAGCCCAACACTCTAACCACTACACCACACTGGTATAAAATTAATGGCCGGAAATACCTCTGACGAGTATACATTTTCTTTTCCATTTATTTGTTTTTAGTCTATCTTCTCCTGAATATGAAAATTAATCAAGAGTAGATATAGTGAGTTTTTAGCTTGAAACATTATTGCCTTAATCAATATATAGGGATATCACTCTGTGCTCTAGCATTCACATTACTGTTTGGTTCTTCTCATGCCCTTTCTCCAAAACACACATTTCATTGTCTTTGGATAATTCCAGATAGGTAGCTGTGGAGAAATGCTATTTTATGGATATGTTTAAGTTGGTGAGGGCTGGATAGGAGGAGACCATCAAACTTGAGGTAGGCCTTGGACTAGTCTCCTCCTCATTCCCCCCTCCCCTCCTGTCTCCATCCAGTAGTCTGAGGGAAGCTCCCGAGAAGACTGGAAGTCCATCATGGTGGTGAGGAGATCTGCCCCAGAATGCTGCAGGAGGGAGAGCCAGTTCCTGGGCAGAAAACTGCTGTTTTAGATATAGTGGAGTTTTGGGCAGGAAGCTGGCCAGTCAGTGAGAAGTCTGAAGCCAGTCAGATAATCACTTGAAGTCTGCAGGAGACAGAGGCCATTTTGGGAGACATGCTGATCCTACTTTCTCCAGTGAAATGAAGTGATATGCCTGTCCTGCATACAATCTAGATAGGGCATGAGTGAAGAGAAGGGAGAGAGATGAAGCTGTTTGGTTGCCTTTATTTTGATTCTTCAGTTCACTGTGGAGGTGCCTGTAAATAGTTAAGAGTTTTCAAATAAATCCTTTAACTGTTGACGGTGAGAAGTCCCTCTGTACCGCATAGTTCCCCCAACTGCTTGGACATGCTATGGGTGGGCCGGGGACTCCCTGAGGAGGAAAACAGGTGCAAATGGTCAGTTGCCAACTCTCCAGGGGAGCCCGAAAGATTGCCAGGAAGCCCTGAGGCGAGTTCCTAGTAAAACCAGAGGGAGGTTAGGAGGCTGTCCCACCTAACCAGAGCCCAAGACAGGGACAGTGGTGGCAGCAATACCTGGAGGCAGTGGAGAAAGACTGCCCCTTCAGGTGCCAGGTCAGACAAAGGAAGGGTGGGCAGAGTGGGGCCTGCCAGCTGACACAGGCCTGTTCCACCACAGTACCCATGTTAGTTTGCAGCAGCAAAATGAATCAGGAGCCCAGTGGTGCCTCAAAAATCATTAAAGCTTTTTGTGAGTCTGAGTTTATATAGATCTCCTTTTTTGTGGTAATCCCACTTTGCCAACCTATCAAGATGGGAATGGTCCTCACTGGTGGGGGTGGGGGGATAGAGTTGCCAGCTCCAGATTAGGATATAGAGATTTGAGGATGGAGCCTTGGGAGGGTGCAGGGATCACAGTGGAATACAATGCCAGAGAGTCCACCCTCCAAAGCATCCATTTTCTTCAGGGGAACTGATCTCTGTAGTCTGGAGAGGAGCTGTAATTCAAAGGGAGCCTCAGGTCACACCTGGAGGCTGGCATACCTAGTCCTCACCCACTTGGAAAAGAATGATGACTGTTCTAACAAGATCTTGTTTTAAAATAACCTTTGTAATATCCCACACACACACACCTTGTTGTTGTGTACAACTTTTAATATAAAAGTATCTGCCTAATGAACTCTTCAAGCAGCTAATGATGTGAGCTCTGACATGAATGTTTATGCTGAAATAAATTCGGTTCCCTGGACTACTGTTTTATTTCTCTTTACTATGGTTATTTACATCCTTCCACCGTGAACCTCAAGGCAATTTACATAGCAATCCCATGATTTCAAACATCTAGCCACTGACCAAATCTTGACCTGTATAGCTTCAGCAAGGTTGCTGTATCATGTATCCACCAACCCTAACCCATTACTTAGTAGACAGAAGACAGCTATCAAATTAGATTTTCTACCATCTTCCTTTTGAGGTGGGGGATTAGTCGTGTGTCCTTGCACAGAAGACCGGGGGGGGGGCTGTAGGTTCCAAGACTGATACATGGATAGCAGATAAGACATTTCCTGTATCTCCCAGAGAAGATAAAAATATTCATATAACAAGCAATTGTAGGCTCAAATTAACTGAGCATACTAATGCCTAAAAGTACTGCACATTATTGCACTTAAGTACTATGATGCTTTTGAATAACTCAAGTAGCTGATTGGAACTTTGAACAAAGCTACAATATTCTGAAGAACCAAAAAGTGGAAGGTAATGGTGCTGGAATCATAGCAACCATTTAACAAACCAGGATCCTCTCTTCTGGCTTATCTTTTTTTAAAATAGCAACAAAAATACACAACAAATAGTTTAATGTAACTGAATACAACAATGGTTGCCGCAAGTCATCTGCAACTTGATGGCACTTTACATTCACTTTACAATGAGGAAAGCTTTATGGCTCCAGGCCTGTGAGTCATTGTGTGGATATGCTGGAGAATATAATAGCTCTCCAAATGCAAATAGCAAATATATGCACAGCTTTACTGGGGGACTAGCAACACAACCCCCCCCCCAGACCCATGTTTTCCCAGTGATCTTCCTTGCCACATAAAACCCCAGCTCAGTCTTGGGATGGATTCTTACTATACCGAATACCACAAGGATAGACCCTAGTTTGTGAAGAGTCAAGTCTCTAGGTGAAGTTATATTTAGAAGCCCCAATGGTTATGTCAATGCCATATCACGAGTGTTGTGACTGGAACAAAAAAAATTTGTAGGTTGTGACCTAGGGTTGCCATATATCCACCCCCAGCGTGCATTACCCACTAGCACTCCATCAACCAGAGGAGGGAAATGAATGCCATTGTGATAGTATAATGTGGAGAAAACTCAGAAGTGACACCAGTACTCTCTAGGAATCATTGAAAACTATGGTTCTAGCATAAAGTTTCCAGCAGTTCCTAAAGAGGCATGACACCACTTCCAAGTTTTCCCCAAACTGATTTCACACTATTGCTAATGCCTGCTCCCCCCATCCTGCCCTGGCAGCCCTATTACAAATTCATTGGGAGGGAAAGTGTAGTGTATTCAGCTCAAAACATGTGCTCCAGCTAGCCATGTGCTCGGACCGGTTTCAGCAGGTCCGACATGCAGCCGGGCAAAGTGCTTGAGCTTCGCTCCAGAGAGCAATGGACAGTAGGATCCTAGGTCCCTCCCAATCGGGGAGCAGGGATCATAGGAGATAACTCAATCAATGTAAATTAACCAATCACGGGGTGTTGTGTGTGTTGGGGTGTGGGTTCCTTTGGGAATAAAAGCCGGCCTGCGAGCTGGCTTCACTTGTCTTGTTCTTGAACTAATAAAGTATGTGAGAGCTGAAATCACTCGTCAGTCTCAGTACTTTTCAGAAAGGGAAATGGTCCTGCTGGAAAGCTAGGAAGTTCCTCTATGGGCACTGCATTTGGCAAAACAAAATGAAATAAAACATAATTGTTCAAGATACCATTGTTATAAAGGGAATTGTTCAGGAGGGAGCTTTTATGAAGGGAATAGAATTGTGGTTTATTGCACTGTTTGTTGTATGTTTTACTGCACTGTTTTCTATTTTTCTAATCCAGCTTTTTCACTATTAATGGCATCATTGCTTTTTTGTTGTTTTATTACATTGTTTTTAATTTTTCATTGTTTATTGTATGCTTCATACCATTTTTAAATGGCATTGTTTTAAAACTTTTTAATCCACCTTTTCAGCAAGAAAGGTAGACTATAATATAAGTAAGTAAACTGAGGACTTCAAAAGACTGTCCTTAACTCCTCCAGCTCTAGTGGGAATGCAACAAATGAAATTCCTTCCCTTAAAGTCACCCCTAAAGCTGGATAGGCTACCACTCAGAAAACCTATTTAAACAAACAGTATGGAGGAGTGAGGGGGAAGAACCACCTTTTATATTTAGATTCCTCTTTGCACTAACAAGACGTCCCCAAGTCTGGAGCTCAAACTGCAACAAACGCTGGAGGGAAATTGTTAGCTAGCTGTAACAAAAACAACCAATGGCCTGCATTTGATAAAGCGGGCTCTGACTCACAAAAGCTCTTGCCACAATAAATATGTTCATATTTGAGGTGTCATGAGAGTCTTTCTTGTTCTGAACTTCAGCTGAAGCTACTGTATATTTGCTGCAGTTTCAAAATATAGAAACAAAGTCATACTTTTATCCATACAAAGCCACTATTGTTTCTACTGTATGCCTAATAACTATCCCAGTCCACAGCTACTTCATACTAAAGTCATGTAACGCAGTGAATCAAGTTTACCAGGGATGAAAAAAGAGAGGCCTCTACTATGGTGTTTAAAACAACAATGCCTCTGACATTGCTGCCCTACATCCATGCCGAAGTTCAGTATACTTAGCAATTAAGCTACATATGCAGTTAGCTGCATACATTTTGGGGGGTTTTGGCATTGTTGCAGTTTTCACTGCCTAAGGCTAAAATTCTCAGACTACTTACTCCAAGTGCTCACCCCACCCATCATGATTCTTCTGTATTTTGAGATACAGCATTAATCTCTAGCAAAAAAGAATCCTGGGGATTCCACCACGTCTCCCTTGGCTTTTTGAAAGGGTCAGAGAAACTGATGCTCTCTCCCCATCTCTCTCTCATACACATTTGTTAGATTTCCCCCAAAACCATTTATACTAGGGATGGGCATGAAGAGGGAAAATGCAGTTTGTGTTGGTTTGTGGCCGAACCATGAACCAAAATGAAACATGATGTGTGTTCATGAACCAAACCAGTTTGTGGTTCGTGGACCTGCAAACTCCATTGAAAGGAACCATGGTCCCTTTTAACGGGGTTTGCAAAAATCCTGAAAAACAGCTGAGCCTCCCCGTCACTCAGCTGTTTCTGGCTGTCTGAAAAACAGCTGCATGGCAGGGAGGCATTTCTGGCAGCTTTTGCAGGGAACAGAAAGCAGGGGTATTAAAAGGGACTCAGAGTCCCTTTAAAACCCCTGCTTTCTGCTCTGTCCATGAACCAACACTAACTGCCACAAACTATTTTAAAAGTCCATGGAAATTCACAATGGTAGACCCATCACAAACTTCTGTTCATGAACCACAAACAGGGCAAAATTCATGATGAATTTTGCTTCATGGTTCAGTTTGTGCCCATCTCTAATCTATATGTATTAGGTGAGGAATAACCTCTGTATATTCAGCTGTAAGAGAAATGTGCTTTCATTTTAGTAATGCAGGAATCTACTTCAAGAATATGATTCCTTATAAATGACTTCTTGTCATCTCTTTATATTTGACCAGATAAATAACTTCTTCTTTCAAAATGGAGAAAGTGGAGGAGGTGGAAGCAATATCAAATTTTCTATAGTTAAAAGTTGGTTTGCAAAATGTGCATTCCAACTGCAATATTTTCCATGGTTTCTTCTTTCAAAGAAAGATTTCTTTGATAGATGGACACCTAACTTAGTCCTCTGGGGTAAAATCTGGCATTTTAGTGCTTCTTTTAGAAAATTAGAATGCCTACCTTTTACAGCATTAACCAGAGAGAGTTCTTAAAAAATAAAAAATAAAACACATATGACTAGACAAAATGCATTAGTGGTGAAAACTGACAAGAAATTTGTATTTGTAGAAGCTAGAAGTACCTGTAAAATTTCTATTGCTCTCTATTATAAAATATTTTCTCATTGGTCTATAGGCAAGTAGCTTCTCACCGCTTAACACTGACAAGATTGTGTTTAAATCACATCTTTGTCTACATATATTACCACAAAAAGAACCTCTTATGCATTAATATGACAAAAGAGACAGATTTAAACTCCCAAAACTGGAGATTGCAGTTAAAGATACCGCACAGAATAAGTCTGTACCCAGGGTGCTCCAAAGAGTTTAAAATCGTTAGGGGAACTAAGTGTACCTTTTAAACTACATTGCACATCTCTTTCATTTTTTTCCCCTAGTGGTAAAATGGGACATTTAAAAAATTCTTTGCCATTTGTTATACAATTTTAACATTTACTAGACTATTATAGGTATATATTTAATCCCACTCTTCCTCCAAGAAGGTGAGGTATGCTATGACATACCTCACACTGGCCCAAAGCGATCTAGTAAACTTCCTGAAAGCATAGGAATTTGCTTGGCTTTTTTTGTAGAAAAAGCCCAGCAGGAACTCATTAACATAATAGGTCACACCCAACAGCACAAACTCATAAGCATATTAGACCACACCTCTGACAGCACAGCTCATTAGTCTATTAGGCCACACCCCCATGTTACCAGAAGTGTTGTCATCCAGCCACACCTGCCTTTTGCTTCTTATTCTGTTTACCTTGTTTGTTTTCAAAACCAGGGCTTTTTTTTGTAGCAGGAACTCCTTTACATGTCAGGCCACACACCCCTAATGTAGCCAATCCTAATGAGTTTCTGCTGTTGGGTGTGGCCTATTATGCTAATGAGTTCCTGCTGCGTGTGGCCAACTTGGGAGCCAGCCAGAACTCCATTCCTGTGCATTTCTGCCCAAAAATAGCTCTGGGAATCTGGATCTGTGGCTGAGTTCAGACTGGCAATCTCAGCCGTGTTTCCCAAGCGGATTAAAGGGGGTGTTCACACAGGCACATCTGCCCGGCATTCCCCACCCATAGGCAACCCATGCTGTTCTGCTTCACTCCCACATTAAAAAGATACTGGACAAAAGTGGTAGCAAATCCAGGAGAGCACCTTTATCTTGCATTATTCTGCTTCCCAGAAGTGTGAATATGAAGCCAAAAATCTGGGAGCAACCCGCTTCTATAGTGTGCGCCAGGTCCACCCCAAATTGGCCGGATGTGCACTTATGCACCCATACACACATAGAGGAAAAAGCCGTTTACAGCCGCACCTCTGGGCCAGCAGTCTGAATGCTCCCACGCGCCTCCTCCAGGTATGCTCCCACGTCTGTTGGCCCTGTGTGACTGGGAAAGTTTATTCCAGGGCTTTTTCCCCACAACTGGCTCCCACTGCAAACTGCCAGTCTGAACTCAGCCTGTGATCCTTCAGTCCTAGCGTAATACTCTAACCAATGCACTGCACTGGCTCTTAATAGCTACTATATGAATGCTCAATATCATTCTCAGCTTGAGTCATTTCAAATGCACTGTGAAAGACCACAACTAATAAGCTAAGGTATGAACACCATTAACATTCACAGTAAAGTCACTTTGTCAAGAGTGATCTCACTTTATACACACAGGAACATTGTCACCCATCAACCATGGATTAATCCTTATTTTCTCAATGAGCTTGTGTTACTGAATTGATGCTTTTAGACCTTGTGCAGTCATATTTTCCTGTGATGTCAGAGTTACACAGGTATGTCCCTATAAGCTACACAGTTATTCAAAAGAAAGAACTATTGCCTGAACATTTAGACATATCCATTTATAGGTGTATGCAGGGGCCATTTGGAGCAGGAGCTGCAGGAGTGGAGCTCTGGCAGTTAGAAGCACAGGCGGCGGCCAGCCCCACCCCCAGCTCCCAGCAGGAGCGCAAAGCAGCATGTGCAGCATTCCTCCTGGGCCCAGATAGGCTACTCTGGAACTGGAATGAGAGCCCCCAGAGTGGAAAGACAGTCCCTAGGGTTGGAGCCTGAGTGGTGGGTGTTGCTTTCTGGATTCAGTCTCAGACTTCTCTGTTTTAACCATCACACCACAGCCTCCAATTCCTTGGCCAAAGTAGCTGGGGCAGAATCCAGCCAGCCAGCCATCAACAGATATAGGTGGGTGTCATCAGCATACCGGTGACACCCCAGCCTGAAACTCCACTCCTGCTGGGCAAGGGGGTGCATGTAGATGTTAAACAACATTGAGAAAAGGATTACCCCCTGAAAAAACCCATACACCAAGGGGTATGAGGAGACATCCTCCTAGCACTACCCTTTATCCCCGACCTTGGAGAAATGAGGTAAGCCACTTCAAGGCTATCCCACAAACTCCTACACTGGCAATGTGGTGGGTCAAAAGATTGTGATTGACCATGTTGAACACTGCTGTAAGGTCAAGAAGTAACAGCAGCACTGCGCTGCCCTGATTCAACTGCCTGTGGAATTCGTCTATGAGAGTGACCAGTGCCAGAAGCTGGATTGGAATGGGTCCTGTGCTAATGTGGCATCCAGAAAATTCTGGGCTTGTTCCATTACCACTCTCTCAGTTACCTTTCCCAGAAATGAAAGATTTGAAATTGAGCAGTAATTGAAAGGATATAAAGGATCCAGAGTTGGTTTCTTTAAGAGTGATACAAGCACAGACTCTTTTATTCTCTCCTGATAGACCCCTAAATCCAGGGACAGATTGATAATGTCTGCCAGAGGGCCTCATGTTCCCTTGCCACCAGCTTTCACCAGTCATGATTCCAAGGATCATGTGGTCAGCTGAACAGCACCCAGAATCCTGTCACCATCAGCCCGAGAGAGTTGGCTGAAGCTGTCAAACATGGAATCCAGACAGAGCCAAGGGACCTCCGGTTCACATACTGTATCAATATTGGCTGGTAGGTCATGATGGAGCAACAAGACCTTATTCGCAAAAAAAATGTAAAAGCTTCACAGCTAATGGCTGAATTCCTAACATTTTGACTTCTCTCAGTAAAAGAGGTTAAAGATCCAATTACCCTAAATTGTGCTAGGCATGAGCTAGTGGACACAATGGAGGTCACAAAAAATCCTTTTTTGCAGCCTTCACAACCACCTCATAGGATTTCATAAATGTCCTATAGGATGTTTTTGTGGCTTCATCATGAATATGCTGCCAAACTCGCTCTAGTCATCTAAGTTTCTGTTTCATCCTCCTGTGTTCCACAGTGAACCAGGGGGACAATTTAGACCAGGAATTTAGAGGACATTGAGGAGCGATTTCATTGATGGCTTTAGAGAGATGAGAATTCCAGTTCACTATCAGCACATCCAATGAATCGCCAGATGGCATTGGGTCCCTTGGAGCATTCTGGAACCCAATTGGTTCCATTAGTTTCCACGGGCTATATTGAATAGTGGGAGTTTGTTCTCCATAACCACAATATGGACTATATTAAATGGTGGGAACTTGTTCTCCATAACCACAATAAGCTTCACTTGAACACATTACTGAAAAGGGTGCCAGGAGAAGTCAGGCAGTTGATCAATAAATTGCTAGATCCCCAGGAGCATATATGTACAGTAAGCCATCCCTCTGAAGGCTAGTCAGCTTGAAAGCAGGAGACAGGCAGTAAGCAGAGCCTATAATCAGCAATGTGGATGGAGCACTAGGAGTGCTTACCCTCAGCAGGAAAAACTCTAATTGGTCCGCTGGAGGCAGTGTAGATAACCAGAGATAAATGTGAAAATACTCCAGGGGTAGAGTGGGCATGAGAGAACAGTGTGCCACCAGGCAGAGACCCTGGATGGCCACTGAGTATCTTGAACTTTTGAGGGCCCAAAAGCAGAACAGAACTTGTGAGTTCGGGGGGGGGAATTCTGTGATTCCATCCTTTGCTAACGATGGTGCCCAGGGATCCACATTATTAGTCTAAATAGTTACAATATTGAGAATTAAAATTAAAGGAAGAAAACAGTCCATATGATTTTAATGTGTTTTTTTAATTAAAATAGTTGGTGGTGTAGAAGATAACTTATTTATTTTCCCTTTCTAAAAGGAAAAATGAGTTTGCTTGCTGACATCACATCACAAATCTTTTTTCAGTTTTCATTATATTGTCCTCCTCACTGTTGACTTCCCCCTCCCCTTTAGCTTCACAAATGAAAACAGCAATGATGGTTGAAATGTTTGGATTACATTCTCTTCTCTAAGGATCTGCAGGAGTCCAAGAAGCAAATATACTGTGATCAGAGACCAGAGATGTCACAAATCTGTTCAGAGCCATTCAAAACAAAATTGTCTATGTGATGCTATGCAACCTGCAATGGAATACATCTGCACAGAAAACTATCCTGCACTGTGAAAATTCCTGTCAGTAGGTTGTGGCTGTCTGTGAAGAAATAGGATCTCAGCTTCTCCACATGAATGCATTTCCAAGGAGACCTGGAGCACATGGTCTGGAGGTAAGTTGCCAGGTTTCAGGCTTTAGCCCTGGGATTTTTGGTGGCTTATTCTCATGGCCACAGGTAGAAATTTCACGACTGGTTCACACAGTTGATGGCATTGCTTGTAGTGCATATCGTGTACATAAACTAGAAGTGGGAGGCAATAATCTGGCACTAACATCCCAACAACATTTTATGTTTGTTGTTGTTGTTGTTCAGTCGCACAGTCGAGTCCGACTCTTCGCGACCCCATGGACCAGATTACGCCAGGCCCTCCTGTCTTCCGCTGTCCGCTGAAGTCTGCTCAATTTCATGTTCGTTGCATCGATGACACTGTCTAACCATCTCATCCTTTGCCGTCCCCTTCTTCTTTGACCTTCAATCTTTCCCAGCATCAGGGTCTTCTCCAGTGAATGCTCCCTTCTCATTTGGTGGCCAAAGTATTTGAGCTTCAGCTTCAGGATCTGGCCTTCAAGGGAACAGTCAGGGTTGATTTCTTTTAGGATTGACTGATTTGATCTCCTTGCAGTCCAAGGGACTCTCAAGAGTCTTCTCCAGCACCATAGTTCAAAAGAATCTATTCTTCGGCGCTCAGCCTTCCTTATAGTCCAACTCTCGCAGCCATACATTACTACGGGGAATACCATTGCTTGGACCATGCGGACTTTTGTCGGCAAGGTGATGTCTCTGCTTTTTATCATGCTGTTTAGGTTTGCCATCGCTTTCCTCCCAAGGAGCAGGCGTCTTTTAATTTCATGGCTGCAGTCACCATCTGCAGTGATCTGGGATCCTAGGAACGTGAAGTCTGTCACTACTTCTACGACTTCCCCTTCTATTTGCCAAGGAGTGATGGGGCCAGATGCCATGATTTTAGTTTTTTTGATGTTGAGCTTCAAGCCCACTTTTGCACTCTCCTCTTTCACCCTGAGCAAGAGGCTCTTTAGGTCCTCTTCACTTTCTGCCATCAGAGTGGTATCGTCTGCATATCTGAGGTTATTGATCTTTTCCCCAGCAATCTTAACTCCAGCTTGTGATTCATCCAGGCCAGCATTTCGCATGATGTACTCTGCATATAAATTAAATAAGCAAGGTGACAATATACATCCTTGTCGTACTCCTTTTCCTATGCTAAACCAATCAGTTGTTCCATATCCGGTTCTAACTGTTGCTTCTTGACCCTTATACAGGTTTCTCAGGAGACATATGAGGTGGTCTGGTACTCCCATCTCTTTAAGAACCTGCCATAATTTATTGTGATCCACACAATCAAAGGCTTTAGCATAGTCAATGAAACAGAAGTAGATGTTTTTCTGGTACTCTCTTGCTTTCTCCATAATCCAGCGAATGTTCGCAATTTGATCTCTAGTTCCTCTACCTCTTCGAAACCCAGCTTGTACTTCTGGCAGTTCTCTATCCACGTACTGTTGGAGCCTAGCTTGTAGGATTTTGAGCATGACCTTGCTAGCGTGTGAAATGAGTGCAATTGTGCGATAGTTTGAACATTCTTTGACGTTGCCCTTCTTTGGGATTGGAATGTAAACTGACCTTTTCCAATCCTGTGGCCACTGTTGTGTTTTCCAAATTTGTTGGCAAATTGAGTGCAGCACTTTAACAGCATCTTCTTTTAAGACTTTGAATAACTCAGCTGGGATACCATCACCTCCACTAGCTTTGTTGTTAGTAATGCTTTCTAAGGCCCATTTAACTTCGCTTTCCAGGATGTCTGGCTCGAGGTCAGTGATTATACCATCATGGTTGTCAAGGACATCGAGGTCCTTCTTGTATAGTTCTTCTGTGTATTCTTGCCATCTTTTCCTAATCTCTTCTGCTTCTGTTAAGTCCCTACCGTTTTTGTCCTTTATCATGGCCAGCTTTGCATGGAACGTTCCCTTGATTTCTCCAATTTTCTTGAAGAGATCTCTAGTCCTTCCCAATCTATTGTTTTCCTCTATTACTCTGCATTGTTCATTCAGGAAAGCCTCCTTATCTCTCCTTGCTGTTCTCTGGAAATCTGCATTCAGTTGGGCAAATCTTTCCTTATCCCCATTGCCTTTAGCTTTCCTTCTTTCCTCTGCTATGTGTAAAGCCTCATCAGACAGCCACTTTGCTTTTTTGCATTTCTTTTTCTTTGGGATGGCGGTGAGTGCTGCCTCCTTTACAATGTCACGGACCTCTGTCCATAGTTCTTCAGGCACTCTGTCTATCAAATCTAGTCCCTTAAACCTATTCTTCACCTCTACTGTATATTCATCGGGGATGTGATCTAGGTCAAATCTGAATGGCCTTGTGGTCTTCCCAGCTTTCTTCAATTTAAGTCTGATGTTTATGTTTAGCACACAGTTAATTCTCATTTTTTGTGTGTATTCTGAATAGTCCATTTCTTCATTCAAAAGTGTCAAATGACACAATTCCAAGTAGCATGTTTAAGTACTACTCTCAGTACTATTTAATTTGACATAACCATATTCCATCCCATTACACCAACAAGCTGCACCCTGGAATCTCAAGGTTTGGGATGCTGGGCCAGCCCCATGTAGAACTTTGTGCGTGAATGTGTGTGCATTATTTTATTATCTGGAGGAGACCACACTCTGAGGCAGCTCTTTAATTTTAACCTTTAAAAACTAATAATCACCTCTATGTCTCCTGAACTACAGAAATCATAGAAAGCTTATCATTATTGTTTACTTTTAGTCTGGTTTCCTTTAATATGTGCCTGTCTACTGCTAGTTAAGAAAAAGATTTTTCTACTCCCTTTCTAAGCAAATCTTTTTAGATGTTAGATTTCTCTTTTCTGCCCATTAAGTGATAGATTTAAAGATCTAAAAAGGAACTGAAGAAGTGGCAGAATCAAACATCTGTTGGACTAAATATGTAAATTATAAAGTTGAGACTCAGAACTGGAAACCTTAAGTCAGATGATTGGTGTATCAAGAAGCTGATGAAAGCTGTTCTCACCATTAAGAAGGCTGCTGATTTTATCTGTGACATTTTTAGCCTTCAGAAGTCTACTGAGTTTTTTTCTGTGAGATCAAAGAAAATGCATTTTGATTTGCATATGGTTTCAGAGTCTATCTCTTTGCTTTCTTCCCCTCTCTCCGTTTGCATCTTTCCTACTTTCCAACTTCAAAATGCTGCAAAACACTGAAATGGTAATGAAAAGAGTGAAACAAGTGAAGAAACTAGCCCTCTGCTTCAGATAAATAAAAAGTCTATTGAGATTAATGGAAAATGTTTGGTTTCTTTTAAAAAATGATGATAAAAGAAGAAAATCAGAGCATCTGTGTCAGGACGTTGCTAACCCAGGTCCAATGAAAGTGCTGAAAGTATGATTTGCTACATGAAAGAACCAAATTGCCATTTAATTCTTCACTAATGTCACCCATTTAGATAATCTTCCCTATAACTATGATGGCTATTGTCAATGAAGAACTATCTTTATGGTCACTGAAAGTGTATCACAGTAATGTTAGCCATTACATCCGACTTATTTTTACCTATACTAGAGTCAAAGATCAATAACCCCAAGCCAACCTCCAAAAAATTTGTCATAAGGAGAGTTAGACACCCAACACTGTAGCACTCAGTCTATCTGCCAGGTAGAATTCCTAACACCCATTCTGAAAGCTGAGTTGAACTTGAGAGGAGAAATGATTCAAATCAGAGGCAATACAGGTCAGTGGCTTGGATCCAGCTATGTGCAAGTGAAAATATAAATGGACTTAGCACAGTGCCAGTAGCACAGGATCTTGCATACCTTGTAGCACTTTCCTTCTTATATGTTGCAGTGCCCGGATATGGATTGCACACAGTCGCTTGCAAGTGGAAATGCAAATTGGCTTCCCCTGTCTATAGCCTGAGGGAAGACGTGCAGAATGGCTGTCTCCTTTCTTGTCTTCTTTGTTTTGCCAGATAGCCTAGGAACAGTCCCATTTTCTCAGCCTAACCTACCACACAAAGTGGTTGCAAGGATAAAAGGATGGAGAATATGATAGGTCACTATCTAAATGTAAGCAGGCCCGTAGCCAGGACTTTTTTAATTGATTGGGCCTTTAAATAAGTCAGGGAGCACCCCACACAGACCCCTGTACACATCTCCAAGGGAGCGCCTGGGCCGAGCCCCAAGATGCCCCACTGTAGCTATGGGCCTGAATGTAAGACACACTACATGACCCTTCCCTCCTCCATAACACTCTTCCTTTCACCCATGATATAATGATGACAAGAATTTTCCTTGACATTAAAGAGACACTAGTGGATGGATAAGCTAAGAGTGCTCTGACTTTGTTGTTATTGTTTTAATTTGCTTTTTATGACTGGTTTCACATTACGGTTAATATGATTTTTCTTATTTCTAGATATGACACAAATGAGGGAGATCATTTTAAATTAATAATGTGCTATGAATGCAGGGTGCATTTACACAAAATATTACTTTAGTTATTATGTGAATCTGGCTTCCTGATGAATCTGTAAATTGACCTGTGCTTCTGGGGTTTAAAGTTCACCGACCAGTCGTGGAGTCATTAGCAGGTCAGGACGACTACAAAACAGTGTTGGATGGCTGTGATCTCAACATTAAGTGGATTGTCCAGCGACTTCAGAAAGGGTGATGCATTTCAAATGCTAAGAATAAAAGTCTGCTGAACTGGCTCCAGCAGAAAGCCTCAACTCAAATGTCACATATATATAAATATAGAAAGAAATGGAACTTAAGACATGGCTAAGTGTAGCTGGATCTAGGCTAGAGTGAAGATTTTCTTACTTTGATCAATGGAACTTTAGAAGATCACATGGTGCTTTTGGAGATTCTGGACTCAAGTATCCACTGGCAACTTTCAATTATTGAAAGAACAGTTTTCAAAGGCTGTTTGGAGGGATTTGGATTTTTTTTTGTAGAACAATTTTAGCGCAGAGTTAGTATGCTCACAGTCAAACAATATAAGGAATGATAATTCTGTTCAAAACAGTGACATTGCCATCTACTGACAATCTTCAGAAAAACTGCTACATGTTTTCTTTGTCTACCCCTGCACTATGAATCTAACTCGTGACATACAGGAGTGCAGAGAAAAGAAAACATGCACTATGTGTTGTTCAGGCTATTCACTTTTAATGCTGCTCTCAAAAAAATCCATTCCATCCACTCAGGGCCTTGCCTTTACTCACTGCAGAGAAATCCATGCCTTCATTGAAACATTGCACTATATTTCAACAGAGAAAACCTGTCTTTAGCAACTTAACTACAAAAGACTACATTAATAAGCTGGGACCACACGTGCAAGTACACAGGGCCTTGATAACAGGATTTTCATAATTCCAACATTTATCTTACCATATATTTTATATAATACTAATCACTGTGCAATATTATAACATTAACTGAAAAATGGGATTTCAGGTTAAGAACACTTATTAGACCTTCTACAGGTAGCTCGCACATAAAAGCATACAATAAAATTATTAAACCACAGAATAAAAACAAGCCAAAAATGGAGCAGAAAAACAAGGCAGTGCTTTATCTCAGCACTTTAGCACATGGTGTTCTGAACCTTCATCAAAGCACCTATAAACAAAATTATGACCCTTTTTCACCTTCGTACACAGAGGTTAGTAGATCACGGTGTCTTTTAGGTAAAGCGAGACAGTTCATTCTTTCATCATTGCACAGATATCAAACACATGTTTGCTCACTCCAGTTTCTTCTTTCTGAAGATTGTGCCCACTTGTATGCATACACAAACACACAAGACTAAGTGCCACTTTTATCTGTTCACAATTTTGTTCAGTGAAAATATTTTTTTTTGCTTGTCTGCTGTTATACTTGCACAAACTCACATTTTATACACAAGTTTATAAACATTTTTTTGTGTAAGCTTGAAGAATGCAGTCCTGCAGGCAGGCTCAAACTCCCTTGGAAGTGGAACTGTAGATAAAACATCAAAGGGTTACCTCTGGCTGTTGTATTTACAGGCCATGTCTAGGGTTTGAAGTTCCAGTAAATTGGTACTGAAAGTTGCATGTATCAACAGCTACAGTAGTGTAACAATGCTAAGCATCGTTACATAGCTGCAGTGCAGGTATTGTGGGCTGATATGTGCAAATGTATGGGAGCAGAATGCAAATGGCCACCTAATTGTTGCTGCTATTTCATTGGTTCCATTTCCCCTGCAGTTTCTGATTCTATAACATCCCAGTGTTTTAGTTAGCCATGTTGCTTCATAAGGCCCAAGGAGACCATTTTACTTGCAGAAATACTCTGTATTGTTTCATGTTCATCAAGGGGGCAGAATGTATGGGGGGGATAATCATGCTTTTGGAGACAACACACTGTTTCAGCATTTCTCTGTTTTCATGGGTAAGTGAAAGTCTGAGGGAGAACAAAGGGTAAACATAAATTAATTTTTTATTATTTAGTATTTCTGTAGCATCTTTCAGTATATCAGGTGCTTTATAATTTATTTGTTCTCACAACAATCCTTGAGGTAGAGTAACTTAAGACATGAGCCTCTTTCAGATGAAAACTAGGAAGCATAAACTTCGTTGTTGTTCAGTCGCACAAACTAGGGGTATGCAAAAACAATATTGAACCTAAAAAAATCAGTATTTCCTGATATTCCCGTACCCCAATATTCGTATTCGGGAAATATTCAGGAAACCCAATTTTTTTCCATCTCCATTATATCCTATGGGGATCATTATAGTCAATGGCCCCCATAGAGTATAATGGAGAATTGATCTGGGGGTATCTGGGGCTTGGGGGGCTGTTTTTAGAGGTAGAGGCACCAAAATTGCAGTATAATTGCTGGTGCCTCTCTTCAAAGAACACCCCAAGTATCAAAATGATTGGACCAGGGGCTCAAATTCTATGGGCACCCAAAGAAGGTGCCCCCATCTTCCATTGAAAACAATAGAGGGAAAAAGCATTTAGAGATTGTGGTCCTTTTAAATGTCTTCTCCAAGCTGCATGACTCCATGGCTTGGAGAATACTGAAGGCATTTCAGGGGTTACAGTCCCTTTAAGTGCCTTCCAGGTGAACTCACCACCCCAGGATTAGGGCAGCAGAAGCTCAGAGCTCCACACCACCCCAGCTGATTCTCTTTTGCAGTTCAGGAAAAAAATGGGGTATTTTTTTCTGTTTGGTTTATGCTGACTACACACCCCTAGCATAAACACCAGAAGGGAGGGAGATCATGTTTTCACACATTCATTTGAAAGTCCCTCTGAAGAAGGCCTACAGTACATAGGGCTTCCCATACTTGATTGTATATAGAGTCTATATTATGAAGCCCTCTTCAGACAATTCAATCCAGGTAAGTTTATATGCATGGGAGGAAAGGTAGGATCCTGGCAGCAAGTGTCATCCCTGCCCTATGCATGTCTCGTCTACCAAAAACAGTCCATATGCATGTGTAAACTACAGGTATGCAAGCTCTTTATGTGTAACTGGGAATCTTGCAAAAATGTTTTCATGAAGGTGGGACTGGGGCCAGCTTCTGTGGTGATACTGCCTTCCCCATCCATGTCTTTGGGCACTCAAGGTGTTTCTATGAAAAGACCAACCAGTAAATTTCATGGCTTTAAGAGCATCTGAACTCTCTTTCTCATCAATATATTTATAGTGTGGTCCTAAGGAGAGTTTCACCCTTCTAAACCCTTTGGTTTCAATGAAGATAGATAAAAGTCTGCAGTGTTTGACAATATCTATGGCATTGCACTCTCCCTGTAGGCTTAGGTCCTAAACTGGGTTGCTGGTAGTTAGGACTCCAGCTGTTGTTTAGTCTGAGTTGTTCCTTTCCTGGTTGTTCTGCACATTAAAGAAGGTTTTGAAGACATCCTGCCTACTGTGCCTCTCTGTCCTTAGGGCAGACCCACCTCCCCAGTGAGTACACTTTATGGAGGAGACAAATATCACACTCCCTTCCTGCAAGTAAGTTTATATTACCATTTCCATTCCTCTCCCCAGCTTCTATTTAGTCCTTTAGAGTAGCTTATTACTTTAAGCTATGATCATGGCTGTCATAGGTTACATTCCTATGTAATATGAAATATAGTGGACAGATGCTTCTGTCTTGGGCAGGAAAAGTGAAACTAAATGGCTTTTCCTTTGATTTACTGATGTCTGTGGTCTGCCTTCCAAATGTGTATTTTCCCAGTGCTCTACCTTCTCTCCCAGAATTTTCATGGCCTCTACACTCTATCCAATGTTTCAGTGAGTTTTTTTGGTACCATATTTATTTATTTAAAATATTTATATCCTGCTTCATCTCCTCTGGCTCAAGACAGCTAACAAAACAGCAAAAGTTGCAAGGACACAAGCATCATAAGCACCCAGAAACATATTAAAACCAGGATACAAAACAAAATTTAAAAAATAATAGACTGAGTTCAGACCCAACCAAAACAATTTATCTTGCAACAAGCACCCTTTGAAATAAAGCAGGCTTATATGACTTCCTGAATGTGACAAGTTAAGGCACACCCTATTCCAGAGGAATGGACCTATCACAGAGAAAGCATGTGACCTACATTTTGCCAAACAACAGTCCTAGGTGAGTATACTCCCCGGAGGACCCTGTTTGTGGAGCAGCTGGCAGACAGAGTATACCAGGAGACGTGGTTCAGCAGGAATGAGGGCCCCAGGCTGTGAAGGGCTGCATGGAAGCCATTCAGTGGAACCACAGTTCCCCCTAAACTGTAAACTTATGAACATATATGAAGCTGCCTTATACTGAATCAGACCCTTGGTCCCTCAAGGTCAGTATTATCTGCTCAGATTGGCAGCAGCATTCCAGGATCTCAGGCAGAGGTCTTTCACATCACCTACTATCAGATCCTTTTAATTGGAGATACCAGGGATTGAACCCGAGACTTTCTGCATGCCAAGCAGATGGTTTACCACTGAGCCACAGCCCCTCCCCAACTTCTGCACAGGTGATCCTGGCTTTGGTCATAGGATCAGGTAACAGAATTTGAGAAACTGCTCTGAGCCATCTCACTCTGACCACTGTCTGAGATGCAGCTTTGAGTTTTATATGCCAGATTCCATAAGGCTGTTTTACTTCCAGGTTAAAAGAATATTAAATTGTTTCTCTTATACTTCCCAGGATTACTTTATATTTTATGCCAGTAGCCTTAAGCAATGAAGCATCTGATTTTATCTCCTTCTCTGGATTTATACAACTATTTAAATCTTTTTAGAGCTATTGAGCCATGCCTAATTATTCCTTGCTCGCTGTTACATCTGTAATAACTAGAATGGCTGGATGTCAAGATGGAATGATTAGTATGCATATAGTAGGAACAGAGAAGCTATCAGAAGATAATATAGTATTTGGTAAAATTCATTTTGTCTACAGATAAGATAACGCAACTGCCAGATTTTACAGTGTGAAAATTGCTGTCTTGCTTCCTCACCCAATGGCTGCTGGTATTATTAACAGCCCATCCCTGAAATGGAGCCCTGTGGCAATTCAAATAAGCAGAGAATAAAATATGATAGTAGGGGGAGTTACCCTTCATTGGAAATCAATGAGAAGTAGTCTTGATTTTTTTGTGGAAAATTAGGACATAAACAGAGTAAATAAAACTGCATTAACTTGAAGCTCCAAAAACCACCCTTCTCAAGTATTTTAAACCAAAACACTAATGGAGCTTGACTGAAAATCATTTATTTTAGTAAGCCTTCAAGGACAAAATCATTTCTTTAAACATCGGGGCAAAAATAATGTCTTCCCACAATTCCAAAAGACTGAGTGTGTGGACTAGGAGTGTAGATATTCCGGTATTAACACCCAAATAGCATTGCACATTTGGTACAATAACACAGACTTGTCAGGGTCTCCAGATACACATAGCAAACCTAAATGCATACAGTTTTATTTATCCATATCATTAGCTAAGCTATGAAAGCTAAGATCAGAACCTGCCTCCTTACCTTGTTCTAACCTCCATATACATGATTGTTATGTGATAGGTGAGGATGGATACCGTTACAAAGAAGATGGCTACTGTACACATAAGACAGTTACAGATTTTACAGTACATATTTATGTATTTCTATATCTCTTTCACAAAGATACAATAGTAGAAGCATCAGAAAAATAGCTGGTACCTTACTTGGACCCCACTGCTTCAACTTGTCTTTGCTGTCTCAAATTATCCACACTGGTAGTGACAGTGGTGCCCAAAGAAGATGAACAAGTTTCCTTCACCTCCAGGTTCATGAGGAGTAATAACAGAACTTCACCTGCCATACATGTTGCCAGCTACCACTGTGTTATACAAATAACTGACACTAGCTAAATGCCAGATACAACAGCCCTATGATAATAATCACTGTAATATTTTGCTAGCATCCAATGCACACATATCTTTCTAGGACTGACATTTTACAAAAGAAAGCTAAGGAGAAAAGGTGAGGAGTTCAGATTTCAACATGTTACTGTTGTGAGCCAGACACTCAGGCGGAAAAGTCAGAGAAGCAGCTGGAGAAGTGGATTTAAGTGTCAGGAGTAAAGCAATACAGCTGGCTGGCATGTATACAGCTAGAAATAATGGGAGCAGAAGAGGAGCCTCAGGGAAACTGAAAAGAGAGAGAACTGGAGAGGGCCAAGATCACACAGAAGTAGAAGAACTCTGATTTCAGGTGAGATTGTATGCAGTAATAAGAAAAGAAAACCAGTTCAGCTCTGAGTCATGGAATCCTGAAAAGTGAAGATGAAATATCACATATGAGTCTTAGAAATTAAGGAGGATGGAGGTAGTTTTATCATGACCACATGTATGACAGTGGATCAAATCCAGAAAATTCTTCCACTAATTAGTTTAAGGAGGGGCTGCATGAGTTCTCAAGGGATCCCAAAAGCCAAAAGCATCAAAATCTCAGGGGAAGGTATCATTTATGAATAATGAAATTCAGCATCTCACACTTTACCCCTAGTCAGGAGCTTCAGTTATATTTTTTGCAAAATCTTCCACTGGCAATTCATTAACAAACCATGAAGTTCTAGAAAATATACCAGAAGGGCACTCCATGAAATTGCTGAGCAGTCGGGTTAGAACAGATAAAAGGAAATACTTCTTCACCCAAAGAGTGATTAACATATGGAATTCACTGCCACAGGAGGTGATGGCAGCTGCAAGCATGGACAGTTTCAAGAGGGAATTAGATAAACATATGGAGCAGAAGTCCATCAGTGGCTATTAGCCACGGGGTATAGATGGGAACTCTCAGTCTGGGGCAGGTGATGCACTCTATTCTTGGTGCTGGAGGGGGCAGCACTGGGAGGGCTTCTGGTGCCCTGGCCCCACTGCTGGACCTCCTGATGGCACCTGGTATATTTTGGCCGCTGTGTGACAGAGTGTTGGACTAGATGGGCCATTGGCCTGATTCAACATTGGCTTCTCTTATGTTCTTATGTATAAGAAGAGTGTAAGGCTGCAAGATCTTTAAGATCTTTCTAGATAGCACCAGGGATAGAGCTCATTTTGACATGGGGAATTTGATAGTCTGTAGACGGTCTACAGGACCATCTCTCCTAGTATGTCCCCTAGAGAGTGTTACACTCAAGGGATCAAAATCTCCTGGTGATCCCCAGCCCGAAAGATATCTGTTTAGCCTCAGCCAGAGTTTTCTCGGCTCTGGTGCTGGCCTGATAGAACACTCTCCCAAGTGAGATCCGGGCCCTGTGGGATCTAATGCAATTCAGTGGAGCCTGTAAGATGTTCCACCAAGCCTATGGTTGAGGTGGCAGAATTCCATCTGCACTGGCCTCCCCTTGCTCTGGTAGTCCATCTCTTAATAACCATCCTAACACCCACAGTCACACATGAAACACAATCTCCTCTGAGAGAAGATGCACTAGCTATATTAAATCTTTGATCACCATGTGATTGTTTAATTTTAAAATTGTTATGAACTAGATTTCTTTATACAATGATTATTTTATTACTCCTTTAATGAATTGTTAGCTCTTGTTGCAACCCACCCTGAGCCTTGCTGTGCAGGGGTACGACGGGCTATAAGCCTAATGTAATACATAATAAACTAATTAAAGGCTCATCTGAACTCTCTGGACTTTGATTTTGAAGCAATTTCTAGCTACTTTCCCTTGTCCTGTAGAATCTGCTTGCAGCCACCCCTTTTTCCTGAATGCTAATTACATATTGGCAGTTTGGGCAAAACCTTGCAATCCCATCCAGGCATTTCCATAGATCCACAGTCCCAGTTGTGTGGTGACCATTGGTGCACCAGGGCAGGCTCAGTTGTACAGTGGCCACCAAGTTGATCAGGACCCCATCAGATGGTGGCTGTTATTGCTGGACTGAGTGATGTGCATAGGGATAGAATAAAATGGCCCCCAATCTCAAACAACTTCTTAACCACAATAATATTTATTTATTTATTTATTTGTTAGTTTGTTTATTTTATTTACACCCAGCCCTTACATCTGTATTCTCATCAATTCCCCAGAAAGGCCATTTTATCTCTTATTTGGATTAATAGATTAGAATAGTAGATTATAATGTAATGTAATGAATAGTAGAAATACAACATCTAATTTGAACATGGACACTGGTACCAGAGCTTGCAATACCTCAGATGCCAACTTTGCTCCCACATACACCCAGACAACACAATCACTGGGCCTAACAACATCAACTACAATATCTCAGGTTTATTCACCTGCTCATCTTCTAACACTGTATACACCATTAAATGCCGACAATGTCCTTTGGTTCTCTACATAGGGCAAACTGGACAAACCCTACATCAAAGGATACATGGACACAAATCTGACATCAAGAATCACAAGACTGAGAAACCTGTAGAAGAACACTTCAGCCTTCTAAGACATTCTATGGGTGACCTCAGAATAGCTGTTTTATTGCAAAGGAACTTCAGAAAAGGAGCCAGTTTGCTGTAATGGTTAAGTGTGCAGACTCTAATCTGGGAGAACTGGGTTTGATTCCCCACTCCTCCACTTGTACCTGCTGGATGACCTTGGGCAAGCCATAGTTCTGGCACAGCTGTTCTTGAAAAAGAGCAGTTTCTGTCAGAGCTTTCTCAGCCCCACCTCCCTCATAGGGTGTCTGTTGGGGGAAAGGGAAGGGAAAGGAGTTTGTAAGCCTCTCTGAAACTTCTTTGGATAGTGAAGGGTGGAGTATATATCCAATCTCTTCTTCTTCCTCTTCTAAAAAAGTTGAGCACTGACTTTTAACTGTTTTATAGGTAACTGATTGTTTACTGTTTCATTGTATCTGAAGAAGTGTGCTTGCACACAAAAGCTTATACTTTGAATAAAACTTTGTTGGTTTAAAAGGTGCCACTGGATTTAATTCTATGATCTGGTTCAGAATTAAATATATAAGATTTGTAGGGTCTAGATATCCATGAAAGGAAGGACTGATAAAACTTAGTATAAACGGCATTTCATAAAACCAGTTGGTGGGGTATAGTGGTGGACATGTATGGGTATATCTTTAGCTCAAAATATATTTAGTGCATCATTATTCAACCCTCTTTTAATGGTCTGCACTAAGTATAATCTGAATTGTGCTCATGGAGACATGCCCCTGCACCCCAAACTGTTACTTTATCACAAAAAAATTCCAGATATGTTCATCCCCCATTGTACCCGTGCCAGATTTCTTGAATTGTCTTTAATAATTGACAGAGACTATTCTTCTAATCAACAAAAAATAAATATGATGGAACTAGCTTTGACCAGGACAATACTTTATGTAGATAATACCTAAATTGGGGAGATTATACTCTTAATGAACTCAGCAGCAGCATCCCTGTGAGCTTTTGAAAACTGCATTGTTTAAAAGTTTAATAAAAGCAGTGAATGCAACTATTTAATTAGAAAAATCAAAATTTCAAAGATTTTAAATATTTCTATTCTTTTATTACTACAGTATAAGAAACTGAATGCATGCGAAGACTATGCAGTGCATAGTTAAACTAAGTCTAATGGTAGCCTTACTTTACTGGTCCAAAGTGGAATCCAAAAGCCATGGAATATCTTTTACTAGGATCAACCCAAATAATACAGAACAGCATGCAAACCACTGACATTACACCCTGACATTACACAAGTGCTTATGTTTCACATTCATTCATTTCTCATTCGTTCCACATTGTGCTAGCTTTATTTTTTTCTTTCATACACAAGCTATGGATATACCACCTCACCTCCATAAAATATTCTACTGCACATAAGTTGTGTGAGTAACAAGTTTTTGGAAAGGATTAAGATTTTGTTTAGTGCTTTAGACGTACGTCTCACTTTTTCGCTATTTGTGTTTCATTTTGTAAATCCTGCCCTTAGAATATTTGTTTTACTTACTTAAAATGGTAATCAAAGAGGATAATTTGCATTAAGGTTCAGTGCTGAACCTCCAGCTATTCACTTATGAGAGCTTTCCTTGTAGCTGTTATGTTGTAAATCCTTTACAGCCTTTCACTTTTAAGTGCTTTTCACCTAACATTCTTCTGAGTATTATCATTGGTCTATAGGATGCTTCAAACATGAAAGTTAAGGTTAACTGCTGATATTTTACAGCTGTGTCCCTTGCTGTAATTGCACCCTTTAGAGCTTCCCACAGCCTAAAAAAAAAAGCCTTGTGGTGCACAAAACACTGACAAAAGGAAGCAGAAATTTAATTAAAAGCCTTGTCACATTGCAGCAGCAAATTGGCACTTAGGGATGAGCACAATAACTATCATTATGGTTAACCTGCTACATCATGACCTGCTACACTGCACAGGTGTCACAATCCAACTAAGATTTCACTACAACTCTTGTGTCAATGCCACTTTATCATGACCGCACTAACAGCAGTACCTGTGTACCATTACATAATGTTCTTATATGGAACATAAGCTGGAAAACAAGAGATGTGGAGGCTGGGCATGGGAAGGGGTGCTCAGATGTCATAAAGGTTCCCATCACTTTAACCATCAACCAGCCACATGTACACTAGGCACCTGAACTGTAGTGAAGAGTTATAATGGAATTGTAACTGGTTTACAAACTCACAGGGGCAGATTTGCCCCTCACCCAGTAACTCAAGCATCGATCCACCTGGAGATACACATCAGAATTCTTCTTGCAAAGGAAAACAAGCAAATATTTGAGATACCTCAAAGGCATTTATTTCCATCTCTTTTATCTCATGTTCCTTTAATAACATTTACATAGCAAAATGGAAAAAAAGAAATTTGAGCAATCAGCAGAAATACAACTATTTTTTGTGTCTCAGATTGCTGAATCCCCTTTACCCTTTCTCTCCTGTTAAAATGTACTATCTATACACCTTACATAACAAAGATATTTGCTTTTGCATATACTGGTGTTACAACTGCTGTCTTCTGCAGCAAACACACATGTATCCTAACATCTAAGGACCCTGGTCCAATCTGGATTCTCAGACATAAATATAAAGGTGTTGAAAGATACTTGCACATGCATTATGACATATACTTTTTAAAGGTTTTCTGCAGTACACATTACACTGAAGTATACACAACCAATATATTTGTCATACAAAGTGTGGAGTACCATTTACTTTCCTCACTTTCCCTTTCAAGCTATCCATTGAGACCATTCGTGTATACTTTCTTGTTGCTAAAATTCTAATTTGATATAGAATAATTCTTCATAAACCAGGAAATCTATGGAAGCATTAAGATTGTGAAGACCATGGGTACAATAGGATTTTAAAAAGCCATAAAAATCCAAGAAACTCTCACTGAAATTGCTTTACAAATATGAACTATTATCATGGATCAAGACAGGCAGGCAGCTTGGTCTCCAGAGTTCAAGCAAGATTCCCGCATCACTGACACATTTCCTTCACACTACCTTGACAGGAGGTGAAGAGCACTCAACCTGATCTGAAAGAATACAGCAATTGATACAGTTCTTTGGTGAACACTTAACTCTGAGACCAAAAGTCATCAAAGCACTTCCTGCTGCCATTTGCTATGAAATCAACAAGGCAACTGTGGGAAGTGAGCTGAATACTGAACTGAATGGAGGTGTCTACAGAAGGTGAATACCCTGGCACCTCCTTATTGCTATACCTCCTTATTGCTATAAAAGTTGAAGCAGTTGCAGTGGATGGCAAGCTCATTATTCGACAATTGCCTCAAGAATGGTTAGGGGCAAGAAAATAGCTCAGAGTGCATCAATTCATTGAGCAAAAGTGTCTTTCCCATATGTCATACTGGTGCACATAGTGTCAAGGGAGAGTAATTGGAATGACAGTGTTCAAGGAACTGCTGTCTGTGGGTGTGCAAGTTTTAAGAATTATGTAGAAAACTGTAAGTATAAGTCCAAATGTGCATGAAAGCCTATTTGAGTAGACTCTAATTCGGATGGTCTCCGTATACCTTTTCTAAGAAAGTTTAAGCTCTGTAGTATCTGTTATCAGCATAAAGAAACAATAAAGGACTATTTAAGCTCTGATTGACACATATGGTTGAAACCATCACAAGCTGCTGATGTGCCATTACTGCTACAACGGCTGAGGACAGACTGGCAATTTGCCCCGGTAGCCAGTCGCGGCAAAAAAAACCCGGAGTAAACGATACCGGGTTGTCCCGTCCACACAGCGGGGGCCTCTGCCGAAAGAGACGGGATGGAGGCGCGCGGGAGCGTTCAGACTGCTGCACCAGAGGTGTGCTATATTTGTCGTTTCCTCATTAATTCGGCTGTGGGTGTATGTGTGCATGAGCGCTCATGCGCATAAGCGTATTTTGCCGATTTTTTTTTTGCCCTGCAATGCCGGCACCGCATTGGGTGCTGGAGCGGAGCATGGCCAATCACACCGCTGCTGCCTCATGCCCAACGTGGGTTGCTCCCGGCTTTTCGGCTGCGCGTTCAGACTCCCCGGAAGCGGAGAAACGCGCGACAAACGCAGGCTTTCAAGATTTGCGCCGGCTTTTATCAGGTGTTTTTTTAATCCGGCAGTGAAGCGCGAGAGCACCGGTAGGCTACGGGTGGGGGGCGCCAGGCAGATGTGCCTGTGTGAACATTCCATTTAATCCGATATTGAGTCGTTGTCAGCCCGGGTCCCATCCCGTGGCAAATTGCCAGTCTGTCCTCGGCCAACATCTGCCATCACTTTTCATGCTGATCCTCTGGATTACATGGAGAGTTTGCATATCAGTTATAGACATATTCAGTAAGAGCTAGAAAACTTTTCACATGTCTGATAAGAATCATAAGGCAGGTTAAATGCTACAAAATAAAGAGAGTTACCATACAGAAAAAGCTTGCTGCATAGATAAGGCAAAGTACAGAAAGACCCTCATTCTGCATCTGACCAATGGTCTACTCCATAAGGTTTGCAGACCCATACTAGTTCTCCATGATCTGAGGCAAAAGTATTTCCTCACTTCTTAAAATCTATGAAATCAGGCCTGTAAAACATATGATCCTCCAATCTGAACACCACCCACCAGTCATGTATTGTCCCTGCGCTCTCTGAATCACACAAATTCGTGACTACTTTACTAGTATTCAAAATATGTTTTTATATGTGTGGTTTTGGAAACTATGAAAAAGATCTTAACCCTCAAACTACTGCTCAAAAAAACTTTACACATATTTGAGAGGATCACACCCCTATCCTCCACTGAACGAAGTTCAATTATTTATTAAAATATTTATAGCCCGACTTGACTTTTGGCTTAATCTGACCCCTCATCCAAAGGAAGTGGATCTTAGATTGAAGAAAAAAGCCACTTAAGTTGGAAGAAGGCTCCTTAGGTTGGAGGATGGTTGGATGGATCCACCCTATTGTGTTCGGAGTATACTTGTATCCCAAGCCAAATTTCCCATGTACCTAGGGATAAAAAGTCCCACAAAAAAGAATTGTTTGTAGAGCAGATATTATTGTGTTTCAAAGTACTATGTGCCATAAAATTTAAAAGAAAACATAATACCGGATAGGGCGGGGTATAAATCCCAAAATAAAATAAATAAATAAATAAATAATTTCTATTTTTTTATGTATGTGGTATTTTTGTCCCATGAATATCTTACCCCACAAATGTTGTTCTCTGTGTTTGTGGTAAATGTTCTCCAGGATGTCATGAAGAGCTGTATCTCTCTAAAGCACTTGGATAATGAACTTTTGGTAGAAAAACTACCCCAACAAACATCAATGGGGTTGCTTTTCTACCACAGGAACCTTTTTAAAAAATGGAAATTAAACTGTAAGTGGTAAGTGGCTGTAGTGTGGGGACACGGTTTACTACTATACAGGTGATAGTGAGGAAAAGATTCTAGAGCCACTTTTGTTTGAATTCTTCCAAACAAGTACACCCTGAACAAGTACACAGCATTTTCTGTGTTGAATATTGTTCATGAAGAAGGCTGCATTGCAGAAAAATTATTGTGCTCATTGGTACACTTTATTTAGACAAATATTTTAAGACTAGCAGTAAAGCTCATTGTAAAAGCAATACAACGAGCTCTAGAAAGATGTGATGTGTAACGAATGCATAGGCTGGAAGCAGGTTAAGTACATATTAGCAGTATGTAATAGAAAGGCACAAATGTGGAAGTAAAGTCTCACATACCTTTTGTTACACAATAACTGGTGTCCAAGATCACACAATGTGAGCCAGAAAATGCAGCACACAGGGCTCTGTGGAGTAATTTCTAGAACTGGGCAGTCTGCAGCATCATTTTGTGTTGGACATCCTTGTCATTCAATGTGGTCATGGTCACACTGTCCACCCTGTTATAGAACAGGTCTCAAAGGAAGATGGATTGAAAGCGAGTGGTTGTGACAAAAGTCTCGGTAGTTTATGTTGGAATGATGAAGAGGAGTATGGGCATATGAGTGTTGTCAAACCTTTATAGTTTTCATTGTGAAAAGGCATGTCTCTTGTGGGTATGTTGTAAGCAAAGGTGTGTATTGAAGTTGAGGATTTAAATGCATGGCTAGACACATTAAATTTCAGTAATGTTTGCCAAAAGCCATGAAAAGGACACTTGCTGTTTTGAGTAAAGCTGTATTGTATAAAAGCAGTGTCACTCATGGAACTGGAGAAACATCTTTTAAAGTGAACATCAGTGGTTGGCAGAACCAAATGTAATAAGAATGATTGATAGGTCATGCAAAAGCATTATGAGGACAGCAGGTGAATATCTTGTATAGTCATAGTGGTTTTGGAACAGCAGGTGGAGAACTTTCCATCAAAGGACATGTCATATGCAATGTGAATGCCTGCACAGAGTTCACAGCCATAGTCCACTGGTCTGTGGCTGTCTGCTGGGAGTGCAGGTCATCAGCAGGCCTTGGATGGGGCTGGAGCGTGGAGAAGCGGTGCTCCAGAAGTGAGGCGCCCAGGAGGTAGGCACATGACCAAGCCCCACCCCCCTGCTCTCAGCAGAAGAAGGAAGGAGGCAGAAGAAGGAAGGTAAGCTTCCTGCCTCCTGCCCTATCCCTGGTTCTTTGGGCGCGCCAAGGCGTGATAGCAGAGAAAGATCTCTGGAGCACCCCCCCACACCCGCTGCCTTTCTCTGCCTGCGTGCCAAGGTGCACAAACAGAGAAAGATCTCTGGAGTGCCCCCCCACCTGCCGCCTTTCTCTGCCCATGTGATGAGGTGTGCAAGCAGAGAAAGATCTCCTGAGCACCCCGCCCACCCGCTGCCTTTCTCTGCCTGTGTGCCGAGGCGCGTGAGCAGAGAAAGATCTCCGGAGTGCTCCCCCACCCGCCACCTTTCTCTGCCCGACCTCTTTCCCTCCCTCTATCCCTCCCTTCCTTCCCATCTCTCCCTCTCTCTCTCTCTTTCTTTCTTTCCCATTCTTTGCCCTCTTTCCTTCCCTCCCTTCCTCCCCATCTCTTTCCCTCTTTTCCCCTTTTTTTCTTTTCTTTCTTTCCTTCTTTCGCAAAGCTCTTTGCCCCCTTTCCCTCCCTCCTTCTTTCCCTTCCTTCCTTCCTCCCCATCTGTCTCCCCGTCTCTCTCTCTCTTTCTTTTTTCCTTTCTTTCCCATTCTTTGCCCTCTTTCCCTTCCTCCCCATCTCTTTCCCTCTCTCCCCCTCTTTTTTCCCCTCTTCCTTCCTTTTCTTTTCTTTCCTTCTTTCCCAAAGTTCTTTGCCCTCTTTCCCTCCCTCCCCCTTTCTCTTTCTTCCTTCCTTCCTCCCCATCTCTCTCTCTGTCTCTCTCTGACTTTATTTCTCTCTCTCTTTCTCACCATACTTCTGGTGATGTCAAGGGGTGTGGCATATGCTAATGAGTTATGCTAATGAGCTCCTGCACCTCTTTTTCTAGGAAATGATCCCTGATCATCTGTGATGTCACCTAAGGCAGAATGGAATGCTGGAGATTGTCCTGATTAGTGGGGAGAGGCATACATTTCACAGAGCTTAGATCTTTTTCAGTGGCATTCTGAGATTTTTTTTTTTTGCTTGTCGAGGAGCTTGATGATACACTCATACTGGGTGAGACACTGTCTTCCACTGGGTGCAAGTATGGGTTGAATGAGGCACAGCAGATGACTGGTGTCAGAGGAATGGAGGTCAGACCCTGGACAGATTGTCTTGGGCACCCTGTGTGCCTTGTGAGGCTTGTAGGCATCTTGCAGTTTGCACAGCTGCCATGGTCATATGTTGCCATACTGCCTTTTTCCTCACAATGTTCTTCAGGAGTGAGTTTTCTCTTTTGCCTGATAGGTTCTGTAAGCATAAGAAGGGCAGTCTACACCAGCAATGTGGCTGATGTTTCTATTAGATTGTACTGGTCCTATGTCAGGTTTGAAGTGAAAGGTGTTTTTTATGGTAGAGAAACATGGCTGAGGTACATTTGCTAGCAATACTGTTTAGTGATGGATGGTTTCTGGGAAAGAATCAGGCTTTGGATGTAGCCATAGTGTCTGGAGAAATTGGTCAGTAACCCACTATGCTGGTTTTCCCTGACAGAAATCAGTGAACATATATGGCTTATACAGACTGAAAGCTATTTTAAGAGGCATGTGATATAACCATTATGAGGACTGCAGGATCTCCTTGTAGACCATGTTTTTGGTGAATGCTCTGTCACAGTCTGATAGGAGTTTTTCCTGTTGGGGGCCATCAGTGATACACATTCTGAGGTCTTGGAAGCAATGCACTCTTGAGAAACCAATGTACAGATGGCCATGTGCAAAAACACCCACCTTTTCCAGAGTTTGGCCCTGTGATTTATTTATGGTCATGGCAAAGGCTAGCTTAACAGAGAACTGCCTTTGTTGTAACATAAATGGAAGGTCAACAACTATGGGGGCAAGATCTATACATGGGATAAACAGTATCTCCCCAGTTGCAGAGCCAGTAAGCACTCTTGCAATGATCAAATTGGGGTTGAGGTCAGTGACAATCAGTCTTGTCCCACTGCATAGGCCTTGTTGTGTATTTATGTTTCCTAGAAGCATTATTATTGCTCCAACCTTGTAATGCAAAATATGGAGAGACATTCCTGATGGAGTAAGTGAATGTAGAAACTCATTTGGGTAGTACTGCTCATCAATAGCACCACTATAGGCGACTATTGAATATGAACTTAAGTAAGTTGTTGTGATACCCTGAAGTAGGCTATGAACACTCTCATTGAGCAGTTTGACATTGGAGTTCATTGGACACAGAATAGCCCTTTCTGCAAAGTATGGGGAATCTGAGGCTTCTAAGGCGTCTCCAAAGATTTCTGTAGCTATGTTTCCATGTTGTAGTATATGTTGTGGTATCTCTATGAAGTCAGGGTCCAAGCCATGGCTTGTGTCATGGTCTCCATTTCCAAGACACAGAAGCCACTCACTGAAAGATGGATCTGTTGATCGAACATTACTGGTTAGTGTTAGGACTTGGAACACATCCCACAGAAGGTGGTATTTGATGCTAGCCTCCATGGTCTGCACTCTGTCCCCATGCCTGACTACTGGAAGTGTTTGTCCTCCAAGTATTATTAGTTTTCCTCCGAAAGGCCTCTGATTCTGCATGATGTCTTGGAGAATGCAGTCAACAGCTGTTAAAGCCGCAGCAGGTGCTAGGGTTGCCAAGTGCAAATTTTCTTAAAGCGGGGGAGTCCCGCTCGGCACCTGGAGCGTCTGCGCACGCGCCGCCACCATGACGTCACCGGAAGTGATGTCATTGCATCAGGACGTTGGGGGCGGGGCCGCCGGGATTCTAGGGAAAAACATAGAGTTTTCCCTCGAGTCATGGAACGTCCCGCCCCGGTGTGCCCAGCATGATGATGTCACCTCCAAGTGACATCATCACGCTGGGGACGTTGCCAGAAGGGGGTGGAGTTCCCCCCGGGGCCCGATTTTCTGGGGGCAGGTAATGGGCCTCTCGGGCAGGGGTTTACCCGCCCCCGGGGGGACTTGGCAAGCCTAGCAGGTGCCATTGTGGTCTCATCCCAAATAATGGCTTTTACTGTGCAGATGACAGCAGCTTCAGGAGAGTTTAGCTTTAGATTGGGACTTGTAGTTCAGTTAGAGTTATTTTGAATAGATTATAATATGTCTTCTCTCCATGAAAAAAGTTAGCAGCAATGCCAGTAGATGCTACAGACAAAACAGTAACTTTCTGTCATGAGATGGTTGCCATCATGGCCTTGTAAAGATAAGTTTTGCCAGCACCCCCAGGTCCATCCAGGAAGAAGCATCTGCTAAGGAGGTTATGATCCTGGGCTGCAACAATAAGAATATCATAGGCCAAACTCTGCTGTTCATTCAAAGACTCTGCCAAGTATTCAGTACTGTCAGGACATGCTGTGACTAGACAGTTAGTACATGGATAATATGGTACCAAGGCAGTTGCTTTAGGGAGTCCATATGTTTCACAGGACATGTTGTGTACTCAGTGTCCCCCAGGGTCCAGACCAAGTATTGTTCACAATCATCAGAGTGGCCATCTTTATGGTGGTGTGCAAAGTCTTCCCATAGATAAGTCTTAAATGTACTGAATAGATCAGCTGCATCTGATAGTGAAGTAAAGATCAGAATATAGACAAAGAGGTCTCTCAGCTGCCTAGGCATGTTGCAAACAACTGCCTCCTCCAATGTTCTCTGCCATGTGTCATCATCATTGATTAAGCCCTTATGCAGGGCTGCATCACAAAAGGTGTGAAAGCATACACCATCTACAGTACATAGGTCCTCATATCTGGTAGCTCCAGGTATGTGTCCAAGGAGCAGTCACAAGCAGTATCGTTGAGGATCAGAGGCTAGGTTGACAGAATACATCCTTCCAATTACATTCTCTTTGTGATGCTCTCGGGGCAGCCATTTTCTGTTAAGTCTGTGGAATATGTACTGTTTTGGGATGTCTGTGTACAGAATGTTTCAAGATGATGCAGTGTTTTGGTTTAGTTTGAACCAAACTGTGAGCATTGTATTTCTCTGAGCTCTCTCCACAAAGTTTACAGTATGGTGCTCTAAGTCTGTACTGCTGAACACTACAGTATGGTCATCTGGTAGATGAACTGGTAGTTGAATAATGCAGTGGGAGTGATGATGCATGTCATACCCAAGAATGCGCCACACAGCCTCTGGTGCACTAACATACCTTGAATCCACATGCTGTTGAATCTCATCATACTTTCTATTCTGCTCTGTTAGGTTCACATTTGCACAGTCATGTCCTTTGTATATGTACTTAAATAGGTATTTGACACTCTGCAGAGAAGCACAAACCTCCACATTTATATGGCAGCTGTACTTTAAAAGCAGGTATGGGTTGTACGGCACAATCCATCTGTAGTCAATAGAGCATCCTGCTGGGGTGGTTGTTGTGCCAGATTTCCAACAGCGGTATATGGGATGGCCCCCTTATTTGGCTATAGTTGACTTGTAGTAACTTTTTGGATAGTCTTTTGTGCATTTCTCATCTTTCATACATGGTGAGTTGGGATGTGTTTTCCCACAGGGCCCATGAACCGTGTGCTTAAGTACAGCTGTATGTAGAACTGAATGTAAGTCCCGATCTGGAAGCTCTGCACAAAAATTTTTGTCAATGTGGTCTGCTGTCTCCGATTTGTCTTCCTTTTTTAATATGAGTAATATGTGACCATGAGAAAGGCCCCTTTTCTGGAATCAACTGTGACTCCAAAAATATGTTTTTTGGTAATTTCTTCCACCATAGCTCTGAATCATAGGTGGAATATGCAAGGTACCAAATCTGGTTGGTGTTGGGGTGCTTGGCCACGTAAGTCCTCTGTGATCTCTGGCCATTTTGGATTGCAAGTCATGGTGATGAAAAGGTCTGGCTTGCCATATTCTCAAACAATAGCCATGGCATCCTGGTAGTTCTGTATCATATTCTGTGGACTGCCTTGAAATGAAGATGGCAAAATGAGTGCCTTGCTTGGCAATGTTTCAGAACCATCTTCAGCATTCTGCAGATGATCCATAAAGCCTTGGTATCTCTCCACATGAAGTAGAGCTTGGTTTTGTCATATGTAGTTCAGTCTGTTCAATTCAATTTTGACATAGGCATCTACAGTGTATTGTTGTGTTAGTTTCTCTGCCAATAGAAAAGGATAGAACGCCTGTCGTTGCCAGATGGTATTGGTAATACTGCATCTGAGTAACTCTTGATCTTGGGTTAGCAGACACAGAGTTGACACCAAGCAAAGTTCTTGGTCTTTGCTGCAACGGAATATCCCTGCCCCAACTCTGATCCCCTTGTGGAAATAAGAGTGGATATACCAGAGGTTCCAAGTTAGGGTCCAGGATGCTTATGTGTTCTCTTTTTCTGATTGTATTATTGTTCTGTGAATGGCAGTGAATCAGTAGATCCCAGTGGAGTGGAGGCTCACCATCTGCATTCTGGAAAACAATGACCCCTTCACTACTGTGTGGGGCATTGTGTCTCCTGGGATCATTGTGATGGTCCTGAATGATTGCCATGGTCACTGTGGAAGGCTCTGCATTGTTGAGGTGAGCATCCTGAATGCTCTCCTGCTCAACCTCATACAGCATCTTGCATGCTTCAGCAAAGGGGTTGTTACTGGCCATCCATGCACTCAGGGTCTGCAGAATATGTGCATTGCATCACTGATTCTCCAAAAGTTCCAGCATTTGTGATGCTGCCTCATCAGAATCCAGAATGTACAGCTGTGCATATTTCCTAGGCTCATCATTGTCAGGTTATAGTGTTCCAGCACGATGGTAGATGGATCCATTAATTCTGAAGCAGTAAGGGCTGTATCCTGGTGGAAGCTTGATTTGAGCCCCCATTGAAGCAAATGCAAGACTGCTGTTGATGGATCTGATGTGTTGCATGAAGTTGTTGGAATAAACATGTTGGCCACTCATGAGTTCCTGAATTAGTAGAGAACTTGGAGCAAATATCTAGGAGAATATCTTGGAGAAAAACACTGCCTTTGGAACAGCACTCTGTGAACTTTCCATCTGAGGGCTTCTCACATGGGAAGTATCAGGCTGCACAGAACTCACATACCTGGTCCATGGATCCACAGTAGTGCACTGTGATTGAGTGATCATCATTAATGTCAGCCATGGCTGTAGGTAATTCAGTACTTATTCTTGAGTGGCAATTAGAGGCATACTGTTCTCACCACTTTGACAGTCTTTTGGCAGCATTTTCAGGTGTCTCTTTCTGCCTTTGTAGGATTCGTCTGTTCAACTCATACTGGATGTGGTACTGTCTTCTTCTGGATTTAAATGTTGGCTCTATACAGTCATTGGTATGTGATGTTACAGGACATTGTTCCTGCTCAGATTGTACTGTGTGTGAAAGCCGAGGTCGTGTTGGGTATTCTGAGATCTCAGTGTGGCTGTCAGGCATGTTTTGTTTTGCATGTTGCTGAGATGGCAGTGTCCTTGACAACTGAGTCTGTGGTGTTTGCTGTGGGATCTCTTTGTGGATTGCTGACATGTTGGCTCTGGTCACACTGCAAAGGTAATTGCACTTTGTTCCCGCTTTATTTAAATCAGGAACATTTTTCTTCACATTGGGCTGACTAGATGCAGCCAGCCCCTCTCTTACAGCACCCGCTCTCCTGCTGCTGCACCGTCCCTCCAGGCGATCCTGCTGGCCATGGGGGAGGCTCGGGCTGCTGCTTCTGCTGACACTTTGGGGGGGTGCCACCACCGCTGCCGCCACCATTGCTCCATGAAAACAGGCTCCGCCATGTCCGCCGTGTCCGCCATCCTCCTTGCCGGCCCCATCCAGGCTTCCAGAGCCCCCTCCTCTCGTTCCTGCCTCCAGGGCCGTCTTTTGTGCATTTTTTTTTAAAAGCTTCCAGTTTGAGCGCTTGACTAAACATGCACTTAATAAATCCATTATTAAACGTTAAATGGATTTATTAAGCGCATGTTTGCTCAAGAGCTCAAACTGGAAGCTTTTTTTAAAAAAAGCACAAAGAGCATTCAGATGGCCCTAATCGCAATCATTGCGAAAGATGGGCTGTCCAGATAGGCGAAATCGCGCATTCAAAGCAGAAGTGCCAGGAAAACACTTGATTTTCCAGGAGTCAGGAAAACCCGGCATCATTGCGTGAGTGAGCCTGCTTCGGGGCGGGAGGCGGATTGGCGCGTGTGAATGTGAAACTGACATGCGCAAGGAAACAGCAGCGAATCTTGATCAAAACAGCAGTGTGACCGGACCCGTTGTCTGGGCCATGCCATTGGCATTGCAGTGGGCTTGATGGCTAAGTATGTATTGGTAGCTGTGAGTTCTCAGTGTTGCCTCTTGGCATGCTGTATAGTTCTAGCGGCAAAGATTGCAGTATTCTTGAAGGCTCACTCTGTATTGGTAACTGTGAGTTTTCAGTGTTGTATGTTGGCATGTTGCATTGTTCTAGCTGTAGATATTGAACAGTGCTTGAATGATGTCCATGTTTTGGTTGTTGTGGTATGTTAATGTGGCTTGTTGGCATATTGTGTTTTGCATGCTTTGCCTTTTCACATATAGACTTCTTGTGTTTTGCTTCAGCATGTTCTTCTGGAGTAAGTTTGCTTTTTTTGTCTGGGAGGTACTTGTAATGGAAAACCATTGTTGTGGTGTGCACTGTTAGTTCAGTTGGTGAATGGAGATCAGCAATGTAGGCAATATTAGTATGAAGGAGCTCTTTAGTGGAGCTTGGACTGATTGTAAAATGTGTGTTTTAGGAAGCAGGAAACTGAGTAATGGTATTTGGGCACCAATGTTACTTTGAAATGTGCATGGGCAGAAATTATTCTTGAGAATGGAAAGTGACCATAGTGAAATAAGACAGAGGATAGGAATAAGCAGCAGGGTCAGGGGAAGATTGGGTGGAGGACAGAAATGTAGGAGAAAGGGATGAATGGAGCTTCAGGCCATAACTATATGACGTCATTGACTGATTTTCCAGGAAGTGAATTGTGAACAGAATCCCTTGTTCATTTCCCCATGTACTGCCTCCCTTATCTCCTAACCTTACAATTATTGTTTAACCATAGTGCGCCATCTCTTCACATGCTATCTACCTTCTCAGTGCTTTGTATTCTTTCCCACTTCCCCAAGTTTCTCATGTTTTGTCATTCCACCATCTCCCCCCAGTTCCAATGTGTGTCACAACTTCCTTGGTGTGTGACTCCTTCAGAAGAAAGTATTACCCTTCCCCCATTGTTAATTCCAAACTCACCAGTCTTCTTTGGCTGTTCTGTGAGTCTTGCTGGTCTTTCTCTCAGTTGTGACCTTTGTAGATTGTACGCTGTAGATATTGGGAAGCAGGGGACACAGTTGAGTCTGGATACAGTATAAAAGTGCAAGACAGTGTTGTTTTTTCTCTCCTTGTTTACAGTTTTCCCTGTGTGCATATGCATGTCATGTTTTGCTGTCCATCCTGCCAGCCCCTTGTTGCACTATCACCTTCCTTTTTATGACTGGGGTGATTTCCTTCTATGTTATTTTATTTGTTGTGGTCATTTAATTTCTGTATTTTTTCCTTTGTCTACTTGTTCCATAATTTCACAGTTACCCACACCTTGCCTTCGCCTTGGTTGTAGTTGTAGACTTACCTGGTTTTGTTATGTGTAGTGTGTATCTTCTCGCCTCCCTCTTTGTTTGATCTAGTCTATTTCTCTGTCTCAAGTATAGTCTGTGGAAAGTAAAGAGTTAGCTCATGTTAGCAAATGAGGATTGATCTTGTAAATATGACACAGGGAGTTCCTTTGTCTAAAATGTCTACCTCCTGTGCTCTGCCCAAGTGTCTCTTAATTTTTCCTTTGTTTGTAGACTCCCTCCTTTCCTGTGGCCCAAATTTCCCATAATTTTCCTATTTTTGTACACTTACCTGGTCTTCTCATGTGTAGTGTGCATCTTCTCACCGTAAAGTAAAGCATTAATTCATGTTAGCCAGTTAGAATGCATTTTGCAACTATGAGACACTGGTTTTTTTTCTCCAAACATCTCCTTCCTCTGCTGAGCCCCAAATGTGTTCTAATTTTTCCTTTCTGGTAGACTGCTTCCTCTCCTGTGGCCCAACTGTCCCCTAATTTTTCCCTTTTTTGTACACTTACCTGGCCTTGTCACGTGCAGTGCCTGTCTTCTCACTACTTACTTTATCTTGTCTGATGATCTATTAGGTTTTCTCAATGTCAAGTATAGTCTGTACAAAGTAAAGCATTAGTTCATGTTAGCCAGTGCGGATGCATTTTGCAAATATGAGGCACTGGAGTTTTTTGTCTAAACATCTCCTTCCTCTTCTCTGGCCAAGGTGTGTTCTAATTTTTTACTTTTTTGCACACTTAACTGGGTTTGTCACATGTAGTGTGTGTCTTGTTTATTGCCACATTTTCCCCCTTTAAACATTTGTCTATATGTATCTGTCTCTGCCTGTTTCCCTCCTTGGTCAAAGCCAAATCAAGACCACAAAAGTGAGGAACAACACCTGGTTATAACTTCTACAGGAAGCCAAGTTGTGACCTGGGTTCCTGTTTTTTCCTTCTGTTTTTCGCTGTAAATATGTGTCTGGGTGTCTGTATCTGTCTCTATCGGTTTGCCTCTCTAGTTGTAATTAGTATTTACACTCTGGGTATGGTTAAACATTCCCCTCACTCACAGGTTTTATCCCAGTATCCCAGTATTGCACATTCTCTGTATTTTTAAAATGTATATGTCATTCTCCACTTCAGCCCATTGTTCCTGCACTCCTCCTGTTTGTGCATGCCTATGTAGATCTGTCTGTGATTGTGTCTGTATTTGTGCTTTGCAGAATGCCTCAGGTTTTTGGCTTCCTGTTTTCTGTGTGTCTAGTCCCATCTTCTATCTCTGCTTTTGTGTGTATCCACTGGCTTTTTTGTGATAACTTGGGCTGGTCCCTCCCCCTGCCTCCACTACTCTAACAGCAGTTGCCTTGGTGATTTCCCCCCCCCCATTCTGGAAAGTGTTGCCTCAGCAAACCTGGCTTGGAGGCTAAAGATGGTGAGTTTTGTCCCCTGAGGGAATCAATTGTTGCCTTGCGAGGAGACCAAAGACAGTAGCTGTGTTCACTAGAGCGAAGCAACTGTCTTCTGAGGAAAGTTTTGCTGGGTGCCACTTCTGTGGGCGGGACTCAGACAATGCAGTCAGTGGATAGGGGCAGCTTCTGAGTGACACATCATGGAGCCAACTGATTTAGGGGCATATGGAATGTTCAGAAAGTGCCATCCCACTACCCAAGTATATATAAGGAAAGGTTACTCTGGAAATCCCTTTGTACATCCACTGGGATAAGGCATTTGGTGCCCACCCCTTGCACTTTGGAAAGGCAAGGCAGCAGAACAGCTGGTTTGTTTGGGACCAAGCAGGAATTTTTTGGTTCTGTCTACGATTGACCCTGAGTCAGTTCTTTTTTTATCTGCTGTCTACTGTATGGTGGGGACAAGTTTAGAATTAAATAAGCCTGATCACAGTAGACTGATAAAACCCTAACTAAAGTGGCAGGTTTAGTACAGGGTCATTGTTATGTTAATTAGATTGGGGAGCTCCCTGAGGTAGTTTAGGATAGAGAGAGATAACTGATATGGACACTGGGTTGTCCGATTCAAGTGCCTGGGGAGGGTTGTCTCTTGGTGCCACTGACTAACCCCTGGATCTTTACGTTGACTGGTATAGGGTAGCATCTCTCTGGACAAATTTGACATGCAGGAAGGACAAGAAAAGAGCAACTATGCAGTGCTCTGGACTTAGAAGCAGGGTAGGATTGCCGAGGCACTGGCAAACCTCTTGGGTAGCCTTTTAGGGTGCCCACTGTAAATGATTTTCTTATTGTAGTTAAACCTTTTAAATGATTAATAAAGCCTTAGTTAATCCAGTCTTGGTATCTGTGTCTTCCTTTTCAGGTTGGGGATCAAAAGGAAAACTACACAAGGTTTATTTATAAATGGAAAGAAGGAGTCTGAGACAGGCAATAAAAGAACATGGGCCCATCTTTCGCTTGCTTCCTAAAATTGATGTACAGTTGCTGAAAATATAGAATTCAGAAAAGTTTGTATGCATGCAACTTACATCTTCAGCTGTCCTATCCTGTCAGTCCCTAGAGTGTGACCAGTGGTAGAGTACATGCTCAGTGGTAAAATACAAGCTTCTTGTACATGAGGTCCCAAGTTCAATACCCAGCATCTCCAATTAAAATAACCTCAGGAAGTACAGGGGGCAAAGACCTTTCTTCAAAGGCCTCAGAAAGTTGCTGCTAGCCAAAGTAAACAATACCAGGCTACTTAAATCAATTGTTTGTCTCCATGGCAGCTTCCTATGCCCTACTGCACATTAGTCAGCAGGGAAGAAAAAGAGTTAGTTCTAAACCAAGTCAAAGAGTTCAGAAGCTTGGCAAGGTACAACTTTTCCAATCTCATGGGGGGGGGATCAAAGTTTAGATCTTAATAGCTACATTTTATAATCCTATAGAACTGATTAACCTACTCTGGGAATCCAGCAGAAATAACTGTGTTTACTAAACAATGAAATTTATTTGTAAGTATAACTATGCTAATCAATGAAATAACTGATGAAACAGCCACAAAACCAGACAATTCCTTTGGTCATGGCAAACTGAAGTGTTAATCTGTCTACTTAAAAATAGATCAGCAAGCCCAGCAGCTGCCATTTAAAATGATAAAATTAAAGGGGACAGTTTCCACGCAGTATTTCACCAGACATCATGAGCAGTGATGATCCAGCTATAACCCTATGTACTTAGGGTTCATGGGTCAGAATCTCATACAGGGTTGGGAGCCTTCTATTACTGTTTTCAGAGTTCTCCAGTTGACCACCATGGAAAACATGATATGAAACTTAGCCATTGGATAAGACCCAGAAGCACTGCTCTTATGTTCTTATGAATCAAGATGCAAACAAATATCCAAAGTTTTTTATTTCCTATAGGATGAAATTTAGCTTTCTCCCCTGTTTATTTGGTTCTTCTGATGTTTAAAACCAGTTCTCACTGTTCTTACCAGTCTCTAATGACTATATCTCATGATTTGTAAACCTTCCCTACATAGATAATAATGAGATTTACCAGGATCTGCAGTGTTAAGGTCTGTACTTATTAGCAACTATAGGTGCTGACTTTTGGTTCTTTTCAGATTTTGAACTTGTATTTTTCTTATACATACAGCAATTCATTTTCTTCCTCCTCTTGAAACCAACTATTCTTATCATGATGGCCACCTAAGAATTCAGATTGTGTTTTAAAAAAAAAATCCTTGTCTGTAATGAAATTGTAATCTTTATCATTTTACTTTGAACTTGAAAAAAAAACAACCTTGTCCTTCTAAGGCATGGGATAATTTTGTTTTTGTTTGTTTGTTTTTAGTATACCTTCCCTGTACTTTGATCTATCCTTTGAAGATGATTCCAAGAGAATATTTCAGACATATTTTCAGGTAACTTTATTTGCATGTGAGAGTCAGAGCTACCTATTGAAACATTTGTCATTTTCATACTGACAGAGACAAATGTTTTAAACTGATTCACATTTTCAGGGAAAATGATGGCAATCAAAAGCTTTAGAATTCCTCCTGGCCTACTGAAGTTTTCATCTGTTATATAATCCATTATGTCTGACAATTCATTAGGGTTCAAAAAAAATATTTTTGAGAGACGAATAAAGCAACCATGGTGATAAGGAAGCACGTACTTTCAGTTCTCCATACTAATAATCTCTTTTTGAGCTATTTACACATGCCAGCTAAGAACACAGATTTTTATGCGTCGATTCGAATTTTCCCTGGTGCCTGAATCCAGCTGAAAGAGCTTACTTACATATTTTGATTTGCTTTCGTCCAAAGAAGCATCACTCACTAGGCTGTGTCCTTTGAATTCTCAAAGACCAGTTTTGAAGAACAGCCAAACAAGTCTGGCCTTTAAAGTACAGGGACCGTTTCATCACATAAAAAGCTCATCCTAATTATATAACTACCTTTTCCCTTCCTGTTGTTGTTTCTTCTTCTTTTGGCTCAGTTCTTTAGTACTTTCCATTTTTTGAAGGAGGATATTTGCATCCAAAAGAAGGGTATACAAAGTGAGTATACAATGTGACTCTGACCAAGGAGTATGACTGTTTAAGATCCAAGGCACACACAATCAAGGTATCTGTCTACAGAACATTTTGTAAAGGTTAGGGTCATCTAATAGCAAATTTACTATGGAATGAATCTTCATTCATCTAACTACCTTACTGTCTTGTTCTAGGATCAAGAATTGCTTAACCTATGCTCCATTACACCTTTATGGTGAGCCATTCACCACTGTAGGGAGCAAGTTGAAACATATTACATTATCCTCCCAGACTGAAGTATAACTTTGGCCATCAAGTAGCATCTTGGTGGTGTCATCCTTGTTAATATATGCTTCACAGTCAGTCCTGAGAATATGCACTGTGTTCCATGTTAATGCAAATACTTTTTCTATTTGCACAATTTTGAACCTTATGTTCTGGCCTGAAAAGTCTTCATATAATTTTAGGTAAGTATATACAAAAATATAAATCTTCTCTGTTTAATATTATATGGAAACTACCATTTGCAATGTGTAGTTTCAGAATGTCATACAAGGTGTTGTCTTCTAGAGATTTAAATAAAATCTGTATTGTTAAAGTTACAGGTGGGAGCAAGAATGCTTGAAAACTTCTCTATCCAGTACAGTTGAACACATAGATAATTTTTGATTATTTGATGTTCAGAGTTGAATTGCAAATGCCTGGTCACACTGCTTTCCCCATTACCACCTCTAAATCTGTCATCCTTCTGTTAACATATAAAGTCAAAAAATAGGTGTTTCAATCCTGCTTGTGAGGCAAGAGGAAGCTATATGGTTTGCTTTGGTATTCTCAAAAACTCTGCTCTAGCTTTGCCTATTTTGCCTGTCTAACTCCATTTTTGGATCCAGATGGCAAATATTTCATACATTCATATTCTTGCACCATTTTGCATAGCTGTCCCCCATCCCTCTTTGTTAACTCAACATACCACACCAAAAATGACCTTGCAAAAGAGGTGCTTTCCTTGGTAGTCTTGGAACCTTCTGAGTGGCAGATGAGGAAGCTGTATAGTGCAGCTCCTCTAGGGCTCTAACCTTGCCTATTTTGGCTCTCTCTCTGAGACCCAAAATTGAACATGTTCTTTCATTTGCTTTAATTGGGTTAGCGCACTCTCGCACTGCCTCCTAGGGACTGTAATTTGATCCAGTAATTTCTAATGAATGCCTTGAATGGATCCACACCACTAACTTTGCAGCACGTATATTCTCACTATTTTAAATACTTTACATATGATCACACTATCATCTGGAAACAGTTGTTTGAGCTAGTGATTAATGCCATTAACAAGGCAAGTGCAAAAGCTTCATATACATTTTAGTACAGTTGATATCAAATGACGTATGACTTGCCAATGATGAGCATAGGCATAAATTACCCAAGAGATTGTGGCTGGGCATCCACAGCAGCTATCCAACCAACTGAATGTGAACTACTGCTGAATGTGACCATTGCAAGAATGCACAATATTATTTACTATTTTATTAAGAAAAAAAGCTGCCTTTGCCCAGTAAATCGCAAAAGTCTGCAAAACTGAATATATAGCTAAGCCAATCTGTGTGAAATCTCATTATATAACTTCTGTCTATCTAGTACTGCTCATAGGGCTATCACCTTAAGCAGAAGTTAGAACCAAAGAAAATATTATTTCTCTTATATTTGATTATTTCTGTTATATTTGATTATTGTACCTATGAATTTTGCCAATGAGAGGGTGACACAAACATTGGTATCTGATAGTAGCCATGACACCTGGGCTCACATATTTAGCAGTTCCATATCATTAAGAAAAGGGGTGATGAAATTAGCCTTCAACTCATTGAATATAGGGCACTCCGGAATCATGTGTTCAAACATATGTATCATATGAGCATCTTCAAGTTCTATTAAAGTATAATACTTTATTATATCTGCCCTCCAAAACTGCCAAGGAAGAACATTCAGTCTTGCCAAGTAAAAGCTCTTCTTAGTTGGGGACTATCAATTGATAAAAATATTTCGGCAGTTGCATCGGGAGGGTAATTCCCAAATGGAGTGTCAAACATACCCTGCACACCCTAATAAACGTACTCGTAACATCTAATTTCCTTACAGATTTTTAAATTTGTCTTATAATGTCTTTAGTTTCTGTATTTTTAATCATCATTTGTTATTCCTAGGCATTTCATTTTCTTTTCCAATAACTGATCCCATTGGCTGTAATGTTTATCTCCCTGGATAAGCCCAAGTACAGTAGATCCTCCCTCAAATTTTAAAACCTTTACTTTAAAGAGAAACCTTTAATCCAAGCCCTAGCTTCCATTGATAATTCACCTAATTCCGCTCTCAGTGCTATGCCTGAGACACATTTAGAAGTAGCCAATAAGCATAGGAAAAAGTCATACTGGATGGAATCCATTTTTTCAGAAGCAGCCTGAATTCAAATTTCTGAACCATACGGGAATTGATTTATACAGGGGTCTTTTCATAGAAAAACAGCTGCAGGAGCTCATTAGCATATGGTATGCTAATGAGCTATTAGGCTATTGGCATATGCCACGCCCCCTGACATCACCGGAAAGTGATGTCAGAAGGGGAAGCAAAAGGGGCGAGGCATCTTCAAAAGCCTCCCCTTCCCTTCCCCAGCTGGTCTGGGTGGGGGAGCTAAGAGAGAATGGGTTTAAAGGTTAAACTCCTTCTCATGAGAGGTGGGCCACAGAAGGAGGAAAGAGGGAAGGAAAGAGAGAGAGTAGAGAGAAAGAAAGAAAGAAGGAAGGAAAGAGGGAAAGAAAGAGAAGGAAAGGGGAGGGAAAGAAAGAGAGGGAAGAAGGAGGGAAACAGGGAAAGGAGGGAAAAAGAGAAGAGAAGAAGGTGGGAAAGAAAGAAAGAGAGAAGAGAAGAAGGAGGGAAAGAGGAAAAGGAGAGAAGGAAAGGTGGGAATGAAAGAAATTCGGCGGCAATTTGGCCCCATTATATCCTACGGGCCATTGAAGTCAATGGTGAAAACATAGGGTATATTCTGGGAGCTGGAGGGGAGGGGGTTTGAGGGATAGGCTCCAAACTCACAGGGTAGCTGTTGGAGCCTCTCCCCAAGATACCCACCAAGTTTGAAGTACATTGGACCAGGGGGTCCAATTCTATGGGCCCCCAAACAGGTTGCCCCTATTCCCTCCATTGTTCTCTATGGTGAGAAAAAAAGTTACTGCTTTCCAATGTACTTGAAACTTGGTGGGTATCTTGGGGAGAGGATCCATCAGCTACCCTGTGAGTTTGGAGCCGCTCCCTCAAGCCCCCTCCCTCCAGCCCCCAGAATATACCCTATGTTTTCACCATTGACTTCAATGGCCCATAGGATATAATGGAGCTGAAATTGACATTCGGCTGCCTGAAAGACTCCCCGGGACGCAGGCTGTGCTCCGGTGCGCTCCCCCGCCAAAAGACCCCTGGATTTAGAACCTTAGTATTAAATACTTTTAAGGCTGAGGGGACAAATTCACCTCCTGATGAGTAGAAGGCAGGAAAGAGGGAAAGAAAGAGAGAGAAGGAAAGAAGGAGGGAAAGAAAGAAAGAAGACAAAGAGATGGGGGAGGGAGGCTCTCCCATCCCGATCAAGGCTCCCACCCCCATGCCCCCCCATGCCCCCCCATCAAGCCCCCACCCTGCACCAGCGCTTACCAGGAGCAGGGAGAGCAGAGAAGGAGGTGCAGCGAACTCCAATGGGGCGGCGGCAAGCTGGCTGGAGAGAGCCACAACAGCCAGGAACACTGACCCGGGCAGGCAGGGCAGAGCCTCCCAGCAGCATTCGGGTGATGGCTGGGCAAGGCCGGTGCCAGTTTTTTTTTTGCACACTATGTGAGGCTACCTTCTGGCACCACCCCTCCCCAGTGTGCCCACCAATTCTGCCCCACCTCTTCCCCCCAGCTTCAGAAGCGCCCCAGCCGGGCGCTTAGAGGGGCAGCGGCAGTGGTGGGGAGAGTCCCCGCTGGCCGCCATGCTGCCCCACCTCTCCCCCCCCAGCTTCAGAAGCGCCCCAGCCGGGCACTTAGAGGGGCGGCGGTGGCGGCAGTGGGGAGAGTCCCTGCTGGCCGCCATGCTGCCTTTCCTCTACCCCCAGCTTCAGAAGCACCCCGGCCGGGCGCTTAGAGGGGCGGCGGCAGTGGCAGCGGGGAGATTCCCCTCTGGCGGCCATGCCACCTCACCTCTTCCCCCCCAGGGCTTCGGAAGCACACCGGCCAGGTGCTTAGAGGGGCAGCAGTGGTGGGGAGAGTCCCCGCTGGCTGCCATGCCACCCCACCTCTCCCCCCAGCTTCAGAAGCACCCCGGCCGGGCGCTTAGATGGGTGGCAGCGGCGGCGGTGGGGAAAGTCCCTGCTGGCCGCCATGCTGCCCCACCTCTTCCCCCCCAGGGCTTTGGAAGCACCCCAGCTGGGCACTCAGACTGGTGGCGGTGGGGAGAGACCCCACTGGCCACCATGCCGCCCCACTTCTTCCCCCCATGGCTTGGGAAGCGGCGGCGGGTGTCCAGTTAGGGTGGGGGGCTTTTCGGGGGCGCCATTTGGCGCCCCTGAGGGCCAGCGCTCTAGGCGAGTGCCTAGCTTGCCTAGTGAGCGAGCCGGCCCTGGACATGGATCTGGGAGACTCAGGTTCGAATCCCCACTCTGCCATGGAAGCTAACTGGGTGACCTTGGGTCAGTCACATGCTCCTGTGAGACTGGTTAGTTGAAGAGAGAATGACTGGCCCATGCTATGAGAGGCATTACATGCAGTGCCATCCTAAGCAAAGTTACTCCCTCCTAAATCACTGAAGTCAAAAGCTTAAAGAGTAGAACAAAGTTTGAGTCCAGTGGCACTCAATACCTCAAATAAAACTCTGTGGTCTTATTTATTTATATACCATCCTCTCCATGGACACGCTCAGGGCAGTTTACAATAATCTCAATCTAGTACCATTAAAACAACAATTAAAATAACAATTTGAAACAATAAGACCATAAAATACCATGCAAACAAGATTAGTTAGCTTTCATGTGCACACACACTTGTTCAGATACAGTGAAACAAAACTTCTTCAGCCATTACATATAGGTAGAGAGGGGGAGCGGTGTTAGTTGCCAGGAAAGGCTAGTTAGAGTCAAGATGCATAAGTAACTGGGTGACCATATGTAATGGTTGAAGAAGTTTCATTTAATTATATCTGAAGAAGTGTGCTTTGCACACAAAAGCTTATACCTTGAATAAAACTCTGTTGGTCTTAAAGGTGCCACTGGATTCAAACTTTGTCCTGCTGTTTCAGACCCACATGGCTACCCACCTGGGATTAAAGAGTGTAACTCTGCTGAGGATGGCACTGTGGGCCCCATTTAAGTACAGAAGGACCTTCCCAACTGGATCTCTATGACTCCAGCATGCTCAGTTGTCACTTTTTCTATTCTACATGCATAATTTGTAAAGCATCCCACAGGAAGGGGGGGTGCATTTTGAACATTGTGGCCTAAAACTGATGAGGGGGGTTATTCCAAAAGCCCCTTCCCCAAATACCTTTGCTTTGGATGGCCTGAGCACAGATACCCATGTGCCTCTGACCGTCAGATGTGCTGCCCACATTCTAGGGTTGCCAACTTAGCAAGAGGAAAACCAGAGGGCATCTCCCAGAAGGGAGCAACCAGGCCCAGACTCCTGAGATACTGGCAGGTATTCTTGATGCCCCTCCCCCTCCCCTGGACTCACCCAAGCCAGGATGAAGCAGCCCTCAGGCAGGCACAGCAGTGCCCTGCAGAGCCAGGCATCATGGAGGAGCTGCAGAGGGGTGGTGGAGCCCTGCTGCAAGAGCACACCACCCTGTAGCCAACCCTGCAGCCAGCCAGGGCTGCCCAGTGGACGTGAAGAGCCTGAAGCAACTGAAGGGGGAGCAAATGCACGAGGCCCGAGCGGAAGTGGCACTTTGGGGTGACCGTTTGAAAGCCAGAACCATGAGTGGGGGCTGAATCCCCACGAGTCATGATCCCTTCTCGAGTTTTTTGCAGCAAGCTGGCCGGCTGGACAGTGGAAAAGGCTGGTGGGACGTGAATGAGGGCCGCTCTCTGTTTGCTGCCAGAATGCCTGCTGCAAAAACAGTGTGTGATCTGCATGTATGGTATCACGTGTGATAAGCGCACATGTGGGTTTTTCCCTCCCTCTCTCCCTTTCCTCCCCTGCTGTCTCCCCACCGGGCTGCCCACATTGTCTTTCCCCCACCAGCCCTGAATCCTCCTGCTGCCTTCCCATACCCAGCACCTACTGGTGGCACCCCTACAGTGGGGGCGGTGAGCAGCAGGAGGCGCCGGAGGCGAAAGAGGTTGTTCAGGCATGGGCTGCTCGACTGCGGCTTCTGCCTCCTGGTCCGGTGGGCATGGTGCTGGCGTCTGCTCCCTTGAGTGTGGCTCCCAGCTGGCTGCTCCACAGCACAGCCATGCACTCTTGATCAGGCAAAGGCAGGGAGTTCCCAGGTGGCTTGCTGGTGCTGGCTGCCCGGTGCAGGGGCCACTCTTCCTTTCCCCCTCTGGGTCCCCTTTGCTAGGCTGCTTCTCAGCTCGCCTCCAGGGATGGTTAAGGCTGGTGAGGGAGGGAGGGGTGGGGTTCATCGGCTGGTGGCCAGTGTCCCCATAAACTTGGTGGCAGCAGGCACAGGAGGCAGAGAGGCGGGGCCGGAGGGTGAGCAGGCAGGAAGGACACTGGTGGCCACGGGAGCTGGTCCTGTGGCAGGGCGGAAGGCCTTACTGGGAGGGGCCAAACAAGGCCAGGCCCATGTCTTTCCTCTTGACCCCTGGGCATGGCAAACCCAGAAGCCAGCCAGAACGCCATTCCGGGGTGTTCTGGTGCAAAAATAGCCCTGGTTATTACAAGTACATATGAAGTATGTAAAGATACAATATCAGGTAGGATCCAGCCAGCACTATTGCACAATCTCAACCAATTCCCCAACTAGGGTTGGCAGCTCCAGGTTAAAAACTCCTTGAGATTTGAGGGTAGAGCCTGGCAAGGACAGGGACCTAAGTGAGGTACAATGCCATAGATTCCACCCTCCAAAGCATCCATTTCTTCCAGGGGAACTGACCTGGAGAAGAGCTGTAATTCTGACCAGGACCCACCTAGAGACTGGCGTCCCTATCGCCAACCCAGGCAGCTTTTGTTCATGCAGGTTCCATGATCCCCAGCATAGTCTTTTTTGGTGGTCAAGGCGAACCCCTTCCTCACTTTTTCATCAGTGAAAACACTGATTGGATCAAATACATTATTTGGGAATGGTATTACCTAGGTTTGTCTGTTGTGGGAAGAAGATTCCCCAGTGAACACATCCTTGCTGCTGCTGACCTGGCTGGAGGGGGAAATGGAGGAGGAATTAGCAGCATCAGACATACAGACATCACTCTCTGTTTGGGTTACAGCACAGCATTTTGTTCCAAGACACTGAAAGACTGGACAACACTTCCAATTACCATGTCAGATTACACAGGGAAGCCATTGAAATACATAAACACAATTTCAACAGGAAAGAAGAGAGTTTAAAAATGAATAGGGCATGGTTTCCTGTCCTGAAAAACACAAAATGCTCTACAGCTGGCAATAGCAGTACAGATAAGATTAGAGTTTCAATAGCCATTCCACACACAAAAGAACCTCCTCAAACCTTCTCAGGAAACAATCCATAGACAAAAGAACCTCCTCAGGAAAGCTCCTCCATTAGTATGTTCATAGCCTGGAGAACTACACAAGATAATTGACACAGCCCTACCCCACCTTCCAGGGTAGAAATAAATTACTTGCCTACCATTTTTCTGCTCACCTTGACATAGAGAGTACTCCATCTTTCTGTGTTATATCTCTGAGGATGCCAGTCACAGCTACTGGCGAAATGTCAGGTCCTACACTGCCAAGACCACGGCCACACAACCCGGAAAATCTACAGCAACTAATGAACTCCAGCCGTGAAAGCCTTCGACAACATATGGAAGTAAATGATTTCTGTGAAGGGTTTTCACAGGTCCATCACTATCTTCAGGCTTGATCCTGTAGAATGGCAACGTTCCCAGCTTGTCCACTACAATATATGGCAGTGCCTTCCATCTATCAGCCAACTTGTGCTTTCCAGGGAGGCCTAAGTTTCTGATCAGTACCCAGTCACCTTGTAGGAGTTCATGTGCCTGCATTCGGGCATCATAGCGCTGTTTGTTGTGATTGGTGCTCTTACAAGCAGCTGCCATGGCCAGCCAATAGGCCTGCTGCAATTGCTACTTCATCTTTTCCACATATTGGAGATGAGTCCGCATATCATCTCTGTCCCCAGACACCCCAAAACACAGATCTATTGGGAGTCTAGGCTCTCTCCCAAACATCAGGAAGTATGGTGTAAATTCTGTGGAATCATGCAGGTGGCATTGTAGGCATGCACCAGGAAGGCTATGTACTGGCTCCATCTGGTTTTCTGGTCAGGGCGCAGGGTGCCCAACATATTTAGCAAAATGTGGTTGAATCTTTCTGATTGGGGGTCACCCTGAGGGTAATAAGGGGTTGTCCTAGACTTCTTGACTCCTGCCAGGCCCAGTACTTCTTTTAACAGGTGGCTCTCAAAATCTGGTCCTTGATCAGAATGAATCCTTGAGGGCAAGCCATAGACAAGAAAAAAAATATCTCCCATAGCTTTTAGCATTTCTGTGCAAGAAATATTGTCAACTGAAGTGGTTGCTGTGGAAGCTGGGGCTTGTAAAATACTCTGCATCTCAGGAATCATCTTGCCATCTTTTTCTAAAAACACTGAAAGATTTTTTGACAAATTCCACATTTTGGGTGCTGTGTCTTACAAACACCCATTCTCCAAACTTAGTTGGAATACTTCCAGGTATCTGTAACTGTCCTGCAGGTATGTATAACTTAATTAATTCAGCATAAGCATTGTCTTCATGCCTGAAGAACAGCCCCTCTCACTTTGCACTGACCCAAAGCTTCAATGGAGCGTACCTCTTTTTCTGCCATTTCAATATCACATCCTTCAGCAATGTGAATAACCAAAACAGCTTTCTGAGGATCAATATTCAAACCCTTGCACCACCCTTCCAGCATTTGAATGGCCATATTTCAGGGTACAATAGAGACAGTGTATAATCCAAGGTGTGTGAAAAATATGGCCCGAAGTCTCCTCACTCACATTTACACTGTAAAAAATAATATAGAAATCCTGGATGAGCCCCCACAAATGTAACCTAGGTGTTGGAAATAAGGGCAAGTTCAAGGCTTAGGGCCTCCTTTCTTAAAGCCCCCCTCCCATTCACACACCTTGGCTTAAGCAAAGCAACTATTTATTACAACAAGGAAAATACAGTTCTGCACACAGGGTATTGTACTCCCCACCCCCAAACTCCTTTCCCTTCCCAAACCAAAGGTCCAGTAGTCAATGTTCCAGAAGTACTATTCTCTTGTTGGAACTGGTCCAGCCACAGTCCCTAAGAAGCAGGCCTCCAGTGAAAAGGAAACACAGTCCCTTAGCAGCAGGCGTCCAGTGGGAAAGAAAGTTCTCAGGCCTCTCTCCTTGCCATCCAGGGGAAGAAATCAACTTCAGTTCAAAGACAGATGGTCTGGGCTAACCCCCTCCAGAAGAACTGGCCCACACCAGACAAAAGACTCTTTAGCTGAGGCCTTTCAGCAATCCTGTCCTTGGAGAGACAAACGACTAGGCCTCCCTTTGCTCCACCCCTCCCAATATGCAAATTAAGTATTTCATTGCTCCACCCAACAGCATATATCCTCAGAGTTCTACAGTAAGCTTTTGTGTGCATGCACAGAAAAGCTTATATCTTAAAGAAAACTTTGTTGGTCTTACAGGTGCCATTGGATTCAAACTTTGTTCTGCTGCTTCAGACCAACATGGCTACCCACCTCTTGTATTTGTGGGCATTCTTAAAAAGTAATTATTTTTATGGCCTAGTTGGCAAGAAAATAATTTTGCTTAAGACAAACAAATTGCCCCTTCTGACTGAATCCAGATGAGAGTGGGGGGGAGGGGAGGAACAATAATGCCATCAGTGCTTTATGAAATGGTGCCTGGATTTAGCTCTATTTGCAGATTTATTTATTTTTTAGATATATGAAAATCTATCATTTTAAGGCACCATCCATGGGATTATGTGCATTGATAATTTAGACTACGGATTTATATTTTAGTGTACTCATGTCCTGTTTTGGTATTGCACAAATATATTTGCTAGCAATTTTAGGAGGTGGGGAGGGCCCAATTTACCCGTAGCCTGATTTTTATGGCACCGAGTGTAGGGGACAGAATCAGCTGGAAGCGGGGCTGGCTGCAGAGGCAGCTGGGAAAGGGCCAGGCTGCAAAGCAGTCAGAAAGTTTAGTCCTTCCCCTCCTCAAGGGACCAATTCCAAGGTCTGAGTGCAGTACGGGGGAGGGACCTCTCAAGGGGAAGGGGCTTGCCCTCAGCCCCCATTCTTTGTCTAGCCAGCAAGCAGTTGCACAAAAATAATGGCTAGCAATTTCTGAAGTCTCAGATCACCTTTCTCTGGAGTCATCATTCCAATTTCACTGGGAACTTTCCAGAACAGGCTCTTTGAAATTTGATTCTGAACACTGTGACTCTTCTAGTTTCTCTGTGGCTTAGTTCCAACAATTAAGCAAGGTGTCAGGGATAAAAGTAATAAGAAATCAACTCTTGACACCAGCTTCTGATTATACGCTTGGATAAATAAGTGTTTCTCTCTCTAGCACCCAATATAGATGTATCTACCAATTTTCAGGAATGGACATGAGAGCATGAGCCAGGAATGGCCACACAGTTCATCATTTTCCCATGTTCCTTTTGTATACTCTTACTTGCAGCACAACTTTGAAGCTTCAAAGAACCATTTCAAATCAATTAGCAATATCTATAATTGATTAAATGTTTACATTATTTATAACTGAGTGGATACAGCGGGAAGAATACAATGAATATTATAACAGTGTAATTTATGTTAACAGAAAAGACATACTTATGTCTAGCCAACCATTCCCCCCTCCCAGTCAGAATAACAAGACAGACAACAGTTTGGAAGTAAACAAGGGCCACTTTATTAATTATTTAACATAACAGTGCGGCAAGGAATAAACTAAGCGAGCACAGAACAGGCAAGGCAGGTGTCACTCCCTGACCAACCTCCTTGCCCTTCATGGGCCAGTCACCAGCTCCGGTCTTGAGCCAGCAGAACATGGCACTACTGTTTTGGGCGGGAGCAGAGTCCTACCTTTTGCAGGGCCAGCTCTGCCCCCTGGGTCTACCTCCCCGCCTTCCTCCAAGGAGGTCGGGAGCTCAATTCTTAAAATGAGAGACTCAGGTAATTACTCGGGGACATGGGAAATCTTCCATTCCCTCTTGTTTGACAACCACAGATTACCTCCATTTTCAGGATCACCCCTTTATTCCCCACAAACTACCCCTGGCAGTAGAAGCTTGCACAATTTGAAACCCATACGTCAAATATAGCCTGTGAACCATAATCTCCTCTGGTGGCTCTCTTCTGTTTCAGTGCATCTTCTGTTTTTGCCACCTGCCTGGAGGACACATAACTATATTCAGATTTGGTTGCCATTTGTACAGTCCTGAACAAGGCTTGAAAACCTGAATCCATATAAATATGCTCCCATTCTTTTGGATCTGTTAAACATCAAGACAATAGCAACCTAGTTGGATGACCTACAAAAATCCAGGGTACATTTATTGATGAAGAACAAATGACTAACTTAAGATGAAGTAAACATGCAGCATTCTTTTGAATCATGTACAGAATCTCCCAGCCATAGATGAAATTTGCCTCTCAGGAACACTTGTTTTTGAATGACATGATATTTAGACATATGTCAGTGGTTCTATAAGCTTAAACCAAGATGATAGGTTCTGTTTGCCTGGAGAGCTCTGCTAGTTTTCTAGCTAGTTAAGGTCAGTATGGGTTATAGAGGCATTGCTGGGTTTCTGTTTTTATGGCTGATCTTTGCCGGAGGAAGACAAAATAGACAACTGCTGGCAGTCCATCCATTTTTAATGAGCCTCATAAGGAATGTGCCCCTGTAATACAAATATTGACTGTTCTTGGTATGCATTCAGCATCCACATTCATCTCAATCATCACCCTTCCTTGACCCTGTTATTAAAATGTTAACCATCTAACATAATTATTTCAGCTTTCACAAATAAAATGAACTGGTCTCCTGGGGGCTAAGAACAGCTAGAATTAAAGGCAGAAACATGTACATTTTGGGCTGTTTTAGGATTTACTTAGTTTCAAGAAGTCTTAATTCTTCCTACTCACCTTTTTTTTTAAAAAAAATAATATTTAATTTTTAATATAATAATAATAAGTGTTCTATACCAGTAATTTTTATGATGTTTAACAATTAGTGTAAATTGTGCCATTGTGTAATAATTATTTATTGAATCCTTTGAGGGAAAATATTTATGTGAGTGCATTGTTCTAGTCTTAAAAAGACACCAACCCCAGCCCTTTTTATCTTCTTAACACCTCAGGAAAATCAGGGAATTATCTCCTAACAGTTAATAAACATTGAGGAAGAATCAAGTGAGTTTTTGAGTCATCATCAACAGCAGCCAAGGAATAGCCAGCCTGCAGAACTACAGTGTTACTCTGTCAGCATTCAGACCCTCAGGGCTGGCTCGCTCACTAGGTGAACTAGGCATTCACCTAGAGTGTGCCGGCCCTTAGGGGTGCCAAACTGCACCTGCCCCCCTGCCAAAAGTCCCCCCCCCAGCTGGGGGACATTCCCAGGCCCTTTGTCACCATGCTCACCTTACAAAGCCCATGGCTGGGGCAGCAGCCCAGCAGGTGGGAGGGTTTGTGCCTTTGGAGTCCCTGGAGGAATGCAGCCGGGCCGGTCCTTCTCCCCCTCTCCAGCTGGCAGGCTGGCTGCCTCCTCCTCCTCCGTGGCAGCCTGACCACTGGCACCACTCCCGATGAATCCTGCCGCTCTCAAGGGGGCGTCTACACTCATTGTGGGATGTGGGATGCCCCATTCCTCCTTCTGGGTCAGCCGCCTCGAGTCCTGGCCAGAAAGGCGGACTCTCCAGTGGGAGGGGAGTGGGGGGGAGGGAGAGAGGGAGAGAGATCTCTTTGACACCATGCCTTTCGGCCCTGTCTGCTGCTGCCCAAGAACCAGGGTGTGTGCAGGATGGAAGAGAATTCTCTGGGGGAGACTGTCCTGTCCAGCCCGCCTCCAAGAGGGCCCCTGTTGAAGGTGGCCACCCCATGGGGCTCCGGCTGGGTTCTGACCAGGGAGTCAGCGGCTGTCCCTGGCCCACAACAGTGGCCGCAGTTGGTTAAGAGGGAGGAGAGGCCATCCCTCCAGCCAAGGAAAGGACTGGATTCCCCCCCCCATTTTGCCCTCTTTAAAACAGCCTCATCGGTGGGTGGCCCTGAGGCCTGGCCACCGGCGCTGCTCCCAACAAATCCCACTGCTCCCAGGAAGGACAGATGGGAGGGAAGGAGGAGCTACGCGGTGCTGCGGCTGGAGATGTGCCTTCGGACCATCCCGGAGGATCCCTCCCAGTGCCAGTCCTGCGCTGTCCTGAATGGCTGCTGGCTACTGCCTTGGCTCTCCCTGGCAGTGGCAGCATCAGCACCTGCAGGCCTCGGCACCTTCAGCCCCCCTTCCTTCCTGGTAAGGAGAGATTCAGGTGAGGTGGGTGGGTGGACTTTCCTTCGCAGCAGGTGGTTTTCCTCTCTTGGCCCGATCCGCACAAGCGAGCATCTCCTCCCCATCCTTTCAAGTCAGCCAGAACTCACCTGGTGATGAGAGGGTGTGGCTCTCTCATCTGATGTCCTGGCAGGCAGAAGGGACCCCTCTGGCTTCTCTGACTCAGGCTGTGCCCATCCCCCACCCTTGGGGGCCCCGCTTCCCACCCCCACCCCACCAGGCCCTCCCTGGATGGGGCCCTCCAGTTTGTACAGGTATGACTTCAGCCAGCAGTGGGCAGACACCTTTGAGATATAAATGATGAACTTGAAAAGGGTCTTCTTGAGGATATGGAAGGTAGAAATTAAAACTTATACTGGGACTCCAGAGTTTGCATGGAGGAAAGTCTTCCTTCTCTCCAGGCACCACCTGGAGGTTGGCAATCCCATAATTGGTGGGCGGGGGGTGCCAGAAGGTAGCCTCACCTAGTGTACAAAAAAACCTGGAGCCAGCCCTGCAGACCCTGAACAAGAGATATCAGTAAGTGTAGCCTACTAAGACAGAACCATTTTTGCATTCAAGTTGTAGTTGTTAGGAAGATTCCTAACCCTTGGCCATCCTCATTCTAGCATCCTACCCACAGAGCTATTCTTCCATGTTGGTCCTGTCACCCCAAGAATGATCTTTTCTGGGGGTCTAGAAAGGACTGTAAGAATGGAGAATACAAGAAAGTTCCATGAACCATGCAAGCAAGGCTTCTTTTGTAGAAAAAGCCCAGCAAGAACTCATTAGCATAATAGGCCACATCCAACATCAGAAACTCATTAGCATATTAGGCCACATATTAGACTCATTAGCATATTAGGCCACACCCCCATGTTGTTAGAAGTGTGGTCATCCAGCCACACCCACCTTTTGCTTCTTATTCTGTTTACCTTGTTTGTTGTCAAAACCCAGGGCCTTTTTTGTAGCAGGAACTCCTTTGCCTGTTAGGCCACATGCTCCTAATGTAGCCAATCCTAATGAGTTTCTGCTGTTGGGTGTGGCCTATTATGCTAATGAGTTCCTGCTGGGCATGGCCAGCTCGGAAGCCAGCCAGAACTCCGTTCCTGTGCGTTCCTGCCCAAAAATAGCCCTGCATGCAAGGATGATTGGGTACAGGCCATTTTGATAGACAATAATACTTGCTTTTTGCACTGTTGCTGCAGACTGGGTTAATGTCATTAGTAAAGTACTCACCATTACCCCCCATTCCCTTTCCAGAACTGCCAGAATAGCCATAGCAGTCATTGATAACACGAAGTTAGGACTCCTCCTCCACTGATATACATCACCCTTTTACATTGTGCTTACCTACACTGAATGACATTTGTCATCTTGTTGCTAATTCATCCCATCCACTTTTGGATTTCACCATGTTGAATAATTTGGAGTCTTCTTTAAAACTGGCCAGAATATAATATAACATGCATTCAGTTTCCTTCCTTATCTACATGCTTATTGACAATTCCAGAGTATTACTAAAGGCTGATGGTGGAGCAGGTTTGTCTTTGTCCATTCCATGTTTTTTTTTATTTCTTGTTTTAACAATGCTTTTTACCATTTTACCTTTGACAGGAGCTAGGCAGACATCTGTCATTTCCCAGCTACCCCCATTCCTTTGTAAACCCCAGCATTAAACTGGCTAGTTTTAATTCCTTTGGTAAATCCGGTTCCCCAGCAGATACCGAAGGTGTACTGCTAGGAACCGACTTTGCATGCATGAAAGGAGAGAGGAGTTCGGCTGCTGCAGCCAGGTTCTTTAGGGGGTGGGGTCAGCGCCATCTTATTGGCTGGCCCCAGCCCCATTCAGGAAGTCTGCACCTTGTGCTCAGTAGCTGTCATAGCTCCGAGCACATCTGGAAGTTGGCATAGGCGTACCTAAGGGAAACAGTGGCAAGTTGGGTCTGGCTGTTCAGCGATCCAAGGACAGGCTACGAGTTTTAGTTATTAAAAAAACAACAACAACGTGCGGCAGCGCAGCAGCAGCCCCTGTGAAAGAAGGAGTCACGGGCCAGAGAGTCAATGGCTCATTGGGACTGGGGGCCTGATGGCTGGAGGGGCTGGCCACGTTGCTGCTGGAGCAGTGGGCCACATTGTGGCTGAAGTGGTGGGCTGCATTGCGGCTGGATCAGTGGGCTGCATTGGCGGCCGGAGCATTGGGGCCATACTAGCAGCTCGATCCAAGGGGGTGCATGGTGGCCTGGTAGCTGGCCCAGGGCCTGCCCACACCAGCGGCTTGCTCCTTGGCCTAGGGTCACATCGTGGCTAGATTTAGGGCCGCATCAGAGCCTGCGCCTCCCAGCTGTTTTGCAGCAAATTGTCACATTTTTGTGGTGGGGGGTAACCTTTTTTAGGCCCCAGCAGTGGGTGGCTGCAGTGGTGAGGCTGTTGGTCACCTCCCCAACCCCCTTCCTTCACCATCCTATTAGCACCACTGTGCAGACACCTTCAGGGGGTTGGAGCATCGGTGGGGGATGCTAGGCACAAGCTTTTCTCCATTGCTGGCGTGTTCCCATATATTGCCCCCCCCTCCTCCTTGCAGTTGGGTGATCATGGCCTGGGGACCGGAGGTAGACATTGGAGTGCAGCAAGGTAGTGCTGCCTCATTCTGGCAGTGTCCCTGCCTCCTTCTGCATTTCATAGCCTTGCTATCAGACTTCAAAGCCTGCATTAATTGGAATGCCTATGTTGGGGGCTGTGCTTTAGACAGCCATTGCATAACTAGGTGGCCAATTTTTGTGCTTGCATAGGGCTTGCATGGGGCTTGCTATTTAAGAAGCTGGATACAAGCCACCATTTTGTAACTAGGTTTTGGCAGCCATTTTCTCAAGGTAATTTAGGCAGCGGTGGCCATTTTAAGTGGGTGCCCGTAGCGGCCATTTTGGGACTGTCATTTAAGAGGCCATTAATTGAAGGGAGTTCAGGTGGCCAATTGGGTTTGAAGTGATACCCCTTTCAGTCAATTTTATAAACAATATTTTCGTGCTGGCTTTCCACCCTATATGACTCTTAAGGGGTGAGTAATTAGCAAACTTATAAGCTAACTCTATTACCTCTATCTTGATTTAAGGGGAATGTTCTCTGAGCTGATGCACTGTTTCTAGAGACCTCTGTTGCTGGTTGCTGGCATTACTCTATGCTAGGCTATAAGGGAACGAACCTTTATAATGACTGCCTTGAGGGCATTTTGTGAGTGGATGTGTCTCAGTGAGAGAAACCGTGTGCTTGGCATGCAGAAGGACTGCTGCTTGGCATGCAGTGGGTCCCAGGTTCAGTTCTCAGCACCACTAGTTTGGGGATTGTCGGTGGATGAAGTGAAAGATCTCTGCCTGAGACCTGGAGGACCTTTGTTGGCTAGTAAGCAAGGCTCATTTTAGGGAGCTTAATTGCATACAGTGCTATAGGCGGGTTATCATTTGAATATTGGCAAGATCCTTATGCAGAATGATTCTGGGGAGAGAGAGTAGACAGGGATTTTTATGCCAATAGTAATTTTAAACCAAACTGCAGACCGGACAGTTGGTTGTTCGGCAGTTTGAGACCCGGCTGCTCCCATCTCTGGTTCCGGCTCCTGCCAACCTGGCAGTTTGAAGGCAAGAAATTGCAGGCAGTTGATAGGTACCTCATGGGAGGGTAACAGCATTATGTATGACTTGATGTCCGGTCATTCCAGCCACATGGCCACAGAGACATCTTTGGACAGCGCTGGCACGTCAGATTGGAGGCAGAGATGGGTGCCGCAACCCTAGAGTCACGACGCTGGAGTTGGATTTGAACAGCTTTCAAGTGAGGGAAACCTTTACCTTACCATCCAGAGAGCAGTAATATAACTTGCCAATCTTTGCTTAAAATATTCGGCCAGTGGACTCAAACAGGAGGACCCGGTTTGATTCCCAACACTTCCTAATGCAGGCAGCTGGAAGTCAGCTGAGTGACCATGATTCAAGTCACAGTTCTTCAGAGCTGTTCTCTCGAGGGTAGTTTTTCATAGAGCTTCTCACCCCACGTACCTCACAGGCTGCCTGTTAAGGGGAGGGGAAAGGAAGGTGCTTGTGAGCCACGCTCTCTAATTGAAGAGTGGATGTAAAAATTTGGTCTCTTCTGTTTAATTTTCTTCTTTAGAAAACTATAGAGGCCTTTAATGATATCGAAGTGTAATCTGCAAATAGAAACGGATTTTTGAGGTGCAGGAGTGCTGCCACTGAGATCAGCTACTGGGTAGCTTGATTGTGCTCTTAGTGTATGGGGGTGAAATCAAGTGTAATCTGAATGGAAAGAGCTGATTTTATTATTTATTTATTTAGATTTCTACCCCACAAGTGGGCTCAGGGCGGCTAACAAACAGGGGCACCATGTGCCAAGGGTTGGTAAGGTAAAGGGTTGCCTTGTGCGAAGGGATCCTTGTCTGCAATGTGTGAGTCTGACAGTGTTAATGCACTCTGAGTTGGTTTTGTCATGTGTTAGGATTCGGAACTGTCATTGCAATTTATCATTTGTACCTTCTGTTTTTCTGTTTTAGCAGGAATACAGAGTGATTTCTAACCTGAGGCGGTGATCTTAGAATCTGATAGCTGGTACGCCATTACATGTCATTGGTTTGGTTTCAATGAGCGGCTACACAGGTGGAATAGCACATTTTCTTAAGGGAGGTCCAGTGAGTCGCAGGGCCTGGAGGAGTGGTGTTAGTTAAAACAGGCTTTGGATGGGCCAGCTGGGATGCGGCGGCGCAGACAGACCACCAGGAAATGTGTAGGGACTGGCAGGGCTTGGTAGGCCAGGGGATCAGACTACTGTTCTGCGTACTCATTTGGCCAGGGAAGAAGGTACTTCCCGACCTGTCAGTCTAGCCTTACTCATGTATAGGTGAATAGGTTTCCTGAAGCCATGTTCACATTACAGTGGATGGCATACAGCCCGCATGTATGTGCATTTACTGTTGGTAAGATGGGCCGGTCACATTTACTGTGTGCTTGTCCTTGGTTTTTAGGATAGAACCCCAGTGTCTATAAGAAATGACAGGTACTAGACACTCTTTAGGGTACAGTGTTTTAAAATAATAATAATAATATAATTAAATAAAATAAGATAGAAAATATCTAAATACTATACAAGTTTTTGAAGTGACACCACATTATGAATTGGCAATGTCATGTATTTAGAGACAAGCAACCCCATTTGGCTGGGCTGTGTCTTTGTAGTTGTTAAAGACCTAAAAACAATTAAATACCATTAGTATTGGAAAATGCCTTATTTGAGCAGTCACTGGATTTAAAACATAGATACCTCCCCGTTCAGGTCACTACAAATGGTGGAGAGTTCTCTAAGGAGCTCCAAGGCAGTGAGAGAACGACCCACTTTTCCTATTGGTATTGTTTCCACAGTTGGCAATCCTGTGGATCGGGAAATGGATCAGAGATACTCTCTTCCGATACAGACTTTAGCCAGTGACAATTTGAGGCATCAATTTCCTGTCTTTTAGACTGCAGAGTTACTGAAGTATCCAGAAAGAAAAGGCTTGTCTTCATAATATGGACTTACTGTGTGCAAACACGCAGCTCTGGGGTTTTTTGGCATGGAAGTAAGCAACATTGCCAGATAGCTGGCATCACTGTCCAGGACTTAACAGTAATTTCTTCACTTGATCAGTGCAGTGCCCGGCAAATCATGACTGTGTGGACACAAAGGTTGCTGTGAAAATGAAGTGGAATTTCTAAAGCATTCTATGAATGTCTCGGTAAAGAGGGCTCCAGAAACTGTGGAAGCACTCCTCGGCAGCGGGCAAGGGTCACCAGCAAACTAGGCTGGTTGCCTTCAAGAGTGCTTTATGCACTCAGGCTTGCAGAGCCTTCTCCACTCATGCAGAGCTTGCTCTACACCCAGTGCAATTGTCATCCTCCTGGGCAGCAATGACTTTGGTTTCTTGAAAGGAAGGGCCCGAGTTTTGCAGGCCCGGGCTAATTTTGACTTTTCAGCCTGTTGACAAATACAACTATTGGTCCACCATATCCCATGCAGGAATGGCTGCCCTTCCCCTTTTTGATCACAAAGGGATCATCAGAGCTTATGTGCATCTTGAGGGTTGGATTAGGGTTAGGCCACTATGTGCCGCACCCCCCCAAATTTGGGGTGATTGCACAACCTGTACGGAAAAGGGAATGTGATTTTTCTACGGGACTTAATGGCAAGGGCTTATGGCAGTTTTAGGTATTTTGTGGACCCATGGGTCTAAGCAGAGGCTTGACCCTTGTGTTGGTGGAGTTTTGTTAGGAAAAATTTGTTGCAGCTTGGTAAGCACTTATCAGCAAGGGTGCAAGGGTCTTATGGCAAGGGTGGGGTTTTGTGACCCCAGGCCTTGGCCATGCCACTTCATATTGCTAGCCCTTGCCATTGTGTTATTAATATATAAAGTGGCCTTCAGTTTTCCCAACTACTGTTGTATGACTCTTTCTTCTGTCTATGGGGGCAATCTGGTTCCCCAGCAGATGCCAAAGGCATACTGCTGGGAACTGACTTTGCATCCATGAAAGGAGGGAGGAGTTCGGCTGTTGCAGCCAGTTCTTTAGGGGCGGGGTCAGCGCCATCTTATGGGCTGGCCCCGGCCCCATTCAGGCAGTCTATGCCTTGTGCTCGGCCCACCCACCCACCCTGGAGGTAGTGCAGGCTTTAGGCTGGTCACCCCTTTTGGGGAATATTTTTACCTCTGATCTGATTGGCTATGGATGGGGGGTGTTTTTTGCCTACCCTGCACTGCTGTCAGTGGATTGAGGAATTGACAAGGGTGGAGCTGGTGGTTCGGTCTGTCACTTTATGGTTGGGCTGAGTTTTGTTAGAAAAAATTTGTTGCGGCTCGGTAAGCATCTATCAGCAACCCTGGAGGGTGGAGGGGGTCTGTCAGATGATCACTGCTGCCTTGTGGCCAGGAATGAGATGGGCAGACTGCCTTTTGGAGTGCCTTTGAGGGATACTCTACACAGGCCATGCGGCTGTGGGTGAGGGATCATCATGGCATATTCCATGGCTGGGTTGCCTGGGTTTAAGCCGCTTATAGTGGGCTACACACCGGGGGCCAGGTGCATTGCCCGTCTTATGGCAAAGGTGGGGTTTTGTGACCCCAGGCCTTGGCCATGCCACTTCATACTGTTAGCCCTTGCCATTGTTTTATTAATAAATAAAGTGGCCTTTAGTTTTCCCAGCTACTGTTGTATGACTCTTTCTTCCGTCTATGGGGGCAATTGGCTGATTTTACTGATAAGTGGCATATTTTTGTTACAAGATGATCAGTTTCACATTTAAGGAGCCATTTGTCACTAATGGCTTACTGACTTGTAATTTCTCAATTAGCTCCAAGACTTCATCCTTTTTAACCTGGATTTGACATTGTTCCTAAGAAGCTTTGCTCAAAAAACAATAGTTCAAATATGGGAATCTTTCCAACAATATTCACAGTGAAGACTCTTGCAAAGACTTCATCTATTTTCTCTGCAATCTCCATGGCCTTCTTCAGTTCACCTTTCATGTCTTTGTCCTATCTTGAGCTCCTACCCACCCCCCAGACTGCTGATCAGAATGTTTTTAAATAAATGTTTGTTCATTTTTGGCACTTTGGTATTTTCTCCTTGCTGACCTTACAATTTATTTTACCATAATTTGTCCTGTGTTATTTTATCACTGGGGCAAAATTTCTTCTTTTTAAATGAAAACTTTTGCTCTTTATGGCTTCCTTGATAATGCTACTTCACTATGGTGGCATCCTATTAGAAATTTTTGTACTCTTTCTAACCTGTGGCATGAATTTTACCTGAACCTGTATTATATTCATTTTAATGGATTTTAAGCTTCATAAAGGAATTTCAAGTTTTATTTATTAAATTTTTATAAGCTTATATTTCTCCTAAATAACTAGGAGCCATGAGTAGAAACAATAAAAATCACACAAAAACATAATTTTAAAAACAACCAGGTATTTGAAATTGAACCTTTCCTTCTTTTCCTTTTTCCTAATCACTGTGATTTGTGCTTTTTTTTCTGAAATCAAGCATTATCATCTTGGACTTTCTAGCCAATCTTTCAATCTCACATATTGGATAATTTAATGGTTATTTTATGCATGTTTTTTGCTGTCTTTTCATTGATTAAAATGTGTTCCTTTAAAGGAATTGTGAAAAGAATCTTAATTGCTACATCAGACCAGTGGTCTCTCAGTCCTGCACCCTATTTTGCACAGTGGCCAACCAGCTGCCCTAGAGTCAGGTGAACAGAGCGTAATGTTACCTCCTGGTACTGGTATTCATAGGTATTCATAGGTCTGTTGCATCTGAAGATGGAGATTACCTGCAGTCACCATAGTTATTAGCCACTGACGGAACTTTATTTAAAGACATATGTGTTATTTGCATTAATGTTTTCACCAAACCACTTCTTAAATCCTATTTTTGCATTTGCATGTCAACTTAGAATTGTTTTGCTAGAACCTGTACTTTTCTCTGCTTAACTCATTCAGGAAAACATTCCACTTTTTGAGTGAAGCCTTTTTTGCCTTTAATGGTTTCCTTGACTCGAGTCACCATACTGTCAGTCTTTTAGTTTCGGTGGTACCTTTTCTAACTTGAGATTTGCATTGTACCTGGGCCTCAATTAGTGTGGTTTTCAATAGCTTGCTCTTTTGAAATCAAATGTGATTGTTCTAGACCTTGGGAGCAACTTTCCACTGGTATATATGCTCAGTTTAATAGCATTGTCATCACTTTTCCCAGCTGGTGAAACAACATCTCCATCTTACATTAGATTTCAAGCCCCACTCAGTACCATGTCCAAGGCAGTCCCAAGCACAAGGTCACTACCTCTCTAGTCAGTATTAGAAAGAAGACATTGTTCTGCTATCTATCTTGAAGTGTATGCGTGTCAAGTGGGGAACCCACAAGGACTTGAAGGGGGATCTCATTTTCCCCTTTATTGCCTTCCCCACTATTTCCTCTTTCCCTTCACTGGTGTGGCAACTCCCACAGCCTCTTCCCTTTGCCTGCTTCCTTCTCATTTCTAAAATTCAATGCTTTAAATGCAAAATTACTGTCAGTGTAATCCTCATTAAAAATAAAAGGTTTTGTTTTGTGAATATGTTGTGTATGTTATGGAACAATCCATGATTCAGTATATTATGGAACACTTTAAATATACTGTTATGTATCACAAGCAGAAACTTGGTCTGTTGTTTTCACATGATTGCCAGGCATCTTTCTCATTCATCAGAATTATACAGTAATCAAGTAGCACCTTAAAGACTAACTGAATTTGCATTCCTAAGGCCAGAGTGGACACCCAGTGAGAAAGGAGGCAAATTAAAACAAGAAAAACACACAATCACAAATTGGAGCAAAAGAGGCCACAGCTTTTATTGATTACAACATAGGGAAGGATCCAAGCATCAAATGACCTGACTGTCGGCCAATGAACCCCATCTCAGTCTGCATGCTGGGGAAAACCAGGAGTGACAAGAAGATGGTCTCACAAAGGCACAAGCCCATTCATGGAATCCTTGCCACCTGGGTATGGAGCCAGGCAACCGCCTCCAAGCTGGGCATGCTGCTAAATGACTCAATCCCCAAAACCTCATAAAGGGATGCCCACCTGGGGAAGGTGGGTACACAGGTGCAACCTCCCCACAAAATGGATCTGGCCCAATGCCTAAAACCACCATAAAGTTGTGGTAGAGAAATAAGCAAGCAACTATAAACACAGTAACACTGACAAGCTGTAAAAAGGGGGAGGAAGGAAATGACCAAATGAGGAGAAAAGAAAGAGATCCCACTGGCTTCAGGGCTTTAAATCACCCCCAACATGAGGCTAGGTACCCCAAATGCCCACCCCTACCCCGTCCACAGACAATCCCCAGGAGAGGAGAACCTTGATGCCTGCAAAAGGCAGGCAACCAGTAAAACTGTCCCCAGCACCCAGAAACCAGAAAACCATTGTGCCAGAGCCAGTTGTGGCAGCCATGTGGCCTCCCTACTCACAAGAGGCCCAGCCCCACAGCTGCAAAGTGACCACTGGTGAGTCAGTGGCAGTGGATTATTCCAACATAACTTTTTTTAAGAGTATAGAATTTATAGAATGTCCACTGAAAGCAGCTAAATTTATACTTAAGGTTCAGACAACACATTTGGAATGGGAGTGAGGAGAACTTGCAAAGAAAGGCCAGTGTAAAGCAAGAACCAATCAAAGAGTAATCATCCATTCAGTAATCAGTTCACTCACCCATTCAGAATAAGTGATTGCTCTTTGATTGGTTCTTGCTTTATGCTACCCTCTCCTTGTAACTCTGCCCACTCCCCACCTTTCTTAAACTGTAAGTATAATTTAGCTCCATTGGACAGATATTAATATGCATCTGATGAAATGAGCTCTGATTCAAGAAAGTCTATACTGAGACAAATTTAAGGTGCCATTGGACTCCTGTTTAATTTTGCTACAACAGACTAACATGGCTACCTCTCTCGAGTCTCTTTCACCAAGAAATTTATAAGGTAGAATGAAGTCTACAAAGCAGGGTGCTTTGTCACATTCATCTTGTGATACAGATGGGAAAACATACCCTTGGTCTGTAATAATACTGTTCATATTTAGTATCCTGTTTCACATCACCATTCCTGGATCCAAAGTCTCTCTAATGAGAAGAAATTAAAATATGTTTTCAGGCTTATTTCCTATAATTTCAAAACAAAATTGTGTCCTGTTTTTTCTGTTAACACTAGGTTGTCTACTTTTAAAAACAGAACAAAATATTTTAATAAAAAAGATCAAATACCATTGCTGAGGCATATCATCATATCTAATAGTAATCAAAAGAGAATGTCAGTGATGCACAGGTACAAAGACACAGAAAATGTTTTCAGCAGAAGGGGGGAAGCAACATAGGGAATCCATCACACTGAATGGAACTAAACGTTTGAAATAGTTATACAAAACATCAAGTCATGTTTACTTTAACATTCTCTTCAACAGCACAAATACTTTCCCAAAATAAACATATTTTCTTATGAATATATATTTATTTCTTAAGGTGACAATAATTATAATATCTGGAATATACTGGGTTCAGATGAGTTCAAGTGATCAGCTCATATATTATTAGTGATTCAGCAAGAGAAAGAAGACTGGAAATCCCTGGCCAAAGCCAGGTATTTATGCCTGAAAAAGGCTATACCCAAAACACACCCCATTCCCAACAATAGGCTATTTACACTCTATTGTTTCCCAGTTGGTTTACTCCAGGATCCCTGTCTCCCTACTGGCCCATTCTAGGATCCTAGCAATCTATTGTCATGCATCCCAAGCTAAGTCCTTTTTGCCAGTATGGTTCAGGCTCAATACATAACAGTATCTGAGTTAAGAACTGATCAGTCATAAAATTAGATTTATGTCATATGTTATCATTATCATCTACATATCTAGTAGCCATTTGTGGGCTGATTGCAGATATTTCAGTCTGCAGATCAGGCCCGCAATGATAGAAAGGAGATTGTTTTCCAAACTTAGGGGACCCCCATCCAGGTTTTCGGGGGGGGACTAAAAGCAATTTAAAAATGCATGGGGGGGTTAAATCCCTCCACAAACCAAAGCATCATCTGCAGGCAATGCACTAATCTCCTTCAAGCAGCAATGATGGTGGGGGTAGTGGCCAGGAGAAGTGTGAGTGGGAAGGAAAAGCTGTGGCGGGCATGGTGATGGAGGCTGGGAACCCCACCACTCCTGATGTTGGTGAGGCGAATGGCTGCGAGCTGCAGTGGCTCCAGCAATGGCAGCAGCAGTTGGGAGGATGAAGGTATTGCAGGCCCAGGAGTGAAGGCCAGGAGTCATGACAGGCCCAAAAGCAATGATAGGACAGGATGGCTGGGAGGTGCAGTGGCCCCAGATATGACAGCAGCAATTGGGGACAAAGAAGGAGTGGCATGCCATCAGTGGCAAGTGTGGGGGAGAGAAGGAAGCTATGAGGGAGAAACAAAGAGAGAGTAATGGAGAAGGGGGCAGGAACAGAATGATGGCGGTGGGAAGGAAGAAAGAGAGATTGATAGGTTAGGGCAGAAAGAGAGAGAAAGAAAGTTATGGGGTGGAGACAGAAAGAGAGAAAGAAAAGGTGATGGAATGGGGAGCAGAAAGAGAGAAACAGTGATGGGGTGGGTGGCAGAAAGAGAATGAAAGTGACAGGCATGTGGAAAAGAAAGAGTAAGAGAAGGGATGGCAGGAGGGAGAAAGAGACAGAGAAGTATGGGGAGAGGGGAGGAAACAAAGGTTGGGGGAGAGAGGTGGAAACAAATGTAGGATGAATGGGATGACCACTCCTGCAAGTTCCTTGTGGGTCCCCACCTGTGTATTCTAATAGCCAAGGCTGCCAAATCTGAAGATACTTAAATCCAGTGACTGGAGCTGTGAACAGACAAGACAGATCTTTCTACAAACATAAAAAATACCCCCAGGGTTGCAGGAAAATGTGAAATTTTAAAAAGAAAAATTGGAGAGTTAAAAACCCCAAAATGATAAAAGTGTGACTGTAGCTTTAAGGAGTGGATTCCCTCAGTGGTCATTGCTAGGAAACCATAGTATTCAAGGCTTAGTTTCTGCAAGTAAAAGGCAAGCAGGGGGCAGAGCCCTCTCCAGGCCAGTTATGGCCTTGGAGGGAGGACTCATTGGAGACACGCCTGGCTAAGACTGGAAAATTCCTGGAGATTTTGGGATAGAGTCTGGGGAAGGCAGAATTTGGGGAAAGGCCTCAGCAGGATATAATGCCATAGAGTCCACCATCCAAAGCAGCCATTTTCTCAAGGGGGACAGATATCTGTGATCTGGAGATAGCTGTCATTCTAAGAGCTCTCCAGGTCTCACTTGATACCATCTGACTTGCATGACTCAGCTGGGCTTGACTGTCATAGTTTGTTATAGTCTGGTTAGAACTTCAGAGTAGGGGCTGGGAAACCCAGGTTTAAATCCCCATTTTGCTGTGGAAGCTCACTGGCTGATTCTGGGCCAGTCAGCCTAGCCTACCTCACAGGGTTATTGTGAGGACAAAAAGGAGGAGAGGAGAATGTGGAGAAAGGTGGGATATAAATTAAATAAATAAATATAGCTGAGTATGGGAGGCAGATTAAAAGTAGGTTGGTGAAAGGCTGAAAAGGAGGGAATGAGGCAGGGAAAGCAGAGAGGATATGGGGGTTGTAAGGAGGAAAGAGGAAATAGTGAGGGGAGGGAGAAACAGTGAAAAATTGATGTTTGCCCCCCACAAGTCCTTGAAGATTCCCTAGCATGCAAGTGGGCCTGACACAGCAGCAAGTGCCACACAATTGGTTCATAGTTTTCCTAGGCAGAGCCTAGGAAGGCTGAAGACAGGGGGGCAGATAAAGGTAAGTTGGCTGTTGGGTTGGAAGGAGAGAATGAAGCAAGAAAGGGGGAAGGGCAATAGTGGCGGAGGCGAAATGAGATGCCCCCAACAAGTCCTTGCAGGTTCCCACTTATACAATAGCAACTTGTTTAAACCAGTATAAAATTGGGGGGAGGGGGTTACTAGAAATACTTTTAGATGTATTTCCCTACTCTGATTGTACTTTTATTGGCAGAAAGCAGAGAAAAGTGACTCTTATCCTCTTAGGGCACTGGTTCAATCTGCATTGGTATTTCTCACCGTTGTGCGAATGATCTCACATCAACTCACAAATTTCTGTCTGTATTTCATGCCACAACCACTCTCCTATTGTTTCATCTCAGCATCGGCTACCCGCATCATTTTATTGCCATTTAGTGGTGACTCCAAGGTCACTATGGCTTCTCACCGCTTTATCTAAATGTAGTTTTAAGGTGGTACAACTGCTCCTCCCCACCGTCGACCCACTGTGAGCAAAAAGCAGGCAACTGGAGCTGAATTCTCTCCCCCCCCAATCTTTTCTAAGGAGATACGCAAATTGTCACAAAGGAAACAAGTTAGCTGAAAATCCAGTCGTATGATTTTAAAAGCAGTCAGGGGACACTTTTCTGAGATCATATGAGGGGAGGGTTGGAAGCACGCCCACCCCTGAACCATTTGTTATTTCCTGGGGCAGTCTCCAGAACACCCTGCCTGGCTACTGCAGGTGTTTTGTTTTTTTTACCCAGCTCATTCTGTCTTTCCTGCCCCCCTCCTCCCCCTCTGCCAGGTCACCCCCTTTTACTCTGTGTGTGTGTGGGGGGTCACAGGTGCAGTTTCCTCTCCACAGCACAGTGCCCTGCCAGCGCCCCTAGGAGGCCACTCCTCCCCCTTCTCTCGCGTGCTCTCCCTAAACACCTTGCATCCTGATGCAGACAGAGGAGAGCTTTATACTGAGCCAAATGGGAAGCCAGCAGCACAGCAGCACGAAACAGCTTACATAGCAAATGCAGACTGGGCCATTGTCACCTGTAAAGTAGTAAACAATATCCCCAGTGACCAGCCAGTTACTTCTTACAGTTTACTTTTTGTAAACAAAAAAGAATCTGGAGTAAAAAACCAAAAACAAAGCAGTTTTCTACCCCAAATCTATTTAACATAAAGGGGCAAAAAGTACCCAGTGTGGTGTAGTGGTTAAGAGTGGTGCTCTAGTACCTGTGAAACCTGAGTTCAAATCCCCATTCATGTCATGGAAGCTCTCTGGGTGACTTTGGGCCACTTTAAGTATCCATTGGGGAGAAAGGTGGAGTATAAATGAATAAAATAAACAAAATGATTCAAAATACCCGAGGAGGGTATTAAGAAAACTCTGGTCCAGGAGCCACATAGTGCTCTGGAGAGATGCAACCTTTCACGACAAACTGAAGAGAACCTGAACAACATTTACCTCACCACAGATACATATATATATATATATATATATATATATATATATATATATATTCATGCAAAAGGAAAGTTCTGGATGTTTGAGTACTATGAAATACAATGATTTTTGCTACATCAAACAAAAACATTTAAGTGGGATTTTTTTCTACTCCAAGATCATTAAAATTTGGCTTGGAATCAAAATATACCTTTAATGCAATATACCAAACACAAATGTTTCAGGGTTGTTTGAGAAAGAAGGTTGTCTCTGGTATTTTTGTCCGAAGCAGTACTATGGAACTTCACAGTGTGATTAGTTGCTGTAGATTTTTCTGGGTTGTGTGGCCGTGGACAGAATATAAAAATATATTTTTATGTATTATGCATCCAAGACCATGGCCACACAACCCGGAAAATCTACAGCAACTAATGAACTCCGGCCGTGAAAGCCTTCGTTCACAGTGTGATCCTTAGCAGGGTTACTTCCTTCCTATTAATGGGTTTAGAAGGGTGTAACTCTGCTTATGATTGCACTTCCAGTATATTGATCCACCCTAGCTTAATACAAGCTATTGTACATCTAATACAAAAGCAATCTAGTTTTCACAAGGGTGTGGATCTTTAGGGCCTCTGTATAATGATGGGAACCAAAACTAAACTTATGTGATCATGACAGAAACTGATATTATAGAAACAAATCAGTCATTATTGTCTGTGAGACAACTTAACAGAGATTTACATTATATGTTGGATATTTTTATGTATTACACATCTAAAAGTGGTCAGGAATAAAGATATAGTTCCATGGTTCAAAGAATGCTTCCATTCTATAAGACTGTGAGTGTGTTTGGCCATTTAAGCTGAAAGAAAGACAGGACGTACAAGGGTACTAGAACCTGAGATGGTTGACTGTTATTTATTACTCTATAGAAACCTTCAGAAAGTGAACTTTCAAACTCGATTCCACAGTGACTAGTTAACAAGCAGGACAAGTGAGAGCAATTTAAGAAAGAGGACTCCAGGAGATAAAAGATAATTGGAAAGTGTCACCATTTTCTTGCCCTCATGGGAAGTGTTAAGCACAAGAAACAATCTGAAAATGTCACCATTTTCTTGTACCCTGTGAGGTAAACATGAAAATTAGTGTTTCTAGCACAACAGATTAGAAGAGCAAATAAGAAGTATTTAACGGCAAGAAAGCCCAGCTCTTCAAAGAGGGTGTTTATCTCTCCTTCAGTGTTCTCACCAAACAATTCAGCCACCAAAGCAATTCTTTCTCCTTAACTGGCTGAACAGTCCTATTATTTGCTTGGGGGTGGGGGGGAGAAAAGCCTATTGAGCTGACTCTTTCTTATAAGCTTAGTTCTCATGTCTAGCCATAGTCCTGCCATTTTAGTTGAGGGCTAAAATAGTGGAATTGTACCCCACAAAAAGATTCCTACACATAAAAACAGCCTGTCAAGGGAAAGCCTACAATGGAATCCTTCTCTTTTGGCATTTCGATTTCAATGTAGGTGGGGAGTTTGTTTGTCTGTTTGCATATAAGAACACATGGGGTGGGTCTGATCCTGAGAAACTATGAAGTACAAATCTATAGTGAGATCACAATTTGAATACTGTATGCGCCACACTTAAAAAAAGGATACCGCAGAACCTGAAAAGGTGTCTAAAAGAGCAACCAAAATGATCAGGGACAACAGCGACTGCCCTATGAAGACTGGCTAAAACACTTAGAGAAAAGATGAGTAAGGGGAGATATGACAGCAGTCTGTAAAGTTACGCATGGTGCAGTGGGAGTATACAGGGAGAAACTTTTCTCCCTTTCCCAGAATACTAGAACACAGGGCCATATGCTGAAGCTGAGGGGTGGGAAATTCAGGACAAACCAAAGGAAGTACTTCTTCATGTAGTACATGATGGAACTCACTGCCACAGGATGTGGTGATGGCTGTCAATTTGGAAGGCTTTAAAAGGGGAGTGGACAAATTCATGGAGAATGGGGCTATCAATGGTCATGATAGATATTATTAAATAGTGGGTTCCATGGATGAGCAGGCTCAAGTCTAGTGATCAGCTCTACTTCATTTGTAATTTCAGCAGGAGCAAGACAAGACTCCAGAACCTCAGTTCTGATAAATAGCATGCAATTGCCACACCCAAACACATCCCACTTCCAATGAAAGGCTATTTATATAACATTACTACTTGACTGGTTCCTTCCAGAGTCCTGGTAGACTATTGTTCTTGTGCTCCAGGCTCAGCCAGTCTCTGGTGTGGTAGACCTGGAATGATTCAGTCCCAATAGATAACAGATATCTACTCCCTCCAGTAACATGAGCCTTTTGATATCAGTTCCTGGGAAGCATGGGGGGGAGGGTGCTGTTATAGTCATCCTGCCCATGGGCTTCCTAGAGGCAGCTGGTCAGCCATGGTGTGAACAGAATGCTGGACTTTTGTTCTGATCCAGCATGGCTCTTCTTATGGGGATCTTATAGGTAGGCTAATTAGGGTTGCCATCCCCAGGTTGGGAAACTCCCTGGAAATTTGGGGATGTGCCTGGGGAGGTCAGGGACCTCAGTGGGGTACAGTGCCACAGAGTTCACCCTTCAAAGCATCCATTTTCTCCAGGGGAACTGATCTCTGGAGATGAGCCGTAATTCTGGGGGATCCCCAGGTCCCACCTGGAGGCTGGCATCCCTGAGGCTAATTCCAGAGCCTTCTTATTGCAAAAGCAAGTGTAAAGGCTGGTTTTGCTTGATATATTTTTCACTGTTTTCCATCATTCTACAATGGAAAAGAAAACTGGCTGCTTTAAAAGGAAAGTAAAAGATAGAAATTATTGACCCTCCCCCCCAAATGAGTATGCTCACTGAGTCACTGGCTTAGATCCCATGGGTCTAGTCATCTAATGGTGGAGTCTTGCACTGGAGGAAGATGCCATCAGTATCAGATCTGTGGGATCCAACCCACTGGTCCTGCCCCAGTCCACAACATATTTTAGCAGTAAATAGTCATTTAAAGTTAGTATTGTATCTCAATAAAAGTGTTATTCACATATTATAATGTGATAATGTGTATAAATTACAAGCCATGGGAAATTAGAATTAAAATATGCAATTCATTTTACAACATGTCTTCATTTCCAAGTATACATAGAAAAATTTAATTTACAAAGTCTTCCACAGTACAATACATGTTGCATGAAAAAAAATTGTTGTGGGATTTATTTATTTATTTTGCCTTAAGGGTACTTAACACTGCTTTTAATTTTATCTCCGTCTTTTCATATTATCATCTGCAAAAGCTCATGGCCAAGAGCTTGCCCTGGTAATAGATGACTGTTCTCTTTGATATCATCACTTCTTGCTTTTTATGGACAGGCCAATATTCATTGTGATTAGCAAGGGACAGCCCTGTCTATCCAGATTATTCATAAATACTTAGCAGTTCAGTACATGTATCATCACTAATTGCTGGAGAGAAAACGGCTGCATTTTTTAAAAGATGCATATAAGTTGGGGGGTTTTCTTCTCAAAGACAACACTGCAACCACAGTACTTGCTGAAGGTTATTTATGGCCTTCGTTGAAACAGAGAAATACATTGCTAGGTAACGTAATGTATCTTGTCATGACAATTACTTCCTGGTGTTCTTCAACTTGAGATACTTCATGTTTTAGAACTCAGTTTTTACACATGACACTTAAATGTCAATGCTAGATCCAAACTCTGCTACAGCCATTCTTCAAAGGACCAGATCCAATGTTAAGGGTTTCCAGAGGCTTTGTCTACCAACTGTCTCTCAATCTAATCTGCCTCAAGGGTTCCCATAAGTCCAAACTACTGCTCTGAATTCTTGAAGACATAGTTAAACACAAATGCAACGCAAGTAAGCCCCGATGCACAACCCCTAGTTCCACTTTGAATCAGCACAACGTTTTTAAACCTGTCCCTGGGTGGGGGGGGAGAACCTGTTTTATTTTGCCTTTGTTAAAATTGTGTTAATGTGGCTAGAATTGTGCTTCTTCGGGATCTGGATCCTTTTTCAGGGTTACATTTGGAATGAGAAGTGTGAGTGCACCTTGTTTCTAGCAAAAATGCATGCAAATGCTTTCCCTTCTCTCTTTAGCAACATGAAAATAGGTAGGGAGCTTCTATAGTAATCCTAGGTTGTAAAAAATGGGAGTGTTAGAAGCCTGTTTTCACTTGTGAAGTAGTGGAGGATATGTTGTTTAATTAATACAATGGACTTATATAAGTCCACTGACTTTGTGTAGGTTTAATTAGAAATCTATTCCATTGATTTTGATGGAATTTATTCTTCTGAAATAAGGATTTTTATCACTGCACCATGGAAATTCAAGCACTATATTAAGGGGTTGCATGATTAAGGTCATAAATGTTTAGAAGCATAGTGTTTCTATTCAGTAACTGTACCATTGCATACATCCCTGTATTTGCCTAGAAAAATGCATCTTGATCTTTGGGACCACAATGAATCTATGCATTTTCTCCTCTTAATAAGTTAAAATTGCTAAGGCTCAACAACAAGATATTCATTTTTCCAGCATGATAATATTCATAGTCTAGCAAACATAATCAGTGATTTCATGCAGGCTGTAATCAAACCCCAAGTATGCGGACTCAAAGGAAAACTATACTTTGGAGATGAATAAAATCTTCTTTGGAATGTTTTAAGTTCCATAATCTTGAGACAAAAATCAAATGTTGTCAATAAAGGTAGACATATTCATTCACTAGCTGTGAAAGTACATTACCCGATAGATATAAAGTGAAATTACCAGTGTAATATATTGGATATAATGTTGGGGGTTTGCTATAGAAAACAGAAGTAGGTATGGGAATATCATTACCATCCAGAGCACAGTTATGTGCACGGAAGTCCCATGAAATTAATGAGATTTACTTCCCACTCAGTTCCTGTGATCTGAAGCCATGCATATGTATGGTGCTACTACTGCCAACTTTTGGAGCAGAAAATCCACAAGATTATGGTACACTATCTCCTCTATTGCTAGCAATAGAAAACTTATGTGTGAAGATCAATTATGCTATGTTTCAGTCTAGAAACAGAAACAGGGTTCCAGAACATAAATTAAGTCATAGTAAAGAAACACTGGAAATCCTTAGACTCCTCTACACATCAATTCCAGTATGAACCAGGTCCTCTGGATGAGTAAAGGCCTGTATCACTAGTTGACTGAGGTCAATGCTTTGAGGGTCATATTGTAAATCATTTATAATATGACTGTGCCACATAAAATCTTAAAATAACAGGCATTTGGGGTAGGGAAGTATGTTCCTACTTCATAATTTCTGCATCATTTAAAGTGTCATGTTTAAATGCTTATGCTTTGTCTCAGATTTGTTCCAGTTCTGTTTCAGATTTCTGCAGGTTTTCAAATTTCTTCAGTCTGAGCTCTGTTGCAGTGTTTTATTGGAAGTCCCAAGCTATTGACTGCATTTGACTTACACTATGGCTGAGTTCAGACTGGAAGTTTGCCCTGAGATAGGAGCATTTCAGCAACGTTTCACAACCAGATTAAAGGGGGCATTCACACAGGCACATCTGTCCAGCGTTCCCCAGCCATACTCAACCCATCTTGTAATGCTTCATTCCCAAGTTTAAAAGATGCCTGTTAAAAGTGGTATCAAGCCCTGGAAAGCGTATCCCGCACTAACACAGTGTGAATGCTAAAATCCGCATTTTTGATTGTGTGCTCATGCACATATGCGCTCATGCACATAAGCGCATATCTCCAGATTAACGAAACAGAAAGCCACGCCTTACAGCCACGCCTTCGGGCCAACATTGTGAACGCTCCTTCATGCCTCCTCCCAGTATGCTCCCACATCAGTCCGCGCATTGTGACCGGGAAAACCCAGAACAGTTTGTTCTGTGACTTTTTTTGCCATGACTCCCTCCCGCTTCAAACTGCCAGTCTGAATTCAGCCTATGTAATGCACCTTAAGTCTCATTAAGATGGTGATATAACAACCATCTCCAAGTACTTGGAGGGCTGTCATATAGAGGACGGTACGGAGTTGTTTTATGTTGCCCCAGAAAGTTGGACCAGAACCAACAGGTTGAAACTAAATCAGAAGAGTTTTCAGCTAAACATTAGGAAGAACTTCCTGACAGAGTGGTTCCTCAGTGGAACAGGCTTCCTCAGGAGGTGGTAGGTTTTCAGACAGAGGCTATATAGCCATCTGACAGCAATGCTAATTCTGTGAACTTAGGCAGATCATGAGAGAGAAGGCAGGAAGCGTTGCATCAGTATTTAGTTCTTGTAGCCCTTTCTTACACACCCAGGGAAATGCCGATTGCCACTTTGGGGTCAGAAAGCAATTTTTCTCCAGGCCAATTTGGCTGGAGATCCTGGAGGTTTTTTCTCATCTTCTGGGTGTGGAACAGTAATAACTGGGGGTGGGGGGTATTTGTGAATTTTCTGCATTGTGCAGGAGGTTGGACTAGATGACCCTGGAGGTCCCTTCCAACTCTATGATTCTATCTGGTCTTCAACAGCAATCCTCTGAGTCCTCTTCATAAGGAACTATTTAAACCAATCCAAAGCACATCTCTTGATCCCTGCTTTGACTGCCAAATACTTAATTAAGATGGTGTGATAGTATCTAAGGCTGCTAATAAATCCAGTAAGAGCAGCAAAGAGGCATAACACTTATCTATATTTAAATAGAGATAGTCAACCAGCACTGCTTCCATCCCATACCACAGCCTGAAACCAGACTGAAATAAGTTTAGAGCCATCCAAGAAGACATGGAGCTGTTCTGCAACCACTCTCTCTGTCATCTTGTCAAGAAAGGGCAAATAAAGAGGTATGTGTCAACCCACCCGTTGCATCGGGCTTGGTTGCCATGGGTGATGGGATGAAGCCTGGAATGTTCACTTTTGTTTTTGCTTGCTTTGCCCTCTCCTATCACCCTAGAAGTAGATATGTGGCCTTGAGCTCCTGGTGTCAGCTTTATCTTGGGAATAATGAACTGCTTTATTCTGTTGGAATTCTACCTTGATGTGATTGGCTCTACACCATTATAATAGTGGGGTTATGGTATAACTGTTAGCTTTGCATGCTTTTGGGTCAGTTCTAACAAAAATCTTTAAGAGTCTGTATACCTTCAATGTCTCAATAAACTTTTATTCTCTGAATGACTGTCGTTGGGAACTGATCGCTCCAGGGTTCTGGCAGATGGTTAGAAATCACTATCGCTCCCGTACCTCACACCCCCAATAGTTGGCAAAGAAGATGGGGACGTCCTGGTGATGACCGTACAGGAGACCAAACCGAGGACTACAACTATTTCCCTGACAGCTGCGGAGCTCAGAGACCTTGGAGCAAAACCTAGGGACTTGTGGGCCCATCTGCCCATGTGGACCAAAGAGAGCTAGGTGCTAACGCCTGACCCTCGTAGGATTATGTTTAAATGGCATTATGGAAGTACCCTCCGGAAAGACCCATGCCTCTGGCCCAAGTACCCCCGGCGCAAGTACTACTGGGTCCAGCACCCCCAGGGCAAGCCCCTCCAGGGGTTCTTTCTGGGCCCCCCACTCCAGCTGTCCCTCCACCGAGACCAGACTGGGAGGTGCTGGATGCCACATTTGACAGCAGCCCAGAGAAGTTGGTGTTCTTCCTGCTGCAGACTCGCAAGTTCATCTGGGACTTGGGTCCCACCTTCGCTTCCGATGAGCAACAAGTGGACTACATTGGCTTGTGCCAGAGAGAATGGGCAGCTGACTGGCTCATGGGCCTTCACAATATTCAGGGGCCCGAGCTACACGTTAATGCTTTCATGTGGGCATTGAGGAGGCAATTTGAAGACCCTATGGAATTGGAGAAAGCCCAAACCAAACTGCGCTATCTCTGCCAGGGAAATCAGTCAATAAGAGAGTATTCTGACAAGTTCAAGATGTATGCCATGAAGGTGCAGGGGTGGCCCGAAGAAGTGCTAATTGAGCACTACCAAGCAGGGCTGAACCATATCCTACCAGTACAGGTCTTGGGCCATGGAAATCCTCTGATCCTCAGTAGTTGATCAGAGAAGCCAACAAAGCTGAGAACAGAGCCGCCCTGATTAAACTGTGCCAACCAAAGGGGGCTCCTAAAGACTCAGGACCTGACACAAGAGGACAACAGGGCAAACCTCAAGATTCAGTGCAGGACCAGAGGATGAGACAATGCATGTGCCTGAGATGTGGTGAGCTGGGCCATTTTGCTGTCAACTGCCCAACCAACCTCACCCCTAAAGAGGGAAGACCTCCAGAGCAGCACAGTTCCGGGATCCAGGGAAAGCCAGGGACGACATGTGGCAAGCAACCGAGAGCTCTCCAGGCTGACATGGGGGAAAGCCTGGACGGTGCTTCTTTGAGAGGAAGTCACCTAGACACAGGGCTGGGTCCTGCTGTGAAGGGTGCAACTAGGTAGGTCCAAAAGCAACCCACACCAAAATCAGTGAGAACCACCACCCCTTTGTTTTTCGTGACTGTGACTGTAATAAATCCCAAATTAGGCACCCAGGTGAGGGTGCTACTCAACTTGGGGTGCACCAGAGACATAACCAACCCTGCCATAGTCACAGGGCTGGAGGTGCCAGTGCAAGCCCTTCCTGAGCCTTTAATATTTACTCAGATGGATGGCTTCCCCATGAAAGAGGCTTGCAAGTACCTGACAGTGCCAGTGATCATGTGGATGGGGTCCCATTGGAAACAACGGGCTTTTGTAATTAACCTGATGGCCCAGTTTTCGATGGTTTTGGGGTTGGTTACAAGACCAATCTCTATGTGCAATGGAGTGCCAGCATGTTATACTTCCCTGACCCCAGATGTAAGGACCATGAGTGGAGGGCTGAGTGGGGACACAACCCACCCTGTGAACCAGAGTGGGTATGCCTTGCCCAAGAAGAGCTTGATTCCATTCTCCAGGAATATAGAGACCTGACCTGGGTGTTCAGGGAAGCTGAAGTGGATGAGCTTCCCCTCCACTGTAAAGCAGACTGTGCAATAGAACTTTTGCCAGGTGACAGCATGCCAGGTCACAGTTATACACCATGAGCCTGACAGAGAAGAGGAGCTGCCTAAATTCATTGATAAAAACTTGGCATAAGGTTTCATCAACCAGCTTCCTCACCATTTGCTGCCCCTGTCCTGTTCCAGAAACAGAAGGATGGGGGCCTGCAGCTATGTATGGATTATCAAGGGCTCAACACCGTGTCCACATCCAATGCCTACCCTCTCCCATTAATCAAAAATCTTCTGGCTGAGGCATCCCAAGGGGAAAAAATTCCAGACTGGGTTTGTGGGATGCCTACTTCTGTGTGGTAATCAGGGAGGATGATGAGCACAAGACAGCTTCTAACACACCATTGGGGCAGTTCGAATGCCTGGTGATGTCATTCAGGCTCGCTGGGCCCCTGGGGGTCTTCATGAATTTAATAAATGAAGTGTTTCACAAGCATTTATTTAAGTGGATGCTGGTTTATCTGGATGATATCCTAATTTATTCTCATGATAAGGTCTCCCACGTGACTTTGGTGAGGGAGGTTCTAGAGACTTTGTACAAGCACAAACTTTTCACCAAGTTGTCTAAGTGTGAATTCAACAAAGAAGAGGTGGATTTCTTGGGCTATTGGATCTCGAGGCAAGGGCTTGGGATAGACCCCAATAAAGTAAGGGATGTGTTGGGCTGGGAAACCCCCCCCCCCACATGCAGTGGCAATTGCAGAGTTTCTTGGGGTTTGCAAATTTCTACCACTCTTTCATCCCGAACTTTGCTCAAGTCAGCCTCCCTTAACAGACTTGTTGAAAATGAAAGGGAAGGGGCAGGAAAGTGTCAAGCCAAGTGCTAAATTAGTGTGGATTCTAGAATGTCAGTAGGCATTCGAGGCACTCAAAGACTTACTCACTTCTGAGCCCATTTTACATCACCCAGATGAAAATAAGCCTTTTGTGGTCCAGGTTGATGCCTCGGATGTAACCATGGGTACAATACTCCAAAAAGGGGGGTGGCAAGCTCCACCCCTTCCACGTCTCCAAAAAGTTTTTACCTACAGAGCGCAACTAGGCTGTTTGGGACAAAGAGGCAGCAGCTATCAAACTTGCCTTGTCCAGCTAGTGGCACTGGTTGGAAGGGGCCAGGGTGCCATTTGAGGTTTGGACTGACCACAAATACTTTGAAGCGCTGTGCACCCCTTTCCACCTCAATGCTAAGCAGGTCCAATGGATGGAGTTTTTCTCTAAGTTTCATTTCACCTTCCAGCACCTCCATGGAAAATTCAATTTCCTTGCTGACACTCTGTCCTGCCTACCTCAACACACTAGTCAGAGGGAGGAGGTGGTGGACTCTATGTTCACACCCTCCCAGTTGGGAGGGGCAGTGATGACTCACAGCCATGCCAAGGGGGAGCCAACCTGCTAGTGATGATCTGTGGACTGGTAAATTCAAAGCCGCCCTTTCTGATGCTGATCACGAGGTGATCTCTGAGGAGCTCTCTCTCCAACAAAGAGATAATGGGTTTTGGTATCAAAATGACAATCTCTACGTGCCCATTTCATTGTGAGGGAAGGTCCTCCACTTTGCCCATGAATCGAAACTAGCTGGGCACTATGGCTATTTAAAAATCTTACACTTGGTCCAGAGACAATTTTGGTAGCCCCATATACCAGCAGATATATCCCAGTATGTGGGGTCATGTCAAACTTGTTCGATGGGGAAGAGGAGACCAGGTAAACCCCCTGGCACTTTATGGCCCCTTGAGGTGCCTGACCGACCCTGAGACATTATTTCCATGGATTTTTATAACTGATCTACCACCCAGTAAGGGTAAAACAGTGATATGGGTGGTGGTTGATTTGTTTTCCAAACAGGCACACTTCATCCCTTGCAAAAAGTACCCACTGCTAAAATGTTAGCGAAGATGTTTATGCAACATGTGATGAGATTGCATTCGGTGCCCCACAAAATCATTTCTGACCGGGGTTCTCAGTTCATTGCCAGGTTTTAGAGGGAATACCTTCAGGTGCTGGGGATACAGCAGGGGCTCAGCTGCGCTCACCACCCCAAGACCAATGGCCAGACTGAACAAGTTAACCAAGTGCTTGAGCAATTCCTCCAGTGTTTTACAAACTACCAATAGGACAATTAGGTTGAACTCCTCCCCTATGCGGAATACAATTACAACAATTCTATGCATAGTTCTACTGGTCTATCACCATTTAAAGCTGTACATGGTTATGAGGGAACACCTATTCCCATGGTGCCTCCATCAAGGTCTAAGCAAGAGGATCTGGGGACCTGGTGGCAGGGGATCACTGACCAGTGGCCTCTTCTTCAAAAGACTTTGGCCAAGGCCAAAGAAGGTTACAAAGCTCAGGCAGACAAAGGCCATGCCCCTGAGTAGAACTTGCAACCGGATGACTCCATTCTCTGAATGAGTGTTGTTGGGAATTGATTGCTCCAGTATGTTAGTAGTGGTCGGCTAATAAGCATATGGAGCACTAGAAGTAACTCCCATTGTCCAGTCTTGAGTCATATGAGGAGAAAAACTTATTAGCTAAAACGTTGATAGAACTAGTCTTTTGTTGAAAAAGAATGTTAATTCAGTAACAATCTCTATTTCAATGTCTCCCTTAATTGCCTGGAAGTTCTGATTAATAGCCTAAAAATTGATGTTGACGCAGTCTGGATTGTAATGAATAGTTATTAATAATGAGAACCAATGGCAAATACAACTCAAAGAAGATCCGAGTGGTTGGGCAGCTAGTAAATCCCAGTGAATGAAAATGTGGGAGCATATCATGCACCACACCAACTTTCTCGGTAGTATTCTTAGGTACAGTAGTGGCTATAAAGCTGGAAGCACTACCTACCAGGTGATGTAGTTTAGAAGGACAGAAGACAGAAAGTAGAAATGAGGAGATTTGGGCTTGGTTTAATCTGTTTTACTGAGTGATGCAGCAGTCATTGTGCTTGTTGAAGATATAGAATAAACCTAGTTTGTAATTTAAATTGTATTCAGATGTTTGATGCAACAGATAGTTTTAAAGAGTAGCACTAAGGACATCAGGACTGCCTCAGCAAATGTCAGGAGATTTTGAGGGCAGTGTCTGGGGATGGTGGCACTTCTTGGTAACACTCCAGGAATTTCTTAATAGGAATTGCCCCTAAATACCGTAGAGGTTAGGGGAACTTCCCAGAGTGTCATTATGGAGACAAAAAAGGAGAGGGAAGATAAATTTTGGGGCCAAAATAAGTCTGAAAGAGACAGGTTCCTGAATGCCGATGTAAGTCCAAATGCCACAATAAATATTCCCCACATGATGATCACAAGAGCAGGTGGCATATTTTTCCTGGACAGAACATATTATGTCTCCATTGATGTGGTGTGAAAGATCTGACCAGTGTACACAGTTGCCAAGTCTGGCTTGGGAAATTTTTGGATATTTGGGGGTAGTGACTGGGGAGGGAAGAGTTTGGGGAGGGCTATCAGCCCAGATGTGATGACACAGAGTCCACCCTGATGCCGTTTCCTCCAAATGATCTCTGTAGCCTGAAAATCAACTGTCATTTCAGGAGAACTCCAGTCCCCACTTGGAGGCTGGCAGTACTATTGCATCACAACTTGAAAACAAAAGTGCTTTTACAAAAAGTACACTGGTGGTACCGAAAATCCCCAAGTCTCTAGCATCTTATGTATAGGCAAAATAGTACAATGTTATTTCTCAAAAGAAATACCAAGCCACAGAAATATAACACATTTATCAGAAAACATATTTTTCAGCTAGGGAAAACCAATTGTAAAAAGATGTACTAAGATGTGTGCACACCAAACATTTCTCATTTGCTGAATGGATGTTATTGCAAAGAATGTTGTGTGGATTCTGCACCTTGCATTGCAGGTTGACAGTTACAATAGTTCTCTAGTGGGATGCTAAATCGAGAAGCATTTTGCTTGTATTGTTAGAACACAATTTAGAACCATCACAGAAAAATGTTTTATTATGAAAAGGCAAGCAATCTTTTAATAAGGCACAAAGACGACCCAAGTTTTAATGATGCTTAACATAGTGTTTTCAGCTACACTCAGCATCTATGTAATTTGCTTTGGAAAGCCTGCTATTTAGCAGCAGGTTCACACACATTGCCCGCTGAATGTCGTTTGAGTCAGCCATTACAATCTGGCTGCATGCAAAGGTGAATGAGGAATAAGAGCAATCTTCATTCTTACCATAGTTTGTCTTGACATTTTCCTCTGCTGATAATTGATGTGTGCAGAATAATAGTAAACATATATACAAGTCACATAAGAAAGGTCAATGAGACACGAGCAGTGCAATCCTCAGCAGAGTTATACCCTTCTAAGCCATTATGACTTCATTGGCCTTAGAAGGGTGTAACTCTCTTAGGATGACACTGAAAGTGCACAATTTATAGTGCAGGAAAACAGAACATTATCTAAAATAACGGTACTTTCCATCATTTGAAGTAGTTTGTCCTCAATATCACTTATATACAAAACACACGTTAACTCCCATAAGGAAAAGAGTCTTCACATAAATGTTCAGGCACAAAATAAAATATTAAATGAGATTCCTAGATTCATTTTGGATTGTTTGTTTAAATGCTCTAATACTGTGGAAGCCTCCAATGTGTTATCCTGGCACCCATTAACTTATGTCATCCTGGAAATTACTTATGATTTATTGTATGTCATTTTTGCTATTCAGAATATTGTGGAGTTAAACTTACACTTCAGAACACAGTTTGCATTTTGGAAGTCTTTTTCTAAAAAAAAATTGGACCTGATGTTATATGCCAATTCAGCACAGGCTCGTAGCCAGGATTTTTTTAAGGGGGGCTCCGGGGGTTCCAATTAAATAAAATTAAAGTAATAAATTAAATTAATTGGATAAATAAATGTTTTCAGCCTCCAGGGATAGAGGAAGGCGATGTTACCCTACTTTGAGCTCTCCGCTCATAGGCAGCTGTTTACCACCACCCCTGTCTCTCTGCCTGTCGGAGAGGCATGGGTTGATTGGTCTAGGTTGTCTTCCTTTGCCTTAGCAATTCTGCTGCCCCAGCCTCCCCGATGCCTTCAGATACACTACCCCTCCTACACTGGACAGACAACCACCTGTCAAGGGATGGAAGGGGCACAGAGTCCTTAAAGTCCCAAGGCTAGACACTGAAGGTGGCAGGAGTTGACTAAAGAGACGACTGCTTCTGACATGGACAGTTCTATGTGGCCTGCTCCAGAGTGAGCTCACCAAGCAGCCTGGTGATCCTAGTACCTGAGGGCAGAACCAATGTGGTCTACAGAGAGATCCTTCAGTAGAGAACAAAAGCCAGTATATATGTCTCATTTCATTTTTTACACTACGATCTTCTCCATTAGAATTCCTACAACAAATGTTGCATTTTGAACTTCACATCATCAGTATTATAACTGGATTTATGGAATTTAAATAGTGAAGCATGGTTATCAGGCTTGTAGTCTATAATGGAGAATTGATCTGTGGGTATCTGGGTTCTGGGGGCTGTTTTTTTTTTTTAGGTAGAGGCACCAAATTTGTCTCCCTCATGGATCACTGCCTTGTCGTGGCGAGGGGGCTTGCGTGGTTCGATGAGGCTGTGGGCTATGCCGTGGAGGGCCACCCAGGACGGACAGGCCACAGCAGAGAACTCAGACCAAGCGTGATCCCCTGGAGAAGGAAATGGCAACCCACTCCAGTATCTTTGCCAAGAAAACCCCATGGACAGTAACAAAAGGCTAAAAGTTATGACGCCGGAAGATGAGCCCCTCAGGTCGGAAGGTGTCCAATATGCTACTGAGGAAGAGCAGAGGGCAAGTACGAGTAACCCCAGAAGGAGTGAAGCGGCTGGGCCAAAGCCGAAAGGACGCTCAGTTGTGGATGTGTCTGATGGTGAAAGGAAAGTTCAATGCTGCAAAGAACAATACTGCATAGGAACCTGGAATGTAAGATCTATGAATCAAGGTAAGCTTGACGTGGTCAAAAATGAGATGGCAAGAATGAACATCGACATCTTGGGAATCAGTGAACTAAAGTGGACAGGAATGGGCGAATTTAACTCAGAAGACCATTATATCTACTACTGTGGCCAGGAATCCCGTAGAAAAAATGGTGTGGCCTTTATAGTCAACAAGAGAGTGAGAAAGGCAGTATTGGGATACAATCTCAAAAATGACAGAATGATCTCGGTCCGAATCCAAGGCAAACCATTCAATATCACAGTAATCCAAGTCTATGCCCCAACCACTGCTGCAGAAGAGGCTGAAGTGGACCAGTTCTATGAAGACCTACAACAGCTCGTAGAACTAACACCAAAAAATGATGTCCTCATCATCATAGGGGACTGGAATGCTAAAGTAGGAAATCAAAAGGTAACCGGAATAACAGACAAGTTTGGCCTTGGAGAACAAAATGAAGCAGGGCAAAGGCTAACAGAGTTTTGTCAAGAGAACACGCTGGTCATAGCGAACACCCTTTTCCAACAACCTAAGAGGCGTCTCTACACATGGACATCACCAGATGGGCAACACCGAAATCAGATTGACTATATAATTTGCAGTCAAAGATGGAGAAGCTCTATTCAGTCAGTAAAAACAAGACCTGGAGCTGACTGTGGCTCAGATCATGAGCTACTCATTGCAAAATTCAGACTTAAATTGAAGAAAGTTGGGAAAACCACAAGGCCAGTCAGATTTGACCTAGATCGCATCCCCGATGAATATACAGTAGAGGTGAAGAATAGGTTTAAGGGACTAGATTTGATAGACAGAGTGCCTGAAGAACTATGGACAGAGGTCCGTGACATTGTAAAGGAGGCAGCACTCACTGCCATCCCAAAGAAAAAGAAATGCAAAAAAGCAAAGTGGCTGTCTGATGAGGCTTTACACATAGCAGAGGAAAGAAGGAAAGCTAAAGGCAATGGGGAAAAGGAAAAATTTGCCCAACTGAATGCAGATTTCCAGAGAACAGCAAGGAGAGATAAGGAGGCTTTCCTGAATGAACAATGCAGAGTAATAGAGGAAAACAATAGATTGGGAAGGACTAGAGATCTCTTCAAGAAAATTGGAGAAATCAAGGGAACGTTCCATGCAAAGCTGGCCATGATAAAGGACAAAACCGGTAGGGACCTAACAGAAGCAGAAGAGATTAGGAAAAGATGGCAAGAATACACAGAAGAACTATACAAGAAGGACCTCGATGTCCTTGACAACCACGATGATATAATCACTGACCTCGAGCCAGACATCCTGGAAAGCGAAGTTAAATGGGCCTTAGAAAGCATTACTAACAACAAAGCTAGTGGAGGTGATGGTATCCCAGCTGAGTTATTCAAAGTCTTAAAAGAAGATGCTGTTAAAGTGCTGCACTCAATTTGCCAACAAATTTGGAAAACACAACAGTGGCCACAGGATTGGAAAAGGTCAGTTTACATTCCAATCCCAAAGAAGGGCAACGTCAAGGAATGTTCAAACTATCGCACAATTGCACTCATTTCACACGCTAGCAAGGTCATGCTCAAGATCCTACAAGCTAGGCTCCAACAGTACGTGGATAGAGAACTGCCAGAAGTACAAGCTGGGTTTCGAAGAGGTAGAGGAACTAGAGATCAAATTGCCAACATTCGCTGGATTATGGAGAAAGCAAGAGAGTACCAGAAAAACATCTACTTCTGCTTCATTGACTATGCTAAAGCCTTTGATTGTGTGGATCACAATAAATTATGGCAGGTTCTTAAAGAGATGGGAGTACCAGACCACCTCACCTGTCTCCTGAGAAACCTGTATAAGGGTCAAGAAGCAACAGTTAGAACCGGATATGGAACAACTGATTGGTTTAGCATAGGAAAAGGAGTACGACAAGGATGTATATTGTCACCTTGCTTATTTAATTTATATGCAGAGTACATCATGCGAAATGCTGGCCTGGATGAATCACAAGCTGGAGTTAAGATTGCTGGGGAAAAGATCAATAACCTCAGATATGCAGACGATACCACTCTGATGGCAGAAAGTGAAGAGGACCTAAAGAGCCTTTTGCTCAGGGTGAAAGAGGAGAGTGCAAAAGTGGGCTTGAAGCTCAACATCAAAAAAACTAAGATCATGGCATCTGGGCCCATCACTTCTTGGCAAATAGAAGGGGAAGTCGTAGAAGTAGTGACAGACTTCACGTTTCTAGGATCCCAGATCACTGCAGATGGTGACTGCAGCCATGAAATTAAAAGACGCCTGCTCCTTGGGAGGAAAGCGATGGCAAACCTAAACAGCATGATAAAAAGCAGAGACATCACCTTGCCAACAAAAGTCCGCATGGTCAAAGCAATGGTATTCCCCGTAGTAATGTATGGCTGCGAGAGTTGGACTATAAGGAAGGCTGAGCGCCGAAGAATCGATTCTTTTGAACTATGGTGCTGGAGAAGACTCTTGAGAGTCCCTTGGACTGCAAGGAGATCAAATCAGTCAATCTTAAAAGAAATCAACCCTGACTGTTCCCTGGAAGGCCAGATCCTGAAGCTGAAGCTCAAATACTTTGGCCACCAAATGAGAAGGGAGCATTCACTGGAGAAGACCCTGATGCTGGGAAAGATTGAAGGTCAAAGAAGAAGGGGACGGCAAAGGATGAGATGGTTAGACAGTGTCATCGATGCAACGAACATGAAATTGAGCAAACTTCAGCGGACGGCGGAGGACAGGAGGGCCTGGCGTGGTCTGGTCCATGGGGTCGCGAAGAGTCGGACTCGACTGTGCGACTGAACAACAACAACAACAACCAAATTTGCAGCACAGCTGCTGGTGTCTCTCCTCAAACTTCCCCTCAGCTTCAAAAAGATTGGACCAGGGGATCCAATTCTATGGGCCCAAGAAGAAGGTGCCCCCATTCTCCATTGTTTCCAAGGAAGGGAGAAAATGTCTTGTGAGCTGAAGCAGAAACCTCTGACCTGTCTGTTAAAATTTTGTACACCAGTGCTCCCTAGTGCAGCTTAGAGAGAACTATGGCTTCTTACCCTCTGAGGCCCTGTACACTCTGTGTGGAGTACCACCACGGGCTGCCCACAGGACTGATGGGTGATGCCCCCTCCCCACTGACAGATGGCCAGGGCTTGTAATGGGAGCTGGACTCTTCAAGGGGTGTGTGTGCATCACAGGAGCATCACTCCTGTGGCCCAACCCTCTCTGCCTCCTGCCAGAGACATATACTTGGCTTGGCCTCCTCAACTCATGACTCCCATTGGCCCTGCCTGCCCTGTCTATCACGTCGCTTCTGCTTCTCAGCAACACCAGAATGGAATGCTGTGGTGGGATTGCAGATACAAGTCTATCCTGCTACTGAATTAAATGCAAAGTATTGCAAGTACAAGCATGTCAGTGTACTAAAGTAAACTGTTTGCCAACAGAGGATTTCAAGTGTGCTTCAAAGCTTCTAAATCTGCAAGAAAGCACTAAAACAATGACACAGTTTGTGGTTATTTCTATTCCACTTTTTAGTTCATAGGATCACTCAGGTCATCTATACAACACTACATATGAACAATTAAAACTAAACATCATACCTATAAAACTCCAGCATGGCATCCAGTGTCACCACGGAGGCTACCAGGGTGCTTCCTGTTACCCATTTGTTTCTTCTGTCTTGGGAATAAGAGACAACGTTTCTTGAACAGAACAGTAAAGTCAGGGAGATTTGGGTCACTCCCTCCCAAATGGCTGATTAGCAAAGTGATAATATCATTCTAGACAGGTATCTTACAGCTGTGAGCCCTTGGCTTTGCCATACAGCAGCCTTGGCAACCTGTCCCAATGGCCATACAGGCCCCCTTCCTTTAGAAACTGAAACCAAATAATGAATCTCCTTCTGAAAGCAAAGTTCTGTTTATGGATTTCTACTGTTTCTAGTCATTAGTGCACATGCTGCTTCAGAAAAGCCAGGAGGCATTGCAGCAAGCATACATTTTGAAGCAGATATCTCAGTCATAGAAACATTTGCCTTGTAATATCCCAACATTTTGTCATTGGTCCATCTCACTGGCAGCTATTCTGTGATTGACCCTATGACAGCTATTTGTGGTTACACCCCACTAGTGTTTCCCACAAGTTCAACAAGCTTTGGAAACCTTATATTATACTAACCTAAATAATCACTAAAATTGTATTAGAACAAAATGACACAATGGTGATAGCAATCAATGAATAATATAGCTCATAAGTGTAAACTCAGGGGGGCTCTACCTCCCCCAGATTTGGCTAGGAGGACTGAGCCTCCCCTGTGCAACCAGTGCCAGGCAATATTATCACACTAACATGAGGGACTCAGTTACAATGGCAGCTGAAGCACAGGACTGTCCTCCCTTCCTCCTGTATCATATTACAATTTCCATGATTCTTTGGGGCTTTGTTCCTGTTTTCTAGTATGCATTTGTGTGTTTATTAAGAATTTATAATTTAAAAAGGAGTCATGGTTTATATAAACAATTTACAAATAAATATCACAGAAGATTTAAGAGACTCTGAAGGAAGATACATGATTTTGAAAATCAGGCTCCCGGAAGGCAACAAAATAAGCAGAAGGGGAAGATGGAGATTAAATGATAATCTTTTATCACAATAAGACATAGTAAAAAAAATGGTTGTTATTATCATATAATGTTTACTGTTTTACATTTATTATATGCTTAATCTTTCTTTTCCTTTTTGATGTAATTATAATTGTGATGTGGTTTTTAGTTTTTCTGCTGTTTATATTTATACAAATAAATATTCTTTATTAAAAGAATTTATACACTGCCTTAAAAGACCTGTGCTTATGGCCCACATAAAGTAGCTTAGGCCATAACCCTGGCTGGTATTAGTAGTCAGACCCCTCTTAATGGAAGGAGTAGTTGGCATCAGGGAGAATATGACCAGCACCCTTCTTCAGTGCTGCTCCAGACTCATAACAACAACTTTCAGCTGGACTCTGAGAAGCAGCAGGAGACAGCTGTTAGAGCGGTGAGTGTTTTTTATTTTCTTTCAGCTGAGGACATTTAGCTGAGGATACTGTGTGGGATGACTGTGTTTGGGAGTGTGTGGGTGAGTTTTAAGTTGTTGCAGAGTCCTGGCTGCTTGAGAAGGGGTGAGAAAGGCTGCTCTGTTTGACTGTAATTGGATTGCCTGCATGTAATTTGAATAGCTGCTGGCCCTACCCTCTGCTGGGTGAGGCTTTTATTTAAGGCTGCACCTTGCCAGAGGCACAAGCCCTGTGGCTCTTGGCCTGTGGCTGTTAGCCTAGGGACTTTTAGACTAGGGGCTCTGTAAGAAGCCCAGGAAGAACCAGAAAGCCAGGTAGCCTTCTCAGAAGTGCTATCTGTTCCATGCACAGGGCCTGAGAGAAAGGGACAAATCAGGAATCTCAATGTGTGGATGAGATGATGTGTAGGGAGGATGGGTTCAAGTTTGTTAGGCACTGGGATGCTTCTTGGAATAAGAGGGAGCTGTACAAAAGAGATGGTCTCCACTTGTCCTGAGAAGGAACCAGGCTGCTGGCGCTTAAAATCAAAAAGGTGGCAGAGCAGTTTTTAAACTTTTATTGGGGGAAAGCCAACAGGAGATGAAAAGTCTCTGGTTTGGGATGGCTCATCGCCAAACTCTCCACCGGGATATGCTGCTCTATCATGATGGAATCTGCCTGGCCGCCTTCTCAATAATCAGGCCGCCAGTTGCACCACCAGATGTGCCGCCAACACAAATCACCAGTCCAGAACCACAAAATGAGTCAGTTCCCTGTCTATACACAGTTTATGGGTCACAAATACAAGCACAATCCAAATGGTTACAAACAATTCAATCATCACAATACTCCCTCCCTCCAGTAACCACAAACAACTCCAATCACCTAACATTCGCATCCCAACAGGCAACCCCTCATTCACTCAACATCCATCCTATTCACTCTAAGTGCCAGCGGTGTATGTTCTTTGGTGTGTCCCATTTCTAGGCAAGACCCCTCCTGTGTCCAGCATCAGAGGTGGACAGATCTTTTCGTTGTCCTTCTCCTGGCTAAAATAGCTGCCGCGATCATCAAAACTCGGAGGCGAATCGACAGGTTGGAAGAGCAAGGGTACACAGGATACACAGGGACGTTGCTGGGCCCAATGTTGATCGGCCTGCCACCGGCGGCTCCTCCGACGAGAGCACCGCCGCACTCCTTGGTGTAGTCGGCCCCCAGTCACAGCCGTGGAGGCTGGGACAGCTGCTAGGGCGCCTCGCATCTCCCCCCAAAGCCACCCATGAACGCTACCGCCGCTCCCACCTCTCCCAGCGCGGTCAGCATCGGGGTGATCAGCGTTGGCATCTGTATCCAGACCGTTCCTGCCCAGCCTCCGCTCATGTTCCTCATGCATGCTCTGGCCTTCTGCTTGCTGCCCCAGGTTGGTAACTGCCTCTTGCTGCTGCAACTCGGTTTCCCATCTCCCTTCAAAGGGGCTTCGGCTCTTCCTCCGTGGTGTGTCGCATGCTCTGCACACCTTCTGCCTTTGCGAGGCGATGGGGTTCCCTTCCTGCGGGCGACGGGGTTCCCTTCCCATTGCCAGACACAATTGTAATTGTATATTTTTTTTGGTGAAGTTTGGGGGGATCGTCTGTAGCATTTTCAACTAGCGTCCATCATTCTCGACCAATGCCCTGCTCCTCCACCATGTTATTGAGTTCAACATTTTTATAAATAGGGAGTTGCCCAAAAAAAGACCAACTTCTCTGAAATGAGGGGCATCTGAAGAGGAAACTGAAAGAAAAAGTAAAAAGGGTCAAAACCATTGGGGAAGCTTAGAGACTATTTAAAACCACAATCTCAGAAGCTCAGATAAAATATATACCACAGGTTAGGAAAGGCACAAATAGGTATAGAAAAAAACCTGCATGGTTAACAAACAAAGTAATGGAAGCTGTAAAAGGTAAGAAGGATTCCTTTAAGCGGTGGAAAGTTAGTCTCAGTGAGGTTTATAAAAGGGAACATTTTTGTTGTTCAATTGCACAGTTGAGTCCGACTCTTTGCAACCCCATGGACCACATCACACCAAGCCCATCGTGCTCCGGAGTTTGCTTAATTTCATATTTGTTGCCTCGATAACACTGTCTAACCATCTCAACCTTTGCCGTCCCCTTCTTCTTTTACCTTCAGTCTTTCCGAGCATCAGGGTCTTCTCCAGTGAGTATTCCCTTCTCATTTGGTGGCCAAAGTATTTGAGCTGCAGCTTCAGTATCTGGCCCTCCAGGGAACAGTCAGGGTTGATCTCTTTTAGGATTGACTGATTCGATCTCCTTGCAATTCAAGAGATTCTCAAGAGTCTTCTCCAGCACCATAATTCAAAAGCATCTATTCTTCGGCGCTCGGCCTTCCTTATGGTCCAACTCTCACAGCCATACATTACTACTGGGAATACCATTGCTTTGACCATACAGACTTTTGTTGGCAGGATGATGTCTTTACTTTTTATTATGCTGTCTAGGTTTGCCATAGTTTTCCTCCCAAGGAGCAAGCGTCTTTTAATTTCATGGCTGCAGTTACCGTCTGCAGAGATCTTGGATCCCAGGAACATGAAGTCTGTCACTGCTTCCATGACTTCCCTTTTATTTGCCAAGGAGTGATGGGGCCAGATGCCATGATCTTAGTTTTTTTGATGTTGAGTTTCAAGCCAACTTTAGTGCTCTCCTCTTTCATTCTGAGCAAGAGGCTCTTTAGTCCTCTTCACTTTCTGCCATTAGTGGTATCATCTGAAAATCTGAGGTTGTTGTTTTTTCTGGCAATCTTAATTCCAGCATGTGATTCATCCAGGTCAGAATTTCATATGATACACTCTGCATATAAATTAAATAAGTAAAGTGACAATATACATCCTTGTCATACTGCTTTTCCTATGCTAAACCAATCAGTTGTTCCATATCTGTTTCTAACTGTTGCTTCTTGACTCTTATAAAGGTTTCTCAAGAGACATGTGAGGTGGTCTGGTACTCCCATCTCTTTAAGGGCTTGCCATAGTTTGTTGTGATCCACACAATGAAAGGCTTTAGTGTAGTCAATGAAGCAGAAGTAGATGTTTTTCTGATACTCCTTTGCTTTCTCCATAATCCAGCGAATTTTGGCAATTTGATCTCTAGTTCCTCTACCTCTTTGAAACCCAGCTTGTACTTCTGGCAGTTCTCTATCCACATACTTCTGAAGCCTATCTTGTAGGGTCTTAAGCATGGCCTTGCAAGCATGTGAAATGAATGCAATTGTTTGAACATTCCTTGGCATTGCCCTTCTTTGGGATTCAAATGTAAACTAACCTTTTCCAATCCTGCGGCCACTGTTTTGTTTTCCGAATTTGCTGGCATATTGAGTGCAGCACTTTAACAGCATCATCTTTTAAAACTTTGAATAGCTTAGCTGGGATCCCACCACCTCCGCTAGATGCTCCAGGATGTCTGGCTCTAGGTCAGTGATTACATTGTCGTGGTTGTCAAGGACATTCTTGTATAGTTCTTCTGTATATTCTTGCCATCTTTTCCTAATCTCTTCTGCTTCTTTTAGGTTCCTACTGTTTTTGTCCTTTATCATGGCCAGTTTTGCATGGAACGTTCCCTTGATTTCTCCAATTTTCTTGAGGAGATCTCTTGTCCTTCCCATTCTATTGTTTTCCTCTATTACTTTGCATTGTTCATTCAGGAAAGCCTCCTTATCTCTCCTTGCTGTTCTCTGGAAATCTGTATTTAGTTGGGTAAATCTTTCCTTTTCACCTTTGCCTTTCACTTTCTTACTTTCCTCTGCTATTTGTAAAGCCTCATCAGACTGCCACTTTGCTTTCTTGCATTTCTGTTTCTTTGGGATGGTGCTGATTACTGCCTACTGTACAATGTCACGAACCTCTGTCCACAGTTTTTGTGGCACTCTGTCTATCAAATCTAGTCCCTTAAACCTATTCTTCACCTCCACTGTATATTCATAAGGAATGTGATCTACATCAAACCTGAATGGCCTAGTGGTTTTCCCAACTTCCTTCAGTTTAAGCCTGAATTTTGCAATGAGTAGCTCATGATCTGAGCCACAGCTAAGCTCCAGGTCATGTTTTTACTGACTGTATAGAGCTTCTCCATCTTTGACTGCAAATGATATAATCAGTCTGATATCAGTGTTGCCCACCTGGTGATGTTCATGTGTAGAGTCACCTCTTAGGTTGTTGGAAGAGGGTGTTTGCTATGACCTAGCGTGTTCTCTTGACAAAACTCTGTTAGCCTTTGCCCAGCTTCATTTTGTTCTCCGACCAAACTTGTCTGTTATCCCAGTTACCTTTTGAGTTCCTACTTTAGCATTCCAGTCCCCTATGATGATAAGGACATCTTTTTTTCGTGTGAGTTTTAGGAGGTGTTGTAGGTCTTCATAGAACTGTGGATTACTGTGATGTTGAATGGTTTGCCTTGGATTCGGACCGAGATCATTCTGTTGTTTTTGAGATTGCATCCCATTACGGCCTTTTACACTCTCTTGTTGGCTATAAGGCCACATAATTTTTTCTACGGGATTCTTGGCCACAGTAGAAGATATAATGGTCCTCTGAGTTAAATTCACGCATTCCCAAATTCACGCAGTCCCAAGATGTCCATGTTAATAAGAACAGAACAGAACATAAGAGAAGCCAATGTTGAATCAGGCCAATGGTCCATCTAATCCAACACTCTGTCACACAGCTGCCAAAAATACCACATGCTATCAGGAGGTCCAGCAGTGGGGCCAGGACACTAGAAGCCCTCCCACTGCTGCCCCTTCCAGCACCAAGAATAGAGTGCATCACCTGCCCCAGACTGAGAATTCCCATCTATACCTTGTGGCTAATAGCCACTGATAGACTTCTGCTCCATATGTTTATCTAATTCCCTCTTGAAACTGTCCATGTGTCAGGTAGCCCTGCCATGATGGATGGAGGGGAGGGGAGGATGGCAATGGGCGCCATAGTGGCTTGACAGGCGGGAGGTTGGAATCCGAGGGGTGTTGATTTATGTCTAGGGTGTGAGAGTGGAATGTGCATCTGGTAACCCCTATCTCTCGCAGACTGAACATTCTGACCTTGAGGAGTCAAGCTGCGAGCTTTACTATCGCTTTCAAAGCTCCGGCTTTCCTGAGAATAATGGGGGCGTTGGGAACTTCATTAGCGTAGTAACTTTCGATTCCCAGTCGCATGTTATTCCCTGATTGGTAGAAGGGGGGTCCCCATTCACCCCCTTCTCGGTATAACCACTTGCTTTCTGTAACCAAGTCATTCTGAACAATGTACCTGCTTCAGTGACCTTTCTATTGCAGCTCTATAATAAATGCTATTCTTGCTTGAACCGCAAGGCATGGTGTTTTGCTGACTAGGTTAGGGCTTCTGACAGTTTGTTCAGAATCATCATCAACTTCGGGACTGGTCAGAAACCCGCAACTCCAAAATGAGTAGCGGTGAAGAAGACACTCTCCCGATTGAAGAAGAAAAGAAAAAGGAGAAGAAACCTCCCGGGAAGGACGTACCCAGAGAGACCCCTGACACATACGTGCCGGGACAATGGGGTCCGGAGTACGACTTTGGAGGGCCCTACGGGGATCCATATGGGGCGGCCTATGGAGGGGTGACCACCCGAGTCGGACGTAGACGAGACTGGGTGAAACCCCTGGCTGAAACCCACGAGACATGGTTTGGAACCCCGCGAGCATCGGTGGGGGAGGCCACCCCGAAAGATCGGTCCGCAGACTGATTACGGCGGGAGCCCTGGAGGAAACCGGCCGAGACTCCGAGAGCCTGGAAGGTGCCGTGGTGAGACGGAGGTGGAGTGGAGAACCGAGCCAAGACCGCCTGATGTGCTACCTAGATGAATCCCTCGCCCGCATCCCACAGATGATCGCGGAGGGCATCCGAGAGGAGCGTGAGCGACAAAGGCGAGAGGAGCCACCAGACCAAGCTCCCCAGGATCAACGCCCGGCGCCGGATCAAGGCCAGCAGAACGTACCGGCCGGCCCTCCGGATCAACCCGCGGGGCCAGGGCCGCAGGGGCAGCCACCCCCTCGACCTTGGGGGTTTTTGCCACCGAAACCTGCGGAACTACTGGATGCAGATTTTGACGGAGACCCCGAGAAATTTCCGTTCTTCCTCGTGAGAGCTGAGAGGTTTATCGAGACTTGGGGCCACCTATTCCAGCGCGAAGAGCGTATGGTCGATGTCATAGCAGCCCACCTGAAGGGAGCGGCCGCTGACTGGTATGTGGGACTTCACCAGGCTGATGGGCGTGAGTTGAGAGAAATCGATTCTTTTATGTGGGCCATGAAAGAACAATTCGAGGACGCGAACTCTAACAAAGCGGCAAAGGCAGCGATCCGAGCCCTCAAGCAACGCACGAGATCGGTGAGAGACTACACGGCGGAGTTCCGTAGGTGTGCGGCCAAAATCCGAGGGGTGCAAGATGGGACCCTCGTGGACTACTACAAGTTGGGACTCAATGCGGTGATCCGACGAGAAGTCACCAAAACCCAAGACCCAGACACCCTCTCGGGATGGATACAAGCCGCCATCACGATGGAGAACCGGCTGAAAACCATCAAACTAGATGATGCCGCAGCGATGGCCAACAGCGGCCCTGCGCCGGCAGCGAGGGGGAAACCCCTACCCCGAATCCAAAACCGAGGGATGGTACGAGGGAACTCCGAATGAAGCAAGGTCTTTGCCTCAAATGCGGAGAAGGGGGCCACTTCGCCGCGAACTGCCCGACCGCATCAGCATCGTCAGGAGCGCCCAAGGGAGCCAAGAAGAAGTTCGACACCTCCACGCCGAAACCGGTGGCAAAGCCGAGGGGGCGAAAGCCCTGCAAGCCAAACCGCTCAGCGAGGCATCCGACTCATCCGATGGCGAAGCTGCGCCGCAGGGAAACGAGACGGACCTGCTGTGAACAGCGCTGAACAGCAGGTCCTGGACTCCCAGGCGCAAACCCCGGTGAGCAAACCCCCCTCTCTTTTCTTTCTTACAGTGACTTTAATGGACCCGGGTCTATTGACCCATGTGAGAGTACGGGCTCTCATTGACTCTGGGTGTGGGAGAGACCTCATCAATCCCACACTAGTGACGGGACTGGGGGTGAAAGTTATTAAACTAAACGACCCCTTGATATTTACTCAGATGGACGGCTCCACCATGAAAGAACCCTGTAAATACGAGACTGTACCCTTGAGGGTGGGAATTGGGCAGCATTGGGAAGAAAGGCCTTTCGTTGTTACCCCATCTGCCCGCTTTCCCTAGTACTTGGAAGCGCGTGGTTCTTTGATCACGATCCACACGTCCTATGGGGGGAGGGGAAAGTGAATTTCATCTCCGACAAATGCCAATCCCACTTATGGAAGAATGAGTGGGGACCCATGACGGGGGGGCAACTCCTAGTGACGGTGGGGGTGGCGGAAGCCGAACTGGAAGGCATTCCCCCTGAGTATCACGACCTGGCCCCTGTCTTTGGGGAGGAGGAAGCCGACGAATTGCCCCCCCATAGAAACTCAGACTGTGCGATTGAAATTTTGCCTAACCAGAAACTACCGAAAGGGAAGTTGTATTCCATGAGCCCCTCAGAAAAAGTGGAGCTGAGGAAATTCATTGACAAAAATCTGAGTAGGGGTTTTATACGGCCAGCATCCTCCCCGTTTGCGGCTCCTGTGCTTTTCCGGAAGAAAAAGGATGGGGGGTTGCGGCTGTGCACCGACTATCGTGGCTTGAATGCAGTCTCTAACACAAACGCCTACCCCATGCCCCTGATAAAAGACTTGTTGGCTGCGGTGGCTGGGGGAAGGTTTTCTCGAAGCTAGATCTCCATGATGCCTACTTCAGGGTCCGAATTCGGGAGGGGGACGAATTTAAAACGGCGTTCAACACCCCTCTGGGCCAATTTGAATACCTGGTCATGCCGTTCGGGCTTCAGGGAGCCCCGGGAGTCTTCATGAACTTGATTAATGAGGTGCTCCACAAGTATTTGTTTAAGGGGGTCCTTGTTTACCTTGATGACATTCTTTTATATTCCCCCGACCTGAAATCCCATGTGAAACTGGTGAGGGAAGTGTTACAAACGTTGCACAAGCATAAACTGTTTGCAAAACTGTCCAAGTGTGAATTTCACAAAACAGAGATCCCTTTTCTGGGCTACCGCATATCCCAAAAGGGGATTGAGATGGACCCTGATAAAATCAAAGATGTGATAGGGTGGGAGGCCCCCAAAACACGGAGGCAACTCCAAGGGTTCCTCGGATTCGCGAACTTTTATAGATCGTTCCTATCGAACTTTGCCCAGGTGGCCCTTCCCCTAACTGACTTATTGAAAACCAAAGGGAAGCCACCCGAATGCACTCGACCCGGGGCCAAACTAGAGTGGTCGCCACAGTGCCAGAGGGCATTTGACAAATTGAAAGCCCTTTTTACGTCGGAACCCGTGTTAGCCCACCCGAATGAACTTAAAAAATTCATTGTCCAAGTAGACGCTTCCGATGTTGCTATGGGGGGCGATCCTCCAAGAGGGGGAGGATGGTAAATTGCACCCCCTTGCCTATGTTTCCAGAAAATTTAACGATACTGAACGGAATTGGTCAGTGTGGGAAAAAGAAGCGGGATCGATCCGCTTAGCGTTGGCTACCTGGCGACATTGGCTAGAGGGGGCGCGAGTTCCGTTCGAGGTCTGGACTGATCACAAAAACCTCGAGCTTCTCCGCTCCCCCGTTCCTTGAACGCCAAACAGCTGCGTTGGGCTGATTTCTTCTCCAAGTTCAATTTCACACTGCACCACTTCCCGGGAACGTCTAACTCGCTGGCCGATGCACTGTCACGCCTCCCTCAACACGACAGCAAAAGGGAGGAGATTCATGACTCGGTCTTCACGCCTTCCCAGTTGGGAGGGGCAGTAACCACTCAGAGGCAGGCCAAACATTCCCCCCGGCCCCAGACCCGCCTACCAATGACTGGGTGACGAAATTCTCTACAGCTATGTCGGACGCTGATAGAGAGGAGGTGGGGGGAAGAAGGAATCTCCCAAAATGTGCATGGCTGCTGGACTAAAAATGACAAGCTGTTTGTCCCACATTCCCTTAGGGGGGAGGTGATGAGCTGGGCGCACGGGTCGAAGCTGGCTGGACACACGGGGTTTGTGAAATCTCTCCAGCTCCTGCAAAGACAATTTTGGTGGCCAGGGCTTAGAAAAGACATTTCACTTTTCACGTCGGCTTGCCAAACGTGCTTGATGAGTAAACCTCGACCCGGTAAACCCCGGGGGCTCTGCAACCCCTCCCCACGCCGGCTCGCCCGTGGGAAGTAATCTCTATGGACTTCATTACTGACTTACCCCCTAGCGGGGGAAAGACTGTCATCTGGGTGATAGTGGACCTGTTTACGAAACAGGCTCATTTCGTTCCGTTTGCCTCTATCCCCTCTGCCAAGAAACTAGCCTCTGCGTTCCTGCAACACGTAGTGAGGCTCCACACTTTGCCTGCTAAGGTGATCTCGGACAGGGGGGTGCAATTCGTTTCACGGTTCTGGAGCGAGCTGATGTCACTGCTTGGGGTGGAGCGGGGGGTCAGCAGTGCGTACCATCCAGAATCCGATGGGCAGACTGAACGTGTGAATCAGACTCTGGAACAGTATTTGCGGTGTTTTTCCAACTTTCAACAAGACAATTGGCACTCTCTTTTGCCTTTGGCTGAGTTCTGTTACAACAATACTCAGCACTCGTCGACGGGGATGTCCCCGTTTAAGGCAGTACATGGATATGACGCCCCGCCTCTGCCATTTCTGACTTCTCCCGACCTCCCGGCGGGAGATGCTGGAGACTGGTGCAAACAATTGCAGATGGCGTGGTCATCGTTAGCCAAGACTCTAGAGGAAGCTAAAAATGCTTATAAAGTCCAGGCCGACAAGAAACGCAACCTTGCCTGGATTCCAAAGTGTGGGGAGTTTGCTTATTTGTCCACACAACACTTGCGTCACATTCAACCGAGTCGCAAACTTGGTTGGAAATTTGTTGGACCATTTGAGATTGTGAGAGTGATTAACAATGTGACTGTCGAATTGGCGTTGCCCAAATCTCTAAAGTCTGTTCATCCTGTTTTTCATGTAAGGCTTCTTCGCCGGGCGCCTGAGGAGAACAAATGGAGACCGCGACGGCCAACCCCGCCTCCGCTGTTGGTGGGGGGGGAACCTCACTACGAAGTATCGCAAATCTTGGACTCTAAGATCTCTCGCAATCGCTTGTTTTATCTGGTTGAATGGATTGACTTTGGGCCGGAACAGAGGGAGTGGGTGCGGGCGGAACATGTTCTGGCCCCCCGGCTTATCCGGGCGTTTCACAAGTTGTACCCCCATAAGCCAAAGGGGTAGAGTTATTTTCGAGGGGGCTGCATGTCAGGTAGCCCTGCCATGATGGATGGAGGGGAGGGGAGGATGGCAATGGGCGCCATAGTGGCGTGACAGGCGGGAGGTTGGAATCCGAGGGGTGTTGATTTATGTCTAGGGTGTGAGAGTGGAATGTGCATCTGGTAACCCCTATCTCTCGCAGACTGAACATTCTGACCTTGAGGAGTCAAGCTGCGAGCTTTACTATCGCTTTCAAAGCTCCGGCTTTCCTGAGAATAATGGGGGCGTTGGGAACTTCATTAGCGTAGTAACTTTCGATTCCCAGTCGCATGTTATTCCCTGATTGGTAGAAGGGGGGGTCCCCATTCACCCCCTTCTCGGTATAACCACTTGCTTTCTGTAACCAAGTCATTCTGAACAATGTACCTGCTTCAGTGACCTTTCTATTGCAGCTCTATAATAAATGCTATTCTTGCTTGAACCGCAAGGCATGGTGTTTTGCTGACTAGGTTAGGGCTTCTGACACCATGCTTGTAGCTGCCACCACCTCCTGTGGCACTGAATTCCATATGTTAATCACTCTTTGGGTGAAGAAGTATTTCCTTTTATCTGTTCTAACCTGACTGCTCAAAAATTACATGCAGTGCCCACGAGTTCTTGTATTGTGAGAAAGGGAGAAAAGTACTTCTTTCTCAACCTGCTCAATCCCATTCATAATCTTATAAACCTCGATCATGTCACCCCTCAGCCGTCATTTCTCCAAGCTGAAGAGCCCCAAGTGTTTTAACCTTTCTTCATAGGGAAGGTGTTCCAACCCTTTTATCATTCTAGTTGCCCTTCTCTGCACTTTTTCCAATGCTATAATATCCTTTTTGAGATGTGATGACCAGAACTGTACACAGTATTCCAAATGAGGCCGCAACAATGATTTATACAGGGGCATGATGATACTGGCTGATTTGTTTTCAATTCCCTTCCTAATAATCCCCAGCATAGCGTTGGCCTTCTTTATTGCAGCTACACACTGTCTAGACATTTTCATTGAGTTATCTACTACAACTCCAAGATCGCTCTCTTGGTCCATCTCTGCCAGTTCAGACCCCATCAACGTGTATTTATATTAGGATTTTTGGCTCCAATGTGCACCACTTTGCACTTGGCCACATTGAACCCCATTTGCCACGTTGACGCCCACTCACCCATCCTCAACAGATCCCTTTGGAGTGCCTCACACTCCTCCCTGGTTTTCACCACCCTGAACAACTTCGTGTCATCTGCAAATATAGCCACTTCACTGCTTACTCCCAGTTCCAAATCATTAATAAACAAGTTAAAAAGTACTATTAGTACTGATCCCTGTGGTACCCCACTGCTTACCACCTTCCACTGAGAAAGTTTCCCATTTATACTCACTCTCTGTTTCCTAATTATAAGCCAGTTTTTGATCCACAAGAGGACTTGTCCTTTTATCCCATGATTATTGAGCTTACTTAGGAGCCTTTGATGAGGAACTGTATCAAAAGCTTTCCGGAAGTCAAGGTAAATAATATCTATTGGGTCCCCCTTGTCCACATGTTTGTTCACTCCCTCAAAAAACACTAACAGGTTAGTGAGACAAGATCTTCCCTTACAGAACCCATGCTGAGTCTGCCTCAATAGTTTTTGTTCATCAATGTGCCTACTAATTCTTTCCTTAATAACAGTTTCCACCAACTTACCCGGTATCGATGTCAGACTGACTGGCCTGTAATTTCCCAGATCTCCCCTGGAGCCCTTTTTAAAGATGGGAGTGACATTAGCTACCTTCCAGTCCTCAGGAATGGAGGCAGATTTTAAAGAAAGATTACATATTTTTGTCAGGAGATCCACAAGTTCACATTTGAGTTCTTTCAGGCCTCTTGGATGAATGCCATCCGGGCCTGGTGATTTATTAGTTTTTAAATTGTCCATCAGTCGGAGGACTTCCTCTCTTGTCACTGCAATCTGATTCAGGTCTTTCAAACCCCCTCCCGAAATCAGTGTTTCTGGAGTGGGCAAGCACTTCTCCTCTTCCACAGTGAAGACAGAGGCAAAAAATGCATTCAGCTTCTCAGCCATTTCCATATCATTTTTCACTACTCCTTTTACCCCTTGGTCATCCAAGGGCCCCACTGCCTCTCTGGCTGGCTTCCTACTTCTAATGTATTTGAAGAAAGTTTTATTGTTGGCCTTTATGTTTTTTGCGATATGCTCCTCATATTCCCTTTTTGCTTGCCTGATCACAAACTTGCATTTTATTTGCCATAGTCTGTGTTCCCTTTTATCAACCTCACTAAGACTAGCTTTCCACCACTTAAAGGAATCCTTCTTACCTTTTACAGCTTCCATTACTTTATTTGTTAACCATGCAGGCTTTTTTCTATACCTATTTGTACCTTTCCTAACCTGTGGTATATATTTTTTCTGAGCTTCTAGGACTGTATTTTTAAATAGTCTCCAAGCTTCCCCAATGGTTTTGACCTTCTCCACTCTTCCTTTCAATTTCTTACCCACATGTCCCCTCATACCAGAGAAGTTACCCCTTTTAAAGTTAAAAGTGGTTGTGTCAGTCTTTTTGGGCAACTCCCTATCTGTACAAATGTTAAACTCAATGACATTATGGTCACTGTTCCCAAGTGGTGCAATCACTTTTACATCTCTCACCAGGTCTTGGGTGTTACTTAGGACCAAATCCAGGATCGCCTCTCCCCTGGTAGGATCTGTGACCATCTGTTCCATAGCACAGTCATTGAGAGTGTCTAAAAACTCAATCTCTTTTTCCCGACTAGAACTCATATTGACCCAATCAATGTTCAATCATGCCATCTCATTTTTGACCACATCAAGCTTACCTTGATTCATAGATCTTACATTCCAGGTTTCTATGCAGTATTGTTCTTTGCAGCATCGGACTTTCCTTTCACTATCAGACACATCCACAGCTGAGCATCCTTTCAACTTTGGCTCAGCCGCTTCACTCTTTCTGGGGTTATTTGTACTTGCCATCTGCTCTTCCTCAGTAGCATATTGGACACCTTCTGAGTCTGACCTGAGGGGCTCATCTTCTGGAGTCATCTTTTAGCCTTTTGTTACTGTCCATGGGGTTTTCTTGGCAAAGATACTGGAGTGGGTTGCCATTTCTTTCTCCAGTGGATCACCTTTTGTCTGAGTTCTCTGCTGTGGCCTGTCCATCCTGGGTGACCCTCCAAGGCATAGCCCACAGCCTTATCAAAGCATGCAAGCCCCCTCACCACATCAAGGCCTTGATCCATGAGAGAGAAAAGCAAATATAGTATGTGGCAAATAAAATGTAAGTCTGAGATCAGGCAGGCAAAAAGGGAATATGAGGAGCATATTGCAAAAAACAAAGACCAATAATAAAACTTTCTTCAAATACATTAGAAGCAAGAAACCTGCCAGGGAAGTAGTGAGGCCCTTGGATGACCAAGACATAAAAGAATTAGTGAAGGATGATAGGGAAATGGCTGAGAATCCACATGCCTTTTGTTGCCTTTGTCTTCACTGCTTGCCCACTCCAGAACTGCTGATTTCGGGAGGGGTGTTGAATGACCTGAGTCAGATTGAGGTGATGAGAGAGGAGGTCCTATGACTGATAGACAACTTAAAAACTGGTAAATCACCAGGCCCAGTTGGCATACATCCAAGAGTTCTGAGAGAACTCAAATGTGAACTTGTGGATCTCCTGACAAAAATATGTAATCTTTCAGTAAAATCTGCCTCCATTCCTGAGGACTGGAAGTTAGCTAATGTCACACCCATCTTTAAAAAGGGTTCTAGAGGAGATCCGGGTAAGTTGGTGGAAACTGTTATTAAGAAGAGACTTAATAGGCACATTGATGAACAAAAACTGTTGAAGAAGACTCAGCATGGGTCCTGTGAGGGAAGGTCTTGTCTCACTAACCTGTTAGTGTTCTTTGAGGGGGTGAACAAACATGGACAATAGATGTTGTTTACCTTGACTTCCAGAAAGCTTTTGATAAAGTTTCTCATCAAAGGCATCAAAAACTGGCTAATTAATAGGAAACAGAGTGAGTATAAATGGGCAATTTTCACAGTGGAGGCTGGTAAGCAGTGGGGTATCGCAGGGATCAATACTCGGTCTGAGGCTTTTAAACTTGTTCATTAATTTTTTGGAGCTGGGTGTAAGCAGTGAAGTGGCTAAATTTGTGGATGATACTAAGTCGTTCAGAGTGGTGAAAACCAGGGATGATTGTGAGGCACTCCAAAGGGATCTGTTGAGGATGGGTGAGTGGGTGTCAGCATGGCAAATGAGGTTCAGTGTGGCCAAGTGCAAAGTGATGCACATTGGGGCCAAAAATCCTAATTATAAATACACATTGATGGGGTCCAAAGTGGTGGAGAATGACCAAAAGAGAGAACTTGGAGTCGTAGTAGATAACTCACTGAAAATGTCGAGACAGTGTGCGACTGCAATAAAAAAGGCCAATGCTATGCTGGGGATTATTAGGAAGGGAACGAAGAACAAATCATCCAGTATCAAAATGCCCCTGTATAAATCGATGGTGTGACCTCATTTGAAATACTGTGTGCAATTCTGGTCACCACACCTCAGAAAGTTTTTTATTGCACTGGAAAAAGTGCAGAAAAGGGCAACTAGAATGATCAAAGGGTTTGAACACTTTCCCTATGAAGAAAGGTTAAAGTGCTTGGGACTCTTTAGTTTGGAGAAACAATGACTGAGGGGTGACATGATTTACATGATTATGCATGGGATAGAGCAGGTAGAGAAGAAGTACTTTCCTCCCTTTCTCACAATACAAGAACTCGTGGGCACTCCATGAAATTGCTGAGCAGTTGAATTAGAATAGATAAAAAGGAGTGATTAACACATGGAAGTCACTGCTACAGGAGGCGGTGGCGGCTACAAGCATGGACAGCTTCAAGCGGGAACTGGATAAACATATGGAGCAGAGGTCCATCAGTGGCTATTAGCCACAAGGTATAGATAGGAACTCTCAGTCTGGGACAAGTGATGCACTGTATTCTTGGTGCTTGGGGGGACCTCCTGATGGCACCTGGTATTTTTGGCCACTGTGTGACAGACTGTTGGACTTTGGCTTCTTTTGTGTTCTTATGTTGATCAGAGAAAGCAGGCCAACCTCGTGTAAGCATGGAGCTAGAGTCTGGGTAGGCAAAATGCTAAGGGTATGGCCTTCTGACAACCTTCCCCTCAACACCTTAAAAGAGAGGCATAAGAACATAGAGTCTCCGGAGGAAGTGTCTATTCCTTTTAACTAACACCCGTTCCATATGTTTGCCCCAACAAAGCAATATTCCACAATTAAGGGGTCAGCAGGTGACATTTATGTCTATGGAAAACTAACCAAGGAACATTTACAAACATTTACATTGATAGTTAACTCCTGGGAAAGCCACATCTCCTGAGAAAGCCATACAATTACCCCCTCTCACTTAGCTTTTGGTCTCCTTTAAGCTAAATTCCTCCAATTATAACAGAAGATCTCCAGTTGGGAGGAGGCTCCACCTGCTTTCAGTGTAGCAACAGTCAGACTGCAAGGCCTCTGTTGGGCCCAACATACTTGCTTGGATCCAGTTTACATTTGGGGGGAAAGTGAGTCTGTATTTTATTTTACTTTGCAGTTATATTATCACACTAGGAATAAGGCCCATTGTGGAAATAAATACAACGGGCTCTAGAAAGAGGCTCTGGGAGAGTGCCCCGGCTTTGGGCACTCAGTGACAGTTTGCTGTGGCAATCTCAGCAGGGTATAATGACAGAGTCCACCATTTTCTCCAGAGGAACTGATCTTTGCTACCTGAAGAGCAGTAGTAATTTTGAGTGATCTCCAGCCCACCCCCAAGATTGGTAACAGTGGTTCCCCAGGAGGGAGTGGCTGGTTTGGAGGGTGGAGTCTATGGCATTGTACCTGTCTGAGGTCCCACCCCTCCTCAACGCTCACCCTCTCCAGGTTCGACCCCTCAAATCTCCAGGAATTTCCCAACCTGGATTTGACAACCCTATCTCCCTCCCAGCCAACCATCAACCTACCTTTAGTTTTTCATCTCCTCCCCCATCCCTCCTAGAGAGCAGTTGTAATTTTGAGTGATCTCCAGCCCCCACCTGGAGATTGGCAACAATGGTTCTGCATCAGGGAATGGCTGGATTGGAGGGTGGAGTCTATGGTATCATACCTCTGAGGTGCCACCCCTCCTCAAACCTCACCCTCTCCAGGCTCCATCCCTCAAATCTCCAGGAATTACCTATCTGGAGTTGGCAACCTGATCAGGACTGGGCCCAATGAGTTTTCTCCCAAAGGCCAACATAGGTGTGGAAAGGGCCTTTTACTGACAGAGGAGAAAGTACAGGTGCCAACTTTCATTAGGGAGATACCTGGAGATTTGGGGGGGTGGATCCTGTGGAGGGCAGCATTTGGGTGTGTGTGTGGAAGGACTCAGCAGGGTACAATGCCAATGTCTACACTCTAAAGAATTGGTGAAGTAGCCATGTATTGACAATTGTTCACCACCTAGGCAGCTACAGCCAACATGAACTGGTTTGAAGCATATAACAGTATTATTGAGGCTTATTTTGCATGGTGATCATTTGAATAAAAAACTGTAAAACACATTGGCAAATCTGAAATGCTATTACAAAAATTTAGAAACTGCAGGGATTACACCCTGCCTACACAACCCATGCAAGGATATTGCAAGGGAGCGGAAAGTTAAACTTTTAGCTCTTCATGATGTAGTTGATCTATTCAGTGGAAAACAAGGAGAAAGTCTGTATCAGCTACTACCAGAATTAGCTAAACTTATCAGAACAGGCCTTACCATACCTGTTTCCTCCTGCACCTCAGAAAGGTCATTCTGTGGTCAAGCACGAGACAGGCAAGGCTCAATCACACCGCTCTTCTTCATGGACATAAACAGATCTCTCAAGAAATTGATCTTAATATTATAGCTAATGAGTTCATTCAAAGATCATCTAGAACAAACACATTCAGTGTCATTTAAGTACAGTTTTTTTTAATTGTTACATCGTAACAAGTGGGTTGTATTTAGATGAGGCAATCTGTATAATTTACCAACACATGCCAACTATTAGGGTAGGGAGGTGAAAGGAAATTGGGAAGGACAGGTGGGAAATGGCAGGAGAGAGTGCTTGTGGGAGCAGGAGAACAGGCAACAGGGGATTAGGAGAACATTTGATTTTATTGTAATGTTAAAAATGTAAATTAACAGTTTGCATTGTTAATTAAAAGTTAAAGTTGTATTTTAGCTGTCTGAAGATCATTTGTTGAAGCCAAATGTGTTTTTCAAGTTGAACCTAAAGAGCAGAAATTAATGGGAATGCAGTCATTTCCCATAACCTTAATTATGTGATTTTTATTAATAATTTGTTCTGAATGTTTGTGTTTTTAAGGCGGAGTTTCTAAGCAGTGTGCTAAGAAGGCAAGGTGTATAAAATCCTAGGTGGCATAGCTGTAAGTTTTCTTTGGGGTCATGGTTATGGGCACTGTTCTGAATTTCCTCAAAATGTACTTGTACTCACTTGTAAGATATGAATTTGAAGTGAGAAGAAGATTGCTACTACTCTGAACTCTGTACATTCCTTAGAAATTGAGTGTACAGCAACTGTTTTGTATTCTGCCCTGGCTCAGAAACTTCAGCCATGCATTTACCAAATGAAGGCATCTGTGATGCTATAATTTAGTAAATTTCTGAATAAGGCAGAAACAGGACTTCTGTAAATGAGCATCCAGGGAAACTTAAAAAATGCTCCCCTACAGGCTTTTCTGTGTTGTCTTTCTTAGTGTCAGATTTGTGACCATTAGTTTGTCCTATGCACATGGTATGTATATTTGCAGATCTTAAAGTAACTCTCCTAAAAATGAATTTCAAAAACAGGACACAGGAGATTGCTGAGATACCACTATAACCACTGGCCAACTCCCTCCTTTTTCTAGGTTTCACCCAGCCCATGGGTGTTGTTAGGGAGGTGCTCAGGGGTAGCTGGGCCACCCTACATATCTGGGGAACTCCTCCCTAAATCCCCATGGCCCTGCCTCCATAGATAGTAGACTCCTCCTTGTGATGTCACTGGCTCCTCCCTTGATGTCACTAGACCCTGGTTCTTTTAAGGACCTAGCATAACAATGCCTTTGGCCCATCCCCAGCCCCCCTTGGAAAATTGGAAAGTCTACACCCTTGATATAACTAGTATTATCCAAATGGATAAGCTATTCATTTTGTGAAATCCTATGCTCTGTAGCTTAAATAAATACAGTTCTCACGCACTGTCTGGAAATTCCTAAGAAACTGCCCCTAAATTGCAATATCAGCCTGCTAATGGTTTTCAGAAAGTGCACTGATATAAATAACAAATTGAAATATAAAGACTTGAATTACAAGCCAAGCAGAATGCACTTCAGTAGCTATTTTGAGCAGCAGTAGCTTGTTTATACAGAAGGGACTAACAAGATCCTTAACCTGCTCCCAGTCAGATATATCACAAAAGCACAGAAAACAGGAACCATTATCCTCATACCTTAACCCTGGTGTAATCTGAGTTCTTGTGGCTGATATCTGCATTTCTAAAAAGTACAGTAGATGCATTCACAGATCTAAAGTTGTCATGTCTAGTCTGATCCTTTTGTTAGTTCTGTACTGCCATAACCCTCATGTGGTCACATATAAACTCAAATAAACTCACCTCAAATTGTCAGGACCAATTTAGTGACAGACAATTTTGCAAATGTTTGCTGAAATAGATGGAAAACTTGATTCTGCTTACAAATTGAATGGGCACACAATCCTTTCACTCCAAAAAAACATCTACAATTTGATTTTCTAAAACAAACCTACAGATTTTCAGATTCTGCTGATTTCACGATCACCCATTAATTCTCCATTTGAAATTAGTGGGAATTAATAGAGGCTTGATTGTACCCATTGCTAAGTGACAGTACCCAGAAGCTTAAAGAATATATGGCTCAAAAGGAATATGCCACTGAACAAACAAAAAGATCCCACTTACAGTGCCATTCATTTTCATTTCATTTATTTGACTTATAGCCCTCCCTCCCCTGCCAGCAAGCTCTTAGCAGATTATACAAGACAATAAATACATTATCCAATATCTAACAGTCCAATTAGTCATTAAAACATAATAAATAACATCAATAATAATGATGAATAACAATCGATGGCACCATTTAACCAATGTAAGGTACCAGTGCAGTAAGGTTCATTTGCTGACTACAAAACCTTTCCTACAAACAAAGGAGACATCATCTTGTTCAACTCTGGGTTTTTTTTCCACAGTATGATTTAAATGATCTGTGATAATCTATTTGAAAAATCTATCTCATTAAAGGGGGTTCGATTAACAGGGCAATCCTAAACAATTACACCTTCTAACTTAACTGATTTAAATGGATTTTGAAGGGTATAACTCTGTTTAGGATTGCACTGTGACATTCAGATCCGTATGTGCACTGTATTAATGCTATGATTCTATGACATTTACTTTTTACATTGGTAAATGCACACACCCGTGTCATCATAGATTTTTTTTTTCTCCATCAGAGATTAATTCTGCTATTCAAGAATACTGTTCTATTCAGAGTTCTGTTAATACATGTACACACATATTTTCCACCTTAACCTTACAGGGCTCCAGGTAATTTATCCATGCTGATTTGTGCTTTTCCGACATTGTGTGGTGGGATTTAGGTTAACCTTTTATGCTTTTATAACAGATGTTTCGTACTTTCCAGTAAGGGATTTGGTTAATTGCTTCTCCAATGGAGAGACTATTCAATGTACTAGATTAAGAAAAAAATCTCTGGAAGTCAACAACAGGTAAATTAGAAGTGGATCAGACACTTCCCCATTGGAAAAAAACATAAATGTTAAAAACTGGGTTTGATCCTTATGTGCATGCATGCTTTCAAAATAGGATTTGTCAATTGCTAATGCAAAGCAGCTCCAATTTGGTATTAGGAGCTCTGAATATTTCATATTCTGATGCATTAAAGCTGCTGAAATGACCTGCCAAGTATTGATGTAAGCTTATTGACAAAACAGAATGCCGCACAGTAAGGACATCATCTCACAAGGCTCCATACGGTGACTCGGTAATTACTGTTTCAATCTGTGCATATCAGATCTGTGGCATACTGTGCTTGATTCACCAAAAATATAAAAAAGAATTAGCAGATACAAATAGGAATAAATTACCTGAAACAAATAATCCCTTCGGGCTGAAAAATAAAACCAATAGGGGTTTTCAAACACTAGGCAGTTTCTCTTTTATCCAGGGTTTAGGAATAACAGGGAAATACATTTTTAACTTTCTAGTTTCTTGCTTCTTCTTATATTAGCTTGCAACATAGTTACATAAAAACAGCTGCGCTGGATCAGACCAATGCTCCACCTAATCCAGCATCCTTACTCAGTGGCTATTGAGATGCTTTCAGAGCAATAACAAGTGGAGACCAAAGACTTTCCCTTTTTTTGCCCCCTGGCTTCAGCATTCACATGGCTACTTCCCCCTAAACACAGAGATTCCATTTAGTCATCATGGCTAATAGCTATTGATAGATCGCTCTCTGTGTGTATAAAGTGCTGTCAAGTCGTAGCCAACTTCTGGCAAACCCACGGGTTTTCAGGGCAAGTGATTAAGCAGAAGGGGTTTGCCATTGCCTTCCATCCAAGTACCAACCCTACTTAGCTTCTAAGATCTGATTAGAGTGGGCTATACTATACCGTTCCACATCCCATTGATAGATCTATCCTCCATAAATTTTGTCTAACCTTTTTAAAGCTAACTGATATAGAGGCTATCACTATATCCTGTGTCAGTAAATTCCAGCAGTTCCACTCTTTGAGAGATCCTTTTGGATCCCTTCACAATCTGTTCCAGGTTTTATCCTGGATTTGGAGTCATCTGCAAACTTAGCCAGTTTGCTGTTCACTTGCAGTTCTAGATAATTTTTGAACAAACTAAATATCACTAGTCCCAAACTGATCCTGGAGGAATCCCAACATTTCTTCAATTTTTTGTGAGAACTATCCATTAATGAGGCAGTTAGAAGATTTTGTGGAGTCAAAGTATATAATGTCTACTGGATCACAATTGGCCATTAGTTTTTATATCTCTCAGAGAGGCAAAACTTTCTTTTAAAGAAGTTGCACTTATTTCCCTCAGCAGGCTACACTCTATGTGCTTAATAGTTCTATCTTTAATAACCATTTCTGCTGATTTATCCATAACAGACATCTCTCTGCCTTCCTTAAGTAGTTCTTTCACTCTTCACTCATCTTGTGGCCCAGTAACCTCCCTAGCCATTTTCCTTGTAATAATACATTGTTCCTTAAATTTTCTTTTTACTCATGTTATCAGTTTACATTTGTTTTGCTAGAACCTGTGCTCTTTTCTGTTCATTTGATTTAGCAAGTCTTTTATTTATTAAAAGAAGCCTTCTTGCCTTTAATGGTTTCCTTGACCTGGGCTGTTAACCATGCTGGCATCATTTTAGGCTTTTTTGGTACCTTTCTTAACCTGATGCATTCTACCTGGCTTCTATTAATATGGTTTTATATAGCTTCCAAGTTCTCATGGAGAGATTTAACTATCTAAATTCTACGTTTTTTCTTTACTGCTTTTGGATTAACCCCCTCAATTATTTCCTCTTGTGATAGTGTTGTATTCTGGGGACAACTTTCCATTGATCTAAATGCTAAACCCAACAACACCGTTCCCAATTGCCTCAATTAAATCTATATGTCATACCTGGTCTCAAGCTCCACTCAGAATCAGCTCCAACCCATCTAATGGACTCCATGACCAAGTGAGCCAGTTTGGTGTAGTGGTTAAGTGTGTGAACTCTAATCTGGGAGAACTGGGTTTGATTCTCCACTCCTCCACTTTGCAACTGCTGGATGACCTTGGGCAAGCCATGGTTCTTTCAGAGCTGTTCTCTCAAGGACAATGCTGGAAAGAGCTCTCTCAGCCCCACCTACTTCACAGGGTGTCTGTTGTGGGGAGGGGAAGGAAAAGCAGTTTGTAAACCGCTCTGAGACTCCGAGTGAAGGGCGGGGTATAAATCCAATCTCTTCTCTCCTTCTTGTAATCCTAAATCATTTATGATTTCCAGGAACTTTGTCTTGAGCGCACATTTATCCAATGTGAAGACAGCTGAAGTCAGCCATTATTACGACATTTTCTGCTGTAGTCACCTCCCTTTTTTCTTTCTCTATCTCAAGATCATACTCATGGTTTTGGTTACATAGGCAATAGTTTACCCCTACTTTTAATTTACCATATTGCAGGGGGGGGACAATGTAAGTCATAACTTCCTCCTACTGTCTATATACAATTTATATCTAGAGATAACCATCTAGAGATAACCACATTGATTTTACCCATTCCACTAGGTTTCTGAAATGTCCACTATAGCTATGGATAAGAAACAAATCAACTGGAAGTTTAAGTCTTTAATTACTTCTCTCACTGCAGAAAGCTTTTTTTATTTTTTGGTAAAACACTTTCCTGTGTTGTACACTTTGAATCCTGCTGTCTACCAAATCTAAACTCTCCTTGTTCCTGATCAGCCACTAGAATATGATTAGTGGTTCCAGCTTATTGATCTTCAGGTGCTCCCTCAAACAGAGTCCTACTTTCTTACATTTCTCTGCCTATGATGGAATGTGCCTCCCATTAACATGGGGGAAGGGCTGTTCTGCATATGTAGGAGGTCCATGTACATTTTAGAACTCCCATAAGTGCATGGACTTTCTGGATTCAGCTTCAAATCTTGTCGTTAACTAAAGCCCTGTTCATATGTTACTGTGCCCACATACAGCCTGCACATATGTGCATATAGAAGAGTTTGTAAGGAAGAACCAATGCATGTTCACTTTATAATTTAAACCAGGAACCAGTACCTGGAAAAACTGTAAACCACACACTCAGCTGCACAAGTGTCAAATATAACATGAGACAATGGACATATAAAGGAAAATTGGGTGTATACCATACACAAATTTACATCTGTTAACTGTTATGAACAGGGCTTAAGAGTTTAATAAATAGGTAAGAATTAATTTCTGGGGCCATATGCGCCCCTTAGTATGCTTCCAGGTAGAGTTCAAAACCACAAATTAACAAAACACCAAAGATCTGAAGGTTTCATTTATGGTTTCACCTTAGCTACTTAACTAAAGCAGCAAGCAGCATTTAAAGTTAAAAGAAACTACAGCTGTACACAGACTCTATATTATATATCATGCCCCATATTATATACCCCATAATCCTGATTCTCTTCCATACCTTCAGCAATCTCTTTTAGCTACACTTTTAATTATGCTTTTGTTGCTTGGCTTCTATCCAACTTGAGAAAAATGTTTACTATCAGGTGCATCCCCATTTCACATGAGCATTCAGTAGAATTTGGCCTCAGATTCTATACTATAACTGAGAACACTTTTCTGTAGTATGCTAGAAACATCCTTTATAAGAATATACTTAAAAGGTAGAGATGCTGCCCAATTTGGCAAGTTTTTACTCAGAAGTCTAAATGTCAATCTTATTTGTCCCTTCTGTGAATGAAACTTCATGAGGTGTTATTTTGTACCATTTTCTGCTTCCTTGCACTAATTTTTCCCTGTTAAATTTACATAATTTTAATGTTATTTTTGCATCAATTGCATATAAACAACATATAACACATAAATGACATGAAGATGCTCCAAAACCAACACATCATGAGTGAAACAACAAAAACACCAAGGAGTGATACAAGATATTTTCATACATCCTGAGTAGAATGTACAGGGTTCCTGGGGGTTTTTGATATTAAAATGTTGACTGTGCACATGGGGTTACCTCATTAAGACATCTAAGTGTACTTAGGGTACATGTTGATCTACTAACCAGAAATGCTTCCTCGTGCAGCTGTTTAGCAACACGAGCCTTTTCTACATCTTGACTTTAATAACCAAAATAAAGTTCTGGAGATACCTTCAACCGTATTCCACAGTGGCCAGAATACAGCTTGTCATGTAATTTCCCTCGATTGCATGGAGAGTCTTTGCAACATCAAACATTTCTGACGACGGTGGCATATAAATTCTTATTGAGATTGGATTGATATGTGGTGCAGTAACTCTACGTTATACTTGCTATGTACAGGACGTACCATGTGGGGAAAAAATGAGCATTTTCTTCATGCTGTGGCTGTATTTATTGAAGAGGCAAAGCAGAATTCAGGTTTGTGAATCTTACATGGTCCTTAAAATGATTTCTATGTTCACAATGGGTTGGATCCAAATTATCCAATCCAATGTTTTTGTTTTAAGATAACAGGCCTACTCTGACCATTTTTCTCAGCACTTTGCAGGTAAAATCTCTAGTATCCTTTCTGAATTGGACTCTACATTAGCAGTAACAGGGTCAGATGGTGCCAATGCACCAGCTTGTACAGTTGTTTGGGATATTTTTCAGTTTATTCAGTCTGAGGATGAAGACAGCATCCTGAGAACTTTGGGGCCTACCACTTGCTTGTATAACCCCTACCCTTCCCAGCTGCTTAAATCTGCTGGGGGGAGCAGGTTACTGGGTCCTAGAGGTGGTTCATGCCTCCTTAAGAGGGATTGTTTACCCTAACATTGAAACATGCTGTGGTACATCTGCTTCTAAAAAAGCCTATCCTGAAGTAGAAGATCTCAGGAACTATCAACCAGTCTATAATGGCCAATTCCTGAGTGCAGTAATTGAACATGTGGCAGCTGAACAATTTCAAGCTTTCTTGGATGAAGCAAGTTGTTTGGATCATTTCCTATATGGTTATGATATTGAAACAGCCTTTACAGCTTTGGTGGATGACTTAACACGAAGAGACAGACAGAGGGAGTATGATTATGTTGATTTTTCTGGACCTCTCAGCGGCTCTTCAAACCACTGATTGTGGTATTCTTCTGGACCACCTTTCCAGGCTGGGTACTGTCTTGTGGTAGTTCTAGTCCTACCTGGAGGAAAGGTTTCAGAAGGTGGTGCTGGGGGACTGCTGCTCAGTCTATTGGTTCTGGCCTGTGGGGTTCTTCAAGGTCCATCTTGTTCCCTTTGCTCTTTAATGTCTACATGAAACTGCTGAGTGAGATCATCTGGGGCATTTTGAGCTGATTTGTCACCAATACCTGGTTAACACTCAGTTCTATCTTGTGTTTCTGGCTGAACCCAAGAAGGCTGTAGAAACCGTGATCTGGTGCCTGGAGGCAATTTTATAGTGGATGCAAGCTAATAAACTGAAGCTGTAACCAAACAAGACAAAGTGCTGCTGGTGACTAGAAGGTCTGACCCAGGATTTAAGGTGTGTTCCCCTTGAAGGGGAGCATTCTGGATGGGTTGTGCTCCCCTTGAAGGAATAGGTCCACAGTGACACAATACAATGCCACTGTCATTTTCTTCAGGCTTATAAAAAATCTGCAGTTTAGACAACTTTGTATGAGCTCCACATCTAAAAGGAAAAGCTATTAGAGACACCCTGTGGCTTTAAAATCCATTTTATTTATTTTATTTACATTTTAACAATGTTTGATGGGGTAAACCTCTTAAGAATTACTGTATCATTTGTGAGGATAGCAGCTGAATCTTAAGAAGCCAAATACACTCAGCCATAACAAATGCTTGACTCAAAATAGGCTTTCAGAAAATTGCTGCTGTCAATCACAAATATATTTTTATTCCCTAAAATGCAATAATAAAAATTATTGTTGTTGCCAGAATTATTATCATCTATGGATCTATAGGACAGCTCTCAAGAGGGATGTAATTGAGAGATACTCCAGGGGGTCCACCTATTTATTATTTTTCTAAAGATTCCAGTGTGCTGCAGAGGCTAAGGTGCTGGACTTAGATATGAAATACTCAATTGTAAATCCCTGTTCAGTTTGATTTTGTTCAGCTCAGCATCTGTCAACTGTCAACAGTTACCAATTGTGGTGCAATGGTTTTGAACCAATTCAAGTCACAACTGTTCCATGAATTAATTGGCAAAGCAATTCTAAGCAGAGTTACATCCTTCATAGCCCATCGAGTTCAATGGACTCAGAAGAGTGATAGTGGGCCAGCCATCACCTCTTAGCCTAACCCATTTTACAAGTTCTCTGTGAAGATAAAAATGAGGAGAATGGAAGAACTACGCATACTGCCTTGAGTTACTGGGAGAGGGGATGGCAGAATAAAAATGAATAACATGATTTACAATTTGTTATCAGCTTCCTACAGAAAGACAATATATCACAAATAATTAATAGTCAGCTTACTTTCCTGGTATCACTCAGCCTCATCAACATTTTGACCAAGGACTTAATATAGGAAAATACTAAGACATCTCTAGTTTACTTGAAGAGACAAAAAAGAGGCAAGATTTAAACTTTTGCCAATATAATGCACTGTGGTGCCTAATATATTTCAGTGGTATATCTTTTTAAAAGAACAATAGTATACATTTGAGTTAGGTAAGGAATATAGCTCAGAGGAAGAGCACATACTTGGCATGCCTCAGGTATACCGATGCAATCCCTGGCATCTCCAGTTACAAGATTTCCTGTAGCAAGTGTAGGAAACACCTTTCTTTGCCTGAATGTTGTTGTCAGTCTTAGAGAGGGATGTACTTGCAGTTCTGACTATATGCCGCAGGAAAGCTATTTTGATTTATTTTCCTTGTACATTTCAGTTGATATTTCTGTGCAATCACAGTGCTGCTGGATGACTGAATGTTCTCTTAACATTCAGACTTTGCAGGACAAATCCTTCAACCTCTAAGGAAGATGTTGAGGTTTGTTTATTTGTTTGTTCCAGGTTCAAGTGAGAGCCTATATTTCCCAGTCAATAAAAAGCCAATGTGTTAATTAAAACTTTTATTTAAAAATAATCTGATCACTCTAAATCTGATTGAATAAAACAGAACACTGGCATACCCCATTGAACCCAATATAAGGGTAGATCCAGGTGGGTAGCTGTGTTAATCTGAAGCAGCAGAACAAAATTTGAGTTCACCTGGCATCTTTAATATCAACAAGAACATCTGATTGATATATATATATATATATATATATATATATATATATATATATATAAAGCCCTAACCTTTTACAGTTCCGCAGGGCCTGCAAGACAGAGCTCTTCCACCAGGCTGTCAATTAGGGAGCCGCACCCAAGAAGCTGAGGCCCTAGCCCCAATATTAAGATCATTATTAACAGCCAATTTAACCCAGACTATAATGTTAGCTGGTTGTTGCTTCAGGATGCTGCTAATGATTGCCCTTTGATAATAACTAGCACTTTATATTGTGTTTATAATTGTATTGTTCAGATTTTACTTGATTCTTGTTTTAATTGTTTTATACACTCCATGTAAGCTGACTTGAGCCTGCCTCAGTGGGGAGGGTGGGATATAAATTAAATAAATATTGGCACTTTCCAGATCTTCCATTGGCTGTGCTGTGTGTTCCATCAGCTATTGGCCCATCAATTGCCACTCAAGAGTATTCTCATGCCATTGACTGGGTGCTGGGTCTGCTCCTCTTCCCCACCTATTGCTGTCTCAGCCACTGCTCCCTGTCAGAATAAACTGCCAAAACAGCTGTCTCTCCTGATGAGGACATGTCTGCGTCTGGCTGACTACTGAAATGACTGTTCCTTGTCCAGGAAGAGCCTTTTTCTACTGCCCCTTCTCCTGCTTGGCTCCTCCAAAGCTGGCTGAGGTGAGCCAGTGGCCATCAAATCATTCCCTTCTCCTCCTACTGTTGGGCTAATGTTCCCCTCAGTGGCTGTTGCTAGGCAAACAAGTTTGATTCTGTCAGTAAAAAGGTGAGGGGAGGAGGCCCTTTACAGGCCTACTTTGGCCTTTGAGAGAAAACTCATTGGGGCCCGTCCTGACTAGGGCTGACAGCTCCAGGTTGGGAAATTCCTGGAGATTTTGTGGTGGAGTCAACAGAAGCCAGAGTTTGGGGAGGGGAGAGGCCTCAGCTGACTAGAATCCCATAGACCCCACCCTCCAAACCAGTTATTTTCTCCAGGGGGACAGAGATCTGTTGTCTGGAGTTCAGTTGTGATACCAGATGATCTTCAGGCTCTTAAGTGGAGAGTGGGCTCGCGGGGAAATACCAGCTTCCTGCACTATCCCTTTAAAAGCAGGAAGGAAGCTGGCATTTCCAGGCACGCCCAATCTCCGCTCGAGATCGAGCACGCGGGGAAGGCTCTCTGCTGGGAAGTGGAGTTGTCGGTTGATATAGGTAGGGGGGTAGAGGGGATCGTTGGGGGGTGGGGATCTCTCCTCCTCCTCCTCCTCCTGCCGCCTCCAGCTGCTGCCGGCTTCCAACACAGAGAGGATGTAAGGAGAGGGTCAAAGCAGCTCAGGACTGGCAGCGGTGGGGAGAGTCCCCGCTGGCCGCCACCATGCCACCCCCGCCTCTTCCCCCCCGGGGGTGGGGATCTCTCTCTCCTCCTCCTCCTCCTGCCGGCTTCCAATACAGAGAGGCGGCGAGGAGGGGAGAAGGGGTGGGGGAGGGCCGTGTGCAATCCCCAAGCAGGGAGAGACAGCGGCTGAGGAACTGGAGCTGGCCAGGGGGGACATGGCGGCATCTCCAGGCCCCACTGGGAGGTTGGCATCTGCGCCTGCCTAGGGCGCAGAACCACCCCGAGCCGGCCCTGCTTCCCAACAGTCACTTTCTAAACATGCCTTGCCTCCCTCTATCTTTCCCTTCCCTCCCCAGCCCACCCAACCAAGGCCGTAGCACTTGCTCAGAGCCTCTTTCTAGAGCTCGTTGTATTTATTCCCACAATGGGCCTTATTCCTAGTTACATAGAAAAGACAAGGTCTACAGAAACATTCTAAAAAACACAAGGACAATTTAGAAGTGTAAATTAGGCTGACAAATTATATTTATTAATAAGTCACATTTTACAAATGAAAATACTACAGTCTCTAAGAAAATTAGACCAGTTAAATCTATTGCAAATTAGAATGCATCAAATGGCAAGAATTATTTAAAGGATTCTAAGCTAAGGTTTAATTTGACTTTTTTAAAAATAAAAATATTGTCGAAGATTTAATCTGTAATAATTTTTGTATGATATCAATACATATCTTATTAATCTTATTAGCAGTAAATATAAACAAATTGTAAGGTGAAAACAGATGTATGAATTTTTAGACTGTCTACTTTTTTCTTTTATCTAGAACAATGTGGAAATGAATACACAAAGCTGCCTTATACTGAATCTGACCACTGGTGTATCACGGTCAGTATTGTCTACTCTGACTGGCAGTGGCTTTCCATGTTCAGATTCTGGGACAGAACCTGGAACCTCCTGCTTGCCTTCAGATGCTCTACCACTGAGCTGTGGCATATCCCCATGAAGAGTTTTCAACACTTGCTATTTGTGATTTTATACAGAATATCCGACATACGAAAAGAGTGTTCTCTTCCTCCCATGAGATCATACAACCTTGGGTTAATATGATAGGTTATACCACTGCTGCTGAGGACGGCATTTTTGTATACTTCCCTACACAAAACTCTCAGCAAAGAAAAATTAGCACATGAATGAACAAACTGGGCTAGAATATTCATTTTAAGAATTTGATGGATTTATTTTTGTTAACTTGCAGAGAGTTTGGGGTATATTTGTTTTTTACACAGTTGAACATTCAGAAATGCTATAATCTATTTAAGTCTAAATTGGTCTAGCTTTTAACCACAGGATTTTGCAAACTAATTTTGCTACATGTATACACCAGATCTTAGAATGGGGGGTCTCCAACATGGTGCCCTCAAGCACCTTTCCATGGATTTCTATAAAATGATTGGGGAATGGTGGTGCTTTTGCCCAGCGGAATTTCTGATTGGCCATTGGAAATCTGAGATATACTGCCAGATGAGCATTTCTTCGTGGTGGTAGTAAGTGCCAAGAAGTCACAGCCAATTTATGGTGACCCCATAGGTTTTCCAAGGCAAGAGGTAAACAGGTGTTTTGCAATTGTCTTTGTCTCCATAGAAAACCTGATCTCCCTTGATGGTCTCCCACCCAAGTACTAACCAGGGCTGACACTGCTTATCTTCTAAGATCAGGCTGGAGCTCAATATGTATACTTATTTTGTGTGTATGCAAGAAAATGTTTTTAAACAATACATTCATTTTAAAAAGCATTGTGTAAAACAGCTCTGCCTGAAATGCTGAAGATCTGCAATCAGAGTTTGCATAATTTCACTTCCTGACATCTTGTGGTTTGTCCACCTCCTTCAGCCATCATTTTATGGTTGCGCCTGCCACCCTGTATCAGAATTCCAAAGGTACTTACAGGCTCAAAAAGGCTGGAGATGCCTGCCTCAGAATGATGTAACCCAAAATCCAAAATTCGCCCCACCCACTTACACTGCCCTGAACACACTTAACTCTCCACTACAGAAGGATTCCACTTCTTTCCCCATTTTGAATGAGAAGATGCCAAAGTGAGGATGGGAAGCATTGACTGTTTTGGCTTTACCCTGCTTTTGCTTCATTTGATGACTTTTTGCTGTATGATGATGTCTAAAGCCAATGCCTCCTGCCTTCACTTTGGTTTCTTAAGATAAAAAGGCAACAGAAAGTGCAGTAACTGCCATCAAAAGCCTCAAAAGGGTGATTAAAAGGATAAAAGATAAAGAAGAGTAGTGGTTAGGTAAGAACTTTCATTCCCCCTTTCCCAAAAACTCTTATCTGAACCAAAAAAATTACCTCCTAAGTTTTTGCTCAACCCCATTAAAAAGCGAAGAGTAATTGTTCAACAATATTCTAAGTCAATTGGAAGCTTACTTAGGTAACAATCCTAAGCAGGTCTACTCAGAATTCTGTTCAGGTTTATTCAATGGGCCTGCTTCCAGGAAAGTGTTTGTAGGACTGCACTGTAAGTGTAGTAGTCAGCTGATCAGAAGAATGGTTAAAAGAAAATAAGAACCACACTTTTCTGCATTCCCATCCCTGTCTGTACTATATAACAGAATTCAAGCCAAGAATTTCCCTTTTATCCCTCCTGCCTATGGTAAATTGAATTTTACTTAGTTTGAGATGTGTACTATTTCCTACTATAGATGTAAAGGAACAGTAACATCTTCACACTGAGTAAAAATCAATTTACTCCATGTGGTGAATGAAAATGTATCTTGTGCCTGCTGTGCAGTAAGATGTCTGAAGCCATATCCAAGTGCATTGCTTTGAGATGAAGGATAGAGCAAGAGGGCAAATCTAGATGAAATGCCTAATTTAACATTTTAAAGCATGCACTGGCAAGAGGCCTCTTTAAAACTTTCAGGATATTTCACATTGTGGAGATTATAGTTTGCTCCTTTTTCTTCACACTTATTTGATCAACTCAACGATATGTTTCTGCTTTGTGAAACATCTGATACATGCGAAGCAACCATCATCTCCTGCTAGTGTTGAAGACACATTTGGAAAAGGTTTGGGTTAAACATGCAGATCTGCATTTGCAGAACAATCTGGAGAGCATCTGTTCATAGCTGGTTGCAGACTGCAGCAAAATTATCTTCTCCAGAAAGGCTGGTATGAGGCTAATACAGATAAAGTGGTAATACCATGAAGCAGCACAATTAGAAAGCTGCATTGTACAGAATCTTGAGTCTGCTGCATGCTAACATACTATCCAAAGCATTCACACAAGAGGCATTTTAATTGAATAAATTCTGTGTTAAGCAAGTTCCATATATAACTCTAGAAACAATTCATTTAATATCTGAATGGAACAAAATTTTAAAAAGATTTGTACCAGCCCTGATGTATTCCTCTGTCCTTCAAGCAACACATTGGGTATAAATAAAAATTAGCAAGCAGAGATACTGTTACTTTAGAGATTGAGAGGCCAGTGGTAGAAAGACAAAATCACATTAGGTTTAGTTGGAAAACAGGAAGCAAAGTTTAGTTGCATTTCGGCAAGCTGAAACTATACGCAGGATAAAACCTTGGATTCAAGAGCAACTGTGGACTGTGCATCAGGCTCTCATGGAAAAGCAGAAGACACTACATGTATGCAATGCTCAGAGATACAGACACTTAATTCCCCACACATTCTCCATTCGGGCCATTGATGATAGACATCAATACACAAAATAGCACAAACTGGGATCCAAAGCAAAGTCATTACAATATGGGAATAGACTGGCTTCTGATAAGAGCTGAGCATACTCATTTCATTCTCATTCATCCCATGTCCTGAAGTCTGACAAATTCACCACATACCCATAGATAAAACATTGTTGTTCCTGAAGGGCTTCCATTGCTAGTTCCATGGTCAGCTATGGCAGTCTAGCGGCTTCCTGGGATAGATGCCTGTATGATGGGATATTATAATCCTGAACAAAATAGCTACACAAAACCATCCTTACAATCACCTTTGGATTAAAATTGGTGACAGCTTTATTGGTTACAGCTGTAAGAAGCCTTGGCACAGTATGGAGCAGTATGGATCCCATTTCCTCACCCCCACACGCCGGCAAACAGGGGTCCTGGTTTATGAAAGTTATATTTCATATATCATTTCAAAATAACTGCTACATGAGTCTTTGAGACTGCAGATCACTAACTTTATTCTTGTGGTCAGATAGCAAGCCCATAGCCTTGGGAGGGCTTTGGGGGGTGATGTCCCCATGGACGAACCCCTGGTACACCATGTTCCTACCCTGTGTCCACTGCAGCTATTTTGGTGGCAGCAGTTACTGCTATTGCTTCACCTGCCCAGTCCTGTGCTTCTCCAGCCAGCAGCTTGGTGTGCAAGCAAGAACAGCCACTGGCCAAAGCACCTCCAATGCTGCCACCTGCTCCCCTGGCCACAGGTAAGCACAGCCAGATGCCAGACACCCCCACCTGGCTGAGCTTACCTGCTTGCTCCTGGGCAGGCAGTCACCATGGCCTCCTGTCTCTTCCTGCTGCTTCCTGCCTTGCCAGGGAACAGGAAGCAGCAGGAAGAGCCAATGAGGCTGCACTGATTGCCCCCCGGGGAGTAAGCAGGTTAACACAGTTGGGAGGGAGAAGGCCAGAGGGAGGGGAGCCCAGGAGGGCGGCCAGCTGGAGCTTGCTGCTTGTGTCATGTGACACTGGTGTCATGTGACATGGCATCATGTGACATAACTGTGTCCAGGGTACCTGCCTCCACGCCCAAGATTTTCTGGCTCCAGGGCTGTAATGAAGGTCAAACTTCAAAATTAACATAAGATAGTAGTTAGTGAATGTTACTAGAGAAACTATATTCCATCAATATCCCAATGACCTAACGTGTCATGGCCAGCCAAAATATATCATAATAATGGCACAGAAGAATTACAGTGGTGCACCAAAGAAATGTTTCCCTCTTGTGCAATGCATATTACCTTTAAAGCCCTATATGGCCAGGGTCCGGCCTACCTGAGGGACCGCCTTTCCCTGTATGTTCCCCCAAGGGCACTACGGTCAGGGGGGCAACACCTACTGGTCATTCCAGCCCCCAAGACAGCTAACTATGCTGCAACCAGGGCCAGGGCTTTTTTGGTGGCGGCCCCTACCAGGCGGAATGAGCTCCCGGAGGAGATCAGGGCCCTGCGGGATCTTATGCAGTTCCGCAGGGCCTGCAAGATGGTGCTCTTCCACCAGGCTTTTGAATAGGGGCTGCCACTGCTATCGTATCACCATCATCTAGGCCATATGAGGTTCCCTGGCCCTGGCATGGGACTACAGCTCTGTCAGGACACTACTGGAGCAGCGATAAAAGTGCTATGAGAATGTGGAATTGTGAGGTTTTATCTTGTAAACTTTCTTCTGTTGACCGCTGTTTTAACTGTTTTAGCGATAATGGATTATTTATTGTTTTATAGTCTTACTATTTATCTATGGCTTTGCCTCTATGTTTTAGTATTGATTATGGCCTTGTGCCTCTTGTTCGCCACCCTGAGCCCATGTGGAAGGGCGGGATATAAATCGAATAAATAAATAAATAAATAAATAAATAAATAAAATATTAGTTGCTAGATGCTAAATACAGTCACATTACATGACTAAATACATGTCATATTAAATGCTAAATATAATCAATACTTTCTTATCTGGCATTAATGGAGAATGGGGGTTGCTGGTTAATTGAATGTGCCAGATACTGAAGCTTATTGATGTACTGTGTCCACTACAAAGCATCAGATAACAAAACTTTCATTGTACATAGGCCTGGGCTGCTGATACTCTAGGAACATAGTCAACAACAGAGAGCCAAAGTCTGGAGAATGGAAGGTTGAAGGGGGACATGGTATGTGGAGGGCTGTCACTTAGAGGACGGAAGGAAACTGTTCCTGTTGGCAGCAGAGGTCAGGACTTACAATAATAGGTTTAAATCGTGGGTAGGAAGGTACTGGCTGGATATTAGGGAAAGGTTTTTTTTCCAGTAAGAGTAGTTCAGCAGTGGAACTGGTGCCTGGGGAGGTGGTGTGCTCCTCCTCCCTGGCAGTCTTCGAGTAACAGCTGGATGAACAGTTGTCAGGGGTGCTTTAGGCTGATCCTGCATTGAGCAGGGGGTTGGACTAGATGCCCTGTACCTTCCAGCTGTTTGTTTCTATTAATGTGCCTCTGTAATTATTGATGGCCTAATAATGATACTATATACCATCTTTAAAATCACAATATTATTCTTGAGTTGAGGAGATGAAGGAATCAAAAGTGTCAGCCAGAGGGTGGGAAAGAACCTGGACATAGGCAAATTATAGGTCATTAGTGGTTTCTAGCTGAAAGCAGGACTTGGTGATTTCCCCAGAAAAAAATTATCCAACCTAAGGGAAGAAAATATATGTTGGATCACCTGTGTTGCCCTGCAAGGCTTATGGATGCCTTATAAGGACTGTATTAAAATAATGAACTGTGCAAAAGTATGCTAGAGGGACTGTGCAACATGGTGACCCAATATGATGCCAGATGAGACTGCACTTTAAGCAAGGGACACCCTCCTTGCCTGTCCAAGTAGCTCCAGTGACCAGCCAAGGTTACCAGCCCATTTTTCTGAAGAAGAATGGATCAGTTCCCCAGGATGCACCAAGCACAACAACATGCCATGCTAGAGCATGAAGACAAAGAACTCCAAAATCGCCATTAGGAGTTCTCTCCAACACATGCAGACAACCTCTTTCCCTCCCCCTCACCTATCAGACCTCACGTAAGCAAGAGAGAGACTATTCATTGTTGCCTAGCAACTAATTATTCACCATCAGGAGCCTGGCTAGGGTCATCAGGAGAACAATGAACTCGGCTCGGTGACTCATCCCAAGTGCCAGACATGAGTTAAGCTTCTAGCCCTCAATATTGACCACTCCTCCACTCCCCCTCCCCTATACCTTCCAACCAATAGGGTATTTTCAGGGACGGACTACCCAGGAGGTGTGACCAGGGGTTATGACCAGCCCCCAACCTCCTGCACATAAGAGGATGCCTGACCACAGGCCTCTTCTCTCTACTCTATGACCCCTATCGAATCTTTGATCCTCTTATGTCCAGCTTGCTATCCCAACCCCCTGCCTCCATCTTTAAACTCTAGGTCTGTAGCCTGAGTTTCCACATCTTACCTGCTGGTTCAGACCACTTGGTCCCCTTTCTTCCATTCTTCCCCTCCATTTTTCCAGAAGAACATTCTACACAATGGGACAGGTAAATATCACCCACCAGTGACTTCCTGCTCATGCAACTGTGTTGTGAATCTCTCTTTATTTTCCTAGACTTGAGTAATTGTGTGTGAGACTGTGTATTGTTTGCTTGTGAAGACTTCCAGTAAAAGACTTTATTTTCAACCTCATAAAGTCTCCGTGCCTGTGACTGATACTCTCTGGAAGGGCAGGACCTCTGTATACACTGGTGTTCGCTCCCGCAGCCGATTGCCTATTAATAACTACGCATATTCCCCCTATTATTAATAATAAAAATGAGCAATCCGGCTAACACCTGATTTTATGGATCAAGAAGGTTATGAGCTGTTGCACAAATATCATGGCTTCCTATGGTTCCCTGCTCTGACCACCAATCCTAGAAGTACAAGAAGAAAGAAACCAATGTCTTCTGACAGACTTCTGACTCTTATTCACAGATGCTGGGATGTGAAATATGGAAAATTCTATTTTTAATTTATTTTATTTAAAAAATGAAACAATCACAATTCATAGAAGTATACAACACAGAGTGAGATAAATGGAATGCAGATACCAATTTAACAAGTATGAGATAGTGAGATAAGTAGATTATATATAAACTTTAATATTTCCAGAGAAACATGAATTTGGTTTAACTGCATTCCAGTGATTAATAAATGAGCTCCATCTTTGTATAAATACCACTTAAGAAAACAGTTTAAAAGAGCAGCCACATTGCTCTACAGTAGAAAAGCTAGATTCAAGTCTAGTAGCATCTTAGAAACCAACAAGATTTTCAGAGTATAAGCTTTTAAGAGTCAAAGCTCCTTTCATCAGGAATAGAATTAATACCAATGAATTCCTGATGCCAGGCAAAGGGAGCTTGGACACCAAATATTTAGACTCTGAAAGTCTTGTTGATCTCTAAGGCAATACTGAACTCAAATCCAGCATATTTAAGAAAAATCCCTTCTGTCCGTCAGCTGTTCATGCATAATTTTATCCATCAGCATATAATGCTATTGTTTCCTCAGCCAACATTCACTTTGCACAACCAGAATTTAGCTACAAGTAGTCTAGCTCAGCTATGAGGTTCCTTAACAAGGCTCTGTTCTTACTTTCCAGTTTTTTTTCCCAGCTGACCCAGCAGAAACAAAGCTGACTATAATGGGATGTAACAGTCCAGAATCTTGCTTATAATTCTTCTTGCTTCTACCCAAAACTTCTTAACCACAACACAAAATATGGATTAGAGTGCCCCTCGCTAGAGAGCAATGCCAACACAGATCAGAACCAGACTTTTATAAATCTAGTCTGGAGTACAATACTACCTTGCCTTAATTTGAAATCTTTTCCCCAAATGCCAACATTAATTGATGTTTTTCTTATATCTTTAATCCATGAATCACTGGAAAATTCTATGGCTAAATCTGATTACAATTTAGTCCTATAAAGTGGATCAAATGCTGTTAAATTCATAAAACCTGATAAAGCTTGACCAACATGCCTTTCAGAATGGTTTGAATTAATAGTTTCCCAAAATTGTTCAATAGTCTAAACATATTCGTTTGTATTCTTGTATTTTGAATATGATTTCTAGCCTATACATAGAGAAGTCTCGGGCACACAGGAAATTAATTACAAATATCAATATGTAGTATTCATATCATGACAGAACAAGATCTACAGCCTGACTTGGAGGGGCCATCCTCAGGTCATCAGAGCCCTCACTTTCAGTATGGACCACACAGTTCCAGTTGTGGAGAACAGCACTGTCATAACCTGCAGTACATATTAAGTACAGGAGCAGTAAACACAATTGCAGAAGCAATTGCAGGAGCAGTAAAGTGCAGGAGCAGTAAAGATCACAGCAATAGAGGATACCACTTTCAAGGAACCTTCTAAAAGTGAGGAGCAATCACTATGCCCATTACTCAGCCTTCACTATGCCCATGATCCTCAAGAACTAAGATACTGAGTGCAAGCCACTGTTTGAAGAGAGAGGGCCCACTTTACAACATGAAGTCTCCTTTTTCCATTCACTGCTCCCAGAAAGACATTTGACTTAAACATTATGTAGGCTGACAAGTGTATAAGGAAGGAGCCACTAGCTGTATTATCTAAACTAGACCCTTGCTTTAGCGATGGCTTAAAAACTGTTGGAATATGCAAGGTCTAATGTGTGTATAAAAGAAGGTGACAAGAACATCCTATAGGGGTGTTATGTATTGAGACTGAATCATTCCAGGTCTGTCACACCAGAGAATGGCTGAGCTTAGAGCACAAGAACAATAGCCTATCAGGAGTCTTGCCTATCAGTCAAATAGTAATGTTATGTAAATAGCCTATCATTGGGAGTGGGGTGTGTTTGGATGTGGCAATTGCATGCTATTAAACAGAGCAGACGCTCTGTAGTCTTGTCTTGCTCCTGCTGAAATCACAAATAAAGTTGAGCTGATCACTAGACTTGAGCCTGCTGATCCATGGATCCCACTATTTAACAAGGGGGCAACTAGCTAACATAGTGAGATTAGGGACTTCCTGCTGTTTTCATATACTCTCCTTGTCTCCTGATTGGCTCAGTTAGGTCTCCTTCCTGTTCCTGCTGAGAACTCTTAGTCTGCTGGCCTCCTCCTAGCTAGTTAGACAGTTAGGCTTCTCTTTATCTCTCCTCTTTTTTGCAAAGTTTGTTCTCTTCTTAATAAACTAACTTTATTCTTCAAACAGCTTGTGTTCCTCTTTACTGCATATCTAAACTCTGCCAACAAAAACTTGATTCAGTATACAGAAGATTTAGAGGTATAGCCAGGGGAAGCCAGGGTTTGGGGATAGGAGGAACCTTTTGGGGATATAATACAACTAGGAAAAAAACAGGATCACGAAACTGCGGGGGAAATCAGGCGAAGCCGCGGATCAAAATGCAGCTCCGCGGCTTCAGGTGTGAAATTGACCAATAGTGTCGGGGCAAATGGTGGCACAACACCGAGGCAGCTTTAGTGGGAAATCAGCCCTTGAGTTCACTGACACCACCCATGGAATCATCACTGCCTTTTTAGAGGGACAGTGAGACCCCTTTGGCGGAATCTCCCTATTTGGAGATGAAATCCCCAATCTTTGGGGGATCCCTGGAAAGTTGGCAACCCAAGGGTCTGGCCTTTCCTTGCTTCCCTGGACTACCCCCTCCCTTTGGTATTGTGCAGAGCAGTGGAGACTATGTGGTCAGAGCACAACACAAATTATTAGCCCAAATAAAAGAATTTAACTATATTTACCAGCCCTGCAGCTAAGGAGTTTAGGGAGAGGGCATCATGGTATCCACCGAGGTGCAATATAAACATCCAAATATATTTGCTTTAAATAAAAACCACCACCACCACAGCACACCAGTAGCAGCCGCAGCAGCCACTGCCACTGAGGTGAATTATCTGCCTGCCCAGAAACTTTCAAGCCTCCCCCCCATCTGAGATCAGAAAGACTGGCAGGTTGGTGGGGGGGATTGTCTGTCGAGGTCCAGGGATGGCGGGGCTCACCCACTCAGCCCTCCTTGAGCTTTCTCCAAGAACTGTTTTATCAAGTCACTGGCATGCGGAAAGGGTTATGATTTGGGCTGCAGAGCCAGTGGGCAGCAGGGAATTGGGGGGGGGCTGGCAGCAGATCCGCACACCCAGGGGAGGAGCCCCCGCCTTCCCCAGAGGGACCAGCCAGCATCCCCCCTGGGGAGGGGGATTGGGAGTGAAAGAGTGGCGTGGCTGGTGTGGCAAGGGGTGGGCAGGGAGGAGGCGCTTCCCAGTAGCCTCGTTGGAGGGACCAGAGGAGCCTCCTCACTAGCTGCTGGGCTGAAGGCAGCAATGGGGGGAAGGGAGGAGGAGCTGAGGATAGGGCCCATAAAAACCACGGGGGGCAGGCCCCACGGGTCCCACGGTAACACTTTTTGGCCTTCAGGGAGCTGGGAACTGTCGGCCAGAAGATGAGGAAGTCCCATTCAACCCAATGAGTGATACCCCTGCAGGCCCCTCTCTGGAACTATAGCTCAAACCTTATGGGGGAACATTTTAAACAAAGAATGACAGCCATCTTACAAACACAGGTAACTGCCATTTCGTTACACCTACCAACAGCCACTGAGGGGAAAGTTAGTCCCATACAGGAGGCAAGCAGGAAAAGCATCTTCATCAACAGAGAAAGCCATTTGCCAGTGATTCTGATAGGGCACAGTGGCTGAAGGGGGAGTGGGCGGGAAAGAGGAGCAGACCCAGCATCCGGCCAATGGCACACGAGTACTCTTGAGTGGCAGCTGACGGGCCAATGGCTGAGGGAGTGCATGGAATGTTGCCACTCAAAAATAGAATTATATGTAAGGAGAGATAGAGTCCACCCTTCAAAGCAACCATTATCTCCAGGGGAACTGATCTCTGCAGTTGCAGTTTCAGAAGATCTCCATGCCCCACCTGGAGATTGGCAAGCATAGAGTTGATTTTCTGTACCTTTAAGAAAATAAGCTGCTTCTGCATTAAAAAAATTCTTGGCTTATGTATTCATTGAGTTAAAATGTATTCATTGCTTAAAATATTTTAAATTCTGCTTGCGAGAAAGCTAAACAGCACAAGGAAGCTACTGTAAATGGTGGCATGAACCCTGGAAGAAAGCATGCCTTTTAAATTAATGCAAAAACTGTGCAGTCAAGCATATTTGTTTTATGAAAAAGGAAGTAAAATAATAACTATCTGAAGGCATGTCAGTAATAACTGTTGCTTCCGCTCCCTTCTTACAAGAGCAGAGATTGGCAAGTCAATCAAGAAATTAAAGATGACATTTTACAAACTTACAGCCATGTTATTCTGTTTATTTTGTTGCTGTTGTTTTTCCACTTACAGTGTATTGAGAGCTATCAGACACATACACTAAGGATTTAACATAGCCCTCAGCGGTCTCTGAAGAAATTCTTACGATAATTAATACCCACAACCTCCACTGCTCAAAGAAGTTACAGGCATCTCTCACATATTTTTAGTCTGGAGCAGTGAAGATCCATTTTCCTGCATTGACTTTCCTCCTGAGGAGCTGCTGAGCATCTTGCCATGGAATAGATGTAATTTTGAAGGATTTGGGGCCATGTTCTAGGGTACATGCTCAGTTCACACACAGGTCAGGCCTATTGGGCCTTACCATCATCCCATACCAGCAAAGACCTCAATCCAACTAAAGTTAGTTGTAAATAAACACCACTGAAATCAATTAAATAAGTGCAACGTAGTCCCATTGCTGTCAAATTTCTTTAAAAGAAAAAATTCACATGGCTGTCTTCTGGAGTTATATGGGGTGAGTCTGTAAGAGAGAGTGCTCAAAAAGCAACCACATGAGAAGACTCTCTCTGAACTGGAGCAGCTATCAGGATAGGGAATGGTTTTTTACACTCACTAGAAACAATGGATTGGATTCAGATAATTGTTTCCACTCATGAAAGGGCTAGATGAATTAATTGCTGTAGATTTTCTGGGTTGTGTGGCCATGGTCTTTGCATTATAGGACCTGGTGTTTCGCCAGTAGCTGTGACTGGCATCCTCAGAGGTATAACACAGAAAGATGGCGTACTTTCTGTGTCAAGGTGAGAAGAAAAATGGTAGGCAAGTAAATTATATCTACTCCAGAAGGTGGGGCAGGGCTGAGTCATTAACTTGTAGGAGTTCCCCAGGCTATGAACATGCTGATGGAGGAGCTTTCCTAAGGAGGTTCTTTTGTCTATGGATTGTTACCTGAGGAGGTTTCCTGGGGAGTTTCTTTTGTATGTGGATTGGCTGTTGAAATCTTATCCGTAGTGCTATTGTCAGATGTATAGTCTTTTGTGTTTTTCAGGACAGGAAACCATGCCCTATTTATTTTTAAACTCTCTTCTTTCCTGTTGAAATTGTGTTTATGTTTATGAATTCTATCATGTTTAATCTGTGTAATCTGACATGGTAATTCAAAGGCCTTTCAGTGTCTTGGAACAAAATACTGTGTCTTGTTTGAGTTAGGCTATGTTCAGCCACTGCTGATTTTCAGGTTGGCCAAGTCTGCACCTTCTGGAGTAGATATAAATTATTTGCCTACCATTTTCCTTCTCACCTTGACACAGAGAGTACTCCATCTTTCTGTGTTACACCTCTGAGGATGCCAGTCACAGCTACTGGCGAAACATCAAGTCCTACAATGCCAAGACCACAGCCACACAACCCGGAAAATCTACAGCAACTAATGAACTTCGGACGTGAAAGCCTTCGACAACATGCTGGATGAATCGTTGTTGATTTCTGCCTCCCACAGTAGACCTCCAACTCCTCCTCCTGCTTTTCCTGAGTATCTCCTCTCCTACACAAGAAGCATTTAAGGAGCCATTTGGGGCTGCAGGAGGAGGGGGAAGATGGAGGTCACACTCTGCTGACAGAAATCCTTCTGTTGGAAGGCATTTTAGGCAGGATCCAAGCCAATGTAAGAACACAGGTACTGGACACAATCCAGTCTGAATCTTTATCTGTGTAATCTCCCCTTCAAATCACTGATATAGCACTATTTACAGCTTGGGGATACAGTCCTAAATTTACATGCCCAAAAGTAAATTCCACCAAAAGTAATATGTCTTACGGCTTTAATTTAAAGGACCTAATTATACAGCAGAATCAGAACAATGATATAAAACATAGGACACATCTTTGCATACTGCACACATCATCAAAAGTAATTTTTACCCACAAACCGATATAACAGATGAAGAATGCTTGATGTATTACACTAATAGCTTTGGTTTGGCCACCTGTGTAAAATACCAGCACAATATATCATGAAATGAAATGTTATTACTGGTACGTTTTAGATGTTCTGACCTTATTAGTTGTAATTGGCTTTCCTGTACAGACTCTTCATAATAAAGGAGTTCACAGTGGCCAGAATCAATCTTTTTAAGGAACTTGGTGCACTGAATTAGATGATTGTTTTATTGATCATTCATTATATTTACCATGTTCTCTCTTTTGATTGTTGGAGGTAGCAATTTTCATCCTTACAATATTTTCAGTATTTTGTAGTTCTGGAAGAAAATTTCAGCAACTAATATTTCCCTTAAAATCCTATTCCATCTGAACTTTAGTCAAGACTCAAAGAACCAAATATAGTATATTGCCACATGTAGCAGGAGAGCTATTTCTTAGTATTGTCTTCATGAGATCAGCCTCCCTTCCCTTATAGTTGGTGGAAGTCTGAAGCAGTACCCCATGATGAGTGAAGGAATGCTGCCAGAAATAAACACTGGCCACACACACTTGACCATCTGCAATCAACTACTTGGCATAGAAAATAAAATGGGCCATTAGCTAGAGGCATTATATATAAGAAGAATAACATTTCTTAGTGGTTTTTCAGAAAGACTTGAATAAAATGATATGTCTTGAAAAATTTTACAGTTATGCTAAAATCCATTTTAGGCCAATGTGACTTGCTGATGCCACCTTTTCCCAATACACAGTCAATTCACTAAGAAAATTTACTAGTTAGTATTTTGAGGTCCATTAAATATGCTTTAAAATAAAAATGTTTTCAAAAGTAAGCTAAATTATTTAAGAAACGACTATGTCTGTATGTGAACCATGAACATTTCTTTGTTTCATTATTTAGTACAGTTATAAATGTCAGGTTACTGCTCACAGAGTTATGACTGCTATGAATGGCATTTGCAGAATAATATTTGCCAGAGTTCATGTCAGTATTGCTGTCAGTGCTTTGGGCAAAGACTTATTTTGTGACAAGTCTTTGTAATAGAGAATGCTGTGCTTTTGCCTGGTTCCTAATGGTGACTGGGGTGGGGGGCAGCAACATTTTCTTTTCCATGAAAAGCCTGACTAAAGAGAGCTGTTTGCAAATATTGGGTCTACAATCACTGTCTCATTAAGGATGAAAAGGGGTATTTATTTGAAAAAAAAATCTTTTGTTCTATTCTGCAAGTCACAGTTCAAACAAAGAGTTAAGTATGCTTAAAACCCTAGTAACAATGGGTTTAAGAGAACTTATATCTGTTATGTATTGTGCCTCCTGAACACATGATTAATGTCATTGCAACATCCACATTCAGAGGCAGGATATCAGATGCTGGGGAGAAAACAAAAGGAGAGGATGTTGCCTTCACATCATATCTTGCTTGTGGACTTCTCAGAAGTGTCATTAGACATGATTGTAAAAACATATTGCTACACTACGCTAGTAGGCCTTTTTTACGTACCTATGAATGTTTGGTATCAATGAAGGAAATGTACCTGAGATACAAGGAAGACTTGGAAAAGGAAATCTGGCGCCAGAAATGGCATATGCGATGACATGGTAATGTAAGCTTTGTGACCAACTCCACCAGCCTGGCAGATTATTTCTCAGAGAGTCATCCGATCTGTGAGAATAACAGTTCTCTTAATTAAGGAGACAACAAAACATGAGGCCATTCTCCAGTAATGATTGCCACACTATCTCAGAATAACTCCTAACCTCCCTACCCATACCCACAAGGCCCTCGAGCTTTTAGAAGCTTCCATCCCTCATCCTATTGGTGCCTCTGCAAAAGTACAAGGCATACATCAAACTCGCTTTCACAATATGATCAAAATTGGAGCTGAAGCTGATGCTTAAGGCTCAAGGGAAACAGGAGTATAAGTTATTTATACTTTTTTGCCAACTTTCCAGAAATTGTGATCAAAGCAAGACGGATTTGTTTCCTCCCAACAGTATAGTGGGTGGCCCATACCAATAATTACAACAGTACATGGGAACACCTACAACAGGCTTCTGCATATGCAGAGGACTTCCAAGAATACAGAAAATACCATTACTTCATCCCCACCAAAGTGAGGGGAAAAGCAAAATCAAAAACCAGGAGACATTTGTTTAAATCCAAAGTGCTCTCTAAATAGAGCTATGGACTGTTCTGTAGGACTGACAACATGGGAAAATAATTGTTTAGAACCTGCATATTTTCCAAAAACAGAAAAACCTGAGTCTTAAAAATAAATATCCATTATGTTTAAAGATTTTCATATCCAAAATCAATCCAAAATGCTTAAGAGATGTCGGCTTGTTCAAGGGCAACTATATAATATTTAACTAAGATCTGGGAAAACAACAGATCAAAACAAATTAGGTGAAAAAATTGGCTCCTAGGCTGATTCTACACTAAGCTAGTTCATGCCCAGAAGAAATGTATTAAGAAGCTAAATGATGCTGAAAATAAATCAGCTTTTGCTTTGCAGTTCTTTCCTGTTTGACTGACCTTGGTGAGATGTAGACTTCCACATCCTTGTCTTGATCAAGTTCAAGCTGCACTTTAAAAAAAAGTATTTTTATGAAACCAGTGCTGGAATGTAGACAAAAATGTGCATCAAATGTGCATCCCGTTGAAAGCAGTGTGATGCATGTAGACTGGATCCACACTCACAAGCAAACTTGCCCTCCACCCAGTAAAATGCAAGGTTGAGGGGAGATATGATTGCTGTCTAGGTATTTGAAGGGCTGTCATTTAGAGGAGGGCAGGGAGCTGTTCCTGTTGGCAGCAGAGGATAGGACTCGGAATAATGAGTTTAAATTAAGGGTGGAAAGGTGCCGGCTGGATATTAAGAAAAACTTTTTTTACAGTAAGAGTTGTTTAACGGTAGAATCAGCTACCTTGGGAGATGGTGAGCTCCCCCTCACTGGCAGTCTTTAAGTAGCGGCTGCAGAAACATATAATCATAGAATGTTAGAGTTGGAAGGGACCTTGCAGGTCATCTAGTCCAACCCGCTGCACTCTGCAGGAGCATAGCCAAAAGATAGCCCTACATACCTACAACACACCCAAAACACAATGCTTCTGTTAATGCATCTTAAGATTGCATTAGCTTTCTTCACAGCCACATCGCCCTGCAGGCTCATGTTGAGCTTGTGATCAACCAGAACACCTAGATCCCTTTCACATGTGCTACTGTCAAGCCAAGTCCCTCCCATTCTATATCTGTGCCTTTGATTTTTTGTACCTAAGTGTAGGACTTTGCACTTATCTCTATTGAATTTCATTTTATTTGCCTCAGCCCACTGTTCCAGCCTATCTAGATAATTTTGAATCCTGACTCTGCCTTCTTCAAAATTAGCAATCCCACCCAGTTTTGTGTCAGAATTAGCAATCCCACCCCTCTATGTCTTCCTCCAGGTCATTTATAAAAACAATGAACAACACTGGGCCCAGGACCAAGCCCTGTGGCACTCCACTCGAGACTTCCCTCCATGTAGAAACAGAGCCATTTACGAGCACCCATTGGGTACAATTTTTCAACCAACCATGAATCCATCCAATGGTTGCACCATCCAGCCCACACTTAGCCAACTTATCCTCAAGGATATCATGAGAAACACTTGTCACGGATGCTTTAGGCTGATCCTGCATTGAGCAGGGGGTTGGACTAGATGGCCTGTATGGCCCCTTCCAACTCTGTGATTCTATGATTCTATAATTTACCACAACAGGAAACTGCTGTTTGCCCTCCTCACTCCCATTCTCCCCAGAGCAAGTAGCTGCAGCAGGGAGGTTGCAAGCGGAGGCAGCATGGTACCACTTCCTTCCTTGCCCCTGCATGTCCTGGAAGTACAGTATAATGCTGCCACCCTCCTCTCCTCCTTCCATTTCCCAGAGGTGCACTGCAGCAGCTTTTGCCCTCCTCACCCATAGTTCCCAGAGGCACAATGTGATGGCACTCGTCTTCCTTGGCCCCACCACCACTAGGGCAGAACAGGGCAGAAATCCAGTGTCCCACTCTGCCTCCACTGCAGTGAGTGAGGGAAGGAGGAAGACTGTTCACTGGGCTGATTCTACTTCTTCAGTGGAGGGAGGGAAACAGCAGCCTCCCTACAGCAGTTCACTCGGGACTGGGGGTGACTCCCAGGCAGCCGCTTTCTGTAGCAGATCCAGACAGACAGATGGGTGGACACAGCGCTGGGGGGCACCTCTCCACACCTTTGGTGCCTGAGGTGATTACCTAGGGCTGCCTAATGGATGGGCTGCCCCTTCACACTCAGCTGCATATTTATGTTCACAGTTCCGGATTCAAAAATGGATGGATAGCTGCTTCTGCAAGTAAGTTCCTTATCTGGACAGATGCACCTGTGTGGTGTTATGAGTTAAAATTTCATCCACTGTTGATCAAAGATGGTATAAAACATGTTAGGAGAGTTGGGGAAATAATCCAAACCCGCACATGCAGAGTTGCTTTACTGCAATGAGGTTTGCAAAAATAAAACAAAATTACCAACTGTAGGTCTTCCAACAGCAGACACACCTTCAGGATACAAGAACTTTCTTACAGGCAGAGAGGTAGCACAACATGAAGCACTGAATGAGCCATGACCAGGAAACACAGTATACCCAGCTTCCATTGAATTTCAAATAGACTAAACATGACCTATATTTGTATTAATATTAATGAAACTGCTCACATCCTGTCACCTCTCCAACAAAAGTAACTATTAAGTTTTTATATACACAGTATAATTGAAATAAAACTATTCCTTGGAAGTAAGATCTTGAGCCTGTAAAATATGCTTTTAAGACAAGCAACAGTGAAATATCCTTATCACCTCAGGTGGTAAGGTGCAGTACCACTGCCATAAGGGGAGATAACAGCACTTATATTTACAGGAAGGAGCACAATTTTTGCCAGTTCTTCCTCTCTTTGCATCCTTTCACTTTGTTCCCATGCTCTTCCTGAGGGTTCCCTGGCCCCAAGATGCAGAATTTTCGAGAGCTCAGTTAGAGTTTCTGGACAAGTCCTGCTCTGAAAATTTCACTTGAGTTTTTCACTTTCCGAAACTGACATGGAATATGCCTTCTACTCTTGAACCAAAAATGAAATTATGGGACATTTCATACCATTTGCTCACATTTGTATAAGACGTATCTCTAATATAGTAAGTGAAGAAACAAAAAGAAAAAGAAAAATACGCATACGCTGATGTAAAAATGTTAACTGGAAAAAAAACCCAGGAGTGTGAGGATTTATCTAGTTTATTTAAGGTATGGAATGTCATAAGTATGATAAAACATGCTTATACTACAAGATGTAAAAAGTAGGGATGCTCTGAGTTTCACCAGTCTTTATGACCATGTTATCTCCCCTTGGGGAAGAGCTGTGGTTTAATGACAGAGCATCTGCTTGGCAGGCAGAAGGTCCCTGGAGAACCACTGCCAGTCTGAGTAGAAAATACTAACCTTGATGGATCAAGGGTCTGATTCAGTATAAGGCAGCTTCATGTGTAGTCATCAGTGCTCCCTCTAAGCTGTGGAGTCTTGTGAGCAAAAATTCTACTTTGTGAGCTATTTGCATTAAAGTTGTGAGTAGGCAATTGGCTACAGCATAAATTAGTTTGCTCTGGAGCCATCCTCCGTGAGCTAAGACAAAAATGTGTGTGCTGGAGGCTAAAAAACTGTGAGCTAGCTCACACTAACTCATCTTAGAGGGAACACTTTTCATGATCACATGTGTCTGTCCAATATAAGCCAATCATTCAGCCTGTTCTGTTCACACCAAACAGCCATGAACACCAGCCAAACAGGTTGCTCAGATACTGCCAATTCAAACCCATCAGCAACCATTAGCATCACTGGGGACTACTTAGACAAACACCAACTTGCATGATTTTATTAAAACACAGCATTTATTTATGACTGGTTTATATGATTTTTGATAATTGATCCGTGTGAGAACATGAATGCTTGAAAAACCAATTTTGTTGGACTGTATGGATAAGAAAGAATACAGTAAAACATTCCACTGAACAACCATGGATGGGTTGACAGGCAATCAAAGTAATCATTTTTTCAGCTGGCAAACAGGACACAATCTGAATAACTATGTGTATGAGCATCCTTAATAGGAAGGGACAATCTTATTTAAAAGTCTGGATCCAACGAACCATGGCATGAAGAAAAATAACCAATTGCAGTTTTCTACAAATGCTTGCACAAGTCTGTGTACAACACTGTAGTAGGTAGGTTCTAAGAACCTGTTTCACAATCTCTTGCACAAATGGAAGTATGTTTTAGATTTAGAAAGCAAACCGAAGCAGACCCACTCAGAATCCTACTCAGGTCTATTCAGTGGGATTTATTCCAAGAAGAGTGTCCTTAGGACACTTTTATTTTTATTTCTTTCACATATTTTCCCAATGCGCTGTATAGAGTTTTTGTGATATATCTTCTGTACAAACCCGAACAGGAATCTTTGGGTTCAACCCAATTATAGTTAGAAAACTGGCAACAAACAAGCTTACTATAGTTGCAAAAGCTCTGTAAATATAGATATAGTTGGCAGATTTCATTATTTTAATTACAAATTTGTACTTCCCATGGGAGAAAAATAATGGCTTAAAGGGATTGCTGTAGACAAGGCCCTGGATTTATCAAACTCATCAATATAGACCCCATGAAGTATTTCTGCTCACAGAATTCTTCTTGGCCCCTCCCAGCAGCCTGAAACCCCATCCCCAATCCTGTTCCTGGGGTGCCCTGTCTCCGAGGAACAAGATTTCAGGGAGCATTTCAAGCTGCTGCATGAGGATGGAGGAGAGAAAATTGTGTTCTGTGAATACATATCCCTCCACCTGCAGAAACACTCTGTGGGATCTAAGCCATGCATTAAAATGTAATTGAAAACTTACTGAATGTATATGCTTGTCTTCGAAGCTTCTACATTTTGTGTCTGTTTGTTGAATCCTGAGATTTACATACAACTTTTTATCTTAGGTGGAGATATTAAAAACAATCCTGCTGATGTCGCCTTTGATTTTTATGTACCCAACACTATGTTCAGCCTGACTGGAAATATATGAAAGAAGAGAGATATCAGAAAGATCTAAGTGAAAAAAAATGTACAAAATGGTTTGTACACTAAAAATTAAAGAAAACCATTATCTGCCATTCAGCACAAAAATCTTGAAGAAGATTTTGACATTATTTCCCCCTTCTTTTCCTCCTGTATTTTTAATTAAATTTCCTTGTGTGAGTATGTCTTGTTTTTATTTTATGCTATGCTTTTCACCAATAAGAACTTGGAGCCATGTTTCCCACAAGCCTTTCTACTATGTTTTTGATGCTGACTGTAACAAAGGTATACATACAGATAACAAAATCCAAGACAACTAAATTGAGGTAAAATATTAGAGAATGAAAGAAACTCAGTGGCAAAGGAGGAATTGGGGTGGATGACTACATCACTAAAGAAGAGTAGGGACATCAAAGCTGCCCCCCCCATTTCCCCATGTGCAGAGATGCCCTATTTCCCTCAACAGGGCAACAGAAGAAGGTGAACTAGTGGATCCACACAGACCCAAGTTGAGGTCCCACCTATAAACTGCATTAGGTGCGTTGCAGCCATGCCACAGTTATGTACTGTGGGCAACACCAGAAAGGTAACACAAGCAAGGCATTGACCCTCTGATGGGTTCCTCAGGTGAGGATTAAAGTGTGGACTGAAATTCTGTCAGGATTAGGGGCATAGCCAGAAAATTTTGGTTGGCGGGTATGGGGAAATCCAGGGGGTGCCCCAGCCATGACTTCTGTTCCTCTTGCAGCAGCAGAAGCAGTAGTTCTGGCTCCATTATGACCCCTAGTCCTCCTCTAGTCCTCTAGTCCTTTCAATTGGAGAGACTCGATTCTAGGCTGTTAGCCAGCTCTCTCTCTTTTGCATTTTGCAATTGTATTTTATTTTTTGCAAATTTATTTTATTTTATTTGCATTTTTATTTATTTTATTTTTGGCCTGGGGGGAAAATGAGACTGAAGCTTTTCTGATTGTGCCCAAGGGTCATTTTGGAAAAAAATCTTACATTTTTTTTAAAGGATTTTTGGATTTTTTGCCAAAGGGACGGCACTCACCTGTGGGGGACATTGCCCCCAAATACCCGCTGTGGCTATGGGCCTGGTCAGTATACAGTAAGAATAGTCTTTTTAAAATCTTTATGGGGCCCCTTGGACTGCCCTGCAGGCTCCAGGTGATGGCAGGAAGCTTCCAACAACCCAGCCAGAACACAAGCAAGCCAGAAGTGGTGCAATGCCAACAATGCAGGGGTAGGGGCAGGACCAGGACCAGCCACTGGAACCATCAAAATCTGGAGGGGAGCATGGGTTGCCAGCAAAGGGACCAACCAACTACAGCACAGCACTGGGAAAGCTGCCAGGGAAGGAGGACCAACAAGGGCTGTCCAGGGCTCAAGACCAGGGTAAGCCCAGGAGCCAAGCAGCAGAGATGGGCAGAAGTGGTTTGGTTGGGCTTGGAGCTTGGATTGAGCAGCAAGTCTCCTGGGAGGCAACAGAGTGGTCGCAAGGGCCGGGCAATTCCAGAAGCAGGAAGGGGGCCAGGGCTCTAGTTGCAGACAAGTCAGTTGCCAAACCACCAGGACAGCAAGTGTGGGGCCTAGAAGCAGCAACCAGGTAGAAGTCAGCATTGTGAGAGTGACTGAAGGACATCAAGTCTGAGGGCTTACGCAAGGAGGACACCATGGAGGCAGTGCCTAGGAAAGGAAAAGAAAGTGACCCAATCTGAGGCCATGCCCAGGAGAAAGGGAGAATATGACACCATACTTTATACAAACTTGTTGTAGTTTCTGGGATTGCCAGTGCCAATCTGGGACCTCTTGTTGTTTCTTTGGAGCTTGTCATAGCCATTTTGGGACTTGCTGCTATCATGTTTGGGCTTGTTGCTGCCATTTAGGACCAGTCACTGCTATCTAGAACTTACTTTTTATATTCTGGACTTACTGTAGCTATACTGGATTTATTTTGTTGTTGTTGTTCAGTTGCACAGTCAAGTCCGACTCTTTGGATTTATACTGGTCTTGAAAGATTTCTATGTCTTAGTTGATTAACCCGTTACTGATTTTTGGAGGAAGGAATTATGTATAGATGGAGAGTATCCTGTGGATATTGTGGAGAGTATCCTGTAGATTCTTTTAAGGTAAAAAAAAACAGGGTAACAACAAAACAATTGAATGTATTCATTCTTTTTTTTAATCATCAGAAGTTTAAAATAGTGATATAATAGGATTCTGAAGAATGGAGTCCTTAAAAGTTTCAATTAATGTCAGTGGGTTAAAAGAAAACAAAAAAGATTTTTTTATCCAACATTTTACTACTGGAAGCCTATATTAGAGAGCAGAGAGATTATTTGATTGAAAATAAAAGATTGGGGAACTTTTTGCAGCATCTTCAGATACCAAACCTAAATGGGTGGCAGTATACATTAAGAACATCAATAATAAAGTATTTGATACACTATGCATGATGCCACCAACATCAGGGTAGGGGCAGGACCTGGGCCAGCCATCAAAATCTGGAGGAGGCCCTGGGCTGCCAGCTGGTGTCCTGGCCCCACTGGTGGACCTCCTGATGGCACCTGGTATTTTTTGGCCACTGTGTGACAGAGTGTTGGACTAGATGGGCAATTGGCCTGATCCAACATTGGCTTCTCTTATGTTCTTATGTTCAGAAGGGCAAATCAAGAGCAGCATGGCACTGGGAATGCTGCCAGGGGCGGAGGACCAACAAGGGCTGCCCAGGGAGATACGTTTTATTAAAAGAAATATATTTAGTAATAGATACATGACTATCTGTAATGAATGCCACAAATATGGTGAAGTTGGTTAGACTTACTACACTTATAAATAAGATGAAAGTAAGGGCTAGGAAATGTACTGGGTTCCAATATCATGATATGCTGAAAGAGAAATCGGTAATTAGGTGTCAGCACAAGTACAGATGTTGGATTTAGTTAGTATTATTGTAGGTTCACTGAATGTATGTTTGGATTGAATGTATAACTAGCTTGTGGCTAGTTGGGTATTTTTGCAGACCTCTTGAAAACTATCATTCCTGAAACTGTGTCAGTCTATTTGGACAGTTTGACAGTTTGGACAGGCCATTACAGTGGTTTAAATTTTATTTTTGGAAGATTCCTGAAGACATTTACAAGTTTCACTATCTTAGAAGCTCATATTCTATCACACTCAGCCTTTGATCTCTGGTCATCATTAGTTAATGCAAATAACCCATGGCAAGTTATTTCATATTAACATTAAGCAAGAAACTTTTGAGGCATTTCTTTATCATGCCCTTTGCTGTAAGATAACAATATCGGACACTTCAACAGACATGAAGTGAATTATTGAAAAGTGTTTCTCAATAACTCAATCAATAATTAAGTTTTATGATAATTAATGGATATACAATTTATTTGATTAAAAGCAAGTCAGCAGTAGCCTGGTGGAAAATAAAGTTGTTTGCATTTTTTAGAAAAGGAAGAAAAGAAATTCATATTGTAAATTCTGTCTGTTCTTTTTCCTTTGAAATGTTAATAATAATGTAAGAAGGAAGAAAGTGGGAATGAGCTGGGGCAAATAGTTAGACATTTTATTCACAAATATATCAGCACATTTTCAATGAAGCCAAGAGTTAACTGGTATTTCCTCCATAAATACACATACTACTGAAATACCAGTAAGGGGAGCTGATGACCAAACCCCCCCTCAACATTACTAATTATGAATTTTTATTATTAACAAAAGTGACGGTCACATTTTAGTTTTCACAGATAGTGTTGATGAAGGTTGGATTTTGAATGTGAAACAAATTTCATGGCATTATCTTGTGTTTGTTGAGCACAGCTCTGCATTACCACTCACTTTCTCCATGCATACACTTGACTGAAGGAAGTTGGAAAAGTAGTTTATGATAAGGCATGGGAATCTGCAGTTTAAGGGTTTAAAAAAAATAAAACAATCTCACCAGTTCAGCACAAGCTCTTGACTACCTTAAAGAAGCTCTTTGGGCTCTAGCCTATATCTTCATAGTACTGGTTCTTTCTTATCAACGTTCCTGCTGGAGTTACTTCTACACATCATACAGAATGTAAGTTTCTTAGTCCTTTGAAACATGCTCCATGCCCCTGATGAAATGTCCATTGAGACCAATGGATTAATTCTAACAACCTGATAGATTACATTGAGGTCAACCAATACATTCCCATAAATTTCAGGACTTTAACAAGAATATCAAATGGTGATTGTAGTTTATTTTGTCTACAGTTATTTGTTTCTTGTGACTCCTAAACTAATGCTTGATTATATCCTCGGCCCAAACCCTTTGAGTAAAACTTTCCATTATTTTCATATGAATATTTCTAACTTTCTGAACACTGGCATTTATTAGAGAGTGGGCTCTATGGCATCATCATCGTCATCATCATTGTTATTGTTATTATTTCAATTTATTAATCACCCTGTCCCAGCTTATGCCAGGCTCTGGGCGATGTACAAGATAGGCACAATGCCATAAGACAGAATACAAATTTTAAAATCCAATATAATTAATAAGAATAAAATCAGAATAAAATCCCAGATGATGATTTACAGTTTTCTATTCCTTTCTGGACTACTTGGCTATATGGTGGGGGAGGGACATAGAAACTTAACAAAATATACATACAGGAAGAGAGGGAAAGGGGGAAAGGATGCCAGCCAGTATAACCAACCGTTGCTGTCCTCAACCTGGCGGAACATCTCTGCCTTACAGACCCTATGGAATTGCACAAGGTCCCACAGGGCCCTGGTGTCATTTGGCAGAGAACTCCACCAGGTTGGGGCCAGAACTGAAAAGACCCTGGCTGAGGACAGCCGGACATTCTTGGGGCCAGGGATCACCAGTAAGTTATTATCAGTGGAGCATAAAGCTCTTCCAGGGACATAGCCAAGAAGGTGGTCCCATAGGTACGTTGGTCCCAGACCACTCAAGGCCTTAAAGGTCAATACCAGAACCTTGAACCTGACCCAGCAGTACTCTACTGGAAGCCAGTGTAGCTGGTACAGCACAGGTTGAATGTGTGCCATCCATGGCGTTCCTGTCAGGACTCACGCAGCCACATTCTGCACCAGCTGAAGTTTCTGGATCAGTCTCAAGGGTAGGCCAGCATAGAGTGAGTTACAGTAATCTAGCCTGGAGGTAACTATTGCATGGATTACTGTGGCTAGGTCAGGGCATGACAGGAAGGAAGCCAGCTGCCGGGCTTGGCAAAGATGGAAAAATGCCAGGCTGGCAATATGCCTGACCTGGGCCTCCATTGATAAGGAGGTATCCAAGGTCATGCCCAAGCTCTTGACAGATGGTGCCGGTGTCAATGGCACCCCATCAAGGGTTGGTAACGTGAACTCCAGTCCTGAAGTCCCATCCAGCCACAGAACCCCCGTCTTCGATGGATTCAGTCTTAGCCTGCTCTCTTTTAGCAACCCCACCACGGCCTCCAATCCCTTAGCCAGATTTTGTGGGGTGGTAGCCAGGTGGCCATCCAATCACAGATACAGCTGGGTGTCATCTGCATATTGATGGAACCCAAACCTGAAACTCCTTGCCAGCTGGGCAAGGGGGTGCATGTAGATGTTAAATAACATAAAGACCAACAATAAAACTTTCTTCAAGCATTAGAAGCAGGAAACCTGCCAGGGAGTCAGTGGGGCCCTTGGATGACCAAGGGGTAAAAGGAGTACTGAAGGATGATAGGGAAATGGCTAAGAAGCTGAATGCATGTTTTGCCTCTGTCTTCACTGTGGAAGATGAGAAGTGCTTGCCCACTCCAGAACTGCTGATTTCAGGAGGGATGTTGAAAGATCTGAGTCAGACTGAGGTGATGAGAGAGGAGGTCCTACGACTGATAGACAACTTAAAAACTGATAAATCACCAGGCCCGGATGGCATACATCCGAGAGTTCTGAAAGAACTCAAATGTGAACTTGTGACTTTCCTGACAAAAATATGTAATCTTTAATTAAAATCTGCCTCCATTCCTGAGGACTGGAAGGTAGCTAATGTCACTCCCATCTTTAAAAAAGGTTCCAGAGGAGATCCATGAAATTACAGGCCAGTCAGTCTGACATCGATACCAGGTAAGTTGGTGGAAACTGTTATTAAGGAAAGAATTAGTAGGCACATTGATGAACAAAAACTATTGAGGCAGACTCAGCATGGGTTCTGTAAGGGAATATCTTGTCTCACTAACCTGTTAGTGTTTTCTGAGGGAGTGAACAAACATGTGGACAAGGGGACCCAATAGATGTTGTTTACCGTGACTTCCAGAAAGCTTTTGATAAACTTCCTCATCAAAGGCTCCTAAGTAAGCTCAATAGTCATGGGATAAAAGGACAAGTCCTCTTGTGGATCAAAAACTGGCTAATTAATAGGAAATAGAGAGTGAGTATAAATGGGAAATTTTCTCAGTGGAGGGTAATAAGCAGTTGGGTACTGCACAGCTCTGTATGGAGTCCGATGCTTTTTAACTTGTTCATTAATGATTTGGAGCTGGGCGTAAGCAGTGAAGTGACTAAATTTGTGGATGACACAAAATTGTTCATGATGGTGAAAACTAAGGAGGATTGTGAGGCATTCCAAAGAGATCTGTTGAGGATGGGCGAGTGAGCATCAGCATGGGAAATGGGGTTCAGTGTGGCCAAATGCAAAGTGATGCACATTGGAGCCAAAAATCCTAACTATAAATACTTGTTGATGGGGTCCAAATTGGCAGAGACTGACCAAGAGAGAGCTCTTGGAGTCATAGTGGATAATTCACTGAAAATGTCGAGACAGTGTGTGACTGCAATAAAAAAGGCCAGCGCTATGCTGGGGATTATTAGGAAGGGTATTGAAAACAGATCAGCCAATATCATAATGCCCCTATATAAATCAATGGTGCAACCTCATTTGGAATACTGTGTACAGTTCTGGTCACCACACCTTGAAAAGGATATTATAGCTTTGGGAAAAGTGCAGAAAAGAGCAACTAGAATGATAAAAAGGTTGGAACACTTTCCCTATGAAGAAAGGTTAAAGCGCTTGGGGCTCTTTAACTTGGAGAAACGACGGCTGAGGGGTGACATGATCAAGGTTTATAAGATTATGCATGGGATAGATCAGGTAGAGAAAGAGGTACTTTTCTCCCTTTCTCACAATACAAGAACTTGTGGGCACTCAATGAAATTGCTGAGCGGTTGGGTTAGAATGAATAAAAGGAAGTACTTCTTCACCCAAAGAGTGATTAACACATGGAATTCACTGCCACAGGAGGTGATGGCAGCTACAAGCGTGGATGGCTTCAAGAGGGAATTAGATAATCATATGGAGCAGAGGTCCATCAGTGGCTATTAGCCACAAGATATTGATAGGGACTCTGGGGCAAGTGGTGCTCTGTATTCTTGGTGCTTGGGGGGGTCAACAATGGGAGGGCTTCTAGTGTCCTGGCTCCACTGGTAGACATCCTGATGGTACCTGGTATTTTTGGCCACTGTGTGACAGACTGTTGGACTGAATGGGCCATTGGCCTGATCCAACATTGGCTTCTCTTATTTTCTTATGTTCTTATGTTAACATTAGGGAGAGGAGTGCCCCCTGAGGAAGCCGACATACTAGGACTTGTCTAGAGGACACATCCTCCCCCAGTGCCACCCTCTGTCCCCAATCATGGAGAAATGAGAAAAGCCATTGAAGGGCAACACCACGTACTCCTACAGCAGCGAGGCAGTGAGTCAAAAGATAATAGTTGACTGTGTCGAACGCCACTGTAAGATCAAGCAATAACAGCAGCGCTGACCTGCCATGATCCAGCTGTCTATGGAGATCATCTGTCAAGGTGATCAGCACAGTTTCCATTCCATGGCCACAGTGGAAGCTGGATTAGAATGGATCTAATGCTGATGTGTCATCCAGAAAACTGTGGAGCTGTTCAGCTACCGCTCTCTCAATCACCTTACCCAGAAATAGTAAGTTTGAAAGTGGGCAGTAATTGGCTGGATCTAGAGGATCCAATGACGATTTTTCAAGAGCTGAATTCCCTCTTATCCCCAAATCCTGCCTCCACAAGCCCCAATCTAGAATTGGCAACACTAAATAGACAGACTAGGTATTCTGTACTGTTCCAATCTAACAAGTATCCATCAAATATTCATTGGAATAATGTTTAATAGGGATGGGCATGAACCAGGAAAACATGATTTGGGTTGTGGCATGCCTGGTTCACAAACCACAAACCTTCACAAACTTTTAGGGGTCAATTGAACCAGTTTGGTTTGTGTGGTATGTGGTTTGCTAGAATGCCCCTCTGGCATGCTAGAGACACCAAGCTCACAGGGGATCTCCAGCTAACTTGCCTCTACCTGCCCTCCAAGTCTGGTGAGGATTAGATTTATAGGATCTGAGTTACAGCCACCCAAAGAAGGTTACAGCCGCCCAAAGAAGGTGCCCCCAGGAAAGTGCTTTCTGGGGAAATGATTGACAGGTCAACTGGCACAAGCTTTTAACTAACTTTCAAGCTATTCATAGAGGTATGTGCCAGTTTGTGAATGCATAAATTTCCAGACAGCTTGTCTCTGCTCAATCTGTTTACCAAACTTCAAAGCAACATAACTTGGAGGGCATGTAGAGGAGTATCTGGGGGAGGTTCCCTGCCACTCTGATGTCTCCAGCTTGCGCAAGATCCATTCTATACACTCCTGAACCTGTACCTGTCAAAATGACTGCTTGTCATTTTTCCAGAAAGCACTTTCTGGTGCACCTTCTTGGGGGGGTCTAACTCAGTCTCTGTCAATCCAATCCTCACCAAACTTGGAAGGAAGGTAGAGGAGAGCCAGCCAGAGATCCCCCATGAGTTTGGTGTTTATCACTTACACAGGATCCATTCAATACACTCCTGAATATCCTGAACCTGCACCTGTCAAAATGACCACCTGTCATTTTGACAGGCACAGGTTCAGTAGTATATAGAATGTATCCTGTGCAAGCAAAAACATGAAAGTTGCAGGAGACCTCCCCTGGATGCTCCTCTACATGACCTCCAAGTTATGTTGCTTTGAAGTTTTGCAAACATTTAGACTAAGCAGAGACTGTCTGGAAATGTATCCATTCATGAACTGGCACATACCACTAGGAACAGCTTGAAAGTTCATGGAAAGTTTGTGCCAGTTGACTTGCCACAAACTTCATTTGGTGAACCGTGAATCAGACAAAACTCATCACAAACTTTAGTTTGTGAGCCGGTTTGTACCTATCCCAAATGTCTAACTAGCCCTTCTACATCTAATTAGTTTATTTAAAACATTTAGAACTCAGCTATCTACCATGAAGACTCCAAGACAGCTTGAACCATTTTTAAAAGCACAATATAATGACAGAAATTAAAATCTTAATAAATCACTTAGCTCTCTCATGGATTGCTGCCTTGACGTGGTGCAGGGGCTTACGTGGTTCGATGAGGCTGTGGGCTATGCTGTGGTGGACCACTCAGGATGGACAGGCCACAGCAGAGAACTCAGACAAAACATGATCCACTGGAGAAGGAAATGGCAACCCACTCCAGTGTCTTTGCCAAGAAAAACCCATGAACAGTGACTAAAGGCTAAAAGATATGATACCAGAAGATGAGCCCTTCAGGTCAGAAGGTGTCCAATATGCTACTGGGGAAGAGCAGAGGATAAGTACAAGTAACCCCAGAAAGAGTGAAGTGGCTGGGCCAAATTTGAAAGGATGTTCAGCTATGGATGTGTCTGATGGTGAAAAGGAAGTCCGATGCTGCAAATAACAACACTGCATAGAAACCTGGAATGTAAGCTCTATGAAACAAGGGAAGCTTGATATGGTCAAAAATGAGATGGCAAGACTGAAAATCTTGGGAATCAGTGAATTAATGTTGATGGGAATGGGTGAATTTAACTCAGAAGACCATTATATCTACTACTGTGGCCAAGAATCCCGTAGAAAAAATGGTGTGGCCTTTATAGTCAACAAGAGAGTGAAAAAGGCAGTAATGGGATACAATCTCAAAAACAAAAGAATGATCTCAATCCGAATCCAAGGCAAACCATTCAGCATCACAGTAATCCAAGTCTATGCCCCAACCAGTGATACAGAGGAGGCTGAAATGAACCAGTTCTATGAAGACCTACAACACCTCCTAGAACTAACATCAAAAAAAGATGTCCTTATCATCATAGGGGACTGTAATGCTAAAGCGGGAACTCAAAAGGTAACTGGGATAATGGACAAGTTTGGCCTTGGAGAGCAAAATGAAGCTGGGCAAACGCTAACAGAGTTTTGTCAACAGAACACACTGGTCATAGCAAACACCCTCTTCCAACAATCTAAGAGGCTACTTTACAAATGGACATTACCAGATGGGCAACACCAAAATCAGATTGATTATAGCATTTGCAGTCAAAGATGCTCTATGTAGTCAGTAAAAACAAGACTGTGGTTCAGATCTTGAGCTACTCATTGCAAAATTCAGGCTTAAACTGAAGAAAGTTGGGAAAACCACTAGGCCATTCAGGTTTATACATACATACATACATACATACATACATACATATGTATGTATATATGTATGTATGTATGTATGTATGTATGTATTTGCTTTTATTCTAAAAACTACATAGAAATCGTAGCGAAGGGTATCTAATATCTAAGGGAGAAGGAAAAGAAAACCACTAAAATCCCAAGTGGCAATGGTCAACCAATTATACAAATGCTTATAACAATTTCTTTTTCATTTATAATAGTTAGTTGCAATGAAAAGGAGTAATTAGCAAGAACAAAATTTTCAAAAAAAAAGAGAAAGAGAACAAGAATTGTTTCTAGCTAAGGAATTAGTGTCCAAATATCTAAAATAAATTTGGTTAAGCTCAAGTAAAAGAGAAATAGTTTAAGGTTTATCTATTTTTTTTCTTTCTTAAGTCATAGTCTCATCTGGCTTTGGGAAGTTTGGGGGCAGCCGCCCCACGGTCTGATTCAGATTCTTCTCCAGAAGATGTAGTTGAAGAACTTCCATTGCTTCCTGTCTCGCTATCATCTTCTGCTGCTTCCTCTTCATCTCCTGGTCTCGGTGGTTTTTCTGGTTTTTGAAAGTGCTCCAGAAAAGCTTTGGCTTTAGTAACAGAGTCTATTCTTTCTTTCTTCTTGTTGTATTTAAAGATGATCCCTTCTGGTATAATCCATCTATAGGGTGTGGATTTTTTCTCCAAGAACAAAATCAAGCTTTTGTACAGTCTCCTCTTCTTCCTTATCTCAAATGGAATGTCCTTTAAGACTTTTATTTCTTTATCTGTGATTTTTAAGGTAGTCCCATTTGTTGCTTTAAGTATCTGGTCTCATATATGTCTTTTGGAGAATTTCACGAAGATTTCACCAGGCAGATTATACTTTTTAATGTATTCAGGATATGTTCTATAGACCATATCCATCTCATTTTCTAGAGTATCTGCTTTTATATCTGTTACTGGTTCTAATGCTTCACTTAAAATTATTTTGAGATTTTCTCCTTTCTTCTCTGGGACCCCTTGAAATCTCAGTACATAAGTTGACTTTTCCATTTGCAGCTGTAACAATTGATGCTCAACAGAGGATATCTTCTTTGTCACAGTCTCTAATCCTTTATTAAACTTTTTGGTCTTGGCATCAACTTTCTTTAACAATTTGGAAATTTGCTCTTTCTTAATATTAGTCTCTTTTAGCTGTCCTTGAAGGGTTTCAAAGTTGTTGTTCAATGTGGTCATCTGTTCCAGCAGAGGGCGCAAAGCAGCTGCTATCATATTTGGGAAGTCTATGGCTGCTTCCGGTCCCATGACCGTAGCAGCTGGACTGGCTTTGCTTGGAGTAAGTTTCACTTTCAGTGGCACTCTTTTCCCCACCATTACGGTTTTGCTTACTTTTAGAGAAAATTGCCAAAAGTCTCTATGACTTGAAAAAATAACCAGAGTTTTCTCAAGTGCACTCTGCCTTAGTTAATTCAAGCTTTATTTTCCATCCCCTTCCTTCACTATTGCTTTAAGAGATTTTTCTCTTCCACGGGGTGGGTCCTCCCCCTCCTTGATTCATTTTAAGGGGACGTAGTTTTGAGCGCTTGAATATTTATCTTGTTTTTTGGCTCATCAACTCTCACAGTTCATCCGGATTCATCGGCCAGGTAAGGAAAAAACGCTTGGCCACTGCCCGCTTGTTCCGGTGTGCGTTTCAGGTGCCATTGCTGGTCTATGGCAGGGGGACTTTTGGGACAAAGAAGAGCCTCAATCCCTCAGCAGTCAGCCTTGAGAGAGGCACTTTGAGGGCTCCGGGATGTCCAGATCAACTGAGACCTCTCCCTACTGCCACAGCATGGTCATGTCCCTCGGAGCTCTGAAGGGACGTATCTGCCATTCAATTCACAAAAATCGGAAGCCTAGGCCATTCAGGTTTGACCTAGATCACATCCCTTATGAATATACAGTGGAGGTGAAGAATAGGTTTAAGGGACTAGATTTGATAGAGTGCCTGAAGAACTATAGACAGAGGTTCGTGACATTATACAGTAGGCAGCAATCAGCACCATTCCAAAGAAAAAAAATGCAAGAAAGCAAAGTGGCAGTCTGATGAGGCTTTACAAATAGCAGAGGAAAGTAGGAAAGTGAAAGGCAAAGGTGAAAAGAAAAGATTTACCCAACTGAATGCAGATAAAGGACAAAAATGGCAGGGACCTAACAGAAGCAGAAGAGATTAGGGAAAGATGGCAAGAATACACAAAAGAACTATACAAGAAGGACCTCAGTGTCCTTGACAACCATGATGGTGTGATCACTGACCTTCAGCCAGGCATCCTGAAGTGCGAAGTCAAATGGGCCTTAGAAAGCATTACTAACAACAAAGCTAGCAGAGGTGATGGTATCCTAGCTGACCTATTCAAAGTCTTAAAAGATGCTGCTGCACTCAATATGTCAGCAAATCTGGAAAATGCAACAGTGGCCATAGGATTGGAAAAGGTCAGTTTAGATTCCAATCCCAAAGAAGGGCAATGCCAACGAATGTTCAAACTATTACACAATTGCATTCATTTCACACATTAGCAAGGTCATGCTCAAGATCCTACAAGCTAAGCTTCAGCAGTATGAGGATAGAGAACTGCCAGAAGTACAAGCTGGGTTTCGAAGAGGTAGAGGAACTAGAGATCAAATTGCCAACATTCACTGGATTATGGAGAAAGCAAGGGAGTACCAGAAAAACATCTGCTTCATTGACTACGCTAAAGCCTTTCATTGTGTGGATCACAACAAACTGTGACAAGTCCTTAAAGGGATGGGAGTACCAGACCACCTCACAAGTCTCCTGAGAAACCTGTATAAGGGTCAAGAAGAGACAGAGCCGGATATGGAACAACTGATTGGTTTAGCATAGGAAAAGAAGTACGACAAGGATGTATATTGTCACCCTGCTTATTTAATTTATATGCAAAGTACATCATGTGAAATGCCAGCCTGGATGAATCACAAGCCAGAATTAAGATTGCCAGGAAAAACATCAACAACCTCAGATATGCAGATGATACTACTCTAATGGCAGAAAGTTAAGAGGACCTAAAGAGCCTCTTGCTGAGGGTCATAGAGGAGAGCACAAAAGTTGGCTTGAAACTCAATATCAAAAAAACTAAGATGGTGGTTTCCAGTGACCGCGAGCCTGTGCGGTCAAGACCGAAGCAGCCTTCATGTCTGAGCTCCTAAAAACACCAAAATAAGATTAATTGAGGACTCCAAAGATAACAGTTGTTTGCTGAGAGGAATGGGGAGGCCAAGAGGAGGAAAAGGAGAGGAAACCCTCCCCCAAAGAACCTCAACAAACAGAGAGCACTATGCAAACTTTGGAGGAGGATTCCCCCCCCCCATTGGAAGCAGACTCAGACAAAGAAGCAGCAACCCGAACCGGCAAAAGAAAATGCAAGGATTCTATAACAAAAAAGGACATCTAGGCTATGTTTTCAGAGATGGAAAAAGAACTGAAGGAAATCATAGCCCCAATTAATCAAAAGCTTGACACCATGAATCAGAATATAATTGACTTGCAAGATAAAACAGGCAAAGCATTGACGGAGGCAGCTAAAAACTCAAAAGCAACTGAAGAACTAAAGACTTTTGAATCATGGAGCAAAAGTAAAATTATACTTTTGGATATCAAAGCCCATGAGAGGAAAATCAAGCTTAGGGGAATCTCCCCAAATTTTGCAATGGATAAAGACCTCATGAGTGCTTTAAATGAATGGCTCCAAACCCTGTTACAACTTCCGGCTCCAACAATTAGTCAAGCGTACCATTTGAATCCACTTCAATCTGGCTCTCCTGCTTTGATTCCTGATATAGTGGCTGAACTAATTGACACTAAAGCAAAGAAGATTGTGTTAGAAGCTGCCAGGATGAATAATGGACTTCAACTGGAGGACATTCAGGTTCAAGTATATCAAGACTTGCCATATGAGATTCTAACAGCACACCGGAACCTGGAACCAATTGCACAATGGTTAGCAGAAAGACATATTCGTTATCTATGGCTCCTGTTGGGGCACCTTGCAATAAATCATAAAGGCAGAGCCTTCACCATTTACGTTGTCAAATCTGGGGAAGATATGTTAAGAACCCTAGAAAAAGAAGCTATATTATAAAACTCAACGAAGATGAGCCCTAAGGACTATATAAGAACTTTCAAGAGCTTCTGATAACTTAAGGAGCCCTCTGAGAGAGATAAGTAAGATTAAAAATTTATAAGATCAGAACAGAACAGAATTCTCCCACTACCTCCCCCTTCAGATTATTCCGAAGTCCCAAAGTGAGGTGACAACCTCCAAAAACTCCACTATGAAGAAACAGATATTGTTTTAAATGAAAGCAATTAAAGAATATAAAACTTAGGAGATAGAATACTATGAGAAACAGCTTGTGGTTCATGGTAAAAGCCTAAGAGAAATAATATGGTAATTATTAGTTATCTGTTTATTAAATTATGTATTATTTATCTAGGAGTTCGAGGAGATGATAGAAATTGTTATACAAGCATTCACTGGCAGTGAATAAGGAAACAACTCTTAGTTATACATATATTAAGCAAACACTGCCAGTGCCACAGTGTACAATTGAAAGAAACAGTTTGTATATCATTCCAAAATGGTATGACAGCTTTGTTGTAAACATGTTATGTGGAAAACAATAAAATATAAATAAATAAATAAAAAACTAAGATCATGGCATCCAGCCCCATCAGTCCTTGGCAAATAGAAGGGGAAGTCATGGAAGCAGTGGCAGACTTCACATTCCTGGGATCCAAGATCTCTGCAGATGGTGACTTCAGCCATGAAATTAAAAGACACCTGCTCCTTGGGAGGAAAGCTATGGCAAACCTAGACAGCATAATAAAAAGTAGTGACATCACCCTGCCGACAAAAGTCTGTATGGTCAAAACAATGGTATTCCCAGTAGTAATGTTTGCTGCGAGAGCTGGACCATAAGGGAGGCCAAGCACCAAAAAATAGATGCTGGAGAAGACTCTTGAGAGGCCCTTGGACGGCAAGGAGATCGAATCAGTCAGTCCTAAAAGAAATCAACACTGACTGTTCCCTGGAAGGCCAGATACTAAAGCTGAAACTCAAATACTTTGGCCACCAAATGAGAAGGGAGAATTCACTGGAGTAGACCCTGATGCTGGGAAAGATTGAAGGTAAAAGAAGAAGAGAATGGCAAAGGATGAGATGGTTAGACAGTGTTATTGATGCAATGAAAGTGAAGTTGAGCAAACTCTGGAGGACGGTGGAAGACAGGAGGGCCCGACATGATCTGGTCCATAGGGTTGCAAAGAGTCGGACTCAACTGTGTGACTGAACAACAACAAAAAATCAATTAGAAAAACAGCAGCAGACAGACAGTAAGAATGATGAATGATCACTGAAGAGATCTGTGTTCCAGTCCCCATGCCATCATGAAGTTCACGAGGCATTGTCTTTCAGATTAATCCACATCACAGGATTGTTGTGGGTTTCAAATACTCTTTAGCAGAAAGGCAGGATCAAAATGAAATGGGTAGATAGGTACAAAGCAGTAAAATACTCTGTCCCCCAATTAGAGGATTTGCTCTAGAAAAGAAAAAAAACTATTTTGGCTTGGCACTTAAAAGTACAAAGGCTCAATTCCAACCAGTTGTTTTTTCCTGGGGAAGACAGTATACAAATGAAATGCCACTGCAGAAAAGGCCCACCCAAGCATTTAAGATAGGCAGGGCTCCACTGGTATAGCTTTTTCCTCTTAGGCATGAATGGCAGCATGTCTCAATCTGTGGATGCCAAGCCAAAAGTGGGTCATGAAGCCTGTGAAGCCTTTCAATTTTATTGATTTGTGCATGCTATGCTTTTTAAAGTTCACCAGTAAATTTGAACATGTGGGTACCAAAAAGTTTGGGAACCACTGATGTATGTAAGACAGTTGCTTTTAAGAGAGCAGAGGCAGAGATGGGAAGATAAATTTATTGCAAGGCAAAGCCAAAGGCAGACACAGGCTTGGTGCAATTTCATTTATGTGTGCACAGTGGTATTTTTGTGTGTGTGTGTGCCCATGCCTGGAAGTCATGGTGACTTCTGGTGACTCCTACTGGGGCATGGAGAGTGTACAAAGAAGTGGCTTGATAGCCTGCCTCTGGCCTCCTGACCCTGGTATTCTCTGGAAGTCTCCCATTCAAATGCTTGCCAGGATCGGCCCTGCTTAGCTTCTGAGATCTGGCAAGATTGGGCTTGCCTGGGCTATCCAGGTCAGGGCAGCAATTTCATTTTTAATTGCTCTGGAAAGGAAACTCTGTAGGCAGGGCAGGCATGCAAAACTGGCAGGAAACCAAACCAGGATTAAGTTGGTTAGAATATTGGACTACGATCTGGAAGACCCATGTTTGTATCCCCATGCTAGGTGACATTGGGCCAGTCACACTCTCTCAGAGTAATCTACCTCAAAGGACTGTTGTGAAGATAAAATAGAGAAGAAAAGAATGAAGTAAGCCAGGAATGTCAAACATATGGCCCGAGGGCCGCATCTGGCCCCCACAGGGGTTGTATCAGGCCTAAAAAACAACTGGCTACCATCCGCTTACTTCTCCCTCTCTCTTGCTTTCTTCTGTGACACAGCTTGCTTTGCCAGGATCTCACAATCACATGGCAGAGCTAGAGAGCAAAGCCTCTCTTTCCTCCATTGGCTGAGGCTCCTCCCTTGGGAAGGAAGAGAGGAGGAGGAAAAGAGAGAGCTTGCTTTACCAGGCTCTCTCAATTGCACAGCAGAGCTACAGAGCAAAGCCTCTCTTCCTTCCATTGGCTGAGCCTCCTCCCCCACCTTGTTTCCTGGGCTTGCTTTGCCCAGTTCCCTCAATCACAGGAGAGAGATAACAAAGAAACTGCCTTTAAGACCAACAAAGCTTTATTAAAGGTATGAGCTTTTTGCATCTTCTCTCTTCTCTACTTGCAGCCCCTCTCAATCTCCAGTCCAGTGTATACTCTCTTCTCTGTCTAGACACAATAGCATAGGCTTTCTTCTGTTTCTTTCTCTCTGCGCCCAGAAGCTCTCTATTCTCTTATCAGTTCAAACCCCTCTTTTTCTCTCCACATGCCATTCTCCTTTCCAGCAGTGACATTCCTTCTTTGTACCCAAAAGTTTGTTGTATGCATGCATATGTGTGTGTGTGTGAGAGAGAATTTTGTTGGGCCCATTATGCCAAGGCTCTCCTAGGTGCAACTGGGTTTGCCTCCCCCTTTTCACTCATGATTCAGTCTTTCTCAGTCAGAAAGCAATGTGAACTATTTAGATGTGGACTAACAATGCCAGTGAGATGGATTAGGCTGAGGGTGTGTGTCCAGACCAAGTTCACCCAGCACATTTCCTTTCTAGACTGGGGATTTGTAACCTAGACTTCCCAGATAGTAGGCTGATATACATTGCTGTCTCTCTATTCTTGCACTGCCACATAGGAGTTGTAGCTATTCTCTGGGAAAGACTATAGTTTTGTAGACAAACACATAGGCCTCATCCTGTGTCATGGTGCCTTCACATGTTCTTGACCAGGACATGAAGCTACATGTACAAAAGCTCACAATGCCCAGCCATTTCATGTTTTCCTCTGGGTCTTAGGCTCAAAGCATTGACTGTGAGGTTTCTGTAGTGAATGTCAATAAATCAAAAGTAGTTTTGCAACTTACGGATACACACCTGAACAGCATACTCAAGATTGCTACAGCATGGACATTGTCTCCAGATTTTGATGCAATAATTCAGACCAAGGGGTGTCAGATATCAGAAACTGTTAGATAAACAAAATATTGCAAGAGTGCTAATGTTTTAAGCATGTTTTAAGTTTTTTAAAAAATCTTTAATTGTGATTATGTCATTTATAAATTTTATATCTCTGCTACCTGGCATTACATTTTATGAGACACATGACCCAGCCCGACAAGGTCTCATAGTCCGATCTATCCCTCATATCAAATGAGTTTGTCACCCCTGAAGCTATTTTGAGTCCACATTGGGCAGAAAGGCATGGTATAAATGAAGAAAATAAATAAAATAGATAATTAAGCCAGGATACAGTATTCAGATTTAGTGTGAAATCATAGTTAAGATTAATTTCAGTTAATGAAACAGCTCCAGATCCTGGCTTCCAATACCTAAATCAACCAAAGTTTGGGGTTGCATAGATTTGGATGATCAGTTAACTATGGTCAAAGTGTGTTTTTTTGTTATGTCTGAACCAATGCTTGAGATAAAATAGGACTGTGGTTAATAATTTGATGAAACTGTATTTAGCTATATTATGAATGGCTTCTCCTGACATTTTGAAATTGCAGGAGAAGTTACTGTAGTAATCATAGTAAAAAACCTTCTAAATCACTTTAGCTGTAATTTTTTGGGTAAATGTTTTAAATGACAATATGAAAAGATCCATCTTATCAAATGAGTAAATCTTAGAAAAGTTTTATACACCAACATTATGCAAAGTTCAAGATAATTACACTTGCCTATTCATAATTAAATAAAGAGTGCAGATTTCAAAAGGACAATTAAGGCAGAAGTTAAATGATGAACTTGAAAATAACTTTGCCCTAATTATTAGTACAATCATTTTAATTGATAGCAATTATAATGCAATAGGCTTTACTTATCAGGTTTTATTAACATAATAAAGAATTATATTCTATGCATGGCTAGGAAACTAAATTACTGCCATTACATTTTAAGCTTTATACTGACAAATAGGATGGACTATATATTATATTAAACCTTATATTAAATATGCTTGCTATTACCTGGAATAAGAAGGCTGGATCTTGTCAGATCTAAACATATTTTTGAAAGGCCTATTGGAAGGGACAAGGCTGAGAGTAAGAGAGAAAGGAGGGGGGGAGACATAGTCATCTTAGCAAAGCCATCAAAAACTGTGTTAAATAATGAAAAAGTATTGGATGCTCAGCTCCTATTATACTCAGGCATAAGTCTTATAGCACATTTAAAGTCATTGGGAGAAATACTCTAAACAGGACAGAAAACTGAATTCCATCCCACCTGAAATAAGTTAGTTTCAGAGGGTTCTGTGTTGGTCTGAAGCTAGATACAAGTCCTTAGAGCACCTTAGAGACAAACAAGATTTTGGGGGATATGAGCTTTTGAAAGATAGAACATTGACAAACAGAGCTTTGACTCTTGAAAGCTCATACCCAGGGGGGGGAAAGTTGGTTTCTGAGATGCTAGTGGACTCAAATCTAATTGGAAATAAAATTATTTTGGCTTTCAAAAAAAAAATCCTGATCCATATGGATGCAAGAGCAGCCATATTGGATCAGACTAATGGTCCATCTAGTATGGCATCCTGTTGCACACACAGTCCATCCAGAAGGCAGGAGTCATTGTGGTTAATAGCCACTGATGGATCTATCCTCCACAACTTTGTCTAATTTTATAGCCACCTAAGGTAATAGCAACTACTACATCCTGTGGCAGTGAATTCATAATTATTCATTGAGTGAAGTTATGTTTCCTTAATTCGGGTATCAGAGCATTCCGCAAAAAACAACTGTCCTACAACTGGAGTAAAGCCAGAACTATAATATCGACGAAATTATCTATATAGTCAAATCGGGAGGGGGGGGAGTATTTTCTTCTCTGAATGAATTTATCCAACTGAGATGAATCCACATGGGGCTCTATAGTGCCCTTTATCCCTTCTCTTCTCAATAAGCCCTCAACGGGGCACACCTGTATCTGGGAGTCATTGATTATCGCCATACTTGTTGTACCCAACACTACATTGCATGCTGCTCCAGAATGTCTCCCTAGCTACCAGCATCATAGAGGTGAAGTAGGATTCTCCTAAATCTTATTTCTGCTCTCTTCTCTACATCTCTTCTGTTAGGCAATTATTACTTCGGTAACCTCACTTTTCTGGGTCAGATAATTTACTACAGGTGGGTATTTGACAGTAACTTTACATTATCTTATTTGACTAACTCTCATAATCTCTTAGGGATTTTCTCACAAATAACTCAAAAACATAGTGCTCCCTCAGAAGTTCAATAACCTACCACACAATATGAGAACACTGGGCACATATCTTGACCACTACCTACTATGCCGTTGAAAGAAAAGTTTATTGGTTCCAAGTTTCTGGAAAGGAATGTGATTACAAATATATCAAAGATATTTTGTAAAGCCAAGATCCATTATATTCTAATAAACTTACAGGCGGTGGCCTGAGAGTGATGTATTTGTAACCTTAAAGCAGTCAACATTTTGGTAAGGCTTAGTGTCAGTGAAATGAAAAATAATTGCTCACTGCTGGCTATAAATTAAATACGTTTATTTTGCCAAGGGCAACACTTACCAGAATCTGTAAATAGCTAGCAAGTTAGAAATCACGTAAATCGTGACCCTAGCTAATTAAATTCTGCATCTAATGGAGTGAAATTTATTGACAGCTCACTAAAATGAATTAAGTGAAGCAATAACTGCACTTTGTTGCACGTAATAAAATGTTGGTGGGGGGGAGTTGCAAGCAGTTAGAAGGTTATTATAAAATTGCTCTAGGCCAAGCCGTTAACACAGAACACCCAATTACTATTCTTTAATCAGTGAAGACATTTCTGTTTATTGGAAAATAACTTACTTTGGTTATTGTTTCTAATTTTTATTCCCATTTAAGAAATTGGACACTTATTAAATATTGAAGCTGAGGAAGGCAATAGATTGATGTCAAATTAATGGCATCCTTGTACCAATTCACACTGAATTAACTTTGTTTTCAATCAGCTTGGCATTTTCAGGTTACAATTTCACCCACACTAGGACTGAATATATGCCGTTTGTATTTTTCTTTAAAAAAAAAAAAAAAAGTGAATGATGTGGTGGAAAATCTGTGTTCAACTTTATATAGAATCCCTAATTCAGATTTTATTCTATTCCACTGGAAAATTCATGAACTGTGATATGCACATATGCCAGTAGTTTTACTTTAATTGCAATATATGTTTTAGGGTGAACATGAATGACGGATTATGTAGGCTGTAAGAATATATTAACCAGGACTGTCCCAAGAGCACATGTAACAACTGTGCTGAAAAAAATCACACTAGCTTCCAATTAGCCAATTAGTGTTTCTTTCCTACCTCCCTTTTCTTTCTTTCTTACCTTTCAAGACTTAAGTGAGCTGATATCAAGAAAGACTGTTTCTTGCAATCCTTCCAGTGTGTCATCTCATGAGTGTTACATCTTTGAGAAGGCAGGCTGGTGAGAACAGAGTGTTCTGAGTGGTGGCCCCCTGCTCTTTGGCATTCCCCAGTCAGGTGAGCTCCTTATAAAATTTAAATGGTTTCTAAACACATTCTTATTTCCAGAAGTTTGGGTGACCTTTTAAAATCATTTGTTGCCTTCCCTCTTTATAGCACTTAGATTATGCTTTTGCTACTGATTTGATTTTGCTGTTTTATACTTTTAAATGTTGTATCATATTTTATTTTTACAAATTATGTAAATTGCATTTTTAATTGTTTGCAGGACAGAAGTTTAATAAATAAGATAAAATAGGTTGAAGGCACTAGGTGAAGACACTGCTCAACCATGGACTGTATGTTCTGATGGTACAAAGCATTCCCATTAAGAACATAAGAACATAAGAGAACCCAATGTTGAATCAGGCCAATGGCCCATCTAATCCAACACTCTGTCACACAGTGGCCAAAAATACCAGGTGCCATCAGGAGGTCCATCAGTGGGGCCAGGACACTAGAAGCCCTTCCACTGCTGCCCCCCCAGCACCAAAAATAGAGTGCATCACGTGCCCCAGACTGAGAGTTCCTATCTATACCTTGTGGCTAATAGCCACTGATGGACTTCTGCTCCATATGTTTATCTAATTTCCTATTGAAACTGTCCATGCTTATAGCTACCACCACCAGTGAATTCCATGTGTTAATCACTCTTTGGGTGAAGAAGTACTTCCTTTTATCTGTTCTAACCCAACTGCTCAGCAATTTCATGGCATGCCCACGAGTTCTTGTATTGTGAGAAAGGGAGAAAAGTACTTCTTTCTCAATCTGCTCTATCCCATGCATAATCTTATAAACCTTGATCATGTCACCCCTCAGCCATCATTTCTCCAAGCTAAAGAGCCCCAAGAGTTCTAACCTTTCTTCATAGGGAAAGTGTTCCAACCCTTTTATCATTCTAGTTGCCCTTCACTGCACTTTTTCCAATGCTATAATATCCTTTTTGAGGTGTGGCGACCAGAACTATACACAGTATTCCAAATGAGGTCACACCAATGATTTATACAGGGGCATTAGGACCCCATCAGACCCCATCAATGTGTATTTACATTTAGGATTTTTGGCTCCAATGTGCATCACTTTGCACTTGGCCACATTGAATCCCATTTGCCATGCTGACACCCACTCACCCATCCTCGATAGATCCCTTTGGAGTGTCTCAAAATCCTCCCTGATTTTCACCACCCTGAACAACTTCGTATCATCTGCAAATTTAACCACTTCACTGCTTACTGCCAATTCCAAATCGTTAATAAACAAGTTAAAAAGTATCGGACAGAGTGCTGATCCCTGTGGTACCCCACTGCTTACTACCCTCCACTGAGAAAGTTTCCCATTTATACTCACTCTCTATTTCCTATTTATAAGCCAGTTTTTGATCCACAAGAGGACTTGTCCTTTTATCCCATGACTATTGAGCTTACTTAGGAGCCTTTGATGAGGAAGTTTATCAAAAGCTTTCTGGAAGTCATGGTAAACAACATCTATTGGGTCCCCTTGTCCACATGTTTGTTCACTCCCTCAGAAAACACTAACAGGTTAGTGAGACAAGATCTTCCCTTACAGAACCCATGCTGAGTCTGCCTCAATAGTTTTTGTTCATCAATGTGCCTACTAATTCTCTTCTTAATAACATTTTCCACCAACTTACCCGGTATCAATGTCAGACTGACTGGCCTGTAATTTCCCGGATCTCCCCTGGAGCCCTTTTTAAAGATGGGAGTGACATTAGCTACCTTCCAGTCCTCAGGAATGGAGGCAGATTTTAAAGAAAGATTACATATTTTTGTCAGGAGATCCACAAGTTCACATTTGAGTTCTTTCAGAACTCTCGGATGAATGCCATCCGGGCCTGGTGATTTATTAGTTTTTTAATTGTCCATCAGTCGTAGGACTTCCTCTCTCGTCAGCTCAATCTGATTCAGGTCTTTCAAAACCCCTCCCGAAATCGGTGCTTCTGGAGTGGGCAAGCACTTCTCATCTTCCATAGTGAAGACAGAGGCAAAAAATGTATTCAGCTTCTCAGCCATTTCCCTGTCATCCTTCAGTAGTCCTTTTATCCTTTGGTCATCCAAGGGCCCCACTGCCTCCCTGACTGATTTCCTACTTCTAATGTATTTGAAGAAAGTCTTATTGTTGGCCTTTATGCTTTTTGCGATATGCTCCTCATATTCCCTTTTTGCCTGCCTGATCACAGACTTGCATTTTATTTGCCTCAGCCTGTGTTTCCTTTTATCAACCTCACTGAGACTAGCTTTCCATCACTTAAAGGAATCCTTCTTACTATTTACAGCTTCCATTACTTTATTAGTTAACCATGCAGGTTTTTTTCTGTACCTATTTGTGCCTTTCCTAACCTGCGGTATATATTTTTTCTGAGCTTCTAGGATTGTCATTGATGGAGAAGCCTCATGGGATCCCCCTTGTAGTGACAAAATGTATCACACTTAACTGAATGGGGCAGTAGGACACAACTCCTACTGAAACATCATGTTGGATGTCATCTAAATGTCGTTCATAGAAGTGAAAGTTCCCTGCCTTCCATTTCCTACTGCAGCCTAACATCCGATACTTGAAATGCTGCTTATGGGGGGCTCACAGGAGCAACATGAGGAAAGCAAGAGGGCTGGCCATAGGACAGAGAAAATTGGCAAGATGCCACCTTTCCCTTGTACATGCAGATTTTTTCCCCAGGACGCAAACCTTTAAGAGCAACAAATGTCTAAGTCAAGAAGGCAATGTAATAAAAGTTTTAAGAAAAGGGGGGGAGGTATCTGAAATAAAATAATAGAAAATCCAGCAGTCATCGTATCAATACTGCTGTACCTGCTTAAAAAAAGAATTAAGGAGGAGAACTTCCCATTTAAAAAATTTGAAATCATGTATTAAACGGCACATACCCCAGCAGTGAGGATCTTCTGACAGGGTGATTAATCACTATCTCAAGTTTTGAAGGTATAAAGGAATATACAAATGAAGTAAAAAAAAGAAAAATAAATACAGTTTATTTAAATGGAATCATACATTGCATCAAGGTGGCAGAATCAGAAAATCTGAATAATAGATTGATTCCAAGTACCAGAAATGTGAGCAAGTCATCACATGGCCAAGGAGTAGGGCAGAGGGACTGCAGGAATGAAGGCAGGAGAGAGAAACTGATAGAGGTGTACAGCTTGCAATCCTAGGATCCAACACTTAGATCCAAGTGTCTAGCTTAGTCTTAAAAGGGCCAGGAACAAAATCAAAGGCTGCAATCATATGCACAATTAGATCCGTCGTAGACACGAATGCTGGGCAAATTTAAAGAATTCTTCAATTCTGGGCAGATTTAAAGGGCACGATCAGACAGCAACATCTGGGAAGCACCCCACAGCCATCGGCAACCCATTCTGCTCTGTCGCAGAAGTGGAGTTAAAAGACACCGTGGAAAATCTGGTAGTAAACGGGTTGTGACATGCCATGGACAGACTTTCCCATGTCTGATTGCTCCAGCATGCTCTCATGGCATCGGGATGGTCTGATCCCGACTCCATGCCATTGTTTCCCCCCCCTTCTCAGTATGCACATCATGGCAAACTCCATAGGGAGCCCTCAGTGTGGAGATGCGATTAATCAATTCTTTGTTTAAGCACGTTATAAACAAACAGCAAAAAACCCAAACCAGCTCACCTGAGGTTGTGTTTGATCATGCAGTGGCAGGCTGTGCCCGCAGCTTCCAAGGACTGTGTGATTGCGCAACTGCAGGTCAAATTCCTCCAGAGGAAATAGCCTCACCCCCCACACACTTTATCTCGCTCATGTGACCGCAACCAAAGCATATGGATATTGGGGAACAAGGCCTAGAAGCAGCTGGGCTGAATATGAACCCAAACTTCCCCATTCTGGTTGTTTAGAGCTTTATAAGCACTCTAGAGCTTGGAAACACACTGAATGCCAATGAACATGTATTCTTAGTAACTAGTACCAGCTGTATGGCCACTGCACTTTGATGAATTTTTCCACACACTTCTGAAATGCAGCCCCATATCAGGAGAACCTAGAATAGATGTTACTAGATAACTGTCAGCAGATCACCTCTTTTCAAGAAACTATGCTTCTGGCAGTATCTAAATTATGGACATCCCTTCTGCATCTATCAGCTATGATTGATCTAAAAGCAACCCCAGATTGCAAACTTGCTCTTTTAGAGGAAATGCAGCTGTATTAACTACAAGTCAAATATAACTTCCATACTTTGACAGACTCTTAACCAACAGGCCCCCCTTTTCCCATCTCTCTATGTAGCCCATTACCAAATTCAAACACCTGTGGAGATCACCCTCAGCAACAACTGGGTTAGATGAAAAGGAAAGATCATGCTGTGTGTCTTGCTGACATTCAAATCCAAAATCCCAGATGACCTCTTCTAACTATTTAATGTGGGTTTGAAATAGCATGAGCAGCATAATGTGGGACAAATTCCATGAACAGTAACACTTTCTGGAATCTGCCTGCAATAGAGCAGTGGAGCCACAAGAATACAGTATATCTGAATCCTGAAGTGTAGGCAGATGATCTAGAAGCATACCACACGGTATTTAAAACTTTAATTATGTAGGATATCCCTGACTGAGTCTCTCAGTATTATTCTTTTCCTCAAAGAAAGCTGCAGAGGCTGCTAATTTCTTTGGAAGCAGTGAGTAACACCTTTATCCCATGCCCTTTTCATGATTAAACTTACCTCCTGCTGTTGCTTTTTGTCTCATTTGGAGGGCAATACAGGTACCTGTAGCTTTAGTGTCCCCCCACAGGGAAACAGAGGGGGTGGGTGACCATACATAGAAAAATGATGTAAGGACATGAGCTCTATAAGATTTTTCTTTTTAAAAATTAGAACCTTCCCATATTCCAGATTTTTGCTCTCACATTTTAATTTTGTTGGCATAACCCTCCATCTTGGCAACCAAGACCAGCTCCTCTGCCAGTCACACAAGACTCTGAAAACACATTTGAGGCTATTTCCAATATAAAGGCTGAGAACCAGCAGGGAGAGCATATAAATTTCATTATAGTCACTGGGAACAATTGAAGCTCCTGAGAGAAACCAGGCATCTTTTTTTACTTCATCATCAGATGATAAATCAGGACCTCTCAGTATTTAAGAAGAAGAAGAGAACAAGAAGAAGAGACTGGATTTATACCCTGCCATTCACTCAAAGTCTCAGAGCGGCTTACAAACTCCTTTCAGCAGACACCTTGTGAGGTAGGTGGGGCCGAGAGAGCTCTGACAGAAACTGCTCTTTTCAAGAACACCTCTGACAGAACTATGGCTTGCCCAAGGTCATCCAGCAGCTGCAAGTGGAGGAGTGGGGAAAAACCTGGTTCTCTCAGATTAGAGTCCCCTCACTTAACCACTACATCAAACTGGAATATTCTTAGTTTAGTGCAAAGAATCTTGTTGCATTAGTGCCCTGTTACTAGTGCCGAAAGAAATTTACAGAAATAAAGAGATTCAAGCACAGGTTTCCTGCATAACATATAATCCAGCTCTTATTTTGAAGGAGCAAGAGGATACATTATTTGTGGGAAAACTTTTGACCACAGGTCTGCCATATGGAAGAAAAGTACAGTATAAAGGTTGTACTAAAGAGTAATGTGAAATATTTGAAGGTCTGGGTGCGATGCAAGATCCCATAGTATGAATTAAATAAAGTAAATGAATAAATGTAGGGTGGGATCCAGAGGACCATGAACAGAAGGAAAAAAAAGTAGTGTTGTTCTGCAAATGCTAGTACAAGAGATTCCACAATAGCTTCCACAAGGCATCATGCGGTCTCTACAGCTCTTATAATGCTCGTACAAGATATTGCCATCTGTCTTGTACAAAGGCAAACATTTTGGATTTAGTTTCTGTTTTCTCACACAATGTTCTTGCACAAGTTATAAAAACAGCTCTTTCCTGCGCAGAAGACTTTCATCAGAATGTATGTGGGAAGCTATATTTTGAATCAAAGCTGTAGTCATTTCTATGACATTATCTAAAATCTCTATAACAAAACCAAAAGACTGCAGATCATTCTTGGAACTGGGTTGTGGGGAAGCCATTAAGTGTTAGTGTAGGCAATGTGAAGCAACATGTTTAACTCCACTCCCACTCCCTTCATACCAAAGCAGTTTCACAACTGGAATCTCATTTTTCAAAATGAGATTGAGTCCCCATCTTCCAAGGCATTGCCAATATGAACGATCATCTCAAGTTAGCAGCGATGCATATTGTGTTGCAGTTTTTCTTCTGCTTGGATGGACTTTCCAATATTCATGTTCACAGACCAGTGTTTGAATCTTTTATTTTTAACACTGAAATATTCATTTTCAAAAGTGCTTGGAGATTATCCTGCAGGTCTAATAAAGCTACTTCATTTGATCATTTTGATTTTTTAAAAAGCTATGGTAGCACACGCAAACTGAGAGGGTTCTTATTAAGTCAAGGTTTCTCAAGGTATTTGAGGAAATAATTTCCTCTTTGAATGAGTGTACTGATTTGGTTGGCCTTGCTTCACAGAGCATGGAAAGTGGTGCACAGGGAATAGGTAAAGGTTCTTGCTTTAAAAAGGATGTCTTATTCAAAGGCTGTTTGCATTCTACTTTTTCCTTGAAAAGGAAGTGTTTCAAGAAAATAGTATGCAAGCCAATGACCAAGGTCAGAATACACAATCCCCTGCACATTAATTTCAGTGGGACTTTTACAGGAGAATTTTCAAATGACAAGAAACACTTTTGTAAACAGTAAAGCAGCAGCAAGCAAGAGCAGCTAACCCTCCATTGCCTTGGCACAGACAGGCACAATCCACATATTCAGCCCACTGCACCCTCATTAAACAAATGCCAACCTGGCACCAAACCCACAGAGAAGTGTGGGGGAAGGAGCAGGGTTTGCTGAAGCAGGAGAAGGAGACCCAGCCCTGCCTGATTCCACCCATCTTATTATGTGCAGTGGCAAGGAGGTGGGGGAGAGGAAGGCCATACAGGTGGCTGGTAACCACCCTACCCCACCACTGTGACCAACAACAAGAGAGATGCAGGACAGAAAGAAGTAGTGGAGCAACCATGTGGAAAGGCATAAATAACCAGGGAGAGGACCCCAATAGGAGACACAAAAAATCCTTCCCCAAAAGCTTAAGTCCTAGTGTTTGCATCATTAGGTATGTGCCATAGGAAACAGCAGCCACACTGGCCTCCTGAAGGCATGAGGGCAGCCACTGCATTACTGCATGCCAGATGCACTAGCCTCCCCTTGCCCCTCCCCAAGTCAGCTTGCTGAAGGCATGACCAGCCACTGTGAACTATACAGTAGAATCACTGGCTTCCCCTTGCCTCTTTCAAAATGCAGGGGGCTGAGGTGGGCATCTGAAGTAGACATCAGGCACACCAACTTTTCTCTTCCCTCACCTCAAATGCTGGGGGGATGTGTCAAAACACTGAAGGATGCTAGTCTCTACCCAGCAATTTGTGCGCTGACCTCCCAGACCTCAGACCTTTCCCCTGAGGAGCCTCTTTGACACAGACCATTTATTCCAGGCTCAGTTGCTCACCAGATGCTGCAGTTGCCTCATTGAGCCTATGCCTCAAGCACTCCTCTCTTGGATCACCCACCCTGCATGCACTTAATTAGCACATGGTATGAGAGTAACCTTCCCTTGACTTTTTGTTTGCAGGCCCAGTGGTTGTTCCAAAGCATATGTTGGGAGCTTGGGGTCCCACTAGCAGAGGATAAAATGAAGGGGAAGGCAATCATGCAGGGCACCCAGGAAAGCCAGGGAAGAGCCAGGGAAGAGGCGAGGTTCTAACTCCCACCCCTTCCCTCGGAGTGCCGGCTTTCCTGGGCGCTCCGCAGCTGTGGGGCACCCAGGAAGGCCAGGGAAGAGGTGGGGGTTCAAACCTTCCCTCCCAGTGCCAGCTTTCCCTTTGAACCGAGTGCCCCAGCAAGCCAGGGAAGGGGTGAGGTTTAAACCCCCACCTCTTCCCTTTGAGCCGAGTACCGAGCATTGGAGAAAGCACCGCCCCTGAGGCACTCCGCATTTGAGCAGGTGTCTCCAGGACTGCTGTTCCCCTAGCGCCACCCTTTATTCCTGACCTTGGAGAAAGGAGACAAGCCACTGCAAGGCAAGCCCCTGTATCTCCACATAGGTGAGGCGGTGGGTTAGTAGCTGATGGTCGACTGTATCAAATGCATATCAAATAATCCTCTGTGGTTGGTGTGGCAGTTGCAGGTGATGCTCATCATTACCTATACTACATTCGATATATGCCTGCCAACAAATTATTGCTTATTTAGTGTTTTACATTTGGGGTAGATTAATTAAGAAAAGGTAATTTTCTTTATACAGGATATTTCAATACTTCTAAATTAGTTTTCAGATTAGTACAGCAATGTTAGATGACTTTTTCTTACCAGAAAATATGGAGAGTTCATAAATAGAGATGCCGAAGCCATTATGACATATAGATCAAAACAAGAAGCGGGACCCGCAATATTCGCGGGGTAGGGAGTATTCCTAAAGGCTTCCGGTCTGCAAAAGCAGCTCTGCAGGCAAGCCTTCTCTCCCCCAGCCCACTGATTCCCCTTCGGGCACCGACGGTGAGGCCTGAGTGCCTCCCAGCCGCCGGGCCCACTGATTCCCCCCACACACACTCTCAGCCACCCACCTGCTCCCTCTCCCCCCACAGCAGCAGTGGCAGCGCTCTGGGAATCACAACAGATCTCCCAGTTACAGAGATCAATTCACCTTAGGGCTGCCAGCTCCAGGTTGGGAAATTCCTGGAGATTTGGCGGTGGAGCCTTAGGACAGTGAGGCTTGGAGAGGTAAGCAGCCTCAGCAGGGTATGATGCCATAGACTCAACTCTCCAAAACAGCCATTTTATCCAGGGGAACTGATTTCTGTTTCCTGGACAACAGTTGTAATTCTGGGTGATCTCCAGTCCTCACCAAGAGGCTGGCAATGGTGGTTCTCATGGAGGAAATGGCTGAAAGGTGGAGTCTATGGCATTACACCAGTCCGAAGTTCCTCTCCTCCTCAAATCCCACCCTCTCCAGACTGTACCCCTCAAATGTCCAGGGATTTCCCAACCTGGAGTTGGCAACCCTATTTCCTTCCCACCCAACAGCCCAACCTACCTTTATCTGCCTCTCTGTCTTCTGCTTTCATCTCCATCCCCCAGCCTTTACCTAGGGAAATTACAGTCTTTCTCCACAGTGGGGACCAAAGCAGCTTTCATTATTTTCTCCTCCTTTGTATCTGCACAACAACCTTGTGAGGTTGGTTAGACTGAAATATGTGACTGGTCCAAAATCACACAGTCAGCTTCCACTGCAAGATGGGGATCTGAACCTGGGTCTTGCAGAAATCCCCCAGCCTGGCACTGGCAACTCTTGTGAGGCCTGGCCCCAAGGCTCCCTCCGTCCAAGGCCAAAAGAGGCCTGGAAAGGGCCCTTCCCCCACCCTTTTACTGACAGAGCCAGTTAGAAGCCCCCCCCCCGAACATTCTAATCTTTCACCATTGTTGCCTGAAGCAGTTCCCTGCAGAGGCCATTTCAAAAGGTTTTTGGGGGGATTCAACTGTACCTGAAGGGATTTTCTTAGTTTTTGGATTTTTCTACAAACCCAGGAAGTCTACTGACTATGTAGGAAAAGCTGTTGGAGGAGAGTGAGCCCCCTGTTGGTGGAAATAGGTATCCGCAGATTTTGGCTATTAGAATAAGGATAGAACAAAAACTTGCAGCTCATACCAGTATCTCAAAGTAACCCACCATGCTGAAATTAAACCAAATTGTAATATCATTTTCAATAATACATTTTTTAAAAAATTGACCGTTCTGTGTGTCAATATTATACTGAATATGGCCTCATTCATACATTCTACTACCACATGGATAGCCAATAGGGATGTGCATTTTGCTAAGCCAAACCTGAATAAATACCTGACAAATACCTTATTGGTACTTTTCGGGTATTTATTCAGCTGAATCAGATTCACTAATCTGATTCAGCAAACTGGTAAGGTCATCCCAAATAAAAGTTGATCTTATTCATCTTTTATTTGGGAGTCTTCCCTGGAATTGCTAGATGACGCAGACTTCAATAGGGATTGAGGTCTCCTACCCCTTTGCTTAGGTGTGGACCTCGATGAAGGCACTGAAGATGAAGGTTGCCTGCCCATCTGGTCAACGTGTTTAGAAATGTGCACCAGTATTTGAACAATTCCCAACAGAATGGCCAGGTTTTAAATGGCTGGGGATGCTGAAGGAGCCTCATTAGAAGAGGAACCCCTAATGAAGGATTATTGCCACCCTCACTAGCCAGGGTGCATGATACCTTTGCACAGCATGCCTAACACAAGGTGGATGAAGATTTTGCAGGGAGTGCATCCTTAGTGGACCTTTTAGTAGTTTTAGCAGAAGCAGCAGCCACATTGCTTTTGCTTTTTACAGCCTCTTTCACAGAGGGCATCACACAGTGCTTTGCTTTCCCCTTGCCATGGCTGGCTGCCTACATAGGAGGGATATTTCTAACCAATAAACACCTAGAGTATGGCAATAAAACCTGACTAATGTATACATGATTACAAGCCCAAAAGTGCATGTAAGAGCAAGCTCACCATAAAAATAGGAGACTATGGTTGAATCTGCATTTGCATTTTTAAATCAGTTGCGTGCTGCTGTGACGCCGTCTTTCTCTATGCTTCTTTGAATGTTGTTTGGAAAATATTCTTTTAAAGCAGTGCGGAGGTGCAATGACAGTGGAGCCACCCCGAAAGGATGATAAACATATGTGGACATGCAAAAGTATGCTAGCACTGATGAGGTGTGAAAATGACACCAAATGTGGACAGCTTTTTTGAAGATGAAGTCAGAAGGCGGGGATACTGGTGGGAAAGACAAATGCAGATTTGGCCTATTTATCAACCTCCTCTTTCTTAAACAACCTTTATTACTTATCTAGCATTTTTATTATTATTATTATTAATACTACTATTCTTTGCTTAATGGTCACAGCACTCAAGCACTGGACACTCTGTCTAAGTGAATCATACCCTCAGGATCCTACACTAAAGTCCTGATCTGGATAGTCCAGGCAAGCCCAATGTCGTCAGATCTCAGAAGCTATGCAGGATCAACTCTGGCAAGGACTTGGATGGGAGACCTTCTTGAAATACCAGAGGTGGGAGGTAGGGGCAGACTTTATTCAGCCACCTCTCTGGATGTTCTCCAGGCTCCCAGTAGGGGTCAGTCGCCAGCGGTCACCATGGCTTCCAAGTGCGCACACGCACACACATGCACATATTAAAAAAAATTAAAATACCCAAAAAATCCCTCACTAAAATACACAAACATCTAAAACAAACAGCCCTTTAAACCTGTGCCAAAGAAATGAAAGCAATGATCCTAAACCCTCAACCTCTTGCATGATCCAAATCCTGCAATCCAAAGCCTACTTAAAGCTCTGAATGCCCACAAGCAAAGCTGGGTGAGTTGCAAGGGCCAGACAAGTAAATAACAGACCACAAAAATTAAATAAGGTGACCGCTAATGCGTATACTGCACCATAAATAATGGGATGAAAATCCCAGCCAAAGCCACATGCAGTCTGCAGATGAAAATAAAAAACAACAGACACCCCAGGTAATCACCAACCGGCAGAACCGTGGTAATTTCCTCCTTGCTGGGCACAACTAGAAAGTCTATTGCTTAGTGGCTGCAATTAACAAAATAATTTCCCCACTGCACTGACCTCCAGAAAAGGACCTAATAAGCAAAGCCACCATTGAACAGCCCAACTGCCAGCTGCTGTCAACTTCACCCCTATTACAAAAGGGGGTGTGTGAACAAAGTCAGCCCAACTAAAAAATGCGGAGCCTTCTTTAAAATTCTGAAGATCCAAACAGAGCTGAGAAGCACGTGGAAGCCAAAACTGCACTGCTGATCCAAGCTGAGACCATTGGAAAGAGCAAGAAAAAACACATTAAGAGACTCCCAGCAGCAGCAGTTTAAATCCCCACCAATGGCTGATACAACTGCTGCATCAAGAGTCTGCCCTTTGCACCCACACTTTGTGACGTGGGCGGCTGGCCATTAGAATAGCTGCCAGGTTAACTGCCTCCCGGCCACCTTGCCACGTGGGCAGAAGCAGCAGCCCTGGCCTCCAGCGTGTCTCTTCTGGCCCATGCCACAAATGCAGCATTCAGGTAAGTTGTGGCTGGTGCTTCTCCTCAGCTGTCATGTAATGATGAAAATATCAACATGTTATTTATTTAAGTACTAGGAATAAGGCCCGTTGTGGAAATAAATACAACAGGCTCTAGAAAGAGGCTCTGGGAGAGTGCCCCAGCTTTGGGCACTCAGTGACAATTTGCTGTGGCAATCTCAGCTGGGTATAATGACAGAGTGATTAGGGAAATACCTGGAGATTTGGGGGGGGATCCTGTGGAGGGCAGCAATTGGGGGGTGGGGTGGAAGGACTCAGCAGGGTATAATGCCATAGAGTCTACCCTCCAAAGCAACCATTTTCTCCCAGGGAACTTATCCCTGTCATCTGGAGGTCAATTGTAACAGTGGGAGATCTCCAGGTCCCACCTGAGATTGGCAACCCTAGGGGAAAGTCAGCCGCACAGCGGGGAGTTGAAGAAAATGGTTTGATGGTCGCTGGCCCACCTCGTTAGCCAGCCAACCACGCTGAAGCTAAGCAGGAGAAAGAGCCTTTTTCCATTTATTCTGACAGGAAAGTGGCCATTGGGGAGGGGGTTATGCTGAAAGTCCTTTGTTTTTTTACTCAAAGAACCAAGCTTGGTTGCCTACCAACAGCCACTGAGGGGACAGTCCCTCACAGGAGTCAAGAGAACTGTCTTCCTCAGGAGAGAGAGCTGTCTGCCAGGGGGAGTGGGCGGGGAAGAGGAGCAGATCCAGCACCCGGCCAATGGCACGCGAGTACTCTTGAGTGGCGGGTGATGGGCCAATGGCTGAGGGAGGGCATTTTACAGCCAATGGGAGCGCATGGAATCTTACGAAACCAAAAGATAATTATTATAAGGAGAGATGTCTCCCAGTTTGGCACATCTTAAGAAGTCAAAGAAGCAGAAACATGTCAGTAAGTAGCTGACCCTGTAATAAATGTACAGCCACTCTCAGAAGAGGAATCATTCTTACATTCATGTACAGCTGGACATGTTCTTTCATTCAATCAAAAGCAAAGAAGCACCTCTAATTGACTATGACACTAGGAAGGAACTTAAGTGGCAGACATAATAACTGGCAACCAGAAAATGGTCTTCAGAAGCACACGTTATCTCAACAGGGAGAAAATTATGTCCACAAGAACAATTTATACAACTTTGTCTCAAGGCAAGCATCACCGAACCCAGTTCTGACTACCTGACACCAATTTTATTCATGTGCAATTTGCTTGATTTTTGTTTCTGGTTACCCCTTCTTATGTTATATTCCAAAGACACATGCACTTTTCAGAGCTGTACGTCCTTGGAGGTCTACAAAGACACAATGTTGAAACTGCAGTGTGCTTGTTTGTTTCTCCATGACTGAAAAACATGTTGAAACTGATTATATTTTCCCATACCTCCAAAGAACATGACTGTGCAATTTAAATGCACATCAATGTGTGTTACAGATTCCCTTGCTTCAGCTACTGTAGTGAGCACTGTGTACGTTTTTCCATTGAGTGAGTATCTGTCCAGAAGACAGGAAGATTTTTAATGCTTAAAAGCATAGCAAGAATCTGACAACCCGATCACACAAATTTGTTTAACTAATTGACTAGGACCTCATTGTTCCCATGTGCATGTATGTTCCAGTGATAGGAACTGAAATATGAAAAACTAATAAATGTGTGAGGCGCCAAAATATGAAGGCAGAAGAATGGCTAACCTTCAACTTACAAGAAAAATCCTATCTCATGGTTTTATCCATTACTTCTGCTGCATACTACCATAAGCATACTACCTATAGGCACAATGGATCCCAGGAATGGTTTTAATTGCCTGTGTGATCCAACAATTGACTGAGTAGACAGAAAAGAAAGAGTTTGCAGGGCTTTGTTTGGTTTATTGGAATAGAAGCTCTACCTAGCTAGGATTGGTCCTACCTATATATCTATACCCCAGGAGGGGAGAATTACAAAAACGTAGATCACAATGAAAGGCATTTTTGTAGTTATTTATTCATTTCAGTGCATTTGGGTGACAAATTAATTTTCAACATTAACATAATATATACCTTTATGCAAATCTAGCCAGCTCTGGAGCTGTAACACTTCTCAACTGCATTTTCCTTCTATTCATCAGCTAGAGATTTCCATACACAAAAGATTTATTATTGGCTTGACAAAAATTTTAAATGGATGGATTCAAATAACCACTTCTTATGTTGATTATCATTTGACGAGCCTATTCCATGTGAGCTTGTCTATTAACATATATTTTGTTACTGCATGTGGTCAGAATACACGTCAGCCCTAAATACATATATATGGGAATATGCCCACCTTTTCAATTTTTATGGAATGTATTTATTTTATTATGCTATTTCTATCCCACTCTCCTTCATAGCTGAAGGCAACAGTGGTATCTAAACCCCACATCAGCATAGCTCTTTCCTTCCATCATACCTCATTTCTTGTCTAAGCTATTGATTTAAACTGAACACTAACAAAATGAAACATGCATTTCTGAGCAATGGTCAGTGATTAAATACAGAAGTTACTTCTATGAGGCCCTAATCTGGATAGCCCAGCCTAGCTCTATCTCATCAGATCTTGGAAGCTAAGCAGGGTTGGCCCTGGCAAATATTTTGATGGTAGATCTCCAAGGGATACCAGGATCATGACACAGAGGCAGGCAACAGCAAACCACCTCTGAATGCCTCTTGTCTTGAAAACCCTAAGGGGTTGCTATTGTTGGCAGAGTTCAGGAAATAATCCAATCCACATTTTGGAGTTTGCTTTCAATGAATTTACTACAACAGGATTTTGCAAGAAGACAATGACTGACTGCAGGCCACTAATGCAACACAGAGGCCTTCAGAGCACAAGCACTATACTAACACACAGCAGAAAAAGAAGCAAGAAGGGGTAGGCTGAATTGTAAGAAAAAAAATTCAATAAACCCTAAGTGCTGCTCCACAGCTCCCCTAGAGTACAAGTGGACTAAACTACTCTTTCAGCAGCATTTACAGTAACTAGACTCTTAACAGGCTGTCGCTTCTCCAACAGCCATTAATCAGGTGGTCATCTTACATTCAGAGTCATCCTCATTTCAAGTAAATTCAGACTGGAAAGAGTTGGGTGGGGAGAGATGCGACAAGATAAGGGGAGAGGGAGAGAAAGGAAGGGGGGGTATTATAGATACTGATCCTTAAATCTAATGAAATCCAGCATTAATATAGGGTTGTAAATAATCAAAATGGATAAAAACAGGATCAACTATAATGTACTAGAAACTAGGGATGTCAGCCTCCAGGTGGGATCTAGGAATCCCTTGGAATTATAGCTCATCTCTAGACTACAGAGATCAGTTCCCATGGAGAAAATGGATGCTTTGGAGGGTGAACTGTGTGGCATGGCATTGTACCTCACAGAGGTCTCTGTCCTACCCAGGCTCCATCCCTAGGTCTCCAGGAGTTTCCCAACCAAGATCTGGCAACCCTACCCCCCAGGGCTCTTTTTGCAGCAGGAACTCCTTTGCATATTAGGTGACCCACCCCTAATGTAGCCAATCCTCCAAGAGCTTACAGAGCTCTTCTTACAGGGGCTACTGTAAGGTCTTGGAGGATTGGCTACATTAGGGGTGCGTCGCCTAATATGCAAAGAAGTTCCTGCTACAAAAAGGCCAGGGAAGACCTGGTAACCCTAACTAGATGGGAGCTCTGCAACTCACAAGACACAGCTAGTCTTGAATAGGAAAAAGTGCACTATTGGAAAGGATTTGGTTCCCAGTTAAAGAGCTTGGGAACTGAAGGGTACAGAAAAAGGGGCAAATATATATTCAGAATATGTAGGTGCATAAGTCCAAAAAAGGTCAAAAATAGTATGGCTCTAAAAGAGGATGGAATTTTTAAGCCTTAGTAAGAGATTCAAATTGGGGGGGGGGGACCACAGGAGATAGAACATAGTTATCTGGTTCAAATGCAGGTACAAAGCCCATACTAAGCATGTTCATAATATCAGACTCTTTCAGGACAAAATCCTACTGGTGAGATTATTATGGAACTTGATTAATGCTCTGAATTCTGGTTTCTAGGTGAGATACATCTCTTCCACGCAATTTGCTGTCATGTCTAAGCTCTAGTTAGCATGATTTTATCAAAGGTAGTCCTGTTCACTCTCTGGCTTTTTTTTTTTTTTTTACTGGCCAGAATCTTATTTACGTGCTCTAGTGTAAAACATTGATCCAAGCAGGTCTCAATACCAAGATAAGAAAATAAGAAGAGTCCAGCTGGATCAGGCCAATAGTCCATCTAGTCTAGCATCCTGTCTTACACAGTGGCCAACCAGTTCCTCTGGAGGGCCAACAACAGGGCATAGAGGCTGAGGCCTTTCCCTAATGTTTCCTCCTGGCTCTGGGATTCTGAAGCTCAGTGCCTCTGAATGTAGAGGTTCACCTCAGTCACTATAGCTAGTAGCCATTGATAGACTTGTCCTCCATGAATCTATCTAATCCCCTTTTAAAGCTACATATTCCTGTGGCCATAACTAGATCCTCTGGCAGCAAATTCCATATTTTAACCATTCTCTGTGCAAAGCAGTATTTCCTTTTTTCTGTCCTGAACCTACTGTCCATCAATTTCATCAGATGCCCTCAAGTTCTAGTATTTTGGGAGAGAGAGGAAAATTTCTCTTTGTCAACTCTCTCAATCCAGTCTTCTGGTACAGCAGCTGAATTTAGTGATAGGCTACATATAAGGGTTAATAGGTCAAGATAGAAATAACAGGGATAGAATGGAGACAAAGATTCCTTTTTTGTGATTGGCAGTTTACAAAGACTATGCCAATGATAGTGAATGGACGTTTTAAGCAACCAGGCTACTAGCAATGATCATTGGAGAAACCTGTTCAATTAATTCATTTCTAAGCAGTTTTGTCTCCCTCAGTGCTAGAAATGCTAGTCTTAGGAGCATTGTGTTAAAATGTCAAGATGTCATATTCAAAGTATGTATGTACAGCAATGACATTACTAAAAAAAGGAGATAAAATGTCAAATTTTCTATGGAAGTCTATTACTGCAATTAGTAGCTGAAAAGATCGTAAGAATAATGACTGATGTCTGTTTGATTTGGAGACCTGACAGATAGTTTTCAAGACTAAATGAACCTGCTCTGAGGAATTATGCATCCATCTTGTAAAAATGCACAGCCACCATCTATTGTATATTCCAATAATAAATTATTATGTGTTAACATAGTGGGTGAGGATTTGCGCACTTGCTTAATTTATCTTCTGTTGAGGTAAAGCATATGGCATCCTACAAGACGGATCCTCTTTGCTAAACAATTCTCTCGAATCATTCTAGAAGAATGTATGACTTGCTTTTCCTGAACACATGAATAGCACATCAGGCAAGCAAAAAGGGAATATGAGGAGCATATCGCAAAAAACATAAAGGCCAACAATAAAACTTTCTTCAAATACATTAGAAGTAGGAAGCCAGCCAGGGAGGCAGTGGGGCCCTTGGATGACCAAGGGGTAAAAGGAGTAGTGAAGGATGATAGGGAAATGGCTGAGAAGCTAAATGCATTTTTTGCCTCTGTCTTCACTGTGGAAGAGGAGAAGTGTTTGCCCACTCCAGAAGCACCGATTTCGGGAGGGGGTTTGAAAGACCTGAATCAGATTGCGGTAACAAGAGAGGAAGTCCTCCGACTGATGGACAATTTAAAAACTAATAAATCACCAGGCCCGGATGGCATTCATCCGAGAGTTCTGAAAGAACTCAAATGTGAACTTGTGGATCTCCTGACAAAAATATGTAATCTTTCTTTAAAATCTGCCTCCATTCCTGAGGACTGGAAGGTAGCTAATGTCACTCCCATCTTTAAAAAGGGCTCCAGGGGAGATCCGGGAAATTACAGGCCAGTCAGTCTGACATCGATACCGGGTAAGTTGGTGGAAACTGTTATTAAGGAAAGAATTAGTAGGCACATTGATGAACAAAAACTATTGAGGCAGACTCAGCATGGGTTCTGTAAGGGAAGATCTTGTCTCACTAACCTGTTAGTGTTTTTTGAGGGAGTGAACAAACATGTGGACAAGGGGGACCCAATAGATATTATTTACCTTGACTTCCGGAAAGCTTTTGATACAGTTCCTCATCAAAGGCTCCTAAGTAAGCTCAATAGTCATGGGATAAAAGGACAAGTCCTCTTGTGGATCAAAAACTGGCTTATAAATAGGAAACAGAGAGTGAGTATAAATGGGAAACTTTCTCAGTGGAGGGTGGTAAGCAGTGGGGTACCACAGGGATCAGTACTCGGTCCGATGCTTTTTAACTTGTTTATTAACGATTTGGAATTGGGAGTAAGCAGTGATGTGGCTAAATTTGCAGATGACACAAAGTTGTTCAGGGTGGTGAAAACCAGGGAGGATTGTGAGGCACTCCAAAGGGATCTGTTGAGGATGGGTGAGTGGGCGTCAACGTGGCAAATGGGGTTCAATGTGGCCAAGTGCAAAGTGATACACATTGGAGCCAAAAATCCTAAATATAAATACACGTTGATGGGGTCTGATCTGGCAGAGACGGACCAAGAGAGAGATCTTGGAGTCGTAGTGGATAACTCGCTGAAAATGTCTACACAATGTGTAGCTGCAATAAAGAAGGCCAACGCTATGCTGGGGATTATTAGGAAGGGAATTGATAACAAATCAGCCAGTATCATCATGCCCCTGTATAAATCATTGGTGCGACCTCATTTGGAATACTGTGTACAGTTCTGGTCACCACATCTCAAAAAGGATATTATAGCATTGGAAAAAGTGCAGAGAAGGGCAACTAGAATGATAAAAGGGTTGGAACACCTTCCCTATGAAGAAAGGTTAAAATGCTTGGGGCTCTTTAGCTTGGAGAAACGACGGCTGAGAGGTGACATGATCGAGGTTTATAAGATTATGAATGGGATTGAGCAGGTTGAGAAAGAAGTACTTTTCTCCCTTTCTCACAATACAAGAACTCGTGGGCACTCTATGAAATTGCTGAGCAGTCGGGTTAGAACAGATAAAAGGAAATACTTCTTCACCCAAAGAGTGATTAACATATGGAATTCACTGCCACAGGAGGTCGTGGCAGCTGCAAGCATGGACAGTTTCAAGAGGAAATTAGATAAACATATGGAGCAGAAGTCCACCAGTGGCTATTAGCCACAGGGTATAGATGGGAACTCTCAGTCTGGGGCAGGTGATGCACTCTATTCTTGGTGCTGGAGGGGGCAGCAGTGGGAGGGCTTCTGGTGTCCTGGCCCCACTGCTGGACCTCCTGATGGCACCTGGTATATTTTGGCCGCTGTGTGACAGAGTGTTGGACTAGATGGGCCATTGGCCTGATTCAACATTGGGTTCTCTTATGTTCTTATGTTCTTATGTACTCTTTCCAATAGAGGGAAGATAGCATTCACTGAAAACGGTGGCTTGTGGACCACAAGGAACAGATTTTCCAGATCCAGTGTACCCATCTATCTATATATATAAAAGAAAGTCCCCTCACCATAAAATCAATGCCCAGGCCAAACCCCTGGACCTAGAGACACAAAATTCAAGGAGAACACTCCTACCATGATATAGATGTTCACTAAGAAGGGATTTTTAGAAATTCAACCTATAAGGGGGTCAAAAGGGTTAAAATGTGCTCCTCCCATTGCTTCTTATGTGGTTGCCAGGCAGACAGCTTTGCGTAGTATCAGGAAGTGGAGGCCATTTTAGATTTGAAAACTAAACAGGGTTTAGTTCCAGTTTGGTGTAGTGGTTAAGTGTGCGGACTCTAATCTGGGAGAACCAGGTCTGATTCCTCACTCCTCCACTTGCACCTGCTGATGTGACCTTGGGTCAGTCACAAGTTCTGGCACAGCTGTTCTTGAAAAAGAGCAGTTTCTGTCAGAGTTCTCTCAGCCCCACCTACCTCACAGGGTGTCTGTTGTGGGGAGGGGAAGGGAAAGGTGTTTGTAAGCCGCTCTGAGACTCTGAGTGAAGGGCAGGTATAAATCCAATCTCTTCTTCTTTGTCTTCTATAGACCACATTAGTGCTAGGATCACCAGGCTGCTTGGTGAGCTCACTCTGGAGCAGGAACATAAAACTGTCCATGTGAGAAGCAGTCATCCTGCCACCTTCAGTGTCTGGCCTTGGGACATATTTATGGTTGTAGCAAAGCAGACCTTGAGGGGGAACTGCAGCCTCTTGAACTTAAAGGGTTTTCTGATGGTATGAGTAGTATGCAGGGTATGAACACTGACTCTCACCTAGCACTGCCAGTGAGCAGTGTGGCCTTGGTGATGTTCCTGCGCAGGGCTTTCACTTGCAATCTGGTGCCATTTCTGAGTTTGGGTCGGTTGAGATTCCACAGCAGCATCACTGGAGCACCCACTTTGAGGAGAAGCTTGTGGGCTGTTTTTACCTCAGAACACTGAGGTCCACAGCTGAGCAGTCAGAGGGAGATGGGTGCAAGCAGGCAGGTTTTACCTCAGAACTCTGAGCAACACAGTTGATGAATTGGGGGCGGGGGGGAGGCAGCAGCTTGCCAGGAACACATTTTGCCCCTTTTTTACCCCCTTAGAAATCTTTTCATAGTGGGGGTTGACATCATGGTAGGAATGCACTCCCCTTATTTTAGGTTTCTTGGGGCATGGGTTTGGCCTGGGCATTGAATTTGGGAATGGGGGTGCAGGGCATGCCCTGTGGTCAATTATATTACCTCACCAAATGGAAAGACTTTGACCCGAGCCATAATGAATGGGTGGAAGACAAACATGTTAAGGCTCCAAAGTTAGTGCACACTTTTCATAAGCAGCACCCCCTCAAGCCGGGAGGGTAAAGGGCTTTCGGGGGGCAGAATGTCAAACTCTGTCTTTAGTTTGCCATGATCTTAAGGAGGAAATTCCTGAGGGGGGGTAGCTGAGTGTGTGAACTGCTCTCTCTTGTAGGCATTGTAATTCTTTCCAAGATACCTCCCCGTCTAGGGACAACCTTGAGTCAAACTGTGCCAGCTTGCTATTCTGGATAAAGAAGACATATATTCTTGGGGGAGGGGAATAGTGAGCGCGGATGCTAGGCGGGAAGACTAAGACATGTGATTGGTTGTATGGAAGGGGGGGCTTTGTTTGAACTGTCTATATCTTTGGATTCTCGCACCAGAACCTCAGTTCTGACATGGTACTGATCTAGTCTGGAATATGAGTATTCTTCAATAAACAACTCACTGCCAAAGAGAGTGTTGTTGAGAGTAGCTAGGAGTCTGACATGTATTACATAAATACTCCCACCACTATTTGTGTTCTGTGCCCTTTCTACCTACACAATTTTGATTCTGCCACTTCAAGATACACAGTATTTTATACTCTTCCAAACATTGTGTATCATTGCTGTTAAAACAGGATATATGTTCTTCTGAAATATTCATCCTTACTGACTTGCACAGGATATCCAAGTTTCATCTAAATATACAGTTATTATTTGTTTAGGTATAGCTCACATCTTCTGGATTTGGTATCCTAAATATCAACTCCCCACTTCAGGCAACTCCAGCTGTTCTTTCATGTCTTGATAGCCCCAATTATTCTCTCCAGAAATACTCACATTCCTAAAAGTACTTTACATTCATTTTCTTGCAACAGAGATCCCTCACTTAAATAGGAAAGACTGTTTCCTCTAGTCTTTCAAGATCCTTCTTACTGAGTATATTTATATAAATACTGAGAAATGTATGGATCCCTAATGCAAAATTTGTACATAATATAATTTGATTTGGGGGATACTTTATTTTCTGCATTAGTAGATTTCATTATTGTTTTGGTTAATGAAATATAGATGGAGAAGAACTCCGAAGGCTTGATGCATATTTATAGGTTTTGAAGTCAGAAGATCATCAGTTAAACTTGCTAAAAAGTTCTCACCAACTGAATTTCTTCCAGATATTATTTTATCCAGCTGATTAAACTATGTTGGCTAAACCCCCAGTTCTTAAAATAGGAGGCAAATCTCCTTACGACAGAGTAAGCTGCTGTTAGTTTTCATGAGGAAACAAAATTAGCAAGTGATCCAAGCAATCCATTTAGAAATTAATAAATCTCTTTAGCTCAGCACTACAACAGTGTTATCATGAGTTAATCAAATGCAGTGACAGTCAACGAAAGGACTGGAGTGGGAGTGAAGCCCCTTTCATATGAAAAATGGCTTATATATGACTGGCATATGAAATGTCTTCCATATGAAAAATGGATTAAGACATTTCACTTTAAAAAAGCACTAATGACCTGGATATCTTGACCTTAAAAGGACAAACATTTTAAAATGTATATATTTGCCTTACTATTGCATTGGGGAATATATATGTAAGTTAATTGTTTTCCATTAGATACAAAGAATGAGGCTACTTACATTCCCAGGTCCTTTCCCTCAGATCTTTTGAATGCTGTCTGCCTGAGAGCTTTAAACCAATTTAATGTTCATAGCTTCTCTTGAAAAACCCTTATAAGTGAAGATCTGTGAGGTTGTTAGCCTATCTTAAAATAATTCTCAGTTCTTTCACATAACCATTATTCCCATTGGCTTTGAAAAAGCCAGTTACGATTAAACTGGCTTATAACTTATTTTCTCCCAATTTCTATCCCTGTGCAGTCTTATGCAAAGGTACTCCAGGGTAAACCCAATGGGTGTAGAATGGAGTAATTCAGCATAGGATTATACTGCTAGAATTTAGGCATGTTCCCGGCTGCCTTAATGTTCCATTTTCATTCTCCAATGTTACCATTTTTTCCTTGTGTTCAGACGACTTTCTTAATATCCCAATGATGTCCCAGTTTTTTCCCCCCATTCTTTTTAAAACTAGTTTCTCCTGTACTTTATTTTTCATTACAAAAGTGAATTAGAATTTGGGTGGCTTTTTAAAATATAATTTAATGCCAGCGCTGAAACATTTCAGCACAGGAGTGTACTTATGCTGAAACAAACCTCAAAGGTAGCTAGAGGCTGGAAAACGCCTTAGTGACGATCATTAATGGCAACAAATTGAATCAGATGATGTTCTAATGTCCTTTTGCTTTGCAACTCCATGGATATAAATATGACAATTGCTAATGCTCAGGATGCTTTTTTCAAATGTTCATTTTTTACTTTAAATAAATGATGATTCCATAAACAAATTCATATTATGTTGGCAAGGTCAATTATCAGTGTGTAAAATGCCAGCTGCTGTTTCTGTTTCTCCATTATGACCTTTTTTGATAACATGGAAGATAAAGGATTGTGCACCCAATTAGCTGAACATGTTTTATTCTTGGTACACTAACAATGGACTGCAAACCTTTACACTCAAATGAGCAGACCTGTGATATTCTGAATTGAACAACAGATGTTAGTGTTCTATTACATTGAATGCAGGACATAAAAGAGGAAGAAATAGCATTGCTATTACCTCCTGCAAGTACTGTGCATTTGCATCTGTTTAGTTTGTTCCTTGTATCTAACATTATCTGAAGACCAGTTAAGTACAATGAATAATTTTTTTGTCACAAACCAAAAAGAGGAAATAAAACTGGCAGTGAATCAATATGCATGATATAGTGTAAGCCATAAGACACTGGCTAGTACCACTTGCTTCTACTGATGGAAGAGGAAGATAATTTCTATCCATCCTTCCTTCCTAATATAGACTTTTCCTTTGCCCTGTAAGCTGTTCGTGAAGTTCTGCTCAGTGGGGATGGGAGGGGAATTGGCGTTGCATGCTGTCACAACATCACTTTTGGCTGGGAACCAAAAAAATGGCATTGCTGTGGCACTCTATGACTTCCTCTGATTTCTGTGATTTTTACCATAGAGTTTTGGGGAAACTCTAGAGTATCATGTGACCTAGGTTAAGTAAGCCAGAAATTACATCACAGTATCATTTGATGTCATTTCACTAGATCTCCACTCCCCTAGTCTTCCATTGGTTATTGTTGAGCTAGCAACCCTAGAAGCACATTTTCTTTCCCTTTCCCCTATCAACATCCTGTGACCCTCAGAGATGCTCTGTTGATGGTCAGATAACTCACCTCAATAAAATGCCATGCAGTGCCAAAAGCTGGGTGTGTGTGTGTACAAAATCATATCATCCCCTTCCTTTAGTAAAGATGAAGGGGAATATAATTTTGTTCAATTCCTTCTTGCTGTAACCGCCTTATCACATGGCATAGCCTTTAGGAAGGTCCCCCAATGCTCAGTAGAAGACTTTTTGGGATCATGGCAGGCATCTCATAGCAAAAATGTGGCCTCATCTGCAGATACCTAAATCCATGAATCGAGGCCATGCTTACCCAAAACAAATATTTCTGCAAACTTGGGGGACATTCCAGGTTTGCAGAAAAATCTGAAACCTTAAAAATACATTTTGGGAGGTTAAATCCTCCTAATTAAAGATTGTTCTCTGTGCAAGCACAGAGAACACACCTACCTTCTATGTGGTCATTGCCTAATTCCACCAGCCTGGGAGCCATGCTGGTCCTGGATGCAGTCATATCAGAGTCTAAAAACTATTAAGGCTGTGGTGGAGCCAGGGCCGGCTCGCCTAGAGCATGCCAGCACAGGGGCGCCAAAAGGCGCCCCCCCGGTGAAAAGCCCCTGTCACCGCCGCCTCTTCCCTGGCTTGCTTGGGCACCCCGCAGCTGCAGAGTGCCCAGGCAAGCTGGCTCTGGGATGGAAGGGGCAGGGGTTAAAACCCCCACCTCTTCCCTGGCTTGCCTGGACGCCCCTGCAGCTGTGGAGCGCCCAGGCAAGCCGGTGCTGGGAGGGAAGCAGCGGGGGTTAAAAACCCCACCCCTTCCCTGGCTTGCAGCTCGCCCACCCTCCCCCTCCCCCCTGGGGTGGAGAGGAGGCAGGGGCAGCATGGTGGGTGTGTCCAGGTCCCACCGGGAGGTTGGCATCTGCGCCTGCCTAGGGTGCACAGCCACCTCGAGCCGGCCCTGGGTGGAGCCCTGGAACCATGCCAGGCTCAGTAGCATCAGTAGAGCCCAGGAGCTACAGTGGCTGTGGCAGAGTTCTGGGGATGCATCAGACCCAGCTGAGGCTGCAGCAGAACCTCAATGCTGTGCTGGACCCAGCAGTGGCTGCAACAGAGCCTGGGAGCCTTGGTAGGCCTGGCAGTGGCTGCACCAGGGCATGGGAGTCACAGTGGGCTTGGAAAGAAAGTGGGGGGGATGGGATTCCCCCCATGAATCTCTCAGGCCCACACTTATCTATACACTATTAGTGACTTGTGGGCCCCATCTGCATATAGCTATGTTTGCGGATTGGGGCCACAGAGACACTAAACAGATTTTTCAGTGAATTTAGGGAATTCTCTAGGTTTGCAGATGTTAAGTATGAGACTCAACAAAGGATTCAGCTTCAAGTGATTTCAGCTTTATTAAACAGCAACTGTAAGTCAGGAACACACAACAACAAGGGGAGCACAGCTCCTTCTTTTAAACTCTCTGGGGCTGTCAAAGCCACACCCATTACAAGTTAAAGACCAATCAGAATACAGGGATAAAGGCCAATCAGGACCGTTCCCTCTTTGCAACAATATCACTCAGTGATTGGGTAATTACACAGGTTTCGCAGAAACCGACCAATAGCAATGCGACATCTGAAGAGCCACATTCAGACTCAAGCTTAACATGTGAATAGATAGGAGCGATTCACATTCAGCACATAACAGCAGAAAAATCTGAAAATTTCAAAAAAATCTATGAGGGGAATATTGATTATCTTACCATATTATGATTTGTTATGATACATCTCCCCCCCCCAAAGTAAAGTAGCATTCTCTGAGAACGAGAGGCTCCAGATGCGGCTGCTGCAGCAGAGCACTCCAGGAGCCATTCCAGGCCTGGGTGCTGCGGCAGAAGACACAAGGAACCAAATGATAAAATAAGTAGGACCTTAAATAAATGCTAAGATAAAGATTGGAGAGGATGGAGAGGATCACGCTGAGAGGGGTGTTCCAAAAGGTATGAGGATCCCAGGCCATTTAGGGCTTTTAAGGTAAGTACCAGCATATTGAATTGGCACTGGAAACTAATCGGGAGGCAGTGCAGCTACTGTAGAATAGGTGTTATATATGCTGATCAGGACACTCCTGTCAGCAATCTGGCAGCTGCGTTCTGGACCACTAGCAGTTTCTGAAGTGTCTTCATAGGTAGCCCTGCATAAAATGCATTATAGTAGTCCAGTATCAAGGTGACCATTGTATACATTACTGTGGCAAGGTCCTCCCGATACAGATAGGGAGCAAGGTCTTTCCAAGACAGATAGGAAGGCCCAGCATGGTTGTAATTCTGGGATATCTGCAGGTCTCACCTGGAGGCTGGCAAACCTAGGGCTGACAGCAATCATTGGCTGACTTGATACCACCTGAGTTGTATGACTCAGCTAGGCCTGGCTGCTTGCTTTTGTTCAATCACAGCTACCCTACAAAAGCCAGTGTGGTGTAGCAGTTAAAGCACCAGAGTGGGGTCTGAGAACTAGGTTTGTATCCCCATCTAGCTGTGAAAGCTCACTGGGTGATTGTGGTCCAGTCACATACTTTCAGCGTAACCTACCTCACAGGGCTGTTGTGTGGATAAAAGGTGGAAAGGAGAATAATGCAAGCTTCTTTGGCCCCCACTGCAGAGAAAGTAAGGCATAAATGAAGTTAATAAATAATACAGATAGTGAAGATGGGAGGCAAATAAAAGGTTGGTTGGTGAATGGCTGAGAAGGAGACAATGAGTCAGGGAAAAGGGAGAGGATATAGATGTTGTCCGGAGGAGGGAAAGAGGAAGTAGTGTAGGGAGAGGATACAGGGGAAAGTGAGGTGCCCCCCCACCAGTTTTTGAGGGTTTCTTATTGTGATAGTAGGCCAGGCCCAGTGGATAGCACAACACAACCGGGCCATAGTTTTCCTAGGTATATTGGGGGTGGGGGGGAAGTTGAAGACAGAGGGGCAGATAAATGTAGTTTGGTTATTGAGTAGGAAGGAGAGAAGGAACCTATGGGGAGGCTATGGAGGCATTCAGGAAAGGGAAAGAGAAAATAGTGGGGCAGGTGGAAATGAGGTGCAAATCCTTGCAGTTTCCCACTTGTAGGTTCTATCCTGGAGTCTTTTTAAAAAGCTCTGTTGCTCTAAAGGGGTGTGAAGTTAAACCTATATAAATAATGCAAGGGATAGATTTTATGGCTACATTTATTCCAGTACTTATACAGAATGTGTAAATTATGCTCTTCATGCAGTGAGCATCTTGAAGAACAAATTAAAGAATTAGATTTCTAAGCTTTTCATTAATGAAAAATAGAGAAGAAGGGGGCAAACCTCCGAAGAAGGAAAACAGAAGTCCTATAAAATGTTTATATCAAACCATACATTTGCATTTAGGTGATGAATTACACATTATTTTTTCTGATATACCATAATACAATTGTTCAAACAAAGATAAAATTCTATCTGTCCCTGGAAAAGAAAGCAAATATTTGTTTTCTTACAAGCATCACAGTTGTTAATTTTACATGGAAGAAATTCTATTTATTTATTTATGCTTGTACTATTACTGTCTTATTTTGTGAGAAGGCTAGTGGGTTTGTGGTCATTGGAAATGCATGTTCCTTCCTCTTCAAAAATAACATAGAAGAGTTCCACTGGTCAATCCACCTAGACTTTGTTTCCCAGAATTGTTAGTTAGTTGCCCACAGAAGATCTACAAACAGGACATGAAGTCCAATACTGCTGCCTGTTGTTGCTTAGAGATATTCAGAACTAAAATACCTCTGTACCAAAATTTCCATTCAATCAACATGGTCAATAGCCATTGAGGGGGTTGTTTTCCATGAATTTGTTTAATTTTTTAAAGCCCTCTAAGCTAGTGGTGTTACCACATCCTGTGACATCAGTTCCACCAGTTAATTATAAATTGTGTGCAATAGCATTATCTTTTGCCTGTCCTAAATCTACTGTCCATCAACCTCAATATGTGACCCCATTATCAAACTTTTTTTTAACTACAAGATGGGTGTTATGGAATTGAAGATATTTTACTGAATTGAAGATAGGAATGGAAAATGTGTTGCGGGGGTGTAATTTTTGTTCTGTCATGATTTAGTAGATGAAACGCCAAATGCCCTTTTGTAAGCCCTAGAACAGAAGCTCTAAAAAATTATCAATATATCAGAATAAAAATAGTGCTAAAACAAATCATCGCCATTATTTATATAGCATTTCCAAATGCTAAACGCATTTAACATCTATTACCCTGCTGTAATTGCTCACAACGATCTTGTTAGGTAGGTAAGCATTATCATCCTCTTATTACACAAGTTCTCTGAATGGCTTCCCTAATGCCACTTACTGAATTCATTGCCATAGGCAACATTCTAAGTAGGGACTTCTTAGCCACTATATTACTGAAGCTTTACATTTTACCCCCTCCCATCACCTTTGAATACTTAACATGATTTACATGTTATCAGCAATAACACAATATCTCTGTGCACTCTCCCTCCCACCCACCCAGGAGACAGCCGGCAGTGGCAGCTGCCGCTGCGCACCCAGGTCAGGCTCCCCCCCCCATCCAGGAGACAGCCAGCAGCGGCGGCTGCCACCCCACACCTGGCTCAGGCCCCCCAAGAGACAGCCGGCGATGGTGAGTGAGCCACTGCGCACCCGGCTCCAGTGCTCACCCCCACCCGCCCAGGAGACAGCCGGTGGCAGCGAGTGAGCCACTGCACGCCCAGCTCCCCCCCCCTTTCTCCCACCCCACGCCTCCCCCCTCCCCCTTTCTTTCTTCCTTTCTCTCTCTCTCTCCTCCCCACTTTATCTCTCTCTCATACTTTGTTTCCTCCCTCTCTATCTTTTCTCCCATTCTTCCCTCCCTTCTTTCCTTCCTTCCCTTCTCTCTTTCTCAGTCTCTCGCTTTCTACCCTTTTTTCTTCCTTCCTAGCTTTCATTCTTTCTTCCTTCCTTCCTACCTCCCTACCTTTCTTTCTTTCCAACTTACTATCATAACCCCCCTGTCTCTGACTCCTCCCTCTTTCCCTCTCCCCCCTTTTTCTCCCTCCCCCCAACTCTCTCCCTCTCTCTCTACCTCCGCTTCTCGCTTCCTCCCTCCTTCCCTTCCTTCCTTCCACCCGCCCTTCCTTCCTATCTAGGGCCCGTTGTCTACTGACACAATGGGCTTTGCTCACTAGTAGTAAATATAGAGCAATGAAGAGGGCATTTAATAGCATTATCTTTTATTCATCTTTGTGCCTTAGGAAAAAAAATGTCTTTAAGAAGGTAACTGACAACATGCAAACTATATTTTTTTAAAAATGACTAGAATAGTTGGACCATAGAATGACACACATAGTGCAATCCTAAATAACGTTATCCTCTTCTAATCCAGTTGAAGTAAAAGGACTTAAAATCATGCAGCTCTTCTTAGGATTGCACTGGCAGTATCTTACCTCTTTCTGTAGCCTAAGCAGCAGCAACTAGAATAGAGTACAGGAACATAATGGGAAATAGGGGTTAGATGATTAACACACATAAAGAAGCCTCTGATGGCCATATTTTGTCAAAAGGCCCAGACAAAATTCATTATAATTCCCAAGTCCAGATTTGTGTGGTCAACCTTGGAACTGAGAACATCTAAAGTTTACTTGTAAAATTAACACAGAATATAGATTTCAGAAAGTTACATTTTCCTGCTAAACCTAAAAAGAAATAAAAAACCAAAAAGAACTCCCAGGTAATAAAATCTGACAAATTGACAATAGGAGAAAATTTATCATAAAAAAATCTAATAATGCCTGCTAGCAGTTTTTAATCACAGCTACTGAACTGTTGCATCCTGAGGAACACTGCTTGTTTTAATTATTTATTGGGAAGTGATGGTTTATTTGGAAGAAAATGCAATTACATCTTGACACTTTAATCACTATCAGTTTGTTTTGTTCCCTTGCCACTGCTAAGAGGAAGGTTACCTTCCTATGGAAATTGTGACATTTCTATAATTGGTTTTGTGAATCTTCCCAGAGACTGTAAAATATCCATATTATTAAATTTGTGCACAAAGTGGAGTTAAGATATTATTAAGATTGATGGGTAATAATGCTGAAATTCTCCACCCCAAGCTTTGATTAAGTTTTCCTTTCTCCTTTAAAGGTCTGCACTGTTGTCCAGATAATAAACACAGTATATCCTTCCAGTTGCAACACATTTCTTCTTCTTTACTTTCTTTCTCTTACTCACATCCCAAGGAGTCAAACAGAAAAAGACTAAACAATTCTTTCATACAGTAAGGAGTCACAGAAAAGCTTGCAATCTAAGGCCCAGTCTGCATCTAGCATTTGCTCTGCTGTCTTACCAAACCCACACTGGAACAGAAATTCCCCTCTACATTGCATGCCACTTTCACTTTGATTGAGTGTCACATTTTATGGCATTGTCCAGACTGTATGCTGCTCTCACTTTGTTTGATCTCTGGTTTTATGGTGGTTGTTTGCATAGATTTATGGCTGTTTTATGGCCGGGGGCTGGGGGTGACTCTGCAGTCAGTACAGTGTTGGACTGGGGTAGTTGAATGTGGTTTTGAACTGCATCTTTTTCTGTTCCAGTGTGGGTTTGGTAAAACAACTGAGCAAATGCTAAATGCAGATGGGACCTAAGAGTTGCTAATATCTTATCAAGTACAGCTCCTGTGCTGAATACTTCATGATATTCAATGTCCAGAGCCCCCCATCACATTGCTATAATGGTGGCAAAAGCTGCCACAGCATGCCACAGAGCAATTAAGATAAGGAGCACTGTTTAATGAGTCCTCTGTGAGTGACCAAAGCACCCTGGGAGAGGCCATGGCTCAGTGTTTGAGCACACATTCTGGCCATAGAAGATCCTGGTCCAATACTGGTTAAAAAATATGTCAGGTAGTAGGACTTCCACTGAACAGCTGCCAATTGCAACAAACAACACTGAGCATGATGGACCAGTAGTGTTACTTATTATGTATGGCTGATTCATACTTCCCCTTAACTCACCCTTATGGTTAGATCCTGCTTGCCAATTATCTTCATCAATGTATCTAACTCTCAACATGGACCGATCTGTGGATACTTAAATCTGAAAACTGGAGTCCTGCACATAGAACACAGATCTTTCTACAAACTTGAGAAAGGCCCAGGTTTGAAAAAAATAAATCTGAAATCTAATATATAGATATAGAAGTAACAATTGTGGCTTTAAGAAATGAATGCTATATGTGGTCATTGGTAGGCAACCACACAGTATTGCTAGCCTTCCAGCATTGGTGTTTGTCAGTAAAAGGCAGTGGGGGTGTGTGTCAGGGCCCTTTCCAGGGCTGTTTTGGTCTTTGAAGGAGGACTCATCACTGCCAGGCCAAGCAGCAAGCACAGGATGACTTGCTATCACCCAACCTGCATGACTCACACAGGCCTGGCTGCTGACTACTGTTCAATTAACAACAAAGCCACAAAGCCAGTATGATGTACTGGTTAGAGTCTCAAACTAGAATCTTGGAGTCCCAGGTTTGAATCCCACTGGGGTGATTCCTTGGGCCAATCACACACTCTCTGCCTAACTACCACACAGGATTGTTATGAGGGTAAAATGGAGAATAGGAGAACGATAGAAGCTGTTCTGGGTCCCCATTGTGGAGAAAGGTGGGGTGTAAATGAATATATAATAAATACAGCTGAAGATGGGGAACAAATAAAAGGTAGGTTAGTTGGTGAGTGGGAAGAATAGAAGGAAACATGGAAAGGGGAAATAATAAGGGGGCTGCCAGAAGGAAGGAAAGAGAAAATAGTTGGGCAGGGGAATGCTGGAGAAAGTGAGGTGCCTCCCACAAATTCTTGCAGGTTCCACACCATACAACTGTCCCTGGCCTAGTGGCCAGTACCATGCAACAGCCATAGCTTTTCTGGGGAAAGGCTGCCAGGGGAAGCAAGGAGAGAAATCTTAAGACAGGAGAAGGGTGGATAAAGACAAATAGGATGGAGGATGGAAAGGAGAGAAGGAAGCAGAAAAAGGGGAAAACTATGTGGGCTTTCCAGGAAGGGGAAAAGGAAATGTTGAGGGAGGGGAAAATAAGATACCTCCTGCAAGTCCTTGAGGGTCCTCTATTTGTACTGTCTAATTTGGAAGCTGCTATCTCTAATTCCAGGTGGGATTTTGAGAACTAAGTAGTGGAAGCTGGATAAAGCAAGAAACACCAGAATCTCACCATCAGAACAGCATATTAGTTTCTTTTGGGCTTCCTCTTCATTTAGATATTAGTTTTCATATGTAGGATAGGGATGGGCACGAGCCAGGAAAATGTGATTCCGTTTGTGGTTCATAGCCGAACCATGAACTGAGCCGGAGGTTTGTTTTCAAACTGACCTTGTTTGTGGCCCCTCAAACTTTGCACCCTCTTGCCCCACAGTTTCCGAATCAACTCCTTCTGCCATTTTCCCCCCTCTGGATCTGAAATCACTATTTTACAGTGAAGAACTCATGTATTTGAGTTTTCACACTCCACTGCCATTCTGGGTTGCCAGTGTCATGTTTTACCTCCGCCTACTACCCCATGCCCCCATTTTCCCACAGACATTCACCATTTTTATGTCATTTTTTTAAAAAAAACAACATAATATTGGCTGCGTTCAGACGGCCAGTCAATCGCGCCATGAGCCCTCCTAAAATTTTATCCCGATTTTTTTAATCCAGCCTAGCACGACCAGACGCCCCCCCATGAAATAGCCTCACCGCGCGTTGTTCCCACCGTGATTTGTCTACACGGCATCCACCGAGGATTTTTTTAAAAAAAGTTTTGTACATTCGCATAGGCAAGGCTGCGCCTCCTTGGAGAACTGAGGCGATCGCGGAGGGTTTTCAGCAAAGTCCCGGTCCTCCCCCTTGCCATCATGATCAATGGAGGGACTATTTTGCAAGTTAGAACAGTCCTTCCCCCCCTCCATCTCCCTTCGCGGTAACATCTTGTCCCTAAAAGAAATAAGCATGAATATTACATTCCTCGTTGCGCTTATCGCTGAATGCATTTCCTCGTTAAAGCGCACATGGGGTTTCAATTTTTTAAAAATTGCGCTCCCGTCGGCTCGGTCTGACGTCAGACCAAGCCGACGGGAGCATCGCGCGCTAATGGAGTGACCAGACGGAAGAAAGTCTGCAGTTGTTGCGCGGGTAAGCGAAAACCCTACATTGAAACTGCTACTTTTTAAATCAGGATTGGAGGCGCAGCAGAACGGGATGCCTATGGGACCGGAATATTTCGCAGATGTTTCTGTCTGGTCGTGCATTTTTGATCCGGAAGGGAGTCGTTCCTATGGCAGATCAAAAGATCCGTCTGAACACACCCATTGATTGTTTTGTAATACTGTGACAAACGGCGAGTATGGACATGACTGCTAGTACTCAAAATAAGTGTTCCCCATGATCAGTGCTGCATACAGATAATCCTGGGCCTATATGGAAAGAACAAGCTGTGGTAGCTACATGGGTCGTCACTGGTTCCCAAAGTAGGCAATACCACTTCCTTGGGGGCACTGGAACAATCCAGGTGGGCAGATCCACAAACTGCATCTTTTTGTCCACTTCTTGAAGGTAGATGTCCAGGGGGGCGCTAATTTTTTTCTGAAAAGGGGGGGGGTAGGCCTCTGGAAAGCTGCCTAATACCTTTATTTAGAAGTAGTTATTAAAAAGTCAAGTGGAGGTGGGGAAAGACACTTCAGTCTTGGTCCTTGTTTACACAGGAAAATTATAAACTCCATGCACTGAAGCCTCCATAGAACAGTAGGCAGTACTCATAATCAGCCTCATAATCAGAAAATCCTTAGTTCAAACCTTAGAGGGGACAGAATATTTTGCTTTAAATTGACATTTTTAAAAAAGCAACAACTGAACAACACTTTTTTCCAAAGGAAGTTCATACCCTACACAAACTTTGTTAGTCTTTAAGGTACTACAGGACTTTTAACAAGATGGGTAGCCATGTTTGTCTGTAGCAGTAGAAAAAACATGGCTACCCATCTTGGGTTTTTTTCTGAATGGTCACTTTAAGTATGTGTATTGGCCCTTGTGTTTAGGTCACTTGAACTTTTTAACAAGGCTTTTATTGGGCCCTTATATGTTTTTAACTGTCTTTCTAATAAATATATGTATTTTTGTATAAGTTTCAACTAAGTTTTTAATATTGGCCCTTTATCATACTTCTTTCTTACCCTTGTGGTTCTTGATTCCAGTTTTTGGGTCAAGTTTGTTTTCCCTCCCTATGTCTTACGCCTTTAGCACTTTGTTCTTCTCTTTCTGATCCATCAAGCCACAAAATAAATCTGAACATTTAAGTGATCAATTCAGTACTGTCAAATTAATGCAATGAACCATGTTGGGATAAGTATCCACAAGCCACTTCTAAGAGGTAAATGGAAACTTTGATCTTTAAATCTTGGGGGAAAGATATGAAAATGTAAAAAACATGTTCTGTTGGCCAAAGGGAGACCACAGCTCTATTCCGATGACACCATCACTTCTACTGAGTACACAGAAAGGAGAGTGGAGTCACATCCACCACCTCTGTCCTCAGTACTTACAGCCAAAGTTCTGAACTGAATGTATGGATAAAATGCTTATTCACATGTAAGTCCTGAGCACATCACTACATAGTCATGCGTGCAGAGGAAGGAAGTAAAGGGATCATACTCCTAACCTTGCCATCTGTCCATGAACATTAAACCTAACATTGCTACACAACCTTTGCATACATGTATACTTTTTCCCCCTGATCAAAAAGCAGCAGTTTTGAGCCTACACATGAAAAGAATCTATGTTGACATTGGGCTGGGCCAGGACTAGCAGATTGTAAAATGCTCCACTCGCTGTTTGCATTGACCCTACATATTACTGTCATGAATATTCATAGCTCTCCTCTTAGCTACAGAGGACAGGTGAGAAACAGTGAGTACAATTCAAAAGCTACTCCACAGAGTCACTGAACTGTGTAAGAGGCTCAAATGAGCAATATATATGTGAATACATAAAGTGAGAGTGTGTGCATCTGTGCATGTTTAAGAGAACAGCTGAGGCACGTATAGCTCAGATCAAATGCTCAATTCATACATCTCCCCTCTTTCTATAAAATTTCACTGGCCTCTACACAATTCAGATGACTCAGAATCTAGCAGCCTGCTCAAAAGTTCAGAGGATTTTGGAACTATAGGTCATTAACTATACTAATCTGGCTTTATATTGAATGCTAAGAAATGTATTCTGGATCTCATCCATTGGAGTCACAAAAACACCAAAACCTTAAAAAGCCATCCAAGCCATGCTGTAGAAAAAATTTACATGGACTACCTTCCACCATTATTAAAATGGTAATAATTTGAAGTGAAAGATGTTCTTGGACAAATTATCATCTGCACCTCATAAACACCTAGCTTTTTGCCCTTGGAGTTTATCAGTGCTGTGGGAGACATTTATTGCCTTTTATTTGCTCTCCTTTGGCCAAAGCATAGCAAGGTTAATGCAGTTATTCAACACCTTTCCTGCAGCCAAAAAAATGTCAGAATACACACACATACACACACATATATATATATAAACATTTCTTGTTTGTTTCTTAACAACCATTAAAAAGTGGCAAGGAAGTTGGATGCAAAATCCATTTTGGAAATCCCGGTTATGAATATTGCTGCAGTAGAATCTGTGGCCTCACTATAAGAAGGCCACAGATTGTCTGCATCTTAATGGTCTGATAATAGGGGTTCTGAACATTCACAAAGCACAGAGTCCAAAAGAATTTTGGTCTCTGAAACCTAAAGTCAGCCTCCAAAGATAAGCTAATGGCAACATCCATGAACATAATTGCCTACTATAAGAATATCACAAAACATGCAATGAACATCTTTAATGGACATTTTGAATAATTGTTTTTGAAAAAAAGATATAAATGGATATAAATAAATATTTAAACAATTAAATGGGAGTGTTGTAATGGTACTGAATAGGTATTATATTGACATTGCAGAAACAGTCAGTGGGAGAAATGATAAGCTTTTGATATCAGTTCAATATTTATTTGTTATTTAACTTGTTAAAGCATTTCTAATCTACTTTCCCACTATAAGAACACATTGGCTTATGGTACTAAAAATAGTGTTGTTAATTTAGTTTAGTTTTAAACTGTAAATGTTTTTATTTTTTAATCTATTAAATGTTTAAATAAAATAAATAAATAAATAATAAACGATATACACAGTTATTGCAATAATGAAAAGTTGAAAAGCAGAAGGAACCAAACATACAGAAATATCCATAACTGAAAAGAACAATCAAGATGAGAGGATAGCAAAGAACTGAGAAAATAAAATTGTCTTCTCTTGATACCTGAATGATATCATTATTGTTAGCAGTTGAACGTCCCTTGGAAGAATCTTCCAGAGATGTGTTGTCATTATGGAGAAGCCCTCTTCTTAGTCTCCCACATCTTTCCTAATTGGGAACTGAAGTCTACCAGAGAAGGGGGGAGGGAATCTAAGATCAAGAGTAGGTCTGTGTGGACAAAGTACAAAGCCAGACTACTGGTCCATCTAGTTTAGTATCGTCTTTTGGGTTAAATCCTACAAATCTGTTACATTAGGACAGGCACATTCCTTGGGCAGAAGATGCCTTCTATTGAAGGAAAACTCCTCTGCTAGCACAACAGATACATGGGATCCAACCTATTGACTGGCAGCACTCACTCCACCCAAGTCCCAAGCAGTGAAATACCATTCCCAGTATTTACATCTTAAGCACCTTTAACTGGAGGTGGGTCTATTAGACACCCCAATCCAAGACCACCTAGAGCTCTAAATTAAACCAGCACCTTGAATTGTATATAGAGCCAAATTGGGAACCTACCCAAGAAGCAGATCATACTCAGTGTAGTGGAGCCAAATGGTCTTCAAATGCCTTACTTGTAAGTGATGAGCATAATTCACTAACCTGTGCTTCCTGGCAAAACACAGTGAAATTACAAGGTGTTGAACAAGAATATCACAAACGTCATTTGTGAAATCTGTATTCCACCATTCCACTTTAGCAAAGCACCCAAAGCTGTTTTCAATCAATACACTGCAATCACAAAATATCCACATTAAGAGCAATAAAAATAAGCATTATACAAAATAAATATCAGCTAGCAACAATAATAAAATCCCATATCAGCAATAATAATATCTGTGCAATATAAAAACTCACCCCTTTGAAACCAGAATATCAGAAGGGAAGATTGCAAATGAGCTTCAGCTTGCAAAATATTCCACAGGTTAGAGGCAACAGGTGAGGAAGGCTTGTCTTGGATGCCTGCCAGCATTGATTCAGATAAGGCTGACTCATAGAACAGGGCACCACAAACAGAAGTCTGGTTTTGGGAAAGGTCATATGGGTGGACTCGGTCTTTCACATACATCATTCTCAATCAATTAGAGCATTAAAGAATAACATGTGGACTTTAAACTGGGCTCATAAGTGAACTGGGAGCTAGTGAAATTGATGTAATACCAGCCATATGCATTTGGTGTATCCATATGTTGCATCCAAGTACACCTCCCTGTTTCTCCAAAGGCAACCCCATTGCACTACAGATATCTGCATGTTACCAAGGCACATGCAACTGTGACCAGATTTGCTTTTTTTCAGAATTGAACATTTTATCTGTCCCTCCCCACTAAATATGGAAACTGGCCAATTTTTGCTTTTGCCCATTTCATCACATGAATAAAAATGCTTCTGTGTTCACCATAGCCCTGACCCGGATAGCCTCGAATAGTCCAAATTCATCAGATCTTGGCTGCTAAGAATGGTCAGCCCTGGTTAGTACTTGGATGGGAGACCATCAAGGAAGTCCTGGGTTGCTATGCAGAGGCAGGCAATGACAAATGACCTCTGAATATCTCTTGCCTTGAAAACTCTGTGGGGTCACCATAAATTGGCTGCAATGTGGCAGCAAAAAAAAATCCATTGTCAAATAGCATATCTTATATTTTCTCATCATTTTTATGCTTCCCTTTTAAAATATAACTGTAAGCTATGTGTCTCTTAATTGTTCTCAGTAAAAGAAAAAACTTTTTCTACTATTGAATGCTTATGGAACCTGTGATTTTTGTGATGACTAAACCAGCTGTTTCTTTAGTGACTGAACAGTACTTGCAAAACTGATATCCATATAATAAAAGGGGGGGGACTTTTCAAAGATTTTAAAAAGACCAATTTCTAAAATCAAAATCAGTATTGTAGTATGTTCAAACCCCCATCCCTAGAGGTTTGGAAAAGTGGCTTCCCCCCACCTTTCCGAATAGGAAAGATGCTACGCTTTCTTGAGGGGGGCAAGACTGGGAGCCTGGGCTCCTCACCGATTAAGGGCAAGGAGCAAGCAAATCTTGCAAACGTGTTTCTACCCAGTAACAGCACTTATTGCTTGGAGCTGCCCACCCACCCATCCCTGCATTTCGGGCCTGTAGCCAGGATTTCTTAAATTGGGGGCCTTGTAAAAAGTTGGGGGTTACTGAAATAAAAATAGAATTTAAAACTCACACACACTGGATGGCTGGTCCTTGCCCCAGCTGGTCTTCCCATTAACGACCATGGCACCTTCCTGCTTTACCATCCCTAGCACCACCCTGCTAGGCTCTCCTTTGGCCCTGGACCCTGCAGAGGGGAGGGGGTGGCACTGAGGGAGTGGGGCTTGCCAGGGACTCAAGGCCAGCATCCTCTGCACTTCCTTCTGTGAGGAGCAGCCGGAGGAGCAGCCCCCTGAAGTGGGGGAGCATGCACAAGGATGTCCAAGGCAGGCCACGGGCACCAGTGCCCTGTAAAGCGGCTCCTACCCTAGGCGGAAAAGTCCTGGGATCTGAGCCAGGGGGAGTTCCCTCCCCAGGACTTGGGCATGTTCAGAAGCTGCCAGCGGGGACTGAGACAGCCAAAACAAAGATGTGCCAAGGATCTCTCTCCAGAACGCATAGAGGAGGACATCACCTTCTAGCCATAGCAGCACCTTCTCCGCCTCTTCAGGCCCCCATGCCCCACTCCGTGCAGAGGAGCCCCAGCTGGCAGAGCCCTGCAGAGAAATTCCATCTCTCCCCCACCCATCACCTGGAGATTCAGAAGGAGGGAAAGCCCCAGGCACAGCAGCCTCTCTCCTCCTGCACCTCTCTCCTCTTGTGTCCTGGTCAGGTGGGTGGTGCATTCCCTGGTGGTGGCCACAGAAGGGTGAGTGTGGTGCAGATGCTCCACTCTGCCCTTGGCTCCTCAGCACCAGACCCCTGTGGCCCAACTTGTGCTACCTCCATGGCTCACAGCCTGTGCTGCCCCAGCTTCTTTTTGAGCAAAAGTTCCTGCTGGCCCCACCTCACCAGCCCATGACCTGATTCTCCTCCGAGTGCACTGTTGGCCTCACCTAGGAGACCCGTGCTGCCACCAGCTCCAGTGGGAAGTCCTCCAGGTGGCCCAGAGAGTCGAGGGGCCTGGGGTGGATATGAAGTTGTGGGGGCTGGGCCATGGGAGGCCCCACTGTAGCTACAGGCCTGCTGCACTTTAGCATGGTGGAACTAGCTGGTTGCTTGGGGGCCAACCAGGCATTTTTAGATTCTTTCAGACTGGCTGAAATAGAGTTCTTTTTTGTCCATTTCACTTTACCACTTTGTCAGAGTGGAGGTTTTCTAATAAGGCCTGGTTATGACTGGTGCTTGCCAGCATTCGAGAGACCATGGTGGAGCAACAGTGCTTCTCGGCATACCTTGATATACAGGCTAGGAGAAGTGATTGGCAGACTGAGGCTGCCTTGCACTTGGAGCCAGGGTGGGATTACACATTAATGCTGGCATGCTTCTAACACCCAGTAGTACAGCGCCCACACAGGGTTTGGTATTAATAAGGCTCAGATCAGTTTAATAAATAAATCTTGGCTGAATCCATTTATTTGGGGACAATGGGCCAATGTAAATTTTTAAATCCTATTCCAGCAAAAAAATATGTTTTCCTTTCAGAGGTTTACATTATCATCATGCAAAGTTGTTTTCCTTGTCTGCTGATGCAATTCAATATTAAAAATATCTAAAGTATTTTCCCAGTTATATAGTTTAAAATATTAGGTCACAAACCCAAATATTATCTCTTTAATTACTAGTTCTAGGTTGGCATGAAATGTAAGAATATGGTTTGTTATAATCCTAAAAGTAATCTCTAATGGAGAAAAATATGCATTTTGCATTAATGAACTCCTATTATCTAAGTTACACCAACATGTTTTAGCTTTGAATTCCGTTAGCAGGCACAGAACAAATGCAGTCCTTAAATTTATTACTTATAACTTTTGCTAGTATTCAGTTATTATGTAAATCTACACTGATTTATTTTCATATGAGTAAATTACTGACCAAAATACTGAACTGCCAATCAGCTCTGAATTTTCATAACCAGATACTAAAACTGTAGTTGCTTGCACTGTGTTGGTTCCAGTCAGTTTTTCCATTGGTGAAAAAGGGTGTGATGTGGTCCATGGGGTCGCAAAGAGTCGGACTCGACTGTGTGACTGAACAATAACGACAACAAAAGGAATCATGGAACCTGTGCAGACAAAAGACATATGCAACAGGAGTTGTCATAAGGGGAGGAAATGGACAAGCTTGAACAAAAAAAGTTGGCATGATCCAATTCACTGTCTAGAACAGCTTACATGTAATGGTGTTTGCCAACTAAGCTAATATGAGTCCCAAACAGTGAAATCAGGGTTCCAGATTCACCCTAGAAATACATATAATGCCATCCTAAGCAGAGTTACCCTTTTCTAAGCTCAGGGGTCTTTTGGGGGGGGAGCTCAAGAGCCAAGCCCCGCCCCCAGCCAGCGTCCTGGGGAGTCTTTCAGGCAGGCGAATGTCAATTTCAGCTCCATTATATCCTATGGGCCATTGAAGTCAATGGTAAAAACATAGAGTATATTCTGGGGGCTGGAGGGAGAGGGTGTGAGGGAGAGGCTCCAAACTCTCAGGGTAGCTGATGGAGCCTCTCCCCAAGATACCCACCAAGTTTTAAGAACATTGGACCAGGGGGTCCAATTCTATGGGCCTCTAAACAGGTTGCCCCTATTCCCTCCATTGCTCTATAGTGGGAAAAAATAAACTTTTTCCCACCATAGAGAACAATGGAGGGAATAGGGGCAACCTGTTTGGGGCCCCATAGAATTGGACCCCCTGGTCCAATGTTCTTGAAACTTAGTGGGTATCTTGGGGAGAGGCTCCATCAGCTACCCTGAGAGTTTGGAGCCTCTCTCTCAAACCCCCTTTCCTCCAGTCCCCAGAATATATCCTATGTTTTCACCATTGACTTCAATGGCCCATAGGATATAATGGGGCTGAATTGCCGCCAGATTTTTTTCAGTCCCTCCTTTCCTTCTCTCCTTTTCCTCTTTCCCTCCTTCTTCTCTTCTCTCTTTCTTTCTTTCCCACCTTCTTCTCTTGTCTTTTTTCCTCCTTTCCCTGTTTCCCTCCCTCCTTCCTCCCTCTCTTTCTTTCCCCCCTTCTTTCCTTCTCTTTCCTTCCCTCTTTCCTTCCTTCTGTCCTTCTCTCTACTCTCTCTTTTTCTTTCCTTCTTTCCTCCTTCTATGGCCCAACTCTAGTGAGAAGGAGTTTAAACTTTAAACCCCTTCTCTCTTCACTCCCCCACCCAGGCCAGCTGGGGAAAGGAAGGGGAGGCTTTGGAAGATGCCTCCCCCCCTTTTGCTTCCCCTTCTGACATCACTTCCGGTGATGTCAGTGGGTGTGGCATATGCTAATGGCCTAATAGCTCATTAGCATACCATATGCTAATGAGCTCCTGCAGCTGTTTTTCTACGAAAAGACCCCTGTCTAAGCTATTGTTTTCAGTGGCATTGAATGGTGTAACTCTGCTTAGGATGGAAGTGATAAGAGTATTAGCTTTTCTCCTTTTCATCTCTCCATCCAACAAGCCTTGGTCTGGTCTACACAGAATGAGACATGAATGAGATGGTAAAGTCCTGAGATGGTAGAATAAATAAAAAAATAAGTTTTTTTAAAATTAGCCTAGCAGGAATTAAGCCAACTAGGTTCTGCCTTCTTTGTGTGCTACTCATTTTACTTTCAGAGATCTTTTTTATATGGGGAACCACCAGGTCATCACAATACGACATTATTTCTGCGAAGCTCAGCAGAGTGTAACATGCTTTATACACAGAAGATCCCAGGTTCAGTAACTCCAGTTACAAACTGCCTATTGGCCCATTCTGGAAAAAAACATTCTCTGACAGTAACCCTGGAGAGCCACTGTTGGCATTTTGGCACATTTCAACAGGGAGGCAGTAGGAGCACGCTGGAGTGATCAGACGGAGATAGTCCATCTGCGGCCCGTGGCAAATAATTTCCTACTGGACTTTCCAAGGTACTTTTTTACTCCATAGCTTCGGCTGGGTGGTACGGGTTGGGGCCAGGGCACGACACTTGCCAGATGTGTCCATGTGATCGTGCCCATTAAATCCATCCAGCATTCTTCCCTCGCACACAGCTAATTGTGCATGTGATCGGAGCCAATGATAATTTTCTTTACACACAATAAAGTTTAAACATCAAAGCTATTACAAGCTGATGCTTTAAATTTATTTTCACATTAATGCAACAATGTCCGTAACATCTGGGACAACCTCAGGGCAGATTATTAAAACATGGTGACCCATTTGGCAGTATGAATTCAAGTAGGAGAAGGGCGGAATCTTCCCACTTTATCGGTAGTTAAAAGAGAAGTTAGCCATTCAGCAAAGGTTTTTCCAGATCACTCTTAGGTAGTATCTTGCTTTCCCAGCTACTGTTCTCATTTACAGCCCTGTCCTGCTGGCAGTTACTTTCTGGAATCACACAGCTGAAAGCAACTAAAGGTCACACAGACCAATGCTCAAAGGTTAGACCATCTTCCATCACCACCCTGCTCAACAAATGCATTTCAGCATGCCACAAGCAGAGAGCAGGAGCATCCTTAAAAGGTGAAAAGCAAATGGCTTTAAATTACTCAAACAAGATAAGCAGATCTCATATGCCAGGGGCTATAAAAGAAAACAAGCATGTAAGTTGCAACAGATTCACAGTACATATGAAATGTGAAGCCTGTGTTAAACAACAAGCACTCCAGAAATCCCCTTTCCAGGTCATGATCAGTGATCATTCCTCTTCTGAGTTCCTTGTGAATTAAGATAACACAGAGAAATCATGATGCCTTCTGTAAGAAGCTTGTGCTTGATAAAATGAGATCCAGCTCCTTGCTGGGCATTGGGGAAGGGGAAGAGGTAAGAGGGCCGCTTTTTGCCTTTTCCAAAGCCCTCTGTGAGACAAAGCAAGGGCCTCCCCTCAGTAGCACATGCCACAGGACTTGGGGGAGAGGTAGTGTCAGGATGTGGCTTCATTTCACGTATTTGAAGAAGGCAGAAATTGAACACAAGAGCAAGGGGAAATAAACAGTGACCTCTCCTACACCTTATCTCAGTACATAAAACAACATTTTTATCAGCCCAGCTCATTTCTACTATAGAACCTACATAGGTTGAACCAATAGTAGAAGAGAGAGCTGGGCTGATAAAAATATTGTTTTGTGAATTGAGTCAAGATTTGGGCGACCACCTAGTGGCACAGATGAGAATTGAACCACCAACTTCCTAACCACTATGCTATTACATCTGTCAACACTGTTATAGGGTCTGCTGTGATTTTAAGTGTTTATTGTGACATCTAGTTGTTGTTTATTGCATTGTATTGATTCATAAGAAATAATTGTTAATTTTAAGGTTTTGTTAAACATAATATACTATAATCTTGTTTGCCTGCCCCAGTCTGTTCCATTTGTGCAAAAATCTCTATAGGAATCAGCCTATATACCAGGGAAAGCATGCTGTGTGAATGTTCCCCTAGTAGAAATAGTGGCATGATGCTGCATTAGAGTTTTCTCTCTCACTGTATACCAGCTCTGTTGATTAATTTCACCTAGCAAAGCTGTTATCTGTGCAAGATTGGTTTCATTGACAAATTAATTAAAATAAAGAGTAAGACTGAACTTCAATGATCCTTGGTGTTATAGTTTTTTAATAAGGATAAATACAGGCAATATTATCTTATTAATTTTAGCAACATAATTTATTGTACACTAGCCTGTTCATAATTCCATCACTGTGCTGGGTTGGTTCTTAATGCAAGAACTCCAGAACATGGAAATGACTTGATACAAATCTGTTTTATCTCATAAAATACATTAATAAAGATAATAAGTCTTCAAGCCATCCTATTTTCAATTATTAAAGAATATAATTTTTATGAGAAAGATCCCTGAAGAAGCTATTTAGAAATAACATGGCGAGTTCCATTGCCTACTTCATCTATATTATTCACAGAGCAAATTATAATTTCTAAGTTGTATCTACATTCTGTCTCATTAAATGTGGAATGAGGGTGCTAAGAAAGAATGCATGTGGATGACAGTGTGCCTTGCATAAAACTCAAAGAGAAACATAAGAAATTATTCTGATATATGATGTCGCCAGATGATGTAATCTTGTGACTGTTCTCATGGTGTACCATGGGTTCCTTCTCTGGCTCCATTCCAGTTGCATTCTCTCCAGCCAACCTCAGAAAGGCAGGAGTCTTCCAGGATCTGCTTTCTGTGTTACATCACTCCCTGCAGGTGTCACCAGTCAACTGGGCACCTTCTTTCTCCTCCTTGGCCAGTTTCACAGGGTCTCCTTTTATCCCCCTCTTCAATCCCAGATCCTCCCCTTCCTGCTTTTCCCCATCCAATCCCCTTAAGTCATAACCTATTTCTTTCCACCTTCCTCATTCCTTATTCCTAGTTTTCCCTTCCATTATCCTCTGTACCTGGCCTAATCTCCAGCTGGCCTCCGCCTCACAAGGATAGCTCTTCCAGATCAGTTCATCCAATCACCAGATCAATTCATCCAATCACTAGCCAGTATACCTCATGACACCCACCTACCTCATTCAGGACAAACTAAATCATACATTAATTAAGATGCTTTTCTGGCTGTCCAAAGTTCTAGCTTCATGGTGAATTCAAGTAGTTACATCTGTCATGTAATTATCTGCAACTATCATGAGTAACCTAGTCTAAAATTACTGTTCCAAATCAGCTATCATGAATACAGCTTTCTTTGGCATGAACATGTTATATTTCTTCTGAAATACACATGGCATCTATCAATACAGCAATCCCCACACCAGGAATTCTATTTCAAAACTGTCCTAAGGGCTCCATTTCCAAATTATTTTCACCAGGTACCAAGAAAAAAAAATCACCTGAAGGATCTGGGCCAACAACAGGTGCAATGTCAAATATACTACTTTCTGATTATTTTTATTTTTGTATGTTGATGCTATGGGCTTTTTCATTTTGTTCATTTCATTGCTGGGGTTTGAATTTTTTTACACGATCTTAAAGCAATTTGCACATTATACACCATTTATAAGCAACCTATATGCCATTTATATGCATGCACAAACATCCAAATTAGATACATTTAACAGGAAAATTCAGAGTAAGGAAAAAGAAAATGATGAAAATAAAGGCTTCCAGATTTGTCTTGCACAAGGAAACTTTTGAAGTTTGTATGTACACAGGTGTGCACTTGGTTCAGTAGTTTTGGGGAATACTGGAGACACCTTTCAAGTAAAAAAGTTAATTTGTATTAAACGACCATAAAGTGGACAGAAAAAGTGAGAGGAAAAAATGAGACAAAAATCATAGCAATTATCTTATTTAGCAGCTAAAATTTCTTAGAAGCTCCTCTTAAAGAACACTTTTTATGTCTCAAAGGCTATTGTACATAATCATATCTTATAAGTCTATATTGTTAACAATGGGTAATAAAACCATATAGCATACATACATGCCCCTCTCTCTCTCTCTCTCTCTCTCTCTCTCTCTCTCTCTCTCTCTCTCTCTCTCTCTCTCTCTCTCTCTCTCTCTCTTTTGTTTTGTGCAATGTTTCCTCTAAGCTCCACAGTGTTCTGGGCAGAAATTCTACCTCATGAGCAAAAAAAAGCTAGTAGCATTAAAGTTGTGAGCAAGTCTACATTTGACTATCATATAAATTACTTTTTTAGAAGATTATTTCCATAACCTTGTAAAAATCTCAGAATTATTTTAAATTATATTTAAACTATATTTTAAGAATAATTTAAACATTATAAGAGAAAATAGAATGGTCAAATTTAATTACAGAAAATGTTGTCTTCTATGAGGATAGACCAGGCTTCCAAAGACCAGGTCTACTTGCCCTTTCCACTATACTGGTAGACCTGGACTACAGAGAACAGGTCTAGCCTTCCCTTTCCACTATACTGGTAGACCTGGCCTACAGAGAACAGGTCTACCCACCCCTTTGCACTATATTGGTAGACCTGGCCTCTGGAAAGCAGGGCTGAAGGAATCACATGAGACACGGTCTTTGAGGATGGAAGCACCTGTCTGCCGTTTTGAGGCAGGGGCATTTTATTTTATACACTCAGCTCCCAGGGTAAGAGGAGGCTGTCATTTACACCACACAAAGGGAAGCCAGATGCTCAAGCAGAATGCCTGGAATGTTTGCACAGCATAATTACTAGTGATAATTAGCTACTCCTGGCACCGAAGAGACCTGCATTGACAAGATTAGCATAAGGTCAGAATCAGTGTACCAAGTCACTGATCCACCCTATGCCAACAGAGGCAGGATGTAAGGAGATTAAGACTGGTGTGCCATTATCTTTAATCTCTCCCACACAGGTCTACCCACCCATTTCCACTATATTGGTAGACCTGGCCTCCAGATATCAAAAGTTTTAGAGTTGTCTCTGACTTTGTGGCTCTCATTAAAAACCATGCAAAATGCATATGCGCTTAATTTTGTATTTCAAATGTTTACATATGTCTTATCAATTGAGCTAATTCTGATGCATTAATTAATTAATCTTGATGCATTTGTGCAATGTTGGTGTCTGAACACAAAGTATTCTTGCTTGGTTAGGAGGCATTCTCTTTCAGCTGAAGCTGAAAAAGGCAAGCGCTTGTTCATAACTCCTTTATGGTCTAGTTATTAAATAAACCGTATGTAACCTGTTCCCAAGGACTACTGCTTGTTGTTGTTCAGTCACACAGTCGAGTCTGACTCTTCATGACCCCATGGACCATATCATGCCAGGCCCTCCTACCTTCTGTCGTGCTCTGGAGTTTGCTTAATTTCATTTTCGTTGCATTGATAACACTGTCTAACCATCTCACCCTTTGCCATCCCTTCTTCTTTTACCTTCAGTCTTTCCCAGCATCAGCGTCTTCTCCAGCGAGAGCTCCCTTCTCATTTGGTGTCCAAAGTATTTGGGCTTCAGCTTCAGTATCTGACCTTCCAGGGAACAGTCAGAGTTGATTTCTTTTAGGACTGCTGCACCAACCATGTAAATTATTAGAATTGTGTATACTGATTGTTATAGCAGCACATCACAAGGCAAGATGTTATGCCAGTGCTGAAAGGGCATTACCCCAGATTTGCACAGCACATATTTATGATCAAGACATGACAACCAAAACTGTGCACCATATTCCAAATATTTCTCTATACAGGGGCATTACAATATTGGTTGTTATATTTTCTATCCCTGTCCTAATAACTCCAGGAAAGAATTTGCCTTTTTCACTGCTGCTGCACACAGAGTCAATGTTTTCAGTTAGCTACTGGTTGCAAATATGCAAGGAAATTTCTCACACATTCAGGGAGTCCAGAGGCGTACAACCCGATCCCTTCTCTGCACAGACTTGCAAAGCAGGATCACAAACCCCACCTCGATTTGTAGCACAAGTTTTCAAAACCAAAATGTGGATCTGGAAGAAGTTAAAAGCTTTGCTAGGAAAAACAGGGTGGGTGGGAGGAAAAGGAGCAAGTCCATTCAAACTGTGTGTACAACACAGAACCTCTTGGCATGCAGCGAGGTCTGGGGAAATGGTTAAGGAAAGAAAGGAGGAGAGATTGAATTCATAGTTGCAAAGGAAAAGCCACAGAAAGAGAGAGACTCAGCTGCATGTGATTAACACATGGAACACATGTGATTAACTCATGGAATTCACTGCCACAGGAGGTGGTGGTGGCTACAAGCATGGATGGCTTCAAGAGAGAATTAGATAAACACAAGAGGGGACCCGCAACAAAATGCTGCATAATGTGTTCTGACTTGTTTTAACTTGTAATTGCTGGTTACCTACCTACCTACCAACCTACCAGCCTGCCTGCCTTCCTCCTCCTTCTCTTCTTCCTTTTTCAAAGATCATAGCCTGGCATTTATATTCTATGCATGCAAGCAAACCCGTGAAAGAAGAAGAAAGTGAAGAAGGGGAAGAGTGAAGGAAAGAGAGAAGAGCAAGACTCTTATTGTGCCTAAAATGAGGAGCACAATTTTGAGCAAGGGGTGATAATGTATTTATAGGCACAAGTCAGTCCATTCCCACACAGAGGGATTTAGCTCCTTTTGGGAACAGGATGTTTGGATAAAGAGAATCACCTAGAGGTCCCCTCCCCCACCATTGCCCAAACCCATCCCTCACCCCAGCATTATTACTGAACACCCCTTCTTTGTTCTCACCGGGTTCCAGCAAGCTCACGCCCCCACCCTTGTGTGATGGGGTTGCTGCATGACCCACTGTCATCACCGCCTCCTGCTCCTCTTACTGGGAGAGAAGATGCACCCTGCCTAGAGTTGGAATCCCAGTAACAACCAACCAGAGTCAGAAAGAGTCTCTTTTTCCAGATATGATCTTGCCAGTATTTCCCAGTCACTTGGAGCATTTGGGAATGCAGTGTGTGTGGGGGGGGCAATATGTAACCTCTCTATTGGAGAGGGAAGAAGGTATGAATCAGTGGAAGCTGTATGATTTTGGAAGCCCTTTTCTGACATATACATACCCTGTGGCACAAACACTGAAAGAGGTCTTATGCTAGCCCCACAGACAGATGAGTAGTAGGGGAAGGTGGTGGCTGCCAATGCTCCCTCTAAGCTGTGGGGTCTTGTGAGCAAAAATTATACTCTGTGAGCTACGGGCATTAAAGTTGTGAGCAAGTGATTTGGCTGTTGCATAAATCAGTTTGCTCTGGAGCCATCCCTTCCTGAGCCAGAGGCTAAAAAAATGTGTGTGTCAGAGGCTAAAAAACTGTGAACTAGCTCACACTAACTCATCTTAGAGGGAACACTGGTGGCTGCAGTCCAGAGAAACCCCACGGTTTAAAATTAATCATTGTTATCAGAGCTCTGCAGTTTAAATAGCATTCCCATGACTAAACTTTAGGCAATACCTCTTTGGTCAGGATGAAGCACCAAAGAGCAGCACCGCTTGGGCCCCCCCTACATTTGAAGCCTCTGGCATTCCAGCGCAGGGAAGGAACTGGGCAGGCTTACCCACCTCTGGGCAAAATCCTTCTCTTCCAGACTTCTTTGCAAAGGGCCATGGAAAAGCACACTGGCTCTACCATCTAGTATCTGAGAAAGAAGTTTGGCACACACACTCTTGCATTCTCCGAGGAAAAAAAGGTTTTCCTCCCTGCCCACTCTGTTTTTTTCTGTTTCTATCAGTAAACCTAAAACTAATTAGTGGGGAGGAGGCAAGGGAAAAAGGAAGAGCAGAGGCACCGGGAACTTCTGCCTGCTCCGGTTTCCCCCGGGGGGTGGGGGTGGAGTGTGTGTGCACTTCCTTCTTGCAAAGTGGAAGGAGCTCCCCGAGCACAGTGAAGAAAGCCGAGAGTTACTGTAGTTTGCTTTAAATTGCAATGTTGTCAGTTGAAGACCATTTGGTGGAGGGGGCGTGGCCATGGGGAGGAGAGAGGGACAGGGAGAGAAGGCTCCTCCTCTACCTTGGTAAGTCCTTTCTCTGCACAACCGCAGTGAACTCTGTTTTACTTTTTGGTTGTTTTTAAACTCCCCCCTACGTATTTTAAAGTTTTTAGATTTTTGTGCACACCTGGGGAGCAAGCCACGTGTGCAGGATAATTTCTTTTGCTTCTATGCAGCCTCAGTATGAGGAAATAAGTATCCGCACAGGGAGGGAGCCCTTGGGAATTAGATATATAGATATGGAGCAGAGATCCATCGGTGGTTACTAGCCACAAGGTATAGATAGAGACTCTGGGGCAAGTGATGCTCTGTATTCTTGGTGCTTGGGGAGGTCAACAGTGGGAGGGCTTCTAGTGCCCTGGCTCCACTGGTGGACCTCCTGATGGCACCTGGTATTTTTGGCCACTGTGTGACACAGAGTGTTGGACTGGATGGGCCATTGGCCTGATCCAACATTGGCTTCTCTTATGTTCTTATGTTCTTATGCTTTGAGCCAGTAACGAAGCACTTTGTGCAAATGACCAACATGCCTAATCCGATGCCTGCTCCAGAAAGCAGAGAAGTCCCACCTCAACCTGAGCCCACCTGCCAGTGAATGTGTAGCACAATTTATGCAAGGAGCTCTGTCTCCAGGTTAGCCCTCCCCAACTTCACAAAAGGAGGGGAAGAAGCAGGGCTCATTTCCTGCAGGAGCGCACAGAAGTGAAGTGTCGGCAGTAAGGAGTCCAGGGGGCGGGCACATACAGCAAGCCCCACCCCCTGCTCCCAGAAGCCCCCCCCTTGCCTTTTCTGGCCTGCTGGCCGACCCAGCGGAGTACTGCCACAAGCTGGCCCTCGAGATGCTCCACCACTGTCTGGGCTGTGGCAACCAGCCTGTCAGGCTCTGCCTGTCCTCATGCCAGCCCTGGAGACTCCTGTAAGGCCTGCGAGGAGCTCTGCCCCAGCCTCCTGCACCAACTCGGCCTCCTCCTGTGCCTCTGCCCTGCCACCACCCTGGTACCCTACGTGCTCAAGGTCATGCATGTCCTCTGTGCTGCCCTCCTTGACCCATGAGCAGCCACACACTTTCCTGCACTTGCTGGCCATCCAAAAGAGTCCAGTGGCACCTTTAAGACCAAGGTTTATTCAGGTACAAGCTCTCCCTCCTCTGTGAGGGGGCAGATCTGCATGCTTCCCCCCCCATAGCTAGCAATCCAAAGCAGTCCAGTGGAGCCTAAGCGGTGGGTGTTGCCTTCTGACACACTTCCGATGATGTCAGGGGGCATGGTATATGCAAATAAGTTATGCTAATGAGTTATGCTAATGAGCTCCTGCACCTCTTTTTCTACAAAATGACCCCTGGGAAGAAGTGCCTGCCTGCCATTTCAGGTAGCGATGTGACTGGGTTCTCCTGCATGCTGCATCTGTTTACAGTCAGTGCTGCCCACCAGTTGTGGGTTATAAGAATGCTAAAAAGGAGGAATGAACTAGGGACACAGCAGCAGCAGAAATGCAGCATCACTTCCAGCAACTTAAAAAGCACCAGACCTAGTACTGAGCTTAGTACCCCATTGCTTACCACCTTCCATTGTGAAAACTGCCCATTTGTACTCAAACTCTGTTTTCTGTTAATTAATCAGTTTTTAATCCACAAAAGGACTTGTCCACTTATCCCACGACTACTGAGTTTACTTAGGAGCCTTTGATCAGGAACTTTATCAAAGCTCTCTGGAAGTCTAGGTAAACAACATCTACTGGGCCACCCTTGTCCACATGTTTGTTTACCACCTCAAAGAACTCTAAAAGATTAGTGAGACAAGATTTTCCCTTACAGAATCCATGCTGATTCTTCTTCAATAGCTTTTGTTCATCAATGTGCATATTAATTCTATCTTTAATAATGGATTCCACAAACTCACCTAGTATTGACATTAGATTGACTAATTTGTAACTTCCTGAATCTCCTCTGGAACTGTTTTTTTAAAGATGGGGGTTACATTAGGTACCTTCCAGTCTTCGGGAATGGAGGCAGATTTTAGTGACCTATTGCATATTTTGTCAGGAGATCCACAAGTTAACATTTGCATTCTTTCAGAACTCCTGGCTGTATGCCATCTGGGCATGGTGATCTGTTTGTCCATCAGTCATAGCACCTTCTCTCTTGTCACCTCAATCCAACTCAGGTCTTTCAACACTACTCCTGAAATTAGCAGTTCTGGAATGGGCAAGCACCTCCCATCTTCGACAGTGAAGACAGATGCAAAAAAAATGCATTCAGCTTCTATGCCATTTCCATATCACCCTTATAGTAATTATTTTACCCCCTGGTCATCTAATGGCCTCACTACCTCACTGGCTGGTTTTCTGCTACTAATGTATTTGAAGAAATTTTTATTGTTTGCAGTATGTTCCTCATAGTCTCTTTTTGCCTGTCTCATCACCACCCTGTATTTTATTTGCCAAAACCTGTGCTCCCTTTTCTTTACCTCACTCAGACTAGCCTTCCACTGCTTAAAGAAATCCTTCTTATCTTTTATGCTTCCATTACTTTGTTTATTAACCATGCAGGTCTTTTAAAATATCTATTTGTACCTTTCTTAACCTGCGGTATAAATTTTATCTGAGCTTCCAGGATTTATTTAGTTATTATTAAATTTATATCCCGCCCTCCCCACCATATGGTGGGCTCAGGGCGGCTAACAACATAAATATCAATATATACATTAAAACTCCATAATACACATAAATAAGATCAATTAAAACTACAGTATAAAACATAACAACTCAGCACATGCTGTAATGAGAGATGGTAACATCCTAACAACGTTGAGTGGTCGCCTACATCTTAATCCAGGCTCCTGCCAGCTGTTAGCTGTTCAATCGATGGTGATATTGGTGTAAGGGCCAGGGCCATGATATTAAGGCAGCCCCTACTTGAAAGCCTGGCAGAAGAGCTCCGTTTTACAGACCCTGCAAAACTGCAGTAGGTCCCGCAGGGCCCTGATGTCATCCAGGAGCTCATTCCACCAGTGAGGGGCCACCACAGAGAAGGCCGTGGCCCTCATTGTGGACAACCTGGACTCTTTAGGGCCCAGGAGAGCCGAGCAATTTTGGGATCCCAATCTTAGTGCTCTCTGGGGGAGATGTGGAGAAAGGCGGTCCCTTAGGTAAGTAAGTCCCCAACCATATAGGGCTTTAAAGGTAAGAACCAGCACCTTGAACTGAATCCGGTATGCTATAGGCAGCCAGTGCAGTGCTTTTAGGGTGGACTGGATGTGTTCCCACACAGGAAGACACAATAACAGCCTCACTGCTGCATTCTGCACCAGCTGCAACTTCCGGATTTGGGACAAGGGCAGCCCCATGTAAAGAGCATTGCAGTAATCCAAGCTCGAGGTGACCATTGCATGGATCACTGTTGCCAGGTCATTGCATTCAAAGAAGGGAACCAACTTCCTAATCAGCTGTAGATGATAAAAGGCAGACTTCACAGTGGCTGCTACCTGGGCCTCCATTAAGGAGGTATCCAGGAGCACTCCCAAACTCCTAACCTCCAGAGCTGGCACCAGTGGCATCCCATCGAAGGTTGGGAGAGGGATCCCTAACCTTGGACTGCTCTAACTCAAGCACAGGACCTCTGTCTTCATCGGATTCAATTTCAGTCAACTCAGTCTAAGCCAACCAGCCACAGCTTTCAATGCCAGGTCCAGATCTCCAGGACTAGAGTCTGACTGGCTGTCCAACAGCTGGGTGTTATCAGCATATTGGTGACAGCCCAGCCCATGCCTCCAGGCAATCTGGGTGAGGGGGTGCATATAGATGTTGAACAGCATTGGGAAAAGCACCGCTCCTTGGGGCACTTCGCAGTTTAGCGGGTGCCTTCCAGATAGCTGTTCCCCAACTGTCACCCTCTGTCCCTGACCCTGAAGGAACGAGGAGAGCCACTGCAAGGCAGACCCCTGAATCCCAGAATCAGTGAGGCGGTGGATCAGTAACTGATGGTCGATCATGTCAAACGCTGCCGACAGGTCGAACGACATCAACACTACCATACCGCCTTGATCCAGATACCTCTGGAGATCATCTGTGAGTGACACTAGGACCATCTCTGTCCCATGGCCTGGTCAGAAGCCAGACTGCAAGGGATCTAATATGGCGGTGTCATCCAAAAAACTCTGCAACTGATTCGCCACTGCCTTCTCAATTGGTTTGCCCAAATATTGCAAATTGGATACCGGCCGATAGTTAGCTAATTCAGCCGGATCCAATGATGGCTTTTTAAGGAGCGGACAAACCACTGCCTCCTTTAGGGCACTAGGGAACAGCCCCTCTATGACGGACTTGTTGACAATCTCCCTTAGTATCCCTTGCAACCCATCACGGTCAGCTTTAATTAGCCATGATGGGCACAGATCAAGGCTACATGTGGTTGGGTGAACTGATGAGAGCAATTTGTAAATCTCCTCTAGGCTGAGTGGACTGAAATAATCCAGAATTTGACCAGAAGACACGCATGGGATCTCAAGTTCTGTTACTGTCTCAACTGTGGCGGGGAGGTCATGGTGGAGCAACTTTATCTGCAAAATAGCTTGCAAAAGCCTCACACCCAATTTCCAATTCCTTATCATTTAGTCTGCTCTGTGGCAGGGTAGTAAGAGACTGGATTGTTCTAAATAATTGGGCTGGGCAAGAGCTTGCAGACGCAATCATAGCCATGTAGTATTCTTTTTTTACAGCTTTTGATTGCCATCTCATAGGATCTCATAAACGTCCTATAGGATGCTCTTGATGCTTCGTTATGAGCATGGTGCCACTGTCTCTCTAACTGTCTTGAGGAAGTCGACAAATTGCTCCTAACTGTATGCCCTACCATGTGCTTCCTTGATCCGTGCCCTTCATGGCTAATTAAAGCTGGCCACAAGGAGTTTCGAGGTGCCTTGTGGGAGATAATCAACAAGTCCCTCATTGAGGGGCTGTTCCCAGAGGCACTTAACAAAGCAGTGGTGTGTCCTCTCCTTAAAAAGCCATCACTGGATCCAGCCGAATCGTCCAACTACTGGCCGGTTTCCAACTTGCCCTATCTGGGCAAGATAATAGAGAGGGTAGTGGCAACTCAGTTACAGGGCTTTTTGGATGATGCTTCCGTATTAGATCCCTTCCAGTCCAGTTTCTGCCCAGGTCACAGGACAGAGATGGCTCTGGTCACCCTCATGGATGACCTCTGAAGGCACCTGGATCAAGGCAGAATGGCAGTACAGCTGCTGTTAGACCTGTCAGCTGTGTTCGACATGGTCAATCATCAGCTGCTGGCTCACCGCCTCCCTGACATTGGAGTCCAGGGATTGGCCTTGCAGTGGCTTGTCTCCTTTCTCCAGGGTCAGGGACAAAGAGTGGTGCTAGGGGATCAGCTGTCCCGAAAGCACATACTGGAATGTGGTGTGCCCCAAAGGGCAGTGCTGTCCCCAATGCTTTCTAAAATCTACATGTGCCCTCTTGCCCAGATTGCTCGGAGGCATGAGCCGGGTTGTCACCAGTATGCAGACAACACCCAGCTCTATCTGTTGTTGGGCGGGCAGTCCGACTCTAAACCGGAAGATCTAAACTGGGTGTTGCAAGCTGTGGCTTCTTGGTTTAGGCTGAGCCAGCTGAAATTGAATCAGATGAAGACGGAGGTCCTGTGCCTGAGTCGGAGCGGTCCGGGGGTGGCGATCCCACTCCCAACCTTCGATGGGGCGCCACTGGTGCCAGCACCAGAGGTTAGGAGCCTGGGAGTGCTCCTAGATGTCTCCTTAACAATGGAGGCCCAGGTAGCAGCCACTGCCAAGAGGCCATTTATCACCTCAGGCTGATCAGGCAATTGGTTCCCTTCCTCGAACGCAACTACTTGGCATTGGTCACCTTGAGATTGGATTACTGTAATGCCCTCTACATGGGGCTGTGCTACATGGAGCAAACCTGATCATCTGGGTCCCATAATTACAGTTCGAGCTGACTGCCAGGACATTTGAGGAATGTCAAGAAGCTGACTGTACACCGAGGATTGAACACTAGCACTTTAACTTGTTGTAATATTTATAGTTTTAAATTGTTTATTGATGGTTTTATATTGTGTATTTTATTGTTATATTGCAGTGTTTTATACTGGTTGTGTAAGCCGCCCTGAGCTGGCTTTGCTGGAGGGTAGGGTAAAAAATCTAATAAATAAAAATAAAGCCGGCACACTTTATACCCATGAGCTTCAGTGGCGGCAGCACTCTGAAAGTGTAAGCCTCCCAAATGAACAGAGTCACTCCTCCCCCCGCTGCTTAGTCCGGGATTGGTGAAGGACCGAGAACCCAGGAGGAGCCAACTGGGAGAGAGCTACAGTCTCCCCCTCTTGCACCCAGGTCTCAGTCACACATGCCAGGTCCATGTCCTGTTCTGACAGTAAGTCATGAAGGATCATGGTCTTATTATTTATCGACCTGGCATTGCACAACACCAATGTCAGAGAGGGGTCAAAAATCCTAGCCCCACTACCCACTACCTTCGGGATGGGACGCAGACTGGAAGGGGACCGAGCTCTTCTGCATCTCCATTCCCTTCCCTTGCAATTCTGCCTGGTCCCACCACAGTACTTTCCCCTCCTCAGGAGCACTGGTATCCCTTGGCTGGTCATTGCCCACTAGTGGCCTTCGCTTGTCAGCCTCGGCCACCCCTGGGTTATTATCCAGCCGTTGATAGCCACCTGTCTTCTCGGCCTCCCACACACAACCTGACAGGTGATGGCAAACCGCTCAATTCAAATCCAACCAAATTTACCAGTTATAATAGATAAGTTCTAAATAAGTTCTAAACCCTTGCCCACCCCAACCTCCCTTCTTGCTACGCAAGATTAAAACTACTCTACTCTAACTAACTAACAATGAAGGGTGGGAAAACACAATTCACACCAACTAACCACTGTGACTTAATCCTAATATGTAATCCCAACAGATGCACTGGAAGATCACTGCCCTGCCTTAGCAGCAAATTGCTAACCTTCTTGCCCTATCCCAGTAAACTCACAGGGTGGCAAGCTAAGAGGAGGGAGTTGTAGTTTTAAGTAGTCTCCAAGCTTCCTGAAGTGATTTCACACTCCTTACCTTTCAGTTCCTTCTCCCCTCATTTGGGAGAAGTTGTGCCTTCTAAAGTTAAATGTGGTTGTGTTGGTCTTTTTGGGCAACCCCCTATTTAAATAAATGCTAAACTTGATAGCATTATGGTCACTGTTCCCAAGCAGTGCAATCACTTTTACATCTCTCACCAGATCTTGAATATCACTTAGGACCAAGTCCAGGATTGCCTCTCCCCTGGTAGGTTCTGTGACCATCTGCTCCATGGCACAGTCGTTGAGAGTAACTAGAAAACCAATTTCTTTCTCCTGACTTTAACATATTGACCCAATCAATGTGTGAGTAGTTAAAATCACCTATTATGACACAGTTATTTCATCTAGCTGCTTTCCTTAATTCTTTTGCTGTTTTAAAATCACCCTCTAACCTTTGATCTAGTGGACAATAACAAACTCCCAGTTAAGCTTCCTTTTGGGTGCACTGTTTCCACTCATAGCACTTCTGTCAACAAATGTATTTCTTTTACATTCTCAATTTTACTGGACTGTATACCCTCTGACATACAGAGCAACTCCACCTCCCAGTTTGATGTAGTGGTTAAGAGAGCAGACTCTAATCTGGAAGAACTGGGTTTGATTCCCCACTCCTCTACATGCAGTTGCTGGTGTGACCTTAGGTCAGTCATAAATTCTGTCAAAGATGTTCTCTCAAGGCCAGTTCTCAAGAGAGCTCTCTCAGCCCCACCTACCACACAGGGTGCCTGTTGTGGAGAGGGCAAGGTAAAGGAATTGTAAACTGCTCTGAGATTCCTTCAGGTAGTGAAGGGTGGCTTATAAATCCAATCTCCTCCTCCTCCTCCTCCCCCCTCCCTAACATTCCAATATTATTTATATCTAGGAATCACTGTATCCCACTGATTATCTTCATCCCACCAAGTTTCTGAAATATCCACAATGTCTGTGTTCTCCTCTGACACTAAACATTCTAGCTCTCCCATTTTACCTTGAACACTTCTAGTATTTGTATATAAACATCTATAATTTCCCAGATACATTAGGCCTGCAACATTCCTCCTGTGGCCCCTAGACCTTGTCAGGCAGTCAATATTGTTTGTCACCTCTCAGTGGACTGTCCTAATCCATTTACCTCTAGAGCAGTAACAGATACCCTTTCATCTCTTAGAGATGAGCCATCCTAAACCATAGATATTTCATCTTCTGTTGGCTTTCCACCAAGATTTAGTTTAAAAATTGCTCTGCCAGCTTTTTGATTTTAAGTGCCAGCAGCCTGGTTCCTTCTCAGGACAAGTAGAGGCAGTCTCTTTTGTGCAAGTCCTGCTTGTTCCAAAAAGTATCCCAGTGCCTAACAAACTTAAACCCTTCCTCCCTACACCATCATCTCATCTACACATTGAGACTCCTATTATGTGCCTGTCTAGCTGGCCCTGTGCGTGGAACAGGCAGAACTTCTGAGAAGGCTACCTTGGAGGCCCTGGCCTTGAGTCTCCTGCCTAGCAGCCTAAATTTTTCCTCCAGGACCACATGCCTATATTCCCCAACATCATTACGGCCAACCGGTACTACATCACTGGCTCCTCCCCTGCACTTTCTACCAGCATATCTAGACCACGTATAATGTCAGCTCCCTTCACACAAGGCAGGCAAGTCACCATGTAGTCAGTACGTGGGTTCACAACCCATCTATCTACATGCCTAACAATCAAATTATGAACTACTAAGAGCCCCCGTCCTGCCCTGTCCAGGAATGATTCCTTGGTGCAAAAGGATACCTGTTCACCAACTGCAGTATGGTCACTTCTGGGGGAACATTCCTCCTTTCTTCAATATGGTGCTGTGTTTCCCCTTGACCCTCATGTTCCCTCAAAAAGCAGCTCAACTATGGTTTGCTAACTGGACACAAGCAGGTTTGTATGAACAGGTAAATAAATTCTGCTAGCAGCCAGTTACTAAAATGGGTCTGTCTGAAATGACAGGAAAAAATCCATTAGCAACCAGTTACTAAACGGAATACAAAGGCAGTTTGAAAAAGTGAAAGTAAACTCAGGACCGTAAACAGCCAAATGGTTCCAAAATCCAATCATAGTCTCTACCATTCTATCATCAAAGGAAACTGTGGAGACCAGAATGTCATTCAGAAGGCAGCAGGGGTCAGCTAGAATAATCTCTGTTTCTTTAGAATTTAACTACAGGACATTTTCAAATACCTAAGACCAAACATCAAGCAGGCACATAATCAAAGCAGAAATTGCTTTCCTGGACAGAAAAATAAACCTACATACCATTCCCCCAACCAGTGGTGGTCCAGTTATGTCTCTCCATGATGACATCTCATAGAAACATATAAGCAAAACAGCATGGGGGGGACAGAAAACTCAGTCCAGTGGAAACCCTTAGAGCATCGGAAGTATCATCCATTTCAATGGATTGTACAAGTTGCACTGCATGAAATGACCACTTCAGGTCTTGCACAAGTCATTAAAAATTTGCTTTCCCATAAAATGTAGTACCTAACTGCCTAGATCGCAATTAGAGGAAGGGACTATTAGGCTTATATTCCTAGCTAAAAATGCTACTTTTCTGTTGTGGAGATCTATAAGATAGCCTTGATCCAGGCTATTAAAAAACACACCAATCATACATTAAATCCATAACTTTATTAATAAAGTTGATAAAAGAAGCAGAATAAAGAACAGGAACAGCTGGTCTCTCTCTGTTTACAATTACTTGGTGTTAGTTGGCTAGGGACCATCTGAATAATATTAATTCTTCTAAATACCTCAGGACTTCAAAGTCTCCTTCATAAAGTATTGTTCTTGACATTTTGGCAGGCTAAAAAAATTCAGTTTGAAGTAGTCATTAATGTTCCAGCACAGAAGCCAAAATCAACTTTAAATCATTTTGGTCTGAGAACATTTTATAACTTTTAAAGAAGGACTTGCATACTTGGACACATAGGGCTGCTCACTTTTTTCTTCTTCTGACAGTTCCTGTATATCCATAGCAGGTAGAAACTCAAAAGCTGCAGCACTCTGCTGTGAAGAATTGCATCGCCTGACATTCAGATATTATCAAAGGCCAAATCAGAAAATTGCAGCAGCAGTACCCTAAAAGGCTAAGTGTCTTTCAGTAAGAAAAGGTAAATCTTTATGAAGTGTTATGTACGTGTCACAATGAGTATACCTAACAGGGTTCACCTAAAACAGATTTTACTTCGTAGTGTGATTCCACAAACCAAGCCAGTTATTAGGCTTTTCAGCAATAGGAGATACATATTTGAAGTGCCTCTTTTGCTTGGGAAAAATTGAAAATGATGGAAAATGACCTTTCAGTCAAGAGATGGTACCAATATAGGCCGAGGACAGACTGGCAATTTGCCGCGGGATGGGACCCGGGCTGACAACGACTCAATATCGGATTAAATGGAATGTTCAAACAGGCACATCTGCCTGGCGTCCCCCACCCGTAGCCTACCAGTGCTCTCGCGCTTCACTGCTGGATTAAAAAAACACCTGATAAAAGCCGACGCAAATCTTGAAAGCCTGCGTTTGTCGCGCGTTTCTCCGCTTCCGGGGAGTCTGAACGTGCAGCCAAAAAGCCGGGAGCAACCCGCGTTGGGCATGAGGCAGCAGCGGTGTGATTGGCTGCGCTCCGCTCCACTGCCCAATGCGGTGCCGGCGTTGCAGGGCAAAAAAAAAAAATCGCCAAAATGCGCTTATGCGCACATACGCCCACAGCCGAAATAATGGGGAAACAGCGAATATAGCGCACCTCCGGCGCGGCAGTCTGAACGCTCCCGCACGCCTCCGTCCAGTATCTTCCGGCAGAGGCCCCCGCTGTGTGGACAGGAAAACCCGGTATCGTTTACTCCGGGTTTTTTTGCCGCGACTCGATACCGGGGCAAATTGCCAGTCTGTCCTCAGCCATAATCACATAATTGTCATAATAACTACATCATAAAATGTACACATGCGCTACCCCCATGTCCTTCCTGGATCCTGATGAAAATAAGTGATCTGAAAGTTTTGTTTGGAATTTATTTCCCAAGCACACATGGGGCTAATTTGGATTGGATCCTGAAGTCCCCCCCCCCCGTGCTGTTTTCCTAACCTGAAATAGCCCTGAGGAAATGCTATTTGCCCTGTTGGGAAACTTGAATCATTTATGCTCTACACGTTTCTCCAGTGGAGCAAATAATGTCTCTCTGTGGCCAATTCATAATGGAAAAATGGTGCAGAGGGAAAGGCTTAAGCCCCCTTTCCATGTGCACACCACAGTCCCATTATGAGTTGAGCCTCCCAGTGCTTGGGTATTAAATTCCAAGCATGGAACTCACAGTGTACATCTGGTCAACAAGACTGAGGATGGACACTGGAGTGACAGGAGGACAATACACTTTGGCCCTCAGTAGATTCCTGTGGTACACAGGCCCAGAATTTCTACAGGCTGTATCCTGCTACTCTGTTCAGCTGAAGTGGTACAAGGAGCTTCCTAGAACACAAGAAGCTCTTACATCACAAGAAGGATCTTCTACCAGAGGATTTTGCAGCTGTTCACTGAGTGCCATAGTAGGATTCAGCCCTACAATTCCTTGCAGAATCTGTTTTTTAAAAGCAAAGTTCGGAGGTTTCAGTTGAGCAGCAGAAGTTCATACGCAAAAGCAGCAAAGGCCTTAGGCAAATGCAAGCTACTTCCAATCACACACACACACACATCCACACACACAAACTCTTTATTGGCATTGAAAGCACAAGACATCATGGAAATACAGCAAAATACTAAGATGCATCAGTCACTTACACTTGGCTATTCAAGTCTCGTCTTCTGATTGCATAATATAAAAATTTTGCAACAGCTTCCATTAACCAGTATGTGCCTGCGGCCCTGAAAGTTTTTAATGACAAATTAGCTGCTCAGTTATTCTACAGAGTACCAATCTGGATTGAAGCCTTAAAAGGGGACTTGGAAAGAATTCAGTCCAGATTTTTGTGGAAAATTCCTTCGTGTGTTTCTTATGCAGTTTTATGCTTAGAAACCAATCAAAGGCTTCTATCGACCAGAGCATGGCTGATAACAACTCAGTTTTGGCTTCTACTCCATTTCCATGCTAAAGCTAAAAGTATTATTACTCACATGTTAACTGACTCCCATCTTTCTCCATGGCTTAGATATGTAGAGGAGAAACTCTCTACAATGGGAATATCCCTGGATTATTTAGCCCCCTTTTCAGATAAACAAAGATTTCTCGACATCAAAAGGCAAGAACTTTGGGGACACGCAGCCAGCACGGCTCTACTGAGAAATATTTTGACACAGGCTCTACTGCGAAATATCTGTTAAGTTTAACAGCCCCACATCATCGCAGAGAATACATGCTTGCACACTTTAATGTTCTGCCATCAGAGGTGCTTTTAGGGAGGTACTGCCAGATATCATATGTAGACAGACTTTGTCCTTGTTAGCTAAAAGATATAGAATCCATTACTTCCATTCACTAGTGTTTCCCTAGGCTGCTGTGTAGGAGTACAGTATCTCCTGGTAAAGAAGAGAAGAGAAGAGGAGAAGAGATTGGATTTATACCCTGCCCTTCACTATGCAAAGGTGTCTCAGAGTGACTTACAAACTCCCTTCCCTTCCCCTCCCCACAACAGTTACCCTGTGAGTTAGGTGGGGCTGAGAGAACACTGACAGAAACTGCTCTTTTTCAAGGACAGCTCTTATCAGAACTATGGCTTGTCCAAGGTCATCCAGCCAGGTGCAAGTGGAGGAGTGGGGAATCAAACCCAGTTCTCCCAGATTAGAGTCCCCACACTTAACCACTACACCAAACTGGCTGATAGGTCTTTCTAGTGAGATGGGGTAGAGGGAGACACCATCTTGCCAAACACTTCCAGGCAAGAAAAATATCTCTCATTAAATCAATGGGATTAGAATTATAGACTTCTTTTAGAATTGCACTGTTAGAAACTATAATAAATAATTTACTATTATCGAAGGCTATTGTCGAATAATTTACTGTTCTTCAACTGATCCACTGCACATGTCTTTACACAAATTACTTTCTTTTTAGTGGCTCATCTCAAACACATTGCAGTTAATCTACATATCTGAGTGATTAAAACTGGAGTCACAGTGGTACTTCTTGAGTTTGCTTAAAGCCGAAGAGCTTCCTGCACTTGTTCAGCACCAGTAATATTAGATTAGCCAGCAGCTTAATAGTCAAAAACATGCTGCAAAGGAATCCAGGGACCTAATACAATGAACAATTTCTGAGAAGCAAACCTTTCTCAGCGTTGATTTATTACCAACAGCAATTATAAAACCATAAAGATAAAGCATCTTGTTTAGATTAACTTCCACCAGATCTAAATGCATGCTTTATTAATACATTTTTTAAAATCAAAATCAATGGTTGGTTTTGTTTTATTTATTTATTTGCTTGGCCTTGGAAGTGATTCCTTCAGCATATATCTCCAAGAAATTTTTCAGTCATTCCTAGATCCGTATCTATCTTTCATTGAGTTTGCTATCTTAACCACCCTTTTCATTCTCCCTTGTTCAAGTTTTTGGCACAGTGAGAATTCCATCTCAGAAAAATTCACTGCGAGAAATGCAGTACAGTTTTACCAAATGCTGTGTCTGGTAGAATGACAAATGGTAAGGAAACCCGTTAATTAAAAAAAAAAAGCAAGGGGAAATGCATAACTGAGAAAAAAACATACAAAAATTAATTCTGGCTAAGTGAGATTGCATATAAATAAGCTGAAAACAGATTTCCAAACCGTCATTAGGGAGAATATAGCTCATCTTTCTAAGCTAAAATGTGGGCAAAAATGCAAAGAATACAGGTGCCAGAGAGCATATTATCATGCCTAATGCTCATTTCCCCAGTCCTTGTATTTTAGCAAAATTAAAGAGAATTAATCTAGGTAATTAAGGGGTGCAGAGCTACAGCGTAGCTTTCTGTGCTTCCAGTCCCACTATAGCAGCAGTGTTCAAAAAGTGATGATATCAGGTGGCATAGGATTTTTTTTTAACATGTACTTCCTTCTGCTACATGCACTCATCACAGCGTCATCTCCCAGCAGGCTCTGTGTAGGGAGTCATATAGTGTCAAGTCTTTGAAAACAGGCTTATGGAGATGCACACAAATACATGTAGAGGTCAGCAATGGTAGATCCAGCATACCGTTTTGTATGGAGTACAGCATATGGGAAGATTAAACAGTGACATGGTTCTGACACAGCATAGAGAGGTCAGATCACTTGCATGAGTCTTCCATAAACCCAATAGACACATTTGTGCAAATGAAGTCACAGCCTAAATCTGCTTCCAGGATAGATCCGGTATAAATTTAGCCTATCTAAGCAAAACATTCAGACTGCAATTCTGGGAATATCCAAATTCCTGTAGGCTTATTATCAGTGATAGGATCAACAAAGAAGAAGAAGAAGAGAAGAAGAGTTTGGATTTATACCCCGCCCTTCACTGCCCAAAGGCGTCTCAGAGCGGCTTACAAACTCCTTTCCCTTCCCCTCCCCACAACAGACGCCCTGTGAGGTAGGTGGGGCTGAGAGAACTTCTGACAGAAACTGTCCTTGAGAGAGCAGCTGTGCCAGAGCTTGTGACTGACCCAAGGTCACATCAGCAGGTGCAAGTGGAGGAGTGGGGAATCAAACCCAGTTCTCCCAGATTAGAGTCCACGCACTTAACCACTACACCAAACTGGCTCTCCAGTAAGCCATTTCCCAGAGTTTACAGGTGGCTGCACAACAGCATTTAGACATGCTTAGATTTCAAGCATGCCTGTTGCCTTTTATACTGCCATGGCACTGCCTCACAGACATAATTCTTTTCTCTGCAATCATATTTAAATCTATCATGAATGTCTTCCAAAATGCATTAATTGGATCCTATGTTTTGCTGCCCCATTAATGACTTCTGACTATAAACTGGTTTTATGCATTCAGGTTTTCCAAAACAGCTCAAGGATTTCACATAATGCCCAGAATGGATTTGGAAGAACAAAATGTTAAGTATGAGACTTAAATCGATTTCAGCAAACAAGTGATTCAGCTTTATTGCAAGTGATAACAGCTCAAAGTTAACCAGAACAGCAAACAGCTTAACAGTGGAGCACAGCTCCTTTTAAACAGTCTGGGCTAATATAGCCACACCTATTTTACAATAAGTAATCAATCAGATTATAAAGATAACAGCCAATGAGGTTTGTTCCCTCCACAGCATTACACTTAGTCCTGATTGGATCATAGATCAAGGCAACCAATAAGAGTTCAGGGATTTCAATCCTTGCCTTGGCTCAAGCTTAACATGTATCCTCTGTGGAGACATAACAATTCCTTCCCCCTAAGATGGAACCAACCCCTGGCACACATAATCCTTCAGATAGGGAGATGCACGTCTGATTTGCTGTGAGCGTCTCAAGGGCTCAGGCGCACCAGGTTCAGGGGCCCCGGCTGACTCACTATCCAGTGAGTCTGGATCAATTTGTTCAGGGGGGACACTTTCAATGGTAGGGGTCTGTCCCACCTCTGGGTCGGTGCCGGGCACAGCAACACTCTCCTCCTCAGCTGGAGGCCATTGTTGCTTGTCAGGGTTGGGGACTGCTGCAGGCTCAGTGTTTGATTCCAGGCTGGAGTGAGCCCAGCACTGCCTGAGCTAGTCTATGTGGTGCCACCATTTTCTGCTGTCAGCTAGCTTCACCACATACATGTAGGTCCCTAAGATGTCTGCCACTATGGCAGGTAGCCATAAGAGCCCCTCAGCATAGTTTCTTGTGACTACCTTGTCTCCTGGACTGAATGCTCGCACAGGTCCCAGGGTCTCAGGTCGGGGTGATTTGGAATTGATTAGGTCTAGGTGCAGCCAGTCGAGCAAGGTGGTAAGCCGGCGACCCATCAGAAGCTCAGCCGGGCTTCTGCCGATGGCGGAGCATGGTGTAATGTGCTGACGGAGGAGGAACGATGCCAGTTTCTGCCCCCAATCACCCTGACCTAATTTTGAAGAGCCTCTTTGGTCATTTGGACCATTCTCTTGGCTTGTCCGTTTGAAGCTGGATGGAACGGGGTTGAGGTTAGGTGCTGTATGCCATTATCTTCTAGGAATCTGCTGAAATCCCTAGAGGTAAATTGAGGGCCGTTATCGGTTACCAACACGTCTGGTAACCCATAGGTCACACAAACCCAACGCAATACATTTATACCAGCCGTCGCAGAGGTGGTCTGCATGAGAGCTACCTCCAACCACTTCGAATACGCATCAACAATTAACAAAAACATTTGGCCTTGAAACGGCCCAGCAAAATCAAGGTGTAGCCTCGACCACGGTTTGTGGGAACTTTCCGATCATTGAGGAGGAGCCTGAGGAAGCTCTGGCCTGTCTTGTTGACATTGCATACACTCTTTAACTCTTTGTTCAATGTCAGCGTCTAACCCCAGCCACCAAACATAGCTTCTTGCTAGGCTTTTCATATGCATAATTCCCGGGTGCCCCTCATGCAGTGATTCTAGGACTCTTTCCCTGAGTTTAATAGGGATCACAACATGGTTTCCTCACAGCAAACACCCTTTCGATACAGACAATTCTGTTTGCCGTGAGCTGTACAACCAAACATTTTCCTCAAACAGATCCGGTGGCCACCCCCTCCACACCCAGTTTAACACATGGGCAACCGTGGAGTCTTTTGCTGACACAGCACCAAAGAGCAGACCGGGAGTCTAGGCAGTTTGTCGGTGGCGAGGATGTCCTCTGCTGGAGCTGGGGCAGCATCCAATTGGGGCAGCGGGCAGCAGCTTAAAGCGTCCGCATGTCCAATCGCCCGGCCCGGTCGGTGCTCCAGGTCGAACTCATATGCCGCTAGAAATATTGTCCATCGCAACATGCGGGGTGACAAAACATTAGGGATCGGACACTCCGATGAAAAAATCCGAAACAGCAGCTTGTGATCGGTTACTAAAACAGAACACCGCCCATAAAAAAAATCATGGAATTTTTAAACTTCAGAAATTAGCGCCAGGCCCTCTTTATCGATCTGTGCATAGTTCTTGTCCGCCTTGGTCAACGAGTGGGAATAATACGCAATTGGGACCTCCCTTCCATCAGGCTGCTAACACAAGCATTTTGGTTTCATCAAAGTGCGTCAACACAGCCTTGGATGACAAGAGTTCCTTTACTGCCTCAAATGCCCACTCTTGCGTCTTACTCCATACCCATTTGGCACCTTTGTGTAGTAACGTGTGTAATGGCACCGCCATGGAGGCCTTATGGGGCAAAAACGAGTGGTAAAAATTAAGCAACCCTGAAAATGATTGCGGCTCTTTTTTGGAATTAGGGCGAGGCGCATTTTGTATGGCTGATATCTTATCCCTCGTGGGATGTATATCATGTTCATCTATCATGAACCCAAGAAAGTCCACACAAAGAACCCCCATGTGACATTTTGTCTTTTTTACCTTGAGACCTGCATTTTTAAAACAGTTTAGAACTTCTCATAAGCGTACCAATAATCCATCGTCATTTGCCCCCACAATTAGAACATTGTCAAAGTAGGGCACCACGCCCAGTAAGCCCCTTAGTAATCCTTCCATCAGACCTTGGAAGATTCCCGGTGTGACGTTGACCCCAAATTGCAACCGGTTTACTCTGAATGCCCCTCTATGGGTCCGCTTTTTTATCCACGGGCTGCTGATATGCCTGAGTGAGGTCGAGTTTTGCGAACACCTTTCCCCCGCCCAGAGATGCCAGTACATGACTGATGACTGGCACCGGATAGGAATGCTGTTGAAGAGCATGGTTAATTGTACATTTATAGTCTGCACCAATACGTACGGACCCATCAGGTTTCAGAGGCGTGACAATGGGAGTTTCCTATTTCCCAAGTGGAACAGGTTCTAGGACCCCCTGTGCAATCAACTTGTCCAGTTCAGCTTCAATTTTTGCATGCATAGCAAGAGGAACCTTATGATATTTTAACCTAATAGGGGCCACAGAAGGATCAAGCTCAAATGAAATTGGAGGCCCCGTATACCTTTCCAGTGTATCCCCAAAAACTTCAGAGAACTCTGCATACAGTGAGACCCATTTATTTTCACAAACCTTATTCACCCTTGTTATGGCAATGCCCGGAGGCCCAAACCAATCAAGGCCAAGCAAACTGGCCTGATCTCCTTCAGCAACCAGTAAGGGCAATGACTCTTTCTGCCCCTTAAACTGGACTTTAAAAACAGCTCTTCCCACTAGAGGAATACGCTGGCCCTGGAAATCTGACAGGTGCGTGTCGGCTGGCATTTGGCAGCGACGGCTCCTCTGGGGAAATAACCGCTGCCAGGTCTGTGAAGTCACCGCGGATCCCGAATTGACCTCCATGGTGCAAGGAACGCCATCCAGCTGTAGGGTGACGTTTATCTTCTTACGAGGGATGGCTCCAGTGTTCAGGATCGTGGAAGGGCAGCTGCAGCATGCAGTCTGATGACAGTCACTGCCCATGGGGTTGATTCCAGCTCGAGCTCTAGAGGGTACCTTCGGAGATGATGGCAGGGACGACCTCTTTTTAGAGCAGCAGACTCTCGCTAGATGGCCACGCTTACCACAACCATGACACACGACATCTCTGGCCCAACATCGATCCCACTCATGCTTCGGCGCACGCACGTCATGGTGCAGTCTTCACTGTGGTCTGCTGGGGCCGGTTTGCTTGTGTTTCATTGATGTCATCTGCCTTCTCATCTGACTCGCTGGCAGACTGGTGATGAACGCTCTGCTCCGTCTGGCCCTGCCGCTGTCGAACCTCTCATGTTGATTTCTCTGCTGCCTCAGCGGTGACAGCCTCGGAGTAGGCGATGGTATACATGAGAGCCGATCAGGCAAACAGGCATTGCTGCAGCTTTTTGTCCTTGAGGCTACACACCAGCCGATCAAGAAGGGCCCCTTCCAAATCATTGAAATTGCACGATCGGGCAGCCTTCCGTAACACCATCAAATACTCTGCGATGGTCTCGTGTGGTGCTTGGTTCCTGTTATAGAACACATGCCGGCATGCTATTTGCAATGGCTTTGGAGAGAAATGTGCCCCCAGCTTATCAGTTATTCCTTGAGTGACACCATCTTGATGTCATCGGGAGCGACCAGGGACCGGGCGATGTCAAACACTACCTTTCCACAAGAACTGAGCAGCGTAGCTCTCTTCCTGGCCTCATCCACGATCTGGTTCGCCTGGAGGTGAAACTCAAACCTGGACAGGTAAGAGTCCCAGTCCTCAGTGTCAGGCTTGAATGCCTTGAACTTCTGGTTAGTGGCCATGGTAGCTGTCGGCTCAGCCACAACAGCAGCTGGTGCCTCAGCTGTCTCGACCGGTGGCGGTACTTCATCGGCCGTTGTTGCGTTGGTTCAGCAGGGCTGCCTACCCTCTCTAGTATCCCACCCTCATTGCCAATTGTTAAGTATGAGACTGAACTCATTTTCAGCAAACAAGTGATTCAGCTTTATTGCAAATGATAACAGCTCAAAGTTAACCAGAACAGCGAACAGCTTAACAGTGGAGCACAGCTCCTTTTAAGCAGTCCGGGCTAATGTAGCCACGCCTATTTTACAATAAGTAACCAATAGGATTACAAAGGTTTGTTCCCTCCACAGCATTACACTTAGTCCTGATTGGATCGTAGATCAAGGCAACCAATAAGAGTTCAGGGATTTCAATCCTTGCCTTGGCTCAAGCTTAACATGTCTCCTCTTTGGAGACATAACACAAAAGGAATAGGTTTAAAATGATCTCTGAAAGAAGAATGAGCTCGGATACTTTAATCTGTCTAGACTTGTTTATGGGTTGACTAGGAGGCCAAAACAGTCTTGGAAAAATCCCCCCTCACACACAGCTACAATCCCATCTTCCTTGACTGGAGGAAGAAGACAAGACATCTGTCTAATACTGTCAGTTTTTAGGATTTTAGGTTGGATGCTTATTTATATTTTAGTGTATTTTATTGCATTGTTGTTTTATTGATTGGATGTTGTTAGCCTCCTTAAACCAACTTTCGGCAAGGCAGGGTATAAATGGAAAATAATAAATAATAAACCACTAGATCATACCACTGAGTCTTCTCTCTCAGTTTTGTAACTAATTTATTTTCTACACATAATACTAATATAAGCCGCAGACTGAAATTCTATGCATACCAAAATGATTCTCATTTTCTGCCCCATAACAAGGGACCCTGAAGTATACACAGTTCATTCTGTATATTAGCCAGAAACCACTTGACCTCCTTCTATGGTTGGGATCACACAGAGAGTATGACTGATTGTCCTCCAACACAATCAGAGTTTGTTACTATCTCCAATAAAATGGGACTGTGATTTGATGAAATCATCTGGTAGATTTCTATTATGAATCGTGTGATTTTTCCTCCCTTTTGTTGGACTACTTTAAAATTCCCATCTGCTCTGTACAGGGTAGAACCACAGCCATACTCTTGAGAATATTCCTGAGAAAACTACCAAATGAGTACCAAATTAGGGGAATGTTCGTCCATATGGATCTGCCCCCCTATCTTTAAAAAAGAACTAGCATTCTCAAAAGCAGAAACATCCATCCTCACCAAGGCTAGAACTTGTACAGAAATGCATACAAAGCAAACTTTGAAGTACATAAAGCATTTAATAGATGAGTTATGATTCATGCCTTAAATAAGAGAGCAGTGAAGGTTGGTGTCAATTTTTCGAAGTGTGTTCACTGTTTTTTTTGTTACTCTAAAGAAGGCCCATAAACCAAAGGAAAAGGAGAGGGTAATATGGACATGGTGATGGAAAGTGCTATCAAGTTGCAGCCGACTTATGGAGACCCTATAGAGTTTTCAAGGCAAGAGATGTTCAGACGTGTTTTGCTGTAGCCTGCCTCTGCGAAGCAACCATGGACTTCCTTCCCTGGTCTCCCATCCAAGTCCTAACCCTACTTATCTTCTGAAACCTGATGAGATTGGGCCAGCCTGCCCCATCAGAATCAGGGCAATATGGCATGCTGAGTTAGAAATGCTACTGAGGATACATGCAAATACTGTTTCCCCCATCATTGTCTAAGCACAGACAAGCTCTTTAAATAAACACACTTTCCCTGTGAAGTCTGTGGTTTTATTGCAAACATCTCATGTTCTAATAAATAATTTTCTCACCTAATTACACTTTAGCAAGACTTCACATTTCTTGCTCCCACACAACGTTACTGATACAGGCAGAGCAACATAAAATTCTCAGCAAAGTACATAGATAAGGACAAATCTTCCCTTTTCCTACAGTAATACATTTTGATGGTGGAGGATGTTAATGGCTATTTATAATACAGTATTAGTCAAATATGTATTTATTAAAATACTATATAGAGATAGCAAAAAGAGACAGATGCCCATGACAATAAGGAAAGTGAAATGCTTACACCATGTTCAGTTGCATGAGTACCACAAGATTTTACCCAAACAACACTGAGTAAATTCTCCAAATCTGAACAGAATTATTTGCAAAAGTTGGAGGCAAAAATCCTCCAATGGAACAGTTATTTTGATTCCTCTTCTAGTTTTATTTTCCCAGGCAACAAGAAGTAAGAGGTGCAGAGAAGGGGGGAGCTGTCTCAGAAAATACATGCCCAAGACACAAGTCAGCACAACTGCCTCCCAAATGGGTCCTGGTTTGCATTTCTTTGCTTGGCATTTCTACTTTCTTCCAATCGTTTTGCCATCTCACTAGCACTGGGAGATCTTTCTGCTGGCAAGAATGGGCCATGAGTTTACAACAGCTATTTCATTCTTTGGAGCAGCTGACAGGCAAGGGCAAGGTTTTGCTTGCACCCCCTGGCAGACAAGCAGAGTAGATGGAGGTGAGTTTATAGGTACAGAGTCTTTCGCTCATCACAGATATACATACATTAGGCAGCCAGCCCAATGCTCAACCACAATGATTGTTGTGCTTGTACATGTTGCCAAACAGGAAAGGCAGCACAGAACACATGGAACAGAAAGAGAAGGCCTTTTGGCTAAGATAAAGTGTAGTATCAGAAGCTCAGGCTCTGCTCTTCTCCACCACATAAACACTCTGTCCTCCTGTAAAGCAAATTAGGAATGAAGGCTGGAGGTAGAAGCAGAGGCTCATGGCTTATCTCATGTGATAGTAAAAAGCAAATACACATTGAAGAGATACAAGAGCAATCTTTATTATATTTAAAAGCACTACGGCTGTGGAGGGAGCCCATTATGCACAAGTCTGTCCATTCACTTGTAAAGCAGAGGGTTCTGTTTTTAAAGAACACAAACATACAGATGAGGGGAGCTAAATCATGTTCCCATATCTTTAATATTTTTCCCCAGCCTGGTGAAATACAGAAAATAAACTAGAACAGGAGAAAAACAATGTAAGATGCACAGTATAACAAAGTAAGATTTGAGAAGGAGCAGGATTTAGCTCCCCTTTCCCATGAACTCCATTTTGCAAAACAAAACAAAGAAACTGAAAAGACACATTCAATTTAAATTCCCAGGGAAGGTGGAACAAGCTGACACACACATCAATTCAAATCTGCCAGTGTCTGCAGTGCAAATGATAAAGTTAGTTGCCTCTAAAATGAGGGCCCTTTATCCTACATGTGTGCAATTTGGTAGAGAGGATCTCTTGGGTCAGAGGTATAGTCCCCCCAATTTCACCCTAATTGAGTGTGGAGCCTTATATCTAGAAAAATGATTTCCACTGAAAGAAACAGAAATTGAGTTCATTTCCTACTACAACGAGCTTTTAATTCTGATATTAAAGAACATGACTCCAGTTTTTAATTTGGCATATGACCGGCTTACTGGACCAGCTCCTGCTTTAGCAGAAAAATAAAAGATCTTCCAGGGGAGAGGTTAGTCCAGGGAGAGGCCAGTACTGGTATTCCTTGTTTCCTGATCCCTTTGAAAATCATGCCATTTCCCCACAGTGCAACTTTTGGCCAATTCATCTTTTGCTACAATGAGACATGATTACCTGCAGTTAGATCTCATGCTGTTCTGGTAATAAATAACAGAATTCAGTGGAGTGGGCTGTTTGTGGAGGATTGCTGCCCTATTGGAGTCTTGAAATATTTGCCTTCAAATATTCACCAGACGCATTCTACTTTTCTTTCTCTTATGATGCAGAGATGCAGCTCTGGAAAAATCACATGAATGGATAATCCTGAAGTAACACTGTATATGATTACTTTAAAATATGATCATGTAAAAAAACTTATTCCTGAGCCCATTATATTGGAAGCAGCCCTTAATGTATCATAGAATTACAGAATCTCAAAAGTGATTTCATGGTCCAGGAGGGACAGGGCTACTAAGAGCTGCTCAAGTGATAACCATCTTTTAAATAAATAATCCCACCACCCCCCTCTCTCTCTCCCCATATGCTAACATCTTTATGGCTGACTTGGAGCAACACTTCCCAGGGGTCTTTTCGTAGAAAAAGAGCTGCAGGAGCTCATTAGCATATGGTATGCTAATGAGCTATTAGGCTATTAGCATATGCCACGCCCCCTGACATCACCGGAAGTGATGTCAGAAGGGAAAGCAAAAGGGGGGGAGGCATCTTCAAAAGCCTCCCCTTCCCTTCCCCAGCTGGCCTGGGTGGGGAAGCTAAGAGAGAAGGGGTTTAAAGTTTAAACTCCTTCTCACTAGAGTTGGGCCACAGAAGGAGGAAAGAGGGAAGGAAAGAGAGAGAGTAGAGAGAAGGAAAGAGGGAAGGAAAGAGGGAAAGAAAGAGAAGGAAAGAATGAGGGTAAGAAAGAGAGGGAAGAAGGAGGGAAACAGGGAAATGAGGAAAGAAGAGAAGAGAAGAGAAGAGAAGAGAAGAGAAGAGAAGAGAAGAGAAGAGAAGAGAAGAGAAGAGAAGAGAAGAGAGAGAGAGAGAGAGAGAAGAGAGAGAGAAAGAGAGAGAGAAAGAGAGAGAGAGAGAGAGAGAGAGAGAGAGAGAGAGAGAGAGAAAGAAAGAAAGAAAGAAAGAAAGAAAGAAAGAAAGAAAGAAAGAAAGAAAGAAAGAAAGAAAGAAAGAAAGAAAGAAAGAAAGAAAGAAAGAGGAAAAGGAGGGAATGAAAGAAATTCGGCGGCAATTTGGCCCCATTATATCCTATGGGCCATTGAAGTCAATGGTGAAAACATAGGGTATATTCTGTGGGCTGGAGGGGAAGGGGTTTGAGGAAGAGGCTCCAAACTCACAGGGTAGCTAATGGAACCTCTCCCTAAGATACCCACCAAGTTTCAAGAGTATTGGACCAGGGGTCCAATTCTATGGGCTCCCAAACAGGTTGCCCCCATTCCCTCCATTGTTCTCTATGGTGGGAAAAAGGTTACTTTTTTCCCACCATAGAGAACAATGGAAGGAATGGGGGCAACCTGTTTGGGGCCCACAGAATTGGACCCCCTGGTCCAATATTCTTGAAACTTGGTGGGTATCTTGGGGAGAGGCTCCAACAGCTACCCTGTGAGTGTGGAGCCTCTTCCTCAAACCCCTTCCCCTCCAGCCCACAGAATATACCCTATGTTTTCACCATTGACTTCAATGGCCCATAGGATATAATGGAGCTGAAATTGACATTCGGCTGCCTGAAAGACTCCCCGGGACGCCGGCTGGGGGCGGGGCTTGGCTCCTGAGCTCCCGGAGCTGAGCTCCGGTGCGCTCCCCCCCAAAAAAGACCCCTGACACTTCCTAAACTCTCACCCACACACACCTCTCTTATACCTGTGATATACTGATGACATCTTTATTGTATGGACACATGGTAAAGAATCCCTGGACATATTCCACCAGCCATTCAACAACTTTCACCTCACCATCAACCTGACAATGAACAAATCTATGAAATACATGTTGTGGGCACTACTGTAAAAATACACAACGGATGCATAGACACCACCTTATACCAGAAACCTACAGGCTGACAGACATATCTACATGCTTCCAGCTACCATCCTAAACAAACCAAACAATCCACTGTATATAGCCAGGTTCTGTGTTAACAGCCACATCTGCTCCAAACCTAGAGACAGGGATTCTCACCTGAGGGATCTACAACAAACCTTTTTGGAACTAAAATATCCACCTGGTGAAGTCAAGAAACAGATTAACAAAGCTAGAATGGTACCCAGAGAAAACCTGTTGCAAGATAGGCCCTAAAGACAATAACAGAACACCACTAGTGGTCACATACAGCTCTCAACTCAAAACAGTTCAATACATCATCAGTGAAATTCACATGTATGGGGGGGTAAACCTTTTCTTGCCCACAGACAGCCTCCCAGTCTTAAACAATGGCCCAGGACAGACTGGCAATTTGCCGCGGGATGGGACCCGGGCTGACAACGACTCAATATCGGGGTAAATGGGATGTTCACACAGGCACATCTGCCTGGCGTCCCCCACCCGTAGCCTACCGGTGCTCTCGCGCTTCACTGCCGGATTAAAAAAACACCTGATAAAAGCCGGCGCAAATCTTGAAAGCCTGCGTTCGTCGCACGTTTCTCCGCTTCCGGGGAGTCTGAACGCACAGCCAAAAAGCCGGGAGCAACCCGCGTTGGGCATGAGGCAGCAGCGGTGTGATTGGCTACGCTCCGCTCCACTGCCCAATGCGGTGCCGGCGTTGCAGGGCAAAAAAAAAAATCGGCAAAATGCGCTTATGCGCATGAGCGCTCAAGCGCTCATACGCACATACGCCCACAGCCGAAATAATGGGGAAACAGCGAATATAGCGCGCCTCCGGCGTGGCAGTCTGAACGCTCCCGCGCGCCTCCGTCCGGTATCTTCCGGCAGAGGCCCCCGCTGTGTGGGCGGGAAAACCCGGTATCGTTTACTCCGGGTTTTTTTTGCCACGACTGGCTACCGGGGCAAATTGCCAGTCTGTCCTGGCCAATAATACAACATCTAATTTGAACATGGACAGTGGTACCAGAGCTTGCAATAAACCCAGATGCCAACTTTGCTGCCACATACACCTGGACAACACAATCATTGGACCTAACAACATCAACTATACCATCTCAGGCTCATTCACTTGCTTATCTTCTAACATTGTATATGTCATTAAATGCCAGAAATACCCTTTAGTTGTCTCCATAGGACACAAATCTGACATCAAGAATCAAAAGATTAAGAGACCTGTTGGAGCACACTTCAGCCTCCCAGGACATTCAATGGGAGACCTCAAAGTAGCTGTTTTATTGCAAAAGAATTTCAGAAACAGACTAGAACAGGAGATTGCTGAGTTACAAGTTATCACAACACTCAGGACAATGAAACCCCCAGGGCTTAACAGAGATATTGGTTTCTTATCTCACTACACATGCTAACATCATTCAATTCTTGCATCTGTAAACGCTTTCCTTATGCTGTATGCTGATATGCTGCTATTCACCGGTCTTGCAGACTGTCTTAATCCAATCTTAGCTATGCCTACTGCTCAGTTACTTCTGCGTCTTGTCTAATTAGCCCTTCTTGACAACACTATCTCCACCCTCTACCTATATGCAATGGTTAGTGATTGCTGTTTCAATGTATCTGAAGAAGTGTGCATTCATACGAAAGCTTATCCTGTCCTTATATATAAACATGGTTTTGCGTGGCAATGTTCTATGCTTGCTAAAATCAGTTGGCTGCCTGAACTACCCATCAGAAGGTGTCCTTAGTCCCACCCACAGAGCCAGCTCCTGTCAAAACTCCAATCCAAACAGTTTACCTCAGCAGCCAAGCAGCCATTTACCTCACCAGCCTTCTTCAGCCATCAGGAGAAGATCAGTGGAGGAGCTACCATGGCCATTTGCCTGCCAACCATTCTTCAGCCCTCAGGAGAGCCTTGCAGCAGGTAGGGCTTGTCTTCCCCCCCAGCTGGCTTCTGAGGCGAGCCAGCAGGGCCTGCCTGGGGGGTGGGAGGACCGTAGCTGGCCTGGGGCAGCGGAACTGGCCAGGGGGCTGGGAGGCCTGTGGCCATTCTGCCTGGGCCAGTGTCACAGGCTGGGGTGCAGGGCCAGGCAAGCGTGGAGCGGTCAGAGCACAGTCCGAGGTCAGAGCCGGCCAAGACCAAACAACCAAGTTCCAGGGGTAAGATGAGCGGGGTGGTCAAGAGACAGTTCAGAGTCAGAAGCTGAGCAGGCCGAGAAAACCAGGGAGCCAAGTCCAAATTACCAACCGGTAGTGTGGTCAGGAGGTCCAAGAGTCGAGGGTCCAGAGTACAAGAGCCGTGAGTCAAGAGTCCGAGAGCCAAGGGTCAGGAGTCTGGGGGTGTGAGGTGCAGAGTAGCGAGGTCAAAGAGGGAGGGATCAAACCAAGAATGAGGCATCAGGAACCAGAGTGGTGTGGCACAGAGCTTCGCGGATGCAACTAGTTGCTGGCACGAGTTTGATGCCATGTCAGCATGGGCTAAATAGTAATCCCAGCAGCTGGTAATTAGCATGCTCCAAGCACAGCACAGCTCCCGCTAATACTCTGGGCTAAACAAACTCTGGATGCACATGCGTGCTTCACAGTGGGAGGAGCTGTTGACACTTAGTTCCTCCACGGCTTCCAAGGGCTCAGGCACGACAGAAGCCGTGACAGCTGATGGGATCTGCCTGGGGGATGGGAAGCCCACGGCTGGCCAGCCTGGGCTAGCGGGGCCTGCCTGGGGGGTGCACATGCATGCTTCGCAGCGCCAGGCTGCCATGTCCCACCGGTGCTGCTCCCGTAAACGAGACACCAGTGGAGGCGAGTTGACGGGCATGTTGCTTGAGTAGCCATCTGCCCCAGCTGTGGCTGGGCTGGGCTTGGAGCTCACTGCGTTGTCAGGTGCAAAGGTTTCTGGTGGGAGGAGCTCAGTTTGGTGTAGTGGTTAAGTGTGCGGACTCTTATCTGGGAGAACCGGGTTTGATTCCCCACTCCTCCACTTGCACCTGCTGATGTGACCTTGGGTCAGTCACAAGCTCTGGCGCAGCTGTTCTCTCAAGGACAGTTTGTGTTAGAGTTCTCTCAGCCCCACCTACCTCACAGGGTGTCTGTTGTGGGGAGGGGAAGGGAAAGGAGATTGTAAGCCGCTCTGAGATGCCTTTGGGCAGTGAAGGGCGGGGTATAAATCCAAACTCTTCTCTTCTTCTCTTCATCCCTGTTGACACTTAGCTCCTCCACAGCTTCTGAGGGCTCAGGCATGACAGAAGCCATGACAGCCAGTGGGGTCTGCCTGGGGGGGGGGAGTTCTGCGGCTGGCGTGGGCCGGCGGGGCCTGCCTGGGGGTGGGAGGACCACAGCTGGCCTGTCTGGACCAGTGGGGCCTGCCTGGGGGGTGGGAGGAACACAGCCAGCCTGCCTGGGCCAGCAGGGCCTGCCTGGGGAGTGGGAAGCCCAAGGCTGGCCAGCCTGGACCAGCGGAGCCTGCCTGGGGGGGAGGCCCATGGCTGGCCTCACTGGGCCGGTAGGGCCTTGCCCGGTGAGGCCACAGCCACCCTCACTGGGCCGGCGGGGCCTTGCCAGTTGTCTTCTTTTCCTCCCTCCCTTCCTCACCATCTCTTTGCCCCCCTGCCTCCCCTCTCTCTTTCTCTTCCTTCCTCCCCATCTCTGCCTTCTTTCCCTCTGTTCCTCCCTCTTTCTCTTCCTTCCTTCCTTCTTCCCCATCTCTTTCCCTCTCTCCCACGTTCCCTTCCTTCCTTCCTTCCTTCCTTTCTCCCCATATCTTTGCCTTTATTCCTCCCTCTTCCTTCCTTCCTTCCTTCCTTCCTTCCTTCCTTCCTTCCTTCCTTCCTTCCTTCCTTTCATCATTCCTTCTTTCCTGTTACTGATTTTGTGAATTCTGCACACTTTTACTTCAAAGGAAGTCCCTCTGAGTTCTGTAGGAGGGGCTTGGGATGCTTTGATGCCAGCCCTCCAAGCCACTGCGGGCTCAGCAACCAGATCATGGCACTGCTCCTGAGGATTTCTTTCCCACACGAGGCTAGGACGGTGGTGGCCAGCCAGTGCAAACAAAGCCCCTTCCCCCAAGTCAGAGGGATTTGGGAGGCTGTGAGGCCAGCTCTGGTCCTGGTTTCCTCAGCCCACTGGTAGTTGCTTCAACAGGCATTGCAGCAGGACGGGGGCCCCAGGGGCTTGTACACCATCACCCCCACTCTCTTTGCCACACAGAGGCCATAAATACGGCTGGAGCATCAGAGCCCGGGGTCTGATTCTGTCTTGACCAGCTGCGCATATTCTCACAAAAAGGGGACTGAGTTCTGATTCAATATACAGTGGCTCCATATGTTCTCCCTTTACAGGCCCAGGGTGATTGATTACTTGACTGAACTTCTGATCATGCATGCCAATAGCAGACGCAGTCCTGCAGGGCTGAGGATCAAACCCAGTTCGCGGTGCAAACCTCCAAAACCTTGATACACACTTTGGCCACCGCAGCCAAAATCTTTAAACAAACAAACCTCACTGTCTCATAGATGCAGCATTCATCCTTGGTAGGTGGCATCACTTAATGCTCTCCTTTCTACAGGCAACACTTCAGACTCAGAGAACCACGACAACCACATGAGATACAGACAGCTGTGGACACATCGTACAAATTACAGGACCAGGTAAGTGGACACAACATAGGGAAAGTATTCCAGTACAAGAATGCCCTCCTACACATTTCTGTGCATAGTTTGCGGAATGATGGTCCTGTGGGCACGAGATCCTTAGACAAACAAAACCAGTGTCTCATAGATGCTGCATCCATCCTTGGTGGCTAACATCATTTAATCCTTTACTTTCTACAGACAACAATTCACATTCAGAGAACCACAAACAACCAAGGGAGACTGAGACAACTGTGAAAAGACACACTGTACACGTTACAGGACCAGGTAAGTGGACACAACATGGGGAAAGTGTTCCAGTACAAGAATGCCCTCCTGCACATTTCTGTGCATGGTTTGTGGAATGATGGTCCTGTGGGCACGAGATCCTTAGACAAAAAACCCCAGTGCCTCATGGCTGCAACATCCACCCTTGGTGGCTGACATCACTTAATGCTTTAGTTTCTACAGACAACACTATCCAGCACTAAACTATCTTGCTGGAAAACATTCCTCAGCCACACTTCTCTACCATAAAAGACAACTTTCAAAACTATAGATGTTTCACAACACTCGTTTCCCAAGACTTCTCCTTCTCATTCCCACGTAACCTACTGAGACTTTCATCATAACCACTCACTTTCAATCCACCTTCCCTTGAGACCTCTGCTCTAACAGGGTGGACAGTGCGACCACAACCAGTGTTCCCTCTAAGCTGTGGAGTCTTGTGAGCAAAAAATCTACTTTGTGAGCTACTGGCTTTAAAGTTGTGAGTGAGCTATTTGACTACACCATCAATTAGTTTGCTCTGGAGCCATTCTTCCTGAGCTAAGGCAAAAATGGTTGAGCTGGAGGCTAAAAAACTGTGAGCTAGCTCACACTAGCTCAGCTTAGAGGGAACACTGGTCTCTAATAAACGCTATCTTCATATGAAGCCTGGTGTTTGACTGACTATCTGGGGAACTTGACACTTGGACAATGGCTATTGTGTAATATAAGGTATGTGAGATTTTACTTCCACATTTGTATCTTTCACTTGCAGGCTGCTAATATTTACTTTACCTCCTTCCAACCTATGCATTTGTTACACATCACATCTTTCTAGAACTTATTGTATTGCTTTCACAATGGGCTTTACTGCTAATATTCAGAATAAAGCCTTTTTGGTCTTAAAGGTGCCATTGGACTTAAACTTTTTTTTCTCTCTCTCTCTCCTTCAGGAAAAAAATGTACAATAGTATAATACCAGACCTGAATTTCATGCAAACCCTACTTGCTTTCATTGGCCTTTAATCTATTTGGTAGTGCAAAGTGCCATCAAGTCACAGTGGTTTTATGTGGCTATGGTAGGGTTTTTCAAGACAACAGATCAACAAAGGTAGTTTGCCATTGCCTGTTTCTGCATAGCAACCTTGAACATCTTGGTGGTCTTTCATCTCTGTACTAACCATGGCTGACCCTCCTTAGCTTCCAAGATCTGATGAGATCAGTCTAATGTGGGCCACCAAGATCAGGGTCTTAATCAGGGCTTCTTTTTTAAAAAAGAGGTGTTGGCTCTCAAGAGGGAAATGAAGTTTTCAATCTGTATACTGAAAACTCATGAACTTTTAAACATTTTTAGAAGAATTTTCAACAACCTCTTTGTTGAAGAGGTTCTGGAATTCCATTCTAGCATGTTCCCCCAGAAAAAAAGCCCTCTTAATACTTTTACTTCAATGAAATAAACTTTTTCTCCTCATTTACATTGCACTGAAGTCTTCCTTGATTCCGTAATATATGTAGGCCCTGTCTGATTGTTGTTGCAGTTCTCTGCTTTTGTGTGGTACTGTACCTGGTTACTTCTCCTCAGATAAACTTTTTGCTTGAGGTCTCTGTAGGTGCATGTACAGGGTAGGGGGAACAGAGGCAGGCAGGAAGGAAGGAGGGAAGGAAGACAGGCAACTTTTTTAATGAGTGAATTAATTAATGGAGTTTTTAAAGTGTTTGTTATTAAAATAAGGCTATTTTAGTGATAGAATCATAAGCCAGTGGGTTGAAGTACTTAATAGTGACCTTAGAATGGAGCATGCTCAGTGTTGTAGCTTCCCCTAAAGTGGGCTGGTTGTTCCCAGCAGCCTAGCAGTTCAGCTTGGCCCAAGAAGAAACAATAGCACCGTAAGGGTGGGGAAGGCCTGTACAGATCTTGTTTCAAGGCCTGCTTTGGATTACTGCAGGTAAATTATTATTATTTAGAACTGCTGCAATACATGTTTTTAGTATTCTGTTTGTTAATGCTTCTGAGGAGTTTGGCCTGGCCCAGGAAGAAGCTGCACCATAAGGGGAGGGAAAGGCCTGCACAGATCTTGTTGTTTCAAGGCCTGTATTGGATTACTGCAAGTAAATGTTGGTAATCTGTGCAAGTATTAAAGATCTTTTAAAACAAAGGTGAAGTGGGGTTCAGGATCCAAGTGAGAAGAACTGCAGCATCCAGATACAGCCTGGAAATCTAATCTGATGTTCCAATATTGTGAGGTTAACCTGGACTTGTAATACATGTATTACTTATGTGTTTAGACTTTTTGTACTGTGTATCTTTGTGGATGCTGAAGATATCTGTAGCCAATAATATCCTAAAAAGCCTTGCTATGAAGTAATAGCAACTGGCCTGGGATGAACAAGGACTCCTATGAAAACCTCCATGCTTTTGTTTATATAGTTTATTGTAATGTTAAATTGCATTTGCATAAGAGGGCAATGTTGTGTTGGATAACAAGAAAGTAAAAAAAAAAAACTGTGGATCAGCAACTTGAGGAACAGATGAGAAAAAACATACAGTACTATTTTGAAGTACTGAAAAGAGTTGTAGCTGTTATAAAGTTTTTAAGTGAAAGAGGTCATGAGGAAAAGTGGGGCTCACCAAATAATGGAAACTTCATGGGGGCCATTGAATTTATTGCAGAGTTTGACCCATTTTTACATGAACATCTTGAGAAATGTAAAAATGAAAAAGTAAATATTATTTACCAAATACTAGTCTACTATTGTTGATGCTACTCCTGACCTGACACATTTTGACGAGCTGGTAATTCTGGTTCGATACTGCTATAATGGAAAGCCCTGTGAGAGAGTTTTAACATTTATACCAATAGAAAACCATTCATCCATGACCTTGTTCAACAAAATACAAGAAGTTCTGGGCAAATATAAGCTGTCAGTTGAAAATATCCATGGTCAGTCCTACAGTAATGCATCTAACATGAAGGGCTCAGAGAAAGGGCTGTAAGCACACTTTAAAAACATTAACAGATATGCAGACTATGTACCATCTGCAGCCCATTCACTCAACCTTGTTGGAGAAAAGGCAGTGTCTACTGTGCCTGAAGTTGTTGACTATTTTGGCATTTTGTAGGAGCTGTATGTTTTCTTTTCTGGATCTCCACGAAGATGGGGAACTTTAAACACACATAGCAATCTAGATTTGCCCCTAAAGAGCTTAAGTAGATGGCTTAACTTAAGAAGAGCTTAACTAGATGGTCTGCACAATGTGAAGCAGTCTGGGCAATTAAAAATGGATATGCAAGTATTTTACAAACTCTCAAACATACTTTTGAAGACTCAGAAGAGAAGTCTGAATGAAAACGAGATGCAAAAAATTTATACCACAAGCTGGTAAAGTTGGAATATGCTATTTTAACAGTTGTTTGGGAAGAAGTTCCTGAGCGTTTCTACAAAACAAGCAAGAAACTCCAAACTCCTGGTTTTGGTTTATTTGAAGGTTATCTTCTGCTGTTATCTTTACTTTCATCTGTTAAAGAACTCCAAGAAAATTCAGCTGACTGGATTGTACACTATGAATCAGAAGCAAAATGTTTGTGTGAAGATATTATCTCAAGTTATTCTGATGCTTCCAAATGCATGGTTACAAAGAAATTTTCATATGGAACAAGTGGAAGGGCTTCTTTGAAAGGAGCTGAAAAATTTAGAATAGAAGTTCTAAATCAACTCTATGACTGCTTGGTAATCCAGTTAGGCAAGAGGACTGACCCATATGAGCAGATTGCAAAAAGGTTTACATTCCTCTCAGAATTGGTGAACAATTCTGAAATTGATGGGGACAATATTAAACTTATAATATTGCAATACAAAGATGATATTGACCATAAATTAGTAAACAAGTGTTACCAGTTCAAAGAATATTTACACCTGAGGAAATCCCAGAACACAGAAGAAAACACATCATCTAAAATGCAATGCGCAGAAGTTCTTCGGCTTATTTATGAGCAACAACTGATTGAAGTGTTCCCTAATATTACTACTGTACTTAAGCTGTACTTGACAATGCCTATCATAAGCTGTGAAGCAGAATGGAATTTCTCAAAGCTTTCCTTTATAAAGAACAAATTTCGATCTACCATGACTGAAGAGCACTTAAATTCTTTATGTATATTGTCTGTAGAAAATGACATTGCAAGGAAGTTCTGATATGACAAAACTATATGTGCATATGTTGCTAGAAAAAAACAGAAAAATGAGTATTTTGTAAAATGTGCTTCATGTAGTATGTATTCTCATAGGTGTCTAAAATAAAATATATTAACTGTACTCTTTGCTATGTTTTATTTCATCATTCTATGATGCATCATTCATGTATACGTTTCCCTAATTTTCATCCCTCATAACCTGAAAATTATAAGGCATAGCCTAGGAAATTTTTATTCCCACAAGTGACTTTGACATTTAAGATAAACCAGTACAGCAATTTTAATCAAAATCTTAGATGTAGTGGTTATTTTTTTAAAAAATAAATGTGGTGATCTGCCGTGGAATAACCCCATTGAAGAAGATAACAGCAGTTACCCAGACCTCCTTGCTGGTGGGAAGGGGCTCACTGTACGGCCCATTTTCAAGGGCTCCACCCCAATGCCCTGTTGTCTGCCATTTGGGCCTTGAGATCCTTGCAAGGGCAGCAAGGCTCTTTGGACCTTGTTGGATGTTGCCCTATTATTGCTGGTTGCAGAGGGGCCCCCATAACAGTTCAAGCTTCAGGGCCCCAAAAATGTAGATCTGCCCGTGTTGGAGACCCATGATCAAATCTCCATGCTTCCATTAAAGCTCAATGTGCAACTTTGGGTTAGGCTGTCTCCCTCAGCTGGACATATCTTTCAAAGGTTGTCGTGATGATAAAATGGAGGAGGGGGTAACAGTGTTGTAACCTGCCATTAATGAGAAATTAAGTTATAAATATCACAATCAACAAGTCCATGGGCTGAAGGAACACAAGTATCATCTGTTCATGTGTAAAGAAAGCAAGAGAGTGGGGGTTACAAACAAGGGGAGCTAGGGCCTCTCATGTCCCACACTCTACTCTGGAGCCTGAAGTATTTTCCCTCTGTCCTATTCCAGTTCCAGAAATCAGCTGTGCTGAGAGAAAAGCCCTGAAATCAATAAAAACCATCAGTGAGAGAGGAAGAATAACACACTGGTTTTGCTTTAAAGTAACATCCTCCCTATCCACACCCCATTTATGGACTGGAGGGGAAACTCACATACCAATGCTGTCAGTACATCCATTTGCTCACTATACAAGTGACAGTTTTAATTGCCTATGAATCAAGGACTCTTTCTCCAATCATCAAGAAATGTGGCTAGCAGAATCACTTGAGTGATAGGACACTCTCTGAGAATTTCAGTCCAATTGGGTGGAAGAAAAAAAGGTACCTTGGAAATGTGTTTACCCACAGAAACAAATGGATACCAAAGAACAGAATTTTTTAAAAAATCAATAACTATAACAAAGGAAACTAGTAAAGTTCCTGAGAAGCAAAACAAACTGAAAATGAACCATTTATATATACATTCCTAGTGATCTGGTCCATGGGTTTGTGAAGAGTTGGACTCGACTGTGCGACTGAACAATAACAAAAGTCACTTCCCCATGTTGTTATCCCAAGGTGCAGCATTATATGCATGTAAATGTCACCTACATAAACATGGGTCTTCACCATCAGATTGACCATTCCAGCTGTTTCTTCAAAACTGAAATGTTACTATGTCAAAAAGCCTGGAGGTTGTATTAAAAATAATGCATTAGCTTTTTTTCTGTTTACTTGTGATATGATTTTATAAAACCCATTGCTGTTGTTCAATATTATTGTGTAAGCAAAGTAATTTTTTTCATATCTCCTTTATCTGCTGTACATCACATTATTTCCTTCTATATGATACTGCCAGGATCTACCAGTTATTTATTTAGGAAATTTATATGGCTCCTTGCCACAGACCAGCTCACAAAGTAAACAATACACATACAATAAAATCATTAAAACACAGCAAAAATATCAATAATAAAAAAATTAAAACAAACCAGGGAATAAAAAAGCATAATACAACATCTAACAGCCTAACATGATATTAAAAAGACTGCAAAATACAGCTTAAAAATGGGTAATGCTGACTCTACAACTTTTCTTAAATTGCCTGCCAAGATTTTCATACTCAACTTGCTTGATTTTTCAAAATGTCATCAAGGTTGTCATCGGTATTTATACATATTCACTGTATGATTGTACTACATACTACCAGCTTAGAATCTCATTTGTTATCTTTTGCTGCAGAGCATACATACATACTTATTAGAATTCCATGCTGCCTGCCAGTAGATTGTTCCACAGCAACTGCAACAAAGTCTGATTGTAAACTACTAAAGACATTCACTTGCCCTCATCAGCAAAAAAGCATTCAAGGCAAAAAGGCTAACCCAAAGTTACGATTTCAGTTTTCATCATCAAGGCAAAGAATTTTCAAGGTTTGAAGCAATAATTGCCTTATCTGACACAGTCTTCACACACTCTTTCAGCAGGACCACTGATTCATTAGTCATATTGTTTACTTTCATGTATAATTAAACCATTTGTAGCAAAGCTTTGGAATAATTGTTAAGAATGGTATGTCGAAACATATGCTAATAGGAATCAGACTGAATACACATACAAGCTGCTTTCCACATTATAATTTCCACATCATTTTAATTTAAATTTGAGTATTTAATCTTACCTTTACATACCTATTTCCTCATTTACACTGCAGTTCTATGCATAGTTACACTCCTCTAAGCCCATCTATTTCAAAGGAATTTGAAGGATGTAACTCTGTTTAGGATTGCACTGTAAATCAATACTCACATTCTTTTCCCCACAATAACTTTATACTTTATTATCCATCACTGGAAATTAGCAAGAACTACTATCATGCATCCAAGGGATTTCTCTTGTGTAATGTTACAGAAAATATTTGATTATGTCTGCATAGCCCGTCAAAAGAACTGAATATTTAAGAGGCTATCAGTCAAGAAAGCAGATTGTAGAGAATGATGAAGCACTAAAGGGTTTTATGGGGTATGAGCAGATAGATACATCCTGAATATGGTTAAAGAAGAGGACTGAAGTAGCAGTGATGATCACTTATTTTCTGGTTCCATAGCTGCTATACAAGTCATGCTATCTTAAACATTGCAGCCATTTTGTTATTGATTCCACCATCATGTGGCAACCAGTTTTGCTGTGGTGCCCACTCCCTGTTCTCAAAATTCCAGAGTTCACACTGATGCAACAAGGTTGGGAAACCTAGTGTAGAATGATGTAATGTTACCATTAAAGCATGGTAATTCTCAAGAACCTGGTTCATTCTGATCCTGCATGTTGGCAGAGTCAGCAGTGACGTTGTGAGAATATGGTAACATTATGATATAAAAACCATGACAATAAGCAGGGGTGGCCAAACTTGCTTAACATAACAGCCACATAAAAGAAACGTCAGATGTTTGAGAGCCACAAGATGTGAACAAAAATTACACATACGTTTTTATTGAAAAAAATATGCAGATTTGCTTTTATTAACATTAAATTAGGCTGTGTGAAAGAGCCACATATGGCTCCTGAGCTACAGTTTGGCCACTGCTGACAATAAGCATTTTATGCTTTAATATCACAGTAACTCCCTTGGCAGCATATTCAGCTGACAGTTTAGTCTAAAAATTGTTTAAATAAATAAAAAGAAATAAATTCTCTTGTACATCCTTGGCAGGAGTCTTACGCAATGAATATATTTTCAAATTCACCATGAAACTCCTGATGACACTGTTAAAGCATCCAGTACAGCTATCTGACAAAATCCAAAAATAAAAATCAAGTAATACCTTTCAAGAAGACCAATGAAACCAACACAACAAAGTGTGTAGGCATTTGTCCAAATAAAACCCCAAAACAACATCAAAAACCATATAATACCTTTTATTAGGACCAATCCCATTAACTCAAAGCCATGACACTGACTCATCTTGCAGCTGCCTTTTGCAGCCCAGGGCTGGGGGTGGGGAAAGGGAAAGTTTTGCCAGCAGTGAGCCAGCTGCATGGTCTTCAGGAGGGACTTGTCCCAGAGTTGCCAAGGAGAGAGCCCACCACACCTGCGTTGGGTGGATCAATGGTAGTGTGGAGCCCAGGGACATGGAGTCATCTGTCTCACTCCAACCCACCCCTTCCCAACTTAAGTCGGCCTCTGCTGGGCTAAGCCCTCAGTTGGCTGACCTGTGACAATGCTCCTGCATTGCATTCAATAAAGCTGTGGTCTGTTTTTCACCAACCTACTGGTGTTCTGGTGTTCTGTCTTGCATCCCCCTCTTTACTCACCCCTGTGTCTGCAAGCCATGGCGCTGAGCTGACCCACCATGAGCCGCCTTTTGCAGCCAGGGCCAACCCACCATGAACCACCTTTTGCAGCCAGGGCCAAGCGACCTGCATGGTCTTCAGGAGCATTTGTCCCACCAGTGGCAAGGAGGGAGCCAATCATGTCCATGCTGGGAGGGTCAGTGGTGGGGTGGAGTCCAGTGTTCCCTCTAAGCTGAGTTAGTGTGAGCTAGCTCACAGTTTTTTAGCCTCCAGCTCACACATTTTTGTCTTAGCTCAGGAAGAATGGCTCCAAAGCAAACTGATTTATGCAGTAGCCAAATCGCTCGCTCACAACTTTAATGCCAGGAGCTCACAAAGTTGAATTTTTGCTCACAAGACTCCACAGCTTAGAGGGAACATTGGTGGAGTCATTGGTCTCACTCTGACACAGCCCTTCCCTACTTAAGTCAGCCACCACGGGGCCAAGCCCTCAGCTAGCTGTGGCTTTTCCCCTCCTTCCCGCCCTGCATAGCAGTTGTCACAGGTTGTGTTTTAGTTTTGATGTTAACTTTAATTATTACAGCTTAATAGGTGTCTTGTGCAATGGGATGTGGGGTGAGGCTGAGCATGCATGCCTGCCTCCCCCAGTTTGGGGACTCCCTTAAGAGTCTTGAGAGTGGAGCCCTCAGTGGCATACTCTGCTCAGGGGCTGTGGTCTGGTTCTCACCACCAGGAGGTAAGGGAACCACACTGTGGCTGGTGCCCATATGGATCCAGTGGGGTGGGAAAACAGGTGGCAAGTGAGTTGCCTGATGCAGGATCTGTCCCCATGCTGCGCCAATGCTCCTGTGCTGCATTCAATAAAGCTATGCCCTGTTTTTCTCCCAACCTACTGCTGTTCTGGTGTTTTTTCTCATGTTGCTCCCCCCTTAACTCAATCTTGGGTCCACAAACAGTGTGCAAATGTTAGAGTTCTCCAGAATTCTTCATCAGACTGGATGTTATTTTTATTGATCTTAATAAAACGATATTACATAGCATTGTTTTCCAGTTTTCTAGATTATCTACTTCAGGATAACCATCTGACAAGGTACCAGTGCAAGAAGACCTGAAATATTTGCACTTGATTACAAGCAATCTGTTCCCAAAATCCCATCCTCATCCTAGTAGAATTATCAGTGATAGAAATCATTTTCGCTGGAGTTATTGAAAGTAAATTATTGTTATTTTGTCTTATTGCCTAATAAGCTATTCCATAAAGTTGATGTATTCACAGAGATCTGTATAACAACAACAAAGAGCTGGGTAGCAAAATAAAATCAAGAAATACCCTTATTTTTTTAGTGGTTATTAATTATTCATTGTCTCAGTGTAAGTAATACTTTCTCTGCTACAGACCAAGTCACAAAAATCTACTGTGTTAGGATAAATGTCGTGAACTAAGCCTTGCCACAAAGTAAAAAAGAATGCCCCATATTTCAATGTCAGTTCTAAAGTACAAGGGCAGAGATAAAGCAGCAGGAGTGATATCTAACATTTATGAAGTGTAGAAAAAAGTAGAACCCACATAATCTATACTGGAAGAGGAGAAAGGCCAATTCCCAAACACTGGCTCCAATAGAAATTAATAATCTACTGAAGGAGGCCAAAGTTTATGGAGGTATATTTTACTGGGAGTGGATAAATTAGGTAGTACAGCTCTGAGCATTCTAGAACATTCTGTGATAAGACTGGGAGCCATTTCACATTACCCTTTTTAAACCATTATTGTCCCATCATGGAATAAATCGGTACAGGGATGGCTGTTTCACACAGCCTTTCCCTTTGTTAAGGAGCTGTCTCTGAAATGCTGTGTCATTTCAAACTGTGCCACTTTCTCCCCCCCCCATTTCCCCCCACTTGCACAATCTCCCTAAGAGGGTTTTTTAAAAAAACATTCTATTGGGAGCACTATGGCGCTGAAGCAGGACTACAAATCAGTGCCATAGCGACCCCATTGAGATTCCTGGACTCCATTTACATACACTGACATTCACTACTGCTGTCACCTGGAAACAAGGAGCTCATTGGATATGGAGTTCAATCACAGCATGGGGGGCGGGGGGGGGAGATGGACTGGACAATTTTGAAACCCAGGAAGCTTTCCTTCCTTCCTTGATTCCCACAAACAATGGCCTGTGTGTGCTTGTGTGTGTGCGCCTGAGTCTACACTTCCACTAAAGCAAACTTTTTAAAAATCAACCAAACATCTGTCTCACCATTCACTTATGCCCCTGATCTCCCGCTTAAACACGCTGTCCAATCAGGTATTTGTTCCAAGTGACAGCAGTAGCAAATGTCAGTGTATGTAAATGGAGTCCAGGAATCTCAATGGGGTCGCTATGGCACTGATTTGTAGTCCTGCTTCAGTGCCATAGTGCTCCCAATAGAATGTTTGAAAAAAAGAGAGGACGATAGTGCACAGGGAGAAAAGGGGTACAAAAAGAACTGTCATCGCAGGAAACACTATGGGGCATTTTATATAGCACCCTATAGTGCTTCAGAAGCAGTAGGAAGGATTGAAGACTGGAGGAAAGTAGTTTGAGTCAACAATGCTTCAGGCACGCTTCCTGAATGGGACAGAAGCATGTTTGTCTGAACAGGTAAATATATTCTATCAGGCATCAGTTACTAAAATGGGTCTGTCAGAAATAACAGGGGGGGGGGAATGTTAGTGACCAGTTCCTGAAACAGAATACATAGGCTGTCTGAAATCAGCCTGGAAATGACAGTAGTAAATGATTGTAGTACTCTATCTTGAAATCTATGTTCCGCATGCGGTATGTTATAAAGTGATCTAGCCAGGTCATCATCTACATCTAGGAAAAAATTAAGAGTTTAGACTATATTTGCAGAATGTTTAAATGTACACATCATCATGCAAATGCAGAAATTATTAGATTATGTTCTAGGTGATACCTATGAAAAAGACTCAGAGAATGAGTGAATGGTTCTTCTGAGTACAAAACATATCTTTTTAAAAACCTCTTAAAAGCAGTGATTGAGTGGGCACCACTGAAATTTGGAATAATTTTCATTGCTTTTTTATTATTCATGGAACGTTTTGCTTACAACATGTACTTGTTCATGCATATATTATTAAAGGCACCATAAATGAAAAGCATCATTAGGGTTGGCAACATGCCCAATTCTTAATTCCTGAAGCCATAAAATGCAAAAACTGCCAAATCCCCATAACATAATGGTAAAACTGATAACTTATAGGTATAATTGCAGGTCATGTTAGATCCAATATGGTGGCTGCATAGTATTTCAGTGTATTATACTGGGATGGTAGTTGATCTGTATGTTTGCAGTCCCAGTGCCTAGGGGAGAGGGCAGTAAAGGTGAAGAATCCCCTTTAGAACAACCCCCCAATAAATACAATCATTCACATTGTTTTGAGATAAAATGGCCACAACTTTTATTAGTTACAGCTGTAAAAAGCCTTGGCACAGCATGGGCCCACCAGATCCTGGCATTGACTGACCCACCTGCCAGTCAATGGATCCCATCCCCAGGCCTGCAGATATGGAGGAGCCCCTCAACTTAGTGTCAGGGCCTCCCAACTCACTGCTGGGAGGCCGCCTACTCTCCCCTCTCCTGTATGCCTTCCCTCACCTAAGGCACTTGGCAGGCAGGGGCCATGCAGAAGGAGCCTGGGAAGCCAAAGCAAGTGTGCCTCCCCTGGGATGTTCTACCACAGCCAGAGCTCGAGCCCAGACCAGGTGCCGCTCCTCAAAGAGAGCCTGGAGTGCTCCTGCTGTTGAGGGCCCTTGTGGAGTTGTGGGAAGTGAGCGCCAAGTCAAGTTCCTCCCCTCCCTTCTCCCCTCCCATGCTGAGAGGAAAGGAGGTTGCCCGTGTTCCCCTCCCCTGCATTCCTTTTCTCCCTGAGACACTCAGTGGGCAGGGGGCATGCAGAAGGCACCTGGGAAGCCTGATGGTAAGAATCACCACTGCCTGCAGCCCACCCCGAAACATAGTGTACATCGGAAAACCACCCCAACCGTGCTGCACTTGCCCTCTTCCTAGTGAGCCTTTCTGGAGTACACTCAATGATGCACCATCCCAGGAGAAGGCAGGGAGACTGAGAGATAGGGAAGTGCCCACCCTCCCTCCCTCCCTCCCTCCCTCCCTCGCTGGGCTTCCCTTACTCTCCATGGAAGTGTGGCCCCAGGCCTCTGGAGTGACTCCTGTGGAGCTGGCCAAGGAAACTGACCACCAGCTGTGCCTCTGCCTCTGTGTCCTCAACAAGATCCTGGGCATTGGGTCACTCCTGCCGCTGCTGCGACCTCTGCATGCTCCACCCTTTTATTACATTAATATTAATTAAATTAACCAATGCCCCCTGTGAAACTTAAATGACCCCTGACTTAAAAATTCCTGGCAAGGGGCTCATTCCCCCCCCCCAGCCCATCTGCTGGGGATGTGTGAACCATGGGATGGCAGGATGGCATATTCCACAAGAATTATCTCCACTAAGTGATCTCCCCTGCCACTTGAGCATGAGGGTAACCCATCGGCATCCCTGAGCTGGGCATGCCCCTTGAAAGTCCTCACCCCAAGATTCTTTAAGGGGATCCACATATGTTGGGAAAATGGGCATACAGGCCAGTTTCCCTAAAATGGATCTGCCCCCATGCTGATACCACCACAAGAACTGGGTGTCCTTCCCACCTGGCTCTTGCCAACACTCCTACAGCTGTAGCCAAGTCTGCAGGCCATACTTAACCCCATGTAGCCAGATATCCATCCCACATGGAGACAAGTGAATGCCTTCAGGTCAAAGCAGTGCCTTCAATCAATGAAAGCTGCCTGCATGTCAAATCCTGTGGGCCCCCCATGGCCTCCATGATGTTTCCCAATGTGTTGGTCATCTTCCGCCTTGCCACATCAACCCTTTCAGGGTGGTTGGCCCCCACGCCAAGAGCACTGCTCCACCCAGTCTGAGCAGAGGAATATCATGGTTGGGAGCTCTACCTGTAATGACCTCAAAACCATCTCAGCCTGGTATACCAGGTCAATGCTCATGCATTCTTGCCCAGTTATATCACTAATGTTTTCAGGGGCAGTGCCACTCCTTGTGATGATGGACCATAGGCAGTAATGCATCCCAACACATTCCCTTTATGCTGACCCAGGTGATTTGCAATGCCTCTTCCAGCCTGAGGTCCCTGATCCATCCCACCAAAGCTGTGTAAAGTCCCGCACAATGCACAATGTGGTGCCCACAGATCCATTTTGTGCTGCCTCCCTGGAACTGAATAAGACATTGTTAACGATCAGCAGCCGGGTGTGGCCTGATGTAAGTCCTATACGCCTTGAAGCACCTTCTTCCAATAGTCTGGATGTGTGCTGGCCATAGGCCAATGCTGGCAGCCGTGGTTGGCACCCCAATACAAAAGGAATGAGACTCAGACTTATTTATTTTTCCTTCCTTCCTTCCTTCCTTCCTTCCTTCCTTCCTTCCTTCCTTCCTTCCTTCCTTCCTTCCTTCCTTCCTTCCTTCCTTCCTTCCTTCCTTTTGACTGACATCCCGCCCTTCCCTGCAAATGGGCTCAAGGTGGATCACAACATTTCATTAAACATTTAATTAAGTAAACATAATAGCACCAAAACACAAGATAAAAAACATAAAATATAAAACCAAATTAAAATCCAATCAGAGGGATGGCAACTGTTCAAGACAGTTCATAGTGCCTCCTGCACAATGCTAACATAGGTGGTAGTTAATAGCAACTAATTTTCTGACAATGCTCTGTTGACCTCTATTGGGCAGGGCAAATTGTAATGGGCACTCTAAGTACTGCAAGTAGTGTGAGCAGGGGAGGCCAAGATGGTTGGATGTCTGCTGCCTCAACCAAAGGCCTGGCAGAACAGCTCCATTTCACAGGCCCTGTGGAATTGTAATAAGTCCCACAGGGGCCTGATTTCAAATAGGAGCACGTTCCACCAGGCCAGGGCCTGGGTAGAAAAGGCCCTTCCCCTGGTTGAGGCTAAGTGAATGTCTTTCAGGCTGGGGACTGCCAGGAGATGTTGCTCTGCAGAGCATAAGGCTCTCCAGGGCACATATGTGGAGAGACAGTGCTGTAGGAGGGAGGGAGGCCCAAAACTATGCCCATCCTCAATTCCCCCACAAACCAAAGAGGACAGGACCTGGTCTGTGGGCCCGCACCGGTAAAAATGCTTTTGTAGCCTGCACTAGGAATAAGCTTCCTCCCACCAAAGGACCCAGCCTCAGGTGAGCCCCCAGCACCTGCTGTTTGGTCTTAGACCTAGAGATGTGAAGGCCCAGAAAAAAAATGGAAAAATTTTGGGGGAAACCCATTCCCCCCCCACATTTTTTTTTCCTGAAGCCTTTTTTGTTTTTTTCCGAAAAATTGAAAAAACGGGGGAAAAAGGGGAAAAATGATTATGGAACATTTTATTTTAATATGATGAATAAAATATTTTAAGACAAGGTGTTCAAATGTTTTCCAAATTGTTTCTAAAAAAATATGTATGGTATCAGATTAATTTAATTTCTGTGCACTGAGGACAAGCAAGTCCTAGGTTACAAAAGGGTTTTTTTTTAATACTGTGGAGAGGAAATATGAATAATCGTTACTTCTGGATTTTTAAAAATTGTTTTGTGGATGGTTTTTTGTCTGTTCCACATAAACTAGTAAACAGTTCAGGAGATTGTTGCTCCATTTGTTACAATTACAAATAAATATTATTTTAAAAGTAAATTCTGTTTGTAATAATTGTTTGGATACACTATATTTTTAATATGCTAGTTGTGATAATTTCATGCCAAGTAAAATTGTCCATAGTCATATTTTATGTTCCTAAAGTAACAGAATGACTTTCGATCTGGAAAAGAAAAAAGAAGTGCTAATGTAGCATTTTTTCAATTTTTCTGAAAATTTCCATTATTTTTCGGGGGGGAGGGACAGAAAAAACCTGGGGAGTTTTCCAAGCTTCAAAATTTCCAGAAATTTTACATCTCTGCTTAGACCTCCTGATGATTAAGGAGAGCCTCTCAGCACCAATCAAGACATCCTGGACCCCCAAGGGGTGATTGGCTGTGTCTGTTCCAGTGTTCCCTCTAAGCTGAGTTCGTGTGAGCTAGCTCACTGTTTTTTAGCCTCCGGCTCACACATTTTTGTCTTGGCTCAGGAAGGGTGGCTCCAGAGCAAACTAATTTGTGCAGTAGCCATATCACATGCTCACAACTTTAATGCCAGTAGTTCACAAGTAGAATTTTTGTTCACAAGACTCCACAGCTTAGAGGGAACATTGGTCTGTTCTATAATTTGCATCTCTCTCCCTAGCCCTCAGTGCCCCCCCCCCAAAGGCCAAGCTAAATGCAACTTCAAACAGAGTGGCCTCCTAAGGAGACCAGCATAGGCTTGGGAGTTTATGCACCAGCTGTGCCAGAGTAACCAATGCCATGGGACTGTGCAGGTTGGGTGCTCCCCCCAGAGAACTCCTGCCACCAGGATGGGGAACAATTCCAAGATAGTAAGGTCCCTCTGTATACCTGCCCCTGACCAGGTGGCTAGCCACCTATGGGTGCATCAATGGCCATTGTAATGTATGCCAAACCCAGTGCCCCCACCATGTTGGAGTGTATTTGTATGCTGTTAGCTAAATCAAGTGGTTGCTGCAAAATGGCGATCCCACTATATTATGTCAGGAGGCATCATGGACATTCAAATTACAGACTCTGAAGCCACATGGATTGAATCAGAATATGGACTTAACCTGTGTTGTTGGATAATGTACACATTGGAGGTAATTTTATGTGTTAATTGCCTTCATGATGACCTGTTGAATATTTCACAGTAGCACATATCTCTTTAAATATGAAATATGATTGATTAAGTAAGTATATCTGCAGGAAACCAATCTAACCTTTTTAATGAAGGGTGACCAGATATAACTCAGAGAACCACTTCCCTTGTATTCTGAATGTCAGAAGGCTTATCCGCCATACACTAAAGGGGAACAATGAGATAAGAGTTTGAGGGTAGGTAGTTTTATCAATTTTTCAGTTTGGGATGAAGTCTTTGGGACATGATTATTGTTTGGTTTTAAGATGCAGGAGCATTCTATATTTAGATTTTCTCTGTATTATTAGTTTCAGTATAGGAATGTAACAACATTTGAGAAGCTGTTCTATGAATGTGAAGCCTTTCTGACTTTGAGAAAGATGTTGAAACAAGCCTGTTCAGCCAGCCGTTCATCACCCGGATCCTAAAAATTTTTGATTGGAACCTTGAAATTGTTGGGAGGTGTTCCTACCTGGACTAATTGTTGTCAAATTCATTGTATTCACCTAATTATGAAACATACTTGGATGTTTATTAGTGCTACTTTATCTTATAGTATGATTTTTAATGGGTGAATGTAGCGTCTTTCCTTTGGATGCTACTCATTATATGTGTTTATGTAAAGTATTTAAAGTTCATGTAATGTTATCAAATGACACAACACACTTTATAACATTATTAAATTTATTTATTTGATATACAGTTCTGATTTACAGTTTATTTCATGGTTTGATTTGTTTCTGGTCCATGATTCTCACATAGACCCTAGCAGATGGGCCAGACGCTTGCCAGCCCAACTTCACAGGCCTTGATCATGCGTGGGAAAGCAGCTGCAAGGCAGCAACTACCTATGCAAAGATGCAACAGAAGAGCCAAACGATCCCAAGTGATCCATGTGGCCAGGTGAGCTGGCTGGCCAGTGCAGCACTCATTTTCCCCCAGTGGCCCTTCCCTCCCCCAGGCACAGCTCAGGCCCCATCATAGGCTCACCTGAAAAAGGAGGGCCAGGTTTTCCCACTGTTGCTGCCACCTGGCTCCCAAGCTGCTCGCACAGCCCGTCCTGCCTTGCAAGACATGGCGAGCCATGGCCGCCATTGTCCCTGCTGGCTCTCCCCATTGCACAGGACTGCAAATGGGACCCCGGATGAGCCAGGGAGGCAGCTTTTCAATTCATTGTTGGTATCATATTCCTTGTAGTCTGCTTCAATATTCAATAATGCTTTAAAAGTTGAAGTTTTTCAGAGTTCATCCTAGGCTTAACAACATATTCAAATACTCTTACTCTTGGGCCATATTTCAATTATAACTAGAGCTGTGTATAAGGTACAGTTCTGTAGATGCACTGGGGGGAACACATAAATCAGGGTGTTGTTGTTGTTTTTCAAATTGTAGGTTGGATGGTTTTTTAAAGGCCAAATTTCTAGCCTGTACCTACTGAAATCTCAGAAGCCCTACTGACTAGGGTCAGGAGTTTAGTATCCTTCTGCATATTTTTATTCCATCCCTGACTAGCATAACCAGAATAAACAGCAAAAATAGCAAAAAAAAAAAATCATCAAGCAAATGAGCAAAATCTGCATAATTTCTGCCTGTTACACATTATTGCCAATTTATTGACACTATTTTTATGTTGGTGTATGTGTATTTTTGTGTATTGATGGACTCTATTGTAAGCCACCTTGGAAATATTACATAAAAAGGTAGGCTATAAATATTCTGAATAATTAAAAAAGCTTTTCTTAGAAAAGAATTTGGACTCCCTTGGTGCACAGTATAATATTCCCTTTTGCTTGTAAGTCAAGAATATGGTACTTAGCTTACAGTGGAGACTGGTGTGTTTAAAACAACAACCATTTATTAACAAGATGATAAAGGGATAGGAGTAAATAGTTTCAGGACAAGGGAGCTCATGCAGTCTACAATTCTAACTAACAAACAGAAATAAGGAGCAGGGACTAAACCAACACACACAAATATCAGAGAAGGAAAACAAGCTGTTCTGTTGTGCAGCATACAATAAATATGCCCCACAGAGATACTGCTGTGGGTATAATGTCTTGAATTAGAGGCAACAGAGGCAACAGAAACATGCAATGTTTCTTTTACAGTAAAATAATCCATGTAGGGGGGAAGCATGAGCACCATCACATAGGAAATTCAGTGTGAGTGTTTTATTTCACTACAAATATACAGGCTGAGTTCAGACTGGCAGTTTGCTCCGGTAGCCAGTCGTGGCAAAAAAGCCCCGGAATAAACTGTTCTGGGTTTTCCCGTTCACACAGCACAGGCCGCTGCCGGAAAATACGGGGCAGAGCCGGGCGGGAGCATTCAGACTGCCACGCTGGGGGGCATGCTGTATTCGGTGTTTCCCCATTAATTCGGCTGTGGGTGTATGTGTGCATGAGTGTTCATGTGCTCATGCGCATAAGCGCATAAGCGCATTTTGCCAATTGGAGGAGGACCCCGCAGCGCTGGCACCACATTGGGCAGTAGAGCAGAGCACGGCCAATCATATCGCTGCTGCCTTCTGCCCAACGCGGGATGCTCCCAGGTTTTTGGCTGCACGTTCAGACTTCCCGAAAGCGGAGAAACGCGCGACACACACGGGCTTTCGGATTTGCTACCAGTTTTATGAGGTATCTTTTTAATCCGGCGGTGAAGCGCAACAGCACAGGTTGGCTACGGGTGGGGGATGCCAGGCAGATGTCCCTGTGTGAATGCCCAATTTACTCCGGAATTGAATTGTTGCTGGCCCGGGTCCCTACCGGGGCAAATTGCCAGTCTGAACTCAGCCACAGATTGCGCATATGATGCATTCAGTGGCTGCCCAGTCTGTGTACATTCTGGTACAAAGCACACCTGTTGCCCTCTGCTTCTCTTGGCTAGGGACAGGGCTCTTTTTGTAGCAGGAACTCCTTTGCATATTCGGCCACACACCCCTGATGTAGTCAATCCTCCAAGAGCTTACAGTAGCCCCTGTAAGAAGAGCTCTGTAAGCTCTTGGAGGATTGGCTACGTTAGGGGTGTGTCGCCTAATATGCAAAGGAGTTCCTGCTACAAAAAGAGCCCCGGCTAGGGATGAGCACAAACCAAACCAAGAAGCAAAATTCATCACAAATTTTGCCCTGTTCATGGTTCACGAACAAACGTTTGTGGCCATTTGTGGTGGTTCATGGATGGAGCAGAAAGCAGGGGTTTAAAGGGACTTAGAATCCCTTTAAAACCCTGCTTTCTGTTCCCTACAAAAGCTGTAAAAACAGCAGAGCAAATAGAGATAAGTTTTAAAGGGGCTGCAGCTCCCCGCAGCTCAGCTGTTTTTCTGGCTTTCTGCAAAACCCAGTTCACAAACCAGCCTCCTGGTTCACTTTATGGTTGTTTCATGGCATTTTCCTCATTCATGCCCATCCCTACCATTGGCAACTGTTTCCCCAAAAATAATATTTTATTGCCATGAAGGAAAATGTCATGGCCAATATTCTTGCCCCCAAAATATATGAAAAAGGAGTCTACAATGTACATTTTACCTGGCAACTTCATTCATTTCACACTGACAATTTGGCAATGGAAGAAGAAAGAAAACCTCATATTTCTGTAGGCTGCTCAAGCTCCTGGAACAAAGGTGTCACTCAGCTTTAAAGATTGATATGATAATCAGCCCAGGTTTCAGCTCTTAAGAATCAGTTAGATTTTTTCAAAAAAGCACATCCACTCTTCCTTTTTTCCTACAGCAGCCTGATGAGTGTGAAAACTGGCATTTGTTGCATTAGGATTCATTATTATATACATAGCACATCCTACACAATGATATTGCCATTTGCTACCTCAAAGAAAACTAATAGCATTTTCAAAATGCAATTATAACTTTTCAGTAGAAAGCTCAAGCTGTGTTTGGATAATCTGAAGCAACTCGTGACTACATTCACAGACAGCACACCAAAGCTAATAAATTCTTCTCATGTCTTCATATTATTAACACACCTACCGGCAATGTCAAGATGTTAGTTTAAAGAATTTCAAATATGAAACAGTTCAATAATCTGGTTGGCGAGAGTTGACTGACAAAGCTAATTAACTGCCTGGAGAAGATTCTTTATAAATGAAGCAGCTTCTGTCTGAACACATCTCCAAGAAGAACAAAATGTTCTTTTCATCTCCTGCTTTTTCCTCCTTCTGTCTCCCTCCTGTTCTTTTCTTCCCATCCCATCACTGATGAAAGGGATTTTCTCCAGGTATTTGTAATCTGCAGGTTCTGCGCAGAGTGTTACGGTTCAAAACTCCTGCAATTCCTGCATTGTTATTTCTGGTGGATCATTTAATTCTCTTTTAACTCCCAGTATTTCTGCCAGGAATTACATGGCTATATTATTTAGCTTTAAGGATCCTTTACACATTCATTTTCACATCTGGTCTTCTGTCATAAAGGAAAAAAAGACTGTTTAAGTACTTCAAGGCTACTTGAATTGTCCTACTGAATTTCACTCCATTGCTATGAGCAGTTCTCTTTACCTCTGAAGTCTTCCTCCACTGCAGAAGGGAAAAGTTCTTGCCTTGTTTGTAATAAATATGACTTGGGGGGTTAGCAGTGATTTGTTTTAATCAGAGAGAAATATTCATTCTGACAAAGATGATGTTGCTGCCAGATATAACTCTGTGGTGATAGTTGCCTGTTGGCAAACATTCTTCAAATTTCTCTCAGGCCTTTTCAGAAAGCCCTTCTTTTTTCCTTATAATTGCACCCTCCCAAATTATCATGATAATTTGACCAAAAATGCATACATGATGTCAGCTCAGGAGTTAATGATATCACTTGTCACAACTCTGCACAGTTAATAGGCTGGAAGGAGCCTCAAGACCATCTAGGACATGCTCCTGCTACACGGCAAGATCTTACATCTTGCAACACCCTATTCTCTAGATTATTATTTTTTTTATTTAAAACATTTGTAAGCTGTCCTTAAACCCAAACAGGGCCCTCAAGTCCCGCATTGCAGTAGTAAAATTAAAGTTGAGAAACATGCATTAAGACATCTTAAAATGCACTTATGACCTATGGAAAGTTTTTCTTCCCCACTGACCACGTTGTATGAATTAGGAAATGCATTCAATATGGGTATTCACTGGAATGTTTCTAATGTTTCTTTCCCAGTCATGAGGAAGCAATACACAGGAATACACAGAAACCTCATTTACAGTGAGAGGAATGTGTGTTGAACTTATCACAGTTTTGAACTTTAAAATCTTTCAACCACATTGAGGATATATTTGGAATTGTATTGTGTGCTGCTGCAGGAATGGTCTATGGGTTATGAAATCAGGGAATATTTCAGATGTGGGTTTCTGTCCCATTCCCCCCTCCAGAATCCAAAGAATCTGTATGATATCTCAATATATTTCTTTCTTTTTGTAATTTGAAAAATTTCTATAGATCAGAAACTCAATGCTGGTCCACTGTAATACCAGCATTCACTAAAGTCAGTCTTTAAACATCCCTTTCGATCTGACTGATTGTATTTCTTTTAATATCTTTTCTAGCTAATTAGATATATAGAGATAAAGTGATATAAGGAACAAGACTGCATATAGGTTAACAATAGATGAAATGTAATCTATTGTTAACATATGCAGTCCTGTTCTTTCTAGTTGTGCCATAAGAAAACCTTTTATCGTTACAGCTGGGTACAGATCATCTGAAGTACAAGGTCTCTATTACAACACAACCTGTAATGAGCCTTAATGAAGCCACCAAACAGCTGTTGAAGATTCCACTTGAATGGGCCTTCCTCCATAACACTAGCTTAAAACATTCTTTCAGCTTACGACTCTTGAATCATCTGCTTGTGATACATATAATGTGAAAAATGAAAACGAAACACTGAAGCAGCTTCTTTTTCATTAGATATTTTAATCAGAATTTTAATATGATCTTACTGAATAGAAGAAGAGGAGATTGGATTTCCCCTCCCCACAACAGACACCCTGTGAGGTAGGCGGGGCTGAGAGAGCTCTCTTGAGGACTGCCCTTGAGAGAACAGCTCCGAAAAAACTTACGACTGAACCAGGGTCACACCAGCAGCTGCATGTAGAAGAATGGGGAATCAATCCTGGTTCTCCCAGATTAGAGTCTGCACTCTTAACCACTACACCAAGCTGGTACATTACAAACCATCATTTCTAAGCCCTTCACCTTTTTAAATAATGTTCCTGTGCCAAACAGAGAAGAAAGAATAATGTTTGTTGGTGGATGCGAAATAAGGAGACCAGACATCATAAGCTGGGATAATCAAAGGGCCAGCTTTATTTTCAAGTTCAAGAAGGATCTGGAGCACTCGCAGGCTTTGGTGAAAACATTAAAAATAGTTGAAATCACACTTTTATTTAGAGAAGGAGACATGGTCTGCAAATTCTCAGAAAGCAAACCAAGCCTTCCCTCTAAAAATGTAGAAGCCAAAATCAAAAGATACATAGTGATTATTTATTTATTTATTTATTATATTTGGCGTATAGCCCACCCTCCCCTGCAGAGCAGGGCTCAGGTCACGTAACAACAAATACCAGCAACAACATTAAAACAGTAAATAGATTACATATCAAAACCCAACCATGTGGTGGTTTAAACTGTCCTTAAGGGTAAAAGTCAATATTCTTTTATTGGTTATTTGTATTATCACAGGCCTATTTCTTTCTTGTATTATTAACAACAAACCCAGCCCCATAGCTAAGGAGTTTTTGGGGAGGGGGCCTGGGGGGCCCACCAGCCAATTAATCCAAAGTTAATTAAATTAACTTTGATTTAACTGGTGGAACTCCTAAGGCAGCCCTGCACACACACCCAGGCTCCAGGGCAAGGCGGGGTAATGCCCAGTGGCCACAGCTTCCCTCCTCACCCCCTGCAAGGGCAGGTCAGTCCCCTGGAACTCAAGCCCTACTACTGAGAGAACTGGCACTGAAACAGGTGACCCATCATGTAGCACATGGTGATGCAGAGAAATCCTGGGGGCAAGGATTCCACTCGGCTGCTGGTTGCCTTTCATCGCCCTCAAACAAATGGAGCCGCTGTATCAGCCCTGATTCTTCAGCCCTGACTTGGAATTCTGTTGCTTTGCATGCGCCACCCCATTTTCTTATAGGGAAGGGACCCCTTAAGGTAGTTTCCTCGCTGTGGGTAGGTGCGTTCATTTCCCGGGGCCCACAGAGACACATGGCTGCAGATCTATTTTTAAACATATGCCAGCCTTTCTCAGTCCCCCCACCTGTGATTTTACTTGTTTGCTCTGACATTGCTAGCGGGAGAGTCAAGTGAGGGGTCTGGAGACTGCCACAAACTGGGCAGGCCTGGGCTCGGGTGCCGCTGGCTGGGGAAGGGTTAACCCCCCTGTGACTGTATGTTAATGAGCTCCATGGTAATCAAAGGAGGCCGGCTTTAGCAGGCAGGCAGGCTGGCTGCTGCTGCCGCCACAGTGGATGGGAAGAGATGAGCATGCAGTGCCAGCCTAAAGCTGGAGGAAGGAGTGCACACTTGCCGAGGGTGGGGGGAGGGGGAGCCAAGGATTGGGGAGGGGGCCATAAAAACCACAGGGGGCAGGCCCTGCATGTCCCGCGGTAGCTACGAGCCTGAACACACCTAACACCAGTGCTTATTTTATAAAAAGAAAAGGTGCCAGTACTCATATATAGAGTATGTGGTAATGGCTGTGCAGCACATCAGGTGTGGGGGCTGGGGCTGAGCACCTCTTGGCACACTGATAAACAAAGGCAGCAGAAGATGCTGGTTGTATTTGAAGTCAGGTAGGGTTTGCCCGAAAAGGCAGCCACAAGTCTCAAGCAAGATGCCTTAGCACAGCCTGCCCATTTTAATATGCTAGCATATTTAAATGATGCAGATTGATTTAATTATTTAAATAAACTAGCTAAACCCAAGCTCTTGCCTTGTGTCTTATTTGAATGGGTGCATGAGGCAAATATACACATGCTATTTTGATCAAAACATTTTCAAATTAAAGCTTAAATTAATTAAAATTGAGAAGAAGCTTTCCACACAGAGTCCAAACTTTTCCCTGAACTTATTAATGCTAAATGAGGAGTGATTCCTTGAACAAGGAATATGTGCTAAGGCTATCTACAGTCCTGATGCTGTGTACTGCCTCTTTAAGAGGCTATCCCAGTAGGCCTTATCAGAGAAAGCAGGAGAGTAGGAGGGACTCAGTGCTTCTCTTCTCAGTCTCCCTACCAGGGCTGTTTCTGGGCAGGAATGCACACGAACGGAGTTCTGGCTGGCTCCCAAGTTGGTCACATCCAGCAAGAACTCATTAGCATAATAGGCCACATCCAACAGCAGAAACTTATTAGGCTTGGCTACATTAGGGGTATGTGGCCTAATATGCAAAGGAGTTCCTGCTACAAAAAAAGCCCTGGGTTTTGACAACAAACAAGGTAAACAGAATAAGAAAGAAAAGGTGGGTGTGGCTGGATGACCACACTTCTGGTAACACGGGGATGTGGCCTAATATGCTAATGAATATGCTATCAGGGGTGTGGCCTAATATGCTAATGAATTTCTGCTCCATACTATCAGCCTGCAGGGCCTACTAAGAATCTGCAGAAACAGGCCAGGGTTAGGGCTCTAGAAACAGCTTAAGTATTGTTATTCCTTATTCCCAGGGGTCTTTTTGGGGGAGAGCACCAGAGCGCAGCTTAGGAGGGCAGAAAGGCTCCCGCATGTCAGTTTGGGCCCTGCAAGCCAATTCGGGTGCCTCTTGTTCTCATGGCAGACAAGCACCTCCCAAGACAGTTCACTTTCCCTGAGATTCTCTGGGAGAGTCTGACTGCTGGTGCTACCTGCTTGCCTGCCTTAAGTGCTGCTGGCTGGGTTTCCCCATTGGAAACAATAGAGGTAATGGGGGTAACCTGTTTGAGTGCCCATAGAATTAGGCCCATTGGTCCAATTGCTTTGAGACATGGGGGTCCCAAAGCTACCCTGAAAATTTGGAGCCTCTCCGTCAAACCCCCTCCCCCCCAGAGCTACTAACAGCACCGTGGGGGAAAAGTAACTTTTTTCCCACCATAGAGAACAATGGAGGGGATGGGGGCAACCTGTTTGGAGGCCCATAGAATTGGACCCCCTTGTCCAATGTTCTTGAAACTTGGTGGGTATCTTGGGGAGAGGCTCCAACAGCTACCCTGTGAGTTTGGAGCCTCTTCCTCAAACCCCCTCCTCTCCAGCCCCCAGAATATACTCTATGTTTTCACCATTGACTTCAATGGCCCATAGGATATAATGGGGCCGAATTGCCCCCAAATTTCTTTCATTCCCTCCTTTCCTTCTCTCCTTTTCCTCTTTCCCTCCTTCTTCCCTACGCTCTTTCTTTCTTTCCCGCCTTCTTCTCTTCTCTCTTCTCTTCTCTTCTCTTCTCTTCTCTTCTCTTCTCTTCTTCTCTTCTCTTCTCTTCTCTTCTCTTCTCTTCTCTTCCTTCCTTCCCTTCCCTTCCTTCCCTTCCCTTCCTTCCTTCCTTCCCTTCCTTCTCTTCTCTCTTCTCTTCTTCTTCTTCTCTTCTCTTTTTCCTCCTTTCCCTGTTTCCCTCCTTCTTCCCTTCTCTCTCTTTCTTTCCCTCCTTCTTTCCTTCTCCTTCTTTCCTTCTCTTTCTTTCACTCCTTCCTTCTCTCTACTCTCTCTCTTGCCTTCCCTCTTTCCTCCTCCTGTGGCCCAACTCTAGTGAGAAGGTTTAAACTTTAAACCCCTTCTCTCTTCACTCCCCCATCCAGGCCAGCTGGGGAAGGGAAGGGGAGGCTTTCGAAGATGCCTCCCCCCCTTTTGCTTCCCCTTCTGACATCACTTCTGGTGATGTCAGGGGGCGTGGCATATGCTAATAGCCTAGTAGCTCATTAGCATACCATATGCTAATGAGCTCCTGCAGCTCTTTTTCTATGAAGAGACCCCTTCTTATTCCAATAGCCAAGTTACCTTCCCTACAGTTATTAAAAAAGGCCTTCAGCTAGGGTTGCCAGGTCTCCTTGTTGTTCCAGTAGGGGAATTGGGGGGGCATTCTGGGGGGGAAACGTTGTACAACATCCCCAGTGCAATGACATCACCCAGAAATAATGTCATCACATTGGGGACTTTGTGTGGGGCTGTTCTGGTATTTGGGTAAAATTCTGTTTTTTCGTTCTCAAACCATAGAGTATGCCCATATACCAGAGCATCCCTGTTCAACGTCCCTGTGCAACATCCCCGACACAATGATATCACTTCTGGGTGATGTCATCATGTCGGGGATGTTGTGTGGTGACAGGTTTGTTTAGGGGCAGTGTTTTCCCCACCAGCAACCTGGTTCACAGTGGAGAGAAGCCTCTGAAACCTGATTTGAGAGATTTGTGATGAGGATCCCCAGAATTTTTCCCACTTCAAAGTGTAAAAAATAATGTGTGGCTGCAAATTTTATTCTGGAAGGAATTTTGGAGAAGAGATTTTAATTCACACAGTTGCTCAAACCAAATCAAATACATTTGCACATACCCAGTGTTTCTAAGCTGCTATTAGTGTTACATCAAGTTGAGCCATAAATCCATTGCCCAATGCCCTTCTTATCTTGTTTTAAGAAACCTGGTGCAAAGAACATATTTATTTTTCTGGTTTTGTATTTTTTGGTAGTCCCACTATCCCCAGCTCCAATGGAGGTAGACCTAAGGGTGGCCTTTCTTGTTTGATTTCCTCTTCTCTTAGATGTCATAGTTTCGAGTTGATTTTAGACTTAGATTATTTTTGGCAATTAGATTTTAATCTGAGGGCTATCTTTGGTCTTGCTTACCACTTATATTTCTCCAGGGCTGTCCATTGGCGAATATTCTTCTCAATGGAAGGACACTGAGACTAGGATACTGTCTAATTTACAAGTTATCCAAAGAGTTTCTCTTGCTAACTGTTGATATGAATACCCACATAGGATGCTGCAACGGGTCAATACTATCTCCCCTGTATGGGCCTGAAGCTGATGCTTCGGACCTTATAATCCTGGATAGGATTTTTAAAGAGACCAAAATAAACACTAGGGGAAAGATTTTTTCCTACTCTGCTCTTAAACTAGGATTTAACATTCTTAACAGCAATAGAGATTATGCGGATTTGGGAGAATTTACAAGAGTGAGTGCGAAGGGAGCCAGTGTAGTTGATTTTTGTTTATTTTCTTCAGATCTTCTCCCATATTGTTTTAGGTTCAGGGTGGGTGAACTAATGGCCAATGATCACCTACAACTTTATGTGGAATTAGCACTGCCTTTTGGTGAGAAGTTAGATCGACAACCAGAGGCAGATGTAATGAAGAGCACTGGGATGATAATAAGTCTAAGGAGGCCTGTGCCAAATTCTTATATTCCAATGTATTAATGAAGTTTAGTCCATTAGAAAGTGATTCTGGAGCAAATTTTCCATCTTTTAAAATCTTTATTGGTCAAAAGATCAATGCTACCAAAGTTTGGTTCCCAAACTGGCAACAAATCCTGGTTTGATAGAGAGTTCCATTGTGTGGTCCAAGAAATCCTCAGAATCTATACAACCTATAGGCATACTAACTCTAAGAGACTACTGGCTATCCTGATTACCGAAAAGAGGCAGTTTGTCCGGTATAAAAAACAAAAGCTATTAAAGGAAGGCTGAAAAAGGCTGATTACAGCCATTAATTACCATGATGCCATTAATTTTTGGACTATCAACAGGGGCCTCGAGGTAGCTTCTAAAATACACTACCATATCTTCCCCAATAATTGAGAAAGCTATTTTGAAAATATTTTTGGCTTCACCACTTTGCCTGAGAGTAGCAGCATACATAATTTATTAGATAATTTCCCTCCAAGACCACCAATAACAGAGAAAGAAATGGCCAACCTTGTTAGAAATCTCAAAATAGTTAAGACTCCCAGCTCTGCCTTTATTGTTAATGAACTCTTTAAGAGTAAAGTCCCCGGTTGAAACAAGATTCTATCCCTCTTCTTCTCTAAAATCTGTAATTCTGGCTCCATACCACAATCTTGGCTCAACTTAACAATTATTCCTATTTATTAAAAAGGTGATTATTGCCTTCCTGACAGCTATAGACCAATCAGTTTGCTGTCTTGTTTAGGTAAACTATTTAGCTCTTACTTGCTCACAAAATTACAAACTTGGTTGTCAGATTTATTTATTTACTTATTTTTTATTTTTTTTATTTTATTAAATTTATGGATTGCCTACCCCACAAACAGGCTCTGGGCGATTAACAATTGATAAATGATTAAAATTACTACTAGTAATAGAAATTAAAACCCATCAAGATGGCAATTTAAACCTCTATTGCCGGTCACACCACTGTCCCTGCACAGCAGGGCAGAGAAGAAGAGAGGGTGCCAGTCTTAATCTCCCTTTGCTCCCCTCAACTAAAAGCCTGGTGGAACATCTCTGCCTTCCAGGCCCCGTGGAATTGCATCAAATTCTGCAGGGCCCTGATGTTATTTGGCAGAGAGTTCCACCAGGACGGGACCAGGACTGAGGAAGGCCTGCCCTTAGTCAAGGACAGCCGGACCTCCCTAAAATGATCCTTATGTCCCCTCAGATTGGTTTCAAAAGATGAGCTTCTTGTCCATTTGGCCAAAAAATATACTAAAACCATCTGGAGGAAAGCTTTATGTGACTTTTATCATTTTAAAAAGTGCCTTTGGCTGTATCCTCTGTGCTAGATTGTGGGGGAAATTACTAATGACCTCAATGGCCTGTCAGCTTCTTTAGCTAATCCACAAATTATATCAAAATAACATTACACAGGTGAGATGTGGAAATAATGGATGTATTGGTCAAAGAAATTAAAGTAAATAGAGGTGTTTAACAAGGCTGCCTTTTGGCGCCCTTTCTCTTTAATCTCTATATAAATGACATTGTAACCTTTCTGGTGATGTTTTCCATCCGCCTCACCTGTCCCAAAGACCTGTCTCAAATCTGTTTTTTTGCTAAAGATGCCATGTTGATATCTCAGGCTTGTGTTGATTTAAGATGCTTGTTGAACGCTTTTGCATTTTATTGCTCCCAAGAGTCCTTAGATATAAACTATTAAAAGACCAAGCTTGTAGTTTTTTGTAAAGGTGCTTTGTCTTGCCATTTATCTTGGTCTGTGAATGGCCATTTGATTGATCAGGTGAAGGACTTCAGCTATCTTGGTGCCCTTTTTTCTTATAATTTGTCATATTACTGCTGCTAAGAACTTGGCTTCAGTACACTCATCAGCTTTCCTAAGATGCTTTCGGACCTCAGGAGTGTTAGCTTAATTGCCTTAAATTATTAATATTAAAGGGGAATTTGTACTATTATAAATAGGCAATGAGGGAGCAAACACCTATATATACAGAGGTCCCGCTTCTTCCAGAGATACCAGTAATAGACACAGAGGCTGGCTTCAGTATAAAAATTGTTTCCTTTTACTGAAGAAACTTCACATTCAAACCATATACAAATACACACACAGTTACACAGCTTCTAGGAAAATTAGATAGACAAATAGAGATGTTCACATGAGCAGGAGATTGTTGGTGGGCAATATTTACCTGTCCAACAAGATGATGCAGCCCAGTGGAAAAATAGGGGAGAATAATATGAAAAAGGGGGATTGTGCTCTGAACCGGCAGAAACACATGGGAGACTCTGGCTGCAGTCCAAGAATCTTAGAGGCAGGGCGAGTTTCAGGCTAGCAAGAGCTAGAGGGTTAGAAAGATCTAGAGAGGATGTATAGAGGGTGTGGAGAGAGAGCATGTTGCTGGGTGCCCACTTTTATTAGAGGGGCGTTTGGGGGAGGGCTATGCTGGGCACCTCCCTTGAGACAACCCCTTGGTGGTCCATTCCAAAAGTCACATTTGCAATGGGTGAGGGGCTTAAGGAGTTGGTCAATATTGAATTCTAACTTAGCTTGTGACAAAGACACCTCAAGGTTCGAATCAAGTCTATTCTACACTATGCCACAAGTTTCCTAAACAAGGTTATGTGCACACATTGACACACAGTAGACCTTTACATTTATATCCGAAATGGGTGGATCCAATGCTTTCTTTCCACTGAGATGAATTCTCTGTAGGAGTCCTGTTCCTTATATCTCTGTAGGATGAGAGTACTTCCTATGCTGGTGTAAGCCACCTTGAGCCTGTCTGTTAGAGGAAAGACTGCTTCCTCCAATAAAAGGAATTTTTCTCCAACAGAAGATTCTTCACTTAAGGAAACAGAGCCACTGAATATAATCCAATATATACAGTTTTGCATGCATGTTGCATGCATGTCCATTGTCTTTTGTGACTTGGGATGTCTTTATAGTCCCCTGCTGGATACATACCAAGTGCCCCATTGTGATCTATGATAGTAATGCTGTGAATGTTGGCTGACTGTTCCTTTGTTAGTTCAATAGTTCAGAATAGTTCACTGATGTTCTCTCAATGGGTTCTAATTATTCAAAAATAACAGAACCATCATGGAACTAAGTATCTGTGGGAACTTTCAGGATGTGATTCCTCCTCAATGAAGGTGGGGGCAAGAGCATTTCTGCATGTCTGAAAAGAATAAGCAGTTTTGTGTTTGTTTAGAACTATTATTTTATGATAAAACAGTTCCACAAAGCAAATAATAATTATAATAATTTTTCTTAACCTAGTTTACAAGAACACAGAAGTATGTAATTTTAGAAATGAGATTTCTTTCCAATTCTCTTCCACTACAAGTGCTCAAAGTGACTTACAGGCAATTGAAATAATATAACCCAGACATGTCAAACATATGGCCCAGGGGCCAGAATTGGCCTGTCCAGGGCTCTTATCCGTCCCACAAGCAACTGCGGGGAAACCAGCCAGAATATGCACTGGAAGGGCTTATATTAGAGTATTATACCCTCAGGTGAAGCCCCTCCCTCCCCAAACACAGGCCCTCCCTATGGTCTTCCCAAAGATCTACAGGAGTTGACCAACCCAAAGTTGGCAACCATAAGGGGCAAGGAGAGCTGGTTTGGCCCCAAGCGCTGTTCAGCCAGTCTCCTTTTGCATATCGCAAAAAACATAAAGACCAACAATAAAACTTTCTTCAAATACATTAGAAGTAGGAAGCCAGCCAGGGAGGCAGTGGGGCCCTTGGATGACCAAGGGGTAAAAGGAGTAATGAAGGATGATAGGGAAATGGCTGAGAAGCTGAATGCATTTTTTGCCTCTGTCTTCACTGTGGAAGAGGAGAAGTGTTTGCCCACTCCAGAAGCACCGATTTCGGGAGGGAGTTTGAAAGACCTGAATCAGATTGCGGTAACAAGAGAGGAAGTCCTCCAACTGATGGACAATTTAAAAACTAATAAATCACCAGGCCCGGATGGCATTCATCCGAGAGTTCTGAAAGAACTCAAATGTGAACTTGTGGATCTCCTGACAAAAATATGTAATCTTTCTTTAAAATCTGCCTCCATTCCTGAGGACTGGAAGGTAGCTAATGTCACTCCCATCTTTAAAAAGGGCTCCAGGGGAGATCCAGGAAATTACAGGTCAGTCAGTCTGACATCGATACCGGGTAAGTTGGTGGAAACTGTTATTAAGGAAAGAATTAGTAGGCACATTGATGAACAAAAACTATTGAGGCAGACTCAGCATGGGTTCTGTAAGGGAAGATCTTGTCTCACTAACCTGTTAGTGTTTTTTGAGGGAGTGAGCAAACATGTGGACAAGGGGGACCCAATAGATATTATTTACCTTGACTTCCGGAAAGCTTTTGATACAGTTCCTCATCAAAGGCTCCTAAGTAAGCTCAATAGTCATGGGATAAAAGGACAAGTCCTCTTGTGGATCAAAAACTGGCTTATAAATAGGAAACAGAGAGTGAGTATAAATGGGAAACTTTCTCAGTGGAGGGTGGTAAGCAGTGGGGTACCACAGGGATCAGTACTCGGTCCAATGCTTTTTAACTTGTTTATTAACGATTTGGAATTGGGAGTAAGCAGTGATGTGGCTAAATTTGCAGATGACACAAAGTTGTTCAGGGTGGTGAAAACCAGGGAGGATTGTGAGGCACTCCAAAGGGATCTGTTGAGGATGGGTGAGTGGGCGTCAACGTGGCAAATGGGGTTCAATGTGGCCAAGTGCAAAGTGATGCACATTGGAGCCAAAAATCCTAAATATAAATACACGTTGATGGGGTCTGATCTGGCAGAGACGGACCAAGAGAGAGATCTTGGAGTCGTAGTGGATAACTCGCTGAAAATGTCTACACAATGTGTAGCTGCAATAAAGAAGGCCAACGCTATGCTGGGGATTATTAGGAAGGGAATTGATAACAAATCAGCCAGTATCATCATGCCCCTGTATAAATCATTGGTGCGACCTCATTTGGAATACTGTGTACAGTTCTGGTCACCACATCTCAAAAAGGATATTATAGCATTGGAAAAAGTGCAGAGAAGGGCAACTAGAATGATAACAGGGTTGGAACACCTTCCCTATGAAGAAAGGTTAAAATGCTTGGGGCTCTTTAGCTTGGAGAAACGACGGCTGAGGGGTGACATGATCGAGGTTTATAAGATTATGAATGGGATTGAGCAGGTTGAGAAAGAAGTATTTTTCTCCCTTTCTCACAATACAAGAACTCGTGGGCACTCCATGAAATTGCTGAGCAGTCGGGTTAGAACAGATAAAAGGAAATACTTCTTCACCCAAAGAGTGATTAACATATGGAATTCACTGCCACAGGAGGTCGTGGCAGCTGCAAGCATGGACAGTTTCAAGAGGAAATTAGATAAACATATGGAGCAGAAGTCCACCAGTGGCTATTAGCCACAGGGTATAGAATGGGAACTCTCAGTCTGGGGCAGGTGATGCACTCTATTCTTGGTGCTGGAGGGGGCAGCAGTGGGAGGGCTTCTGGTGCCCTGGCCCCACTGCTGGACCTCCTGATGGCACCTGGTATATTTTGGCCGCTGTGTGACAGAGTGTTGGACTGGATGGGCCATTGGCCTGATTCAACATTGGCTTCTCTTATGTTCTTATGTTCTTATGTTCCTTGGAGCCTACCTGTTGCCCTTGGCTGAGGCACCAGGCTGGGATGTGCTTCCTGCAGCCACTGCCTCCTCCGGCCAGAGCTTGTTGGGCTCCTGCCTGTGCCACCTAGGCTGCTGGAAAGATGGCTAGCTTTTATGTGTGGCAGACATTATTTCTTTGGCTCCATGTCCTCAAGCCCAGCTGAGCAGTTTCCCACTTGCAGGCAGTTCAGGGAAGCTGGCCAGCTTGCCAAATTTGCCTACTTATGTAAGCATGTGAATGGAGTTACTGGCCTGGCTGGAGGCGCTTTGTGCAGCTGCCCAAGTGAGAGAGACAAGGCCCACCAAATTGGGTAAGCTAGAGCTTACTAACCCATGTGCATGGCACCTTTCCTGCCTCCCTACCTCGGCAGCTGAAGAGGCAAAGCCGAAATGCACACACTGTCCCTGGGCTCCCTGCATGCAAGTGCTGCCTTATGTAATAGTCTGAATGGAAGCGGAGGTGGGAGTGAGGTGAAGGTCAGAGATGGGAGCAGGCATTCAGAAAAGTGCACTGGGTTTGCACACAGCAGAAGCAGGCACTTGACATGTGTATGTGCACTTGCACATGGGAAGTAATATTTAGGTGGTTAGAACTGTCATGGAACTGTCATGAAATAATAGGCAACTAAAGTGGAGCTGTCATCTCTGGAGAGTGGCAGCACTTAAAGATTGCTTGTGATGCTGGGGAGTATCACAGTTCTCCTTGTAGTTCAAGCTCATTACTGAATTTGGGACTTTGACAGAGGGAGGTGTGGGATTGTGTGGCTGCCTCACTCCCCTCCCCTCCCCCAAACCTGTTGACCACAGCAGTTTCTTTAAGGCAGGGCTTGTTGGGTTACCCCGGTTGAGGCCACTTGGCCATCTGTCTTTGGCTGCCACATCTGCAGCAACAGAATGCATCCCTTCATGCTCCAGCTCATCAAAAGCTTCTGAATTGTGTCAGTCTTTAAAAAGCCACAAGAGCCTCTGGTTGTTGCACCTGGATTGTCAGGCAACAGCTTTCTGTTTTGTGCAAAACTTCTTGTGCATATCCAGCAAAGCGTGGTTAGGTGATGAGGAGGGGTGTGGGTCACAGTCAGTGGTAAAATATCTCTGGTGCCTGGCATTACATTTTATGCACATGTAGCCCAGCATGACAAAGTGGCATTTATGTCAGATCCATACCTCATAACCTCTGATTATTATAACCTGTTTTAAAATACCAGCATAAAATAATCACATATTAAAACAGCAGCCTAAGATAAATCATAGCAGCAACAGAACTAAATTTCTTAGCCTCAAAACAATAGTGGCAATTTAAAAAAAAACATCAACAATATAAAGCCTGTGTAAACAAATACAACTGAGGGGGAGGCTTCCCAGATATTATATTAATCTCACCCTTCTATAATTATTGCGTCAGCTACTGGGTAAAATTTCCAAAATCTGATGGTAGGCCCCTCAAAAATAGGCCACCAGGCTTCAAGTGTGTTGCCCAGACAACCACCAGGATGTGTGTCAATCTTTTCTGGGATTCTTCTGATTGCTGTTCTAGCTAGCTGCTGTTCTAAGCTGTCACTGCTTAGGTCTACAGAGCACCAACAGCATAACCAGGGGTGGGGGATTCCAGCATAATTAAGTCTAACCACTGAATTGTAGATCACTTCATGAATGTAAAGGTTTATAGAGTGAGTTACTATGAGTGTTGAGGAAGACATGTGTGTACTGATACATATGTGCATGTAAATGATGCTTACTTTGCAGTCTTTCCAAAATCCATATTGGTGAAGTCTCACTGCGAAAAAGCTGCAGGCTTAGGTTCTATACATCACTTTAAAAAAAAAAAAATCTAGGCAGTGACTCATAGAAGTGCTAGAAAATCTCTAGTAGTCAAAAATAATATCAAGTACTCAATGTCAATATCTTTTTTTTCTAAGTAAGTTTTATTGAGTTTTTAGGGTATAAAGAAATAGGGAAGGGGAAGGGGAAGGAAACAAAAATAATAAGTCCTCTGCATATAAATCTTCTCTACTTATCATTTCACATTACAAAGAGATAGAGTGTGAGGTTTTAAAAGTTCATAAAGGCTTCTTCATATTACCATATTAAGAAGATCATATCTTTGTGTTTCATTCTTGACCAATTATAAAAAGGCGTCCATAGTCCGACAAAATCTTCTTCCATTTGCCCTTTTAACATCAAAGTCAATTGATCCATTTTTGCACTTTCCATGGTCTTCACTATTAGGTCATGTTCAGAAGGTATTGTTGGAAGTTTCCAAAAGGATGCAAATAAAATTCTAGCTTCAGTTAGTACATGAATTATAAAATATCTTTGATTTTTTTTCAAAATGATCTGGTATACAATTCAATAAAAACAATTCTGGTCAAAAAGGTATGAAGTCTGCAAAACTGTCTGTATAAAAGTATGTACCATAACCGAAAACTTGTGTACCATATCAAATGTCCACCACATATGGTAGAACATACCCACATGTTTTTTGCACTTCCAATACCTATTTGACATATGTTAATACATTTCAGCTAATTTATCTGGTGTCAAGTACCATCTATAAAATATCTTATACAGATTCTCTTTAAATGCAACTGATTTAGTTATTTTCACATTCACCTTCCAGAATTTACTCCACTGTGCAAGATCAATATTATAACCTAGATTTTGCATCCATTTAACCATACAGTCTTTACTACTTCATCTTCCATTTTCATTTGCATTAAAAATGCATACATTTTCTTAATCAACTTATCATTGGATGTACACAACAATTTTTCAAATGCACATTGTTCGAAATAAAAATAAAAACCAATTTGAGCCCTTGCCCACCAATCCAGACTAACACCTTGCCTTATTAGTTCTTCCTTTGTTTTTAGGGATCTTTTATCATCTAAAAGATCTTCATATCTAAGAATTTTGTTGAATAAAATTAAGCTTGGTTGTGAAAAAGCTTCAAGGGGTGAGACCCATCTTGGAATTCTAGAGTATATCAAGAGTAGGATTTTTTCCCAGGTTGATGATAAAGATTTTCTTCTCTGATGATTTTTAAAGTATTTATGTCCAGCTGCTTTCCCATACCAAACAAAAGCATGCCACTCTATCTTTAAATCATGTCTTTCTGGGGCTAAAAGTCTTTGGTTTTCAAGCAAAATCCAATCTCTCATCCAAACCAAGCAAGATGCTTTATAATATGTCCTCCTGTCCAGTAAAGCAGAGCCTGCATTTTCTTTAAAGTCTTGTAATGTTTTCAATTTAATTCTTGGCTTCTTCCTTTGCTAAATAAAATTGGATGTTAGCTTATTCATATCTTCAAAAAAAGAACAATTGATACAAACAGGGGCTGAGGACAGACTGGCAATTAGCAGCAGGAGCCAGTCGCGGCAGTTTGTCCCAGGGTTTCCCAGTCACACAAGGCCATCTGATATGAGAGCATACCAGGAGGAGGCACACCGGAACATTCAGACCGCTGGCCCGGATTGGAGGAGATCGCCACAGATTGCCGATTGGGGAAGGATCCCGGCACCGCATTGGGCGGAACAGCAGAGCACAGCCAATCAAACTGCTGCTGCTGTTCCGGCTTGCTCCCAGCTTATCGGCCGAGCAGTCATACTGCCAGGAAGAGGACTGACGTGGGTTACAGGTGCTCTTCAGGATTTGCTACCACTTTTATGAGGTATCTATTAAATGTGGGAGTGAAGCAGAATGGTGCCAGTTGCCTACAGGTGGGGAATGCCAGGCAGATGTGTCTGTGTGAACGCCCCCTTTAACCCACTTTTAAAATGTCGCTGGAACATGGCTGCAGTGGGGCAAATTGCAGTCTGAACTCAGCCAGGAATAGTCTGGTATAAAAAAAAAGAATACGTGGCAATATATCCATTTTAACAGCTGCAATCCTTCCTATCAAGGATAGATGGAGGCCTTTCCATCTTTCTAGATCTTTCTTAATTTCTTGGAGCAGTTTCAGGTAGTTATCCTTCATCAAAGAACTGCACTTTGGAGTTAAACATATTCCCAAATATTTAATTTTTTTCTCCAACTGAAATCCTATTAAATTAATTAACTCCATTTTTTGAATAGAAGTCATATTCTTTGTAATAACCTTTGTCTTTTGATAGTTTATTTTCATCCCAGCCATTTTCCCATACTCTTTAATATTGTTCAGAAAATGTTCTATAGAATCTTCTGGGTCCCCCAAGATAAATACTAAGTCACCAGCAAAAGCTTGTAACTTATACTTATGACTCTTAAATGAGACTCCTTTGATTGCAGTGTCTTTTCTTTTCTTTTTTTGAAACAAAATTTTTATTGGAATATATTCAACATTGTTAAACATCATTACCAATTCAGTTTAAGGATTATATCCCATCCCCCATCCCCCCTAATAGGCTTCCAACACTGCTAATAACAAAAAAGAAAATAAAAGGTAATCAAATTTAGACTTGTAACGATTGGTAACACAATTCTAATACATTGAAACCTGACTTTTTCTAACATGTTTTCCAGTAAAGGTACAAGTACAATCAACTATTCATTTCATTTCTCATTTGATTTCAATAAGAATCAAGATTGTACATTCTCCCTTTCATTTTATATTCAGTTTCCATATACAATTTCAGGTCTTCCCAGTCTTTTAGATATTGTTCTGCCATTTGTCCATTTAGTTTTTTCGTCATTTTGTTCATTTCAGCTAAAAACAGCAATTTCCTTAACCAGTCCTGTATATCTGGCACCTTCTCTGCTTTCCACTGTTGCGCAAAAGCCATTCTCGCCGATGTGATCATGTACCATAGTAATGTCCTTTTTTCTTGTGGAATTTTTTCCATTGTCAAACCTAAGAGAAGAAGCTCCGGGCTTTTCCTAATAGGAATTTTTAATATCTTCTGCATCTCACAATATACATTTGACCAGTATACTTTTGCTTTTTCACATGTCCACCACATATGGTAAAAAGAATCCTCTATTTTTTTACATTTCCAACAGTTATTACTCAAGTTCTTATCCATGCTAATATTAGCAATCTTTTTTTGGTGTCATATACCACCTGTACATCATCTTATAGCAATTTTCTTTTATATTGACACAGGTTGACATTTTAAAAGATTTTCTCCACAAAAATTCCCAAGATTCCATTGAAATTTCCTTATTCATATTTATGGCCCATTTTATCATTTGCTCTTTAACAATTTCATCCAAAGTATATACAGTTAACAAGGTTTTATACAACTTAAAAATCATTTTTCGCCCTTTTTTCAACCAAATATCTTCAAACTCATCATTCTTAGCTCTAAAACCAACCTCTTTACAGTCTTTTTTGTAAATGTCCCATATTTGGCAATATTGTAACCAACCGTACTCAAATACCAGTTCATTATTTGGTTTTAAAACATAGTTCTTCCCTTCCTTTTGAAGCAGCTCTTGGTATTTCAACCAATCATTACCTTTATGCTCTGAAAAAGGATGAATAACTGCAGCAGGAACAATCCATAAGGGCCTCTCATCGGGAACTGTACTCCTGTATCTGGTCCATGCATCAAACAACGTTCTCCTTATATAGTGATGCTTAAACATTGAATCTACTTTATTTTTTCCATACCAAAGATAGGCATGCCAGCCAAATCGGCAATCATGACCCTCAAGGGCCAATAGTTTTCTGTTTTCTAAATTAACCCAATCAGTTAACCAAGACATACATACAGCTTCATGATACAAACGCAAGTTCGGGACTTGGAAGCCACCTCTGTCTTTAACATCGTACATTATTTTCATTTTAATTCTCAGCTTCTTTCCTGCCCAGATAAATTTAAAGATTTCTCTTTGCCATTTCACCAACACTTTTACGTCTTTCACAATTGGTATTGTCTGAAATAAAAACATTAGCCTGGGCAGTACATTCATTTTGACAACGGCAATTCTTCCAAGAAAAGATAATCTGAGTTTTTCCCATTTTTCCAAATCACGTCTTATCGAAACCCACAATTTTTCATAGTTATTTTTAAACAAATCAATGTTTTTCATTGTAATATCAATTCCCAAATACTTAACCTTCTTAACCACTTCATATTCCGTCATTTTTTGTAAACACTGTTGCATTGTAGAGATCATATTTTTACACAGTATTTTCAATTTATTTCTATTTACATAGAACCCTGCGAGATCACCAAACTCTTTTACTTTTTCAAATACCAACGGCATATTATTGACAGGATCTTCAACAATAAACATAATATCATCAGCAAATGCTCTTAATTTATATGAGAAACCTCTAGTACTGAGACCTTTTATATTATTGTCATCTCTAATCGCTTGCAGCAATATTTCCAAAATCCAGATAAATAGCAATGGCGATAAGGGACAGCCCTGCCTAGTTCCTTTTCTGACCCGGAATGTTTCCATTGATTCTGCATTTACAATCACCGTGGCCTTTTGTTCTTTATATATTGATTTAATCATTCTTGTGAATTCTACACCCATCTGCAGTTTTTCAATCACTTTAAACATAAATTCCCAGTTCAAATTATCGAATGCCTTCTCCGCATCTAAAAATAAAAAGCCGACCTCTTTTTCTGGGTGTTTATCATAATATTCTATTGCGTCCAAAACAACCCTCATATTATCTTTTATTTGCCTGTTCGGCAAAAAGCCAGCCTGATCCTCGGCAATAGTACCTTTCAAATACTCTTTAAGGCGTTCTGCTAAAATTTTTGCAAAAATTTTGTAATCATTATTCAAAAGTGAAATTGGTCGATAGTTTTTGACATTAGTTAAGTCTTGGGCCTCTTTCGGTATCAGGGTGATTGCTGCTTCATTCCAGGAATCTGGAACCTTCCCACTTTCTCTAATTTCATTTAGAAGAATCTCTAGAACCGGTACCAGGTCTTCTTGAAATTTCTTATAGAATTTGGCTGAAAATCCATCTGGTCCTGGAACTTTGGAAATTTTTGCTTCTCCTATTGCTTTGCTGATTTCTTCTTTAGTTATTCCAGCATTTAATAATCCTTTTATTGTTGAACTTGGTTGCGTCAAATTCACCTTACATAAATAATCCTGAATTTTTTGTGGATCCACCTGTTTTGCTTGAAAAAGGGTAGCGTAGTATTTATAAAATTCTCTCCGGATTCCTCCTGGGTCTATAATTTCTTTATTTCCATCTTTCAATTTTATTATTGTTTTACTTTCTCTTCTTTTCTTCAATTGCCATGCCAAATACTTCCCAGGCTTATTCGCTCCTTCAAAGGACTTCTGTTGCAATTTTTTAAAGTTCCAATAGACTTCTTTATTTAACCTCGCATCATATTGTTCCCTTAGGATCCTCAGTTCTCTCAGAATTTTCTTTTTGCCAGGTCTCTTCTTAAGTTCTGCTTCTTTCTTTTGAATATTTTCCAGAATTTCTTTATCCATTTTAAGTTGCTGCTTTCTTTCATTGTTGTTAATTGCAATAAGATGTCCTCTCATCACAACCTTATATGCCTCCCAAACCGTTTGCATCTGTACTTCTTTATTTAAGTTTAGTTGAAAATACGTTTTGGTTTCTGTCTTTATTTTATCCACAATATTTTGTTTGTCCAGTAAATCCTCGTTGAGTCTCCATCGAAATTTCTTTCTCTTAACAAAGGTCGACCACTTTATCGGACATTGCAGTGTCTTTTCTAACAGCTCTTGTCAGAACTTCAAAAGTTAAGATAAATAAAAGTAGTGATAAAGGACATCCTTGTCTTGTCCCCTTTTCAATCCAAATAATATCTGTCAAATCATCATTTACAGCTATCCTCACTTTCTGTTTAGCATAAATAGTTTCAATTACTCTTATAAAATCAGTCCCAAATTTCATTTCTTTCATATGTTCAATAAGAAATTGCCAGCTAACATTATCAAAGACCTTTCCAGCATCCAAAAACACTAAAGCCATGTTTTTCAGGGTGGGCTTCCTAGTATTCTAGTATATTTAAACCATTCTAACATTGTTCTTTAATTGCCTTTTCAGCAAAAATCTTGTTTGGTTTTGTTGTATATATTCTGATAGCTAAAACTATCAGAATAGTTAAGCAAAGATATAGGTCAATAATTCTTAATTTCTTTTGGATCCATTTCTTCTTTATGAATCAATGAGCTAGTTGCTTCTGTCCAAGATTCAGGCACAACCCCCTCTTCTATAACTGTCATAATCATATTCTTATATGGTAGAAGGATAATATCTTCCTGTACTTTATAATATTCTGCAGGTATCCCATCCGGGCCCAGCACTTTCCCCATATTTTGCTTTTGTATGGCTTCCGTGATTTCCATTATCATGATATGGTCTTCTGAAGACATGCTGAGCCACCTCATTTTGGGGGGTCTGGAAAGTGCCAGACTCTAAGGAAACCCTCATAGGGGGTTTCTGAAGCTTGGGGGTGCCTTTTCAGGTTAGCGGCACTTGGTAGCAGCTGAGAGTTGAGCGCTCTGATAAGAACCCTTTGCTCTGGCAGGAACAGATGCCATAATTTGTGGCTGCTAGCTATGTGCTCCAGAATTAACAGTGTGGACTTTCAGACTGGAAACTTCATTCTGCCTGTAACTTCTTGGCTTTGGACTGTGAGTTAGTGCCTAAGACAACCTCTTTTGATCTTTCTCTAATTGCGGTCCCAGCTGCATTGCTTGGAAGGATCAGGGGGGTTGGGAGATGACCCCCTCCAAGAGTGGCTCTTACACGAATTCTGAGTGTAGAGACAGAGCTACTTTAATTGGAATTCTCGCTGGATATTAAGACACTCAGAAGAGGTGAGTGAATGGAAGGAGGATTTGTATTTGGACGTTCTTGAACATTGTTCTATATTCATTTTATCAAGAATAAGCACTTTTCTCAGCTTTAAAGATTTCCCACATTGCCTACAGTGAGTCGGGTAGCCCTGTCATTTATTTGGAATGTACGGGAGTACTTTCTCCTCTGGGCTTCTCATCAGTTCTTTTCACTGTCCACTTGTTATCATATATCTGACCTTGTGGTGTCTCCAGATGCTAGGCACTATGCTGGGAATCAACTGCTTTTAACTTGTTTTTCTATTATGCCTGCTTGTTTTGCCCATGCACGTGAATTATAATCATTGGCTTCAATTAGACCAGGGGGTTGTTTGAATTTTCTATAAGTCAGAGGCCTCCATTATCCACAACCATTCCTTACACAAGCTGTGTATGCATCTTTAGTTATGATTTACCAATAAACAGAATCTTCTTATGAAGCCCTGCATTGTGTGATCTGACTAAGGCACCTGACACAGTGTTGGATTACAAATGAATTTGGCTGGATGGTTGAACATACTCCTAACAGTCCTTTTTTCTCTTTTTACTTTTTTTGACTTATCTTAAATGGAAATGTGTGAGCTTGGACTATAAATACAACTTTAAAAGAAACTGTCTTTGTGTCCCAGTAAGGTCTGTGGTGTTTACTTATTGTACAATCTTGTTTAGGCTACAAGAGCAGCCAGAGGGAACTGTTGCTTAAAAATTGTATGTACTTTTGTTTAACTCTGGAGTCTCCCCATTTCAGAGAACTTTGAGAGCTACAGAGCTTTTCTGAAATCCTTTGCTTCCACCTGCTGGTTGTTGGGAAGTTTGTGCAGAATGGCCAAACATTTAATGAATGATATATGTATGATATATGTTATTGAGTCTCAAGTCTGTTATTTCAATAGGGTTTTTAAAAATTAATTGATATATTTTGAAATGTTAGATGTGTGATTAAGTTTGGCTAAGTTGTATTTTTATTTGGAATATAGAAATAGCAATTATTAATCTGGTATATTTCAATACTGAGATATTTAAATTGGTCTTATTTTTTTGATGAAATGAGTAGACAAATGAAGAAATATACTCCCCCATCTTCTGCTGCTTCATCACCAACAAAATCCAAAGCAGTGGGAAGAAATTTGCAATCTATGTTCCAGTCAGGTATGGGACAAATACAGAATGCTTTGACTCAAGAGACAGAGCAAATCAAAAATCTGAACACAGAACTGAAAGGGGAAATGACTGACTTTCAAACTCAATTAGCAGAAAGAAAGCGTGAGACCCAAGAAATGGATCAACAAATTAAAATAGTGGATACAAAAGCTGAAATGGCAACACAAAGGCTAGACAAGGTAGATATTCAACACAAAGCTACCTAGGATTCTTTAGTTAAGCTTGAAATGGAAAGAGCTGCATACATGCTGAGGTTCCAGAATGTTCCTGAGCAAAAAGGAGAAGATTGACAACAGTGGTTGCAGAAGCCTTGGCAGAATTCTTGGAAGAGGAATTTGAGACGATTACAGAAGAAACTGATCTGATATATAGAGTCAATTCAACTTATGCAAAAATAATAATAATAATTTGCCAATGGAGTGTCATGTAAAATTTACAAAGCGTTCAGTCAGAGACCATATTTTGAGATCAACCCGGGATAAGACATTTAAAATTAAATGCATAGAGATAAGAATTTTGAAGGCAATCCCATGGAAGATGAGACAGAAAATGAAGGAGTATAGACTCCTAATTACTAAATTTGCAGCAAATTCAATTTCTTTCCGATGCCTAGTGCCAGAAGGGATCCTTTTCACATTTGAAGGACAGAGATTCAAGATTCACTCAACCCTTAAAGATTTTATGGAACGACATGGGAGGAAACTGAATGGAGGACAGGTGAAAGAAACAAAGGTGAAGAGTGGAGTATCCAGGGGTCATTTCCAACTATAACAGCGAGGAAGGCTGCCAGTCAAACAGAAAAAGAACACTACAGGCACCTCAGCCATCAATGCCAAGGAGAATATTGACCGGGTACCCTGGTATCCCCCCTCTTTACCTGACATGGGTGGTTTGTTTTTCCCCACGTGTGCCATCAGGTAGGCTTGCCAGCTCTGAGTTGGGAAATACCTGGAGATTTTTGGGGTGGAGCCTGAGCAGTGGGTGTTGCCTTCTGACACACTTCTAGTGATATCAGGAGGTGTGTCATATGCTAATAAGTTATGCTAATGAGCTCCTGCACCTCTTTTTCTATGAAATGACCCCTGGGAGTATCACAGAAAAAGGAGGAGATGGCTCAACACAGGATTACTGAACAGCATCAGATGAAGATCTTGAACTAAGGCCCAGGACAGACTGGCAATTTGCCCTGGTATCGAGTCGCAGCAAAAAAACCCGGAGTAAACGATACCGGGTTTTCCCGTCCACACAGCGGGGGCCTCTGCCGGAAGATACTGGACGGAGGCGCGCGGGAGCATTCAGACTGCCGCGCCGGAGGCGCGCTATATTCGCTGTTTCCCCATTATTTCGGCTGTGGGCGTATGTGCGCATGAGCGCTCATGCGCTCATGCGCATAAGCGCATTTTAGCGATATTTTTTTTTGCCCTGCAACGCCGGCACTGCATTGGGCAGTGGAGCGGAGTGCAGCCAATCACACCGCTGCTGCCTCATGCCCAACGCGGGTTGCTCCCGGCTTTTCGGCTGCGCGTTCAGACTCCCCGGAAGCGGAGAAACGTGCGACAAACGCAGGCTTTCAAGCTTTGCGCCGGCTTTTATCAGGTGTTTTTTTAATCCGGCAGTGAAGCGCGAGAGCACCGGTAGGCTACGGGTGGGGGACGCCAGGCAGATGTGCCTGTGTGAACATTCCATTTAATCCGATATTGAGTCGTTGTCAGCCCGGGTCCCATCCCGCGGCAAATTGCCAGTCTGTCCTCGGCCTAAATCTGGAATCAAAATCTCAAAGGAAGACAAGAAGAAATAAAGAGGGTAGTAACAAAGGATGTCCATAATGTCCATAATGAATGAAACAGTAATAAAAATCTTTTCAACCAATTTCAACAGTTTAAATTCACCAGAGAAGAGAAGGAAAGTTTTTAAGCAACCTAAGAAATTAAATGCATATGTTGCCTGTTTACAAGAAACACATTTAAGGCAGAAAGATCAACATTACCTGTCGTGTAAGAAACTTGGTCTTACTTTTGTTCCATTAGATGAAGGGTTTTTGTTGTTTTTTTTAAGAGAGGTATTGCAGTATTTATAAAAGAAGAACTGAAACCTATCTTGATTTTTTCAGCAGAGGACAGAAGACTCTTGTTGGTTGAAATTACTATTGGGGACAAGAAGATCGTATTAGTAATAATACATGCCCCAAATGACCTTCAAGGAAAGGGTTTTTTTAAAAAATTAAAAGATGTTTTAGCAAGATTTGACTATACTGACATATGCTTGCTGGGAGATTTCATTGCAGTGTTTGATCATGACCTGGACAGGAAGACTAATAAGAAGGTTAGAATCATCAAAGGACTTCTTCCAAGATCTTTTCTTTAACTCGCTGAAGAATATAAATTAGTTGATGCTTGGAGAGTAAGAAATCCTATGGGAAGAGACTATACCTTCTATTCCAATAGACATAAATCCTGGTCTAGAATTGATATGTGTTAGACTTCAGCAAGCTTCTTACAGGATATTAAAGATGTTGATATTTTGCCCAGATCATATGTGGACCATAGCCCTTTGTTGGTGAAAATAAAGGCTGCCCCAAGAAAATTCAGGTGGAGATTAAATGTTCAATTATTGAAAAATGTACAATTTTTGGAGTATGTAAAAAAGGAAATGAAGTTGTACTTTCAGCAAAATATGAATATGAAAACCTCAATGAGAATTGTTTGGGATGCAAGTAAAGCTTATTTCAGAGATTTGGCAATTAGATTTGCGGCCAGACAAAGATGAGAAAAGAGACAATAATATCAAGTACCCAGTGTCAATATCAAGTACTAGAAGCCCATTCAAGAGACAGTCATTTGGGGCATTAAGATGCACATTATTCCATTCAAGACGAGTCTTGCTTTCCTGGTGTCTCTCTGTTTTTCGTCATGGTGAATGATCTGATTATGTGTCTAAATGTGTCATGTAGACAGAGGCTGGTTCCAACACCAAAATGGGAGAGATGCACACACAAACAACTAGATTCAAGTCCAGTGGCATCTCAGAGACAATAAGATTTTCCAGGTATGAGCTTTCAAGTGTCAAAGGTCCCTTTATCAGATAGTATCTTGGCAACATATTAACCCCTAATGTAGCCAATCCTCCAAGAGCTTACAGTAGCCCCTGTAAGAAGAGCTCTGTAAGCTCTTGGAGGATTGGCTACATTAGGGGTGTGTCACCTAATATGCAAAGAAGTTCCTGCTACAAAAGGAACCCTGGAAATGATCTGTCAAGTCGCTTCAGACTTATGGTGACCTATGAATTAATGACTTCCAAAACATACTATAATTCACAGCCTTGCTCAAGTCTTGCAAACTGAAGGTTGTGACTTCCTTTATTGAATCAACTCAACTCATATTGGGTCTTCTTCTTTTCCTGCTGCCTTCAAATCTTCCCAGCATTACTGTATTTTCCAATGACTCTTGTCTTCTCAGAATGCAACCGAAGTATGATAGCTTCCATTGGGTCATTTTCATTTCTAGGGCAACTTCAGCCTTGATTTGATCTAGAACCTACTTATTTGTCTTTTTGGCAATTCATGCTATCCATAAAACTCTTATAGCCTAGTTATTTTGATTAACTAATAATGTTGTTGTATATTTGTATTGTTGTAAGCCACAACCTGGAAAAGTTTAATATGTGTGTGCGTATGTGTGTATTAAGTGCCATCAAGCCACTTTTGACTTCTGGTGACCCTATGAATTAATGTTCTCCAAAACGTCCTATCGTTAGCAGCCATTCTCAGGTCTTGCAAATTGATTGAGTCAATCCATCTCATGTTGGGCCCTCCTCTTTTCCTGAAGCCTTCAGCTTTTTCTAGCATTTTTGTCTTTTCCAGTGGCTCATATCTTCTCATGATGTTACCAAAGTACAATAGCCTCAGTTTAGCCATTTTAGCCTCTAGGGAGACTTCTGTCTTGATTTCGTCTAGGACCCACTTATTTGTCTTTTTGATGGTCCATCATATCTGTAAAACTCTCCTCCAACACCTCATTTCAAGGGAATCTACTTTCTTCCTATCAGCTTTCTCCAACTTTCACATCCACATGTAGTAATGGGGAATATTGTGGCATCAGTAAACTTGATCTTGGTTGCCAACAACACATACTTACACTTAAGGGTCTTTTCTAGCTCCTTCATGGCTGCTCTCCCCAGTTTCAATCTCCTTGTAACTTCGTGAGTGTAATCTCCCTTTTGGTTAATGACTGAGCTAAGGAATAGAATATCTTGAGAACAGTAGTCATTACTTTTGTCTTCTTGATGTTCAACACTTTCTGCTTAATCTTCATCAGTAGTCATGTCAAGTCTTCATTGTTTTCTGCCAATAATGTGGTGTCATCTGCATTTCTCAAATTGATACTGTTCCTTTCACCAGTTTTCACTCAACCATAATCTAAATCTAATCCAATTTTCCTTATGATGTGTTCTGCATACAGATTGAAGAAAAAGGGAGATGAAATGCAACCCTGTCTGACATCTTTGCTAAATGGAAACCATTCTTTTTCTCCATATTCTGTCCTAACAGTAGCTTCTTGTCCAGAATATAGATTGGGCATCAAAACAATCAAACACTGTGGCACACCCACTTCCTTTAAAGCCAACCATAGCTTTTCATGATGCACACAGTCAAAAGCTTTGCTATAATCTATGAAACACAAGCTTATTATCTTCTGACATTCTCTCGTATGCTCCAGTAACTAATGTAAATTTGTAATATGATCTAGTGCCTCTTCCTTTTCCAAATTCAGCTTGAACTTCTGGCATTTCTCTTTGTTGTAAGATTTTGAGCTTCACTTTATATGCATGTAAAATTAATGCAGTGGTCCAGTAGTTGCTGCAGTCTTTGACATCTCCTTTTAAAAAATGGGCTGTATATTGAGCATTTCCAGTCTGTGAGCCATTATTTGTTTTCCATATTTGTTGGCACAATCTTATTCAGATTTTGATGGACTCAGTTTCTATGGTTTGGGATAGCTCCATTTATATCCCATCTATTCCTGGTGACTTGTTTCTCACAGTTGATCTCAGTGCAGCTCCCACTTCACTTTATAAAACTGTAGGTTCTTCTTCAAAATATGCTTCTTGAAAAGAATCTGTCATCCTTTTGTCTCTTTTCTACAGCTCTTCAGTGTATTGTTCTCATCTTTAATTTATTTTGGCCTGTTCAGTTAATGTATTTCCATGCTGATCTCTCAACATGCACAAACATGATTTAATTTCCCTTTGATTTCTTGGATCTTGTGGAATAGATATCTTGTTCTTCCTTTTTTGGTTTTCTTTTCTGATTCTTTACACTGGCCATTATAATAGTTCTCTTTGTCTCTATGTGTGAGTTGCTGGAACTCAGCATTTAGGCTTTTGATTCTGTTCTGTCACATTTAACTCTTGTATAAAAGCCATTGAGGCTTTTATTTTCTTTTTACTACAGGAATAGCCTTTGTGCATTCTTCCTTGATAATACCTCTGGTTTCAACTCATAGTTTTTCTAATTCACATTTACTTGACCTTAGTAATGTAAACCTGCTATTTACATGGTTTTTAAACTCTTTGGGAATGTTGCTTAGATTGTATTATATCAGAAGAATGGGGAGGAAGGGTTGGAGGTCGGGTGGCTCTGTATGTCAGAGAGGGTATACAGTCCAGTAAGACTGAGAGGGTAAGAGAATTGGATTCACTTCTGGAAATGCTATGGGTTGAAATAGTGGGCCAAAAGGAAACTTAACATGGGGAGTTTGTTATCGCCCATGAGATTAAAAGATAGAGGAGGATTATAAAATGATGAATGAATTAAAGATAGTGGCTAGGCAAAAAAACTGTGTCATAATAGGTGATTTTAACTACCCACGCATTGATTTGGTCAATATGTGTTCTATTCATGAAAAAGAGATTGAGTTTCTAGACACTTTCAATGACTGTGCTATGGAGCAGATGGTCACAGAACCTACCAGGGGAGAGGCGATCCTGGATTTGGGCCTAAGTAACATCCAAGACCTGGTGAGAGATGTAAAAGTGATTGGACTGCTTGGGAACAGTGAACATAATGTTATTGAGTTCAACGCTTGCATAAATAGGGAATTGGCCAAAAAGAATGACACAACCACTTTTAACTTTAAAAGGGGTTAACTTCTCTGATATGAAGGGACATGTGAGGAGGAAACTGAAAGGAAAAGTAGGAAGGGTCAAAACCATTGGGGAAGCTTGAAGACTATTTAAAACAACAGTCCTAGAAGCTCAGAAAAAATATATACCACAGATTAGGAAAGGCACAAACAGGTATAGAAAAAAGCCTGCATGGTTCACAAACAAAGTAATGGAAGCTGTAAAAGGTAACAAGGATTCCTTTAAGCAATGGAAAGCTGATCTCAGTGAGGCTGATAAAAGGAAACACAGGCTGTGGCAAATAAAATGCAAGTCTGTGATCAGGAAGGCAAAAACAGAATATGAGGAACATATTGCAAAAAACATAAAGACCAACAATAAAACTTTCTTCAAATACATTAGAAGCAGGAAACCAGCCAGGGAGGCAGTGGGGCCCTTGGATGACCAAGGGGTGAAGGGAGTAGTGAAGGATGATAGGGAAATGGCTGAGAAGCTGAATGCATTTTTTGCCTCTGACTTCACTGTGGAGGATGAAAAGTGCTTTTTTCTGGAGGGGTGTTGAAAGACCTGAGTCAGATTGAGGTGATGAGAGAGGAGGTCCTACGACTGATAGATAACTTAAAAACTGATAAACCACCAGGCCCGGATGGCATACATCCAAGAGTTCTGAAAGAACTTGTGGATCTCCTGAGAAAAATATGTAATCTTTCATTAAAATCTGCCTCCATTCCTGAGGACTGGAAGGTAGGTAATGTCACCCCCATCTTTAAAAAGGGATCCAGAGGAGATCCGGGAAATTACAGGCCGGTCAGTCTGACATCTATGCCGGGTAAATTGGTGGAAACTGTTATTAAGGAAACAATTAGTAGGCACATTGATGAACAAAAACTATTGAGGCAGACTCAGCATAGGTTCAGTAAGGGAAGATCTTGTCTCACTAACCTGTTTGTGTTCTTTGAGGGGATGCTCAGAAGCCTTTGATGAGGAACTTTATCAAAAGCTTTCTGGAAGTCAAGGTAAACAATATCTATTGGGTCCACAAACATGTGGACAAGGGGGACCCAATAGATGTTGTTTACCTTGACTTCCAGAAAGCTTTTGATAAAGTTCCTCATCAAAGGCTCCTAAGCAAGCTCAAAGATCATGGGATAAAAGGACAAGTCCTTTTGTGGCTCAAAATTGGCTAATTAATAGGAAATGGGCAATTTTCTCAGTAGAAAGTGGTAAGCAGTGGGGTATTGCAGGGATCAGTACTCGGTCCGATGTTTATTAATGATTTGGAGTTGGGAGTAAGCAGTGAAGTGGCTAAATTTGCAGAAGATATGAAGTTGTTCAGGGTGATGAAAACCAGGGAGGATTGTGAGGCACTCCAAAGGGATTTGTTGAGGATGGACGAGTGGGCATCAATGTGGAAAATGGGGTTCAATGTGGCCAAGTGCAAGGTAATGCACATTGGAGCCAAAAATCCTAACTATAAATACACATTGATGGGGTCCGAACTGGCAGAGACTGAACAAGAGAGAGATCTGGGAGTCATAGTAGATAACTCACTGAAAATGTCGAGACAGTGTGAGACTGCAATAAAAAAGGCCAATGCTATGCTGGGGATTATTAGGAAGATTATTAGGAAGAGTACTGAAAACAGATAAGCCAATATCATAATGCCCCTATATAAATCAATGGTGCGATCTCATTTGGAATACTGTGTACAGTTCTGGTCACCACACCTTAAAAAGGATATTATAGCTTTGGAAAAAGTGTAGAAAAGGGCAACTAGAATGATAAAAGGGTTGGAGAACTTTCCCTATGAAGAAAGGTTGAGGTGTTTGGGGCTCTTTAGCTTGAAGAAATGACAGCTGAGGGATGACATGATCGAATTTATAAGATAATGCATGGGATAGAGCAGGTAGAGAAAGAAGTATTTTTCTCCCTTCCTCACAATATAAGAACTCGTGGGCACTCAATGAAATTGCTGAATGGTCAGGTTAGAATGGATAAAAGGAAGTACTACTTCACCCAAAGAGTGATTAACACTTGGAATTCACTGCCACAGGAGATGGTGGTGGCTACAAGCATGGACAGCTTCAAGAGGGAATTAGATAAATATATGGAGCAGAGGTCCATCAGTGGCTATGAGTCACAAGGTATAGATAGGGACTCTGGGGCAAGTGATGCTCTGTATTCTTGGTGCTGGGGGAGGTCAACAGTGGGAGGGCTTCTAGTGTCCCTCCTGGTGGACCTCCTGATGGCACCTGATATTTTTGGCCGCTGTGTTACAGAGTGTTGGACTGAATGGGCCACTGGCCTGATCCAACATCGGCTTTTCTTATGTTCTTATGTATTTTGGCTTATGTTTTGGTGTTTTTCTTCAGCTTTATTCTCATTTCCAGTATAAACAATTTGTGATCCATATCACAATCAGCTCCTGGTCTTGTTTTAGCAGACAGAACAGTACTTCGTCTTCTGATTCCAGTGAGTTAATCTGTTGGATTTCTATATTGGCTGTCCAGTGATGCCACATATACAATTGTCTGTTTAGTTACCTGAAGTATGTGCTTGCAATGAATAAATCTACAAATTGTTGTCTTCACAGAAGTCTATGAGTCACTGTCCTGCTTCGTTTCATGTTCCTAGCCCAAATCTTCCAACAATATTTGATTCTTTTTTGTTTCCTGCTTTTGCATTCCATTCACCTGTAATTATCATCACATCTTGTTGAGGTGTGTTATCAATTTCTTCCTGGATTCTTACTTAAGAGCTTTGAATGCCTTCCTCATCAGCATCTGTAGCTGGGGCATAAACTTGAATGATGGTTATATTGATAGGCTTTCCATGAAGTCTGATTGCTGTTATTCGGTCAGACTTAGCATTATAGTCCCTGACTGCCTGAGCTACATCTCATCTTACTATTGGAGCAGCTTTGTTTCTTCTGCATTTGTCATTCCCTGAGTAAAATACTTTTGTAATTTTCTGACTAAAAATGCTCTAATCCAGTCCACTTTTAGTTCACTCACTCTCAGAATTGCAATGTTTAAACATTCCATTAAACATTCAATTCTCAATATAAATGTTATTTTAATAAGGAATGAATAACTATCCCTGACATTACTCTGAATTGTCACAGCCAAGGGTTCAATGGTCTCAGCACCAGGAACAGCCTTGCAAATTTCCTTTTCTCTATTCAAGTGGATTTTCAAGCTTGAGGATTCATTTACATTAGTTTCAAAAATGTTCTTTTCAAGCTGAAAGCCCCGTAAAAGTTTTTATAATAAGACCATTGTACCTAGTCAACTTTTTAAACACCTTACTGGACAGATATTTGTATTCTACATATTGAATAAAATGAACTGGAAGTGAGTGCTTTCTGTGTTCTTCTATCATACCAATACAATGATTCTTCTGTGCTGTTCTGTGTTATTGCAATGTTAGTCTTACTCAACTCATCACAAACACAATGTATAAGATCAAAACAATCTCATGAAAAACCTTGGAACTGCTAAAGATCAGTTTAATGGGTCAGTTTGTAGCTTTTTGAGATAACATATTTTCTGTGTTTTGTATTTTCTCTCAGACTTCAGGATAGGTACCAGAGAGATTAGCAATTGTTATTGCCCTGCTTTCATACAGGTATGTGTTATAAGCAGGGCTTATTGGGGCAGGGAGGTACCAGAACACTCAAGAGAGAAATGAAGTTTTCAATCTGTATACTGAAAACTCATGAACTTTTAAAAGTAATTTAAAAGAATTTTAGTGAAGAGGTTCTGGAACTCAGTTCCAGTGTGTTCCCCCAGGAAAAAAAAAGTTTTGGTTATAAGAATATAAGAACATAAGAAGAGCCCTGCTGGATCAGACCAGTGGTCCATATAATCCAGCATCTTGTCTCACACAATGGCCAACCAGTTTTTCTGGAGGACCAACAACAGAGCATAGAGGGAGGCTGAGACCTTCCCCTGATGTTGCCTCCTGATTCTGGGTTCAGAGGTTTAATGTCTCTGAAAATGTAGGTTCAGATTAACATGGCTAGTAAACACTGGTAGACCTATCCTCCATGAATCTATTTAATCCCCTTTTAAAGCTGTTCATTTCTGTGGCCATCCCTACATCTTCTGGCAATGAATTCCACATTTTAATCACTCTCTGCATAAAGAAGTATTTCCTTTTGTCCATCCTAAAATCTACTGCCCATCAGCTTCATTGGATGGCCTCAAGTTCTAGTATTTTGGGAGAGGGAGAAAAATGTATCTTTGTCAACTCTCTCCATCCCATGCATAATTTTATAAGCCTCTAACATGCCCAAGTAATCTCTTTTCTAAACTGACAAGTCCCAGACTCTTCAGCCTCTCCTCATAGGGAAGGTGCTTCAACCCCTTAATCATCTTAGTACATTTTCTGTACTTTTCCAGTTCTCAGTGTGACCAGAACTGTACACAGTATTCCAAATGAGACTGCACCAGAGAGGGGCGGTATGATATCAGCCACTTTATGTTCCATCCCTTTCCTAATAATCCCTAACATAGAGTTTGTCTTTTATAAAAAGTACAGCATGTTGTTAGTACTACTGGAAACAAATCACTTCTCTTTTTATATATTTGCAAAAAGGGTGCTGCAAATGCTGTCAGCGATGCAAGAGAATGCAGATATAAATGACCAGCTGAATGAATTTGTGGAGCAGAACACAATCGTGCGCTTTTCTCAAATCCTTACTATGTTTCTAGTTCATTACTGCTGTATATTTTGACTCAAAACATGAATGTTTGTTTTACCTCTAGATTCTAAGTTACATTTAAATCCTGTCACTCATGTTAATACTGTAGCCATAGCATGAGAAAAATCTGCCATATGAATAGAGTTTGATACTTTGCCTACTTCACATTCAGTATCCTGGCACAGACAGTCCCAGGACCGTGGCCAGGATATTTGACTTCAGGGGGCATTTAAATGTCAGGGGGTACTCCCCACACACACCCAGGCTATGTAAGGAGCAACGAGAGAGTAAAAGTTTTAAAAAGTGACAAGAGAGAGAGAGGTGAGAGGCAAGGGAGCCAGCAGACAGGGCAGGTCGATGGCTCGGCGCAGCAAAGTTGTGGCACATGAGAAAAATAAAATAAAATAAAATAAACCAGCTGGATGGGAAGTCAGGAGGCTTGGGTGGTAATTTGGGGGGCCCAGCCCTGAGATGCCCCACTGTAGCTATGGGCCTGAACAGCCCCCTTCACACATTAACTAAACAAGTGGGAAGGAAGACCAGGAATGAGTGTGCTGGCCTTGCCACCCCACCTTCACGCAATACCTGGTCATCTTCAGGCTGAACCACATGGAGAAAGTGGTCATGTGAATGATCCCTGACCATGATCAGCAGCATTCAGAAAGCAGCATCACTCAACTTGGGGAAGGGACATACACACGCCACTTCCTCCATTTCATTGCCCCCTGGTGGATGACCAGGTGATTGTGCAGAGAAAGGGGTGGGGCCAGCATGATCGTGTTTGCTCTCCTTCCCCCTGTATTCAGTCAACTCACAGGAGGAATATCTGTACCAGACTATTGCAAGGCCACACTCAGGTTTCCTTGTAGAAGAGGTTTCCAGATTTCCAAGTTGACTTCAAATTCATTTCAGGAGGGGCTGTGGCTCAGTGGAAGAGCCTCTGCTTGGCATATGGAAGGTTCCAGGTTCAGTACCTGCCATCTCCAGTTAAAAGGACCAGTTAAAAGGGGTCTACCTGAGACCCCAGAGGGCCACAGCTAGTATGAGTAGACAATATGACCTTGATGGACTAATGGTCTAATTCACTATAAGGCAGTTTCATGTGTGTTCATGTGTGTAGAGGACCAGTGAGTTCCTCATACTTAGTACTAACCTCATACCTGGTAGTAACTTCTATAACACTTTCACACTGCTGAAGTTAGTATTAGAATCATATTAACAAAACAAGAACAGTTATTTTAAATTCAAAAGCTTTTACTTGTATATAAAGTACATCTTCCTTAAATAATAGTTTCCTTTAGTTGTCCATTGGCCCCCTTCAGGGAATCCTACTCTCAGTTATACAAGTTAAAGGGAGAATTTGTTGTTTCGGAATCACTGGATGTTATTAGCAATCTTGAAAATCCATTCTAATGCTGAGATAGGGAGAGTCATGGCTTGGTGTAATTGGATAAGTCAGACAGATAGAATTTCTGAGATTGCCGCTATTTTAAAGCTTTTTTTCTGTACTAAAAAGACTCCCCCATTCTTTATAGAAAAGCTCTCATGTTACAAATTTAACAGCCTGTCTTCAAACATTTGGGACAAATCAGTGGTCAGGGTGGGGTGGTGCACTGACTAGCTCAACCTGGCTATGGCCCTGATTCTTGTGATACTACTCTGTCAAGCATCTACAGCTGATTTGTACACAATCAGCATTCCATTTTTCACTGGCATACTACATGGTCTTGTATTCTTTGTCCATGTCATTGTGATAAACAGTTACAGGTGGGTTATTCATTTTACTATTAGGGAGAACAACTATCTGTTGCCACTCCTTGCTGCCTGAATTGAAGAGGAATCTGAAGTGTTGCTTGGCAACAGTCACTTTGATTAAAATTCCTTTTCCACTTTTGCTCACTCTCTCTTCTCTCATACTTTTACTTCAAGTGTGATTTTTTAAAAAGAAAATTAATCCCAAGAGTTTTGTACTAGCTCTCACAAATGGTTGTTCCCTTCTATGTCAGAGAGCTTGAAACACTATATCACTCCAGTGAATGTTCATGTTTGTTTGTGCCCATCCATGTTACTCCAAAAATACATATAACCTTAATTCTTCATGGGTCCAGAACTGGGACTGATTCTCTTTATGCAGCATGAGAGAAAATTTCAGACAGAGTGTTTTCACTGAATCCATTACCTAACCAAACAGGCAAATTTATTTTCAATATCAAATTAGGTATTGCTAGATGGTTAGCTGCAGTAAAACTTCCAAGACATCTCTGATTGTATATTAATTTCTCCACCACTCACTCTTTGGTGTTCAAACCATCATAGGAAGAAGAAAAGGCTACATGGAATACATAAGACTGCTTACCATGCCAACGACACATAATGTTAACAATCAAAAACTACAGGTACCCTTGTAGGGTCTATTAGGGAACAAATGCAAAAGCAACAGTAAGGTAAGGCCTTTACTAGGGCCAATAAAATATCCTGATGTAGGGAACATGCCTTCGAGTTCACTAGAACTTTTCTTCATGCTGATGGTTAAGCAAAGCAAAACAAAAAAATGCTAGGATGGGAATGTTGTTGAACATAATGGAAATCCCAAGAATATACACTGTAGCCATCTTAAAAGGGAGTAGAGAAAATATTATTAAGACCTAATTAAACTAAAATGTATGGGGCACATGAGAGGTTTCAGGCTGCACTCAAGACTAGGAATAAGTATGAACTGCATTTTTGAGGTTTGGTTTGGGCGGTTTGTGGTTCATGGCTGAAACACAAACTGAACCATGAACCCATATGAATGAGGAGGTTGGTTCACGACCAACCCATTTCATATGGGTTCATGAGCCATTTAAAGTTTAAACCCCTGCTTCCTGCTCCCCACTCCTGGGAGCCATTTAAACCCCTGCTTTCTGCTCACCGCCATAGTGAGTAGAAAGCAGAGGGTGAAATGGCTTAGGAGCCATTTAAATCACTGTTTTCTACTCCCTGCAAAAAGCTGCAGGAAGCAGAAAGTAGTAGTTAAAATGGCTCCTAACCATTTAAACCAAACAGCTGAATTTAAACTCCTGTTTTCTGCTCTTCATGAACCACCACAAACTACATCAAAATTTGTGAAAGTGTGTGGTGGTTCTTCAGTTCACAAACCTTTCTTCACAAACCACAAACACTGCTTTCTACTCCCTGCAAAAAGCTGCAGGGAGCAGAAAGTAGTGGTTAAAATGGCTCCTAACCATTTAAACCAAACAGCTGAGTTTAAACTCCTGTTTTCTGCTCTTCATGAACAACCACAAACTACATCAAAATTTGTGAAAGTTTGTGGTGGTTCTTCAGTTCATAAACCTTGTTTCACGAACTACAAGCCAGCCAAAATTCGTGATGAGCTTTACTTCATCAGCAGGTTCATGCCCATCTCTACTCAAGATTTCAAGATTAATAGACACTGCTGCAATAAGAACAGAACTATACATTATATGTAGTTCTACTATGTTTTCAAAACATTTCCCAAATGCAGCTTTTGGGGCTGATGTTTCAAGAAGAAGAAGAAGAGATTGGATTTATACCCAACCCTTAACTACCCAAAGGTGTCTCAGAGCAGCTTACAAACTCCTTTCCCTTCCCCTCCCTACAACAGACACCCTGTGAGGTAGGTGGGGCTGAGAGAGCTCTTGAAAGAAACTGCTCTTTTTCAAGAACAGCTCTTATCAGAACTATGGCTTGCCCAAGGTCATCCAACCAGGTTCAAGTGGAGGAGTGGGGAATCAAACCCAGTTCTCCCAGATTAGAGTCCATGCACTTACCCACTACACCAAACTGGAAGGGATGATGTGGAGGGATGGGAGTTAACACTTTCTCCCATGCTCTTTTCTCACTGAAAAATGTAACTCCTGAATTAATTTTACCATCATGGGGAGAGGTAGATATAAATATGTTTGATAAAACATAGTTTCATACTAATGATGTAAGCAAAATCCCCTCACAGAACTATAACAGCTCTAAGCTGCACTTTATGTACACTATAGTTCAGTGAAAATTCAGGAGATCTCATAAATCCATCACTAAAGCCCAATAGGCAGAAAGTGTGGAGCACAACAACAGACAACCCATGAAACTGTAAACAATTTATGGTACACTATGTCAAGCACAGCCCACCAGTCATGTATGGCAACCTAACCAGCACTTGATAAAACTACTGCTTTTGTGGCCAGTCTGGGATTGCAAAACCAGGGTGTTGGCTGGCACCTGGAACACAGAAACAGTAAATAGCTGGAGAGGTATATTTAGCTTTGTAAATCACAGTTTGAGTTTGATGTAATAAGTGCCCATCCAGAGAAGCAAACTTTGTCTTAGTCAAAAAGACTGGTCCAATGTTCAGGAGCCCGCTTTGGAAGAATGACTTTTGGAACAGATACATATTCCTGATGGTTAGAAATCACTGCAGCCACCATCTACAATCTTCTGACAGATGGTACAAAAAGCCATATGTTCACTTAATTGATCTCTAAATATTCACAGGCACAAGTAATATTTGAAGTTTCAGTAAACATTTCCACATATTGCACTCAAAGAACACAAAGGGATACTTTCAGAATCTCATAGGCTCATACCAGCAGTAAAATTATATTAAATAAAATAATTCAATGAAATCTGAAAGTGCTTTTTTTTTTTTTTTCAAAGAGCACAGGGAATCCTGGCTACAATGTATGCAAGTAAGAGTGTCATAACGAAGTATTCTGGGGAGGTTAGCATCTGTTCAACAGTGTACTTCAGTGTACTTACTGTAACTACATACACAAATATGGGTATTCAGATGCCTCTTTCATAGTACATATAGAGACCATACCACAGCCATTATTACTATAATCAAAATTAATTGTATCATGGCTGTATACTGAGAATAGTATGTCTAATTTCCCTATTGCTACTTTCCCTTCTAAGTGAATCAGATCTGAGCTAGCCTTGTTGACTTATGGACTATTTCTGTGATTCTCTTAAGAGAGTTAATGGGTCCACATTCCCCAGAAAGGGAAATGGCAGAGTTATGCAATTAGGCAAATCACATGTAACGCTGGAGATCCTTCACTGAATAGACATAGGTAAGAGGCATAGGCAACAGGCATAGGCAAGAGGCAAACAACAACTGCTACAAATCCTGGCTTGTTATATTGGTAGGAGTCAGCACTAGGATCAGGAGAACCATCTTCTCTTTGGGTGTGTTCAGACGGATCTTTTGATCTGCCATAGGAACGACTCCCTTGCGGATCAAAAATGCACGACCAGACAGAAACATCTGGGAAATATTCCGGTCCCATAGGCATCCCGTTCTGCTGCGCCTCCAATCCTGATTTAAAAAGCAGCAGTTTCAATGTAGGGTTTTCGCTTACCCGCGCAACAACTGCAGACTTTCTTCCGTCTGGTCACTCCATTAGCGCGCGATGCTCCCGTCGGCTCGGTCTGACGTCAGACCGAGCCGACGGGGGCGCGATTTTTAAAAAATTGAAACCCCATGTGCGCTTTAATGAGGAAATGCATTCAGCGATAAGCGCTACGAGGAATGTAATATTCATGCTTATTTCTTTTAGGGACAAGATGTTACCACGATGGGAGATGGAGGGGGAAGGACTGTTCTAACTTGCAAAATAGTCCCTCCATTGATCATGATGGCAATGGCAAGGGGGAGGACCGGGACTTTGCTGAAAACCCTCCGCAATCGCCTCAGTTCTCCAAGGAGGCGCAGCCTTGCCTATGCGAATGTACAAAACTTTTTTTAAAAAAATCCTCGGTGGATGCCGTGTAGACAAATCACGGCGGGAACAATGCGCGGTGAGGCTATTTCATGGGAGGGCGTCTGGTCGTGCTAGGCTGGATTAAAAAAATCGGGATAAAATTTTAGGAGGGCTCATGGCGCGACTGACTGGCCGTCTGAACACAGCCATAGTAGAACATTGGAAGCCAGTATTCTCACAGATACTGAGAATTAGTATTTTCATGTAGATCATTTTCTCCTCCACCTGGCCAATGAGAAACTCATTTATTTACCTACTTACCTTATACACCATTTTATTCACCAGTGTTGACACAAATTTGGTTACATTGGTCTCCTCTCTTCCATTTTATCTTCACACAGCTGTGTGGCTACAGGAAACCTGAGTTCAGTTCAGGCAACCTGGACCCAACTTTTTAAAAACCTGAATAACTAGTTTGGCCCCTAGTCTGACCCTCTAACCCTTAGATCACACAGGGTCTCAGAAAATGTTCCACAGAGAAAAACTTCTCTAACATTTGAAGCTGGCTCCCTATTAACACAACTGTACTTTCTAGTACAGACTGGAGTTACTGCCATCTGATAATAGGGCTGCCAGGTCCATCTTCATCCCGATGGGGGACGTTGGGAGGTGTTCCCAGAGGGAGTGGGATGACATCACATTGGGGATTCTTGGCTCCAAGCCCCACCCCTGCGGGGATGGTCCCACCAGCTGTGAGCACTTAAAGGAGTCTTTTTAAGTGCATGCGGCTGGAGGGCCCCGACCAACCTCCAAGCCGGCATCAGGCACATAGCCCACAGCCAGCCCTCTCCCTCCTCTCTCTTGAGGGAGAGGGGTGGCTGCAGGTGTTCGGGCTCGGGGGCGGGGCTTCCCCCACCAGCCAGCTGGCCAGGCAGTGCATAGAACCCCACAAAAAGTGGGTAACCCACACCAAACTGGAGGGGGGGCTGGCAACCCTATCTGATAACAAGTGATATTGTTGCCCATACTTGTTAGAAAAGCTAAGGTGCACAGTGGAATGAACAGAACTAGGTCAATGTGTATTTTAATGCACAGGCCACATTACACAAGGGCCCACCCACTTAACAAAGGGGGGGAATTATTGTGAATCTTCTCCATCTCCATGAGCTTGCTCTCAGCCATCTTGCTTGGTAACTCCAGCAAGTCTTCCCAGGCCTCAGAATAGGGATGGGAAGAGGGTTGTGCTGTCTTATTCCTTCTTTTTCTCCAAGCATTACAGTCTTGCCACATCAGAGCTATGTCCTCTTCTCCTCCTTGGCCTTTTCCAGGAACCTGCATTTAAAGGTCCAAATAGCGCCACACCATCCATGGGCATACTTGACCTATCTCTGAGAGATGCCAGTGATTTATTTCTCTGCTGCTGCTCCTACTGGGCCACTGGATGGCTTCCTCCCAACTGTTCTCCCTCCTGACTTAGTGGCTAGGATGGGATAGGCTTCCAGTTTTCATTCCTCAGCCTTGTTTTCTCCTGGCCCTTCCAAGGCCAGGCCCAGCCTGGGCTGCTGTTGGATTATTTACCTTTGTGCAGGCATCTCTAGCCCTGCCCTGGCTTCTATCCTGCCTTGCCTTTGTGCAGGCATCTCCAGCCCTACCCTGCCTTGTGAGTCTTTGGGATGTTCCAGTGTTGAGCCTCAGCTAGTTCTTCCATTTGCTTCTGGAGTTGTGATGGATAAGGGCCTTCTACCATCACCCAGGAGGCTGCCAGGCTCTATGTCACCAGGGATGGGGCCGTTGGGAGCAGCATCTCCCATGGCAGCAGTGAAGGGTCTGATCCAGAGTGTGGCAGCATCTCCAGACAAATTCATTTGCTTTAAATCCCTAGAAAAGGCACCTAGAAGTGACCTTTAAAAAAACCTCATGTCTTGTTTTGTGAAGCCTTGGCCCTTATACATACGAGCATTCATGGTAGATAAAACCTGGCTTCTCACAGAGTTAGTTAGCTGAGAATACGAAATTAATTTACATATAACCATTTAATAATGTAAAAAGCAGATTAGCAAAGGGCTTATATTGTTTTTCATTTGAAGAATACTGGCATGTTTAATATTCAAATATGTCAAGTCTCCTAGGAAAATTCTTTCCTCAGTTCATTAGAGTTTTGAACCTTCAGATTTCATAATATCCTTTCCACTCATTTAATTCTTTGAATCCTTAATAACTCAGACTTGTAAGAAAACCTTTGTTTGCCTTCAATTTACCAAAGGAAAACTTTTGTTATTTTGCATAGGCTCATTTCAAAGGTTCTTGTTTCTAAGTACAAGCTGTCCTAGAATGACTCGATGCAGACTGGGTAATAGAGTAAACCCATAATTTCATACCTCCAAACTTTCAGAAAGAACAGGTGTACTGGATATGAAAGATAATCTGTCCACTAAGGTTTTTTTAGTTAATGACTGGCTACTACTAAAACTAGAGTCAGGTCTAATAGCAATCATGAATTTGATATTTTATTTAATATTATTGAAATTATCTTAACGGCTTCTTCTATTCCAGTGGCATTCACTATGTATCCAGTGTATCACCTGTAAAATACCACTACAGTTTCTTTTAAAGCAGGTTAAATTTCAACTTTTTAAGCAATGGGGGGAAAATCTGATAATAATTCAAAGCTTTGTAAAAGGATCAAGAAATTCTTTTTAATCTACCCCATAGTTTCTCGACCTTGTTTAGACAAAATTCTCTCTTACAGTTAATCATTTTCCTTTAGCTCTTTATTCTTCCATTACAGTGCCAAATTTTCTCCTGTCCTTTTGTCAGTGTTCAAAACACCATGGGGTAAATTGTTAGAATGGCTTCTGTGGAATAACCCTCACAAATCCTCTTAAACTGTAATGAAACAGAATGAATCACCCCTTCTTCCTGTGCACTTCTCTGAACACCAAGAATGAATTGTTCTGTTATTATTAGAGGATTCTAAAACAGATGTCAGTGTTGGAAATGGGCAAGCAAGAAATTTGGGTTTATATTCTGATCTAGACATACATTGCTATATATTATATGGATTTTTCCAAAAGCTTGGTAGAATTATTAAATATATGCATCTGGTCCCAAAATGTATTCCCCAGGGGCTGCATGACAAGGATCATTCCTCTTGCCCCTTGCATCTCCAGACCTAGCAGAGCATCTTTCTAGCCTTTCAAAGGCATAAATGCATAGGTTGCACCTGCTCTGAGCATTCAGACCCAGATGTTGTACTCATCATCCAATTGAACCTGCAGCTCGTTATAGGGGAAAGTGATCTGAGCTTGGGATCCTGTTGCTGAGGGCAGATCACCTTTCTGGATCAAGCGAAAATACGGAACACACAATTGTAAGGGGAATTTTGTTTACAATTAAACAAAGTTTTATTGCCTTGTCTTTTCTGGATGTTTGCATGCTTGGGAAATAGAATATGGTTAGAATACGAAAAGGATCACCTTCAATTAGGCAGTAAAGAAATGAAGCTCAGGTTTTAGAACGTTAATGATCATAGTCTCTCCTTTTGGCCCAAAGCTATTACATGAAAGAAGAGCTAGATTAAACTGAATACAGTTTTTAATCCCCAGATATAATGAACAGCCTTGTCTGGTACAAGAGAAAAGGTGCTAGCCACAGATATCACACTAATTACAACAATAAAGGATAGCTCTGATTCATATTACTTCAAGAGTTGGAAGCTTTCATTTTGACAGGGCTATTGCAAACCTTCTTTTTTCCCTCCAATGGGCAGATATGATGGAGATTCTGTAGCTGGGATACAATTTAACACAACAGAACAAAACACATTAAATATCAGCTGCAAGTATGCCGAAAGGGAATATCAGAACAATCAAAATGAATATTGAACACACAGGAAAATATGTAGTGTGCAAAACAAAGAGAGATTGCCATTGTTATTTTTAATGGAGATGGCATTTGTAAAGAGGCTTGGGTCAAAGTACATATGATGGCAGCAAACCATCAGGTTACCATTCGGTCCTAATTAATTCCCCATAAAACAGAGTGGGAGGGAAGGAAAGATTTAAAGCACATCATTGATACACAGGAGGGAAGGACAGACTTTGGGAAAGGGGGACTTCAGCCAGGTACAATGTCGTACAGTCGAGTCCACCCTCTGAAGCAGCCATTGTTTCCAGAACTGTTGTCTGTAATGTGGAGCTCAGTTGTAATATCCATGCCCCCATCTGGAGGTTGGCAACTTTATCCCCTATCCCAGCCTTGCTCCTGTAGCTGCTTTTCAGTATTTTAAATAAAATACTGGAAGATCTGATCATGGATATCTCGTGTAACATTTAGTTTGACCTTAAGCAAGCAACAGTTTTTGTGGCTGACTCTGCAAAAATTTGAGCACATCTAATCAAATCTGTAAATAGACATTACAAGAGAAATGAAGCTGAGAGAACACAGTGTCTCTTTCTAGCTAATAATAATAATAATGATGAAGAAGTATGCCTGCACACAAAAGCTTATACCCAGAATTAAACTTTGTTGGTCTCAAAGATGCCACCGGATTCAAACTTTGTTCTACTAAAACACTATATATGACAGAGCGGCATTACATTGTGTCCCATTTCCAAGGGAACATACTTGGCAGCAGGAAAGTGTTGCTCCTGGTTGGCTATGTGGCACCCAATTGCTTAGGAGCTGCTTGGGCCACTGTTGCCCAGACAAACTCCCCATAGCTGAGCCAGTGGGATTGTGGTGGAAATAATCAATCAGACCCTGACTTTCTTGCTTAAGAAGTGAGGGGAACCACATCAGGTAACATGATGATACCACGCTAAAGCAACATCATGAGGCCAAGTTTCAGAGGTATGGGCTAGCTGGTGGGGGGGTTTTCTCAGGAGCTAGTTGGTTGGAGCTTTGAGCCCTGTTGTTCAAGAGAAAAGCAAGATACACATATTTTAGATAAATAATTAAAACCTACCCAGCCATAGCCAATGATGACTCCTTTGCAACAGCTTGGGGGACAGACAATGAGGGCCACCATTCAGGAGGTGGAGAAGGAAGGCTCTGTCGTGTATACAGTTGTTGGAGCAGTAACAATATCTCAGACCCTAGGGGGAGATCAAAAGGCAGAAGGCCCTCACTGTGGGTGTGAAGGGGGAGGTATTTGTGAATTTCTTGCCTTGTACAGGGGGTTGGACCCTGGACCCTGGAGGTCCCTTCCAACTCTATGACTTTCAGACATTATTGTAAAACAATTGTTTTAAACAGTGATTAAATATGCATACATTTTCACAAGAACAAACCGATTAAAACTTTATCACTTTACACATCTGAATAGCTTCTAAACAGTATAAATCCACTGTGAGGTTTGAATGCAGGAGATGTAGGCTTAAAATGGGCATCCTGTCTCATTAAACAGCATGCTAATTATGATCTGCCTTGAGGGCAGGTGGGAACGGGGTTACGGATTGATTCTCAGAATTTCTTAAGCCAGGGTTGACATCAAATACCAACACATCCACATTCCTGCAGGTACTTATTGCCTGGCACAAATTTCACTACTGAGGCATGACCCACTTGCTCCCAACAATGAATAGAAGTTAGTTGTTGTAGATTTTCTGGGCTGTATGGCCATGGTCTTGGCACTGTAGGACATGACGTTTCACCAGCAGCTGTGGCATCCTCAGAGGTATAACACAGAAAGATGGAGTTCTCTCTGTGTCAAGGTGAGAAGAAAAATGGTAGGCAGGTAATTTATATCTACTCAGGAAGGTGGGTTGCTTCAGGCATATTAACCAAAAGAGCCACATGATGACTATTATATGCTTTATGCCCTACCCTACCAAACACACATACAAAATAATATAACTATTAATATAAAATATACAACTATAATTTTTGTCGAAGGCTTTCATGGCCGGACTTCATTAGATGCTGTAGATTTTCCAGGTTGTGTGGCCATGGTCTTGGCATTGTAGGACCTGACGTTTCACTAGTAGTTGTGGCTGGCATCCTCAGAGGTATAACACAGAACGATCAAGTACTCTCTGTGTCAAAGTGAGCAGAAAAATGGTAGGCAGGTAATTTATATCTACCCTGGAAGGTGGGGTAGGGCTGAGTCATTATCTTGTAGTAGTTCTCCAGGCTATGAACATGCTAATGGAGGAGCTTTCCTGAGAAGGTTCTTTTGTCTATGGATTGTTTCTGAGGAGGTTCTTTTGTATGTGGAATGGCTATTGAAACTCTAATCTTATCTGCAGTGCTATTGCCATCTATAGAGCATTTTGTGTTTTTCAGGACAGGAAACCATGCCCCTATTTATTTTATTTTTTTATTTTTAAACTCTCTATAAAAACAACTGTAATTGTTTTAAATTACCAGATTACTTCAGAGCATGTACGTTTGTCTCCCCACCACTCCACTGATCCTGAGCCAGCCCTTGTGTATCTGGAAAGAGAGGAAGGGCTTCCCTCTCTGCCTTTTTGTTCCCTACTCAGAATGAGGGACAAGGCTCCTTGAGGAGAGCAAGCTGGTCATGGAGAAACAGAAGTTCACCACCACCACCACTGTGGCCAGCTTACGTTTTTCCTGGGAGGCTGCTGTGGTGGTGGTGGTTGTAGTTTCTCTTCTCTATGGCCAGCTTCCAGCTCCCTTGGCTGTTGAGAAGAGAACACAGAAGTTGCAAAGAAAGGCGGGGGATTGTTGGAGACAATGGGCCTATTGCCTCCACCCCTGACGTAAATTTAGGGATGTTCACTGTTTACCTGTGTCCCAGTCCATGCAGTGACAGAGGTTTTAAGGTGGGAACCACCTGCCCACAACAATGGCCTTATTCGTTTTTCTGGAACTTGGGGTGGGTTGCCCCACTGGATAAAAAGAGCCCCAGATGGTATGTCAGTGAGGAGCATCTGGATCCCAAGCCTCTGAGTGAGTATCACTAGCTCAAAGAATCATCAAAGTAAAGGAAGAAGGAACATTCATATCTTATTGATAAGAATTACATGCACAAGCACTTCATTTCTACAAACAATATTTTGTGTTGACTGTGTTGGCTTGCTTTGATACGGATTTGGACTTTTACATGCAGTATGCACTTTGAATGTTGATTTCGTCTCTGAATGCTGAAAAGTTGTGACTATTATTGTTAATGCATTTTCATTTACACACACACGTGTGTGTGTATGTATATGTATATATACACACATACACACACACACACACACACATATATATAGCCTACTTGTTTTCGTTATTCTCCGTGGTATTTTTGTTTGTTGTGTAATCTTCTTTCATGGTTTTCTCTGCTTTATAGCATGGCAATGCTTTTGTTTCTACATCTTGGAGAGAATAGAGTACCAGATTTAGGGTCGTCTGGTCCTACCTCTTGCTAGTAGAGGGAGTCCTGGGCCCTTTTGACTTCAAAACCATAGAGCTTGCCCAAAAACTAGACCATCACCCCCTGATGGCAGCAGTGCAATGATGCCACTTCCAGGTGACATCATCATGACAGGGACATTACACAGCCAGGGACATCACACAGTTTGGCAGCGGAGCTTCTCCCACTAGCCAGCTGGCTGGTTGCGGGCTGGAGCCCCTACCGGGTGTCTGGCAACCCTAACCAGATTGCTAGGCTTGCCTCTGATAATGAACAGACCTTGTGCCATTTAGTCCAATCCAATCCAATTACCTTTATTGGCAAGTAACACTCGCAAACTCATATACAACAATAACAGCAACAACATAAAATAATACTACAAAAAACAGGTATAAAAGGAATTGACATATAAATATGCCAGTGATAGAAAACTGATCAATTAAGTAAAGGGCAAATAGAAGTAGCACCAGAAAGAAATTTTGCAACAGTTTCTGTTATCTCACAATTTGGATTATCAAGAAGAGTAAGGATCTTTAAGCCATCAGAATACTCTTCTAATTGAGTCAAAAAAGGATTTAAGAATTCCAGACATAGCGCATAATAGAAGGGGCACTGTAACAATACATGGGAGATCATTTCAATAAGATCGTTTGTGCATGGGCAACATCTATCAGAGAAGGGCACACACTGAAAGCGGCCAAATAATAAAGCCGAAGGAAGTACATTGAATCTGGCCATAAAAAGGGTTCTACGGAGTTTGGGAATATGAAGTTGATAGAGATAAGAGGCAATTTGGCCAACTTTAGGGAATATTCCAGAATACAGAGGTGAACAGGTTTTGTTAGCAGCATTATATAATGAATGTGACTCAGAGCAAAGTAGATTGGTTCTTATAATTGAAAAAGCCTCAGATTCAGAAGTAGGGAGAAAGGAATCTAAGGTAATCTTCAGACATTTAATTTTGGGTTCTATGTAGGTAATCCAATTTGAGTCATTAGATTCTGATAAAAGCTGATAGGTGTAACTACAAGGATCGGAATTGAAAAGGAGGTGAAGCCAATACTTAAAAGTAATAAGCCATGCTTTAGTTATCAGCAAGTTCTGGTCACATTCCAGGCATGAAGCTGCATAGAGAACGCACATTGGAATCCCATATATTTTCCTCAGGAAATAAGACTGAATACCATTTAGTCGGACTTTGGGGAAAGGGCAAGCTGGTGGTGGTGGGGAATCCTTTGTAGGTGGGAAGACTCAACCTAGCGGCTAGCCAGTAAAACCTTGTTTGTGCCTGAAAGCAATAAAGAAAATTCAAACCACACTCTGAAGCCAGAACTAGCTTTGTGCCTCAGCCAGGTTTCTCCTTTGACTACTGGAGACCTGCGCTGCTAATCTATTCCTTGAAACCAACCTGTAGATAAAGAAATCTTTTTTGTTATTCATATACAACTCCTGCCTTAGTAATTTCCATCTTCTACTTGCTCATTATAAAACTTACCTCATGACAATGAACCCAAAGCCTTTACACTTGCTACCTGAAGATCATCTGGTAAATGAGGGGAAGGTATACAGTGTAAAACAAACCTGTTTCCTCCAATTGTGTGTCCCCTCAACTGACAGAAAAGGCCTGTCAAAGTACCCACTCTACACTAGCAGGAGAGGGAAAGTATGTGTGTGTAAACACATGTGGCTGTTTATACACACACATATAGACACAATGGAAAGGAGGTATCACATCTGAAGAGGTGGCACCAGAGTAGGGTTGCCAACCTCCAGGTGGCACCTAGGGATCTCCTGCTATTATAATTGATCTCCAGACAACCAAGATCAGTTCCCCTGAAGAAAGTGGCTGCTTTGGAGGGTGGACTCTATGGCATTATACCCTGCTGAGATCCCTCCCCAAACCCTGTCCTCCCCAGGCTCCACCCTCAAAATCTCCAGGTATTTCCCAGTCCAGAGCTGGCAACCATACAGTGGAGGACCTCATAGTTAGTGCTGCTCCTGCCTATAGCTATACGACCGCTTAAACATTCATTATTTTATATAATGTACCTGAATCTCTCATATGTTCAGGATATTTGACTGGCAAAAGGTATGCACTCTATTATATCAGAAACTGAAAAATCACAAGAATTCATGTTACCCCTGTATATATTCATACACTCAGCCCACTTGTAGCATGCTAGTTTCAGTGAAACAAGGGTCACACAGATCAAAACTTCCAAACCTACTTTATTCAGCATCCAAAATACCAACTGTTCTGCCTCCCAACAGGATGTCTTGCATTTCAATGCAAGTGTAGAATCCACTGGTAATAATTACACTTCACCAATGCCCAGCTACCTCCAGAACTGTTCCATGAGGAGTTTATTCACTAGTGTTTTGGCAGACAAACAGTAGACCACAGTCAGATGATGGACAGGTATGAGCAAACATGCCACAAAAATAATAAATCGCAAAATCCTAGCCTCTGTCACTGTATTATTTGAATAACCATCATGTTTGGCTTTGGTACATGTTCACAAAAAGTGTCTGTATCCTTTCTCTGGTTTTCACTTCCAAGAATTCTCTTTTCAAAAGAGATATTAACCTCTACAAATGAAAAAAGAGATTACAAAAGAAGGCACAAGCAGGCATGACAGCCACATTCTTTATACTTGAGGCTTGGCCAGTTTCCAGCCCTCCTATAGGATTACTGTAGGGTATAAAGGACCTCAGTACTGCTTAAACCGCCAAGCAGTCAAAAGCTGTCAGGCTGCCAACAAACTGTCTTTTTAGGCAGAAGCCATGCATGCTGTCACTAGCTACTTTCACACAAATGTAGCAAACCAATGGCATGCATGTTTTTTGACTCAGTTATTAACAGATCACTGCAGGGGACAGATGAATGGGAGCCAGCGCTTTGCTGTTTGACAAGTGAAGAAAACAGGCATAAAAATTATACAAGGTCTGTGGCCTGGTTTCTGGAGTAGAAAATTACCACAGTATTATTCACCTGGAAAGAAGATAGAGATGCCTGGTGAGGTTTTAACTAAGACCACAAATTTATTTATAACAGCAGTGCGACATACATCATCTGTGAACTGAATGTAAGGAAACTCTTCCCTTGCCACCCACACACACACAGTGAAGCTCACAAATACTTTATTAGGTAATAAAGTATAAAATCCCTTGGTGAAGTCCCAAGGCCAGTGGAACCCCCCAACCATTCTCTTGCTCAGCTTTTTCTTCCAGTATATTCAGCTTTAACAAGAAGGTTCACTGACGGACTCTTTCTTCTCATTTCTGTTTTACTTTCTTCATTTACAAGATGCTTTATGTGTGTGCAGCTTTTTATTCATCTTAGAATAACAAGGAAAATCTTTAGAACCACCAGTATACTGGCTTTATAAACCAAATCAGCTATTGCCTTTAACAAAAGTTATGTTTCATAAATCTACAGTTTTCTAAAAGTGTTCATGTTAGTTACAAAAATATCAAAGTTAACTTTCTTTTCGCCCCCTTTTATAAAGCTGTCTGTTCAAGAGGTCATGTCTGTTCGTACAGTAAACACTCAGCTCTGCGATATTTAAACATTTTAAAAACAACATTTAAACATTTTTAATAACAATAAACAATATTTAAGTGTTTATAATGTAAATGTTTTATTGTGTTTTAAACCTTACTGTATTATTTAAGATTAGGAATAATGCCCATTGTGGAAATAAATACAACGACCTCTAGAAAGAGGCTCTGGAAGAGTGCCCTGGCTTTGGGGACTCAGTGACAATTTGCTGTGGCAATCTCAGTGGGGTATAATGACACTGAGCCCACCATTTTCTCCAGAGGAGCTGATCTCTGCTACCTGAAGAGCAGTTGTAATTTTGAGTGATCTCCAGTCCTCACCTAGAGATTGGCAACAGTGTTTCCCCAGGAGGGAATGGCTGTTTTGGAGGGTGGAGTCTATGGCAGTGTACCTGTCTGAGGTCCCACCCCTCCTCAAACCTCACCCTCTCCAGGCCCCAGCCCTCAAATATCTAGGAATTTCCCAACCTGGAGTTGGCAACCCTATCTCCTTCCCAGCCAACCATCAGCCTACCGTTATCTGCCTCCTGGCTTCAGCTTTCCATCTCCTCCCCCCTCCCTCCTAGAGAGCAGTTATAATTCTGAGTGATCTGCAGCCACCACCTGGAGATTGGCAACAATGGTTCCCCATCAAGGAATGGCTGGCTTGGAGGGTGGAGTCTATGGCATTGTACCTGTCTGAGGTGCCACCCCTCCTCAAACCTCACCCTCTCCAGGCTCCATCCCTCAAATCTCCAGAAATTGCCCACCTGGAGTTGGCAACCCTATCAAGACTGGGCCCAATGAGTTTTCTCCCAAAGGCCAACATAGGTGTGGAAAGGGCCTTTTACTGACAGAGGAGAAAGTACAGTTGCCAGCTCTGATTAGGGAAATACCTGGAGATTTGGAGGGTGGATCCTGTGGAAGGCAGCATTTGAGGGGGTGGAAGGACTCAGCAGGGTATAATGCCATAGGGTCTACCCTCCAAAGCAGCCATTTTCTCTAGGGGAACTGATCTCTGTCATTTGGAGATCAATTGTAACAGTGGGAGATCTCCAGGTCCCATCTGGAGATTGGCAACCCTAGGGGAAAGTCAGCCACTCAGCAGGGGGTTGAAGAGAATGGTTTGATGGTCGCTAGCCCACCTCATTAGCCAGCCAGCCATGGTGGAGCTAAGCAGGAGAGAGAGCCTTTTTCCGTTTATTCTGACAGGAAAGTGGCCAAGCTGGCAGGGGGCAGGGGAGGGGGTTATACTGAAAGTCCTTTGTCTTTTTACTATCAGAAGCAAGCTTGATAGCCTAGCAACAGCCATTGAGGAGACAGTTAGTCCCTCACAGGAGCCAAAAGAACTGTCTTCCTCAGGAGAGAGAACTGTCTGCCAGTAAATCTGACAGGAAACGGGCTGAAGTGGGAGTGGGCGGAGAATTAAATGTAGAAGGGAAATGGTCAGGTAAAATCAGGGGTAAAATATCTGAGGTGAATCAATACTAACTCTGTGGTAACAAAACTTCACAAACTCCAGTTAATATGTTTCCAGCAATTAAGTGTTTTAAGCTTTTAATAGAGCCTTAGAATCTTTCAGATGAGAGGCTTTGGTTTCAGTGTCTGCTGGACACTCCAGTATAAGTTCTTGAGTTTAACTGACTCTTCACGTTTCAGATGGCAGGGATACACTACTAAGTACCCACAGTCTTTCTGTAAAAAAACCAGGGATCACTCCACTCTTTAAAGATATCTCTCTTTTCAACTGGGCAGGGAATTACTTCTCCACACTAGAAGCTCTGTCCCTTTTCTGGCCCGAATGGGGGTCTTCAGAGATCCTCCCTCTCTTCCTTGCCAATGTCCCCAGTCCTCAGTCAGTGCTGAACTGAATTATCTTCAGCAGTCAGTTCCCAACACTTTTTCACAACTGACACTATCCAATGAAATCTGTTTTAGTAGCTTTTAACTCAAAGGTTCTCTGGCGCAGTGAGGCATTAACCCTTCACATATTTATACAGCACTTATGAGCTTTTAAAGCACAGTCTGTTGCATCAACATACAACAGCACATCTGAATAACGATAAAAGTATGCTCTTTAGGCCATGTTTAGGATGATATTTCTGTTTTTTGACATTAATGTCATATAGACTAACATGGAACAACTCCTTTTTGGCTTATTCAGAGGAATGATATTGATTGCGACAAGACTGCCATAAAAGTGTCTTTACTCTGCAGAGTAAACACTAATCCAAGATCGTTTAGAAGAAAATTAAAATCTAAATTGATGAAGTTCATTATTTCCTGGTCCAGAATACAAATCTGACTACTCACTTGTAATGGTCAGATACATCATTAACCAGTTATTATAAGAACTTTCCTAATGAGATCATCTAGTTCATCATCCTGTTTCTCATCCTGCCTAAAAAAAGAAAGCCTTTAAACACCATAGGCGCCAATCCTACCTTTGCCTATGACTCCCAGAAACTTAAATTTATAACATGGATTTTCCCTTTTTGTTTCAGTAGTCAACCATCATGAATTTGTAGAATCCCTTTTAAGATCCTCTTAACTAGTATCACTACAACCTACAACAACAAGCTCCATAAGTTAATTAAGCATTATGTAAAGCAGTACTTTTGTTTGTCTGGCTGGAATCTCATACCCATTAACTTAATTGGGTGGCCCTAAGCTTTTATGTTATGAAACAAAGAGAAAGGAGAAAAGGCTCTTTATGTTTTCACCATATTGTATATCTATATACTAATAGCAAAGTTGCCCAAATCTCTGGATACTTAAACCTGATGACTGGAGCTGTGAACAGGCAAGACAGATCTTTCTACAAATCTGAAAAATGGTTTGCAGAAAAAATGTGAAATCTAAAAAAACCACATTGGGGGAATTAAAAAACCCAAATTATAAAAGAAGCACCTGTAGCTTTAATCAACAGATTGCCCCACTGGCTGTTGCTAGGCAACCACAGTATTCAAGGCTGGGTTTATTTGAGTAAAAAAGCAGGGGGGGAGAGCAGGGTCCTTTCCAGGCCTATTTTGGCCTTTGAAGGAGGACTCATTGTGGCCAGGCCTGACTAGGGTTGCCAGCTCCAGGTTGGGAAATTCTTGGAGATTTTGTGGTGGAATATGAGGAGGACAGGATTTGGGGAGGGGAGAGGCCTCAGCTGAATATAATGCCATAGAGTTCACCCTCCAAAGCAGTTGTTTTCTCCAGGTGGACAGATTTCTCATAACCCACTTCTAATAGCAAAAGTGTGACCCTATCTGTTGATATCTAAATCCGAAGGCTGGGGCCACAAAGAAAGAAAACAGACACTTTTGCAAACTTGGAGGGCCCCCAGGTTTGCAGAAAAATCTGAAACAAAAAATTAACTGGGGGGTTAATCCTTCCCAAAATAAAAGCATTGTCTAAGCAAGTGGCCGTGAGAGGGGGAGAAAGCTTTGTTGTTGTTCAGTCGCACAGTCGAGTCCGACTCTTCGCGACCCCATGGACCAGATTACGCCAGGCCCTCCTGTCTTCCGCTGTCCGCTGAAGGAGAAAGCTTAGCCAGGACTAATAGCAGTGATGGAGGGAGCCTCAGTGGGCCCTCTGAGAGCTGCATCAGGCTTGTTGCTGTGAGTAGCAATGGTGGGGTCTGAGCTTTAGCCAGCCTGCCAGGAGCTGCACCAGGTGCACCACTGAGAGTAGGGTTGGTGGGGGAAAGCCTCAGCAGGCCTGCCAAGACCCACACTGGGTTCACAACTGAGAGTAGCGATGGGGGGGGTGAAAGAAGCTACATTGGGTACATTTTGGGGGCACCAGTGCACAACTATAGGATACACACATAAGCACCATTTTATATTGAAAACCCAGTGGCCACTACACCAACCTGTATTCCTGAAGCAACCATTCTGTTCATCCCACACAATCCATTGTCTACAGCCAAGCAATATTTTAGCAGTGCATTTGCTCTAATACCTGGGAGGATTTGGGACTCAAACCTGAAGGATTTTCAACAAATATTCTTAGTGATACCGTATGTTAAATACTGGGTTCTGGACGCATTACAGTGATCAGCTCTAGTTTATTCAGTGATTACAGCACACTACAAGGACAAGCTAGCAGGGCTGAAGCCCTGCTTATAAGCATGCAAAACACCACACCCAACACACACACACTCCCGGTGATAGGCTATTTACATTACATGCTCTTTTGCAGCTGCCTTGATCCCGGAGGATTTGAAAAAGAACTCAAACTCCCAGTCTTCCACGGTGGCGTCGAATGTGTCCAAGTGTCCTGGAGTGGCAGCCATGGTCCTAGGAGCAATGTGACGCATGTGGCACTGGAGCTCAGTGTGCAGTGCTGTGCTGGTGGGTGCTGGGCTGGCTCAACAGGATCCCATCCTCAGAGGGCACTGCTGTGATGCAATGATATGGTTGGCACCAGGAATCACTCCCAGGTACCACTGCCTCTTTGTTCCTTTTAGGGGAGTTTTTGGGGGATCCTGAGCTCCACTGGACCTCCTGGAGAGAGGTCTGGTGCAAGGGACTTGATTCAGGCCCCCGCTCATGGCAGCAAGTGGGAGGAAGCCCTGGGTCATCCCAGAAGCAAGGAATGAAGCAGCGCAGTTATGGCAGCCATAACTGCACCAGCTGTGAATGCCCCAAAAGCAAGAGAGTTATTTTGAGCCTCATCCATAACACTGATGAAGATATGCACCGTAAGTACCTGTAAAAACAACATTGCAGAAACTGATGATCTTTTGGTTAAGCCTCTTAAAAGTTCCAAAAGGGCAAGGAAAGGAAGGGTGGAATTCCCCCCCCCTTTTCTTCCACGGAGCGGCCGGGACAACTACAAAAAGAAAGCTGAGCTAAACACTGCTTGGGGCAAAGAGGGACTGTTGTTTGAACTTCTACAAAATGGATTATAAAGGTTTTTCTGAAAAAAGAAAGAGGGAGGGAGAGATTTAGAGTTGAATTCATTACTTTGTGACAATTTTTTATGACGTCATTGCTTCATTGCTGAGAACGGAGGAGCTTATTATATCTAGAGTCTATTGTAGCGCTGCAAGCACTTGACTTGTGGTGAAGGATTCTTGGTTGCTAATATCTCTATGTGAGCTACTATCTGGTAAATGCAGTCAGCTCTGAAGAGACTATTGACAAATAATCTGCAGAGACTTTGGGTTTTGCCAGGCTGAATTGGGACTTTTATTATTGCATTAAAATGGGTAATCAGGACTCACAGGAAAAAATGCAAGGTGATGAATGTTTAGACAGCTCCACAGAAATCAGCTTGTTGCAGTTGTCCTTGGAGGAGCTTCAACTTATAATTGTTGGTGCAGTCAATCTGGCAGTTAAAAAGGGTTTTGAACCAATACTAAACAAAAAAGCTACTACACTAAGCCAAATGACAAGCAAGACAAAGGAACCCCAGCACCAAACTGTGCAGGATGAAGAAAAACACTACAATCAAGCTGACTTGACCTACAGAGAAAAGGAATCTCAGTACCAAACTGTGCAAGATGCAGAATACTACAATCAAGCTGACTTGACCTACAGAGAAAAGGAACCTCAGCACCAAACTGTGCAAGACGCAGAACAACACTACAATCAAGCTGACCTAACCTTCAGTGAAAATAACAGATCTACTAAAAGATTGTCAAACTCTAGAATCCTCAAAGTTATAAAGGGGAAAATATTCCAGGGAGAAGATAAAACAGAATTTATGGAATCCTTTACTATCTTAAAAATTGAATACAGATGGCGAGTCTTAAAAGAAAATTCTCTATCTACAATGGAAAGAGACATAGAATCAAGACTTTAGTGAAAAGAAGAAATCATTAAAAAGAAGAAAAAAATTAAGCTCTATAAATAAGACTGGTTTAGGGAACCTTTGTTTATGTGCAACTGACTGCTGCGCTGGGGAATATCTAACCCCTTTTTTCATATATATGTTCATACAACTGCAAATTATAAAATTGGTTTAGGGCATCCTTATATAGGTGTGATTGATTAACACTGGTTATAATTGAGTTTGTTTTTATATACATTTACAAAATTATAGCCCATATTAAAAATATTCAAGGGAAGATTATTTTTAAGTGTTTTAGAAAGTCTTATAATAGAGGATATTACAAATTATAAGAGAAATAAATTGTATAGTTTGATCTAGAGAACACTTATGAACGTTTCTTTGAGTAAGATTGGTTAGAGAAGTATGCTTAAAACTTTAACTAATATTTAGGTAAGGCTTATACCGGAGGATTGCATAGATTGTAAATTTATAAAGGTATCAAAGTTTTAATCTGATAAAAAAGATTGGCTTAAGGTTCCCATGAGCTTGTGTAATCGGGATAGATGGTTTAGGGAATATAGATATGCTTAAGAAATTTTATTAAATGGAAGATTATTTTAAAATGTGTAAGCAAGGCTGATATTAAGAATTCAGCTTGATTTAAGAGGTAGGCAAGAGAATTTTTTTGGTGACGTTAAAACAATTAGAATAAATAGAATGAGAAAATAATTTGACTATGAATTTGGGGAATTGTATAAATTTACTTAATATCTAAATGTATCTTATAGATTATTGTAGAATGCTTAGATAACGTTTAAACAGAAGAAACATGCTTTGTTAATCTATAGAATTGCAAAAATTATAGACCTATGTGCTTATGAAATTTTAAGATATACTTAAATTTAGAATTACAGAAAACAGTAATTAAATTTTTTGACCACGCTTGAATATTAAAAAATAGGTAGTGTTTAACATAGGCTTGCAAAGTTATCCGCTCGCTATTAGGTGGCTATATGGTTGAAAGATTGCCAATTAGATATATATGTATGAGGTAGTTTAAGAGATATAATGTTGTTGTTATTACTCTCATGTTTGTTTGTCTGTCTGTTTTATTTATTTTTAAAAAAAACAGGATCCCATCCTCATTGTCAGTGTTAAATACTGGGTTCCGGATGCATTGTAGTGATCAGTTCTAGTTTATTCAGTGATTTCAGCACACTACAAGGACAAGCTAGCAGGGCTGAAGCCCTGCTCATAAGCTTGCAAAACACCACACCCAACACACACCCACTCCCAGTGATAGGCTATTTACATTACATTGCTTATCCATTGGTTAGTACCTGGATCCAGACAAGCTATTGTTCTAGAGAAGCAAACTCAGCCCAGCTAGAGGAAAGCTAGAGGAAAGGCTTAGGCTCAATACATAACACCGTTCCTACCCAACATAGTGAAAAAAACCCAAAGATAAACACTACTACCCAGAAATATTTTCCTACAAAACACACCTGTAAGGAATAATGATAAAACACTGCTAGTTGTCACCTACAGCTCCCAACTCAAATCTGTTAGCCTACAGAGTACTACCAAACTTCTGTTTATTTTTGTTGCAACAGACTAACACGGCTAACCATCTGGAATGATTAATCATTTCTGTTGTCCTTTTCTGCACCTTTCCCAGCTCTATGACAACCTTTTTGAGAAGCAGTGCCAGTGACCACAGTCGTACACTATATTCCAAATAAGTCCACATCATCATTCTGTACAACAGCATTACAACAATCAATGAGCATCACCACCAAGAAGGTCTACACAGGCTCATAATGTAAAATGAACTCATGCATATGAACCTACAAGCCGCATTCAAAGACAGAGAAACATTTATTGAACAACTGAATAAAATAGCAAGTATTCTTCTGCTTTAAGTCTATTTTTGGTCCATGTCCTAGACACTAATAACAGCTCAAGTCAGACCACTTTAAAAGCTACACTTCAGGGAAGCTCCTGAGCCCTGAAACCAAGAGATATGTTAAGTCTATGAACTTGTCTGATCAAGCCCCCAGTAAACTCACTTTCTAATTACAGTCACATAAGCTGGACAGGGTGGGAGGTATGGAGAATATATAAATGGCTTCCACCTAAGCAGCAGCATATTGAGTTTGGAGAGCTTCCTTGAAGGATTGTACAGCTCTCTTGTTCTCAAAAGGTTTGGAAACTTTACCAGCTGTACACTGAAGCCAATAGACTGAAGACAGAAGAACTCCATGGAACCTTAAACATTATTGGGGGGGGGCATTTGTCCACCTCTGTCCCAGCCGTAATTAAGGTCAAGGACCAAGGCAAAAAATTATTGCATTTTGATTGCCAATTGAGATGATAAAACACTATGATATGTTGTAAAACCAAAACTATCGGCTGGGAAAAAACTCACCAAAAAAAGACTGGTGCTTTTCAGAAAGTTTTCTGTAAAATGCCTATAGCGTAGTGTAGAGGATATTGTGGGAGACCTGGGTTTAAAATTTTCACTCTGCCTGGAAGCTGAGTGACTTTGGGCCAGTCACTCTTTCAGCCTAACCTATCTCACAGGGCTGTTGTTGTGAGGATAAAATTGAGGAGGGAAGAATGAGTTACACCACCCTGAGCTCCTTGGAGGAAGGGTAGGAAAAAATAATAAATAAATATCAGGTGATTCCAAATCAAGCGAAGAATATTTTTCTCCTCTACATTAAATTAAACCTGCATTAAGAACACTTCTGTACTTGAAGTTAGGATGGTTAGGAGTTGGAACATTTTTCTATTCTTTTCATTTGGTTTGCACAAGCAGAGGAGCTTATGATCAATACTAAGAATTACGACTATGGAAATGGGGAGAGAACAGTTATCCTGGACTAATTAACTCACGCCAAAACAACATGATCTTGTGCCTGTGTGATGATAGGTTTCTGTTCTAAAATATAAATCACTAGGTTTTAAAAACAAAACCGTTAGTTTTGTAAGAACATTATGAAAATAATATTGATCTTTCAGGACTAAAAATATCCCAACTGCTCTCAGCTTCAAATGTATTGATTCTTTTTCTTTCCTACTGCTAACAAGCTTTAAAAAAATGTATGTAATTTTCAAGGTAAAAGCTCATAATGATACTTGATTAAGAGAAACAATTTTCTAATACATGCTGATTGCAGTTTACACAGTGGCAGGCAGGATGGAAACAGAATTTCTTGATAATGATTCTGCTGAACTCTTTAATGTAACAAAAAAGAGCTCTTTTCTCTAAAATAAAAAGGTCCCTCCACTCATTGTGCATTACAAGAAATGATAATGGATTGCACCAATCATAGGAGCTTATTGAAAGCTTCATCTTGGAATGTTAACCAAATGTCACTCTAGAATTAATTGCTGTCTGAGAGCCCTGTATGATATGTACCGTCCTTTCAGTTTCTCTACAAATACTACCACATTGATTTCTAAATCTCATTGTAAAAATAAAGTTGAAACCACTAAAATACATAAAAAATAGCACTATTAGTATAAGGTAATATAATATTCAAATATTCATGCAAATATTAAAGAAGGATTGATTTTATAAATTTCCACTAAAAGATGATTTTAAAAAATCGTAACAACCTCCACTGCTTCAGATAAGTATATTACTTGCTATCTGGTTTATGGCCAAATCCCTAGCATGCAGCCAGCTGGGGCTGAGATGTATAGATTAGGGATGGACATAGACTGTACCACGAAGCCAAGATTCATCATTAATTTTGCCCAGTTCATGATGGGTCTACCGTCACAAACTTCTATGAACTTTTAAGGCAGTTCATGGTGGTTTGTGGATGGAGCAGAAAGCTTTCTGTTCCCTCCAAAAGCCACAAAAACAGCTGAGCAGCAGGGAGGCACTCCCCGCCACTCAGCTGTTCCAGGCTGTCTTATAAGAGTCCCTTTAATCTTTAATCTTTAAAGGGACTGCAGAAGATATCCCTAAAAAGGTGTGTGGTAGGGAGGCACAATTGTTTTTCAGGCTTTCTGCAAACCCCTATCCCTTTCAACGGGATTTGTGGGGCCATGAATCAAACCACCTAGTTCGGTTTGGTTGCTGGTTCAGTTTGTGGTTCAGCCATGAATCACAAACTGAACCTTGTTTTCCCGGTTTGTGCCCATCCCTAGTATAGGTTAGACCAAAAGCAGTTGAGATGAGAATTTAAACATTTAACATTCAGAGCAAATGAAGCCTAACACAGCTGCAAACAGAGTAGCACTTTCAAGAAGGGAAGAGACCAATAGCATGTTAAATATTCTCTTCTTATGTTATTGCACGGCATCAGACATAATCACTTTACTAGATGTGATGAATCTTAGAGAATTACTGTCAAGCTATATTTGACTGAGGAATCAGTTTGCATGAACCAGTTTCATAGTTTTACAGCTAAGTAAAAAAGATAAACCCATCTGCTGTCTTTTATCTCACCTTTTAAAGAAAGTCTGTAGGATGAAGCCTGTAGAATGTTTGAAATCTTTCCACTGGCTGCCTGATTTTCAAACATCCAACCAGAAGGGTTCTTTATTTTAAGAAAAGGAGTTTATATTGTCTCACTCAGTCACACACACACAAAACCCTGAAAACTATAGATGTATGATGGTTACATATTGAAATAAACCTCAGTTTTCCAACTTCTTACAAAGGTTATGATATGGAAAATCTCCAGAGCTGATTTTGACTGCATTTCAGTTGCCCCAGTACCCCAAATGAAGACACAAAACAACAGTATGGGTTTAACTAGTTTTTATTTAAATTTGCTGATCTACATCATCAATTAATTTTGCTAGACAGCCTGTCCATTGCCGCCTTTATACACACACACACACACAAACATATATATATATATATATATATATATATATATATATATATATATATAAAGTTTTGATTTACATCTCCCAATTTTTCAAATACCTACATCAGACTTTCCCAAATTGGCTGCCATAGACACTGCGCCTGTGTGGAATGAATGAGTGCCATATTCAGACACCGGTAAGCCTGCTGTCGCCAAAACACCTCTGATCACCATCCAAAACTGGAATTCAGTTAGTGGGGTACTGTTAGCATACTGGAAAAGATAGCCCAGGCATGAGCCCTTAACACCAAGAACTCAGACAGCACTTGCTCCAGGCATAGCAGGGTGTCATCTGCAGTCTGCTGAACCACTGTGGCACCCCTGTTGTGTTGACCAGTCTGAGACTCCTTCAGTTGACCGGCAATAACTCCCTGCACTTCTCAATCTTATCCTCAGGCAACCTACAAGCCTCCACTATTGTATTCACTAATATATCAAACTCAGTACCCCAAAAGGATAGGCACTGAATCAGACCCTCAATCTCTTTCTCTGTCACTGGAACCCCCAGTTCCACCACCAGCTCCTTAAAAGTAGTCAGTAATTTAGCATACTCCCCTCTCCCTGCTGGGCCTGTGAAAAAAAAATCATCAAAATAATGTGTGACTTTATCAGACCCAGCTTTCTGTGAAAAGGTCCATTCCAACATGGTGCCCAACCTCTCAAAGGCCGAGCAGGGTACAGAGCATGGGATGACCCTAAAACTGAAAACCTAGGAGCTCAAAATCCCATGGGTGAACCAGTAGCAAATGAAAGGCTGACTTTATGCCACATTTTGCCAACATGGCTCCCCTACTGCATTATCTAACCATTTCTATGACCAAAAGATGCCTAACAGACTGAGCATAGCTCCTCCAGAATGCCATCATTAACTGATTCCCCGCTTGGGAAGGACAAGTGGTGAATAATCCTAAATTTCCCCAGTGCCTTTTTGGGAACAACCCTCAGAGGGGAAATACACAAACAGGCAAATGGCAAAAAACAGACCCGCAATCCTGCCCTCTTTCTTCTTCAATAATTTACTCACTACCAAGGCTCTTTTGTACTAGGAACTCCTTTGCATATTAGGTGACACACCCCTAATGTTGCCAATCCTCCAAGATCTTAAAGTAGCCCCTGTAAGAAGAACTATGTAAGCTCTTGGAGGTTCCTGCTACAAAAAGAGCATGGTACCTACTCGCTACCATGTGTTCCAAACCCAACACTGACTTTAAGTTCTTAGTCTTAAAGAATAGGCAGGGCCCAGAAAAATGGAATTTGAAAGCCTTCCCTAAAACCATTAAATACTCGGCATCCCCCCTATTTGAACATCTGTTTAACCAATGTAGCAGTGGCTCAAGCCATATCAACCTGGGTACCTTTTTGAGGACCACCATCAGCTCCATCTCAATGGCCACCCCTATTATCACCCTGACCTCCACTGCCCCTTGCTCCAAAACAGGTTGACCTGGCATGATTCCCTCCACTAGTCCTACTGCACTCATGCTGAAATCTGCATGGCCTCCTATTGCAACCCCCTGTTGAAATCTCAGCATAAAAGTCAGGGTGTTAACTGCTGGACTGATATCACCCCATCTTGAAATCAAATGGCCATTATCTGAACATTGTCCTGTTAAGAGGTGTGCTGGAACCAAACATTGAGATCACAACTGCTGATTCTCACAGTCTCAAAGTAACAGAGTACAAAGCTGCACGCATCCTGAATGTTTCATCATATCTTGCAGGGCCAGCATATTCTGCATACACCCTGTGGATTATGTTCATGTATTTGATTAATGCAGGTGTCTTCTCAGGCTGAACCTACACCACTACAGCCATGTAAATGTTATGCCCAGAGAGCCAGTTATCCTGTGTACGGTCTACTGGTTTCTTCCTTATTTTCTCCTTCTTATTTTCCTTCCCATCAACTTTCACTTTAGGCTTCCAAACCAATAAGGAGAAAACATCCACGTATTTTCCTTACCATATTTTTAATTTAGTAGCCAGCAGAGTTGATTGCCCTGTAGGAAAAATGTTTAAACAGAACCAATTGTTGTCTCAACTTAGCCAACAACCTCATCAAGAGGCCTCACAATTTGGGCTGCACAGCTCCTGGAGCCAAGCCTTGCTACACTCCACTAATAGCATTCTGTGCCCCACTGTCAGGCATTAATGCCAATGGCAGGCCTTGCTTCATGCCCTGCTGGAAAGGCCAGGCTGTCTGAGTCATTTCAAAGCCCAGTCACCCATTCAGCCCCTGATGGTCCATACAGCAGCACCACCTTCAGTTCCCACTGTACCATGGCCCTGCTGGAGATACTTACTAGGCAGCCTTCTCCTGAGTCACACCACCAGTGGTTCTCCCACTCTGCTGACTCACAACAGTAGCCCCATCACCTCCCTTGTCAGTATCCACCACCCCCCAGGCTCCTCCTGTCACACCACTCAGCGAGCTTGCCTCTAATAATGCTATCTTGGAGTATATCAACAGAGGAATAACATCCACATTGCAAGATGTCATAGTCCCGCTGTATACTGCATTGGTCAGGCCACACCTGGAGCTTTTCTGGAGGCCTCACTTTAAAAGGATGTAGACAGAATGGAGCAGGTGCACAGGAGAACAATGAGGATGCTCGGGTGCCTGGAGACCAAGCCCTATGAAGAAAGGTGGAGGGACCAATGCTCCCTCTAAGCTGTGGATTCTTGTGAGCAAAAATTCTAATTTGTGAGCTACTGGCATTTAAGTTGTGAGCAAGTGATTTGGTTACTGTATAAATAAGTTTGCTCTGGAGCCATCGTTCCTGAGCTAAGACAAAAATGTGTGAGCTGGAGGCTAAAAAACAGTGAGCTAGCTCACACTAACTCAGCTTAAAGGGAACACCGAACCCAACCTGACCTGGGTAGCCCAGGTTAGCCTGATCTTCTGAGATCTCAGAAGCTAAGCAGGGTCAGCCCTGGCTAGTACTTGGATGGGGGGCTGCCAAGGAATAACAGGGACCTGATACAGAGACAGGCAATGGCAAACTACCCCTGAAGTTTCTTGCTTTGAAAACCCTATGGGGTCACCATAAGTCAGCTGTGACTTGATGGCACTTTCCACCACCAAAAGTACCCCAAACATACTGTGATCAGGAGTGATTGGAGGATGGGTTGCTCAGTCCTTTCCTTTCTGAACACTTTTTCACACAAAATTCACCCCCAGTGCCTTTTCTACTTGTGCTGGAACACCTGAAGAGACCCAGTTTGGTGTAGTGGTTAAATGCACAGACTCTAATCTGGGAGAACCAGGGTTGATTCCCCACTCCTCCATTTGTACCTGGCTGGATGACCTTGGGCAAGCCATAGCTCTGATAAGAGCTGTTCTTGAAAAAGAGCAGTTTCTGTTAAGAGCTCTCTTAGCCCCACCTACCTCATAGGGTGTCTGTTGTGGGGAGGGGAAGGGAAGGGAGTTTGTAAGCCGCTCTGAAACACCTTTGGGTAGTGAAGGGTGGGGTATAAATGTATGGAAAAGAGGAATTAAGAGAGGGGAAGGTTGTTTTATCTTGCTGCAACACCCTAACTACTGCTTTGCAAGATCTGGCTGAGCTGGGTATGAGGAAAGGAAGAGAGAAAGGCTACACTGTTGGAGAAAATGACCATCCTCTTTTCCATACATTTCTCATTCATTTCTTTCTCCCTTCACCTATTTTTCTTTTTTTTGTAAATACAATTTATTATTGGATATATCACAAGTTCATACAATTTAAACATACCAATACATACCCATTTTTCTTTTTTCCCCTCCTCCCCCCCACATCCGGCTTCCAGCACTGCTCCAACCCCATTAATATCTCTGTTATTCCACCCTTCACCTATTTTTCCACACACACCCCTTGGTCTCATCCCTATCCTGCTTGGTGACAGAATATATTTGAAAGTAGTATAGTAGCAAACCTTTATTTATATTATGAACAGAAGGCACTGGTTTTGTTGGACACTGTACACTGCATGGTTTTGCTGGGCTTCCGAACTCAGGTTCTCTTGGGGCTATCCAGGTCAGGACTAGGCTGAGAGTAATGTGACTGGCCCAAGGTCACCCAGCAAGCTTCCATGGCACAAGTGGGGATTTGAACTTGTAATTCCCAGTCTGACAATTTAACCATTACACCATGCTGGGTCTCATGATGGAATAGCGTGTTGGAATTTGAGTCTTTTTTACCGGCATGATTATATATACAACGTTAAATAAAGTAAATTTTTCTCTGTCTGTGTTTGTTTTCTAGCCATTGAAACAAAGTTTGAGTCCAGATCTCAGAAACTAAACAGGGCCAACATGGAGGCAGGCAATGGCAAACCATCTCCAAATGTCTCTTGCCTTGAAAACCCTACAGTTCTGCCATAAATCAGCTGTGATTTGAGGGCAAAAAAAAAATAGAGGAGGGATGTGTTAAAAATTATCCACCCCAGGCACCAAATAGGCTAAGTACACCACTACACCACTACTTCTCCTAATTCTTCTGTATCCTGTTCTTCTGGCATAGTATAAAGTTACTCAGCTTCAGAACCTTTTCATATTTCTTTTTTTCCAGTTTCTTTTTCTTTTTTTTAACTTTTTCAATTTTTTATTGAAAGACAAATACAAATAACAATGTAAACTACCATTGAACCAGGCAGTAAATAAGATACACCCAAACTTCAGATCACACACAAATTTGCATCAATACATTCAGCCTTTCAGCTCTCTAGTATATTTAGTGAACCCCACAAAACCTGCCACAAGCAAGTTAATTCAGATTATATTTAGCTCTGTTCAGGGGTCTTTTTTGGGGGGAGCACACCGGAGCACAGCTCCGGGAGCTCAGGAACCCAGCCCCGCCCCCAGAGGGCGTCCCAGGCAGCCGCATGTCAATTTCAGCTCCATTATATCCTATGGGCCATTGAAGTCAATGGTGAAAACATAGGGTATATTCTGGGGGCTGGAGGGGACGGGTTTTGAGGGAGAGGCTTCAAACTCACCGGGTAGCTGATGGAGCCTCTCCCCAAGATACCCACCAAGTTTCAAGAACATTGGACCAGGGAGTCCAATTCTATAGGCCCCCAAACAGGTTGCCCCCATTCCCTCCATTGTTCTCTATGGTGGGAAGAAAAGGTACTTTTCCCTCCTCCTTCTCTTCTCTCTTTCTTTCTTTCCCACCTTCTTCTCTTCTCTTTTTTCTCCTTTTCCTGTTTCCCTCCATCTTCTCTCTCTTTCTTTCCCTCTCCTTTCCTTCTCTTTCTTTCCCTCTTTCCTTCCTTCCTTCCTTCTCTCTACTCTCTCTCTTTCCTTCCCTCTTTCCTCCTTCTGTGGCCCAACTCTAGTGAGAAGGAGTTTAAACCCCTTCTCTCTTAGCTTCTCCTTCAGGCCAGCTAGGGAAGGGGAGGCTTTTGAAGATGCCTCCCCCCCTTTTGCTTCCCCTTCTGACATCACTTCCGGTGATGGCAGGGGGTGTGGCATATGCTAATAGCCTAACAGCTCATTAGCATAGCATATGCTAATGAGCTCCTGCAGCTGTTTTTCTACGAAAAGATCCCTGGCTCTGTTCATTACAGGCGACCTAAGCAGCTCAATGATCCCATTTTATGTCAGAAGCATAACCAAGAAAGATAAGAAGTGTTTGTTGGAAGTATGTTCTTGTTTGCCATATACTGAAGTAACTGAAACCAAATGGACTCAAAGCGAGAAGCCACAGAGGACGAAACTCCTTTTTGGCTAGAATTTTGGCTGGAATAAACTGGTCCCATATCTTATCAGATCTGAATAGTCAGGGAAGTGGTTGATTTCCAGAGCAAAGCTATTGTTGTTCTTGCTGTGGCCAATAAGATTGAGGTGAGTTCTTTAAGAGCTACTGTTCCAGCCATCGGATCCAAAATATTAAGAAGCGCCAAGTCTGGAGTGATGGGTAAGTTAAGCTAAGTAATCTCATTGATTTGTCCAATGACTTTGCAGCAAAAGGGGGATACCTTAGGACACTCCCACCAACAATGATAGTAAGAACCTATGTGACCACAATTTTTCCAGCATTGGGGGCTATGAGAAGATGTCATTTTATTCAGACATTCCAGGGTGTAATACCAGCAGGAGATTGTTTTGAAGAATTGAAGTTTGATGCTAAAGCTTTTCGAAGAATTTGCAGGTGAGTTCCATACCTTTTCCAGTGCGAATCTGACAAATTCATGTGTAGGTCCGCTTGCCAACTAAGTTGATGCTTTAACAGGGAGTTATCTTTGGTACCTAGTAAGACCTTATATAGCTTAGCCATCAGCCCTTTGATACCATCCACGTATAATAATAAAATCCATTCAAAGGCTGATTTTGGTTCAGTAAATACTCCTTGAGAGACTAATGTTTCTATTAAATCTCTTAATTGAAGGTAACAGTGCCAGGAAAGTTGTGCATCTAGATGAGAGTCGAAGAATGCTTTGTCACGTATCCTCCCTTGAGATGTAAAATCAGCTAAACGAGACAAGCCAGTAAGTCTCCAAACTTTGTAGGATCCTTTCTTTTGAGCAGGTGGGAGCCATGGCTGATTCATGATAGTGGATAGAGAGGAGATGCCTGGAATTAGTTTCTTCTTTCTGCAATCCCAGATTTTAATAGCTGCAGAGAGGAAAGGATTGTTGTGAAGAAATTTAGGGCACTGAGATGGTAGCATCCATGTTATTTCCTGCAACGTGAAGGGTTTCACATACTCCTGCTCCATCTGACAGTTGATAATGCTGAAGCATGGAAATAATTGCTAAGTGATGTGAAGTTCAGACCTCTCAGAGAAGAAGGTTTGATTAGTATTTTCTGATTAATTCTGCATTTCCCCCCCTCCCATAGGAAGGAAGTTTTCTTTGCCAGAGGTGGAGATATCTCTCTGGAATGTAAATTGGCACTGTTCTGAAAAGAAACAAAAAACGTGGCAGGATAAAGCTTTTAATCAAGTGCATGCGATTCAAAAGAGAAAAGGTAAGCATCTTAGCTTCCTGGGGGATGCGGCACGAACTTTTTAAAAGTAAACAAAAAAACAAAATGTCGATAATGGAAAAAACTCTGCAGACACCGGAAGAGAAGAGAGGAGGGACTTCCGGTCCAGATAGCCCCCCCAAGAGCTTGCTGTCAATCAACAGAAAAAGAAGATGCTGTGCCCCCTGCTGGAACAATTGCAGAAGATCAACCAAACTTTGTTTAAAATGGAAAGTGTTCTCATCAGTCGACAGAAACAGATATTGGAAACAACTAGAAAGATGAAGGAGATTGAACAGAAATCGAATTTGATTCCAGGTTTCCAGGGCGCTAAAGAAGAGGAGAAAGAAGATCTCGGATTTACCTTGACAAATGTCTTGGCACCCCTAACTGGCAGTGAAGCGATAAAGTTAAAAGAAGAGGTGGATAAGGCTCCCAAAGCCTATTCCGCCTTTATAAAAAGAAATACTCTGCCAGTAGAAGGGGATGTCGAGCATAGCAGGCGACAAACGGGAGATCTAATTTCATCTGCTGAGTTTGTGGAGCCATGGAAGCTTGAAGGCCAGAAGTTTAAGAAAAAAAAAGAAAAGAAAGAAGAAGGATCTCATCTTCAAAACACAGAAACTTCTGAAGAGACACGCCAGCAGGAAGAAGGATGCAGCATTCAAAATTGGGATAAGTGTAGAAGACAGCAGCCCTGGGGAAGGTGATGGAACGGAAGACTTCAAAGTTAAAATGGACTTAATCCATAACTGGAAGAAAATTAAGAAGAAGAGATTTTGAGGACTGTTCGTGTTACATCTGGAAGGAGCTGTTTAATTACTAACCCCAATGGACTTTACTAACTGCATTAAAAGAGTGATTTTGGACTTTGCTTTAGTTAAAAAGAAGATCTTCTAACCATGATGGATGCCAAATCTTGGTATTGGTTATTAACCTAAACTAACTCTCACTAACAGAAAAAAATTTCACTCCACCTTTTTCTTTCTCCATCTGTCTACCCTTCCCTTTTCTTATAAAAAGAATAAAATTCTCTCTTTTTTAAGAGAGTTTTACAAAAAAAAAAAAAAGAGAAAAGGTAAGCACTTCCCAGTTATTTAATTGTTGTCCTATGTCCTCATATAATTTGGTGTAATTGTAGCACAGAAGATCTTTCAAATCAATTGGGATCTGAACACCTAAATGCCTCCAGGAGTCAGTAATCCATTTAAAAGGGAAGATTTGTTTTAGTGGTGTTTGAGTATTAGTTTGGAGCCAGACTGGGTACAACTTTGATTTACTTGGACTAATATGCAAACCTGAAATTTTCCCAAAGTCAAACAACATATGCTGAATATATGGAATAGATTGGATTGGATTAGAGATATACAAAGTCAGGTCATCAGCATATAAATTAACCTTGTGTTCAGTGTCGCCCACAGAGATGCCTGCAAATTCCTTGCATTGCCTTAATTCTTCTGCCAGGGGTTCTATAGCAAGCACAAAGAGCAGTGGAGAGAGTGGGCATCCTTGTCTTGTTCCTCTTGATGGGTTAAAGGGGTAGGATAAATGACCATTGATTCGTACCTTTGAAGTAGGCTTAGTGTATAATGACTGAAAAGCAGTCAAGAAGTTTGGCCCAAAACCCATTGATGTAATAAAGAGAGCATATATGGCACTTCCACTGAGTCAAAGGCCTTGGTGAAATCAAGAGCTAAAATTACCGATTCAGCTTTAATACGGCGATTGTGAAGAACAACATTAAGTGTTCATCTTACATTATCAGCAAGGAATCTTTTTGGGATAAAACCCGTTTGGTCTTCCTTGATATATTCTGTGATAAAGGATTTCAGTCTGTTGGCTAGTACAGAAGTAAATATTTTCGCATCATGATTAAGTAATGCAGTTGGACAAAAACAAGCCGGATCATTGAGGTCTTTGTTACCCTTTGGAATTACAACTATGATGGAGTCCCTCCAAGACAGAGGCTTTCCCCCTGTTTTCAAAACATTATTGCATGTGACTAGCAGATGTTCAGCTATTATGGATTTAAAGCACTTATAAAATTCAAAAGGGATGCCATCAATGCCTGGGGTTTTATTGTTTTTCAGGGACTTCAAAGTCTAAGATTTCATTCAGTGTAATTGGCTTCTCCATACAAGTCACACGTTCCACAGATAGACAGCAGGTAAAGGAGGATGCACTCAAATATGTATCAATATCATGTGCATGTGGATTGCCTGAACAGTACAGCTTATTATGAAGGTCAGCAAATGAGTCAGCGATTTTTTTGGGTGAGAAACAGAGATCACCATTTTCTCAAGCCAATAAAGGAACATTGACGTTTGTTGTTAACCCCCCATGTCAACAAGCAAATATTTTTAGGAGACTTTACCCAGTGTTGTTTGAGGTACAGCAAATTCTTTTTTTATTTGACTAATGTCGAAGGCCTCAAGCGATTTCATTTCCGCCTAAAGTTTCTGGAACATTTTATTTCCTCCTGTACGTTTGTGTTCTGCTTCTAACTCTGCAATCCGTAACATCATTTCTGACCTAATCTGATTTTTTTTCTTTCCTTAGATGTGAAGAAATCGCAATCATGGAGCGACGCAAGACCGCTTTCATTGAATCCCATAGTATCAGAATTGAAGTGTCTGGCAATGTGTTTTCCTTAAAGAAGTTCTGAATGTCAGATTCTAATGCTTTTCTTGCCAACTCCCTTAATAAAATACTATGATCCATTGACCACATGTTTCCTTATGTACATTCTTCTCAGCTCTCAACACACCTTCTAGCCACGCGTGGTCTGTTTAGTGTCTGGGATTTATGTTCTCTGCCTCAACATATGGAAGTAGGGAGACCAACAAATAGTCAATTCTGGTAAAGACATTATGTCTGGCAGAGAAGTAGGTGTAATCCTTGTCCCCTGGGTGTAGCAGGCGCCATATATCACAGAGTTGATGTTTGGCAAAAAACGTGGACAATTTTGTAGCATTAAGTTGTTTCCTGAAACTTCAAAGGCGTGACCAGGATCCGTCTAGTGCATTATTAGCAATAAAATTTAAGTCTCCTCCTATGACAAAGTCCCCATCAGTGTTCCCTCTAAGCTGAGTTGGTGTGAGCTAACTCACAGTTTTTTAGCCTCCGGCTCACACGTTTTCATCTTGGCTCAGGAAGGATGGCTCCAGAGCCAAACTCATTTATGCAGTAGCCAAATGGCTCGCTCACAACTTTAATGCCAGTAGCTCACAAAGTAGAATTTTTGCTCACAAGGCTCTACAGCTTAGAGGGAACATTGGTCCCCATCTTGAAATTTTTTAAGAGAGGAAAAAACAGTATCCAAGAATTTAATTTGATCTTGATTAGGAGCGTATACATATGCTAGTGTTAGGCGTTTTCCATCAAGTAAGCCTTTATTAAAGATATAACATCTTAAAGAGTCCAATTTTGTTGCTTGCAAAACAAAGTTAATATTTTTCCCTATGAGAGTAGCTACTCCCCTACTTCTAGAAGAGCCTAACGCTTGGAATTGTAATGGGAAAAGTGGGGTTTTCAGAATTGGGTCATTATTATTGCGAGTTTCCTGCATAAAAAGAATGTCAGGGCGTATCTTCTTGACATGTTGAAGAACACGCGTTCTTTTAATAGGGTTATGAAGACCTCTTATGTTCACAGAACCAATCTTTAGATTGAGTACCATTGTTGCACTAAGTGTAAATTCAGCAGCGCTAGTATTTATAAGCAGAAGAGTTCGCACTTAAGAACTGACTGGTGTAAGAGGATTCCTAACTTGCTTGTTCCAATCAGCCACTCCTGGCAACTTACTATCAGAGCGAACCCAGTTAAAAGGCAGGTAATTGAATCTAGAGCGGACTAAAATTGCCCAAATTTGCAAAAATTAGTATTTTACTGAAAGGTGTATATCAATGTAAGGCCGCCCACCAAATCTCCTTGCAAAACAGTTAGAATTTGAAGTCTTGTAACTTACCTAAATAACTACCAGGCTCAAGTATATTGGATGAGTGCAAAAAGTAACTTGTTCCCCCCTAAACTACCCCAATCAATCAGTACCCCTCCCCCAATAAATCAATTAATTAAAACCCCTTTAATAAAGTCAATCAAACGGAATTAATTGGTTAAAATCACTGTACTTAGAGAAAAACAAACAATTGATTTATCTTAGCCTGTGAAGAGGCACAATAGAAATGAGTTAAAATTGATGAAAATGAGTTTCTGATGAACACCACACTTAAAAGCTTGCCAACTGTTTTAAAACTCATATTTTCTAAGCACTCGTTTCTGGAAAAACAAAACCACATGCCCACTATTCACAGAAATTGCAAACTAGCTGGGCAGCGTCCAGAAACCGATCCACCAAACAGGAGCAAGAGAACAACCTCCCCCCCCCTTAACATACAAGCAGACAAGTAACAGTGTGTGAAATAAAGCAACTTTCAAAACAGCTCTACAAACAATGACTCTTCCAGATGCTAGATGATGTTAGTCAGTTGCTTCAAGGTTGGCAATATCCTCTGAGTCTGACTCCATAGTGTTGCGCACTGTGACCTTGTTGGTGATCACTGGGGATTCTGGGATTTGTAGTTTTCTCTTCTGCGAGTGAAACAAATCCGAATCGTCTGAGATATGCAAGGAAAACCTTTTCATATTTCTTTGAAGAATTTCTATATTACAGTTGTAGCCTACAACCAAAAATATTCTGGCAATCAAAAGGTGACATAAATGCTCTAGCAATGATTCCTCAATGGTCTAAGTCCTAGAGAATTGTGTTGTGCCTTATAGAGGATTGATCAGTCACCAAAAATATATACATTCACATGTCTGTTCTCACTGCATCCAAGAATTATGATAGCTAAAATTCCTATGCTGCATAATAACAGGAAGTAACATGCATTCAGTCTTCCAAAAGTCTCTCTCTCCTTGTGGACGTTAACCCAAGTAGGTCACAAAATATCACCTAACAGAAGGGGAAAAGACTTATCAAAGCCAGGTCAATTTGCTCGGTATCTAAGAACAGGAATAATAAGGGTGTTCAATTTTTCTTAAAAATAGCTTAGCTTTTTTGTTAAGTTCCAAACAATTTTCTTCAGGTTTCTCCCATAGAGGAAAAAAACCCAACAACTTTATCCTCAAGTAGGCATTCTTTTAATAGCCTGAAAATCCACTCTAATGATATATTAAGTACTTGCCATCTAGCAATGGAATAACTATCATCAATCATGCCAATAATATATAATTGCATCTAATTTGCAACATCTGTCAATTTTGGAGGCACTGCCTCACTTAAGTCATTAAGACAGGAGACTAAGCCCCACCTTTCAATGACTTATCTTCAACTTCAAAAGATATTCTCCACCTGCATCTGAAATGTCTGCCATGAATATATCTAGACTTGGGGAAGGTGGGATGAAATGTATGTAAATGAACTTTCAAAACACATACACAACATAAATCATTCTCTTTTACTTCCTCAAACAGTGGATCTTTGTTGCCAAAAGCAGACCAAGAATATTCAGTACTTCTCTCCTTAATTGGCAAAAGACTCCTCCCTCATAATTAGGGATAAGAAACAATAAGAGTCACTTTATGTTACAAAATTAGTAGGCACAAGTGGGAACTGGTAAGGACTCGAGGAAGGCATCTCATTGCTCCCTTTCCTTGAAAGCCCCCATAGCCTCTCCTTTTTATCTGTTCTCTTTCTAGGGTTGCCAACCTCCAGGTAGGGCCTGGATATCTCCTGGAATCACAACAGATCTCCCAACTACAGAGATCAGTTCCCCTGTGGGGTTGCCAGCTCCAAGCTGGGAAATCCCTGGATATTTGGGGTGGAGAGTTATGAGAGTGAGGTCTGAGGAAGGAAGTGACCTCAGCAGGGTACAATGCCATAGACTCCATCCTCCAAAACAGCCATTTTATTCAGGGAAACAGATCTCTGTCATCTGGATAGCAGTTGTAATTCCAGGTGATCTTCTGCCCCCACCTGGAGGTTGGCAGCCCTAGTTCCCATGGAGGAAATGGCTGCTTTGAAGGGTGAAGTCTATGGCATTATGCCCCTCAGAGGTCCTTCCCTCCTCAAACCCCACCCTCCCCAGGCTCCACCCCCCAAATCTCTAGAAATTTCCCAACCTGGAGTTGGCATCTCTATCTCCTACATACCAAACAGCCAATATACCTTTATCTGCCCCTCCATCTTAAGCTGTCCTTCTTCCCCCCCAGCAACCTCTACCTAGAAAAACTGTGGTCCAGTTGTGCTGGCCACTGGGCCAGAACCATTTGCGTGTACGGAACTCTCAAAGACACCTCACCACTGTATTCCACTCTCCTCTTTTCCTCCTCCCTGTATTCCACATTTCCTCTTTTCCTCCTCCTGTCAACCCCCATATCTTCTCCCCTTTCCCTGCCTCATTCTCTCCTCAGTCATTCATCAATCTATGTTTTAGATGCCTCCCATCTTCTGTGACATTTATTATTTATTTACTTCATTTACAACCCACCTTTGTCCACAATGACTGTGATCACACACACTAAATAATCCACTTTCAATGCACTTTCCAGCTGGATTTTACTGTGTGAACTGGCACAATCCAATTTGAAAGTACATTGAAAGTGCATTGAAAGTAGATTATTTAATTGCAGCTAATGGGGACCAAAGCAGCTTACATTATTCTCCCCTCCTCCTTTTTTTTCTCCCCACAACAAACCAGTGAGGTAGGCTAGGCTAAAAGTATGTGACTGATCCCAAATCACCCTGTGAGCTTCCATAGCAAGATGGGGATTAAGAGTTGGATTAAAAACTGGGCCCCTGAGACACTACTGTGAGGCTCTAACTGCTGCACCACACTGGCTTTCATGGGGTGGCTGCTGTTGAACAGTAGTGAGCAGCCAGTCCTAGGTGAGTCACACAAGTCAGGATACCCAGTAGTATTAAGTTACCCAGCAGTCACACCTGGCTAATAGTATACTGATGATGTAGTATATAGTATATAGAGGGTGATGATATATACCAAAAACATGCAGAAACAGGAAGGTTCTATGGCTTGCCCTGGAATATGCCAGAGGAGAACTTGTTTTCTTTTGTATTATGGGAAAATGTCTAAACAAGTCTACTTAGAAGTAAGCCCTCTGATTCAACGGGGCTCACTCTCAGGGAAGTGTCCTTAGCATTGCACTGAATAATACCTGCTATTTCATGTATAAAGCAGCCCCCAGGCTAGAGCTAGAACTGAGCAAAGTGGAGACCACAGTCTCAAATCATAATACAGATATATGCAGCCAAACCAAACTCAAGTATTTCTTCTCAGAGTTCCGTATCTAGTTTGATCCAACAGAAAAGGAGTGAAGAACTAACTTTCAAGTTGTGTTACTTTGTTATATTCAACACACCAATATGACACAGGTTCCCAGTCCTGTGATGGGAATTGCTAGAAGATTTGAGGAAGAGGTGCCTGGGAAGGGTGCAGTTTCAAGAGGATGTGTTATCAATTCTGGGTGGAGGGCGTGGTGTCCTGCCATAATGGTAGATTGCTTGAGCACGATGCTCCATCTCCCTAAACCATTTTTACTTATCAAGCTCAGCAATTATCTCAAACTCTGTTCTAAAAATCATGCAAAACACTGGAGGAAACAATAATAAAACTTCCCCACAGAAAACAAAGCCAATACAAATGTATTATTCAATGGGGGGAAAGAAAGAAGTGCAGACATCCCAGCACACAAAGGAGATCAAAATGGAAGACATTGTGAGACAACTGCCTTAAGAAAATCTGGCTTCTTTTTTAACCACTGAGAACTTTAACAACTCTATAGTGAAGTTGAAGACAAAGCTTCTAGATTCCTTCTCAAGCCTCCTTAAATATATCGATACAACTTGAAGACATTAAAGCCTCATTACAAAAAACTGCAGAAGTAGCAGAAAGTGCAATGGAAATGGCTTTATTAATACAGGATGACATCCATAAATTTCAATCCTCTGAACAGCATTTGAAAGAAAAACTTATGATAGTTGAAAATGATTTTTTTAAATGCAGCCTGAAGTTCCAGGGCTTTGAGGAACAGGTGGAAGGTACTGCAGAGCTTGGATGTTTTTTATCATATTGGCTGGAAAGCAAGCTATGTTTAGAAAAGGGAATTGCACCAACAATTGCCGATACCTTCCATCTTCGTTCTCCAAATAACTCACTCAGGAAAAACCGCAGAGACATTATAATTTCTTTTCTGGACCAGGAGGAAAATCTTTGAAGTTGCATGATTACAGGGTGCCTTACAATACCAAGGGAAATTTTGGTGTTCCCTGATATTTCTTCAGATGCTATTTCAAAGTGTAAAGAGCTGAAAGACATCACTTCTAAACCTTTGTCTGCAAATATCCATCATAGATAGATTACCCCTGCACACTTAAGGCTTTTTCATCTAGGCAAGAGATATGAGATCAGCGATGATGAGTCAGGCTGAGAAGTTCTGCATGCTCTACAATTAGATGGCTCTTATGAGCTGGACAAAAAAAATTACAGAAGAGGAAGCTGAACTTTACATCCACTCCTCCACAAGACTATGAAGTGCATGTGCATCTGAATCTAAACAATGGGCCTTGAAGACCCCGATAGAAGGGTTCTTGTAAACAAATTAGTTTAGTTTATTTGCTGACAATTAAGCTTATTTTATTTGAAAATCAGTTTTACAACTGGTATGGTTAAATAGTTGCTTAGGGTTAGGGTTACTTACAAACCCCACTGGATAAACAGGTTTAATATTAAGAGATTCTATAGTACCATGCTGGATTAAAGAAATAGAATTTAAATTGGGCCATTATGGACTTTCTAAGCAATTTCTGATGAATATGGATTATAATCAAGTAAAAAAAATTGTTAAGCAAAGAATTATGGCTGTTGAAAGGCAACTTGACAAAGCGATACCTGCCAGGAAGGGCAGGATTAAATAAGGTAATACCAATGGTGTATTTGCAAAATTTAGATAAACCTGATTACAGAAGAGCATTCAACCTACTCAAAATCGATATGCTTCCATCTGCAGTTTTAGAAGGTAAATACAAAAGACAACCTTATGAGAAAAGATTGTGTATCTCTGAAGAGGGGCAGGTAGAAACGAGGGAACATATGATGTTCAAAGGTAAAATGTATCAAAGTATTAGAGACATTTACGTAACACCGATTTGTTCTCGATCTCCTGGGAGAAATTAAAGATTTTACTTAGATAAGTTGCTGGCTGACAAACAGCAGGAAACTACTTTAAACATGGCAAAATTTGCCATGCAGGCTATCAAAATCCTGAGGCAAGCTATTAGTAGTTAGATAGTAAACAGAGATTTTAATTATTTAATAATATTTTATTCATATCCCTAACATTTTAATGTTTGATATTCTGGATCGCGTCTGTATTTTAATGTTTTATTGGTTGATGTCTTTTCTGTTCCTTTATGTATTTGGTCAATGACCGTATCAATAAATTGAATTGAAAATAGTTGCATAAGTGCTTTTTGATAAAGTTGGGGGAAGGGGTTGTTTTGATGACTCATGGTCCTCCAGTTGTTAGACATTCTCCTGGAAGGCTAAAATATTTCACGGCTTGGCTGTTCAAATCCCACTAAATTCTACTAAATTCTGTAGAGTTTGTCCTAAAAGAGAATTTGTTTTAATTGTTTTCATTATTTTAAACAACTTTAAGAATGGCTCAGTCCTGGGATATTGTTTCTATTAAAGTTAGAGGACTGCAGAATAAGATAAAACAAAAGATGGTGACAGCAGTGATGGTGAAATTGCACCCTGACATACTTTTTATTCAAGAATCTCATTTAAAATCTTCTGATTATCCAATTTTAAATTCATCCTGATTTTCAAAGCAATATCAGGCCCTGGGTTCAACAAAGGACCAGGGTGTGTGTGTCACTGTTACATTATCTGAAAACTTCAGGTTTTGTTGTGAAGCAATAGAACTTTCCTTTCCTTATAATGTTAAAGTGTTGCTGTTTGGCATGATTGTATGCTGACAAAAGAATATATAACTTTGATTTCAATATTGTTGGCAGCAGCAAGGTTATTAATAGCTAAACACTGGAAATTGGACACACCACCTATGGAGATGCAATGGTGTAATAAAATATGGGAGATTATGTAATGTGTAGAATAACAATTCCTTCTTTGAGGAAAATGTCATAAATATGTGGAAAGCTAGTCAGGAAGAGGGGTGGAATATGGTGATAGAATATATCAAGTGCAATAATATTACCCCAAATAGAAAGGACTATGACCTGTTTTTTAATTAATTGAGTTAAAAAAAATACTTTGCTTTTGCTTCTCTCCAGTCATAAATAAATTCTGAATTTTAACTTCTCAATTTTAAGTTTTTATGATATTACGTGTATTAGAGTATTGTATATTTTGTTCCGGTTAATTAATGGGGGAAAAATTAAAGCAAAAGAAGTGGACCCTCAGGGCCATTTTATTTTTATTAAGGGCCAAGTGAACAACCAAAAGTTAACATTGGCTTCAGTATATGCACTGAATGTAGCCCAGATTCAATTCCTAGATGAAACCTTGTCCTAGTTATAATCATTCCAAGACAGGAATCTGATATTGGGAGATGATTTGAACTATATTTTGGAATCAAAATCAGACCAATCTTCCAACAAATGGTGGCACAGATCTAACCCTGCTAACTCCAAAATTAGGCTACATCACCTCCTTAAAAAATTTCAGATGCATGATATTTGGTGAGACGTCAATCCAGGTGTTTGGGATTATACATGTTTTTTAGCCCATCATTCAATTCACACCAGAATAGACTACATTTTGGTCTCACAAAAATTAGTAGATAGAATTGTCAGTGCTGACATTGGTCTGAAGCTTTCGGTGGACCACTCCTGGGTTTGTTGTGAGATTGCAGGCTTAGAACAAAAACACACACACTTTACATTGTCAAGATTTTCTCAGCAGTATTGGCTTCTAGACAAGCACCTGTAGCTGATTGTTTACAGTCTGATCAGACCAGCTTTATCACTAAAAGTAACCTTTCTGGTAACATTTGGAAAACGCTCAATATAATAAACTATTCTAAAATATGGAAACAAGCAATATTACTATCACTCAACATTGAAAAAGCATTTGACACTTTAGAAATTTTATATTTAAATGACTTATTAAAGATCATGAATTTTGGAGACATTCTATGAATGATTTCGGCCATTTATGATCATCCTACTGCTCAATTATGAATTAATGGGGTCCGATCTCCCTCTTTCAGTTCATCCAGAGGAACCCTATAAGGAGACCCATTACCCCCTTTACTGTTTGCTCTTGCATTGGAACTGAAGCCTTGAGAAATGAATAACCTTTTAAAGGAGTCTGGATAAGTGGTAAAGAATATAAAATTATCCTGAAGTGGATGATATGATTTTATTTATTTCTGGAGCAAAAACCTCTTTACCTCTGATTCAATCTTTATTAGAGGAGTTTGGTAACATTTCTGGTTTAAAAGTCAATCTGGCAAAATCAAATCTCTTTTTGATAAACATTTCACACCAGTTAGAAGCAAAACTGAAACCTCAATATCCTTATAATTGGGTTTCCTCTTTTTGGCATTACCCTAGAGATTAATATTCTGTTAGATCTAAAAAAAAAATCATTTACAATTACAGAAAACTCTATCAAGAAGTATTAGCAAAACTGAAATTCTGGAACAAATTAATTTTTTCTTGGTTTGACAAAATATATTTAATTAAAACTTTTATCTTACCTAAATTTTTATTTCTTTTCCACATGGTACCTATAAAACTCCCATTTACAGAATTGGGTAAGCGGCAGAAATCTGTCAGATTTTACTTGGGTTTATAAGAAACCCCACTTTAAAAGTCATATTTTGTGTAGAGCCTCCTCTCATAGTGGATTAGATCTCCCAGATTTAAAATATTATTATTTTGCCATCATCATAGTGATGATAGAAAGTTTTTTTGTTACTCCAATACCTTCACAAGATATAGTTTGGTTAAAACCTCATCTTAGGCCACTTCAGGTAAAAAACAATGCATTTTTGCATAATTCACTCATCTTCTGGGATAAGATTCAAACAAAATTTGCTTCCGATGTATCTCAAATATCCACCTTTTTGTACCAGTATTGGTTCATAGGGGATATGGACAGAGGTTGTTTTAAAGACTGGAATCAAGCAGGGATCGACCACATAATTTATTTGACTACCAAAGGGAAAATCCTAGACAAAGCCCAACTTGAAAGTTGCCTACAACTCATTCTCCCTTGATTTCAATATTTTCAGTGAAAATACATGCTAAATCACTTAAATACACTACGTACTTTTTAAAGACCCCTCATGGAGTTTAAAATTTAATTCTAACTCTTTATAAGGCTCTCAGATACCAAACACAATGGTATGCTGATTGTGACAACTCTTCATCAGTTTCTGATTGGACTTTGATCTGGAATTCCCCCAACAATTTGTATAAGGTTTTTAAGAGATGGTTCCAATTTTTTAGTCCATACTTACCCCAAAAAAACTTCCTTATATTTATCCATCCACTTCCACAGCATGTTGGAAAGGGTGTGGACAAGTTGGATCCTACCAACAGTGTTGGTGGAATTGTAAACATGTAAACAAGTTTTGGCTAGAAATTGTACATCAGATTCACAATATGATGGGATTTGATTTATCCTTTTCTATAGAATCACTATTATTACATTATTGGCCTGACCTATTTGTCAGAAACTCTGTTAGGATATTGATTGCTCTGTTATTACCTGCCGCTTTCTCATCAATTGTATCAAACTGGAAGGATTGGACATCCCCATTGGTAATGACCTGGCATGAAAAAAATTATTATGGCAAAAAACACAGATAGTATCTCACATTCCAATACCACTAATTACCAAACCAAATTTGTGGTCATTTGGTTCCCTGTTTTAGGAGTGTTGCCATTTGCCATGTTAAAGACCATAGCAACTAGGGGAAATTCCTAGAGTGTTGTCATTGACACCATTTCCCCCTATTTTCTCTTCCATTCCTCAAATTATCAAGGGCAGGTGATTGAGAGTGAAGGGTAGGGCACTGTTCACTGTCAGTGGGCAAACAGCAAGCTTAATTCGCTATATTCACTATCCAAATCAGAAGAGTATAAAGTTTCAGCAGAAAAAGGTAACTCCAGCACTTTTAGAAAATTATAGGATGCATTTTATTGCACTGCACATCATCATATCAGTCAGTGGGAACTGCATGCATAAGTCAATGAGGGTGCTCCCACTTCTTCTCCCCCCTTACCACTGGGTATTTCATATATATGTTTCAAAAGCTCATTGTTCACTATTTGGCTGGCAGTTCTTTGTATTGTTTATAGTATTAGTTGTATAGTAGCTGTGCAATGCACCCCCTCAGCCATTGGCCCATCAGCCGCCACTCAAGAGTACTTGCATGCCATTGGCTGGGTGCTGGGTCTGCTCCTCTTTCCCACCCACTCCCCCTTCAGCAACTTTGCCCTGTCAGAATTACTGGCAAATGGCTTTCTCTGTTGACGAAGACGCTTCTCCTGCTTGCCTCCTGTGTGGGACTAACTTTTCTCTCAGTGGCTGTTGGTAGGTGTAACGAAATGACAGTTACCTGTGTTTGTAAGATGGCTGTCATCTGTGGTTGGTTGTTCAATTTGTTCCCCCATAAGATTTAATTGAGCTGTAGCTCCAGAGAGGGGCCTGCAGGGGTATCACTCAGTGGGTTGAATGGGACTTCCTCATCTGCTGGCCTACAGTTCTCTGCTGCCCCAAAGCCAAAAAGTGCAGGAAAAGAGGGACTGTCCCAAGGGGCAGGGCAGCATCAATATAGACTCCAGCCCATTCAGGGAGGAGGCAGTCTTTGTCCTGTGGGCGGTTAGGAGACTCTCCTGCTGCCTGTGCTGATGAGGCTGTCCAGGTCACAAGCCACAGACATGGTGGAACCCTGGGAGGCAGCAGAAATTCAGCCACTCCACAGTCGGTTGAACTGGAGAATGAATGGAAGTTTCCCTGTTCTCTTGGGCAAGAGAGAAAGGCTGAAGCAGAGCCAGAGGATTGGTCTAAGGAGAGATCCTATCCTGAACCCACAACCTCCAGAGGGAAAGAGGACTACATTTAACCCCTGTTGAGTTATGCCCTGTTGGTTCATAGTGTGTGCTTACTCCTACAGTTCTGCCTTATTCGTTTAGTGTGTGTGTGCTCCATAATTGTGTATAGTTAAATTCTTTTATTTGGGCTAATAATCTGTGTTGTGCTCTGACCACATAGTCTCCCTTGATCTGCACAACACCAAATGGAGGGGGTAGCCCAAGGAGGCAAGGAAAGGCCAGACCCTTGGGTTGCCAACTTTCCAGGGATCCCACAAAGATTTATTTATTTATATTTCAGCTTATATACCGCTCAAGCCCCGAGGGGTCTCAGAGCGGTTTACACAATTTGATTATTCCCTAACTAGGGCCACAATCAATGGGGGAAGGGAAATCCTAACAGCACCCCAAGCAGGGCTTTCTTGTCTCTGTTCCAGCGGGGCTCCAGGCATCCGCGCTACAGCCTCGGTGTTTTTCGAGTCCCTGGCATAGGTCTGTTTCCTGGGCCAGGAGACTTCCACGGCAGGCCCATCTCTTGGTGCACAGGCCCGTGTTTTGGCTTCGGTTTCCGGATTGGGGACTCCATCTCCAAATAGGGAGATTCGGCTAGAGGGGTCTCACTGTCTCTCTAAAAAGGCAGTGACAATTCTTTGAGTGGTGGCAGCGAACTTAAGGAATGAAATACACCCACAGGATGAGGGTAGGAGGCAAACAGCTGAGTTGTAAACTGGAGCCCGTTTCGCCACAGTAGGCAAACAAGCTTGGTTCAGACAAAGGAAGGAAACCCTTCACAGGCCTTTGTGAGGAACTCATTGGGGCCAGTCCTGACTAGGGTTGCCAGCTCCACGTAGGGAGATTCCTGGAGATTTTCTGGTAGTGTCTATGGAAGCCAGGGTTTAGGGAGAGGAGAGGCCTCAGCTGAACAGAATGCCATAAAGCCCACCTTCCAAAGCAGTTATTTCCTACAGGGGGGAGAGATCTGTTGTATGGAGTTCAGTTGTGACACCTGGTGATCTTCAGGCTCCATCTGGAGCTTGGCTACCCTAGGCGTAGCAGTCAGTGCTTTAGAGCAGGGTCTGCTAGATCCAGGCTCTTGCTGTAGAAGCTGAGTGGGTGATTTTGGACCAGTCACAGACTTTCACCCTAACCTACCTCACAGGGTTGTTGTGCAAGTCAAAAAGGGAAGAGGAGAATTATGTAAGCTGCTTTGGTCCTCATTAAAGAGAAAGACAGTAGTCTTTCCTCCTGGGTAGAAGCTGCAGGTGGGGGGGATGGAAAGCTGAAGTGTGAGAGGGAAATAAAGATAGGTTGATGATTGCATGGGAGGGAAATAGGTTTGCCAACTACAGATGGGAAATTCCTGGAGATTTGAGAGATGGAACCTGGAGAGGGTGAGGTTTGAGGATGGGTGGAACCTCAGACAGGTACAATGCCATAGATTCCAACCTCCCAACCAGCCATTCCCTCCTGGGGAACCACTGCTGCCAATCTCCAGGTGAGGGGTGGAGATCACTCAGAATTACAACTGATCTTCAAGAGGGAGGGGGAAGGAGCTGGAAAGCTGAAATCAGAGGGGCAGATAATGGCAGGTTGATGCTTGGCTGGGAAGGAGAGTTGCCAACTCTAGGTTGGGAAATTCCTGGAGATTTGAGGGCTGGAGCCTAGAGAGGGTGAGGTTTGAGGAGGGGTGGGTATAATGCCGTAGACTCCACTCTCCAAACCAGCCATTTTCTCCTGGGGAACCATTGTTGACAATCTCCAGGTGAAGGGTGGAGATCACTCAGAATTACAACTGATCTCCAGGAGGGAGAGCAGAAGTCAGCTGCAGTCAGAGGGGCAGATAATGGTAGGTTGATGGTTAGCTGGGAAGGGGATGGGATTGCCAACTCCAGGTTGGGAAATTCCTGGGGATCTCAGGGGTGGAGCCTGGAGAGGGTGGGGTTTGAGGAAGTCACCACAGCAAATTGATGTTGAGTGCCCAAGGCCTTTGCACTCTCCCAGAGCCTCTTTCTAGAGCTCATTGTATTTATTTCCACAATGGGCTTTATTCCTAGTGTGTGTGTGTGTGTGTGTAATAAATAAATAAATAAATAAGGTACAATAAAAATTACTTCTTTACAGATACATTTGTATTCAACATTTTGCATTATGAATTCTGTAACTAATCTGTTTCTCAATTAAGTTATTAGTTTCACTTTTACTGTATACTCAATACTTCATACTTTCACCATTATTGCATACGTGATATTTTTGGCAAATAGGAAATATAGGCCTATTATGCACAGGTGTTTTCCCTCGCTTTCACTGTGCATGTCCATCAGGTTTTCTTTGTTTTTCTGCATTGGTTTTTCCCTTCAGCACTCAGTTCACTTTCTGGTCACTGTTTCCTCAGGTTTGTTGAGAGTGTTTTTGTGCCAATTTTTCCCTTGTGTCACTACCAAGATGAAGGTAATTAAAAAGTGTACAGATTCTCTCAGATCCCCCCACTCCTGCATTTTGCCACCCCTTGAAAGGTCACTCCTCACCCACATCAAGGTTGTTCCACCCACTTTGCTACTTCTGCCATCCTCCCCCCTTCATCAGCGTACATGCTCCATTTCCCCTTTTTTTAAAAAAATAATAATTTTTATACAAGCGACTTGAGTCCAGCAATATGAGATTATCACTAGTCTTGGATCACTGAATATAAAAAATTAAACTGATGAGGAGAAAGTTTAAAAGCCTCTGAGCAAGGTTTAGTTCCCTGCTGGTTTTGACCTGAAACAGGTTAGTAAAAATACCCCCCACACCATTTTTTTCCCCAATTTAGTGGCACAGGACTAAAAAAAAGCTCTCCAGAGCTTCTGCCAGAGGACTGCTCCCCCATACAAATTGCAGTCCTATGCATGGAGAAGTTCCAGTTAACGTTGCACAGGCATGTGCATGTGCACACACGTGTTGCCAACAATCACAGCTTGCAATGCCAGTGTCAGAGGGTTCTACCATGCATTCTGGATACTCAACATGTTCATGCATATTATGAGATAGCGTGACTCTTCCCCATTTTTCACAGTGGCCAATAACATAGCAGAGAATCCCCTAGTGTTCCACAATATGGAAAACAGGGCTTTGCAGCTGCTTGTCACTTTCAGGAAAAAGTCTTGTCAGCTTCAACAGTAGGTTTCCCCCTTTGCCTTTGTTCCTTTCATTCAACGACCTAATGCTAAAATGCATGGACAAAACCTGAACCACAAGGATTTAAATGGAAGGTACTTGCTGGATGCTATTGTGTAGCTGTGATAGAGCAACTGCATAATTTTTTTAAAAAAACAACTTTGGAAGCCACTCCCTCCCATGTCACAAGTGACATTCCATCCTGATTTAGAAAAGTGTGGGTTTTTTATTGTAGCTTCAGAATAAATACACCAGAGGAAAAAGAATGGTGCACAAGGTGGGCACTGAATTGGAAATCACGATTAAAGGTTTACTGTTCTGAAAATCTATAGTAAGATCTGCATGCATAATGGGCCATAAGAAAATACAGAAAGAGGAAGATAATTATATACCATAAAACATAAAATAGAAAATATTTCTCCCCAACCCACTTTCATTACATTATCATTTTGAAACACTGTCTGTGGAATACAGTAAAAATAACTTTGGTTGGGATACATTTATATTCAACACTTTACATTTAAGACTAAGGTTGTGATCACACACACTAAATAATCCACTTTCAATGCACTTTCCAACTGGATTTTACTGTGTAAACTGGCACAATCCAATTCAAAAGTACATTGAAAGTGGATTGAAAGTGGACTATTTAATGCATGTGATCACAGTCTAATTCTCATTCTGCTTCTTCATTGCAATACATTTGTATACAGTATTTTAAACTACTTCTCTTTCTAAATTTATCTCCTGCTTCCATACATATAATACACACTCCATCTCTCTTCAAATTTCATAACTGATCTGTTCCTCAAATAAATTGTTAATTTCACCATCACTGCATACCCAGCAAGTTTATTTTTCTACTTTTCTAATTGTGGGCAAAAGTCTGCTTTCCATTATGCTGCATAAATAATGCTAGTCGCTGTTGTCATATATCTAAACACCTTTTCAAAAATTTTGGCAAATTGTTAGGCAATACATCTAATAACATATTCTTGGCTTCCATGGGGAATTTGATTTTCAAAATATTCTGCATTTCTCCCTGTATTTCTTTCCAGTTATCTTTTTGCTTCTTTACACATCCACCACATAAGAAAGAAGGTTCCATCTATGTCTTGACATTTCCAGCATTTTTCTTTATAGTGTTTTTTCACTTTCACTATATCTTTTGGAGTTATGTACCACCTGAAAAACATTTTGTGCCAATTTTCTCTTAATGCCTGACTGGCTGTAAACTTGATATCGTTTTCCCATAACTGTTCCCATTGGTGCATACATGTCTGTATGCATCAATGCACCCATTTAATTATATATGTTTTCACTTCTTCTTCTTCTATTTCTAACTGTAGTAGTAGCTTATAAATCCATCACAATACTTTTTGTTTTGTGATCAGGTGTTCAAACTCAGTCATCTCTTTTAAGGTTCCACCTTCAGTGTTAATGCTCTTCATTAGTCTTGAAGTTGATTGATGATATAGCAACTATTGAATGTTTATTCCTTCATCCCTAATGTCATGCCATGACTTGATTCTTCTCCACAGACTGAAAGTCTCTTGTTCCAAAATTCAGTTTACTTGTAATTCAAACGCCACCACATAATGGATTGTGCATATTATCTCATTTTGTGTGCACCTTTGTCAAGCAGAATAGCGTTGAACTATCAAAATATCAAAATTAATCCATTTAACAATCTCACAGCTAGTGTCTCTTGGTGAGACTCATTGTATCCATCAGTGTCTAATTTTGGAACAGGAGACTTTCAGTCTGTGGAGACTTTTGTGACGTAACACATCACAGTTGTTGTTTACTTCTCTACTTGCTTCCTGTGATCTCTCTCCTTTGTTTATTACTTGCTTCCCTGGGAATAAGTGTTCTTCCCAGAGGTATGGGACCTCTGGATGTAACTCAAGGTATCTTATACCTCCCTATCATAACACAAATATAAGAAACTCCACTGGAAATTTACGAATAAACTTCTAAAATTCTCAGTGAAATTATTTTTTGTTATTCAACTTAACAGGCATTGATGCAGTGTTTTGTTTATGACAAAATAATATCTGTACTTCTCTTCCTACTTTCTTTGTACAAAATTATTCTCTATTCCCTATGGACAGCTATCCCTAACTCTATCCCATTCCCTGTGAAGAGGAGTCCAATACATTTATTTATTTACTTACTTACTAGCAATACAACAGGCTCTAGAAAGATGTGATGTGTAACGAATGCATCAGCTGGAAGCAAGTTAAGTACATATTAGCAGTATGTAATAGAAAGTCACAAATGTGGAAGTAAAGTCTCACATACCTTATGTTACACAATAACTGGTTCCAAGGTTGCACAATGTGGGCCAGAAAATGGAGCACACAGGGCTCTGTGGAGCAATTTCTAGAATTGGGCAGTCCACGAAGTCATTTTATGTTGGACGTCCCTGTCATTCAATGTGGTCATGGTCGCACTGTCCACCCTGTTATAGAACAGGTCTCAAGGGAAGTTGGGTTGAAAGTATGTGGTTGTGATGAAAGTCTCAGTAGGTTATGTCAGAATGATGAAGAGGTGTATGGGCATATGAGTGTTGTGAAACCTCTTTCCTGTGCTCTGGCTGAAGTATGTTCTATTTTTCAGTTTTTTGCACACTTAACTGGGTTTGTCATGTGTAGTGTGTGTCTTGTTTATTGCCACATTTTTTTCCCCTTCGAACATTTTTCTGTGTGTATCTGTCTCTGCCTGTTTCCCTCCTTGGTCAAGGCTAAATCAAGACCACAAAAGTGAGGAACAACAGCTGGTTATAATTTCTACAGGAAGCCAAGCTCTGACCTGGGTTCCTGGTTTTTTTCCATCCTTTTTTTTGCTTTAAATATGTATCTGGATGTCTGCATCTGTTTCTGTCAGTTTACCTCTCTCGTTGTAATTGCTTTTCACACTCTGGGTCTGGTTAAAGTTTCCCCCCACTCACAGGGTTTATCCCAGTTTTGCACACTCTCTGTATTTTTAATGTATATATCATTCTCCACTTCAGCCAGTTGTTCCTGTACTCCTCCTATTTGCATGTGCCTATGTAGCTCTGTCTGTGACTGTGTTTGTATTTCTGCTTTGCAGCATGCCTTGGGTTTTTGGCTTCCTGTTTCCTGTGTGTCTGGTCCCATCCTCTTTCTCTGCTTGTGTGTATATTCACTGGCTTCTTTGTGATAACTTGAGGTGGTGTGTCCCCCCGCCTCTGCCACACTGACAGCTGTTTACTTGGCAGGTTTTTTTTCCATTCTGGAAAGTGTTGCCTCAGCAAACTTGACTTGGAGGCTAAAGATGGTGGGTTTTGTCCCCTGAGGGAATCAATAATTGTCTGGCGAGGAGAGCGAAGACAGTAGCTATGTTCACCAGAGCAAAGCAACCATCTTCTGAGGAAAGTTTTGGTGGGCGCCGCCTCTGTGGGTGGGAGTCAGCCAACGTAGCCAGTGGATAGGGACAGCTTCTGAGTGAAACATCATGGAGCCAACTGATTTAGAGGCATATGGAATGTTCAGAAAGTGACACCCCACTACTCAATTATATATAAGGAGACAGGGGTCTTTTGTGGGGGGGAGCGCACCGGAGCACAGCTCCAGCAGCTTCCAAGGGCAGAAAGGCTCCTGTGTGTCAGTTTCGGCCGTACAAGCAGGTTCAGGAATTTTTCAGCCAGCCGAATGTCAATTTCAGCCCCATTATATCCTCACATGGTAGCTGTTGGAGACTTTCCCCAAGATACCCACCAAGTTTCAAGAACACTGGACCAGGGGGTCCAATTTTATGGGCCTCCAAACAGGTTGCCCCCATCCCCTCCATTGTTCTCTATGGTGGGAAAAAAGTTACTGGGGAGGTCAAGTAACTTTTTCTCCAGGGCATTTCCAAACTGGTTTTCATACTATCTATTGGACTCAGTTTTGATACCTGAGCTCAAAACATACAAGCCACCCACCTCTCACAAACAGTGCATGTATCCTTTTAGAATGCTTGGAACAAGGAAATGAACATTTCTTGTCCTATTTCTGAACATTCCATAGGCCTTCAAGTACTGAAAGAAGGCAGACCAAACTGAGGAATCTCTCTTGCACATAAAAGACAATAAGCTTCTTGTAAATCTAGAGAAAAACACACAATCAAGCACATCAAAATGGACCTCTAATTCACTTTTTCAAAACAGGTATTAACCCTCCATTGTCAACAAACACAGCACACCTGATCTTCATGAACCATGTCATTACAAATGACTGTTTCAGCCTTGCAGGTTTGTTTTTTAATGGCTTATTAATTCTTCTTTTTTTACCAAGCCAGCTCTCTTTTTAAAAAGAATCTAAAATAGAAGGGGAGATGCTGTTCATTACACCACATTCAAAGAGAACTCAAGCTTTTGGTTTCTATACGACTCCAGTTCTTACATTCACCTTTTATCAACAGAAGTTGTTTGAATAAAAGACTTCACCTTACCAATCTTGTCTTTCATGCTCCAAGATCAAGATGGCTAGAACTCTTTTAAGTGCCAGAATAGCTGGCTTGCAAGGCTGAATAGGCCATCTTCAAATCAGCAGAACACCCAATTACTTTAAAAGCTATTTATTGGAAGTATTCATATAGTACCTATTAGTTCAGCATCTGAGAACCAATTAACCTTTGATTAGAGCCCTTCACATACTGAGGCTTGTACTTTATGTGTCAATCTTTTTCTCCAAGAGGAAAAACCACCTGTCTTGCTTTCTTTACTCTGGTTCAATATCCTGGATTTCAGTAGCCCAGTTCCAGAGATCCCTTATGAAATGAACTCATCATTTTGATGCCCCTGGCACCATCACCCCAAGGGGATCCTCGTTTTTGTAATGTTTGATCTCTGCTTGTACACATGTACATCTCAGTATGGGCCTAAAAATGATAGATGGAGTCTGTATCAATCTAATATTAAATGGCAATGAGTCATGCTAATGACATAAGTAACGGAGGGCAGCTCCTGCATCAATCATGAAAAGCCCATCCTAAGAGGCAGTAATCAGAGGCTGTTTCCTCCAAGGACCTCAGAGCCTCCTCCCTAATCATTTGATCTTAACAAGTGACCCAGATTTCCAAAACAATAAGCAATGGGTTGATCTCAACAATTTTCCCTATATCTTTACAACATGAAAGGAAGGCTATTGCCCTCCATATTCTTGTCAAGTACCTAGCCATAGATACTTACCTATCTAACTTCCAGATCTCCTCAAGGGAATTTTTTTTATACTTCCAATGCAAAAAGGGAAGACTCTCATCCACAATAAAACAAAGCTGATTTCTAGAAAGACTGAATTTTCATCAGTCTCACTTTCTAATGCCAACACACCTTCCCCTTCTCACTTTTGGAGAAAGAGTATAAAGAATTACCCCTCAGTCCCAGTTTTTGTAGCAAGTTTTGACTCCTACAGTTACCCTAGCTTCACAGTTGCCTTTCTGCTCTTTTTATTACTCTATGGACCTGCCTTGCTGCACCTTATTCCTTCCTCATCAATTTCAGTTCCGAGAGCCACATCACCGCCAAGGAATCCCCTCTCCCCCAACTAGGCTTGTATGTTTTGGTTTTCTCCTTTCAGTTTTCACCCTGTAGGTTTATTAGGGAAATGTTCTGATTGCTTTTCTAATATATTTTTCCTTTTTTTATATCTCCATTTTACCCTAGAAACCACTTATACTTTTAAACATTTATTTTCTGTTAATCAAATAAAACTCCTTTTACTTAAGAAAACTTATTCCCTTTTGTTCTTGTGAGTGTTGGTCTAAAAATGGACCAAGGGTAAGGTTTCAAATATGAATTTAATACACCTAAAAACACATGTTTGCTCCATGCTAGCTAGGGGATGCCTTTGTTAGTTGCAGGACATCCATATGTATAGTGATTTGGGTAATCATTTTAATACCCTCACTAATCTAGAGGATATATTTTAAGCAGGCATATGAGCATATATATAAACCTGCCTTATACTAACTCAGGGCACTGGTCCATCTAGCCCAGTTATCCAGGATCTCTCTCAACACATGCTGCCCATAATCTTTCAGGTGCAGATGTCAAGAACTGAACTGGGTATGTTCTGCATGCTCAGCAAGTGCTCCACTACTGAGGCACAGCTCCTTCCCAGGGAGCAGGATGCAAAGAAGACAGAAATCTGTTACCTTTACCAACGAAGTAATAAGAGGCCATTTGCAAGTGCACTTTCTCATGGGAAAGGCTGCATCAGCTGAACTTCTGCATAAAGATGACAATTACACTTTGAGGATATTGCTGATCTTAGCTGGAGACAGAGGTTTTTTTCCCTTGCTTACTGTGATGCCATCAAATTGGTTTGCATTTCACTTACCCTGAATGGAATATGGGTAAAGTCTTTTCAGCCTTCAGCTCAACAGCTCCTACATTCATTATAAAGAAGAAATATTGTGTTGAATATCAAAGCTATTGATTGCAAACAGAAAACAGACTTGCCAATTACTTCTATGGAAGCAATGAAAACAAAGTGCTCCATTGCTGAAGTGGTTCCAGCTGGTGACATACAAGATCATACCAATTCTCATCAGTTCTTAGGTCCAAGAGGTTCCAGATGTTGCTGAGGAGACGTCTGGGGGGTTATAAAACTCTAAAAAGAGAATTTCTTTTTTAAAAACACCTTTGCTGAGAATTGCAAGCAAAATTCAGGGTTGTCCCCCAAGCTATAATATTTCTGTAATAAATTAACGAGGCTGAGAGTTGAAAGATAAGGCTGAGAGACAAAGCATGTAGTGTTTCTTATTTATTGCTATTCAGTTTATTCTTTAGAAGACTTTCTGTTATTTCCCCTGGGTGGTGGATGGTCCACGGGGAGTGTATATAGTTGGCCATCTGGCCGATATTCTCTGTTCTGTTGTGTGTGCTAGTAAACTATGAGCTAACAATCATGCTGTGCCCTGGTTCTTCATGTGTTGAACCCACTACACAACAATGGCAATGAGGATGGGATCGAACCCATCCTACACCCTGCTGCATCACCCAGGCAAGGCTATGGGGCATGCTGATGCCCTTAGCCGCCTGCCCTTGCCATCCGCAGAGGCTGACCCGGCTCCAGCCCACCATGTTCTGAAAGTAGAGGACCTTCCCAATTCGCCCTCCAGGCGACAAACATTGCCAGCTGCTCAGCCAGGGACCCCATCATCTCCTGAGTTCTGGGCTGGGTGGTGAGGGGGTGGCCTGTGGTGGCCAAAGAGCCTGAGTTTATGGCTTTTGCCACCCACAGAGATGAGTTGTCTGCATACAAGGGTTGTCTATTGCGAGGAGACAGGGTGGTCGTCCCTGGCATACTACATCACAGGGTCCTGCCAGCTCTACATGAGGCCCATCCTGGCATCATCCGGATAAAGGCCCTAGCCCGCAGCTATGTATGGTGGCCAGGGATAGATGCAGAGGAGGAGGCTTGGGTAAAGCACTGCCATATATGCCAGGCTATCAGGCCCAATCCGCCGAGTGCACCCACCCAAGCCTGTGAATCCACCCAGATGCCGTGGTCAAGGCTCCACATGGATATCGCCAGGCCATTCCATGGGCTATTGTTTTTAGTAACAGTAGACTCTTATTTGAAATGGTTGGAAATCAGCCTGGTCTCTTCCAGCTCCTCCAAAGCCACTATCCAGGTGCTCCGCAAAATCTTCGCCACCCACGGGTTGCTGGATACCATCGTATCAGGCAACAGGACGGTGTTCACCTCGGAGGAATTCCAGGAGTTCCTCCACAGCAATCTGATCAAGCACGTAAGGTCTGCCCCGTTTCACCCCACTATCAACAGCCAGGCAGAACGGATGGTGTGCACTGCCAAGAAAGGCCTCAGCTGGCTGACGGAGGGGAACTGGGAATTCCATCTGGCGTGCTTCCTCCTGGCACAATGGACCACCCCGAACCCAGTTAGTGCCCACTGCCCCACAGAACTCCTCATGGGTTGGTGGCTCACAATCCTCTTGGACAGACTACACCTGCAAAGGGCCCCAGAGTCATGTAACCTGTGCAAGCAAAAGGTGGTGCTGTGGGGATTCTTCCCAGAGGACCCTGTCTACATCAGGAACTATGGCAAGGGCCCCAAATGGATTGCTGGCTGGGTCATCTGCCCCATGGGCCCCGTGTCCTATGACAGATCCTGCGGAAGCATGCCGACCAGCTGTGCATGCGCATGCTCCCAGCTCTGGCAGAGGTCCTGGCCCCTAGGGACACCGAGGGGATGCTGCCAGACATTCCAGAATGAGAAACTCCCAATGGGAGTTTGCAGGAGCAAGCCCCTGTCGCCATGGCTGCCCATGATGACAGAGCACCTGCCTCCGCCCCAGAACCAGATGAGGCTCCGTTGCCTCCCCCTCCTAGTACTCTGGGCATGAGGCAGGACAGGCCTCCTGACATTCCAGTTCCAACTCCAAGGTGCTCCACACAAGAGTGCCAGTCCCCAACCTACCTAAAGAATTATGTCACATAGGTTGGGGTTGAACTACGGGGAGAGAGGTGTTATGTCCGCTGACTGCCACTAAACGCCAGCAACCTTTACCAGAGCTTGACTCTCAGAGACAATAGGGACCAGGAGGCTAAACCTCAAGAGGTCACCAATAGGAACCTTGGCGGGAAGTTTAAACCCACCACTGGGTGTATATAGTTGGCCATCTGGCCGGTATTCTCTATTCTGTTGTGTGTGCTAGAAAACTATGAGCTAACAATCACTCTGTGTCCTGGTTCTTTATGCATCAAACCCACTACACAACACTTTCATAGGCTGGATTTCTCAAAGCAAAGTAACAAAATCCACCATTGCAATTTTGTACACAGAAAAATACCCTGCCATGACAGTGTCAATTATGAGAGAAGAGCTGAGGCAACAGGAAAAGGTAAGGAGTCCCTTAAAGCAAGGAAAACTTCAGAACTCTCTCTCTCTCTCTTTCTCTCTCTCTCTTTCTCCCTGTGTGTGAGAGAGAGAGGGGGAGGGGGAGTGTGGAGGGAGATCCAGAGATCGGCTGGCTTATTACAGACAACTTCTGTGGTAATCATCCTCAAAAGTCCCATCTCTCCTTCAGAGCTCTGAACCAGCCTTGTGATTTAGACCTCATACTAAATCAAGTTATTGTCAGCCAGTCAGAGCCTATGGAACCCCACTGGATGGGAGGGGTCAGCCAGCCTCTGCTTCAGAAGTGGCTCTGGAAAGTAGCATCAGTTTAGCCAGTTTTTACTTGGCTTTTTAGTTAGGGTTTGGGAATTGGCTTAGAGAAGAAACCTTACAAAGGACCAAGGGACAACCTAAAGCTTGTGTCCCCCTTTTCATTTGATTGTGGGTAGGTGGTTATAAAGAATCTATAGGAGAGGCCAGTGTGGCAGACTGGATATTCTTCAGTCCAGAACGGAGTTGCCTCAAAGTCTACCCCCCTCACCCCATAACCGCCACACCTCCCTCCTCTTACATTCTGCTCTTCACTCAGATGCATGGCTATCTATTTAACACCAGCTGTAAGTAATGTACACAGTAGATGCAGAGTAGCTGGGAGAAAAGATAAAATAAGAACTATAAACCATAATACTGGGGACCTGGTCAACATATGCAATAGAATGAGGTGGCTGAAAGGACTGTACCTTTCAAACTGCCAGTCAGTGTAGTGATTCTAGCAATTTAGAGACACATCCTTATAGGAACATAGAGGATGGGAGTGTACAGAAGATCCCTGCTGTCTAGGAGGGAGGAGCTGCAGGCAGAAGGACACAGAGAGCGTTCAGTGATGCATTTGTTTGGCAAAACATTTTACTTTAGTGTGTCACTCATATGACTGAATCCTTATTTATTATATTGGAGTATTTACCTTTTTTAAAAAATCTATATTAACTCTCTGATAGTGGAAGCCTAGCACAGCTTGCAAAGGACTACATTGGAATCCAGATGTGCTATTTTAATGCAGCAAGTTTTCAGCTGGAGGGAACTTTAATAATGTGACCTCTCTCACCTGCAGCCTGAAGAGATACAGTTCCCTTTCTACCACCTTACAATTCTATCATGTTCTTCTGCCACATGGCCCAGATAAAAGTGACAATGAAGGAAGCAATTGTGATTCAATTGTCATTCCCCAATAACAAAGGGAAAAGACACAGAAGTTAAGATGCAGAGATGCTTCAGGGTGGTCTCTGATGGAGAATGAAGAATATAGGGCACACCTCCTTAGCTGGTGTGTCCTTCCCTCCACATTTCAACCCCTACAGCCACCACCTTCTGACAAACCTTCCTCCTGAGCATTCCTTGGTGATTTATTACCAATTTCATTTATACCGTTGCAGTGAAGGACCAGACCTGGTTCATTGTGCCTCAGTTAATGCTGCTGTCCTTTTTCTATTTTCCAGCAGTTGGTTAAGTAACATCTTAAATATTCTTAAAGTGTGAGCATAACACCTTAAATATTCTTAAAGTGTGAGCATTGCTTTTAATATGCTCTTCATGAATTCTTATATCAATAACACCTCTTTGCCCTTCTGTGTTCCAGCCAAGGCATGGAATAAGAAAAGGATCTGGATATTTAGCCCATATATCAGAGACAACTGGGAACAGCAAACACCAGACCTGCACTGAGATATTTTATTAAGAACTTTACTGTCACAATTTATTGTAAATTTACTAATGAAGATCCAACCTGAACCATACTCTGTTCTGAAATGCCACAAAGATTTCTGATCGACATCAAAGTTATTTCCAACATTAAGAACATAAGAACATAAGAGAAGCCAATGTTGAATCAGGCCAATGGCCCATCTAGTCCAACACTCTGTCACACAGTGGCCAAAAATACCAGGTGCCATCAGGAGGTCCAGCAGTGGGGCCAGGACACTAGAAGCCCTCCCACTGCTGCCCCCTCCAGCACCAAGAATAGAGTGCATCACCTGCCCCAGACTGAGAGTTCCCATCTATACCCTGTGGCTAATAGCCACTGATGGACTTCTGCTCCATATGTTTATCTAATTCCCTCTTGAAACTGTCCATGCTTGTAGCTGCCACCACCTCCTGTGGCAGTGAATTCCATATGTTAATCACTCTTTGGGTGAAGAAGTACTTCCTTTTATCTGTTCTAACCCAACTGCTCAGCAATTTCATGGAGTGCCCACGAGTTCTTGTATTGTGAGAAAGGGAGAAAAGTACTTCTTTCTCAACCTGCTCAGTCCCATTCATAATCTTATAAACCTTGATCATGTCACCCCTCAGCCGTCGTTTCTCCAAGCTAAAGAGCCCCAAGCGTTTTAACCTTTTTTCATAGAGAAACATTCAGATGCAAGCATAAACCTTCTGACCTGATACTTCATTTCTGGAGCCTGTCTGTTTTCTTTTAGTAAATACAATTTATTATTGGATATATTTTCATGTTCATACAATTTAAACAAACCAATACATACCCATTTTTCTTTCGCCCTCTCCCCCCAAACAAGGCTTCCCGCAGTGCTCCAACCCCATTGATATCTCTCTTATTCAATTACATTTACTACTAAACTTATTTTCTTTTACTAATGGTAACAATTCAAAGATCTAGATCTCTTTCCACTTCTCCTCAATAGCTATCAAAACAAATCAAACCACGTTTAACATCCCAATTTTTCAACAAGTATTCTTGAAAGTCTTTCCAATCTCCGAAAAAGGTTTCGTCTTCTTCGTTGTTTAATTTTCTTGTTAATTTGTCCATTTCTGCCATAAACAACGTCTTTTTAATCCATTCCCATGTTTCAGGTACTTTATCTTGTTTCCAACATTGAGCAAAAGTCAGTCTGGCTGCTGTAACCAAGTACCATAATAATGTTCTCTTGGCTACATTTATTTCTTCCATTTTAAGACCTAGCAATAACATCTGTGGGTCTTTCTTAAAAGTACATTTCAAAAATTTTTGTATCTCATTGTGGATCTCAGTCCAGTAATTTACTGCTTTATCACATGTCCACCACATATGGTAAAAAGACCCTTCATTTTTCTTACATTTCCAACATTTGTTAGACATACTGTCATTTATAATAGCAATTTTTTTAGGCATCATATACCATCTGTACATCATTTTATAGCAATTCTCTTTAACATTTACACAAGTTGAAATTTTCATTGACTTTTTCCACAAATGTTCCCAAGATGTCATAAGTATCTCATTATTAACATTTACTGCCCATTTTATCATTTGCTCTTTTACTATTTCATCCTCAGTATACCATTTCAATAAAACCTTGTACAGTTTAGAAATCATTTTTTTACTCTTACCAACCCATACAGTTTCAATTTCAGTATTATTTTCTCTAAAACCATGTTCTCTTTTATCGGTCTTAAATAAGTCATAAATCTGTCTATACTTCAACCAATCATATTCAAATTCCACATCAGATCTATCTTTTAGTATAAAGTTTTTCCCTTCTAATTTTAAAAGACTTTTGTAAGGTAGCCAATCTAAACCCTGACTTCTTGAATATGGATTAATCACTTCTGCTGGTACTATCCAAAGTGGTCTTTCTTCCGAGAAGAATTTTCTATATCTCGTCCAAGTCTCGAACAGTGATCGTCTTATGAAGTGGTGTTTGAAAAACTTGTCAATTTTTACTTTTTCATACCATAAATATGCATGCCATCCAAACTTGTTATCATGTCCTTCTAAAGCCAATAACTTTTTATTCTCAAGATTAATCCACTGCTCCAGCCATGTTAAGCAGACGGCATCATAATACAATCTTAAATTTGGTAGTTGTAGTCCTCCTCTTTCCTTTGCATCACATAAAATTTTCATTTTAATCCTTGGCTTTCTTCCTGCCCATACAAATTTCGATAGTTCTTTCTGCCACGTATCCAGTATTTTCCTTTGTTTTAATATTGGAAGAGCCTGTCTGTTTTCATTGTGAACCACAGGGGCAGGGGGAATACAATGGGAGACAGTGGCTCAATAACAGCAGATACATGTGTGATTAAATTTTATCCAACCAGAAGAGCTGCCACTGATCAAGACAGTCCAAACTGGTATGTGTATTCAATTTTACCACTTTCCATCAATCATTGCACCATCTCACTGACCTCGAAAAAAAATCTTGCTCTGTATAACTACAGTTATGGTCACACGCACCAGAAAAAATGGGGGGGGAGCAAGGCTATTTCCTCCAGAGGAATTTGACCCACAGTTGCACGGTCACACCTCCCTTTGAAGCTGCGGACACAGTCCATCAGTGTGTGATCAGACGCAACTGCAGGCAAGTCTTTTTTTTTGGAGCCTTTTTCCCCATGTGCTTAAATGAGGGATTGATGAATTGCACCTCTACACCAAGGGCTCCCTATGGAGTTTGTGATGATGCACATACTGTGAGGGGGGGGGAACAATGGCATGAAGTCAGGATGGCCTGATCAGACCATCCCGACACCGTGAGAGCACCCTGGAGCGATCAGACACGGGAAATTCCGTCCATGGCCGGTCGCAACCCATTTACTACCAGATTTTCCCCAGTGTCTTTTAACTCCGCTTCTGCAGCAGAGCCAAACAGGTTGCCGATGGCTATGGAGTGCTTCCCAGATGTTGTTGTCTGATCGCACCCTTTAAATCTGCTTGACATTTGCACCTATGTCGGGTCCAATTGTGCATATGATTGCAGCCTATAGGTATTTTGTTATCTGGGGCTGAATCTGTGTTAATCTAGCCAAGCAAGGGACTGTGGGGGAGCACTATCTGTTTGCTGCCTCCCCCTCTCCATCTCACAATAGGCTATATCAGCTAGTCTATAATTATGCCCTGGAAGGGCCAAAACAAAACACTTCTGCTTGCGCAAGCCAGCAAGCAGGCAGGACTTGTAGGAAAGGAAGAAGGAGAGACATCCAGGCTTTGCTGAAAAGAATTATGCCTACCTTGCAAGGCAGGCTGTAGAGACGTAGTAGACAGGTTTATTAATGTATACCTCACTGAGAAGACTCAGTAGGGTTGCCAACTCAGGCTTGGAAGATTCCTAAAGATTTGAGCGTAACAGCTGGGGAGGGCAGAATTGGGCAAGGAGAGGGGGTTCAGCTGGGCAGAGATGACTTCTGAGAGTGTACTCTCCAAAGCAGCTATTTCCTCCAGGGCAGGGGTGGCCAAACTTGCTTAACTTAAGAGCCACATAGAAGAAACATCAGATGTCTGAGAGCCACAAGATATGAACAAATATTATAAAACATGTTTTTGTTGGAAAATATGCAAATCTGTTTTTTTATTAACATTAAATGAGGCTGCCAGAAATAAAAACAAAAGGGGGTAAAGATATTGATAATGATATTTAAAGAGACAAATGCTTTCTCCAAGCTGGTGGGGGGGGGACTTTGAGAATGCACCTCACACACACACCTCAAGCCTACCCACGGAGGGGAACCCTGGCTGGGGAAGGGAAGACTGATCGGCGTCTTCCCCAGCTGCCCTGCCAGGAGCCGCACAATATGTGTGAAAGAGCCACATGTGGCTCCTGAGCTGCAGTTTGGCCACCCCAGCTCCAGGGGAACTAATCTCTGTAGTCTGGAGCTCTGTTGTAATTTCAGGATAATTCCTGGCCCTGCCTTGCAGTTGAGAAACCTAACGAAGACTTTTACCTACACACTAAACTAGACATGATCAAATTATCTTTTATGTGCCCAACAACTGCTAATTCAGGATACAAGATACCTCAATGTCCTTTTAAAGCACTAAACAGACACATTATCCTTCTTCCACATATACACACCAGCTTCTATTAGCCCTCAATGAGGGAGAAATGCAACTCCCGCCCCTTAACGTGTAAAGAAAGTGTGTAGGGCCTATTCTCAAGCAAAACCACTGAATTCTGAGATCAGGAATTTCCCACATCTTATACCTGATTTAAACGTGACTTTGCATTTGCCCAGTATCTCATTTAAACTGTGCTGAAGTTCATACAAAATCACTACACAGTCTTAATTAGTATCCCAGAGACAGGGGGATGTTGTTGTTGGGTGTTTACTAAGCATGGTTAAGTGGTTTAAATGAGAGAAGTGAATGCAAAGTCACAAGTGTGAGTGATTTAGCTCACCAGTATCACATTTAAATCAGGCCTTATTCAGGTCCCTAAAGCCGATTTTCTTCCAGCCAGGCTCCAGTTTAGGAAACAGAATATAGAACAGTAATGCAGGATTCAGGTCCATTGCCCACATACTCTATTTTTTAAAATACTCGACACTCAGCACCACTAGTTGAGTTACCCAGGAAAAAAGGGTGGAGACACAGTCACTCATCGGTCCATATCTGCCTGTGACCAATCTGCAAGGGAAAAAATTAAATTGCTGAGTTAATGAAGAAGCTTGCTCCTATTGTCCTGATTTTTTGCTTCTAACTTTCTGAAAACTTTCCTCAGTGAGTGGTGCAGTCCATAAGAATTTAATTTCAGAAGGAAGGGAGTTGTACTCCCCAAAATGATTCCACTGAAAGCAATGAAGGAAATACATCATTGATCTCCTATGGTGACTAGTTTTTAATTTTGATATTAAAGAATCCAAGCCAAGTGTTTAAAATAAAATCCCACTTAAAATCTGGTTTATTTTTATTTTACATACCCCTAACAATCTGGATCCAAAGTGTTTGAGATGGTTAGGTATTAACTGTAGAACATCCTCTGTCAAGAATTATAGGAAGAATTCATAAGAACACTAATATATACCCGTTTCAATTTCATCCGCGCTACACTCATTCAAAAGAATTTTCCAGGTTGTCATTGACCTAAAGATTCTTTTTCACAGTTTTGTAACAGCAGCATCTGCAGAGGGGAGCTCCAGCCACTTGAAACTCATTAAAACATACTTGAGATTGACAATGAGTTGAGAACATCTGTCAGACTTGGCCAAGATTTCAATCAAGTGCGATGTAGCTGTTGTACTCTGCTACATTGACTTAATAAATGAGCTGGCTGCTGTCGGCACAAGGAAAGGTTGGTTCTAATTACTATATTGTCCTTTTTTAGTAACTAAAATGTGGCCTCACTGAAATGTTCATGATTTGGGGAAAACAGACATCCATTTTTAGCTTGGCTTGTTCTTTAATAGTTTTATCATATTTTGTTATTACTTATGTTCATTTACTTTATTCTGTTATTTAGTTGTTAATATTGATTTCATGGGTAACTTTGTTTTCTTTTCAGCTGGAATGAAATTTATGGGACTATGGGATCTTGGCTGTCAGATTTCAGGTACATGGAACAAAGTTTCATATATGACTAAAGACAAATGATTGGGATGAAATCCACAGACATTGCATCACATAAAGGATCCTCCTTGCCATTAGAACCAAACCACCCAGTGTGTCAGAACAAAATCTCGGTATCTTTCACACATAGTCATGCAAAACCTTGCAATTGCAAACTATAGAAATATAAAGCAGGTGACTCAGAAACCATGACAAGGCATACTCAAACAGCTTGGCTCATGCCCTGCCTGCTACTCATGAGCAATGAACTGATGCCTCAAGAGGCTGGTCTGCTGCCACAAAGTGTCCTATTGGGCTATGCTTTGCATGTAGTCCTGCTCTCCCTCCCCTCCCCCCATATCTGCTGCCACTCAGCAGCCCACCCACACCTGCCCTCCTCCCCACAGACCCCCCTGCCACTGATTGGCAGCTGTCCTGTGTCACCCAAACTTGGAGGCAGGTGTGTGTAGGCATTCCTCTAAGTGTGTACCCCAATAACTCCAGGCACCTTTAAAGGCCTGTGTATACTCTGGATTGCTCTGCCATGTCTCTTCCCCAAGGGAGATGAAAAGAAAGATATCTCTAATAAGCAATAGTAAATTTTATTTACTACTACTAATAATAATAAGACATTGGATTTATACCCTGCCCTTCACTATCAGGAGTCTTAGAGCTGCTTACAATCTCCTTTCCCTTTCCCTCCCCACCACATACACCCTGTGAGGTAGGTGGGGCTGAGAGAGCTCTCTCAAGAACTGCTCTTTGGCTGAGTTCAGACTGGCAGTTTGAGGTGGGAGTCAGTCGTGGCAAAAAAGCCCCAGAACAAACTGTTCTGGGTTTTCCCGATCACACTGCAGCGACTGATGTGGGAGCATACCGGGAGGAGGCGCGCAGGAGCGTTCAGACTGCTGGCCCAGAGGCGTGGCTGTAAACAGCTTTTTCCTGGCAAATTGGCTATGTGTGTATGAGTGCATTTGGATCCCATTGTGCCAGCACCACATTGGGTGGTAGAGCGGAGCACAGCCAATCATATCGCTGCTGTCTTATGCACAATGCAGGTTGCTCCCGGCTTTTCGGCTGAGCGTTCACAATTCCCAGAAGCGGAATGCAGTGGGATAAAGGCACTCTCCAGGATTTGCTACCATTTAAAACAGGTATCTTTTAATCCCAGGAGCAAAGTGGAACAGCATGGGTTGCCTATGGGTGGGGAACACCAGGCAGATGTGTCTGTGTGAATGCCCCCTTTAGTCCGCTTGGGAAACATGGGTGAAACATGGCTATTGTGGGGCAAATTGCCAGTCTGAACTCAGCCTTTGAGAGAACAGCTCTGAAACAACTTGTAACTGACCCAAGGTCACATCAGCAGCTGCATATGGAGGAGTGTGGACCCAAACCAGTACTCCCAGATTAGAGTCCACGCTCCTAACCACTACACCAAACTGACTGTAAGTAGGCAGAAGGAAATTAAAGACATCAGTTAATCAATGGCAGTTCATAAATGCATTAGTGACAATCTCAGTCCCAGCATGATTATTCTTTTATTTTACAGTTTTGGTTCACCCAATCAAGGAAGGTGGGGAGTGTGCTAAGTCAAAAGAAAGGTGCTGCCAAGATGTGTGTGTGAGGGGGAGAGAGAGAGAGAGACTGAATCTGGAAGCTATGCTTACGATATTACAGAGAATAGAAGTGAAGAAAGTTGCTACTTTGCTAGTTTCTGTAGAGGGGAGAGATGTAGGGCTCTGGTGGTGAGACAAAAGGAGAAGAGGAAGCTAGAGAGCATGATGCTGTGAGATGGTATTTTCAGAGGCCTGGCTTTTGGCCTTATTTGCAATGGAAAAGAAAAAGAGAGAAAGAATGCACCGGGGGCTAAAGAGACAAGAAGAAGGAAATTAAACCATATGTTACCTGATCCTGCAATCCTTGTGCTGGAGTGGTGGTGGAGGTCAATCTGTAGCAGAAACTGTACCTGTTATAGGGCTAGAGTTGCCACTTGCCTGGTGGGGCAGGGAATCCTCCAATTTTGCAGGCTCCTGGCCAGCAAGAGGGAGTCCCCCCCAAACAGCAATGTCACATGCGATGTGCCTGCGTCACCCAGAAGTGATGTCAGCATGTCAGTGATGTTCAGGGTAATGCTGATTTTATTATAGAATTTTGCTCAAAATCCAGAGTGTCGCCTCCAATGTCACCGATGTGCCAACGTCACTTCCGGGTGACGCAGGCACATCACGTGCAACATCACTGCTTTGAGGAAATGGGGGTAACGTCACTGTACAGGTTTTTTGACCTCTCAGACCCCCAGTCCAGGGGATCAGGAGGCACAAATCCTGATACTCCACCAGCATGTACAGGATCTTACTCCTCCCTCACGCCAGTCCAGGAATGAGAGATAACAAAATCCCACATGCTTAAACAGAACCAAGAGTATGTCTGCACACACCCCTGGCTTATCAGTAGACTGCCATCAAGATCTCTTACATCAGTGCCCTCACCAAGGTTCAGAAGCAGAGATCTAAGCTTCTGCCTGGTCTAGAGGACTTAGCAAGTTTACCAGCTCTTTTAATAATCACAGTGGTAGCCACCTGAGCTGAGCAGCCCCAGGCAATGAGATTTAGGCTTAGAGTTGCAACTACAAGAACCAACTCAGATAATATTAAGTGATATTATCTTTATTCAAAGCAGAAGCATGCAAATAACCAGACTTGCAAAGATAGGAAAACAAAGAATAAGGCCTATAGCTTATTCAGCTCTAACTATACATACAGGTATTTCACAGTTACCAGTCCTTCAATGTACTTTGTGGAACCAGGGAATCTTCAGGATGAAACACATGTTTGCTGTGGGCAATTAAGTCCAGCTTCACTGCCCACTAGTAAAATTCCATGTTGCAGGTTTGTGATCCAAAAGGGAACTGACTTTTAGAAAGGGGCCCTATTTCCAAGAGAACTCTATACCATTTTCCATAGGGTGAGCACAAACCCCTCCTTCTCCTGTCCTAATTGAATATGTCCATTTACCCAATCAGAAAGGATGGAGAGGTGTGTCCAAGCAGGCATTGCTGACATGACTAAAGGCACGTCTGCTGAGCTTTGAAGTGTAAATGCATGGGACATCTGTGTCCTCAGCTTGGGAAGATGTCTCAATGTCTGGTCTTCCCCTCAAAGGTGCCAAAGTGGCTTTGTGTATGCATATCAGGCTTGGCATCTGTGCAGGCCATCTGCTCAGGTGACAAAAGTCACATGGATATGTTAGCAGCTATACCATTTGGGCCTAGTAGGAATGAATCAGGAAAGTCCTTTCCTATACAGTCACTTCCCACTCCTGAAACATCTCCTGTATCCCACCTGCTGACAGGCAAAAGGGACCTTGCCACAATACATAAGACTGCAATCTCAGACCTTATATTCCTGACTTAGTTTGAGGAGAGTCTTGTTAGGGTTCTTGAATTATGTAATCTTAGGCCGCGTTCACACAGGCAATTTGCTCTGTTGCCCTTGCTGTTCCCTTGTCGATTTAAAATGCACAATCAGACAGCAACATCTGTCTGTCATGCCCCAGTCATCTGAGTTCCATTCCCCCCTTGCCCCATGTTTCTTTGATACCTGAGAAAGTCTGGTCCTGTTGGTTTGTGCCGCTTCCAAAATGGATTTTATATCATCTAGTCACTCTGTTTTGCACTCAAGCCATCTCATTGATCTCTTCTTTTCCAGTTGCCACCCGCCCCCCCCCCAGTTAGCAAGGATCGCATGACGGTATATACGCATCTCACCCCCTCCAGGGGGGCTGCTCAAAACCTTGTTTTCTTTTGAAAAACTCTCAAAGAAATACACCCCTGTTCTGCAGCTTTTGAAAACTGTTTGGGGAAGAGGTAAATTGAAAAGATTAGAAGGAGGATGGCAGTGAACTCCATATCCCAGCAGTCTCTTCACCAGTTGTGTGCTTGCTCTGTGGACTTAACTTTAAAAAGAAAATGGCCGACAGCCCCATGAACTCCATATCCCAGCATGCTCATGAGTGCTTGTGGGCATGCTCAAAGGACACACTTTTGAAAAAATGGCTGACAGGCTGATTCCTTGCTTGCTGCTGTCTGATCATACAACGAGAGGTAAAAGCGCATTGAGGGTGCATTCAGACGGCATGCTGAGAGTGGTTTAAACTGGTCCCATTCTGACGTGATTATCTTTTATTTGAATAATCACAATCACACTTACCTCCCTTATCCCACCTCACCATGCAGTCACATCATTCCCTGCTGTCTACATTACCGATGTGCGGGAGCGTGTGTCAGCAGTTTTTTTTAAAAAAATCTCAATTTGTGCATGCGCATAAGCACTCATTGGTAGAACAAGAAAAACTTTATCCTTGCGCATGTGCAGAATCACTAGGGTGAATCACAGTTTTCGTTTGGCACTTCCACAGAGCACTGTAATTTCACTTACATAACTGTATCAATCCACCTGAGCTGTCCACTCCTCTATAAAACCCTTTTTCCTGCTCATATCTGACACTTGCACTGAGGGAGCAACATGAATCCTCAGGAGCAGTGCCTGGTGACTCTTCTGGCAGCTCAGATTCTCCTCACAGTGGCCTGTCACCAGCACCACAGGTTGATATCCATGAGAGTGAGGAGGCTGATATATGTCAGATGTCACCTCATGTGTAGGGGAGCCAGACTGAGGGACTTTATGCTTACAGAGTCCCTTGACATGACACATCTCCAAACACTGGCAGAGCAAGGGGCCCCACATAGGTGGTGGATCTATCCTCAGCAGCTGAAACTCTGGACTGTCTATGCTCAGGTCATATGGGAGGATGAGCAGTGGTTACAGAATTTTAGGATGACCAGGGCCACCTTCATGTGGCTGGTGGACTCTCTGAGGCCACATCTCCAGCATGACGGGACAGCCATGAGGGACCCCATGCTGGTAGAGGAGCATGTGGCCATCACCATATCTTGGCTGGCCAGCACCACATGCTACTGTGTGGTTGGCACCCTGTTCGGCATAGCGAGATCAACCATGGCTGGAATAGTGGTGGAGGGCTGCCTTGCTATCGAGGCACATTTGTTGAGCCACACTGTATGACTGCAATCACCTGGACGGGTAAGCTAAATTCAAGTGCAAAAAAGCAACTTTTTTTGATGCTTTGGAGGACTGGAGGGGGATACCCCCCATCAGCAGCAGGTTCAACCTTCTCAGATATCTTTGGGAGCAGGCTGGGAAACCAAGCTGGGCAAAAAGGAGACCAGCAAGTAAGTACCCTTCCCCCTCCCTGGTATACTGGAGTGCACCATTATTGGTTGCTTGCATACACTAAAAAATGAATTTCCCCCCTTCCCATAGGATCATATCAGTCCAAAAGGAGCTGCAGCAGGCAGCACTGCATGACTCCCCACCAGGGTCCTCTCCAGAAAGGGGGCACGAATCTGATAAGCAAATATAGCTCCCACTGTACAGTTATGGGGATTGGCTATTGCATCAAAAAAAATTACACAAGCTGAATGGGTAGGGAAACATATCTCAGAGTATAGTACACCTTGCAATGATCAGGGAGCTCTCACTCTGCAGCAGTTTCTAGTAGGTTCCCTTTGCATGAATCTGGTAGTTTCTCCCAGCCTGAAAAAAGGGGCAAACACAGCCAGCTGTTTTGGGCACTCATATGCTATGC